>CM031242.1:467404442-468665531 GCA_018340775.1 Taxus wallichiana var. yunnanensis | reverse complement strand
TAGTGGCATGGAAGATGTTATTGAACATGTGCACATGTGTGAGATCTTTGTGGCGCACAAAAGGAATTACGGATTACGAGAGTGCAAGGTAATTTATTTTTCAAATACATTGCAGGACACACACACTGGCCCAGTACAGAAGGTTGACCCTAAATAGAATTACATATATTATGCAACATTAAAGGATGTTTTCCTTAAGGATTTTCACATCCCGAGTTTGAGCGAGAAAAGTATAAGTGCACTCAAGGATATTAGCAGGGAACTACCGAGAGCATTCAAGAATATGATGCATGTTTCAAGACACATTTGTCTACACTTTCTTATGATATTCATGCAATCTAGCATGCACAGTGGTTTTTTGGGGGCTTGATCACACCTTTCAGAAGAGCGGTGTCATATAAGAAATATACGGACCCACGTGAAGCACTTGAAGTCACTTTATGTGCTAAAGAATTTGGGAGTATAAACACCGGAGTTATCCCATTCTGGAGGCACAAATTGTAGCTATGGGAAAGCGAGTTGGACATACTATGAGAAAATTCATCACATGAGATGTGCACTAGGATTTGGTGTACAGATTGTGAAGTGGAAGGGCACACTTAGGATATTTTTTCCCACATATCAGTGTGTTCATTGTTGCTATACTATCAGATATGTCATTTGGACCATGATGCAAGTCGTTTCCCATAATTACAACACACGATAAGAAATAATGTCTCTTGATATTATAAGATTTTCTGATTCATGACTCACAATATAAAAAGCGTAGGTTGATTGGTCAGATCCATGATGCCATAGATATTGGTGTGTGACAGACTGGAGTATCAAATAACTTTAAAGTAAAAATGAGCGCTATGATCATAAACATGCTCAAGTACACTATGATTGGAATGCAGAGCACTTTAAAGGAGGTTGTGGTAGAGGGACGAGGATACTATGGCAGATTAGGGGCTAAGGTCATGGTGGTGGATGAGGTGAGTGCCCTCATGAATGTGTTTTACATGTGGTTCTCCTGACCACTACAGGAATGAATGTCCTCAAAATATTACTTTTTTTTTGTGGGAAGAGTCACATCTATGAGGAATGCCTATAATTATATGAGCATCTTAGCAAGCAACATAAACAAGAGAACAAAGGTGCAGGGATGGTTAGAATATAGCATGCCATAGAAAATTGGTGAATTCCAAAGTTGGCACCAGAACCTGAGGTATTACCTATGAAGATTACTACACATGCTGAAGCCACGCGCGCTAGGAAAGCATTATAGTAGAAGCTTACCATCACTAAGGAGGAATTTTTACATACAAGGTACCTTGATCCTACACATCAAAAGGAAGTTTATCAGGAGACCATGGAGGTACTTAGAAATCTTTAGGGTGAAATACAGTGTTTAAAAGAATAGTCACGAAGTTAGAACAAAAGAAGGTAGCAGAGACAGTCCAATCAGATATTGATGACGTAAAAGAGGTATGCAGGATGTTGCACTAGGAGAATCTCATTCCATTATTAAGGGAATTGGCTAAAAGGAAACACTCGAAAGTACAAGTATTGAAAATGGATAGCAGATATTATATGCTAATCTTCCCCCTTATAGCTAGGATTATGATACGGAGATCACTCTAAATGTTGTTGTGGATGGGTGGCTTTTGAGCAATATATTGATTAACACAGTGTGCAAGTTAATGTGCTTACTTTAGATGTATGGGTACAGATGGGTAGACCTCCATTGCAGCCATCCTCTAATGCATTGTTTATGGCTAATCAAACTAAGGCCACTCCCATCGAGTTTTAAAGGATGGATCCATTACTATACAAGGGGCCAAGTTCAATGGAGAATTTGAGGTCTTAACATTGCGAAGTAGAAAAATTCCCATCTCTACTTGGGCACCCTTGGTGTTATGCAAATAATGTTGATCTATGGTTCAACAAGGGGTACATAAGTTTTGAGAAAAGGGAAGAAAGAGTGATTATCACTTTGACATATGGGAAATCTACACCTTATGTTGGACTTTTGAGTGAGGAATAGCTAAACAAAATTTATGTACACGTCGTTCGGGACTGGAAGTACTTGGGCCATCTAAGGAAGGAATCCTCCGGTTGGAAGACGCACATGATCTATTAGTGAAACTACAAGTATTACTTGTGACAACTAGGCGCATGGCACCTATGAGATGCTTGGGCGTGAAGTAAGAAGCAAACCTCATTATGTTAGGAGGATAGGTAACTCTGTACCTTGGTATACTAGAGAAGGAGACCATATGGTATTTCTGCATGTCATGGAGAAGCAATGGACAAATCAAGTGGAAATAATAAATATGTTAGTGTATACCCCGCATGGGATAGTAGCGCTTTGGTGGATTGTTCATAGGGATAATCTCATATAATGGAGTGAAGTCAAATTTCTCTAACCACTCGGTTCTTCAGACAAATGCACCTACTCAAATCTACATGTATCATGGTAATCAAGATGTTCAGCACCATGTTCAGTAGTGTGAGAGACTATGGAAAAAGGGGTAGGAACCTTTACCACCTTTACTATGGGTGCACAAGTTTTATTCCAATTTACAAGGCTGCACATGTGTTTGGTATGTTTATGCGGAGCTGGATATGGAGATTGGAAATTAGTGGGAATTGATTATAGGAGTGACTTAGAATTTTGACTACTTCTCTACTAAACCTCTGCAGTAGAAGAGGAATTAAGGGTTATAAAGTGCTTAAGCTGTGGGAGAGGCAGTGCAAAGGATGAATAAATCATTCAAGATTTTATTAGTGAGGTAGAATTCAGAGCGCATTTTGATGAAGTAGAAGAGATAGATGCCACACTACTTTAGTGTGCTTACTTTGTGATAAAGAAAAAGGAAAGATGGTCTACATAGTGGATGATGAAGAAGTAGAAAATCTGGATATAGATCATTTAGTAGGTACGTGTGAAGTGTTCGACAATGCAAATAAGAAGGAACACGCCTATCAAGAACCTATGAAGACCAAAAAAGTGAACATTGGCATGGACGTTGGACCTAAGGAGGCAATAATCGGGGATTACTAGTACATTGCTCAAGTGGCAAAGATAATTGAATTACTACGTTATTTCTAGGACTTATTTCCTAGGGGTTGCCATGAGTTAAAAGTAATACATGAGTCATTAGGGGAGATGAATATTAAGCTAAAGGAAGGTGCAAACCCAGTTAGGAAGAGACCTTATAGGATGAACCCTAACTCGTGTGTAAAAGCTAAAGAAGAAATTGACAAAATGTTGATATCGGGTATCATTAAGCCTCTAGAAGAGTTATAATGGGTTGGCCCCATGGTAATCGAGTATAAATAAATATGGTTAGATTAGGATTTTTGTGCATTATAGGGAGCTGAATGTTGTGTGTGTGATTGATCCTTTTCAATGCCTTTCACCGAGGAAATATTAGAATGCGTTGCAGGGCACAAAGTTTACTCTTTCACGAGATGGATTTTCGAGGGTATCTGGTTAGAATTGCTCGGGAGGATCAAGAGAAAATGACTTTAACCACTTTGCGTGGGGATTTTTACATATATTGTGATGCCCTTTGCTTTGAAAAATGTGCCTGTTGTATTTACATGCATATTTGTTCAAGCATTCTAGGATTTTATTCACAAATTCTTACAAGTTTACTTGGATGATTGGATAGTATATGGGCTTGTTAAGGATCATTATGACAATTTGTGCTTAATGTTTGAAAGATGCTAGATAGTTAAGCATCTCTTTAAACATCAATAAGTGTGTGTTTTCTACACCTTTTGGAACTCTGTTAGGGCACATCATCTGTAAGGAAGGTTTTTTAGTAGATCCAACTAAGGTTGCAGTTATTGTAGGCCTGGAGGAGCCTACTAGTTAGAGTGAGGTGTGTGGATTCTTGGGCCACATAGGGTATTACAAAAAAATTATCAAAGGATATGCGAATATTTTTACACCCCTAGAAGAGTTACTAAAAGGAAAAGGGACATTCTATTGGGGAGAACTGCAAACATCACACATTTGAGGCATTAAAGGAGAGACTTACTACAACGGTGCATATTTTTCATTTTCCCTCATGGAACTAGCCATTTCATGTACATGTGGATGCCTCAGTGCACAGTCATTGATGCAATGTTAGCTCATCCTGGAGAAGGTATTATAGATCATCCTATCTATTTTTCTAGTAGACAGTTAAATCCTACATAATAGAATTACACAACTACAGAGTGCGAGGCCTTTTCAAAGATCTATGCACTGCATAAATTCAGACAATATTTGCTAGCAACACCCTTTGTATTTTATATTGATCACATGACATTAAAATACTTGGTAAATAATATCGTTTTGTAGGGCGTATATGTCAATGGGTGATCTTATTCCAAGAATTTGACTTAACAAAGTAATGGTAAAACCAGGTAAAAATAATTATGTCTCCAGACCACTTATCAAGGATTCAATTAGGGAGGACAAGCAGACAATTGAATATACAATTCCATATGCACATTTGTATAGGTTACATCGCGCGCCTTGAGTGGAGGATATTGTTGTCTTTTTACATATAGGTATGGTGCCAAAAGGAATGAAATCATTAGAGAAGAAACAACTTGCAATTCGTGTTACACCCTTCATGTTGATCAGTGGTGACTTATACAAACTAGGCCAAGATGAAGTATTGCGTCGATGTGTACTAGAGCATGAGCACATAGATATCATAAAAGAGGCTCATGGTGGTATTTGGTGGGCACTATGTAGGTGATGCCACTGCATGAAATATTCTACTCACTAGATTATGGTGGGAGACTCTTTACAAGGATTGTAAAGAGTATTGTAAGGCATGTGATCACTTTTAGTGCCTTGGAAAACCTAGGAAAAGAGATGAAATCCATTTTAGGCTTAATGCTAGTGAAGAACCCTTTGGGAAATGGGTTATAGAATTTTTGGGTCCTATTTTCCTAGCCATGTGTAGAACTGGATCGCACTATATCATCACTTGAAAATATTATCTTGCTTAGGTGGGTAGCAAAGACCTACAAAGGATTGTACAACAGCCTACTACATCAGCCAAATTCCTATGGTAAAATATTCTTACTAGGTATGGATGTTTGTTGAGCTTGACAAGTGATAGGGGAAAACACTTATTGAATGAGATAATCAGGATATTGTTGGATGAATTTATGGTTGTGCACCATAAGACTACACCTTATCATCCTCAGGAAAATGGCACTGTGAAGGCCTTTAACAAGATATTGAGCCAGACCTTGAAAAAAATTGTGATGTTGGAAGGAAATATTGGGATGATAAAGTTTCTATTGTGCTTTGGGCGTATAGAAAAACCTACAAGAGGTTGAATAAGGCCACACACTTTCGGTTGGCGTTTCACACAGAGGCAGTTCTTCTAATGGAATTCATGTTACCATCATTGTATATTACGCGTCTTTGGAGGTCTAGATGATGAGAAAACATTAGAAGAAATAATTTACAAAGTTAATATAGTTGGATGAGAGGTGCACCATAGCACGTTGGATTTAGAAGCAAGAAAAGGCCGGGGAAGAAGGCATGGCATGACAGAAACATTAGGAAGAAGAAGCTTGAGGTTGGACACATGGTAATTCTTTATGATTCTAATTTTATGCGCCATCCATGAAATTTTAAGGTGCATTGGTTGGGACATGTATGTCATCACTCATATACTTGAATCAGTGCTTGCTAGTTAGAGGTTCTTGATTGAATACGGTGACTGGTTACTTTAACGAGAGTAGGATGAAGCCCTACTATAAATAAGCCTTCTTGGTGTTTGTAATAAGGCAATATTTCCATTTAGTATAGGTTTCCCTTTCTGTATTTCTTTTCATGTATTTCCTTCTTTTTCACTATGCTTTGTCAATTTAGTTTGGTGTTTTGTGTAATAAGCACGTTTACGCACTTTGGAAGCTAATTACAATCTAAATTATTTTTATGCGTAGAAACCTTTGCACATACCATTAGTGTGTGGTGGTTATTATTTGTTATTCACAAATGGGTACACATGAGAACAAACTGTTACATGTGTTATTCAATTATGGAAAGGAGCTACTAGAAAGGAAATTGCTTCTAAAGAAGACCATAGATGGAAATGAATGAATGAACAATATAACATGATGTAAGCAAAGAATCAGTGGAAACTAGTACTAAAGGGTGCAAAGATAGCAAGGTACTTAGCGCATGCAAGCGGGAAAAAGAGAATTTTGTAGCTATAAGGTAGGAAGGTGCGCTAGAAGGTTATAGCTGGGGTGCAAAGGTGTACCATGCAGAAATTGGGAAAATGGTCAATTAATGAATGGATTGGTGGTAGGTGAAAGAATAATAAATGCACTAAATTTTTGAAAATCTATATAAAGACGTCATACAGGTTCATTTTAACCTTTATGATCACAAGAGTTCAAGTGAGCTAAGTACAACCAAGCCAAGTGAATCGTATTGAGGTGCGAAAGATACAAAACTAGACGTGGAGAGCAAATTTATACGCAGAGTTGCTTGCATCCCCATTAGTGAAGGATTTGAGCGCATTAAAAGCATTGAAAAGGAGATAGGGCATGTGGTTTTAAGCTAGGGCACATGATTTCAAGCTAGGGTTTGAGCTTACTCAATACAGAAGACAAAAGGTGGGATTTTTACAATGGCACCAAAGAAAGCACCTACAACAGGCACAAAGGGAAAGAAAAAGGTGGAGGTTGAGGTTGAAGTTGCACCCGAGAGAAAATTTTCAAAAATGTAGTACCTAGAAGGAGTGATAGTTGGACGGGATTGGGATTCCCACGTTTGTCAATACAAATTAAGTGATTACAATCACCGCACCACCGACAAATAGAGGAGAATTAGATGCGTTGTTGAACAAGAAGACCAACAAGCACACAAAGTGGATGATATGTCCAGTATATGATGATGTTGGGGAGAAGTTGCTTAAGAAGGTAGGGGTTTATTAGTTATATGAACTCCCATATTTTGGAAAACTAGAAGCTTTATACCAATGGCTTATGAGCAGATTCCATGAGGACTTTTTCTATTTTGTTGGATGGAGGGTAAGGATCACAAAGCAGCCCTGATTGCCACATTAATAGGACTGAAAGGCACAAGGACAGATATTATGAGTGATCTGACTGATAAGGTAGCTATTATAGCCACCAGCAAGGAGTTAGGATACTCCAAAGGTCCACACAGAATGGACATAGACAAACTAAAGAAGTATCCTATAGTACAGGCAGTCACGCATCTGCTCACAAAGTTAAATGATCAAGAGAGATGGTCACAGGTAAACACAATGTGGCTACATATTGTAAAGAAAATGTTAGAGGATGAAATATACAACTTGGCTGGATACATTGTGGAAACTATTATTGAGGAAGTACGTGTAGGTGAGAAGATAAGTTTTGGCACTATCCTACTATCCCTTATTTTGTAGAAATTAGAGTGCTCGATGGGCCAAAGAACAAAATTTGGGAATATCCCACTGAGAATAAGTCCCTCACGGAAAGGTTCGAGAAATATTTATGTGAAGGATCAATGAGTGTCATGTTCGGAAAAAGGGAATAATTATTATATGAATGACTTCATGCGGCGTTTGAGGAGGAATGGTGCATTCCAAAGGAACTACCTTCAGTAGTAGGAAAGGAAGTACAGTTCATGGTGTATCAACATTTCTACATCGCGCAGTTTTCCATGAAGGATGGGACATGGAGTCCATGGTGAAAACTTCCCTATGCCTTCACATCACACTACTTCCAAGGCCTCAATTCATAGATTTACCGATGCGTGCGTCTAAACTTCAATGCAGACAAGGTAGATTGTGACTACCACACTCTCAAGAAAACATATGTATATCCAAGTTGGTATACCTACATTGAGAGGCTCATTTCAGACATCATAAATATAAAGCCAGTAAGTTTGGCTATTAGGACAATGGATCCATGCTCATATATCTTCATCTCAAGCCTAGGCTAGAGAATAACAAGTATGTGGAGAATGATTTCATGCTCCCAAGGCTGCCTAAGGGAAAACACACAATGGAGAATGTTCCAGCTCCAAAGCTTGCAATGAAAATAGAGGTAGACGAGGAAGAAGAAAATGAGGATAGTGGAGGCTTAGAACATAGAGGCTGGAGAAAGCCCACAGACATAGTGGAGAGTGAACGTGTAGGTACTCCACCACTGGTGTAAGAAGGAGAATAGAACTTGGACATGGATGTAGTCTCGACGAACACCAATTTAAAAGGGTATTCAGAAGAACCATGACCCAAGGTGTAGGAACATCACATCCTATAAGAATATCACCTCACCTCTCCCTCAGAAAGAAGCATCTGATAAGAAAAGAAGGAGAAATTTGAAGCTTAATGAGGAGGTGAGGGAGTCCAAAGAGAGCATGTCTAGGAACTCTAGTGTAACCAGAAGATGAGGAGGAGCCAGGGATGAAGAAATTAAAGATGAAGAATAAGATATGAAAGATCCAGAAGAAACTGTGCACAAGAAAACCAACGTGCCAGTTACAACTCAGATAGGAGAAGGGCCAACTCCAAACCTTTGGAACTCAAGTTCCTAAGGGGCCAAGGATGAGGAGAAGTGAAGAATATGTTGTGCCAAGTATGGGCTATGCTAAGGACAAGAAAAAAATTTCGTGCACGGTTTCAGAGCACAATGGACCTTAAGGAGTTATATGGGTTAGATTTGATGGACCCAGATATGCAGACACTACACATGCAAGGAAATAGTTATCTTGGTCCATGCAGACTCACATGGACGAACCATATTTTTATGTGTGCGAAGAGTCTTGTGTCTCAAGGATATTAAAGAAGGCACCTCAGAGCAGGAACATGACCATAAAGCCCACACTTATGTCTAATGAGTAGGTCAACAATGCCTTAGTCAAGGTATCTACTGAGGTGGCATAGAGAAATATTGATAAGGCCGCCACCATTAGAGCACTGATGGAAGATAACAAGGATAAAACTGCGGAGATAGAGTTCTTAAAGGTAGAGAAGGAGCGAGAATGGAAAAAGAATGAGGCCTTCATTAGCATGGCGGAGGATATTGGTGATTACATTCTGAAAGCAAGGCCTCATCTAGAACCAAAGGTACCTAATAAGTTTCCTTCTACAGTTTATTATGTACACACATTGGTTGATTTATTGCTAGAAGATGGACCACTTAGAATTCCTACACCAAAGGATGTTGAACAAGAAGCAGAGAGATCAAGGGCCTCTATGGTCGTAAAAATTTCAATGTATGAGGCATTGCTTTAGACTTTGAAGGATGAGCTGAAGAAATCAGAACAAGATCAGAATTTGTGTGTAGCTCTAGAGGTAGTGATAAGAATCAAAAGTCTAGTTGAAGATAATGAAGTACTGGTAGTAATGAAGGATGAGACTTTAGGGCATGCAGAAATATTGGCACTAGTAAAACAAAAGTGCAAAGCCCTTGCATCAGCCCAAGATCTGCATAAGGAGAGGATAGATGAGATTGGAAAGCTCATAGCGCAGATGATGGATCTTCTGGAGGGAATGATGTATGTTATGGCCAAGGTTATCGCATTTTGTAGAATGATGAGGAAAATATTACTCATGATGAGTTGTATGCCATCTCTACAAACATTCTAGAGAAGATAAGGACCACGCTAGATGACTGACAGACATTGGAGCCTAAGATTAAAAGTGAATCTCCAGAGTTGATACTCCCAGTTGAAGAAGAGGAAGCTGTATAGTAAAGATCAATTCTTTTGTACAGTGATTCTTTACATTCTTTTAATTCTTATTCTTTATTATTTGGAAACATCAGAAATAATCCCCATTGTTGGGATGGTAATGTACTTTAGTGTGGGGTAATGTTGAGCAGACATAATATTTTCCTAAGGAGAATACACATATAGGATTCACGCATGGGAACAAGGTGCATTTGAAGGTGTGGAAATATAGGAAAGGAAATGCATGCCAAAACAAGTTGACTCAGACTTAGCCATTTTTATGGATATAGGCTATTTTTGAGATAGTGTGCAGAGCACACATCGGGATGGAGACTTTTGTGACACGCAAATGGTATTTTGGGAATGAGCAACTGATAAGTGCCATACATGAGTTTGAGTTAATAATAGGATTACTTCTTCTAGTTAACTATAGGATGTCTATTACTAGTGCACTTGCATGTGTGCATGTTATTGTAAAGGCACATGGCTATTATCAGCATGTGACCTATTTTGAGAAGTGCATAGGTAGTGAAGGGAAAGTCCCCACCCCTATAAGTATGTATTGAACTATGTAGTTTAGTAGTGGTGAATTATTATAGAGTTATGTTGCTAGATCTAATGTGTGCATGACTTATGGTGATACTTTATAATGTAAGAAGCTTCTATGTTTTATAGTGTTTAATGTAATGGAGTATGTTGGCTGGATAATGGTGTTAAACATGACTATAACTGGTTCTTGTATGGTTGATCTTATTATAGTTATTGTTTAATTCATGATTCTCTAAGATCTAGATCTGGAATATGCTCTATGGAATTTTTATGGTTATTTATGGTTCTAAATATGCTTTATCTTCATCACACTAACATCTTGCACAAGAAAATCTAAAGAGGGGCTTGGTACCTTTACGTGCTTTGGGTGAGCGATTAGCTCAGTGGGTGATTTTCACGTGTTCCTGGGTTTTATATAGTGGATTCTAAGCTGCATCATGTAGTAGTTCCTAGTTATGTGAGATCTGGTGGTGGTTTGGAGGCATGGTTGTAGTGCACTCTTAAAGAGATGCATTATACTCTTGTATGGAAGAGTTTTTGTACTCTTCTTCATTATAATATATTGAGATCTCTATCTTTGGTGGACGTAGCCCACATTGGGTGAACCACAGTACATGTTGTGTTATGTGTGTGTACTTTTTTTTATTTGGATTTTCTAGTATATGCTTCCACTACTATAGATTTTGGGGAATTTTCTACTTCCACATTTACATGATTTGGTTTGTTATTGAATCATAGCACTATTCTGCAGCTTAAGTTCCAATATGACATTGATATTGGTAATTTTTGGGAATTGGACTTAAACCTACCGAGAGGGAGGGTAACCAAGATCAACTACATTCTTGGAGGGAGCAGGATTATTATTCCTTTGACTATTTAAATTTTCATTATTATTATTTACATTAATAGTGTTCACAAAGTTTTTACTTCTTAGGTTGGTAATAACGTCGTCTATTGTGATACCATGGTTCCGATTGAGGACCTTGGGTCCTTGGTTGTTGTTTGAACCATTCTTGAAAGTTTGAGTTGTTTTGGGTGGAGGTGACCAACCTCCCGTTGGGTCCATCATTATTACATCCTCTATAAATTTCCTCTTAGTCAATATGAAGTGTTCCCTCTAAAACTTCCTCATAACTCCAAAGAGGAAACTTATGTGCTTCCTCCTTAGTCTCTCGATTAAGTGAGTGGAGGAATAAGTCACAAAGTTCCATTTGATCCATGTTTGGATCACTTGCAGAAGAATAAATATATTTTTGCCACCTCACGAATGAAGTGAGTAGTGGACTCGTTCTACTCTTTCTTGATGTGAAAGAATTATCTGATCCCTATCCTCAATAGCTTGTTCATATCAAAATCCTTGATAAACTCATATACAAGTTTCTTAAAAGAATGTATAGATATTTCGGGATTCTATAATACCAATCGAGGGAAATCCCTTTGAGATTCTTTGGAAATATATTTGCAATAACCACATCCCAAGGGAGTAACTCTCTAATGAAAGTAGTGTATGCCTTGATATGGGCATTGGGGTCTCCTTCTCCCTTAAACTTTGGAAGATTTGGAAAAGGTCGTGGGAGCATGACACCTCATATTGTAAAGTCTAGAGGTTCTTTTAGATATTCATAGTAAGTACCCACTGCATAAGATTCAACCATTGAAGATCCTTGATGGGGAGGAGGAGGTGGAACATGAGTTTGATAGGGTATGGTATAAGCATTGGTTGGGGCATAAGGAACCCCTTGTTGTGCATAAGGACAAGGGAAAGAGTACATATCCATCCAAGGAAAATTTTATTACATGTGAACATAAGGGGAAATAGCACTAGGATATGGGTTAGTGTGTGAAAAACTAGGGAACGTAGCATTTTCTAAAGGAATGGGATTCAAGAATGCACTTTTGGTTGAACCTTGTGTAGGATACACATAGGAAGAATGAGAGGACATTGCTAGCATGTCTAATCCTCGTAATGAGGTCACCATGGCTTGGAACACCCAATTAGACATGTGATGGTTGTTTTTATGGATGTTTGTGGAAGGGGTATAATTATGATTTTGAACATGATGGGAAGAGTTCCCTTGTGCCGGGAATTGCATAGTTTTGAAGCTTGGGAAAATTCTAACTCTTTGATTCTACCCACCGATGATTCGTTTTACTTCCTTTTAAATACCTCATCTCCTGTATTTTGTTTAATCCATGTGTACCCCGAACTTGTATTTCCTAGTTATATTCTGAACATTTCCACTATATCTTAAACTTATGGCACATATATTAGTTAATATGATTATTACTAAGTTTACTTTATTTTATGATTATGGGTATGCATTTATTCTTCTAGATGCAATGTGATGTTAAATAGTTATTTGAATAAATGTCAACCTTGATTTCCAAAGAGTTGTTATGTGTATCCACTAACATGCAACCAAAGAAACTCATTCACAGTGTAGAGGTCTTTCGCAACAACTGATACGCAACAAAAGGCACTTGTCAGCAGCCAAGCACCTACAACCACATGAGGTCACACACATATATAAAGTTATGATTGTGGAGAGATTGAACAACATGGACACTTCACCTGAGCTTGCACATGCTGATTGAGAAGCAGTTATGCAAGAAAGAATAAGATTCAACACCATCACTTGATTATGCGTTACAACTCAAACAAATAACTAGTTGATTGAATTTATAATGAATAATTTGTTGTTCAATCGATCAATTAGTTATGTAATTGTATTTAACATCTTTGAAATAGTTCTATTACATGTAAATTTTTAGATTTCTTGGCTAGCATCTTTTATTAAAGCCAATTGTAACTCCTAGTATGAATCTATCTCTTCACACCAATGTTATAATGAAGGATATAAAAAGGAAATATTAATGTTGTAAAGGATACATAGAGGCAAATCAATCCATAGATAGAGATTTTGTTGTGTTCTTCCATTTGTAATCTTCATGATGATGAAATAAAAATATGAGTTCTATTAATTTGTTGTATAAACAGGCCTTAGGAGGGATTAGCACCCAAGGCAGGGCCCACTTGCATTTTGCTAACCCTCTTCTTTTGTTTTTTTTTCAATTCATTACATGGTTAGAATTCTAGCAGTTCCTTCCTTTATTTGTATTCTATTTTTACATGATTTTCCATAGCCATAGTATTTACTTTTCAGTTATAATCTAGTTTGTTTCATTATTGTTATTTCCTAATTCAGTGACAACAATTTACCTTTACACTCCTCAAACATCTATAAATGTGCATAAATCACTAACAATATTGAAAGTTTATGTCCCTAGGTCTGATAATTAAATGATTGTAGAGTAATGAAAAATATATTTATTGTTGTAAGTTAATTTGCAACACCATTTTTAGCGTTGTTTTTGAGGATATTGTCAAGTTATAAAGTTTTTGAAGAGATTTTTCTTTCTTAGAGTAGGTTAGGTTTTAGGAAATTCACTTCAAACCCCCAACTAATTTTTCATTAATAGATTTGAGTAGTTGATGTATGCACCACCAAAGGGATGCCCATGGTAGATTCTTTCTAATCCATAGGTAGCACAAATCTCTTCATATACCTCTGAGGATTCTAAAGAAGAAACCTTTGTACTCGGTTTTTTTTTCGAAGACAATCCTCTAAGTGACGGCTTCATAACTACTCCTAAGCATCCAGAGATGAAAGACAAAGTAAATCAAAATTCTAAAAATGGGGAAACCACCTTTGAGTTCCCCATCAATGAAAACAATTCAGTTGTTGGCATGAAGAATATTTCACCCTCAGCTTTTCCCAACTTTCATAGATCCATCTCAGAAGACCCAAACTCCTTTCTATTTTAGATTGATGTTCTATGCAAGAGTTATGATTATATTACTCGATGCACATAGGCTGAATTTATTTCCTATTATACTCAAGGATGTAGCCTTGAGATGGTTCATGGTATTGGGAAGAAATGTTGTAACCATGTGGACAAAAATGGATGAGAAATTCCTCGATAAGTATCAAGATTATTGTAGACCAAGTAGCAAAGGAGGTGATGATATCTACGAATGGCACAAAAGAGGATGAAACATTGGAACACTATTTGGAACGGTTCATGTTACGTGTTTTGAATTCAAGGCACACCAAACAACTACCTAACTCTCTCAGCATTACTTTTTTTGAAGGGACTCGACGAGGAGGATGTGGATGTTTTGGAGTTGATAGTGCAGGAGACATTTCAAAAGCAACTTTTGCATAAATCTATGATGCCTATAAAAATTACTCAAGAGCTACTTGTGAATAGGGTAATAAGTGTAAGATCAAGAGGTGGATCAGCTACCAAAACAATTGGGGACATATCCAAGTCAGAGATTGTCAACATGTTTAAAAACATGAAGTAGGATATTTTCAATGACATGGCTAATCAATTAGATTCTCTACATGCCAAAAATAAAAAGGAAGATGCGAGTAAAGTACTCACAAATCGTTATGCATGTAGAAGGAAGAAAGCTGATGTAGATGTAGAGAATTGGACAACATTTCTCAAGAAAGGGAGGCTTCACCTGATTTCAATATGTTGGAGACAAAGGATGGGAAAGTTTTCTATATTTCTCAAAGAAAACCATGGCCACCGAGGTAAGGAGGTATGACACAAGATCCTATGCATTCATTTCAAAATTGGTCTAATAATTCATATATGCAACCCCTACCTTGGGATAACCCTCAAGGTTGGGACCCATATCCTAACCAATACCAACAATAGTTGAAACCTCAATTCCAAGGCCAACCATAATAACAATGGCAACAACCTTCTCAATCATGGTAGTAACCTTGGAGAGGAGGACAGTAGTGGAATAACCCACCTCCAAATTACCAACAATCTTATCAGCAACCTCCTATCTACAGCAACAAGCTTTGATTCCAAACCCCCAAGTAGGATCCTAACCAAAATCTACACAATTACCAACTTGATCAACACCTAACCTAAACAATAAAGATGCTCATCCATCCTATTCCACTAAACTAGCTCAATACCATACCTATTATGTTGATATCAATAATATTGATCTTTTCTCAAGAAGAGCACTTCCTCCACCATCTGGACCCACCATTACGATATTTTTGAGGAACCACGGACCTTACAGGATGATCCACAACAACAATAAAAGACATTGCACGCTAACCACACAACAACTTGAGAAAAATTCCAGCAAGGGTAAAACACAGGGTAATGAGCCACCATTTCTTGAAAGGTTACAAGAAAATAAGACTGACTTCAAGTCAAAATCTCATTCTGATTTTTTCAATCAGCCAAAATACATTTGTGTCAAAATTCTGTTGATTCAAGCTATTAAGGGCATGCCCATCTATAATAAATTGGTTAAATATCTATACATAAAGAAACCAGGTAGAGAGAGGAAAGATCCAACTATTGTGCAGATCATTAGAAAGCTAGATGATATTATGCTTGGGAACTCAATTTTTCACAAATACATAGATCTAGGAAGTCCTTTAGTAAATGTCACAATCAATGACACGGTGATCAAGAGAACACACCTTTGATTGACTTAGGGTAGAAATAAATGTAATGAAAAAAAAAAATTATGGATGACTTAAATATAGAAGGACTAAGACCAATAGCCATAGTTTTATAGCTTGCGAAATATCAACAATTAAGCTGAAGGAGTCATGGAAGACATAGTAGTAGTGGTAGACTCTTGGGAGTACCCTGTGGATTTTATTGTTCTTCACCAAAAGAAAGATTGGGAGCATATCCTATTATCCAAGGAAGACCATGGTTAGAAACGCTAATGCATTCATAGGATGTCGATCCGATAGTATGATTATCTCTAATGGAAGTGCCACCAAAAAGCTCATGTTTTACCCCCTGTACAACCATTCAATGAAGAAGACCAAACCGTTTGGATTGAAGATCCGAAGAATATTAAAGCTCGGTTCAATAGCTCATGATATTGGAGAAGTCATGCATAATAAAAGGGAAAGAATAAGATGTTGTTCTTTCTAACTTCCTACAAAATAATTATGGGAAGAATGAAGAAGTAGATCGTAAATTATAATGTAAAAGCTATCTTGAAAATCAAATCCTACCGCATAAAGAAAGCACTATGAATGTTCTAGGTAAGAATTACATCCTCCACCAACTTCTTCCACATGATTTATTATTAAATTTTGTAAGCAGTAGTGTATGCTCCATGATCGATATCTCTAAGCAAGTGTAAATTTCTCTCGAGCAATCTACTTAATGTGAACAAAATATTGAGCATGTAGCAAGAGCATCTGTTAATTACTCTTCTACAGAAAAACAAGAAAACATTTGCATGGGACTATGGAGATATACATGGGATACACCCTAAGCTCTGTACACATAAGATATACATCAAATACAGTTGCAAACCAATAAGATAGCCACAAAGAAGAATGAATCCAACAAGAAGGGTTATAGTGAAATAAGAAATAATAAAATTATTATATGTTAGATTCATATATCCAATTTCGTACATTGAAGGTGTCACCCTCATCATTTTACCTAAGAAGAATGGAAAATGGAGAATCTATGTGGACTATAGAGAGTTGAACACAACAACAAAGAAGGATCATTTTATGCTTCCTTTCATTGATCAAGTACTTGACACTCTTGCTGGAAAATTTTTTTTTTTCTAGATGGCTATAGTGGCTACAACCAAATTCAAATTACACCAAAGGACCAAGATAAGACCACATTCATGTTCCCATGGGGAACATTTTCATATTCTTTTATTCCTTTTGGTTTTTGTAATGTACCTACAACATTTTAGAGAGCTTTTTTAGGAGTTTTTCATATCTCGGCCAATGATTGCATGGAGGTATATATGGATGATTTTAAAGATATGGCAATACTTTTTGATGAAGCAATGAAGAACTGGAAATTTTTCTCAAGATATGCAAGGAGCGTAACTTGTCCTTAAGCAAGGAAAAATACTACTTGATGATGTATGAAGGAATAGTGTTGGGGCATTATCTATCAAGTTTTGGAATTTAGGTAGATCCAAAGCAAAAATATCTATGATTGTAAATCTGCCAACACCAAAGAAGTAAAAAGATGTAAGGAGTTTCTTAGGACATCTTTGGGTATTAGAGAAGATTTATATAGGACTCTAGTAAGATCAGCAGCACCATTATTTTTCCCTGTTGGGAAAATATGTTTCCTTTTAGTGGACTGAAAAATTTGAGGTCGCATTCAGAATTTCAAGCAAATGTTGACTTCAAGACTGTGTTAAGATAACGAGATTGGAGTTTTCCATTTCAAATTCATATTGATTCCTCGAGATCAAGCCATTAGTGTTTTTTTAAGACAGAAATATGGAATCCTAAACTACGTAATTTACTATGTCGGTAAGAATCTACATCATCTTGAACTCAACTATACTGAATGAGAGAAATAATTATTAACAAATCGTTTATGCTATCAATAAGTTTAGTCACTACATCACAAAGTTATCCAAAGATTCATTCATATTGATCATGCAAGAATTAAATATTTGATCAACAAACCATTTGTAGGAAGAAGAATAATTAGATGGTTCTTACTCTTGTAAAAGTTTGATGTCACCATTATGGATAAGCCTCTGGTAAGGACAACGTTCAGTAGTTGACGTTATTTCAAAAATATAGAACAATAATGAATAACAAGTAGTGGATGACTCTTTTCTAGATGAGCACCTATTTTCATTTCCACTAGGACAACTGGTATGTTGATATGTCTAATTATTTGGTCTTAGGTAAAACACCTCCACACTATTTATATTCGAAAAAAAATATATTGTTGAAAAAAGTGTGAATTTTTCTTGGATAGCTAGTTTTCTATTTCACACAGGGCACGATAATGTTATGAGGAGATGCATATATGATGAAGAAATATATGATGTCCTAAAATCCTGCCATAGAGAACCATGTGGAGGAAATTTTGTTACAAAAATAAAAACACAGAAAGTATTGACAATAGGGTATTACTAGCCTACACTACATAAGGATGTAGAATTGTATACAAGAAGGTGTGATAAATTCCAAAGAATGGGTAATCCTACCAAGTCAGATGAAATGTCACTACAACCTCAGTTAGTATTGCAGTCATTTGAAAAATGGGGTTTGGACCTCATTGGTCCAATAAATCCTAAATCTCAACAGAAAGAGTACATTGTGGTGTGTACAAACTACCTCACTAAATGGATAGAAGTGAAATCACTTCCAAATCAAAAGAGTGAGAAAGTTTTAAATTCTTATATGACCACATTTTCACGAGGTATGGAATACCAAGAGAAATTTTTACAGATCAAGGTACACACTTCACTACTCGAATTTATTTTTGATCTAACTAGGGAATATAAAATCAAACACAGGAAGTCTACACCTTATCACCCCCAATCTAATGTTCAAGTTGAGGTAAAAAATAGGAAAATAGAATTCATCTTGACAAAAAAAATTACAATCCATAGGAGAGATTAGGCAGATAGAATTCCAGAGGTAGTTTGGGCATTTAATACAACAAGATTTACACCATTAGAGCTTTTGTACAGTAAGATTGTTGTTCTCCCTATCGAATTTGAGCATAAGACACCAAGGACTACACTAGAACTAGGCATAGATTTGTCTGAAGCTCAAAGGTAGAGGATTCTCCAACTCAATGAGATAGATGAAATGAGGAGATAGGTTGTGCATAATATATAAGTTATACAAAAGAAAAGGATTTTTAGGAATTATAGAACAAATATGTGGAAACAATTCCTCAAATCACAAATAAAGAGAAAACTATATAGTAGAAGTATACATGCAGTAAATATAATAGCATAAATAAATAATACACAAAAGGAGATAAGACAAGATTTAATGTGGTTCATCCAATGTGTGTTGTGTCCACCAAGAACTTGCTCATATTTTAATATCAACAAGATTAAAACAACTCTCACAATCTTATCTTAGTTATGAACTCACAATAGAATTCCAAAGATGTTAAACCATATCTAAACCACAATTGACACCCAATTGCTTAACCTTGATCACTCTTGATCACCTCTTGATCACTAAGACTTAATACCTCTTGAACACAAAAGATATCTTCAAGATACCCTAACACCTCTATTTATAGATTAAAATCCTTTAAGAATTCCAAAATCGACCATAGAAGATTGAAATTCATGACCTTTCATCTTCCCATGGCTGGAAAAGAAATTGTCATAACCTTTCATCTTCCCATGGCTGGAAAAGAAACGTTCATGACCTTTCATCTTCCCAATTCAAACTTCACACTTTAATACTGATTTAAGAAGATCAAAAATAGGCTCCACACCCCAAAAATCTCCCACTTGAGACTGCTCCCCACCGAGAAAAGTTCTCAAGCCTTCATTATTAACCATAAAGGCCAATCAAAGTTAAACATAACTTCAACTTATCCCTTGTGATTTCCTTGGTCATCATATCCACAAGATTCTGACTGGTATGAATCTTTTCCAACTTCAACTTATCTTCTTCCAAAGTTGCCCTGATGAAATGATATCTCAAATTGAATGTGCTTCGTCAAGAGTGAAAAGAAAATTTCTTCACTAAATGAATAATACTCGACTATCAACTGTGTAGTCTCCCAACTTCCTTCTTATGACCCAACTCATCAAGCAACTGCTATAGCCAAATCATCTCCTTGCTTGCCTTTGTGGCAGCAACATACTCAAGCCTCTGTGGTTGATAAAGTCACAACCTTTTCAGAACCGTGAAATACAACTCACTACTTTATCGCCAACCATAAATACATAACCTGTTATGCTCCTCCTATTGTCCAAATCTCTTGCCATGTCTAAATCTACATAACCACGCAATGTAGTGTCCGATCCACCAAAAAAAATGCTTCTCCCATGGTCCCTCTCAAATACCAAAGAATCCACTTCATTTCCTTCTAGTGCTCTCTACCCGGATCACACATAAACCTACTCACTACTCCCACTGTATGGGAAATGTCAGGCCTATTGCATACCAAAGCATACATCAAGCTACCAACCGCTAATGAGTATTGTACCTGGACATCCTGCATTTTATCCTCCTCAGTCTTGGGACTTTGCTCCTTTGATAATTTAAAGTGACCTACCAAAGGGGTACTAACCGTTTTAGCATCATGCATACTAAACCTCTCCAAGACCTTCTTTATGTACTCTTCTTGAGATAATACGAGCTTTCTCTCCTTCTTGTTCCAAGTTATTCTCATACCAAGGATTTTTTTTCTGTCCCCAAATCCTTCATAGCAAAGGATTCACCTAGCTACTTCTTGAGTACCTTTATTTCATGCATGTTCTTCCCTGCAACAAGCATATCATCCACATATAGGCACAGAATAATATAACTACCATCAAGAAACTTCTTGATATACACACAATGGTCTGAGTGACACTTGGAGTAACCCTGATCCTGCATAAAAATGTTAAACTTCTTGTACCACTTTCGTGGATCTTGTTTCAGGCCATACAAGCTCTTCTTAAATTTGCACACTAACCTCTCCTTCCCTTTGACCTCATAACCCTGTGGTTGATGCATATACAATTCCTCCTTCAACTCACCATGAAGTAATGTAGTATTCACATCCAATTGCTCTAAGTGCAGGTCTTCTACTGCTACTAAACCAAGAACAGTCCTAATAGAAGTCATTTTAATAACAAGAGAAAAAAATTCCATAAAATTATATACCTTTCTTCCGTACAAATCCCTTGACCACAAATTGGGCCTTGTATCTTTTCCTACCTCCATCTTCCTCTTTGATTCTATACACCCACTTGGTCTACAATTCTCTCTTGCCCTTGGGTAGCTCCACCAGATCCCAAATCTAGTTTTCCGTAAGAGATCTATGCTCTTCATCCATGGCCTACTCCCACTTCTCCCTGGAATCCACCACACCTTGCCTCGAAAGCACTTTGGCTCTCCACTTTTAGTGAGAAATAAATAATTCAAAGATGGAGTAAATCATTCAGTTCCCTTCTTACCCTAGAATACCTTCTCACCTCAAGATTTTGGGGTTCCTAATGAGTAGGTTCCTGAACTGGTTGTGTTGGAACATGTTGCACCTAAACCGGCCCCTTAGACACCTTGTTGTCTACAATGTCCTCTAACACTATGCATTCTTTCTTTGATTCCCCTTTCTGTTCCTGTAATTGATCTTTATACATGAATTTTTCATTAAAGACAATATCTCTAGACCGAAATATTTTCTTATCCTTAAGACTCCAAACACAGAAACTAAAATCATCCTCACCATATCCAACAAAGGTGTATTTCTCAGACTTAGCCTCTAACTTGGTCCTATCATCTTTATCAATGTGAACAAATACCTCACATCCAAATACTCTAAGAAATGAGCAATCAATTTTCTTACCAGATCAATCCTCCTCAGGTATACCTCCATCCAAAGCCATAAAGGATCCTCTATTAATTAGATAAATATTTATGCTCACCATTTCGCCCAAAACATGAGTGACAGCCCCGCATGTAACCTCATGCACCTAGCATGCTCCATGATTGTCTTTTTCATTCTCTCTGACACTCCATTTTCCTATGGAGTATTTAGAACTATTCTTTTCCTGTGGATCCCATTTACCAAATAGTAATCAAGAAATTCATTGTTGTAATACTCCCCTCCATTATCTGACCTGAGACATTTCAAATTGAGACCCGCTTCATTCTCAACCAAGGATTTCCATCTTTTAAAGGTTTCAAACACATAATATTTCTTTCTAATGCAATATACCCAAAAATTTCTAGTTACATCATCAATGAAAGTGACATAATAACATGAACCACCAATAGAGTTTACCTTAGCTGGCCCCCATACATCTGTATGCACTAAATCCAACTTACCCTCCTTCCTGGTAGGTCTAACCTTGAGGAATCTCACCCGCTTCTGTTTTCCATAAACACAGTCCTCACAGAAGTCTAAATCGACTCCTTTAATCTGGGAAACCTGTCCTTTATAATTTGCATGCCCTTTTGACTCATATGACCGAGTCTCTGGTGCCACAAAGTTGCATCTCCATCTGTAGCAACTAAATTACAATAATCAACACCACTGTTTAAATACAAAGTACCAATTTTCTTACCTCCTGCAACAACAAGAGCTCCCTTGGTAACCTTCCAAGAATCTTCTATGAAACTAACTGTACAACCATCACTACCTAGCCAACCCACCGATATCAAGTTCGCCTCAACTTAGGCACATGTCTAACATCCTTAAGTAGCCATGTGTTCCCATTCTCGCATTTTCACCGAACACAACCTTTCCCTGCTATTTTGCATGGTTTATCATCACCAAGATATACATGTCCAAAATCTCCTTAAACAAAAAGTAAAGTAATGTCTATGTGGGGTGGCATGGAAAGAAGCCCCCGAAGCTAACACCCAAGACTTAGCAATATTATCTATTGAAATAATTAAGGCATCCCGACAAACATCACTTACTCGCCACATTTACCTTTTTAGTTTCCTCCTTGTTCTTCTTATCCCGAAGAGCCCAACAATCTTTCTTAGCATGACCAACCTTCCCACAGTGCCAACATTCTAACTTACTCTTGGACTTTGACCTTCCACGATCATTCGACTTCCCATGGTTACCTTTCCCTCTGTTATTTTGTCTCCCTCTTCTCTCCACCGTCAAAGCATTTCTAGAAGTAGAAGAATCTCCGGTGCTCTTCCTTTACATTTCCTTGCTTAGGATCACACCTATTACATCCTCAAACTTCAGCTTTGAATTATTGGATACTGAATTACTTACTGACCTAACCAAGTTGTCAGTGTATCTGGTAAGGAGCACAAAATCAACAAAGCCTTGACCTCATCATCAAAGTCAATTTTTACCAAGTTTAACATACTCACAACCATATTAAATTCATTTAAATGAACAACAATAGAACCATTCTCAGACATCTTCATATTAAATAACTTTTTCATCAAAAATATTTTATTAGAGGTAGAGGGTTTTTCATATAACTTCCCCAACGCACTCATGAGACCTTTTGTGGTCTTCTCCTATGATATGTTGAAAGCAACCGAAGATGCAAGGCATAACCGAATTTCCCCAAGTGTCTTTCTATCCAGAAACTTCCAATCCTCATCCGACATGGTTGTAGGTTTCTTTACTTTCCCAACCAAATGAACATGGAGGTCCTTTTGATATAAGTAATACTCTATTTACATCTTCCACAAACCAAAGTTCTACCCATTGAACTTCTCAGCCCTTGATCTACCCTCATCTGTCATAGCTCCCACTCAAGCTAAAATTTCCCTGTGATTTATTACTTCAGCAAAAAAACCACCAAAGCTCTAATACCAGTTGTTAGGAATTAGAGAACAAATATGCGGAAACAATTCCTCAAATCACAAAAGTAGTACAAAACTTTATAGTAGAAGTATACATGCGAGTAAATATAACAAAGATAAATAAATAATGCACAAAAGGAGACAAGACAAGATTTAACGTGGTTCACCCAATGTGGGCTACGTCCACCAAAAACTTTCTCAGATTTTATTATCAACAAGAGTAAAACAACTCTCACAGTCTTCTCTCAGTTATGAACTCACAACAGAATTCCAAAGATGCTAAACCACATCTAAACCACAATTGACACCCAATTTCTTAACCTTGATCACTCTTGATCAACTCTTGATCACTAAGACTTAAGACCTCTTAAACACACAAGATATCTTCAAGATACCCTAACACCTCTATTTATAAGATTACAATCCTTTAATGAGTCCAAAAGCTGACCCTAGAAGTTTGAAAGTCATGACCTTTCATCTTCCTAATTTGAACTCCACATTTCAATAATGATTTGAGAAGACCAAAAATAGGCTCCATACCCCAACAAGGATCAAATGGCATGAAATATTCATCAAGACAAGACAATTTCAAGAAGGTTATTGGGCTCTCTTATTTGACTCCAAGTATAAGGATCACATGGAAAAACTCTGGACAAGGTGGCTATGCCCATATGAGATTGAGAAGATATTTCCCAATGGAGATGTGAAACTTACTACCATAGATCCTATAAGATTCAAACTTCTGGTGAATGGTCATAGGTTTTGGCTGTACAAAAATCCAACTGATAGGAGAACCTTCATACGGTACTCGTGAGGAGGTCAAAACAAGATGGAGATGAGAACATCATAGTTAAGGTTAGAAGTTGAACCTACTGGTTCACCTTCTGAAATTGCTAAAGAATGATAATTTTATTGGCCTTGGTATATTCAGCTTGTTGAATACTCCAAGGGTGAATAAAATTGATGTGATTATCCCTCTTGGTGATTAGCACCACTCAACTAACATGTTTTGTTTTCTTAGAATTTTTGTTTTGTAGGATTTGGTGTATTTGTTGCAAGAAGTGTATGGCATTTGATGAAGGAGGTGGTGTAAATACTAAACATCCACTTGTAGCAACATGCAACAAATCCCATCTTTTTTTCCCATTTGTATAAATTTTTATTACATGAAGAAAACAACGAACAAACTACACCTACGACTACTTATGGAAATGATTGGCACTAGAGAGAAAAATTCAGCCTTCTCTTTCTAGAAATTAATTGATTTTACCGAGGAGACTTTAGCATGCCTCTACCTACGCTTGCAACACTTTATACAATACATGTAACATTGTAGTACCTCAACCTGCAACATCATGATGACTCTTCATGTAGCCAAAGGCACAAATTATGACGAATTACATGTCACCATCATCCAACATACATCTTGAGATAAGTGCACTTAATTCACTTTAATAAAGTAGTGATAGAATAAGTATGTGTGATTAATGTTTTTCCATGTCATAAGTGAATTTATAATCCATAGTATGTCACCGCCTTTAATTATATGATTTTTCACCCATATCATCCCACTTCGTCACATGACCTCACCTCACACGTTTGCACCCCTAAAATGAAATTAATGTATGCCTTTTCATGTTACGTGTGATTTTGTTTCAAAATTTGAAATCATCAAGTACTCAAAAGCCTTACACTTACCCAATTTTTGCATAATCACTATAAACTACAAGATTTTTCCTCTCAAAGATCAAGAAGTTTTCTAAATTCAAAATGGGAGGATACCTGATTCAAAATGAGCCTACAGACCACTCACAACTTTGCAGTCAGCCGTAAATATTGTAGTATTTCCATGACAGTGGCTGGATGGACTATATGAATAAGTTTCAAGGATTCTACGAGTCCACGGTGACAGAGTTCATTGTGACATCAAGGATGGAAAGGCCATTATTAATGGTTTGATAGTTAAGGTGGATGAAAAATTCTTGCTGTAGTTACAAGACTTCTGGTAGAAGGTGAGTTATTTCTTACAAAGGAAAATCCAGATGAGGCTCAAACGTAATTTGGTGATGGTGATGGTAATTTTGTAAGTGATATACAAGGTACATTGCACACTTTCCCAAAACCTTTTTGGGTTGATGTTGCAAAATACATTATAAATAAATTCACCTATGAGGTTAGGTACTCAATATTGAATACAATGCATTTTTAAATTTCTTAATCATTTAAAGAATGGAAAACATGTTAATGTACCTAATTTCTTACATGAAAGCTTAAAGAAAATGAGTAAGGAATCTCTCGAGAGGGGAGGTCTACATTATCTCATCACTATCTTATTACCTTGATTGTCAAACATACATTAGAGAGGGAGCACCCTGCAATAAAATGGGGAGAGTTTTCTAGGGCAAAACACATTGATGATTTTTTGGGAAAAGGAAGAAAAAGAGGAGAAGCATAATTAGTTCTTCTACACCTCCACCTAAAACCATAACTTCTACCTCTATTCCTATATAAACACATAATCCTACTGAAACTTCCATACCTACGAAACCCCTATTCCTACGAGATATTTTTGTACCTGCAGAAACACTTGTTCATGAAAAACCTCCATCTCCAGAGCAAGGCCTTAGGCCCATCTCTCCTGACAGGATTCTTGTTGCTAAAACTTTTCTAAATATATCTACACTTGAGTCCTCTTCCTCTAAGGGAAAATGAAATTCCTCAAGAAAATCCCCTGAACCATCTAGAGATCCCATAGGCTTCACACTAAAAATCCCAAAACCTCAAAGCCTATGAGAAATGTTACTATCTCACTAGACAATGATGTAGAGGAGGTTGAAAAGACCGAAGAACCTACACAAATAGATATTGAGCAAGGTGGTCCTGAAATTGCATGTGAAAAGCAAGGATATGGAAGACACCACTAAGGAAATGGAAGAAATAAAGGAGGAGGAATATGATGAACAACCTATTCATGAGAGCCCTATGTTGAACTAATTAGGGATCAAGTAGAGGCAGTTCATGTTGGGAGACCAATAACAAAGCATGAAGGTGAAGCATTAATAGATAAAGTTGACACTACGCCACATTTTGCTATAGTTAATGAAGAGCACAGAGAGGAAGTACTAGATCATCCAGTGCTTGAGCCATATATTTTTGACATAGATATTATGGATGATTTGCTATGACATGTTGAGGAAAAATTAGGAAATATTGTTAATGAATTTGATACAGAACTCCATTATGAGAATATTGATACCATACAAGTGGATAATCCTGTATTTATTTAAGATACAGTTCATGAATTTTCCCCAACATTTCCACCAAATAGCCTAAAGCCACAAAGGTTATCATCAAATAATTTTTTGAGGCTAGTTTGTAGAAGCATAGGCACTCAAAAACTTTGTTAGATTACTAGGTGTAGTAATTTGAATACTATGTTGTTAGGTTACAGGAAAGATGGGAAAGGGAAAAGGAAGAACTATTCTTCCAACATTAGTAGGATCTTGAAGAAAAAGATAAATATCTTAGGGCCAAAGATAATGAAATTACAAGACTGAAGAAAAAGAAAGAAGATATAGTTTAAGTGACAAATGAAATATTTAAATGTAGACCACCATCTAACATTTATGTTATCTTCTTGAAAGAACAAATATTGTAGTTGAAGTATACATGTATCAACAATGATATCCCATTTGATATTAGTGGAGCCAAGCCTTTCTTCAGATATATATGAAAATTCCCATGAGATCCATCTTTTCTATGTGAGATATATATGTATAATTATGCTTTAGAGTATGACAAAGACTAGATCCCTATACTCTACATTAGGGATGTGCAAATTAGGGCACTGTGTTCCTATTTTAACAATGAGCTATATAGAGAGAAGAAAATGGTTGACTATAGGCACTTATGTAAAGTGCAATCATTAATGATAAGGGAAGAGGTAGGAAATACCAAATCCATGATTGAATAATATGGGAAGTATATGAAAGTTCAAGAAATTAAACAAAGGTTTTATCAGATGAGACAGGACATTAATTATGAAGCTAGAAACTACATTAAATTTAATGGCATAGAAATAGTATGTAGAACTGCGCAGGCAAGATGGGATAAAATTTCATAAGAGATGCAGAGGAAGGAAATTCATTCTTATCATAATATCATCCCCACTTTCAGGAGGATAAATGCATATATTGAAGTCTCTAAGGGATGTGGAAAAACTTGGTTTCCTATTGGTTATTATCCACCAATTTTCCACTATCATATACCACATTGGTCTGGAAACAAGGAACTGGATGAGGACACACAGGACAAGATAATGGAAAGATACATAAAGAATATAGGGTACTTCTTCAACAAACTAGAAGGAACATCTATACCCACTGACTCCAAGAACCTATACAGCATCATTTAGGCAGATCCTAAGCCGGTGAGGAACCCAAAGAATTTTGAATGAGGACATTCAATAAATTAAGTCCTGGGTGTGATGAGTCATTTTATTTCCTGTTTAAACACCTCATCTCCTATATTTTTTTAATCCATGTATACCCCTAAACTTGTATTTCTTGGTTATACTGCTGAACATTTCCATTATATCTTGAACTTATGGCACATATATTAGTTAATATGATTATTACTAAGTTTACTTTATTTTGTGGATTATTGGTATGCATTTATTCTTTTGGATGCAATGTGATGTTAAATAGTTCTTTGAATAAATGTCATCCTTGATTTCCAAAGATTTCTTATGTGTATCCATGAACACGCAGCCAAAGAAACTCGTTCACGTGTAATGGTCGTCCACAACAATTGATATGCATTTAAAGGGACCGTCTGCAACAAAGCACCTCAGACCACATGAGGTCACACATATACATAAAGCTATGATTCTAAGGAGCTTGAACAACATGGAAACTTCACCTAATCTTGTACATGTTGATTGAGAAGTGGTTATTCAATCAAGAATAAGATTCAATGCCATCACCTAATTATGTGTTGCAACTCAAAAATAGAACTAGTTGATTGAATTTATAATTTAATAACTGGTTGTTCAATGATCAGTTAGTTAAGTTATTTGATTGTATTAGAACATCTCCTAAATAGTTTTGTTGCATGCAAATTTCTATATTTCTTGGTTAGGATATTTTATTGAATCCAAATATAACTCCTAGTATGAATCTATCTCTTCACGCCAATGTTGTAATGAAGGATATAAAAAGGAAAGATTAATGTTGTAAAGGATATACAGAGGTAGATCGATCCATAGATAGATATTTTGTTGTGTTCTTCCATTTTTAATCTTCATGATGATGAAATAAGAATTTTATTTCTCTTAATTTTTGCAGACATAGGCCTTAGGAGTGATTAGCACCCAAGAAAGAGCCCACTTGCAGTTTTTTAACCCTATCCTTTTGTTTGTTGTTTTAATTCATTGCATAGTTAGAATTAGAAATAGTTCCTTCCTTTATATGTATTTTGTTTTTACATGCTTTTTCATAGCCATAGTATTTACTTTCAGTTATAATCTAGTTTGTTTCAGTATTGTTATTTCCTAATTGTAGTGACAACAATTTACCTTTACACTCCTCAAACATCTATAATTGTGTATACAACACTGGCAATATTGAAAGTTTACGTCCCTAGTTTTGATAATTAAATGATCTGAGATTAATGAACCGCATATTAATTATTGTAAAGATTCAACACCATAGTTTGATTGTGTTGCAATTCAAACAAAGAACTAGTTGATACAATTTATAATTTAATAATTGGTTGTTTAATCGATCAGTTGGTTAAGTTATGTGATTGTATTATAACATCTCCTAAACAAATTTGTTGTGTGAAAATTTCTAGATTTCTTGGTTAGTATATTTTACTGAAGCCAACTATAACTCCTAGTATGAATCTATCTCTTCACGCCAATGTTGTAATGAATGATATAAAAATCAAAGATTAATGTTGTAAAGGATACACAGAGGTAGATCGATCCATAGATAGAGAGTTTGATGTGTTCTTCCATTTGTAATCTTCATGATGATGAAATAAGAATCTGAGTTCTATTAATTTTTTGTAGACACGGGCCTTAGGAGGGATTAGCACCCAAGGCAAGGCCCACTTGTAGTTTTCTAACCCTCTCCTTTTGTTTGTTGTTTTAATTCATTGCATGGTTAGAATTGCAGCAGTTCCTTCCTTTATCTGTATTCTATTTTTACATGCTTTGCCATAGCCATAGTATTTACTTTCAGTTATAATCTAGTTCGTTTCAAAGATTGTTATTTCCTAATTGTAGTGACAACAATTTACCTTTATAATCCTCAAACATCTCAGAATTGTATATACGACACTAGCAATATTGAAAGTTTACATCCCTAGGTCTGATAATTAAATGATTATAAATTAATTAACATCATATTAATTGATGTAAGTTAACTTGCACCACCACCCACCAATGTTGAAATTACATTGTTAGGAGAAATTTGTGAACTTTATTTTGGTGTATGTTGAACATTGTTTGTTGCATGGGTATGTGATACCCCATTATGAATTGTTCATTTGTAGTACCCCCTTTTGAAATGTTTTTTTCATTTTAGGTGGGGTGGGGTAACATTGTTCTGCGGAAGGATATTTGTGTATCCTTGTATTCTATCTAAGGATCCCTCCGGGGCATTAAGAGGATCACCGTTTTAGGTGAGGCACACTGGGATTTCATCATTTTGAGGTAAGTAGGGAGAAAAGAAATCGGAATGCATACTAATCGAGGTCTAGACAAGACCCATGGATAAAAACCATGTTCTCCTGTAAACATCATGTTGTTGGAGTTTGAGAACTCTAATTATGTACTATAGTTAGGTTAGTTTATCTCCTCAATCCTAACTATTGAATTGGTTTTCAAGCCCTGATGAGGGGGTGTATGAGGAGATAGTAAAGTTTACGACTAGTTTTCAACACCCCGACAATGAGGATGACTGCGATATTCACTTGGTTGTAGTAGGCATTGGCACCTAAAATAGGACTATCATACCCGACCAAACATATCGGGGAGTGTAAGAATACCCATAGAATAATGGGAGAGGGAAAATTAGATGAAATAAAATAAAAGAAAGAGGATACGGAAAGGAACTAGTCTTTCACATTGGGTTTGCAGCTTTGTACACCCGAAAATCAACATGTGATTTAATATGCACAAGACCTCCCAAGGTCATGTCAGGACATTTGAAATGTGTTAGATAGGATGGTAATGTGGTAGCTAAATAGAATGTAGGTGCGATAGGTGGTAATGATAATAATAGGTCAAGAAAATTGAAGGTTCTCAATTGGATAAATGGGGATTTTCTCATTAAGAGTGATGAATGCTTTTCTAACTTGACGGGGTCATACTAGGATCAAGGATGACCACGGTATGATCGGTGTCGATATCGTAGATCCAAATAAAACCCGACTCATTTGTTGAATGTGATGGAATTTTCCTTTGTCTTACGTGTATTCCTCTCCAAAGAGGTTCATGAAGGTATGAGAGAAGATGTGTGGAAAGGAAAAATCAAGGGTTGTGGGCCTAAGCATGTCTACCGGTTATCCTAATATTCTTCGGTAATGTTGGATTTTTTGTTAAGGACAATGAGTTTGAAAAAACATTTTAGGAGGCATGGGTGTGGCTATGAAGACTAACATGTTTAATCCTTTATCAATATCAATTTGGTTTCTTTCAATGTTTGGTTGTCTTATAAGTGGATCGAAAATTCTAATATGTTACTTGCAGGTGACCCAGGAATGGTCATGTGGGCACCTAGTCAAGAGAAATGAAAACAAACAAGAAAGCTAGAATCCAAAGTGGTTGAAAACTAAGTTCAAAGTTGTCTAGGCCACTAGGGAAATAGAAGTTTTGTTCTTTCTAGATCTAAATTACCTTTAATTCCTACCTTTAAGTAAACAAAAAATAAACTTGAATTAAATAAAAGATGATCAATTTCTCCTTTTAATTAACTAAGTTTTATTTGTAAGTATTTAATTAAAGCAAACTATCTAATTTTTTTTGTATTTTCAATGAGGATTTTAAAAGAAATAAATAAATGAATCTACTTTAACTTCTAATCTATCTTTTTGTGCTTTTCTAGTTACTAGAAATTAAATAAAACAAAATCTACAAACAAAGAATTTATTCTAAAAGAAATAACCTACTTCTACACTAAAATAAAACAAACAAGGAATAGTTGGATGTAGCTATTCCTCTGTTGTAGGATGTGGAATTAAATATAATTTAAAGAAAGATGTATTCTAATTTGTAATTATGGAAATCTAACTTCTTCTAATTGCTTCACCTCATAATCACGGGAAGAAAGAAATATTCTCAAAAGAAATTTCCTCTTTCCCTTGAGACTTCCCTAGTAAAACAAATAAGTTGCATGGGTAAACTAATAATGAAGAAATAAAATGACAAGTGTAGACACGAAGCTTCCTCAAGCTTCTTTCCTTGCAAATCCATAGGGATAAGTAGGGAAGAATATATCAATGGAATTTTTTTCATACACATACAAATGGGATGAAGAAATTGAAATATACATTTTCTCTAAAACAAAGAAGTGAAGAAATTCATGCACAAAACCTTCCTCCAAATTCTTTTCCATGCAAATCCACAAGGATAAGCCGAGAAGAAAATATCAATGGAATATTTTTACTGGTGATAAAAACTATAAATTTTATCTCTTAAAATAAGTATATTTCTTCTTTTAGTTTTAACGACTGTATTCTAAAATGAAATTTGTGAAGAAATTCTAATACACCCCCAACCTAGTTATTTTAGAACTATGAAAACTTCCAAGTGTGATGATGATTATTTTTTCCCTTAGCTTCCTTTCCAGAGATGAGATTCTAAGTGATCCAGAATAGTGTTCTAAAATGAAAGTTTTGAAGAAATTGTAATACACCCCAACCTGGTTATTGTAGAACTGTGAAAACTTCCAAGTGTGATGATGATGATTTTTTCTCCTTAGCTTCCTTTCCAGAGATGAGATTCCAAGTGATCCAGAATAGTGTTGGTTGGTTGTATAAGAAATCAAGAATATGTTGGAGTGGATTGGTTTGCACGTAAACTAATTACAAATACAAGTGGGAAGCAACAGAGAAATGTATTGTGTTGTATGTGTACTTATTATCGTGGATTTTGGAAGAGTAACAAAGTGTATTCAAATAAAAATCTCCAACTCATTATAAGGAAAAATTCTAAAACTTTTATAGAAAATGGCAGAGAAGAAGTCTAGCACACATGGCAATCAAGAAGTGTCAGATCATCCAAGAAAGGGGAGTCAAAGTTATAATAATAGTAAACTGAGAAAAGGATTCCAATACGTATCCAACAAGCCAAAAATCAAGTGAAATGGTCAAGAAACGGGTAATAAAAATACTCACAAACTTGAGACACGCGTTTAGAACATGAAATCTAGATTTTCGGTTTAAAGTGCTCGGAACCACCGATCCGTGTAGACCTGGAGATTTTCAGTTTAAAGTGCACTGAACCACGTAATTTCCATGGTTCTTACGTAACTTCCGGCCTAGGTAGACTCGGTGGTTACGTAATCACATGGAGGTTGTGTGACTTAAAGTCACAAAAACCAAAAAAAGAAGCACAAGATGACTCGCAAAGGCTTGAAATGATAGAAAAATTTGAAACAAGGATAGACAAATCAATATAAACATGTTGAAGGAGAGGGAAAAGGATTTGGATCTCATCATTGTTCCAAAAAATAAATATTTTGTTATTGGAGACTTTTACCGTACCTCTGATTTAGTACCTGTGTAATTTTGGGTGCATACAATAACCCAACCATCGTACATATCTATTAAATTGATGTTGCGAGTGAAGTTTTATTCCTTTTATAGGCAATTTATTAGACTTATGGATATAATTCACAGAACATAACAAGGATAAATGGACCATGTTTATGTGTGTTTGGATGATGGTTGATTGGCATTATAAATTATTCGTTATGGATCCCGCTGAATTTTTCGTTATTACTAAATGTTCTATGTATGAGTTGACCCTCGACATGTTTATTGAAATAATATAATATATTATTCATTATATTATTTTTTTCAGTTATCATCCATATATACTTGGCCACATTGCATGGAGCTTTAGCTTGGTGGATAGATAAGTAAGATGGTAGATCAATGTTGTTTTTTAATTTTAATTGTTTTAAATATAAAACATGTACCAAGTGAATACGTAGCAAAGGGGGAATAAATAGAAAAAAATGGTTTTAATTAAAAACATGCACCCATTTGGAAAATGTGTTGGAAGAGAGAGTTAATGGGAAGTGTTTGATTTTTAATTTTGTGTAAAGTGGACTTCATTTGGGGCATACATAATGGTTATGGAGCAATAAAAATGGGAAGAGGAAGTGGATATGGGGTATACATTAGAGAATGGAGGATGATTAGGAGAAGATCTTTTTATTTTTTTTTTTTTTTATTTTGCATGTGTTTTTTTTGGACGTGGAAAATTTGGAATATTGGAGATTTTGGGAGGAAGATCAAGTTGGTTACATTTTTATTAGGCATGGTTTTTCTTCTTATTTTTTTCTATGTTTTGAAAATGAAAACATGATTGAAACCCTTTCTAGGACCGCATATTTAGAGTTTATTTGATTTTTGAAAACGTTTTGGCAAAGAGTATGAATAATACCCATTTGGGTCTATGTTTTTAACATCTATTTGATGTAAAAATATTTTTTCAAAAGGTTGAAATTTCACCCATTTGGGTCTCTGTGTTTTTGGAAAATAAATATATGGTTTTATACCCATCTAGGTCTATGTTTTGAAGGAAAATTTTTTTGCTTAAAACTATAAATGTTTTATTGATTTTTACCCATTTATAGGTTTTTCGTTTTGAAGAAAAAATTGTGTTTAAAATTATTGCAAAATTTTGATGGTTTTTCACCTATTTTGGGTATGCATATCTAAAGGATAAATTGTTGTTAATAATGGAAATGTTGCTGAAATAACATCCATTCGGGACTTCGTATTTTGAATTTATTTTGCTTGTGAATTTTTTTTTCCGAGTTTGTTTAAATGCCCATTTCTAGGCCTACAATTTTGGTGCATTACTTAGGTGTGAAAGGTATTTTCTCGAGTCGATTTGGGAACCCATTTTTAGATATGTATATATTTTTATTTATAAATACAAATACATTCATATTTTAGTCAATATAGGAACCCTATTTTGGATCTATGTATGTCGTTATTTCTATAAAAATGATACCTTCTTATTGGGTCAATTTCGTGCATTTCTGGGTCTTCACTTTTTCTGTAAAGATTATGTATGAGATGTATTCTTTTGGATTGATATTTGATATCCATTATGAGTTTGTACATTGTATAAACTATATGTGCATGTGTGACGTTTTTGTGAAGTCAATTTTAGCCATTTTTGGATCTACATGATTTTTTATAAATGTATAACTGTAACGTTTTCAATGAGGATGTTTTACACTTGATTTACACCCATTTTTGGGTCTACATATTTGTATATTTATAACATTCATTATTTGGTCGGTTTCACCTATTTTGGGTTTATGTAAACTTGTTATTTTGATTTAGAAATCAAACCCATATTGGCTTACATATTGGAAAGAAACAAGAAAGACTAAACATCTAGTTGTTGGGCCAAATAAACCTATTTCGGGTTGTGCTATATTACATTGTTTTAAAATCAAAAAAAAAAATGGATGGTCGTGTAAAATAAAAGGCGATTACGCATTGTCTTTTTGTGTGAAGCAACTTCTTGATTTTAACAAAACTTTACCTTGCGGTAATTGATTTGTGATACTATGTTACTTATCATTGTTTTTTGTTTGGGCATGAGGATATAGTTGTTATCATGTCTTAAATATGATATGATTATATTTAGAATGTGAATTACGTTATCAAGCTTGTGGTGAATCCACAAGCGTGATAACATAAGTATCCTCCTTCTTAAATCACATTAAAGGCATTATAACTTTAGTGAAATATGAAACAACATATGAAGGATTTTTGGAAAAATAGTAGATAAGTGATGGTTGTTTGGTGCATCGGTAAATGTGCAGAAGGAAGTTTTGTTTTACTTAATGTTAAACTAGTTATGAATATTATCATACCATAAGCCTATGAATGCATGCCAATATGGCATTATGGAATCCGCATGAGCATACATACATACACTCATGGGGGCTATTTTTCTTTATGATTATAAAATCTGGAAACATGGATTTAAAATTGGAATAAATGGTTGTTTTTCCTCTTTGATTATGAAATCAAAAAAATGTTGGAATGGATTGCCTCTTGATGAGGATTTTTGATTATGGAAGTGGTGTACGAGATAGTTGTGTTGTGAAGGATGAAAAATATTATTTGTTTTTGCAAACTATAAATTTAGCTTGCATTAGCATAGCTAGAAAAATTTGGCCAAAGTAATGTATCTAACTATATGCATTTTCAATTCACTTATCCTTATTCTATACTAGTCATGAATCATATGATGGTATTGGTTGTTGTGATCTTATGATGGGATGTATTTTTGGAATTTGGGTATATTACACATGGTTCTCAATTACTATTCTTTGTTGATTCTTTTTTTATAGTTGAATATATCTATCTACCTTCCTCATGAAGGTTCAAGCCCCTATTTACAAGAGGTGTGCGGGGGAACCAAAAGGTTTTGTGGTTGGAGGAAAATCACTCCAATGATGTTCTCCCTCTAAACAATTGCACAAAAGAGATATACATGTACACATGAACTTTTGGAAAAGAATGATTTGATATTATATTCTTGTATTATGACATTTTGTCATATTGTTGTACTTAGCTAGGGACAGACTTGTTCTCTCATGTATTTGATATAGAATATGAATTAAATTTGATATTAATCATTGTATTATGAAATTAATGTTGATCATACTTTATAAGGAAAAAAATTTGGAAACAATGTATAAAGTTTAAATGACATTTAATTGATCAACTCTTGTTTGACATTTGGAAATATGGTAACGAAAGGATGTTTTGGACCTCGAATTATTTAGAGGTATTGTTGCAATATTTATTTCTAAGTTACCTAACTAGACTTAAAATTATTATTTTTTCCACTTTTAGCTTGTGTTAATGAAGGGTCATTACAAATTTGGTTTCTAAACTTTCTATGGTGAGTATTGTAAATAGAATTCAAAATATTTGGTGGGTGATTTCATAATCATTTTCATTAATAAACATGGAATGCTCAACATATCTTGTGATGTTTTTCAATGTGGATGATACATTTAAATTTACATGAAACTCATTATGGAATGCATTAGGAAAAACACTTTTATATATATATATATATATATATATATATATATATATATATATATATATATATATATATATATATATATATATATATATATATATATATATATATATATATATATAAAGATAAATCAATGTAGGAAAGAGAAGAGATGTAAATAAGCGACACAATTGTGATGAAATGAAAATATATTCTTGCATTAAAATCTAGTGAATTGCCTAATTTTTAACATGAATTCACACCAAAAGTTCTAAACACTCATTTTTAAAGCATTGAAAAATGAAAAAGATCCAAACTCATCAACAAGATATGCTCTTACATAAAAATATTTATACGTATCGACAACTTATCATTCCAACATTTTTATTTTCCATAAATCATTTTTATTAGGATTTAAATATGAACATATACTTTCGAGAACATTAACAAACTTTTCGGAAGAACTTTGAAGAGGTTGAAGGGGAAATTATTATTATTATTATTATAAGCTACAAGATTTCATATTATTCGAAAAAAAAAAAACTAAGAATAAATGTGCAAGAGAAGAAGTTAAACTATTAACTATACTTTGAAATTTATCCAAGATCTCTTCTAATTGTTGTAGAATACAAAACTTGTAAAAATATCGAATGTGCAAAAGTAAAATAGTTAAAATTTATAAATTTTAGTCTTATAATATTACTATCATATGGTTTCCATACAATGTAAAAAGGAATTACATTTTTAAATGAAAATTAGAACCTTATTAGATAAATTAAAAGGGTAATATTTAATTGAAAACAATTTAATGAAATTCATTGGCATGCCAAAATAAAAATTCTTGATTTTACAAAGTGTGTAGAATTTTTAGCGAAAGACGAAAAGGTTTGATCCACATTCGAAATGATACAATGTCTGGACCAAGTGGATTCATTTCAGAGAGTTTCCTCTAAAGACCGTTTGTAGATAGAGAATCTACAAATGTATGAATCCCTTATATTTTTCCCTTTCTCACCAATCCCTCTAGAACTAGTAAGGTTCCTTCATTTCCTACATAAACGTGAATAAAAATAAAAACAACCATGAACATGAATGAATTCCCAACCAAAAACAATGAAAGTAGAAAATTAGAGAGAAAATTAAAGAATATGTTATGTTGTACTCAAAGTGAATAGAGATCATGACCTTGTTTTCAAATGGTCAAGGGTGAGGGTGGGAAATTCATAATAAAATGAAACTTATCTAATGGAGGGAGAATAAATAAGATTCCTCAACCGGAAAATGCATCCATCTTTCCCGCATTGGGCGAGATGAATGCATCCTACCTCAACCTCCGCCATGGCCAACTCTAGTAATCGCCAAAAATTAAAACGTGTTTTATCCCTTGCATAACACCTCTATAAGCATAAATACTTATGAGAGTCAATTTTTGAAAATATTCATTCCATCCACCATCTTGCAATTTCATATGGACTTCATGGTTCATAAAATTTTCTCCCATGGTCGACTCTATGGAAGCATCATTATGTTTTTTCTCAAAATATTTTTTCATGTGCACCATTAAAAGTTAAATCTACCATTAATATGAATGAATTACTAAAAATAATACTGAAATTATTAAATTAGAGAGGGAAAATATGACAAGCTTCCTATGAAGTTCTCACCATAATTTGTCATAGGAAAAAATCCATCTTGAGCACTCTTGCAACAATGAATGTGACTTCTCTACTAGATAAATAGTTAACATAATAATACTTCCCTCCTTATAAGTTTTTTTAATGAGAAAAACTAGACAAAAATATCCATAAATGAATATATATTTCCTATGCTTCTATAGATTTCTCTTCTATAAGTCATACATGCCAACCTATTAACTACACACCCGTGATGTCATATCATGTTACAATATATAAAGGTGACATCTAGATGGTGCACAATTTTTCCAAGTGATAGACATATAAAATTTAATGGTTTTCCCACCATAATAAGAGATCCATGTCATTGATTGACATTATACATGGAGGGTTATTTCAGTATATGAATTCCTATCAATGTAATGGACATGGAATTTTTTGGAAACTTGTATAATGAGTTTATAAAGGGAAGAAGGGGGAAATATTTAGCATGGAGACATAAATTAAAATTGATCATGCAACGGGTGGATGATAAAGAAATAATTTAAGTTATAAAGGATAAGGAATAAACATAAGAAGGATAAAAGTACCAACTAAAGATTGTGTATTAGAAGGGCCATGAGAGGAACCATACATAGGATTAAACAATGAATATTGAAAAACCAAAAGAGTATTATAAAATGATAATGTTAAATGAAATGATATGAAAATGCAAAGATTGAGGTTCAAATACCCATATTGAGTAACCACTTTGTATAGGTAGAAGAACTTAATGAAGGGTTTATATAAAAATAATAAATTAGGAAGGCCTTATTCACCTTGTCAAAAGAGAAAATTGAGCTTTGAAAATAGGTTTCCTCTAATAAATAATAATTTGAAGTGTCAATAGGAATATAGCCAAACTAAACTTATATTATAGGGGAAAATTACATATAAGAGGATGAAGTAAAATATTTGAGAAGGAGTGCATAAAAAGTCTCAAAATGTTCAAGGGATCATGTTGAGAGGAGTCAGAAGAAGGAAAATCCAATAAATTGGAAAGGACAACAAAGTGTTAAAATAAAAATGTGATAGTCTAAGGAATAAGGAATAACACATAGAAACAAATAAGTTGATTCCAAGGTTCTCAAAACCATGCAATGAAAATATCAAAAAAATTATTAATAGGAGATCAAAAAGAGTGTAGATATTGAACTTGAGACACCAAAAAAACTAATAACAACACACGAGTACTTAGAGAAGGTCAAGAAAAGGTGGGGAATATTATTCATACAATTCCTATGGACTTGTTAGATGGATATTTTGTAACTATGTATAATGTATATGAAAGAGGGCATGAATATCATCTAGATTGCATGCACATCAATGAAGTTGCACTCTTAATGAAAACATGAAGAACTCCAAGTAAGTAGTAAAATAAATTCTCAACGAACTTGTGCATAAAAATGGTCTACTCATGCTCATAGATCAAAAAAGAGAAGTACATAAGGAGTACTACGTAACTCCCATTATTGGACTTGTCATACCTCCAAAATATGAGAGGGGAGTTATAATGAGAAGTACATAAGGAGTATTATGTAACTCACATTCTTGGACTTTTCATACCTCCAAAATAAGAGAGGGGAGTTATAATCCAAGAATGGAATGTAACTCCCATATGACATATGACACACTGATGCATATGAAATATTCTATGATAGAATATGTCATTCATCATATAACTCCTAATGAATCATCTAAGACCTATGACTCACCTAAGTGAGATGAATCACCATGGGTGAGGTAAATTCACCTAATAAATAAATAATAAGTGAATAATACTCCCTCATACTGACACCCCCCTTCAAAAAATCTTAGGATGAGGCATGGAAAGACAAATGAGAAATGTTTCTGTTGTTGCAGCTCACAAAGACTCCCGGATGCGAGATCGAGGCTTCTAGGTTGATCACTCTAGCATCCAGTGTGATTGCACAACATGGAAACCTCTCTCCAAGCATGGGACTTGTGAAACTAAGAGAGGAATCTCCAGATTAGAGGCTAGTTCCTCAAAATCCTCTGATTTAGATCTATATTTTGCAAAACTATAGAGGTTCAGATCCTAATCCTACTCTAAATTGCAAGAGGGCAGGGATAGAAATGCAAAAATTGAAACTAACTGAAGATGGTGATGCACCAAAAGGAGTGGTGAAACATTTTTGTCATGTAAATAGACACAAACTAGAGATTTGCAACATGAAACATACACAGGCTGATATGATATAGCTTAGGATCTGAAATGAAGCAAATAATACAAACAAAGGACTGAAAACCATTCACAAAGCTTGCATTATCATTTCCAGTACCCAAATCACTGCATTACAACCTCAGAGAGGTAAAAACTGTTACAATCTTTTGGAGAGGTTTGATTCTTGCATCAACCACCTGCTGGAGGTGAAAGAAGAAGTTGCTATGTCAAAAATTGTTCCTCCTCTTAGAAATGAGCCAAATCTGGCTTTTACATTGCATGGGTCGAGCCCAGGGGACAGAAAACGTACAAAAACATGAGAGCCCATTCCTTCTTGACTGCAGGTGCATTAAAATGGCATGGGGGACCTTACAAACCCATACCTTGTCATTTTGACTGAATTACAGGAGAATGCAACCCATTCTGCATTAAATCTGGTCGTTGAAATGTCACTTCTAGCCATGAACATACGTCAGAGCCGTTTCTCAATTTTCTCTCTCCAAACTACACCAAAATTCAAGATTAACCCCAGAATCACGTAGAGAATTTCATAATATTTTCATTGATATAAAGAACATGCAAATCTGAGCTCTGGATCGGAAGATATGGCGATCTGAAGATTTAGGGCACAAAACAGGCAAAAACAGATTTTTAAATTTCTTCCCGCGCTCTGCCACCTGGACAACACGTGGCATGCATTGATTGGTCGACAGGGCACGAGGATGACCTTTATTTTAGCTTTTGGGTGAACTTCTTGCCAAATTCTCTAACTCCTCCCCGAGCTCCGCATTCCTTGCTCCATAGGACACATGTCCTCTTCTGATTGGCTCGGGCTGACCCTTCAAAACTCGCCCTTTGACTTTTGGACTTTTTCCCTTGTGACACGTGTCATGATTTGATTGGTTCTCGGGCCTGCCAGATTTTCACGTCCACCGCGTCCATTTGTCCCGGATGTCCCAGTGCTGTCTGGGACAAAAACTTCCGATCCGCCCGAAATGGGCTTCCCTGTCCCTTTTCTGCTGGTGACATGTGTCGTGATCTGATTGGCTCTTAGCTTTTTCAGCTATCTGCGTCTTCCGCATCCCTTTGTCCCAATTGTCCCAGACTGCTTGGGACAAATTCTTCTGATTCACCCAATTCGGCCGGTTCGCGTCCTCACGGCCCAAATGTCCCGAACTGCTTAGTGCGAAAGTTCTCCTTTTCGGCCGATCCGGGCGGTTCACGTCCTTCACGTCTTCTTGTCCCAAATGTCCCAGAGCAGTTAGTCGATTTTCTTCTCCTTCGGCCGAACCGGCTTTCCACGTCCCACGCGTCCCGACGGCCTGGATGTTCCTTTGCCCTGCAGACTGCCTGGCAGCCTTTCGGCCGATTCGCGCCCAGATGTCCCTCACGTCCCAACCATTGCGAGGACTAGGACTTAGCCAATTTTCATGATTTTTCCTGGCCCAAGCTTGTTTTTGTAGCTTTTTCACCTTCTCTCAGAACTTGCTCTTTTCAACCTGGACAGGGGAGTTAGAAAAAATCTGAGGGGACCCTAGAAACATGATTTTTGCCCTGAATCAATCCATTTGCCTGGGACTTGAGAATTCTGATGCATGTTATCAAATTAACCCTTGGGGGTGAATTTGGATAACAGTTCCTAGTAGCTACGCCTAATGAGGTACCCATGAACAATAGTGATCTCAAGTAATGGAAGAAAACCCAAGGGGTAAATTCTCCACTTATAAGAGATAGAATTCCCCCTAAAAACTAAGAAATATGCATCATATGAGTCTCGAAAAATAATCGTGATAAGGTACCCATGTATATACCGCACTTTCTAAAAGAAGGAGAAGGGGAATAGAGATCTTGAAGTAGATGTGTTATAGCATTAGACCTCACCCCAAGTAGAGAGAATAAGTAAATAAACAAGGGTTTAGTGAATGGATTGGTAAATATATATATGTAGTTTTATCTTATGTTTACCAAGACTATAAATCAATGATGTTATCAAGAATCAATTCCTAATAAAGTGCATATGGATATCAATTTGCTTCACATGTTGATGTTAAAATGGATTTCTATAGATGGAGATGGTGCTAAGATTATCATAATAGATGATGGTAGGCCACCTAAACAGTAATACCAAACTCTATCATGATCCTTGTAACCAAATAGCTTATATGGCAACATTGACTATTCCCATATATTCGCCTTTGTAGAATATATAACAATTGTATTTTTCTTCTTTCTTGACTAACTCTGACACAACATGAACCAAGAGAAATTCTATATCGAAGATATATTTACAATGATCTACATCACTCGACCCAATCAGAGTCTAATTATCTAACCAAATCTATCTCTTTCCCCTCAAGTATTGTATTCCATTGGTGTAGTTGCATCTAATATAATGAGTAATTTGCTTTGTTTCTTTCCAATTAAACTCATGATGTTATTGCATTAATCTAGAAATAATACCAAAAATGATAAATCTAGTCTGGTATGGGTTAATTAGATCTATCTCCCAACCAACTGTTGATAAAGGGTACCATCAACTAAGGGAATGGAGAAATTGGCTACTAAATTGACTCCAGAAAGGAAGGGAGTGGGAGATGGCTTACAATTAGCCATGTTAATCCTAGCAAGCACATCAAGGGAATACTTGGGCTGAGTAATGATATTCCTTGAGTCAAACTAAGTGAGAATCTTAAAGAAGTACTAAAGCAAACCCAAGTTGGTCATGGAGAACTTTTTAGATAAGGCAGTCTTGAAAAAATTAATAATGGATGAAGAGATGCATGTAATCAAAAAGTCATCGATGTACATAACTAAGATAAGCATGGACTCATCTTGACCCGAGAATGTAAACATTTGGGTTAGAGTGAAATCAAATGATCCTAGAATTGAGAAGGAAGGATTCCATCTCATAATATCAATCCCGAGAGGCTTATTTGAGGTGTAAATAGAATTCCTAAGTTTTTAAACAATGGAGGAATCTTGGACATAACCTAGTAGTTGTTTCCTATATATTTATTCCTCTAGGTAAGCGTGAAGGATGGAACTCTTAATGTACATTTGGTGGACATCCCATTTGTTAGAAAGCTTGATTATGGTGAGGGTCATTCAAATAAAATTCATCTTGGTGATGAGATAAAAGGTCTCATAATAGTCAACCCAAGGATCTTGGGAGAAACCCTTAACTACGTATTACACCTTATAATTTTCGACATTCTCATTTGAAATTTACTTGATTCAATATATCCACCTACATCAAACCATTTTTATTCCTCTAGGAAGAAGGTTGAGATCCCAAGTATGATTCTTTATAAGATAGGAATACTCTTCCTTCATAGTGGAATCCCACTTAGGAATCCCATTAGCCTCCCAAAAATATTGTATATTAGAAGCGAGAGGTAAAGAATGCGGGGGCTAGTAAACTCTAATCGAGTTCATCTCTCATCTAAAGGATCCCCTATCTAATCAAAAACAATACATAAGGTATGCGTATCCCAACGAGGACTAGGTGGAGATTCAAGATCAAAATCTTTCGAGTCATCACTTGAGTGAGAGGGGACATGTTCCTTTTCATCACCGGTGTTATAATTATTGGGAAGATCATGAGGATCGGGAATGGGAGGCTCAAGATCAACAATATCATCGGAAGAGTCTTAACGTATGTCAAAGAAGGGTATAGTGACATCTACGGGTATGGAAGTGGAAGTAGAATTCTCTTGTAATTTCACACTTCTCTTGATATAGAGCTCATGAGTGGTGGGGTTTAAAATTATATAACCCTTCACACCTTTAGGGTACCCTATAAAGATACAAGGTTCATATTGTGGCTCTAAGTCCTTGCATTTATTTTTGGGTAGTCAAGCCATGGAAGTTGAACTAAAGACACAAAAGTTATTGAAATCAGTTTTTGTCCATACCAGCCCTCAAAGGGTGTCATCCCTTTTCCTTTTTGTGTAGAATAATATTCTAAATGTAGCAATAAAAATTCATTACTTCTTCCCAATACTACGATGGAAGATATTTGGATGGAATCATGTGTTTGGTCATATCCTTAAGGGCTATGTTCTTCCTTTCAGCAACTCTATTTTGTCAAGGGCTATAAGCCATTATACATTGTAAGGAAATACCTTTAGAGGTGAAAATTTAGTCAAACCTTTTTCTCGTATACTCCTCCATTCTTAGTTCTAATAACCTTGATGTACCTCTTAGATTGTTTCTTAGTGTGAGTCTTGAAGTTTTGAAAGTGGTTAAAAGATTCATATTTTTTTAGAAAATAAACCCAAGTATAACATGAATAGTCATCAATAAAGGTAAGGAGGTGTTGATATCTTTTGAATGAGGGATGGAAGGGGTCCATAGATTTCACTGTGGACTAACTCAAAGCTATGAGAAGCTCTCTATGATTTTCCCTTTCCAAATTTATCTTCGAGGTACATCCCAAGGAAAAACCCTCACATAGACCCTTCGAAAAAATGACTCAAGGAAATCCATTGACCATCTCATGTTGGCTCAATTGCTCAAGGAAATAGTATTTTTAATGCCCAAACCATTCATGGCATAGCTTACTATCTTCACCAATGTGAGTTAGAAAGGCAAAGTGAGAGAAGTGTTAGGAGAAAAGTGGGGAAATGTGTACAACCTGGCCTAGTGGTCTACCTTTCCCTCTGCCACTATAGACTTACTATACAAATCTCTAATGATCATAAAATTAGGTTTGAATTCCACACACATTTGTCAAGGAATATGTGTGATTTGGTAGACTAAAAATAGGTTGGTGGAAAGTTGGGGAACACTAAGGACATCATTGAAGGTTCCACCATCAACTTCCATTGATCCACTACCAGCCACTACAATGGATGTATCATCACCCAAAGTGATTTGGGAGATTCTATAAGGTTCCACGTCAAAAACTTAATGTGTGAGGAACCCATGTGGTGAAAAGCACCAAAATATATAACCCATATTGATGAATGATCTACTCTTGCTACGAGGTATTTACTTTTATTATTCTTAGACTTGTTTTCCTTTTCTTTAGAATACTTAGGTTTTGGAGAATTTTACTTGATAGAATCAAGGAACCCTATGTTATTCTTCTCAATTAAATGAATTAGGTGGTCAATTTTTTTTCTATGCATTGATGCTCTTCATGTCCTGACTTCTTGCAATAGGAACACTTGCACTTTTCCTTCTTTAGTTTAGACTCAGAAGTAGAAGTATAAGTACTTGTATTGGATTTGGTTTGGGTGTTCTTAACTTCCTTTTTTAGGTTGGTCTTTTTCTTTGGCTTCTAATCCTTGTTCCCCTTCCCTTTACCATTACTAGATATTAGGGCATGTGATTTGGATTTGATAAAAACCATTGGGATTAAATTTTCCTATTCTCAAATGAGTTGGGCCAAAAAATTGTCAAATGAGGGTATCTTCTAAGTGATCACTAAAGCTTATTTAGTAACGTGGAAGGTAGAAATGAAGACATAGTATTTGGGTAAAATTTTAGAAATTATAGAAAATCATTTGGTAATCCTTCATATCAACTCCACATTCTTTCAATAACAGTCTTACTGTGGAATAATTTAGAGAAGAAGGAATGTACATTATCAAATTTACTAGGGTTCAACCCTAGAGTTTGTTCTCTAACTCATGTACTCTCATGTCATCTTATTTTCGAACATACCATATAAAGTTTTCTAGGATTCATTAGGTGTTTTGGAATACTCAATGTGAAAGATAAGGTCAAGAGAAATAAACATATAGAGAAGGCCTAAGGCTTCATCACATCTATTGAACCACTTAGATTTCTCATGTTCATCTTTAGGTTTGGTCTCCACTCCCATAGTGATGTGATACAACCCTTTACCCCTTAGTCTAATTATAATTTTTGATTTCCATTCATAAAAATTAAATGGTGTGAACAAAATATATCGTACAAACATCCATCATAAGGAAAGAGAAAAAAATATAGAAAATAAAGGAAACACACACACCCCAAAACAATAGTATCACCCCTATTTGTAATACTTTATACTTAGTGTGTTGGTTACAATCAGGTGAATTCACGTGGTATGAAATGATTGGTCACTCACTTTTCAATCAACGGATTCTACACAAGGGTGGAGACCATAATGTGTTTTAACACACACAAAACAAAGTGACGTTGTAACAAACACAAGAGGGAAAAATTGAAAAATGGCAAAACCAAGGTCTAATGTGAGAAAATATTCTCACATCACAAAAACAAACACCTTTTACCGCAAGGTTGTGGTGGATGTGCTCACTAACCCAAAAGAAAGAGGAGACAATATAATGAGCTTCCTATTTTACAAAAACGTCCAAAGATTCCAATGGGACTCACTTGTAGGAATAAACCCCTAAGTTTATTAATACTAGCTTTAATAAAGCTAAGTTGGTTTAAAAACTAGCCAAAAAACCTAAGTGCAAAAAATAATAATGATGGTTAAAAAATAATGATTCAAGGAAGTGGATTGAGTTGGGTTTGATTTGGCTCGACGATTTGGGGTAGAAATGACTGGGAACCGAGTCAACCTAGAGCAACTATGCATGTCTTGAGTGGAGGAGTGAGTGAGCGTGTCGGTTACAAGTCGGTGAGATCAACGTTAGCTATTAAGAAAGGTGAGTAATTAAATGAATCGATGTAAAGATGAGTTAGGTGAGTGAAATGAATCCTATAGACAGAGAACTCAATCGTGGTGACAAAAATAGGTGAGGCTTCAAGTTGGATTTGATTAGGGGACATATAAGTGAGTCATAGAGATAAGATCATACGGGTGAGTTGGGGTCGAGAGTCGAGCCAAGGTTGATATAACATAGGTGAGTTAAGGTTCAAGAAGGAATGTTAAGAGAAGGTCATAAAACAATGCAAGGATCATATGAGTTATTCAGAGGAGCCTAGGTCATATACATATGGAGAGTGGCTCGAGATAGAGCTAAGTTGGGTTGCAAATGAACTTGAGCACCAAGCATTGAGGTGAGTTTATGTAGATTTCGGGATAGGGAAGCCGAGTGGGATGGAAATAAGTGAGCTAATCTCGATGGTGAGCTGCAAATTCATGGGTTTGGTGAGCTATAGGGGACTTGATTCGGTGTGCGGATACCCGAGATGAGCTCGGTAAGGTGAGTTAGATGCGAGTCTAGGACGGGATGGAAGGAAGGTATCTCAATGAGAATATTTGAGTTATAGGATCCAACTCATTGTAGCAAGATAGATGAAAGGAGAGCTTAGGGAGATGATTCAAATACAGAGGTGAGTTGAAGAAGATCTAACCGAGCTAGGAGGTGAGCTGGAGGTGAGTTGGGGAAAAATGACCCCAACTTAGGACTACTCCAAATTAGCTATAATTACCCAAAATTGGTTGAAAATCACGTGTCCATACATCGATGCATGAAAACTCTATCCTATCTCCCGTATCGATGCATGAAAAATATATCCTCCATTTGGTTGCCTAGATCAGTCCCTTCCTTTGGTCGAGGATCACTTATAGTCAAAATTTGTTTTCTATTCCTCTGTCCATGTGGAAGAATTTGTAACTTAGGCATAAAATCAGGTTTTTTCCCTTCCTTCTGTTTTTCCACAGTCGTGTTTTATTTTCCCTGTCAATTTTTGTCCCAATACTTGTGGAAAAGTGGTCCTTTCTATTTGGATGTGGCTCGATGGATCACATTTGGGCCTTATATCATTTCTAAATTCTTTGTCCTTGAAAGAAAGATTCATTTCTAGGTACAAATGGTGATTTTCCTGCATTTTACGGTTTGACGGGTGTGTTTTCCCTGTCAAATTTATATCTTAGCATATTTGGAAACATGACCCTTTCTGGTTAGATGCATTAGCGGGGCACTTTGAAATTCTAAGGCCCACTTCAACTCAAAACTTGTCCATGTGGAGGACTGATGCTCATCTGAAAATTTTCCTTTTGGTTTGACCTTGGAGTTGCGCCAGGAGACACGTGGAGGATTCTGCTGGCTCCTCTCTATACTTAAACTTTTCAAGAAATTTTCTAAAGGCCTGGGACATGTGGAGGGATCGTGCTTGTTTGGGGACCTGCCCCTAAGTTTTATTTTGAAGAAGCGCCAGGAGGACACTTGGAGGCTTTCACTCACTCTACCCTTGCTTAGACTTTTCAACGTACACTGATAACTATCTCGGACCCTAGACACATGGCACCTTCCACTGGTCCTTCAACTTTTTCAAACAACTCTACCAGACTGAGACACGTGGTGAGCCCATGCTTGCTTTGGGTCTCCACTTTTGGGGACCATCTCAAAGTGTGCCATTGAGACACGTGGAGGCTTCGCTGGCTCCTTTTTATACTGAGATTTTTCAAAGGCCAAAAGGTGTTTTTCTTGGGCCCAGGGCACATGGAAGGCCCGCGCTTGTTTGGAAACTTGCCTCTATACCTCACCTTTGTAGTTGTGCCAAGAAAACATGTGGATGGATCTAATCTAAAGTTGAGAAGGGGTAGAATCAATGATTACTATGCATTGCATCTGTTTTTCTACCATTTTTTCTCCAAGACTCTGGAGATGTGAATACACACTGATTTTTCATCATTTTTTTATGAAATTCCTTGTCATTTTTGTCTATAAAGTGCCATTGAATGGATTTAGAACTTAATTTATGAGTCCAAGGATTGTTAAGCTCATTATTTTAAAGTTGGAATTGCTCAAGCACTTGCAAAAATGTGAATTACTGAGGAAGTCTGAGTGCGGGACAGAGTTGTAGAGGAAAGAGAGGGAAAAGGATGAAATGATGGAGGTTGCATGCGTAAAAGATGAAAAAGGTGTTGCCTCGAGAGCGAAAAAGGATTACCTATCAGATCCAGCTATACAGAGCCTCTAGAAAATGATTAAAACAGGATTTCTCACATGACATAATCAGAATGATTAGAAGGACTGCCAAAAAATTGTGGCATGGCATCCTAGTCATTAGTCGAGGGTCTGGGAAACGTGATCAGTTCATGATTTGTCCAACTGGAAACTTTTTGTTGCAAATTTTTTAAACGTCACTTTCGAGACAAATTGGTAACAAGCAAAGGTCCCTCAAATATTCTTCTTTTTGGGGGAAATTTTGGGATGAGTGAGCGAGTGAAATGTATAAATACAATGAGAATACTCTTGCAAAGGGTCAGAGGTTGAATTCTTAAGAGAAAATTTGAGAGAGACTATCTTCCCGAGAGACCAATCGAGAAACCTACTAATTTCCCATGTTTTAGATTTCAATCATGTCAAGTTGGTTACGAGTGTACAACCATTGACAAGCTCTGAGACTATTCAAAGAAACTTTCCCCTACTGATGAATCTAATCAATTTTGAGTTAATCTTTGTCAATCTTGGAGAAATTTATGTCTCCGCTTTATTTCATAATGTCTCGTAATTATTTTTTCTTATTCCTATTGTAATCATGTGTTAAATTCCTCCGAATCACACGAATCTCATCCCCGTGTGACAGTTTAGTGGCATTTGCAATTTCATTTCAAGAAGAACCTTCCTCCTACAATGAGATAAATAATTTAAAATCACTTCACTATCATTTGTTGATAAATATTGTCTATAAGCCTTCGAGTGTATCTTAGGTGTGAGGAACCAGGGGTCTTTGATGTTTTATTAAGTCTTTAGCTCAAACCTTTGTGTTAAATTCTTAGATATTGTGTGAAACCGTGCAAATATGGGCCTCCATTGACGTAAATGTCAGTTGAAGGAATATTTTAGCTATTCTCGAAGCTTTATTGCATTTAGATTTCCAATTGTTGTGAATTCTCTCAAATATCTAGTATAATCAATTTTATCTTCTTAATCTCCCACCAAAATTACTCAAAAACAATGAATACATCCTGAACTACCCTTGTTTGCCCTGTGTGTCCACAAATGTATAAATTCTCTTTTGCTAAAATATGTAGAATTAATTAGGATTACATTATGTCTTTGGTAACCTTAGCCCTGTCTAGGAAATATCCCCATTCTTTAGAAGTGACAACTCATGAGAGTTAAATTGTGGTGCATTGATCATATTTTCTCAAGGTCCCCTTTCGATTTTGTGCAAAGAAGGATATCGCATTCTCCTTCACCAACGAGAGGTTACAAAACAGGTCCTCTCACCCTGGTCGAAAGGCACGGCCTAAAGCAGTGAGGATAGATCAAATCCTTAATGAAGGTGTTATCCATTTCTTTGATGCTTGAGTGACAAAGAGCAAGACAAATCCCCTCCCCAACCTGCAAAATAACTCATAATAAGATCTATCTCCCAATGTCTTGCTAAATCTTTGATCCGCTCGAGTTTCCAAGGGAGAATCAATTTGGATACCAACATATTCCATAAATGACATTTGAACAATGTTTTAAATGATGCACATGTTCACCTTTTTTAACATAAATTAAAAACTAGGATTCATCCCATTTCCACTTAATATCTAAATACAACTAATCATTTGATCACAAAATTATTATTGTAAATAGTCACTTCTTACTCAAATTACGAGAATTTTAGGGGTAAATACTATCATTTTTTGAGTTGACGAGAATAACCCTACTCAAAATAATCCTTTTGATACTTGTGTATTTAAAAAGAACATGAGATCCATGAGAAAGAATTCATTAATTAAATAAAGAAAGGGAATCACCATTCCAAATTTTTTTGCAAGAGCAACCATATGTATGTAGTCATTATCAAATTAACATGTATGCATCTCCACGTCTTGAAATACTAGATAAAAATGAACAAGGATAAAAAATTGATAATCTGAATCCTTTATAATTTTGGCCAAAAGAGAAGGAAGATAATTGTTCTCCCCATAATGTAATCCCAAAGCATGAATTGTGTTTGTCAATAAGGCAAATTAATTTAGTAAAACCCATAGTAAATCGTCACCTATACATACATAGTCAAATAACCCACACGCGCGTGCACACACATAGCGCGTGCGGTTCAAATACACTTTCTTCATAATGCATATATTTCTAAAGGAAAAAAATGACCCTATCTATCTATCCACTTTCACTCTAAAAATAATACTTCCTTTGATAAATAAGGAATTATTTCAACTATAGTGTATACATGATGATAAAACTCATAACTATCCCAAACCACTTACAAAAAAATGTTAATAAAGGCACTATGAAAATATTGAAAATGAAATGCAAGGATCAATGTGTGCATGATAATAAAGCTTGTAAGTATCTTATATCACTTACATGGAACATTATCACAAAATTTTAAACAAATTTCATTAATACGAAAAAACGCAATGCATAACATCAATAAAATAAATGTATAAGCTAAAACTTTTAAAATTCTCAAACAAGTTAAATAATTCTATTTTATAACCAGTAAGGTAATAAGATTTCATTTGTCACATATATTTATATGGATGGGGCAAACCTAGTTTAAAATTAACATTATGTTCACTATTAAATTTCAGATTCATTTCACAAAAGATCACACATCAGTTTTTTTATTCACTACATAATGGTAAAAATAAATTAGAAGATAGCTAGTAGTATTACATTTACATTTCAAGTGTATAAAACTATTTTTAATTAAGATGTAAGAAACATACAACTAGATGCTTGTGTTGTCTTTTGTTTCTTAAATCTTCGTTCATATGTTATAATAGGGGGTAACTATTCAATACTACTTTTTATGAAACTAAACCATACGAACAAAAATGAGAAGCCAAAACTATAGAAAAACCAAATTAAAAAATAACTAATAGTACTTACATTTCAATTGTATCCTTTTTAATCCTCTCAAGGCTCTCTAAACCTTCTCAAAGCCATTGCACATCATTTAGAGTAGCCACCACACATATTTGAAACACTCAAATCAGGTTCAATACTTTATATTATTTCATTTCCAAGCATCCAAAGGTCAAAGAGCTATGTCTTAGTAAGAAAAAAATTCATTCCAAGAATTATAAATAATAAAATTGATCAAGTTTCTAAAGAATTTGCATTCATATAGATATCACATATTAGGTGGAGAACTATGTATGGTTCGAGGCCTCTTCTTGAGTAGTGTTGACATAGGTGGTGCATATATTGCAATTCAACTAAAAACTAACCTTGTTGTAGGGTATCCCATCTATGATTAGGTTTTGATTTTATTTCACATCATTAAGAGGGTTTTACAAATGTACGACACCTAGGGTTTAAGAACAAAGATCTGAAACACTCAAACTAGGTTCAATACTTTAGATTCTTTTATTTATAAGCATCCAAAGGTCAAAGAACTATGTATTAGTAAGGAAAAATTCATTCCAAGAATTTTCAAAGTGATCAAGTTTCCAAATAAGTTTCATGCATATTGATATCACATATTAGGTGAAGAAATGTGTGTGACTTGAGGCCTTTTCAAAGTAGTGTTGACATAAGCACTACATGGATTACAATTCAACTCAAATACTAACCTTGTTGCACGGTTTCCCACTCATGGTTAGGGGTTGAGTTTGTTTCACATCATTTAGAGGTTTTTCAAATGTGCAACACCTATGGTTTAAGAATGAAGGTGACTAGAGTCACTTGTATCCACACATAAATCTATATATTCCCACTATGCATATATCCAAGACCGTATATAAGAGGTCGAACCATATAGAAGAGGTCAAGACAATACAATAAATGTAAAATCTTGGAAAAGAGTAGTTTGTCGTGCGTAATAAAATACAAATCATTTCCAAATCCATAATAGAATTTTCATCAAGTATGCACACCCAAATCAGCCCCGCACCACTCTACACAACTAAGTTCTTATCACTTTGTGTGTTGTAAGCTATCTTCATATCACATTATCATATTTTTAAGTATTAATGTTTTAATTTGAATTTCTATGGTTAATGTATGCCAATTAATTAAGAATATTCATCATGAAACATTCTTTAACTTGTTCTTAATTCAGTTTTATAACACTTAGCTAATTAGGAATCAGTTAAAATAGAAATGAAAAAAAAAATACAATAATACATGAGGGGAAAACTAGGAGAAAGGGGTAAAAATATGGTGAGGGGAGTTAAATAACTTTAAAAAATAAAAAAAATTAAGCTCAACAAGACAAAAAGAATAACAAATCAAGAGAAAATGCACTAATACAAGCATAACTTGAATCAAGATCAATGAACATAGAAATGCACTAACACCATAGCAATAAATTGGTCCATTACCAAAATTATGGCTATAATCCCCTTCTTTAGGACTAGTACATGAGTGTGTGCATAACTCTTGATCAAAATATGTATTAATGAGACAAATACTAAAAAAATGTATTAAAAAACTATTGATCAGCATAACGAATCACACTCCAAATTAAACTAGCACTTGCATTAAAAGGAGGTTAAATGTTACGTCGATAGTTAAATATGATCATTTTTAAAGTCATCAAATAAATTTCAAGATGTATTGAAGAGGTATATCTGATATGGATAATAAATAATATAAGGTTTACAAATTCATAAAAGTAATTTCAAGGTATATTGAGCCCGTTGCATGAAAAATGTTCACTGTCGCACCTTTGATGGCGTTGCCACAACTAAAGAAAAATATTGGGGTGTCATCATTATTGATTTACTATATTAGCAATATGGCCACATCCATTACAACTTCACCCTTATTGACGCAAGGATCACCATAAACTATGACCATGTCTAAATATTTGTAATACTATTTGTCACCTATTAATAAAGAAACTTACAAAGAAAACTATGAAATTATTAATTATTTATAGTTAACAACAAATAAATATGTGAAAACGACCATCAAGTATTAAACATGGGCCATATTTGTAGCACAAAATCTCATTCACCACAAACATATCAAATAAAAAAATACATTAGTAAATTTTCAATCAAAAAGATACATTCTATTAAGCTTGATTAATTTTTAAAAATAAGCACACAAAACATTAACATTAGTGGGGATTAATTTCCCTTTTGAATGAAAATTTCCATAATATTCCATCGACATGTGTATTGTGGTTTGGGAGGAGAGGAAAACATGCAAGTGGTCGTTTGGAGCTACCATGTTTGGTGCTTTTCTAAATTCATCTATTTAGATCTTCGATTTGTATCATGCTATAAATTTCCACCGAAAGTAATGTCTATGAGAGAAGATAAAGAAGAGGAAACTACAACAAGAAATCATAGTGCCAAGTAGGGGAGAAATGAGGCATGTATTAAAGCGGTGCTAGAGACACACTATTGACGTCCTTGGCGAGATCTAAAATTCTCTCTAGTTTTGCAAACTCTATATGTCTTGTATGTTTTTATTTCTACTAAATTGTGGCTCTCCTCACATAAAATACACCCTTCATGTATACATATCAAAGAAGACAAATCATGTTACACAAAACCATTCTTTGATTTTTGTATGAAATATCACATGGAATATCTATTACTACTACAAAATTAGAAAGCACAATTTTATACTCATGAACCCCCTCATCATCATCCTGCACAAATGATTGAAAGTGTTCTCGATAATCTTCCCTTGAAATAGGGTTTTTTGTAACACCCATGTTATTAATCATCCAAATTAAGGGATTTTTTAAAACAAACCCCTTAATTAGAACTAAGGCCTTCAATGATTTTTTGCTTACAGTAATTAAAATCCGGTATAATTAAATGTTTGCAATCCATTAGATAAAAAATGATAACCATGTGTAGTTGTAAGGGTATAAATGGGACAGCTAGGTAGAAGTGACCATGCCCCAAAGATGAGGTGCTTGTGAAAAACAGAATCCTCCTATGGCGTCAGAAATTGGTTTTTACTAAAGGAACTATCCAAAGTGCTACAATTGTGTGGTTTTCACACTTGGATGAATCTGTTTCTCTTTACCTTTTTTTATTTTTTTTATTTTTTTATTTTTGATTTTCTTGTTTTTTTAGATTTTCTGATAGGTCTCCATGTTGGATCTACCCGATACCCCTTAATTCTCTTTAACCGAGTGTGTATGACTTGTATACTTTTGGTTAAACATTTTTAACAAGTCTTAATAACTATGTGTAAATCCTAAGTGTCAACCTAGAAATCGACAATCTACAATCCATCTCGGTATACAACACAACAAGTTATGGGTATGGTGAATACACAATGTATTCATCTAGTTACACTACCTTGCCAAGTTTTCAAGTGTTTCTTTTCAAGCTTAGTTTCGTGACTGCACACAAGTCATCGAAACGTATATCCATCACCACATAAACATCTCTTCATAGTTATCTGAATTTCATTTCATTTTTTAAGAATTAGGTTTTAGTTTTGAAGAAGTAGGAATCATGACTCATCCTTCTAATTGAAAGGATCCTATCAATCCCATCTTAGGATCCCTATGGGAAATATAGTGACCACGTAATGACTTTCGTCATTATGTACTCATTATCCTTCTTGTAACCATCCTAAGTTGGCACGGTTAGGATTATGTCGAAAAAGAACAATGATTCAAGATATCTACACTTCATTTACAATTTAGTTATCTTTATAAGATAATTAAATAAGTTCATTTTTACGATAGGTTATTTTGTATCATAACACATTATCTGTTCACAATAGAGGATTATAGTAACTCATTGAGTTACTATCCTTTATGGGTACCTCTTATTGATTGATTGCAACTTAATTTTGTCATTTAATATAGGTTTATTTAACCATGTCTCACATTTTAAATGATCCAATCACTTCCTATTTAGTATTGGTCTTAATCTCATAAGTTCATCATTTAATATGAATAGTTCACTTTATCTCATTTGATCATCATTGATATGAATTGTATAACTTATTTGGTAAGGTACAATATTAATATAACATAGTTTACATTGTATCATTTTCCATAACGTATTATGTTCATTAATGACACATTTTTTCATCCATAATGAATCTATAAAATCAGTTATGTTTACTTAACAAATATCAATAACTTATATTTATACACTATTGTTAAAACAACACTTAAACATTTTCATTTTAATAAGGTACAATAAGGATATAAACTTTGTTTTCATTATACTGCTTTCCATATCATACTATGTTTGTCAATCGTCATATTCGTTCATCCATAATGAATCAATAAACCATATATAGTTTCATAGCATAATATCAACAAATTTAATTTAGAATTTGCACTAAAACAACATTAAAACACCCTTTTATCTCACAAAATGTGATACGAAATAGAAAGTATTTTTATTTAAACATAATAAGGATAAGTTCTTATTTTCCTAAATAATGACATACAATTATTCAGAATAGTACAATAGGAAAATTGCCTTAAATCAACTTGTGAAGATAAATCATTCACTATATCAATTAAATAAAATAATCCTAAATGGATTTTTAACAAACAATACATGAATAAATCATACGTATATAATTCAGTTAATCACTTCACAAATGTCACTTTGTCCTACACACTGTAGGAGAGAGAAAATGTATACATGGTCAGTTTTATGAACTAGCATGAGTCTACATACTCATATTCCATGTTGCAATTATAATGACATAGTTGAATGAGATATGGTCATGGAATAAATTCTATTGATCAAGATCATATCATATCCTATATATCATGACTAAACATATGTAATATAACATTCATAAGTTACAAGAACTGCGTAATTTTAATAACACGATGTGTTTAATTTAAAAGTAACATATTTAATGAGTATGTTTTCTTTAAGTAATAGACATAATAGATATTCATTTAATAAGCCATCATAAATTAAGAAAGTAAGAATCTCAATGTATACTTCATAACATTCATATTGTCGTTAAAATCATTGTCTCATATAACTAAAAATAGTAACCACAAACATTTCCCAAACAACTAAATGGCTTAATCCAAGTAAAATATTAATCATACATAGGATTTAATCAAGAATTTCTAACTTAGATCTAATTTAGGTTGGCTACTACAAATTATCATGTTTACAAACTAAACATAGTCATGCTCTTATCAAATGCACAATCAATCAAAAGAAATGAAAGGAGAGAGAAAGAGAGTTCTCTCTTTTTTCCACCATAAGAGTTCATTATATAATCTCACAAGGAGAAGAATTTAAATACCACTTTAACAACCATAATTTTCTCTCGAAGAATTTAAAGCTAGCCAATGCACCAAATCTCTCGTAAACTTTATAATGCCTATTCATAGTTTTTCCCAAGACCAAAATAATCAAAACGTGAAATTTACAAACTATTTACTTTAATATCTTAAACCACCACACGGTTGACATATTAAATTTATAACAAACTCCTTCTTCCTCATTAAAAATAAAAATAAGAGAAGAATAAAATAATTTCCAACTCATTTAAGAAACAATGTCTCAATAACTAATTTTTCTTCCATTTTCAAGAAACCTAGTTTCAAGACAAACCCAAAACTAATTCCAATACGTAGTTTTCCAATGAACCCAACAATAACCCAGGATAAAAAAGTGTATACAAGTCCTTCCAAAATGAATATCCACAATCAAAACAACTTAGTTAAAATTCCTACTTTCCTTTTTTTTAAATAACTAATCCACATAGATCCACAAATTTAAATCATAAATATGTCCTGGAGAAGAGGTTTCTCTCTATGAAACTTAAATAAACATTTTTCTTAATATCAATGAAATTAATAACCAACAAATTAAATGTATCCCATTGGGGTTATTAAATAACTCCCCATTTACTTATTATAAGACCAAATGACTATAAATATAATGTGTTTCCATACTAACTAATTCCATCCTTTTTCTCAAAATAAAACGAAATAACTAGAAAACTAAATGTATCCATATGGAAGGTAACCACTTATCATATCAATCATTCTTTCCTATGTTTTTGTACAAAAGTTCATTTTCAAATCGCAACCATAAAAGAGAGCAGAAAAATAGAAAAAAATCAACATTCAATCACACATAACTATCTCAAAACTCCCAAATTCCCAATAACCATAAAAATTCAACTATATCATTAAAATAGTAGCAAAGAGAAGGAGTAAGAACCCATGCCTAAAACTTGATTGCTTCCTTTCCAAATTTCTCTTACAAAACTGAAACTTTCAATTCCCAGAAAAATCCAAATCCAAACAAGCAATAATAACCCCAAATTTACCCTTTAAAAATAGCTCCATTGACGCATGTGAATGTAAAAAAAAATCCTTCACATTCTCCTCTAAAACCCTCATGCACTTTTCAAAGTAAAGCAAAAACCAAGAAAAACTTCAAAAATGCATATGAGAAGAGAGAGAATGATTTTACATGCATTTTGGCTTGTAATGCAAGTTTCCAATTCCCCAAAACCCATGATTCATTAATGTCATTTAATGGTGATGGACCACTTGTGATTCCCTCCAAAAAATCCAATTACTTGCATACAATGTGCCTTGGGCTAAAGAACATTCCAACATTGTTAAACAATAAAATTTACCTTATCCAATGCCAAGTAATGTGGTCGATGACCATATAACCAAATAAAAATAATCTATAACCCTTATTTTTCAAATGTTTATGACCAATTTTACCAAATTTTAAACAATAGAAAATACATTATGGTCTAAGACCATTATTAAAATTCAAACAATTTAATTGCTCATATGGTCTACAACCATTTTAGTAAAATTAAACATTTACAATTACCTTGCATATGGTCAATGACCATTGTTCTCAATGCCAATGAGGGATCAACAATAATCATCAAGTAATTACCTTACAGAGTGATCTATGACCATCAAGTTTAATGCTAAGGAGGGGTCAATGACCAAGTTAATAAAACATCAAACAATAACTAATAATAAATTATTTTGCAAGGTGGTCTAAGACCCAACAATAACATCCAACTTTAATCCATTTCAAGCAATGCGGTAAAATTTTAGAAATGCAAAGTAACCTTAACAATCACAACATTCTTAGTTAATGCAACATTAGTAACTTCAATAAATGGTTGAGTCCAACCAATCAATCAACATACAACAATACAAACAAAAGGAGATCGTCTCTTACAAATTAAAAAATGTTAGAAGGTAAAATAATATATATGGTTATGTATACATCTATATACATGTATGTATAAGTTTTTGCATATACATATATGTATATATAACTATATATACCTACTTATCAATTAACATTCATCATTAATTTAGTCATTCACAAACATTTACTACAATAGAAACCTTTAACTATCACAATGTGTGACATACTTCCCCCTAAAATAATCATTGTCCCGATGATTTAACTTAATGTTATTAATCATATCAAGTGAAAAATAGTTTAGATATCACTGTTGAAAAAAATCACATTTTCATAAAACTTGCAACACTTTGGGGCAATGATAAAGAAAGCAAAAGGACCATTGATTAGCTGGATAAGACTGACGCCCACATGACAACTTTGGGAATGTTCAGATCCTGGAAGAACATCAAAACCAGCATCGAAAAAGCTGCCAAGAAGTAGTTGTAGGTGCTTTAGTTGCTCTTGCTTGTTTTTATGCTGTTTTTTGTGGTTTCTTTGCTGCTTTTGTGCAGGGTTTTTGTTGTTTTGTCTTGTTTGGGTAGCTGTTTTTTGGCTACTTTGGGCTTCATTGTCATACTTGGATTCTGATCCTTTTTTCTCTGATTTTCACTTCTATTCTGGCTCCTAGGCCCTCTCTTGTACTCAAGGGTATAGTCCCTTTCAAAAAACTATTTGCCAATAATAAAAAAAACTCATAAATTTTGTCTAACAAATAGCCTCAAAACAGCAAATATTTTAAAAAACACTCAACAATATAGCAACAATTTTCCATTGCAGTCAACACTATTATCAAGTACTATATAATATATCAATAACAAATAGTCAAATAAAAATTTTAATCAATGAAACAAATAAGTGAATGTGGTTTTCATTTCCTCTAAATGCTCCCAAATTGCATTATCTTTAGAATATTGGTCCTATTGGACCTTGCATTATGCAATATCTCAATTTATTATATGTGTCCTCTGTGAGTTTCAAAGACTCTAATTGGTTCCACCACCACAATTCCCGGTGTATTGAACCCTGTAAAGAGTTCTAATTTAGGACATGTTATATCTGAAACATACTTTTTAAGTAATAAAATATGAAAAACATCATGCATTCTAGACAATGTGGGAGGTAATGTTAATTGGTATTCCACTAGACTTATAACTTCTAGAATTTTGAAAGGTCCCACATATCTAGGTGACATTTTGGTATACCTACCAAATGTGGTTGAGCTATTTTTGGTTTTTACCTTTAAGAAGACTTTATCTCCTTACTCAAATTTTCTGTCAACTCTTTTTAAATATATGTAGCTTTTCTTCCTATCATCACTTCTTTTAACTACTCACGAATGAGCTTCACTTTCTTTTCCATTTTGTTAACATTTCCAAGCCTACGACATCTTTGTCCTCGCGTTATCTTATCTTATAGGAGTTATACACTTTCTCCCATACAACACTTCAAATGGTGACATTTTCAACAAAGAATGATAAGTGTTATTATAGGAAAATTCAACCAATGGAAGATATTCTTCCCATTTATATTGTTGATCCATGTAATACATTCTGAGCATATCCTCCATAACCTAGTTAACTCTTTCTGTTTGACCATCTATTTCTGGATGGTAAGTTGAACTAAAGTTCATTTTTGTTCCCAAAGTTGAGTTTAAAGTTTTCCAAAATCGAGAGGTCATTCTAGGATCCCTATTAGAAATAATCAATTTTGGAACTCCGTGTAATCTAAAAATTTCATGCACAAACTGTTTTGCAAGTATGGTGAATCATCCTTTAGATTACCCGATATGAAGTGAGCTACTTTAGTCAATTTTTCAACCACTACTAAAATCATGTCATGCTTATTTTTTAGACAATGACATTCCTTGCACGAAATCCATGTTAATTACTTGTCATTTGTAATGCGGAATGCTATGAGGATACAACATACCAATAGGATACATGTGCTCTGCCTTAACACGTTGACACTCAAGAAAATGAGAAACATAATTTTCCATATCTTTCTTCATTCCTTTCCAGAAGTATTGTTGTTTTACATCATCCAATAGTTTCGTCACTCTGGGATGCCCGGAATAAGGAGCATCATGAAATTCCTTCATGAATTTCATTCTAAGGTCATTACCAAAAGGAACATAAAATTTATTTTCATATCACAAGACTCATTCGCTATCAAACTTAAAACCTTCATATCTCCTATCATTTGGATTTGCTTCTAACATAGTCTTCACATGCTGATAATACGGATCAGTTTGCATTTATTTCTTTACTTCATCTTTAAATTATGTTATGAGGGTTACAATAGCGGAAACATGTTTCCTATGACTTGGCACATCATCCACTTGGTTCTCTTTTCCTTTAATGTAACTTATGTCAAAATCATATTGAGACAAAAATTCAAGCCACATATGTTGTCTTGCATTCAAATTAGGTTGCGTAAAGATATATTTCATCCAAAGTGGTATGTTTTCAATTCGAAAGGATTTCCTAGCAGGTAATGTCTCCAAATTTTCAAAGCATGAACTATAGCAACAAGTTATTTTTCATTAGGAGCATAATAATTCTCATGCACCTTCATTTTTCTGCTCTCATAAGCAATAGCATGATCATTTTGTAGAATTATTCCACTCAAACCTTCACCGGAGTCATCAATTACCATAGTGAAGCTTTCGTTGGGATCCAAAACCTGTGAAATAGGTTTTATTGTAATTTTTTCCTTCATCATATTAAATTTATTTTCACACTTGTCAATCCATAATACTTTCTTTTCATTTTTCTACAAAGAGGTTATTGGTGCAGCCACTCTAGAAAAATATTTCACAATGTTTTGTAATAACCAACTAAACCCATGAAGCTTCTAATTTCATGTACATTCTTAGGTGTTATCCATTCAATTGTGACTTTGATTTTTGATTGGTCAACTAAAATCTCATATTTTTTATTATGTGCCCAAGGTATTGCACTTCGTTCTGATAAAATGAACATTTCAAAATCTTAATTTATAGTTTTCTTTTTCTAAGCACATATAACACTATTCTCAAGTATTTATTTTTTAATTTTATGTTCTTAGAATAAATCAAAATGGCATATATAAGAAAAATAGCACAAATTTATTTAGAAATTCCTAAAAAATATTGTTTGTTAATTTCATTAATGCAATCGGTGCATTAGTGAGTCCAAAAGGTAACATTGTAAACTCATAATACCCATATCTTATTCGAACGATGTATTATAAATGTTTTCATAATTTATCCTTAGTTGATGATAATTGGATCGCAAGTCAATTCTTGAATAGATAGGTGCATCTCGCGTCGATCAAAAAGGTCATCAATCCTTGGTAAAGGATATCTATTCTTAATTTTAGCCTTGTTAAGAATGAGACAATCAATGCATAGTCTTAAGATTTCATCCTTCTTCTTAACAAAGATGACGGTGTTCCCCAAGGATACACACTTAGTCGAATCAGTCCTTTATACAATAGTTCATGAAGTTGTGTTTTTAATTCAACTAACTCAATTTTTTCATTTTGTATGGTGTTTTAGATATTGGTTCAGTTCTATGTTTGATATCAATAGTAAAATCAAACTCACATCTAGGAGGAAGTCTAGGTAATTCCTCGGAAAGACATCCATGTACTCTTGTAACAACGGATAATCCTCCAAGGAAGTCTTACCTTCCTCACTAAAATCATAAATTTTTATTGCATATAACATACAACCTTTATTCTTGGCTTTCTTAAGTTGCATGGCAGAAATATGTCTAACTTTGAAATCTCTTTTTATACACTAAATGTTAGTTGTTTTCTACATGCCATTTAAGAATTCTATTCATTTTTGAAATAGTCAACAATTGCTTTATGTTGGGACAACCAATTTACACCAATAATAATGTCATAGGACCCTAGAGGAGCTACGTATAGGTCCAATTCTGTGGTGAAGTTAGGTAATTCCAATGTTGTGTCAAACAAACATTGGTCTACAGTTTGAACAACATTATTCCCATATTGTACAATCCATGTATTTTTCATATAACCATATTTCTTATTCAATTTTTTAGCTAATTTACTAGAAATGAAGCACTCGGTTGCACTAGTGTCAAATAAAATAGTAACATGAAGTCCATACAACTTACCTAGCACTTCAATGGGAGTAGCTTATTTCTTATCTTGGTGGTTAGCCACTACAACATGTATCCATTGATGTTAATTATCGAGGGGATATTTATTAGCATAGTGGTCACCACCACATTTGAAACATCCAAGTAAAAGTTATTTTCTTTTAAAATTTATTATCATTTATCGTAGCATTATTCTGCCCATTTTTCCTTGCATTTACTACGGGTTTAGTTGTTCTATTTTTATGGCATTTATATTTTGTTACCTACCTTCTTCCACCATGTTTTTAGATGAGATAATGGCAAAGGTGAGTTAAATCTCTTCTTTTGATTTTCATCTCTATGAGAAAAAATTGCTTGCAGTTTTTTCTCTTTCCTAATGAATTTTTCAAATATAACTTCCATAGTAGAAGGCCCATGCACATCTACTTCTCCTCCAATGATTGGGTTCAGTCCCATAATAAACTTATGTATTCTAAATTTTTCATCTTTTTGATATTGTGGTACATATTTCAGTAACTTTGTGAAATTTTCACGTATTCAACCACAATCTTTACCTTGAGTTAGGTTCTAGAACTCAGACATTTTCTGATCAAAGTATAGTTGTGGTAACCAACATTGATGGAAGTAAAATTTCAATTGTTCCTAAGTGATATTAGTAGTATCAACACCTAACTCTACCTTTCTTTATCCCACCAAGAGGATCCCTCATTGGAGAGTTGAAAAGAACCCCAATTTTCCTTGGTTTCTTTAGAAAAATATCTTATCTTAAAATATTTTCCATTTCGATCTGCCAGTTCACAACTCCATCTCCCAAGGTTGTTCCATGAAACTTGGTTAGACTGATCCACTTTATATCTCTTAATAGTTCAATTTGCCAAGTGGACTTTTTTTTGTTTTTCGCTGATTTCCAGCATTAGGTTGTTCTTCCTCATTTGCTATAGGTTGTTCTACCTCAGGTTCTTCTTCTTCATTCTCACCCATAACCTGTTGCTCTAAGGCAGCTACATGGTTTCGAGTGTCTTAAAGGATTGTTAGGATTTCATCTATCCTTTGGGTTGTATTTTTAGCCTCATTGTTTGCCCTTCTCTTAACCATCATATTTTGTTAAATAAGAATAAGATGTTCTATTAGGGTATGAACACATTAAGTCTAAAGGTTGATAAACCTTGCTCTAGTACCAAAATTTAACACCCATGTTATTAATAATCCAAATTAAGGGAATTTTTTTAAACAAACCCCTTAATTACAATTAATGCCTTCAATTATTTTCATCTTACTATAATTAAAATTCAGTATAATTAAATGTTTACAATCCATCTCATAACAAATGATAACTATGTACAGTTGTAAGGGTCAACCAGATCAACCATAACCCCCTTAATTCACTCTAACCGATTGTGTATAACTTGTATAATTTTTGTTAAACCTTTTTAAATGGTCTTAAGAACTATGTGCAACTCCTCAGTTTCAACTTGGAAATCAGACAACATACAATTCATCGGGTATCCAACACAAGTTAAGGGTATGGTGAACAGATAGTGTATTCATCTAGTTACACTACTTGGCCAAGTTTTTAAGCATTATTTTGCAAGATTAGTTTCATGACTGCACAAAAATCATTGAAAATTGTCGGGTAAGTGCAACAAGTTAGTGGACCAAAAAGTGGACATGAAAACCTAAAATCCATGTATCGTGATCATGGATTGTTTTATACAAGTTTGGGAATTTCTAAACCTAAAAATGTGATCACGGTTTATAACCTACGATCGCAGTCCTTTGAGACAAAAATAACAAACCCGTGACCCCTCATTTTCCCTATTTTTCCCTGTGAACCACGATTTCTCCTCCATTGTTGGCACTCGCACTTTGAATACCCCTAAAAATTTCTCTTCAGACTTCTGGATCGTGAAATTTTCAATGATGCCGCTAAGACGAAGAGGTAAGCCCTCGATTTTGATCAAATTTCTTGCATTTTAGGTTTTTGTGATTTTCATGGGTTTTTCAAAAAAATTTATGCATATGATTTCTTTGTTTGTCGTTGCTTTCAAGCTCGTAATCCTATAAACCATCCAAATATTCCTTAAAACCCTCCAAACGTAGATCTGTCTCATGTGGCTCCTTTTGTCCCCACGAAACCAACAAAAACACAAGATCATATCGTTAGAAGAATCGACAAAACAAAATTTCAATTGAGAACCTTATTCAAATAATAAGACAAAATCATGTCACAAATCCATCCTGTATGACTTTAGTCAACACATTGCAAACATTGATTGGCGAAGTCGACTCCGTAACCAACCAAATAGACATATGGAATACCTTTAGAGCTGATTGTAGGTGGTGATATGTAGATAAATTATCCCATGCGGCCATAAAAGACAAGAAAATGCAAAAGACAACATTTTTGCATTATTTCTTGACTCGAGAACCTATGGCCCCCAACTGATCCGAAAACGGGTGCTTGAAACTAACACTTTTAATCATTTCAAATGATCTTCAATTTTAATCAACTTAAAAGGATTTTAGACTTCCAAAATTGATTATAATCTGATTTAGGACTGAATTGAAACTGAAATTAAGTTTGTAATTTACTCAAAATTTCACTATTTGTTCAAAGCCCCAAAAATCATTATTTCAAATTTAATTGATTTTTCCAATTTTATCAATTCTGATTATAGTTACATCCACATTCATTTTTGGAATTTAAATTACTTGCAATTATCAGAAAACTGAAAATCAAAAATAGAACACAACACCAGATTGTTTACGGGGTTCAGAATTCCTACGTCCTCGGGTTCGTGGTGAACCGATCCATTAATAATGTTAAAAATTGTAAATACAATAACCTTTACATTAACCAATAATAAATGACAAATATTCAAAACCGTGTTTCATAACTTCAAAGGATGTTAATGGATTTCAGCCTATGTCCTTCACCTTACTAATCCACTTGCAGCAATGTCTCCCTTTGGTTCTACGCCTTCGTGTGAATTTAACAGAAAATAAATTTGTCACAAAAGCTCCAAATTGGATAAATAATCACACCATTGTGATTGTCTCAAAATTATGAGAAACTTTCATATATAATTCGAGATCGAAAGTGAGCGAAGTGCCCCAAAAATGCACTTTTCCAAAACTACCTCTGTATTCCTCGACATGCACTGGCACTTCCATTACAAATATAAGTGGCTTTATTTATACCACTTACAAAAGGGTGGTAGGTTGGTAAGGCCTCTTATCTTTTTAGATGAGGTGTTGGGTTCAAATCCCCCTTCCATCGGTTTAGGCACCCAATTTAGCCATTGACCCCACATTTAGTGGGAAAGGGATAGGATAAGCTTTTAAATAGTTTTTGTCCACAAAATATTCCTTATCACATGGGATTAAGCTTATTCTGTGGAATGGATTAAATAAAATATTATTATTATTATTTTAAATCTAAAGCGACTAAAGACCTGCCAAGTTTCACGCCCATAATATGTCATTTGTCCATGTCGAGTGTGCCATGTCATCATTTGACCATAACTTTGACTATGCATATTTTTGCATACGAACTCAAATTTGGTCCATTCAAAATGCATCAGAAAGCTTGCGATGAGATCTATACCATGGAACTGATTTTTAAAAAATAACAAGACCGTAAATTTTGTCTTATCACCAATCGCAACGTGTCACCTTGTCATTGGTCCACTTGTTGACCAAAGTTGACTTCCCTGTTAACTTAACTTTGACCGGACATAACTTGAGCTCGAGTGTTTATTTTTATGTTCTTATAGTCGTCAAAAAGATATTTGAAGGCTCTACCGCACTAACATAGTTAAGGTAATTTTAGGGAAATTTTGACATTAAAAATACCCCCGATCACCCACAACTACTTGCAAATGGTTCTCAATCCATTGGTGCCACGATGACCGAATCAAGAACATTTTGGGACCAATAGTGGATGGTTTTTTATTATCCACCATACAACAACATTGAGGTTCCTCTCTATTTTTGATGAAATTATATTGCGAGTTCGTGCATAATGAGGTCCCAAATTATTTTGAATTTTCTGAGTTTTATGGGTGAGGAGGTGGCTTTGCAAAGAGTAGACCTAGTGCACACATTGGTCAACCAAGGATCCCCCATGCCCCAAAACCCCCATCGCTTGCCTTGATTATCCCTCCTACAAAGTGAAGGAGGTTGTGATATTGACACACTACATGCATTAAGGGAGCTCACTAACACTCGACCTAAATAGTGGTCAGATTGCATCTGGTGATGTTGGTGGAGGGTCCAGTTCTAGCGCACCACACCACTGTGGATCATGTGGTGTCGTATGCACTACAAACAAGACATCATTTGTTAGATCACATGATTTCTTTTCTCTAGATGAGATGATGGCGGATGTTTTTGGAACTGGTGCAAATGATCTTGGTCTTTCACAGGTAAATGTCAAATAAATATAATATATATACAATAGTTTATTTCATTTGAGATTTTAATATATATGTATTTGATTACGTCATGTACATACATGTAAAAACTAATTTTTTTAATTTTAAATAGCAAGATCCGGTGAAGGACACATCTGGCGTCGACATGCTAGCTACTGCAATTGGGCATGTTACAGATGTAAGTTTCAAGTTACTTACATTTCAAATTTCATTTGATTGCACTTTTATTATTAAATACACATTTTTAATGTTCGTGTATAATGTTTCACGTGTACATGTACATATTAATATGTTTTTCTTTTATACGGGAGCCTAGCGGGTCATCATCTACTGGGCACTGAGGCTACTGACACGCCTCATGTGAATTTTATGTAGGTTAGTTTCTCTTTACACTTTGTTTCTAATTGTGGAATTCTCTAGTAGTTTGTAATCCCATAACTCTAGCCAAGTACAATTTGATCATAACATTAAGCTCTTATGATGCAAGGGTTAAGTTTAACACTCTCCTAGATATAAAAACTCTCCTTTTATCATGATCATGGACACTTACCTCTATGCTAGACATGTTTCTAGAGCACTCCATCTCTAATTATTTCTCCATCATCCCTTGCCTCTGAGGATATCTTTTAGCTTCTTAGGATGTATGCATAATTGACCTTTCGAACATTGTTAGTTCTATGCGTTCTTTATTAACCATCTTTTCTCTAAACAACAAAGAGATAACAATATGGGATAATTTATCTACAATTCTAAATATATCATGGGTCCCTTGGTTCATGTTTATCACCAATACTCCCTATGCAATTCTATACACCCAATCTCATATTATATATCTGTTATTCATCAAGTTTCTCTATATTTGCATTCTCATGTACACAATGGATATAGCTTGGTGACCTTCCTAGAACCAAGTTCTACATACTAGAAATACATTCCACATCTTTAATGAATTACTTCTTGAATATCTCTAATAACCCTTTTGTGACTTAATATTGTCATGTACAGTCATATTTCATTCAACTGATGGCATTTTCTTTATTCCTACACCCCTAAGATCATTCAAACATCTCATTCATACCTGATATCACCTTCATACCTAGTCTAAGATCATGATTTATCAAATTATAGTGAGAAGCCTAACTTTTGCCTTCATTTTTGTACATTGTACTTTTACCAAAGTTGCTCGAAATAATCTGTTATCTAGATAACTTTCACTACACTGTATCAATCACCACGAAATCTTGGGGTCTTCTAATTCATGCACAAATAGAGATAATTTGAAATTTCTAGAAAGATTCACCCGTATAATCAAAAGTTACACAAATCCCTAGATAGAGCCCGAGAGCCTACAATTTGCTCTAAAAACCAAATTATGCAATTTCAAGACACATAAAAATTATGACTATGATCTACATCACCTGTAGGACCTTTCCATATTAATAGTCAAGAGATATTATGAAAATAAATAGGACTAATTATCCTTCTCTACTTTATCATAAGGTGTTTAGACTATTGGTTCGATCATGTACACTTGTAATCTTACATAACTCTTTGTTTTAGGCCTTATTGTTACTAGTCCTCTTCTCATGCTAATACTCATTGCTAGATAGTTTTCAATTAATATTGATCTACATGTTTTTTTATAGTTTATGACTACGGAGAGAATCCTCCTTATCGTAGAGACTATGGAGGTTGTTGTAGATACTTCCATGCGCGCCCTGATCCACTAACTCATGTACAATTTTTCAAATTTGTTAAATTTTGGAGGAATTTTTCTTATTACTTATCTACAATATCAAATTTTGTACATGAAATATTTAATTTGAACTATTTATTTGTATGTAGCCTACCCCTCGTGAGTCTACCATTGACCCTGCAATGCATCGACAACAAATTGATAGGGATCATGAGATTGCGGTAAGATTTCACATGCATTATAAATTCTAAGTTTCTAAATTTTGAATGTATTTTAAAAATTTGGGTGTTAAAAACTTGATGTTTATGAATATGCGAACTAAGTTACAGGCCTTCTTAGAGACACCTAAGACCACACAGATGAAATCTTTATAGGGATCTCCTCCACTACATCCACAGGTCATGGACATGCTTCTTCTAGTAGGGAAAAGAGAGGGAAGATGTTTCATGATTAGATTCATATGACCCATGTATAGATATATATGTCATCTAGTCCTAGTTCATGATTCTTCATAGTCCATGTATACAACCTTATGTGACCACATGTGGTCCTATATGTATGAAACATTTAGTTTGATATATTATGAACTTATATTTTTTAGAGACATGTGGTACACTTAGTCTGATACATTATATCCATGTTCGTTTTCATAACGATATTACTTCTATGTTTGATTTGATTTCATTGCACATGAATATACTTTTATGTATGTTTTCATAACCATATTAGTTATATGTTTGATTTGATTTTATGGCCTCAATTATGTGACCATTATCCATATGATATATATGATATATGATGTTATGTTATTGTTATGATATATGATATATGATGTTATGTTATATAATGGTTTTGAAGGTTCTTGGGTGCAAGATATAAAAATTTTCAAGAGATTCAAGTGTGGACTTATATCAATTTTCTTATTTTAAGCACGTGGTTAACACACTCCAAAGTGGGAAAAAATGTACACAATTAAAAATGGTCTTGAGGGATTTATTACAATTCATTTTATATGTTTTTAGTGTACTTACAATTTATTTGTTAAGTATTAGTCTAAATTAAGTGTTATTGATGTGTGTAACAATAAGGTCCTAATTTGAATTCATTTGTTTAAAAAAATATAGAAACATTGTAGTTTATGTGGAACAAGATATTCAAAAAATATTCTTAACACTCTATTGTGTATTAACATGCTTTAAAAAGAGATCAAACAATCATTAGAGTATTTACATGGTAATTTGTTTACCTTGTTGAAATCTCATTGATGCGAGCTGAGTAGTGATAATTCATGCCCCGAGACGTCATGGGAGAAAACTTTCACCGCCAACGCATCTGATTGGGGGTTATATTCCTTTGGGTTCTATGACAGGCTCTAGGGAGGCCTAGTTTGGAGTCAGACCACCCGATCCAGAGCCAAGAACCCCTTCCCTATTAATCCCAATTCACGTTTTTAGTGGAAACTTATGACGATCACAACTTGGAACTCGGTCATCCAAACTAAGAACCATCTAATCCAAAACTTTAGTGAAGGATGCCTCTAGTCGCACCCAAGAATTTAGGATTGTGGCATTCCTTGAGCCTTCGTGGCATAATTATTTACAAACTATCTTTTCTAGGAAGTCCTAGGAAATGAACGAAGCCGAGTAGTGAGAAGTCATGCCTTGAGACGTCGTGGCACCAAACCAAATATGCCAACATATTCGGGTGGTAAGGTAAATGCTAGGGGAGACATCGTTTCAGTGCGGGACAATGTCTTTTCTTCTGAGCTACTTCATTCGGGTGTAGTCCCTTAAGAGCCCTGAGACCAAAAAACCGTTCAACTTCAACGAGTGATTACTCAATCTCCATGAAACCTAAAGACATCTCGCCGGACCCTACACTTGGCATAGGGATCCTCTAAAATATCATGTATTGGTTTTTTCCTTCTCCAAGCAAAGGCTCTTGTTGCCCTATTGTTTGCAAACGCGTGAAATAGTACAGTTTGAGCCAATGTAAGGTTGTCAAACACTATATTTTGCAAACAGTGGGTCATGGCACTGAACTGACTCTGTCAACACGTCTAGGTGGCTAGGTAAACAATATACGATATTTTATTTTGATGTGGGATAATTTTTTTGCTTCGGGGCTACTTTGTTCGGGTGTAGTCCCTTAAGAGCCCTGAGACCAAAAACTATACAACTTCAACGGGTGATTACTTGGTCTCCGTGGCACCTAGAAATGTCTTGTTAGATCCTACATCTTTTCATAGGGACCCTCTACAATATTTTGTCTCATTTTTTCTATCTCCAATTGGTGCTCTCGTTGCCCTATTGTTTCCAAACGCATGAAATAATGCAGTTTGAGCCAGTGTAAGGTTCTCAAATGTTATATTTTACAAAGCGGTGGGTCGTGGCACCAAACCAAAAAGTGGGTCATGGTACCAAACCAACTATGCCAAAACATCCGATTGGATAGGTAAATGCTAGAGGAGGCATCATTTTGGTGTGAGACAATGCCTTTTCTTCGAAACTACTTGTAATGAAATTACTTGTATAATTCAGATTAAGAGCAACAATAGAACACCAAATAACACAATATTTCATAATAATGATCTCAATATGCAATTAGAATAGCTTCGCCACTTTGAGGGGGCAACCTCCAAACCATATAATAAGACTCAAATGCTCAAATGATAATGAAATACTACCTATAATCCCCTATATATACTATTCATATGCTATGGCCATCACCAAGGCCGACCTATTAAGCATGATAAAGTATAAATGATATAATAAAATGATATGGTAAGCCACAAGTCAGCTACTCATATCCTAATACAAGCAATAGGTTAAGGGCGTAGCATGCCCTTCCCCTTCAAACCAACATTTTCCTCAACATTGAATAATCTTGGATGTTGCTGCAAAAAACCTTCATCCTCCCAGGTGGCATCTTCTATGCTCAGATTCTTCCACTTGATCAGATATTCCTTAATGTCTCTGGTTCTCAACCTCTTAGTACGTGTTTGCAGAATCTTCTCTGGCTCCAAAATGATTCTTCCTTCCTCGTCAAGTTTTGGTAACTCTGTCTGGGCTTCAAATTTTTGTCCAATAACCTTCTTTAGGCATGAAACATGGAATACTGGGTGTATGTGTGAAGATGGAGGCAACTCTAGTTTATAAGCAACACTACCAATTTTCTATAGAACCTGATAAGGGCCATAATATTTAGGAGCAAGTTTGTTTTCCTTTTTTGTTGCTTTAGGGACATCTTTTTGTAAGGCTGGAGATGTACAAAACCCATACCAATTTCAAAATGTCTTTCATCTGCGGTTTGATCTCGCTTGTTGTTTCATCTTGTTTTGTGCTAATATTAAATTCTCCTTCAAACTATCCAAAACCTGTTGTTGATGTTGAATGTGTTCCTCAACATCTCTGACCTTAGTTTGCACCCTCAAGGAGGAAGTGATAGAAGGTGGATGGTAACCATATAATGCTAAAAATGGGGTCATTTGAGAAGAGGTATGAAAATATGTGTTATACCACCATTCTTCCAGTGGTAGCCATTTAATCCACCTTTCCTGCTTATCTGATACAAAACAACGTAGATACCCCTCTAAGCATTTGTTGACCACTTATGTTTGCCCATCAGTTTGAGGATGATAAGATGAACTGTGAGCTAGCTGAGTACCCAAACATGAAAATAATTCCGTCCAAAAATTACTTGTGAAAATAGGATCACGATCACTTACAATTATCTTTGGGGTTCCATGTAGCCTTTGAACTATCTCCAAAAAAATAGTTGCAACTATACTGGCTGTAAATGGATGTGATAGGGCACAAAAATGGGCATATTTTGTGAGCCTATCCACAATCATAAAAATACTATTCTTACTCTCTGCATAACGCAATACGGTGATGAAATCCATGGAGACCTCCTCCCATCTCTGGCTAGGAATTGGTAAGGGTTGCAATGACCCTGGTGTCTTAATTGTTTCACTTTTGTTCTATTGGCACAATAAACACTCTGATACAAACTTTTGTACATCCCCCTTAAGTCCTTCCCAAAATAATTCTATTTATATTCTATGATATGTCTTCAAAAACCTAGAGTGTCCTCCAATAGGTGAGGCATGTAGCTCTGCAAGAATCTTATGCTTCAACATAGAATCTTTCCTCAAGTATAACCTATCCTTGTACCATAGGGCATTACCTTTCCACTCAAATTTGTTAGATGTCATGGATCCTTGCTTGATATTTTGTATTAGAGATTGTGTATCCTTATCTTGATTCCATTCTAATCTTGCTTCATCCACCCAATCGCCGTCAACATGGACATTCCACATAGTAAGGCATCTGCAGATGTATCCCTTCTGACAACGCATCACCGCTACATTTTCTTTACCCTTTTTGTATATGATTTCAAAATCATAACCCAACATTTTTGTTACCCACTTTTGTTGTTCCTCAAATGATAACCTTTGCTCCAAAAAGTATTTGAGACTATCATGATCAGTTTTTACCTTGAAGTGTCTACCCATGAGATAGGGCCTCCATTGCTTGACCGCATGAAGAATAGCCATCATTTCTTTCTCATGATGGTTTGAGCAGATCTTTTCCTTTGAATTGGTGACTCTCAAATAAAATTGGTCTTCCTTCCTGCATTAGAAATGCTCCCAATCCTGATCCTAAAGCATCGCATTCAACAATGAAGGTTTTTAGAAGTTGGGAGTAGCCAAAACTAGGGTGCTGCACATGGCTTCCTTAAGTTGCTCAAAAGATTTAGTGGCTATGTTTGTCCAATGGAAGGCATCCTTCTTTAGCAATGCAGTGAGTGGGGTTGTTATTCTACCATATCCCCGCATAAATCTTCTATAGTACCCTATTAGTCCTAAGAACCCATGAAGATTTTTGAGATTTTGGGCCTTGGCCATTCCACCATAGCTTTGATCTTCTAAGGATCGACTTTGACACCTTTGTGAGATACAATATGACCCAAGTACTCTACCTCTTGTACACCAAAAGAACATTTGGATGGCTTTGCATACAGAGTATGTTTCTCTAAAACTTCCAACACTTTATTTACATGTTCTAAGTGTTCTTCCCATGTCTTACTGTAAATCAATATGTCATCAAAGAAAACTAATACAAATTTCCTTAAAAACGGCCTAAAAATAGTGTTCATCAAGCTTTCAAAGGTTGACGGTGCATTTGTAAGACCAAAAGGCATTACCAAAAACTCATAATGGCCCTCATGAGTCCTGAAAGCCGTTTTATGAATATCTTTCTCTTTTATCCTAATTTGATGGTACCCCAAACGAAGATCTAATTTTGTGAAATAAACAACACCATGCAATTCATCAAGTAAATCATCAATTACTAGAATAGGAAACTTATCTTTTATGGTGTACTTGTTGAGTTCTCGGTAATCTAGACACATCCTCCATGTTTCATCCTTCTTACGTACCATGACCACTGGTGAAGAATATGCACTCTGGCTATGCCTGATGATACCTGCCTTCAACATTTCCTCCACCATTTTCTTGATCTCACTTTTCTGGGAATATGGGTATCTGTATGGTCTGATGTTAGGTGTTTGGCTCCCTGGAATCAACTAAATGGCATGATCATGATCCCTAACTGGTGGTAGTCCCTTTGGAATTGCATCAAAAATAGATGAGTGAGCATCCACAATCTTCTGAAGATCGGGTGGCATTAAAGACTTTGTATTTTGTACTTCTATGGAAAATAGCTTTGCTATAAATCCATCCACTCCTTTTCTAATAACCTTTTGCATCTTATGAGAGCTAATAATCTGTGGAGATTTAGCTACCATCCCATTCAATTGTATTGTCCTTCCATCTAAATGAAATCACATGAATAATTCTTGGAAATTCATCTCTATAGTACCTAAGGTTGTGAGCCATTAGACACCCAAAACAATATCTGCCCCTCCCATAGAAATAGCAAACATAGGTGAGTCTAACATGTAGTCTCCCATGGAAAGCTTGATACTATGGCACTTTCCTGTGCACTTGACTATCCCACCATCTGCAATCATAACTTGCATTTCTAGAGTTGGGTAAATAAAACAATTGAGGCAGGTAGCTAACTTACTATTTATGAAGTTATGAGTACTCCCGAGTCAATCAACACCGTCACCTTCTATTTTTTGAGATAACCAATAACCTTGAGTGTTTGAGGAGTACTAATACCTGACAATGCATGGCAAGAAATTGTAGGTTGGTGATCCTCTACTTCATCTTCTACTAGTTCCTTAGCCTCTCCTATAATTTCAGCTTCCTCATCATCCTCATTACCTCTGTCAATATAGAAAAACTTATTCTTAGCACATTTATGTCCCGGTCCATATTTTCTATCACAGTTAAAACATAATCCTTTTTCTCTCTTTTCTTCCATTTGTTGAGGAGTCAGTCTAATTGGCCTAGCAAATGAAGGGGAAGAGATACTACGGTCTCTGGTGTTAATGAAAGGTGGCCTCCTACTACAAAGAAATTTTTCCTCTGCACGACATGCCATGATAATAGAATCAAAAGCTTGAGTGGATTAAACATACATACCTCATGCTCGATGTGGTCCTTAAGACCCCCAAGAAACAAGTCATTCAAATTCTCTTCTGGAATATTCTCCACCCTTAAGGATAGGTTTTGGAATTGATGCACATAATCTTTGACTGATCCTATTTGCCGTAACTTTGCTAATTGACTAAAGTAGTTCTCTGAAACACTAGAACTATAGTGCAATTGTAACTCCTCGGTAAAAACTATCCAAGTGACACCTAGACCATTCTTCTGCCTCTGAGCACATAACCATCAATACCAAACAAATTGGTCGGGTTCAAGATATAGGGATGCCAATGTCACCTTTTGTCCTGATGGTGTTTGATGTAACTCAAAGAAGTTCTCCATTTGATTTATCCAATTCAGGGGATCCTTACCATCAAATTTGCGCATATCCACTTTCGGCATCATGTTCCGTGGTTGCGAATAAGTTGGATTCTGATTGGACTGGAAAAGTGATCCAATATGGTTAGTTTTTCCATGATTTTGAACTGAAGATCCTCCTTAGTTGATATGGGCCAGATTTGGGCCATATTGTTTACCCTTTACATGTTGCATGATATCATCCAACCGATGATTGATTTGGGCTATGTCTCCTTTAGAGGCCATCTCAGATTGTACATTTCATAGCTCATACTCAAGTTGGCTCACCTTATGATCAACTAAGGTATACCCTAGTGCTAAGGAATATGTATTTACCCCTTCTGACTCCATCTCTTCAATCACTACCCCATCTTTATTTGGGGTTTTACCCGGAATAACTGGATTTTTTTGCTCTTGTGGAAGGCCCCACCATGATGTCAAACCTTAGGGTTTAGGGTTTCAATACAATTTCGTATGAACAAGAAAAAACATAGAGAAGATGCTAATACTATTTTTTGAGAGCTTTCCAAAAATGTAAAGAACTTGAAAATTTTCCACAAATTGCACCCTAGGGAATGATTTAATGAAAAACCCTAAATTTGTAATAACTTTTGCAAAATAAATCAAAAATTCTTAAATTTTCAGGGAACCTTACTTGAAATGTTTCACAACTCTGGTAAAAATATATCCCACCAATTTTCTTTGGTTCGCAATATGTGGTAGAAACAAAAAATTAGGGTTTTTGCCCTAATTTTGGCCCAGATCGCAGCTCTGATACCACTTGTAATGAAATTACTTGTATAATTCAGATTAAGAGAAACAATAGAACACCAAATAACACAATATTTTAGAATAATGATCTCAATATGCAATTAGAATAGCTTTACCACTTCGAGGGGCAACCTCCAAACCATATAATAAGACTCAAATGCTCATGATAATGACATACTACCTATAATCCCCTGTATATACTATTCATATGCTATGGCCATCACCAAGGCTGATCTATTAAGCATGATAAAGTATAAATGATATAATAAAATGATATGGTAAGCCACAAGTTGGCTACTCATATCCTAATACAAGCAATAGGTTAAGGGTGTACCACTACTTCGTTCGGGCGTAGTCTCTTAAGAGCCCTAAGACCAAAAAATTGTTCAACTTCGACAAGTGATTACTCGGTCTCAATTTCACCTAGAGACATCTTGTCACATTATATACCTAGATGTAGAGACCCTCTACAATAGACTGTCTCGCTTTTTTCCATCTCCAATCGGTGCTCGTTGCCCAATTGTTTGCAAATGCGTGAAATAGTGTAGTTTGAGCTAGTGTCATGACACACAAACGCTATATTTTGAAAATGGTGGGTCGTGGCACCAAACTAACTATGCAAACACATCCTGGGTGGCCAGTTAAACACTAGAGGAGGATTCTTTTTGGTGCGGGACAATGTCATTGCTTCTGGGCTACTTCGTTTGGGTGTAGTCCCTTAAGAGCCCTGAGACCAAAAAACCATATAACTTCGACAGTGATTACTTAGTCTCCATGGCACCTAGAGATGTCTCATTGGATCCTACACCTCGGCATAGGGACCCTCTACAATAGTATGTCTCATTTTTTCCATCTCTAATTGGTGCTCGTTGCCCTATTGTTTACAAACGCATGAAATAGTGCGGTTTGAGCCAATGTAAGGTCGCCACATGCTATATTTTACAAACAATGGGTCCTTACACCAAACCAATTTTGCCAACATGTTCGAAAGTGGCCAGTAAATGCTATAGGAGGTGTCATTTCAATGTGATACAATGTTGTTGCTTCTAGGCTACTTCGTTCGGGCGTAGTCCCTTAAGAGCCCTAAGACCAAAAACCTATTCAATTTCGACGAGTGATTACTCTATCTCCGTGGCACCTAGAGATGTCTCGCCGATGCTACACTCGACATAGGGGCCCTCTACATGTCTCGGTTTTTTTCTCTAATCGGTGCTCTTGTTGCCCTATTGTTTGCAAACACGCAAAAAAGTGTAGTTTGAGCCAGTGTAAGGTTGTCAAACGCTATATTTTACAAATGTTGGGTTGTGGCACCAAACCAAATGTGTACACACGTAGGGATGGCCTTGTAAACACTTGGGGAGGTGTCGTTTCAGTTCCCTACACTCTCGGTGCTTCCGGGCTACCTCCTTTGGAGCCAAGAACCCCCTCCACAGTACATAAACCATTGTTAGTTGCTTCTCTTTTCTTATAAAATAATGAAATATTCTCTTAGCTTCGAGAATATAAAATTATCTACTAATAGTGCCAACCACGTGAAGGTAGAATCTTTTCGACACCACTAACCTACATAAAAGTGTTAGTCAAAGAAATTTAAGTTGAATCAAAACCATACTAGATATATACAAAATACACAAATTTAATAAAATATATGAACTTGAATCTAGAATTGACAAATTTAAACAATTCAAAGAAATTATATATACCAGATGAGCATGTAAATTCATTCCAATGTTCACCATCGAATGTGAAAGTGGAAGCTTTTATGGCACCACTAACCTGCATAAAAGTGTTAGTCAAAGAAATTTAAGTTGAATCAAAACCATATACTAGATATATACAAAATACACAAATTTAATAAAATATATGAACTTGAATGATCTGGTTGAAAAATTTAAACACTTCAAAGAAATTATATATATATCGACGAACATGTCTAAATTCATTCCAATGAACCATCAGGTCATGAAGGTGGAAGCTTTTCGGTACCACTAACCTGCATAAAAGTGTTAAAGTCAAAGAAATTTAAGTTAAATCAAAACCATACTAGATATATACAAAATACAAAAATTTAATAAAATATATGAACTTGAAGATCTAGTTGACAAATTTAAACACTTCAAAGAAATTATATATACCAGATGTGAGCATGTAAATTCATTCTAATGAACCATCAGGATCGGATCTACTCTGAATAGTAGACATGATTGCTTCATGATTTGAATCTTGAACCTTCCAAAGAATCTTGTTATTAGGCCTTCCTCGATATCTAATAGCTGAATATTTGCCACTAAAACTAGATGCAAATATAAGAGTATTTTCATGTGTCTCTTAAAGTCTTCAAACACCTAAACAGAGGAATTTTTTAATGGATATCGTCAAAGCCAAGTTCTAGTAACTACCACTGACCTTGTAGAGTACTCAATATCTTCATCATCTATAATAGGAGAATTCAATTTCTTTCTTTCCTCGATGCAACAACATAAGAAATAATATGTTCCTTCTTCATTTTCTTCTATCGCAATAACTGCAAACACATGTCCTACAAAAAAACAAAGGTTTCAAGTCAAATTTAAATTACATATTAATTTCAATGGACATAACTCAATACAAAAATTGTAAATAATTATTTACCTTATCACACCAAAATTGAAATGTCGTCAAATTTCTTGGATGTTACAACTTCATCTAGAGAAACAAGTCATAATGCCTGTGGAGGTTGATAACTGGGAAGTGGAGTTAGAGGCCTACAAATCCATTCATCCACCCATTCTTGTGAATCACACTCAGCAGTGACAAATTCAATACAAGATGCACAAAAACATGCCAACTTTCTTGTCCATGTGGCCCACGAAGTAGCGTCTAAGCTACAAAATGAGTGCATATCATTGGACCCTATGAGTTTCATACAATCCTTGTAGTTAGCAATTTTTTTTTCCTCTATCAACAAAATATACCCGTGAGTTGTGGAATTTTCTTGAGAACCTCGGGCCATGTTGTCAATACATCATTCCATTATTCTCTTTGCATCTTTCAATTTAGCACCATCTTTTTACTTCAAATCTTCTCTTGCAAGAGCTATTTTCACACATGCCCTTGCACCGTCATGCTCTCCTTTTCCATGTCTAGCCTCAATGAAACTCCAAATATGTTGCACACCCATCTTGATGTGCATCTTGCTCATCCAAGAAAATATTTGTGCATTCTTAAACTGAGACTTGTAATTATCTGACCATATATATTGTTGATTGAAGTGGATGTCCCTATCGAAAAGTTTCCATAAAATAACCTGGAAACACCCTTCTACAAATTCGGTAGAATGAGTATGAACATCACGATATAAAAGCGGTACTCTCTTAAAAAAATCGATCATTCTTAGTCTTTGTTAGGAGAATGTATAAATGTTATATGCACAAAAATGGCAACTTGTATTGAGTTGTAATATTGCAATTGAACCTCCATTTGTGGTTACAATGTGTAATTCTCTGTAAAATTGACCACTGAAACAATAGTACCAATAGGAAATGTGTCATTGCATATCTTGAATTGTTCATCCAACCATCGTGCTATGTGTGTATGCCTAACATGCTCATAAATAATTTCATCCTTAAATTTTCTCATAAAGTGAAAAATAGGCATATTTTTTGTAACTAGCTCACACTGTTTAGAATCCTTTCCATCTTTCAACTAGTATGGTATTGATTTATATTTATCAAACTCAAATAAATTATGTTCTATTACATCTTCAATTTTCTCATGGATGCAACTTTTTAATTTAGGTAATCCGCCGCATGTACCATAACTTCCATCTAAACAATCCTGACTATAAAAAAATTATCCAACTTCTCTTTCACAAAATATCGTAGGAATGAAATCCTTAGAATATATTGGTGGAAATTGAACACCACATTCCAATAACATAGTTTCAAAATGAAAATTAGAATGAATACGTAAAAATTTAGCATAATGCATCACAAATTCAACATGTGTCCTACAACAACAAGTGGTGCGAGCGTGGTTTATTTTCACATAGAATGGTTTCAATATTTCAAAAAAATATTGACTAATTTTAATTTCTAGATGCTCCTATTCAAACTTACGAAAAAATTAAGTTTGAGTCATATCTAAGAAATGCTTTGGATGTGGTTCATGATTAGTAGAACCAACTCTTTGTTTTACAACATCTCTTGTATTAGGTGAAACTCTAGTGTTATCATGCCAAAATTGAATAATAACTTCTCTTATAACATCAGATATATCTTTGTCCTTACGTGGTGCTCTAGCAGAAAATACCCAAAAATTGGTGTTATTGAGTGATTGAAGGATATTACATCTTTCAATTTTTTTCATTAGAGTTTTTTGATTAACTTTCAACATTCGACTTGTTTGCATAATCAAACATTATTTTTTTGTTGATTCACTTACAACACTAGTAGCAAGTACGCAAGACACAATATTACTATCCCTTGTGCGTATCTTGACACCAATAGTGTGATATGCATCATGAAGGTTTTCAACAATTGTAGAGGTTTGACCACGTATATTAGATGTTGTCAAACCTAAGGTGTTTAATGTAGGTCTCATTTTATTCAATTTCATTAAACTAACCAACAATCGACATCTTTAGGAATCATTTAAATTTTCAAAATGATTATCCCAAATTTCAAAGTGGCTTTTCTTCCGATTTTCCATTCAAAAAAATTGTCGAAATTGGTTTCAAAATTTTCTCATCAATTTCAATAAAATAATTAGGTCTCTTATGTAAAATCGTAGGAGGTTTTTTTGTCAATTTTTTCTTGTCTACATTTTCAACCTGAATTTCATTATTTACAATTTCATTGTCTCCTTCAATTTCAACATCGCTACATCACGAGTGTTTAATTATTCTTCAACATTGATAGTAAAAACATCTTCATCATGAGTATTTAATTCATCTTCAACATTGTGTAGAGAAACATTACCGGTTCCTCATTGCTTACAATAGTAGGGGTTGAATATGGACCTCTTCTTGATTCACGAAGATTCCACATTCAATAAGAATTTTGAAATATGTTTTTCTCTAATTTATCTGGTGTTTTTTTATTTATTGACTTCCTTTTTTGACTTTGTTTCTTGTCTCCCATGATGTTTTGCTTCCGGTGATAAGAAAAATGTGTAGAAAGCAATAGAATTTTGCAGTAATTCATACAGTAAGGCCAAACAATAAAAATCACATGGTAATTCAAACGTTGGGATGCATGTAAATATGATTTAATAATGTGATCGTACTTTATAAAGTGTAATCACGGTTCTAATATCAAATACTGCGATCACGGTTTATAAACCGTGATTGCGGTTCTATCTATATCATCAAATCCGACCCTCAAGGCTCAAGAAATCTTTGTTTTTCCCAACCAGAGCTATGAGAGGTCATTATGGCGTGTAAAAGGTCAAAAACTTCAAATTTTCTCTTCCACGGACTTGAACCATGCTGAAAATTTGAAAACATCTCACAAAAATGGTACCATCGCGTAGGGGAGATTGTTAGCTTCATAGAAATATTGATTTTAAAGTGAATAGAATAAGATAAATATCATTTTATAATTTTTTACTAATAGTAGGTCTTTAAGACATTTTTTCCGCAAATGTTCATGTCTACGTTTAAGACTGCAACTTTTGTTTCGCTTATCAAAATGTGATAAAACCTATACCATCCCAAGCATGGTGAAATTCTATACACGTTAAAAAAAAAATTATTTGATTTCGATATTTTTGATATAGTTATGGTGAGAAAACGGAAAGTGCTATATTTTTTAAATGTTTTTAGACCACTTTCACAGAAAAAATCATTAAAAAAATATTGTTCGAAAAAAAAAAAAAAAAAAATCCATCCCAAGATAGACAACAACATCTAACTTTTTACCAAAGGAAAAAAATAACAAGATTTGGTCACCCAATCGCGGGAAAACGAACTACAATCTTATAAGTTTTGTCGAAAAAAAAAAAAACAAGCCATATAATTTTGAGTGTTTAATATAGCTAAACTTGTCCGTTTTTAAAAAAATTAGTAGTGAAACTAGATTCCGGATGCTATGATTCATATTTATATAATTTTTTTCTAATTTTAAATGCGCATATTGCTAATTACCCCTACAAGTTTAGATTTCGTTGTTTTTGCAATATGACGTCCACTTATGACCCCATTTTATTCCACCAACTTGCTGCACTTACCCATCTCTGTCACCATAAAACCATCTCTTCACATTTATTTGGATCTCATTTTTTGTTTGAGAATAAGGTTTTAGTTCTAAAATAGTAGGAATCGTGACTCATCCTACTAATCGAAAGGATCATATCGGTCTCATCTTAGGATCCATGTGAGAAACATAGTGACCACTTAATAATTTCTTTTTCATTATGTACTCGTTATACTTCCCATAGCCATCATAATCGGCATGGTTAGAATTCTGTCGAAAATAATGACGATTCAAGATATCTACACTTCATTTTCAATTCATTTGTCTTTACAAGATAATTTAATAAGTTCATCTTTACGATAGGTGGTTTTGTATCATAACATGTTATCCATTTCACGATAAAGGATTATAGTAACTCATTGAGTTACTATTCTTTATGGGTGCCACTTATCGATTTTTCACAACTTAATATTTTCGTTTAATATAGGTTTATTTAGCCATGTCACACATTTTAAATGATCCAATCACTTTCTATTTAGTATTGGTCTTAATCTCATAAGTTGAACATTTAATATGATTAGTTCACTTTATCTCATTAAATTATCATTGATATGAATCGCATAAACGTATTTGGTAAGGTACAATACTAATATAGTGTAGTTTATGTTGTATCATTTTCCATAACGTACCATGTTTGTTAATGACACATTTGTTCATCCATAATGAAACTATAAAATCAGTTATGTTTACTTAACAAATATAAATAACTTATATTTATACATTCTTGTTAAAAAATACTTAAACACTTTCATTTTAATAAGGTACAATAACGATATAAACATTGTTTTCATTGTATTTATTTCCATATCATACTATGTTTTTTAATCGTCATATTTGTTCATCCATAATGAATCAATAAACTAGATATAGTTTCATAGCATAATATCAATAAATTTAATTCATAATCTACTATAAAACAACATTAAAACACCTTTATATCTCACAAAATGTGATATGAAACAACATGATCCAGATAACGACCCATGTGGCAATTATAGTGGAGCGGCTTTCAGAACCATAACTTACGCATCGTAGCTCAATAAAATATATTCAAAATGCCATGGAAATATTGGAACGTGTAGAACATGATGGAAAGGTGTGGAACTTTGTTTTACAATTTTTCACCCCCGAAATCCGCATCTAAAGGCCTAAAAATAGTAAATTCACAAAATTGGCACCTATGTAACTCACGGAAGATGAGCCACCTCGTCTCCCTCGATATTGGTGACATTCCACTTTATTCTAAGTGCATCTTCATATTTTTAAAATTAGTATATAAGCATATGTAACCTAAAAGGGAGGATAGACATCTCCTCACAGAGGTAGCTATTGTAATCCCAGTCTTTGAGTAATTTATATACATCTCTTCTCAAAGATAACTTTGAGCATTATACATCTCTTCTCAGAGATAGCTTTTCTATTTATATATGGCACAATTGTTAGTATTTCCTTTTAGTTCCAAAACCCCCTTGATTTTTGGATCACAAAGCAAGTATTTTTATTTAAACATAATAACGATAAGTTTTTAGTTTCTAAAATAATGACATAAAATTATCCAAAATAGTACAATAGGAAAACTACCTTAAATCAACTTGTGAAGATAAATCATTCACAATATCAATTAAATAAATAATCATGAATGGATTTTCAACAAATAATACGTGAAGAAATCATGAGTATATAATCCAATTAATCACTTCATAAATGTCACTTTGTCCTGCACATTGTAGGAGAGAGAAAATTTATACATGGTCAGTTCTATGAATTGGAATGAGTTTGCATAACCCTATTCCATGTTGCAAATATAATGACATAGCTAAATAAGATATGGTCATAGAATAAACTTTATTGATCAAGTTTATATCATATCCTATATATATCATAGCTAAACATATGTGACTTTGGCAGAGTTTCACCTTATCTTGAGTTTCGTAAGTGTTGAGATTACTTTGTTAGCATCACTATAATGCCATTTTGATACTAAAATCTTAATTTCTTATAAGGCTTGAGTAATGTGTCCAAATAGCATTGTTACACTTCTCACATTTGTATCTTCCATTTTACAAGACTTAGATTTTGTTAGTGTCTAGAAACTGGTTTTTAGTTAACCTTGGCGTCAACACTTTCTTAGAATTTAGGTCTTGTTTGTTTCAAACTTGGCCTAATTGGTGATATTGTGTTATCACTATTTGTTTCAAACCTATCTCGAAAAATCATAGGGAGTAAACTTTTTTTGTGACTGGATTTGAGTCTTATATATCATTGTATTTTCCTAGATATCTCTTGTCATATATTACCTTGTTAGGGTAGGTCATTCTTTATTCTTTGGTATCCTTAGGTTCATATTGATCCTTTGGATTTGTGACCATTTATTGTTTGGTATTCTTTGTAATGATTTGATGTCATTACGCCTTGGTTTGTCCTAGGGCCCATGTTTTCCAAATGTCTAGCTGGTTTTCGTTGTGTTGCCCAAATCGACACAGGACTTCATTCCAATTGAAGGAGTTCAATCGCACTATCTTGGTCTAGACATTTATATCCCACAAATGCCAACAATGACCAACTATTGTGAGGTTCCTTATACGTACAACACTAAGGAATCAAATTTTTAGCATTCCCATCAAAGGATGCCCATCACGGCTAAGCCTCATTTGGTTCTTCATGCTAGAGAACCCGATCGAGTACCCTGTTCCCCACCTTCATCTCATAGTCGAGTCATATGATTTGGATGCTTTTTATCCAAATTATTATTTGGGTTTCCCCACTCTTCTTCTAATTCCAATCCAAACTATTCTTCTTATTCTTGATTCACCTTGACCTTCTGAAAATTCTCATCAGAGTTATTCACTTTATTCAACTCTTAAGTCACAGTCCTCCCTTTCTTCGCAGGACTCCCCTTATCAGTCACCTAAATGGATACTTCCTCATTTGAAGATCTGTGTGGCTCCAAGATCCATCAATCAAACATATAATTTGGTTATTGATTCATGGTCACCCGTTTCTTTGTAGGACCTCCCTTATTCACCGCCTCGACAACCTCTTCCTCCATTGAATATCTGGGAGAATCCAAATCCTTCTAAATTGACTCCCATGTCGCAATCATCAAATCAACATCTATGTGGAAATATTTTTAAGTCAACTCCCATGTCGCAATCATCTAAGTCAACGCATACGTCACAAACACCTCAGATGACTCCTATGTCATAATCATATGTTGATTTTATACATGATCCTCATTATTTCCCGCAATATGTCATCTTCTAGGAAATCCAATGCCAATCAGTTCTAAATATACATCTTCTTCTACTCGCGAGACATCTAGATCCAAATCTACTTTGTCTCTTGAGTCATCTTCTCAAACTTCCACACCAGTTGGACCCATTTCTTCTAGTCAACCTCCCATGTTCGAAGAACAAATACCCATGTCGATCAATTTCGCCGAATGACGAAGCAATCACAAAATCATGGGGTCACACGATGACATTCCCCTAGAGGATCACACACAAGAATTCTCTTTAGACCTCGATATGTTCACGTATTGTGGGGAAGAGGTTACTTCCACTTGTCAAACCATAGAGGAATACCCTAGGATCATCAAACTTGATCCTCCTCTTATTCTTTCATCTTCACATTCTTCATTGTGTGATGAAATTCCTAGGTCTAGTATTGATCCAAGGCATATATTCTCATTACCAAATCATTATTTGTCTACTAGGATTCCTCCATCACAATATTACCTTAGGTCACCACCGGTATCCCATCATCTTCTTCTATATGTGGGCCCCCTCTAAGTAGCCCCACATCATCTATATGTGGCTCACCTCCTAGTAGCCCATTGTCTTCGATTCTTGGGCCACGTCCTAGTAGCTCATCATCTTCTACATATGACACACCTCTGGATAGCCCTTCACCTTTAGTTTATAGGACACCTCATGGAAATCCTTCATCCTCTTCTATACTTGAGGCATGTCCTATAAATCCCTCATCTTTGATTCTTGGGCCACATCCTAGTAGCCCATCTTCTATATATGGGACACCACTAGGTAGTCCTTCATCTTCAATCTTAGGGTTGTATCCAAGTAGTCCTTTATCTTCAGTCTATGGGACACCTCCTGGTAGCCCATCCTCTTCAATTCTTGGATTGTATCCTTCATGTCCATCAAATTATCCTTCCATCAATGATTTTGGCAAGCCCACTATCATTTCTCACATCAATTCTATTCGTCCACTTTCTTCTCCCACTTCTCGGGATCATACAGGTTGCGTAGTGGCTTATAAGAAACCCAAACAGCTTCTTCATCAAACTAAGATCAAAAATTCCAAGAGCTCCAAATATCCCAACAAGTTCAAATAATCTTAAAGTTCATAATCAAACATAATTCAAAAATGTACATCAATGCACTCATCAAGTATGGCACAAAGTGTATAAACCTCTGGATAAGAAACTCAATCTCCCGCTTACAAAATCCACGTTTCACGATAAAAATTAGTCATTTGTTGAGTATGAACTCACTATGATCATTGAGATCAGGGATAATATGAATCTGTATAAGAAAACACGCTTAATCTCCCTTATCAAGGAAATCGGGAACATTGTTGTTGGATCTTATCACACAAATTGATATTGATCGGTCTCACTTTTCAAAAAAGACAAAATACAAAAAAATGAAAAAAATATCAAATCTAAAGATCAAATGTTGCAATCCGGTATTGCATACACATGGATGTTCTTTCTTCCCTTTCTTTCTCTTCTTCTGCAAGTCTTCCTACCATTTTCATCCCTTTGGTGATATTTTGGTTATCCAATTCACATGCATTTTGTGACATTTATCTCTATGGTATCTGTTTGGTCTTGGTCTTTTGTCACCTTGGTAAATTAAAGAAAGATTGACCTTATAGAGATCCTATCACAATCTACATCTAATAAACTTATTGTGAAGAAATTTTGGATATATTTGTTGACACTAGCCAATGTCATCATCACAATCACTTCCACCTCCTTCCATTAAAGCCATCAATGGTTCTTAACCCTTTGTCAAAAAAGAGAGCTAAAATAAGTTTTCAAAAAGAAAAATAAAATCAATCAAATCAAAAAGTAAAATCTAAAAGCAAAATTAAATTGATATATAACTCTCTCTTGGGTATTTCTAATAATCTCTAACGGAGTTATGGACGCCTAGCGGTAGTAGAGAAATTTTACAATTAGAATCAAATGCATCTTCATCGGGGTTATGGATGCCTAGTGGGCAAAGCAGAGCAATGTATGGCTTTCCTTCCACAATCCATTCACAAAAAAATCAATTTGAAAAGTAAATCATTCATATACATTGGCCAGATGTCTTCACTTGTTTTCTATCAAATCTTCCCTCCAAGAGGTAATATGAGCAAATAGATTAGTATGTTACCAACTGTCTTTTTTTGGACCTTGTTTAGACTCTTACTTTAGTTTGGATCTTGTCTCATGATTTGTTCCTTTGGCTAATCACTTTTTCATCAGGAGGCTTCTAAGATACATTCACAACATTCAAGTTATTCTTCTAATTCATTCGAACATCCATGTGTATAATATTGTCTTTTTGCCATGTTTTCGGGTGCCTTTGTCCCCTTTCTCAAAACAATCTTCCACTTCTTTATATCATGTGCTTCTTGTCCATCTTACACTGGGGGCATCCTTGCTCCTTCCTAGCATGTCATTGGGTTACGTTCATCATCATGTTGAACCTATCCATATTGGCCCTGATCTAACTTATGTGCATGAAGATTTTGTCTTTGAATATTCCCATCTAACGTTGGGGAAATTTCACATCTTCACTTTCTTGTGCATACGCGTGGAATTCTTCCTTGTACATCCCATCTATCGCTAAGGCATCCACATTTCTTCATTTCATGTACATAGCTTCAGAAAACTTCTAAAAATAAAAACATTCAAATATGTTTTGAAAATCAAAAACATTCAAATATGCTAGTTGGAAATATCAAAACATCCAAATAATCATCAAAAATCCAAAAATTGCAAATTTTAAAATAATATAAAGTTTTTCAAAACCCAAAAATGGTAAAATCATAAAAATCCAAAAAATTGTAAAAATTCAAAAAAAATCAAAATTTGGTAAAGGGCATGCACATAAGCGGAAGCTTTGTATCAAATACATTGTCCTTAAACATCAAAATTTATCCTACAAAAACATCTTTCTTAGGTTCTTGTTCATTCTTGTCTCAAATGACTTGTGGATCATCGTGATCTACCTCCATTAACAAAGTTGGGCCTACTTACTATGTCGGTACTCTTGTGCAATAGTGAGTTGCCGAGTGTGTCGTAGTGCATGAATGTTTTCATGGGACTACTTGTGTCCTCTGTTATTCCCCTTGCATGTATCCTTGCTTGGGGCACCATTTTTAACCCTTGTCGTTACAACATGAACATTCGGGAACTAAAGCTTGATAACAAAAACATTGGTGTAACTGTCTTGAACATTGTTTGTTTGAGTATGTGTGATTGTACTTGTTTCTCTATTAGGTTAGTTGGTTTACTTTCTCGTATTACATTGCATTATGTATGTTGCATGGAGTTAAGCATTGTTTTACTTTCTCGTATTGCATTACATTATGTATGTTGCATGGAGTTACGTATTTTTAGCAATGAACAAATGTTAGTAATTTATCTTTTCATGTTATCTTACACTTTTGTTTATTTTAATAAAGGTCGATGATGTAGGTCTAGGGGGAAAATGATACAACAAATTTGTTTATTGAAAGATTTGATGCAAAGATTAGGCTTGTCATATATTCTCTATTCTCATTTCTTCTCCATTATCATTTCTTCTCCATTATCATTGCTAATTTCTCTTCTAAATCACCTGGGGCAATAAACAACCATGTTTATCCCTATCCTTACCTATTTCATTTGTTTCAATCATATTTTCAATCGTCAATTAACTTCTTCTATCACCCCATCGACACCGAGAGGGCATCCTTCATCCTACTAATTTTTCTTCAAAAATTTACTGTTTACGCTTGTTCTACCATATTTGAGGAGAAGTTACTTACTTCACCTCAAACAAGGGAAAATGTAGACACCGAATTCTATTTTTGCAATCTTATTGCCAAATGCACACAAATCATTCTCATTGTTCCCAATTTCATTATAATTAGTTATTTTCGCTAATTAACTAACATTTCTTAGCGTTTTTTCCAATTAATAGCAAATTTTTTATTCCCAACCCCTTTCGCATTTAGGATGCCACTTTACGACTAATTGTAAGTCAAAATTCTCTTCCAAATAGACAATTAGTAATTATTAGCTAATTAAGCCTATTTCACCCTTGTTTTGGTCAATATACCCTATTATTGGCTCAAACCCCTCTTCCAACCACTCAAAATCACCCCACTTTCTTCCACAACATCTCGAAAAATTTAAAAGTTTATCCTAGCCTTCTAATTGACCCTAAGTGGTTGATTAGGGCTCATCACATCCTAATCACTTGTTAATTCACTAATTGTGATTAGCAAAGATTAATCATGATTAGAAAGTCTTAATCTTATTTTTACTTTTAGTCCCACATGCACCAAGATGCAAGTTTTTCTCAAAGGAAAAACTATAAATAAGACTAAGTACTACCTTCCAACTTTACACCATGCTTTGATTTGCATCTCATATAAGAAATATGATTTATAGCCAAGCTCAATCCTTGCCTAAAGTCTTCAATGGGGTTAGTAGATGGGTATCCAATATGATCTTGTAGTCATTTGGAGAGACCATTTCACCTTTCTTGGAGTAGCAACAATCCCAATTTGATTTCCCTCTTAGATCTATTTAGGTCTTTGTTAGTTTAGCAATTCAATACATAGTAAGGATGTTTTGTAGATTAGTGTTTAATTTCATTTAGTTTACATTCTTAGCATGATTTTAAGCTTTGATCATTGATGTTACATTCCTAAAACTTAGAGCTTGACTATAGGTGGCAATGGTGTTAGCCTTTCCTAGTTAGTCATACTATTTGCTTTGTAAAATTTTGGGGTGTTATCAATAACATTCATAAGTTAGAAGAACCTCCACACTTATGACAACACATTGCGCTCAATTGAAAAGTAACGTATTTAATGAAATTATATTTTCTAAAAGTAACAAACGAAGAGATTCATTTAATAAGCCATCATAAATTAAGAAATTAATAATCTCAATGTATACTTCCAACATTCTTATTTCGTTAAAATTAATGCCTCATATAACAAGAAATCAGAACCAAAATAGTAACCACAAACATTTCCCAAACAAACCAAACAAATTAATCCAAGTAAAATATTAATTCTACATAGGAGTTAATCAAGAATTTATAACTTAGATCATTTAAGTTGGGTACTACAAATTACCATGTTTACAAACCAAACATATTCATTCTCTTATCAAACACATAATCAATTGAAACAAATGAAAGGAGAGAGAAAGAGAGTTCTCTTTTTTCCACCGTAAGATGTCATTACATAATCTCACAAGAATAAGAATTTAAATACCACTTTAACAACCATAATTTTCTCTTTAGAACTTAAAGCTAGCCAAAGCACCAAATCTTTGTAAACTTTGTAATGATTGTTCATAGTTTTTCCCAAGACCATAATAGTCAAAACACGAATTTTACAAACTATTTATTTTCCGATTTAAGATCTTAAACCACCACATGCTTAACATATTAAATTTATAACAACCTCCTTCTTCCTCAATAAAAATACAAATAAGAGCAGAATAAAAAAATTTCCAACAAATTTAAGAAAAGGTGTCCCAATAACTAATTGTCCTTCCATTTTCAACAAACCCAGCGGTTTCAAAATAAACCAAAACTAATTCCAATATGCATTTTTCCAAATAAACCCAACAATAACCTTGAGATAAAAAAATTATATACAATCCTTCCAAAAACAAGAACCATGATAAAAAAACCTAGTTAACATTCGTACTTTCCTTTTTTAACAACTAATCCACATAGATCCACAAATTTAAATCATAAATACATCTGGAGAAGACGTTTCTCTCTATGAAACTCACACAAACATTTTTCTTAATATCAATTAAATTATTAACCAACAAACTAAACATATCCAAATTTGGTTTATTAAATAACTCCTCATTTTCTTGGTATGAGAATGAATAAACCAGAAACCCAATATGCTTCTAGACTAACTAATTCCATCCTTTTCTCGAGAATAAAACCAAATAACTAGCAAACTAAAGGTATCCATATTGAAGATAAGCACTTATCATATCAATCATTCTTTCATACATTTTTTTACAAGAGTTCATTTTCAAATGGTAACCGTAAAAAGAGAGCAGAGAAACAAATAATTTTTTCAACATTCAATAACACATAACTATCCCAAAACTCCCAAATTCCTAATAACTAAAATCATTCAACTATATCGTTAAAATAGTAGCTAAGAGAAGGAGTATGAACCCGTGCCTAAAACTTTTTACGTCCTTTACAAATTTCTCTTACAAACTCGAAACTAAACTTCAAATTTGAACAATAATAATAAACTCAAATTCGCTCTATAAAAATAGCTCCATCAACACCTATAAATGAACAAAGCATATTTCCTTAACATTCTCCTCAAAAACCATCATGCAATTTCCAACAGAGCCAAAAATAAATAAAACTCCAAAAATGCGTATGGGAAAAGATAGAATGAGTTTGCATGCCTTTTGAATTGTAATGTAAGCTTATGATTCCCCAAAAATTGTGCTTCATTACTGTCATTTAATGACTAATAGAGCAACTTGTGATTCCCTCCAAAAATTCCAATTACGTGCATGTAATGCACCTTGGTCTAAGACCATTCCAACATTATTAAACAATATATTTTACCATATCCAATGCCAAGTAATGTGTATGATGATCATATAACCAAATAAACAATAATCAATCATCTTTATTTGCCAATGGTCCGTGACCAAGTTTACTAAATTTTAAACAATAACAAATGCATTATTGTCTAAGACCATCATTCAAATATAAACAATTTAATTTCTCCTATGGTCTACGACCATTTTAGTAAAATTAATGTTAGGGGAAATATAGGCAATGCCTCCCAAGTGTGCGATGGTGTATGCACTATCTAATAAAAGTGAAGGTTGGAGACCCTCCACCTGATGTTGATGGAGATGAAGGTGTGTGACTATTCTCTAAGAGTAGTGGTATTTGAGATAAATGTTGTACAGGTGAGTGCAAAGATATATGTATGTGACTGATGAGTATATTGTGGGCACCGTGGTGTAACAAAATGTGTAGGTGATGGAGACCTATGTGAAGAAGAACGTGGCGGTGATGGGCGCTTACGTGGAATAAAATGAGGTGGTTACTTATGTCTAGATATAGTATTTTTCCTAGAAGGGATCCAGATCGATGTACCAGACTAACAGAGTGATGAGATCACATAGGTCATGTATGAGTAGGTGATCTAGGATCATATTGTGCTTTAGGAGTGATAAAATGTGGGGAACTAGATATACTAGGTGGTGTATTGAAAATTGTGAGAGGAGAGTGCAACCATGGAGTAGATGGAGGTACACCATTGATATAAATGACTTGATTATTTTGGATGAATTTTATAAGCAAATGATTCATGGATATGATAGACTTAGACTTGTGGATGCAATTGATACCTAAGATCATGTCACACCCATCGACTGCTTAGCCCATAAGGAAGGGCACCAACATAGTAAGAGGACCAACTGTAACATGAAGCTTGACAACACCATAATATTTATTCATTGGATATGAAATTTGTGAAAGAGGATAGATGATTAAGCTAAAATGTAAAATCTAAGCCTAATTTGATGTTATAGTATCATTAAATGAATGCAATAATGAAATACAGAAATATACCAAGCCAAGCTAATCAATAAATTATAAAACCTTAAGTGCAAGGAGGAGAAAAAGATACTTAGTTCATTCATGGTTAAAATTGGAATGTAACAAAGTGATAACCAAGTGAGCAAAATGGCAAAAACGTCACACAAATACCCATACAAATGTTGATATAGAAGAATGGATGGATAGGGGCCCCCGAGAAGGGACAGGGGGCACCCGTGGGCGCCCGGGTACGATTCGGGGTGCCTAGGTCTATGGAAATTCTCAAGAAACTTAAATTCTTAGGGTCACAATTTATTTGTTTATGCTCACCTTTTGTCTTTACAAATACGCACAATGATCGTTAGAGTTGTCAATGTTAGGTTACGGAGCCTATTTTCATGTGAGAAAGTGTTGAAGACTTTACACTAAGAGTATTGTACACTTTCCACAATTGTCTCACCGGGATTTAGGGTTGGGTTGGGCCCCGAGCGGGGTCCGGGGCAGCCCCTAGTAGCAGAGGGTTCGGGGCGCAACCCTTGATTTATTTTTTGGCCATAAAATGTGTCCGATATACCGCGAGCATATGGTCCATGACTACTGTTCTCAATGTCAAGGAGGGATCAACAATAATCATCAAGAAATTACTTTGCAGAGTAGTTTATGACCATCAAGTTTAATGATAAGGAGGGGTCAATGACCAAGTTAATAAAACATCGAACAATAACCAATAATTAATTATTTTAAAAGGTGGTCTAAGACCCAACAACAACATCCAACTTTAATCCATTTCCAAGCAATGCGGTAAACTTTTGTAGTGCAAAGTGACCTTAACAATCGCAACATTCTTACTTAATGCAACATTATTAACTACAAAAACGGTGATGGAGTCCAACCAACCAATCAACATATAACAATTCAAACAAAAGGTGATCGTCTTACAAATTAAACAAATGTTAGAAGGTAAATGAATATATATCGTTATGTATACATCTATATACATGTATGTATATGTTTCCACATATACATATATGTATATATTTTTATATATATCTACTTATCAATTTACGTTCATCATTAATTTAGTCGTTCACAAACATTTACCGCAACATAACCTTTAACTATTAAGGTGTGACATGTTGGAAAGATTGATGAGGGGAAAATAATCTGCATAGAACATTTTGATTCCAACCAGGAAATTATCAATCTTTAAACCCCCTCGTGTCCGATGGAAGGCCAAATAGAGTGGCGAGACATGTTCCCCGCCCACAAAGTTTCTTCATTTGTAATGGAGTGGAGATAATAGCAACAACATCCCGCTTTTGTGTTTTTGAGAGGTCGATTCTATGCTCATGTCCACCTCACAATGTGGAGGAGCACATTTCCTTTCAACATGTTGGCTATAGTTGTCGCCCTTTGAGACCCTACCCAACTAAGCTCCACATTTGCAGATCATGTATAAATAAACACAGCCACAACATGTTAGAGTAGGTATTTACCTTAGCTCATGTTCACCTAGGTACATTATTTACCTTTATTGTATTTATCCTCACCCACTTATGTGTGTGGATATTTATTTTATCTTATTTAGATATTAGGAGATATTATCTAGTTGTTAGATATAGTTCTTTCTTTGATCTATGGTATTGATTAGTTCTTTCCTTGATCTATGGTATTGACTAGATCCTTGATGTCTAGTTCTCTCCTAAATCTATGGTCTTAACTAGTTCTTTGATGACTAGTTATTTTCTTGATTTATGGTTTGATCTACGACCTTGATTGGTTCTTAGATTGTTATTCCTTGCCTATATAAGCAAGGCTCATTCTCATTGTATTTCATTGAGTTCCATAATAATATATGATATTGTTACTCATTTGTTTGCAAAGGTTTTATTAAAGTTATTCTGGCGAATTGATTTTATCTTATTGATCATGGTGTTTGATTAGCATCCGTGTTATTGGCTTGGTACGATTTGATTATCGCCTTTCCTTTTACTTAATATTATCAAATTTGAAGAAATCTTTTTTTGCCAATAACACAAAGAAGTGATGATTGCAGAGTAATTTATATTAGGAAATCATAAACTTTGTAGCAATGAATAATTATAAAGTTGAATAACAAAACAACAGTTTAAATAAATAGAGATAAAAGAAATATACAAAATATGTAATAGACGAACACCGATTTACATGGTAAAAGCCCATTTGAGAGCCTAAGAGAACATCCACGGTGTAAGATATCAAGCTTTTGTTAACTTAAGATGAACAGATTATATGCTAAGTCGTTATGAGCTACTTTGGATCTCCACAAAATTAAATACATCTAATTGGTGAAGTACATTTAGGCTTTTTCCTCCTAGTGGAAAAACATCATTAGGATTTTCCTTCCTAAAGATAGAATTAAGTTGAATTTTTGTTTCTAGAAACAAGGGATTGACTCCTTAATTTGTGTTTCGGGGCTCCATAACATGTCCTTGCCCCTAGACTCCCTCCCTTGGAGAAGCAAGCTAAAAACCAAGTCACAAAGGGATCCAAAATTTAACTTTGTTGTTATGTATCTAATAATTTAATAGATAATAATGAGATCCCATCAGAAATTGGATGAAAAAGCCAGGGCTAGAGAGACTTCGGTGGATGGTGGTCCGAGAGGCAAGAGCTTGGAAGCCCAAGAAAAACTTGTAGAGGGTACCATTAAACTTTTTTGTTTTGATTTTTTCATTCAATCGCTCTGCATACACATTGTCATTTGAAATTTGAATCTAATCGGGTAATTTTTTTGTTTCTTTTGAATCAAAGGTGGGAAGACGAGAAAGGAATAGCTGGGTCACGAAGGGTATCAAGATCTGGGATACAAAGGTGCGCGATCTCTTGGGTAGCAGGTGAGGAGTGATAAGAATGAGTAGTGTATAATGCTGCAGAGTTCATGCAGTTGTGTGTATATCATAGCATACTGTGAGAAATATGGACTGTGTATATCGTCTAGTGGGAAAGGATTTTACCACTGTATATTCTAGCTGTAATAGCGCTATGGTGAGCTAGGAAACGACAGGACCCCTTTTCGTATAGTGAATTGTCTGCTTCATAATATTTTGATTCTTAATAACAGTTGGGTTTAAGGTCTGTTTTGTTCTATCTTTGGTGGGACTGTGGCGAGCTTGTCGAATCCCTCGTTCTGTACAAGTTATAGAAAATTTTCCTGGGGTTACCAGGGTTATTGTTAGGAACAGGGTTAACAGGGTCGGGATTTCATGGGATGAATCAGAACTGGATTTATGGTGCTTCAGGATGCCCTCGTCCACTCGGCCAGATCTGTCCATGGCAACTTACAGTGAAGGGGAACTTGTTGTTATAGTACCCAAAGATGTATCAATAATCTTCCTGCGGAAGAGGAAAATGGCACCTTGATTGAGGTCACACAAGATTATTTGTGTTCAGCGGATGGAGACCATGGAGGCATCACAAAGGCTTGATATATTTTTTTGGGTTCCCTTTGGTTTTGGTTTGTGAATTCTGTGCTTGTTCACACATTTCCAATGCTTGAGAGCACACCCATTTGTGAATACCTTTGCATTAAGAACAGTTCCCATATACCAGATGTGTTGTATTTTGAGTATCAGAATGCCTCGAAAGACGATGATGGATGCAAAAAGTAGGAAAAAGGAATCCATGGACTGAAGAATCCATCAGAAAACAGATTCTTCTACATATGCTTTAGTAGGGCTAGGCCTATCTCTCACGTAAGTTTGCACAAAAGGGAAAAAGTATTTTCCGTCGCGTACGCTGTTAGTTTTGTTGTGTCGCCGTTAATTTTAACGGAATAGATAACAGCATTGTTACCTATTCTGTCAAATTTCCGTTTGCGGTTTTTTATAAAGAACCGGTGCCATAATATTTCAAATTTGAGTGTGCAACAAGATGGTGGGACACAGAAAATAGGACGTGGGGATCGCAGGTTCAAGGTCAGCAGGGTGTAAAGATAGACCGCACCCGTCAAAGTTTTGCGCAACTATGAACCTGCGTGATGGATAGGCTCAGCGGTTTGGCCTTATTAAGTCAATAACTAGTTGTGTTACATGCCAAAAATTAAGATTGAATGGTTGTAATTATCAGATTAATATACTTTCTATTTGAAAACTAACAATTGAATGACTGCATGAGTCATATTAATATACTTTTTATCAAATTTCTCTGTACTCAAAATGATATCCTGACTATTCTTTTGAAATTGAAAGGATCTCAATGCTCTCATACTTTCTTGTATCTCCACTTTTGGCAGAGCAACTGTCATCACAATTCACATTTTTCTATAGTTAGTCTACGGAATGTTTTAAATAACGTGCATATCTGCAAAACTAAATGTTTGAATTATATTACTGGGATTAAATACTCTATAGATACATGTGCAGAGGCTTTAAATGAGACTCCATATATGACGAAACCATACCAGTGAGGGTCGAATTTCTTTTTATTACTCCTACATAAATTGGCCTAATATACATGGGTGAGATTAAAAACTTTTATATCATTTGTTAAAATCGAGGCTTCGGTCAAGCTCTCAAAGAGGCTATTGCAGAAAAAGAGAAACGACATCAGCGGTATGATTCATGGTAGAGGAGGATAAACAAAAGCAGTAGGAAGATTTTCAAGTACAATATAATTTTCAAATGTTTCGCAGGGTGGGATTGATTTTGCAGGGTAGGATTTCAATTACTATATATTGAACAAGAATATTATTAAAATCTATTTAATTTCAAGTTAAATATCTTCCATAAAAATAAGTCATGTAAAACTTGTTTATTTTTCGTAAAATTTGTTTAAGATAACACTTAATTGTGTAAAGAATCAAAAGAATATTACCATACCCTGAATATGAATAATAATTAACCCTGTTTAATTTCAAGTTAAGAATCTTCCATAAAAATAAGCCACATAAAACTTGTTTATTCTTCGTGAAATAGACTTTGAAAATTATTAATTGTCCAAGTGTACTTTATTTAAAGAATCAAAGTTCTTATAGGTTTAAGCCAGTCGTAAATGAAAATGATATTTTATTTAGAATAATATACTCCTATCCCGTTTCTTTATTGATTTTTTCTTTCTTGTCGCCTAGGGACAGACGTTGAAGATGTATACATCAATTTTTCCCCATTTAAGGCACATTCATGTTGGAATCCTCGTTACTAACCCCAATAAGCTATCCTTGCTTGAAATAGCACCATTCCATTATGAATAAAATAGTAAAGTGGGGGATCATTTCATTGAGTTTGAAAACTTTGTTTATGCTAGCACTCCATTGTGTAAAGAATCAAGAGATTATTAGTCTTGATTCCTAACATTCCATGGCCTTTCACCTCAATAAATGATAATTGAGTTTCTAGATGAATCGTGAGCATAGTTGTGCACAACTTTCCTATCAAGTATGAATGTGAGTTTCTAGATGAATAGATGAATGGTAAACTCAATTTAGTAAATTAAAAGCCACCAAATAATTGAAATATTAATACTTTCATAGGTTATGTGCATATGACCATAATAGCAATGGAAACTTGGGTAGGTATGGAGAGATATAGTAAGTCGCCCGTCCATGTTTGAACTTGTTGGAGAAGCCAAATCTTTTAACTTGCAAAAAAAAATGTCAACGAGATCTTGGGCACCATCTACAATTTCCTCAACACATGCAGCTCCAAGATGTACAAGGTATGTTCCTTGGTATTTAGGCAAATTAGTACTAGGTGGAAGGAATACAATTTTTGCATCCTAAATAGGAATTATATTTTGCCACTTCCTAACCCACATGAAAACTAAGCTAAACATCTATAAATTGCATACAATACTCTTCAACTACATTAATATTGATTTTTGAGGTGTACGAGCAATCATGTATTATTTTTCCTTTGAATACATAGCTCCACGAAGGCCGTTGGGTGTTAATTAAATAAGAATCTAGATCTAAGAAATCATCATCAAAATATGAAATATTCACAAACCTATAGTCCAAATATTCGAAGGATTTTTCTATCACATCTTTTCCATATTTGATGTTGCAACCCAATATGCAATGACATTTTGCAGCAATATACACACCAATTATAGCAAGAAAATGTCATTACAGTGGGTAAAATCTTCAAAATATACATTATAATAAAACAATATCAACACAATCGTATAAAAATTTGAATAGTGTACATTGATGTTATTTTGCTAGTTATATCTTGAAGGAATAGACTTTGAGACACATGGCTTATTGTTAAAGGAATAACACTTGGAATATGATTACTTGTGTTATTGTTTCGATTGTATTGCGATTCTAACCACACTCGTTTATTGAACGTGCATCCTCGTCATGCCCAACTATCGGCATTTCCATTGCACACTTATGGTGCAATTGCTAGTCAGTATTGTATTGTTTTTGTCATTGTTGTGTTTACACAGCCGGTTGGGAGGACTCACCCTACATTAGCGCACCACAAAGTGTGCTAGGTCGTTGGGTCATTAACTCATGTAGTATTAAAAAAACTACTACATTACATATAACTACTACTACATTATATGTGAGATTGTTCATGGACATTATAGTATGTGTCGGAATTAAATTATTTTGTATGTCAAGAGGCATCTACAATGGTAATATGGAGTGGAGGACTTTCATGCATGTTGATAGTATTTTATACAAATTTAATTTGTAAAATTTATAGATTTTTAGACTTGTCATTATGAATAATTTATTATTTCAAAGTTCATAATTTTGAATTTAATTTAATTTTATCATAACATTTAAACTTATTTCCTTTTCATTAATTTTAAAAATTATTGTTCATATTTGATATTTTTATCTTATATTTTTTATTTTTCTAAGATTTAATATTTTAAGATTCCAAAGATTCAAAATTATTTCATTTTCATTATTTTGTAAAGTTAATGTTTAGATTTGGTATTTTTATCTTTTTTAAACCATGACTTTTCAAAGCTTTCCAAACATACCGATTAGACAAAAACTTAATCTTTATTTATTATTTTTATGACTCAATATAGATATAAATAACTTTTAGGTAAATTTATATATCTAACATTTATGATTAAAATATAAAAATATATAATTTATTAGATTTAATAAATTAGATTTATAACTAATTTAAGATCATTTAGGTAAACATATTATAAATATCACAAAAATATATTAAGTGCTTCATTTAAATAGATATAAGTAAATCTAATTATCTTAAATAGTTTTGATTTAAGTATATAAAATATTACCCAAATCATATGTAACAACTTACACATGTGATATGTAATTATAATAAAAATACTTATTTATTTTAATTTTTTAATATTTCTATTATATATATTTACTTATTTATTTATAGTATCTAGACTTATTTATTTATGTTATTTAGATACATATAAGGTAAATCTTATAATCTAAGGTACCTATTTACCATAAATTTGTTATACTTCTATTATATCTATTTACTTATTTATCTATAAAATAGTATATTATACCTATTTAACTATTTCACTTATTTCAGTATGGCATGAAAAACATAATCTTTAGAATTAAAAAAATACATTTATAACTAATTTAAGATAATTTAGCTACTTACCTATTTACCTATTAAATAGCATCTAGACTTATTTATCTATTTAATTATTTACCTACTTAATCTATTTAGGTATATATAAGGTAAAGCTTATAATCAACCATTTATGAAAATCATGTGTAATTCGTATAACTCATCAATCACTTCTAGATGCAAAATTCAAAGAGTATTATCCTATTATATTAGTTACACCAATATGAGTTGTAATGTTCAATATCGGAGCATCAATAGCATCAATAATTCATTCACAACTATAAACCCTAAAGGAAAAAGAATTACAAGTTTTTAAGACTAGATATGTCACATGACATATATTCCTTGATGAAATGAAATTTATCAATATTTTTTTATGGAAAACATGGACTTTCGACTTTGTCAACCATTTCTTGAAAAATAATCTATGATTTTTGAAGCTATTTCTATGATTTTAGTAGGATATTTTGGATAGTTTTATCTCATTAGTCATAAAAATCATATGATATAGTAATAGATGTCCAAATATATTATGTGAAGAGCTCAAAATAGTTGTTACTTTGGATAATGTATTTTGACAAGAAGGAGAAATCTAATACCAAAATCTTTCAAGAACTTCTCACAAATCGTTTAAATGCAAATATGGCTATTGATTATTGGAAAATAATGATGAGAGGAACCAATGTTAGAAGATTAAATATATCTAGTGATGAATAATTTAAAAATATTATTAATCTTTTTCCAATAAGAATAATGTGAATAACCACTAGAAGAATATTGCATTCATTGAAATGATCTATTACACATATCATTGCAACCAAAATAGGTCTAACACACCAACAAGAGATTAAAATGATGAACAAGTGATGTTGAGTTATTAATTGTTAATGATGCAAATGTCATGTTAGCTTCCAATATTTTAATGTAAGGTCATGTAAATGGAGACCTTCTATGGTAGAATTGAGGTTGAATATGCAAACCTAGGAGTGCCGCAGACTTTGAAACCACCGGCATATCTTTCAGTTCAATTTGATAGTTACTATAAAATATCATTTAAATATAAAAATTGTATACGATTCTAACTACATACCAATATAAACATGAGTCACACACCAATTGCCTTTATGATTTCCTTGAGCATCGATAACACATAAATTACATAGATTGAATTACAAATGATATATAACAAAAGGAAAGAACATTGTTAATATTTCGGTTATCTTTCATGTAAATTCATTGGAAGGGCTAAAAATATTATGCCACTTTACATATGAACATGGTCTAAATATGAAGAATGGAAAACTACTTTAGAAATGGAAGGTTGAGGAAGAGAGATTGAAATCCTTATAAGATAAATAATGTCTCCCACTTATTACAAATTTCATTCTACGATTTTTTTCATTTTATGTGATGTACATGACATATTTTGGTTAATATTAAACAATTCTTTGTTTTTCATACTATCTTTTGTATACCGCATATTTTAAGAATTTCAAATGCTTATCTTATTATCATTTATTTTTTTATGTATTGCACACTTAAATGAATTAATGAAATGTTTCATATTATAATTTTAATTAAAACAAAGTACCTAAATCTATGTAAAGATGCCGAAATGTGTCATTCGCAAGGCACTTATTCTACTCATGTCACAAATCCAATATAGGTGCCTCGAGAATGATAGCTTTGATATATTTTACATAAATTAAATCTAAGATATATATTAGTATATATTCATGGATCGACATTATAGCCTTATGGCACAATTAATTTATTCTTAATTATTAATCATTTTTGTAAAGACATTCTAAAAAACATAAAAAATAGTATTAACAAATAAAGCATAAAAGTATTAATAATTTTTGCAAAATCATTATAATAAAGAAATTTAATAAAACATAATTTTAAAAATAAGTTATAGAAAACCAATCACATATCACATTGTAAAAAAATAAGTTTTGAGAAAACCAATCATGTATCATATCGCAATACTCGTCTTTTGATATATTGAAATTCTCACCAAAACACTAATAATCATTAGAGATAACCTATGTAACTTTTTATTTAAACACTAATAATTATTAGAGATGCCTAAAATGTAATAATAAATTCTCACCAAGACACTATTTTTTATTTTGTAAATATAAATTCTTTGCCAAACACTAATAATAAATTTTCATAAAAACACTTGTTGTATATATCTCCCCCTGGGTAAATATAGTCCAAGACAAAGTGTCGACATGCAAAAATTCACACCCAAGGCACAGGCTGGGGGCGCACAACACAAAGTGTCGACATGCGAAAATTCACGCCAAGGCGCAGGCTGGGGGTGCACAACACAAAGTGTCAACATGCGAAAATTCACGCCAAGGTGCAAGCTAGGGCGCATAACACAAAGTGTCGACATGTGAAAATTTGTGCCCAAGGCGCAGGCTGGGGTGCACAACACAAAGTGTCGACATGCAAAAATTTGTGCCCAAGGCGCAGGCTGGGGGCGCACAACACAAAGTGTCGACACCACATTTTCAGCACCTATGGCGCACTTAAGAGTATGTTGACATAAGGATGGATGCACCAAGGCACATCTTTAGGAGGCGCAACATTTTGAGCATTGACACCCCGACAGAAAGCAAACCCTGACGCGTAGATATTCAAATGGCCATAACTTTTCACAGGGAGCTCGGATTCACGCAAGGTTGGACTTTTCGGAAAGCTTACGAGGTCCTCTATCCAACTACGATTGGATATCTTTAATTGGGTGAGAACAAGTTCTTCAAAAATGCAAAATACAATTCACCATTTTTTGGGTTTGCTAAGGTTCTCACCTACCGCCATAATGAGATGAATTAAATGCAACCTAGAGGTGGTTGGGGTAGATTTGGAATTCCTCTCTCTTTTCTCTCTCATTCTTCCTATAAATTGTAAGGAGGGGCTTCTTTCTAAAGGTTGGACATTCTTGTTTTGCCCCTCCCTTCTTCTCTTTGGCAGGTGAATTTGTGGAGTTCAAACCTCCCATCTAAAACTATAATGCAACTTTGCCTCTTGGCATTTTGTAGTGTATTGTATCAATCTTTGGAGCAAATAATGCATGTCTGTGGATGATTCTCAACCCTCTCTATGTTCATTTGCATCCTCCTGATCTTTCACTGCAAATTTGGTTATCTGTGCATGATCTTGCATTGCATTTTAATGGTTTGTGTTTATTGGCAAGACAGATGTTCTTCATTCCTGCATCACCTTTGTTAGTTTAGTTTTTTTTTTATGCATCTTCTTACCTTGCCTCCTTGGAAAGTTAGTTTAGGTTTTTAGTAAACCCTCTACATTTTTACATGTGCATCTGAATAGAGGAATAGGAACCGGCCTTCATCCGAGAGCTTTTCCGATTTCGCAAGGTCCCACACTTGGGAAAAGCTCCATGTTATGCAATCGCACTGAGAGTCTCAACCCATCGAGTTGTAGACATTCAGGGGTGTTGTGATTCGCCATCAATAGTTTTGGCACGCCGGTGGGACCAAGAGGTCATTCCACAAGATTTGAAGGAATTTTCAAGAAATTTGGACTTAGAAATTACAAGTTCTCCAATTTCATATTTTTTTCACCTTCCAGGCTGAACTCTAAAATCAATTTTCAAGGGCTTAACTTACTCAAAACAAGTCAAAATTTCACCAGTTGATAGATCGGGGATAATCTTCAAAAGGGTATTCTTAGATTTTTGATATTTTGACTTTCAAAATTTCATAGTTTTTAGTATTTCAGGTTTTCCTAGGTGTCGAGCATGTCCCAAGTTTCACCTATGTGTTTCTGTTTTGGATTAGCATGACCTAGCTTTCAGGATTAGTACACAACAAGACCCGATAACCGAATTGAAGAACTGTATCTTTCGGTCCTTCAAAGTTTTAAATTATATTTTAATATTGTCAGGTTTGGTGTGTAACTTGGCAGAATCTAGCCTTTTGAGGCTCATTATCTAACACATCTGGTGACTCCGAAGGGATAGAATTCAGTGGTATAGCAGCACAAGTTTCCTAGGTACATGAGAAGAATTCAAACCAGGTCTGATACTTGAGAAGAAGGGTTATTTGTCTACTTGCAGCTATCACCAGGGCAGAGGAAGGAGAGGAAGAAGACCACAAAGATCACCATCTCCACCTAACAGACTTTATCAACCCCTCCACCTGGTAGACCTTTCATCCAATCAACAAGGGTTCTCAGGCCAATCAGAATGGCACAACAAAACCCTTTTGTCAACTTCACTGGCAGCAGCCCACTTGCCCTCAATGCACATAATCTAGTTCCAATTGCAAGATTGAAGAACATTCCATTTTTCACTGGAGAAAATCATACCACTCCTGGTGATCATGTCAAAGACATTGCTAATGTTTGTGCAATCCATGAGATAAATGAAATGGATGTTGCTGTCAAATTGTTGGCATCTTCATTCAAAGGGAAGGCATTGCAATGGTTTAGGAGCCTTGGAGCTAGTTCTATCCAAAATTGGAATCAGTTATGCATAGTTCTCCATGAGTAGTTTGGAGAAAAGGGAGACAATTTGTCTCTACTTGAACAATTGACAACTATCAAGAGAGCTCCCAATGAGCAGCTGACTGACTTCAACTTCATATTTCAAAGGTCTTGGGATAGGATTCCAGTGGTCGTTAGGCCAACAAGCTAAAGGTAATTTTCTATATTATCTTAAGGCTTTGAATTCGATATTTCTATGTTAATTCAATCTATGGGAGGCACAACCTTACCTGCTGCTTATAGCATTGCCATTAGGGCTGAAAACTATCTTATTCAAGCTGGTAAGCTGGCTCCTAGGCCTCCCATGCCCTTGTATCCAAACTTAGAAAATCCAAGCACTAGTCAAGCACCCACTTTGGCTCCTATTCCCACTCCTAGAAATCAAAGTTCAAATGAAACTTCTACTTCATCCTCTAGTGCTTCAAATGAACTCCAAGAGGTCATGAAACAATTGCAAAATTTGGGAAATGAGCTGGTTACACTCAAGAGGCAGCAAGCCCAAGGCTTTAGACCTTCTTATCAGCCTCAAGCTCAACCTAATAGGCAACCATACCAGCCCAATAGGCCACCCAATCCAGCTGCAAATCAAAGCCAAGTAAGGCCTCCCGCCAATAGACCATTTCAGCCCTATAACCCCAATGTTGCATCTGCTTCTAAAGCATTAGTGCCAGTGTAAAACAACATAGCTCAAGAGTATGATTGGTGTTTCCCATGCAATGAACCTCACAACCAATCTATGTGCTTCAATGGTGCTTTGAACCAAGCCTTGATGGTGACAACTACTGGCATAGAGGGTGAAGTGAGTCAAGAAACAAATCAGCAACAAGGGACATCTCAGCAAAACACAACTCCAAATGATACCGCACTTGTGAATTGGCAAGCTGAGGATTTTTGTGGCATGAATCAAATAATTTCTCAGAGTGTAGCAGCTAACACAAGATCAAAGAAGAGGAATATTGGTGAAGGGCAGTCATTGGCTCCAAGTGATCTACAACCTTCCATCACTCCACAAGGTGTTGGTAAGCAAAATATAGTTCCAAACGTGCAAGGACAGCCCAAACCACCTTCTAAGCCAACTCAAATGCCAGTTGTTGCTACCCATGTGCAAGAAAGGAATGTGCAAGTTAAAGGACAACAAAGGGATCTTTCATCCCCATTTAGCATCATTGATCAAATGAAGAAGACAAATGTGAATATATCAATGTGGGAATCTTTATCCATCCTAGGCCAAAGAGATCTTCTACAAGCTGCCATGAAGAATTGGTCAACTTCGAACCAGCAGGTCCATATGCAAGAGAATGTCCTCACAAATGTTGCTCAACTTGAAGGGAATCATGGAGGACAACAAGGTAAAGTTCTAAAACCCCCTCCATTCTATGTTTCATTAATCATTGGGGATAAACTAGTACACAATTGCATGATTGATTCTGGGGCAAGTAGTTCTGTCATGCCCAAGCAAATAGCTGATCAGCTGGGTCTCCAATATGAAGTCATATCAAAGGGGGTAGTGTAATTGGATGGGATAGTAGTAGCAATGGTGGGAGTGATTAAAGGTTTGAATCTTACCTTGCATGCATGCCCCAACGTTACCATTTTGCAAGATGTGTCAGTGATAGATTTGCCACCACTCTTTGCCCTATGCTTATCAAGGGATTTCACAGCTAGAATTGGAGGCTACTTATCTACTGACTGGTCACACATGTTGTTCAGAACAAGATATGGTACTAAGGTCACAATCAGATCCGAACCAATTGCAAACTTTCACATTGAGCCTCATACTCCAAGCCAAATCAATGCCAACTGTTCAGCATTTGATCAAGAAGATTATCCAAGCACAGATGAAGCTGACACCAAAGTTGGAAGCATCCCAGATTTGACTCTTGATGAATGGGCAAGCAAGGTACATGCTTTTGATCCCTACCAAGAAGTAGAAGAATCTGAGCTAGGAGTCTATTGCATACATGAAGAAAACCAGCCTATTCCTAGCATCACCAAACTAGACCATAAGGATGACAATGAGGTATGGCAGTTATTTTTCGATGGATCAAGGAGTAGGTAAGGTGCAGGAGGAGGAGTTATGCTTGTTTCACCTCAAGGCATCAAATATTATTCAACTTTTCGTTTCCAGTTTTCCTGTTCAAACAACACGGCTGAATATGAAGCATTGATTCATGGACTTCATTGGGCCAGGAAAAAGGGCATAAAGAACATGTAGGTGTTTGGAGATAGCGAGCTAATCGTCAACCAAGTCAGGGGACAACATGCTACAAAGAATGACCTACTGAGGAACTACAAGAATAGGGTATGGGACCTCATTGAGGATTTCAAAGCTTTCAACATCATGTCCATACCTAGGAAGAAAAATGAAGCCACTGCAGATAGGCTCACAATAGTTGGAGCAATGTTTGATGTGGTTGACAACATCAGAAGGGGAAAACACAACCACATATGCATGTGATTGTGAGGCCAGCAGTTCCAGATAATAACACAAGCTGGCAAGTGTTTGAGAATGATCAACAGATCGTCAATTTTTTACAAGAAGAGGCTGAATTCTCAGCTAGGAATCAAGACAAACTAGAGCAGCAGTACGGGGATCAAGTAGTGCAGCTGCGAACAAACAAGCTTCCTAAGGGTTTAGTAATGTTGGAGTCTATCTTCAACCCTAACGACCAATTCCGTAAGGAAAAGGCTAACATACAAGTCAAGAGAGAAGATTCAAGAGCCAATTCTGGTTGGGGAAGGCAAAACACTTCAAATTGGTAAAGTGGCCATTGAGCAGGAGAAATCAGATTTCATACAGCTTTGCCAAGAATTTCCAGATGTCTTCACTTGGAGCTATGAAGACTTGAGAGGATTCAATCCAAATTTGGCACAACATACCATAGAATTGGATCTAGATGCTAAGCCCATCAGGTAGAGGCAGAGACCAGTCAACCCTCACATTGAGCCTCTAATGAAGAAAGAGATAAACAAGCTAATAGAGGCAAGCATTATATTCCCGATCAAGCACTCAAGCTAGGTTATAAACTTGGTTCCGGTCAGAAAGAAGAGGAGAAATCAGGTTGTGTGTGGACTTCGAGACCTAAACAAGGCATCTCTCAAAGACCATTACCCACTTCCTTCAATGGAACAAATATTGCAAGTGGTATCCGGTTCGGAGAGATTCTCTCTCCTAGATGGCTACTCAGGGTATAATCAAATAATGGTGAAAGAAGATGACCAGTTTAAGATGGCTTTCACCACCAAATGGGGCACCTATGCCTACAAGAAGATGCCATTTGGGCTATCAAATGTTGGAGCCACTTTCCAAAGGGCAATGGATATGGCATTCAAGGGGTTGATCAATAAAATAGTTCTAATATATCTTGATGACATCACTATATTCTCCAAAAATGTAGTGGATCACCTCTTTCATTTGAGGCAAGTATTTCAGAGGTGTAGAAGATTTGGGGTATCATTGAATCCCAAAAAATGCATATTCTTGGCTCACGAAGGAAAACTTCTAGGCCATATTGTTTCAAAGGAGGGGTTGACGATTGACCCAGAAAGAGTTGAAGCAATTCAAGCGTTTCCATTGCCAAGTCACAAGAAGGCTCTTCAAAGCTTCTTGGGAAGGATCAATTTTGTCCGTAGGTTTGTTCCAAACTTTGCAGCTCTCGTAAAGCCAATAACATTGATGTTGAAGAAGAGCATGGCATTTAAGTGGACATCTGAAGGCAAGGAAAGTTTTGAGGCAATAAAAGAGGCTATATCTCAAGCTTCGACTCTCGTCAATCCAGACTTCTCCAAGGACTTCATGCTATATGCCTTCGGTGGTGGAGACACCATTTCTGCAATCCTGGTACAACAAAACAAAGAAGGATTAGAACAACCAGTTGCTTTCTTCAGTCAAGGCTTGGAGGAATACAAAAATAGGTACTCTTTCATTGAAAAGCATGTCCTTACAGTGATCAAGAGCTTAAAGAAATTCAAGAACCTAGTCTCAAATAACAAGATCCAATTATTGGTCTCTCATGCGGGAGTCAAGGACTTCCTTCTAAACAAGGATTTGAATGAGAAACGTGCAGGATGGATAACCCATGTCATGGAATATGACATCGAGATCAAGGTCACAAAACTAGTACGTGGAAAAGGACTATGTGAACAACTAGCTTTGAGTCGGCAAGTCGAAGCAGGTGATGAAAAAGAGACTGTCTTGGTACTACAGGATGGTCAAGAACAGGAAAATGATGATGTGCCCGCTCCTTGTTGGACTCAGAATATGATACACTTCCTACAGCAGCCTATGCCCTCCAGAAATGAGCAAAGCAAAGAGGAGATACTTCAGATTACAAGCCATTCCATATGTGCTTGTTGATGGTGTTTTGTTTAAAAAAGACATCAATGGAGTTCTATTGAGGTGCATTGGGACAGGTCAAATTGAGAGGGTGTTACAATATTTTCACGATGGAGATTCCGGAGGACATTTCACCCCACGAGTAATAGCTCTCAAGATAATGAAGGCAGGGTATTATTGGCCGACAATGTTCAGTGACTGTTATACATGGATAAGAAAGTGCAAGAAATGTGCACTCTTCACGGGAAAAGAAAGACTAGCAACACTTCCATTGCACCCAATTTTGGTTGACCAACCATTTATGCAATGGGGATTGGACTTCGTCGGGGTCATCAACCCAAACTCAAGCCAAGGCCACAAGTGGATTCTCATGGCAATGGACTATTTCACCAAGTGGACCGAAGCAGTAGCGCTCAAAGAGGCAAATGAGTCTAACATACTAGACTTTTATGAAGGAATAGTGACCAGGTTCGGTGTGCCGGCCACTATCATATCAAAAAATGCATTGGCATTCATAGGTTCCAAGATTACAAAATGGGCTGTCAAGAATGGAATCTATTTGAGCACCTCTTCAAATTATTACCCGCAGGGTAATGGACAGGTAGAGTCCACGAACAAGAATTTGCTAAGGATCATCAGAAGGACTCTGGATGAAAACCAAAGAACATGGCATACCAAGCTAAAATCAGCGTTATGGGCTGACAGGATAACACCAAAGAGGTCTACAGGTAGTTCTCCTTACAAGTTGGTCTATGGGAAAGAGGCAGTATTGCCTATATCATTAGAATTCCCAGCATTGGAGCTCATGAAGTAGTTGGAGTTGTCTGAGTTCGAACCAATGGAGGCCAGATATGTAGAGTTGATGGAATTGGAAGAAATCAGAGAACATGTAGTTCAAATGATTGAAAAGGATCAGGCCTTAGTAAAAATATGGTTTGATAAGAAAGCAAGAGCAAGGACCTTCCAGGAAGGGGATCTAGTTCTGAAATGGGATGCAGATCGAGCAAAACCAGGAAGGCATTCCAAGTTTGATGCCATTTGGAGTGGCCCCTACATGGTCACGGGATGTAAAAGTAGTAATGCCTTCCAATTTTCTACATTAGATGGAGAAGAACTCCCGATTCCAGTTAACGGGATCTATCTTAAACATTGTTACTAAAAGGAAAAGGTTTACCCTTGTAAATATTAGCCTAGATTTCAATTCCTCTAAGTGCGTATGCACATTGTCTTGTTGTAGTTAGGTTTCAATTTCCCTAAGTGCTTTGGCACAGGTTTTTTTGCTCTCAGGTTGAATTTCTATAGTTCAACGTGCTCTCGGAGAAGGAGTTACGATATCATGGCTCGGGATCAGAGATCAAGTTGGTTTCAGGTTATTGCTTATGACTCCATGCCCAATGGATTGCTAAAAGGCCACTGATCTTCTACCTAGCAAGCAGGCGACCCCGTTGAGTCACCAAATTTTTGTATATATCTCCCCCGGGTAAATATAGTCCCCAAGGCATAGAAAATTCAGGGGGCGCACAACACAAAGTGTCGACATGCGAAAAATTCGCGCCCAAGGCATAGGTTGGGGGCACACAACACAAAGTGTCGACATGTGAAAATTCATGCCCAAGGTGCAGGTTGGGGCGCACAACACAAAGTGTCGACATGTGAAAATTTGCACCCAAGGCACAGGCTGGGGGCGCACAACACAAAGTGTCGACATGTGAAAATTCGTGCCCAAGGCGCAGGTTGGGGGCGCACAGACAAAGTGTCGACACCACATTTTCAGCACCTATGGCACACTTAAGAGTATGTTGACATAAGGATAATTGCACCGAGGCGCATCTTCAGGAGGTGCAACATTTTGAGCGTTGACACCCGGACAGAAAGCAAACCCTGATGCAGATATTCAAATGGCCATAACTTTTCACAGGGAGCTCAAATTCACACAAGGTTGGACTTTTTCGGAAAGCTTACGAGGTCCTCTATCCAACTACGACTGGATATCTTTAATTGGGTGAGAACAAGTTCTTCAAAAATGCAAAATACAATTCACCATTTTTTGGGTTTGCTAGGGTTCTCACCTACCGCCATAATGAGATGAATTAAATGCAACCTAGAGGTGGTTGGGGTAGATTTGGAATTTTCTCTCTTTCTCTCTCATTCTTCCTATAAATGGTAATGAGGGGCTTCTTTCTAAAGGTTGGACATACTTGTTTTGCCCCTCCCTTCTTCTCTTTGGCAGTGAATTTGTGGAGTTCAAGCCTCCCATCTAAAACCGTAATGCAACTTTCCCTCTTGGCATTTTGTAGTGTAGTGTATGTATCAATATTTGGAGCAAATAATGGATGTCTGTGGATGATTTTCAACCCTCTCTATGTTCATTTGCATCCTCCTGATCTTTCACTGCAAATTTGGTTATCTGTGCATGATCTTGCATTGCATTTTAATGGTTTGTGTTTATTGGCAAGACAGGTGTTCTTCATTCCTCGGTGCATCACCTTTGTTAGTTTAGGTTTTATTTTATGCATCTTCTTACCCTGCCTCCTTGGAAAGTTAGTTTAGGTTTTTAGTAAACCCTCTGCATTTTTACATGTGCATCTGAACAGAGGAATAGGAACCGGCCTTCATCCGGAGAGCTTTTCCAATTTCGCAAGGTCCCACACTTGGGAAAAGCTCCATGTTATGCAATCGCACTGAGAGTCTCAACCCATTGAGTTGCAGACATTCGGGGTGCTTGTGATTCGTCATCAACGACACTAATTTAAGCACCTTTTCACATTTCTCATCAAAACACTAATAATTATTTTCTCTTATTTTGTAAAATTAAATTCTCACCAAAACATAATTAGTAAATTCTCATCAAAACAATATTTTTAATTTTTTTAAATTTAAATTCTTACGAAACACTAATAATAAATTCTCATAAAAATACCAATAATTAGTTAAGCATCTTCTCACATTTCTCATCAAAACACTAATGATTAATTCACACACACACACACACACACACACACACACACACACACACACACACACACACACTTACTTTTCACCAAAACACTAATAATTAATTATCACATAAATTAGTGATAACATACACACATACATGTAGTTATTTTATGAATTTAAATTTTCGCCAAAACACTAATATGAAAGGAACGATAAGAATATTGTTCCAAGTTGCGAAGATCTCATATGATAATAGCACACCATATTAAATTTACAAACAAAAACTAAAATATCATATATGGAAATCTATTATAATCCATAATTACTTCACATTGAAATACATTATATTAGATTGCTCTATAAGAAGGATGTACATATAGAAGGAGGGAAGCGCAACTACTACCTAGATCGGTGGTGAAGAACTCCCACTAAGCTGATATCAATAGTTAAGTTAACCCCAAAATACTAGCAAGCTAACTCCATACCTAGTACACCTAAACAAGTTAACCCAAAGCAAGTGTAGGGCTAACACAAGTGTAAGAATTATCCTGATAAAAAATAAAAGGATAAATAATAACCTACACCAACACCCCTCATAAACATAGCTTAGGTGGGTGGAAAAGAAGCTGGGTCCCAACAACAAGGCCTAATAAGCTACCCACGTACAATAAATGGGAAAACGGACACCGCATGGTACCCAAAACTAGTAACAACAAAGTAAATAGAGTTAACACCTATTGTAAGGCATCCCAAGAAGCTCGGCTCCAAAACGTGTATAGTGTAGAAGAATTTTGGTGTGCATTGTGGTCTAAATCATTTACTCAATCAAAAACTCAAAAACAACTAACACCGGGCTTCACACTGAATAGCTTCATACAAGCGATTGTAAATGGAGTGATGTCAAAAGTGCGAAAACACCAAATCGCTATAAGTAGGTGTGTCACAATCCAATAACAACAACCAAGGCAACAAGGCAAGGACACGAGATCCAAATAAATTGGAGTGCCACGATCCAAGAAAATCCAATATAATAAGACAAGGACACAAAACCCGAAGAAGCAAGATCAACTACTACAAATAGGTGTGTCACGATCTAATAACAATTACCAAGGCAACAAGGCAAGGACACAAGATCCAAAGAAATGAAGTGTCATGATCTAAGAAAAACCAAGGTAATAAGGCAAGGACACAAAACCCAAAGAAGCGGTATCAACACCACACCCTCCCATACTGTTGAATGGGTAGAGTGATGCTACAATTCTATATGAGTTTTCAAAAAAACTACTCAAACCACTGAAAAACTAACATTGGGCTTCACCATAATAACTCCCCCACAAGAGAGACTATCAACATGCCAAAATGTGTCGAAAATACAAATATAAAATCTCTCAACAAACAAGAGAGATATAAATTTGGCACTTTATAATTGAGTGTGTATCACAAACATCACATTTTATAATTTTAGGATGTTTCTCAAAATAAATAGTTCCAATGGAAAAAGCACAAAATAAGCACTTTTGAAACAAACAACACTCAAATCTAAGTTACCAATCAAAAGATAAAAGCTTTTCAAGTTTTTTCTTTAATATTTATTTTAAAAATATAAATTGTCTTTTGCCTTCACTTTTTCCGCAATTTGTCTTTTCTTGAAAAAAAAATCAATTTTGGATCTGCAAAAATGGAAGAAGAAAAAAACCAGTACCAAACGTGAAAAACCGTAAATTATTTTTATAGATTTTCTGCTTCACCGGCACGAATTTCTAAAATCCCCAAGGGTGGCATAGATTTACAAGATCCTACGAGAAGAAAAAAACTCATTCTTGAATGAAAAAACCCAGAAAGCATTTTTTCTAGACTTTTTACTTCCTCTTCCTATGATTTTGGTTCCTTGTCAAGCAGAAACTTTGACAAGCTAAAGAAAAAAACTCAAGACAAATGCAAAAAAATCCAGAAAAACCCAAAAACCATTTTTCTGGATTTTCTACTTCCCTGGTAAGGATTTCCCCCAACGCAAATTTGTAATATGTTTAAATTCTCACCAAATAGGAATGTTGCAAATCAGAAGAAAAAAACCCAATACTGAAGGGGAAAACCCCAAAAAACCCTAGAAACCATTTCTTTGGACTTTCTACTTCCCTGACAAAGATTTACTCCATTGGCATGGATTTTCAAACGAATATATATGTGTTTATGTCTCCGCCTCTACAAAACCAAAACAGATTGTCTTCTTCAATTGCCAAGTTTACAGTTGTTTCTAGCATTTTTCCGCCTTACGAATCTAATGAGCCCTCCATTTTGATTAAAAATGGAAGCTGCAACAAAGTGCTAAAATTTTATAAAATATATGAAAACAAGTAAACTTGTGCTTGAAAAAAACTTACAGATGGATGTCTACATCATCTACCACTCTAATACCATGAAAGGAACGATAAGAAGATTGTTCCAAGTCGCAAAGATCTTAGATGATAATAGCACACCACATTATATTTACAAACAAAAAACTAAAATATCATATATGGAAATTTATTATAATCCATAATTACTTCACATTGAATTACATTATATTAGATTGCTCTATAAAAAGGATGTACATATAGAAAGAGAGAAGTGTAACTACTACCTAGATCAGTGGTGAAAAACTCCCACTAACTAATACTAGTAGTTAAGTTAACTCCAGAAGACTAGCAAGCTAACTCCACACAACTAGTAAGTTAACTTCACACAACTAGTAAGCTAACACCACATACCTAGTACACCTAAGCAATCTAACCCGACAAGTGTAGGGCTAACACAAGTGCAAGAATATCCTATTAAACAAATAAAAGGATAAATAATAACCTACACTAACATAATAGTTAGTTAAGAATTTTCTTACATAAATTAGATATAACCAATTAATTTCTCACCAAAACACTAATAACTAGTTAAGCATCTTCTTACCTACATTAGAGATATCCAATTACATTGCAATACTTGTCCTTGGATCAAAAATCACATAAATTAAATAGATAACTAATTACAACTCGCAAAACAATTCCTACAACATTTTCTAATGGATTTCATTGATAATTTCATAAACATTCAATCAAAAATGGCAGAATAAACATTCATACACAATTTGCATTCTCAAAGAAGCTCTTTATTGATATACAACACACTTCTACATAGCTTCTTGAGCCATTAGGCTTTGATACAAAGTTTCTCCCTAAAAAAACTACCTACTCCACACACCTCTCCCCTCCATTCGAATACCTCCTTTTCTTAATGACCAAAAAGGTGATGAATAACCAAATTTCAACCCTAACTAAGGGTGATAACCAACTCATGGTTAAACAAGACTAGAGGCGGTGTAACTTTAGGATTACTAGATTGAGGTCCTTTTTAGACCTATTACATCATTACATGACCTTCCTTTGTATCATTATACCTTTCATACTTAGCTTTACATTTCAAATATTCAAATTCTCTTTTTGGAGGGAAATATTTTGACTTCAACTTTGTGATTTCATAATTATCTTTATATTTATGTGTAGTTTTGTGTTGATTTTAATCGACATTCATAAATTAGTGGGGTATATTCTCTCTCCCAATCACAAAATGTATATTAAAAATTGTTAAATATGATAAATATTGTGATTGGTGGAGAGAGATAGGCCCCACCAATTTATGAGTGCGGGTTAAGCTCCACCGTAGTGTTGAGCATAAGTTATCGTGTGTCGGTATTAACCATCCAAGATTTAACACAAAAATGCATACAAAAAGTGCATAACAACCTGCCTACAACTTATGCACCGAACTTAGGAAAAAGTCCAAAGACACAAGCAAGATATGGGTTTTTTGTGTATAGTGGAACATTCCATAGGATCCACATTTGTATGTGGTGACGTAAATCAAAAACATGTTTAAATAATCATCAAGTTAATAAATTTTCAATATGTTTATGCAATCGACAATTTAATCACCAACACGATCAAGGAACTAATTACATGTTTTAACTTTTCTCAAATGGAGGTTTAAAATCTTAATTCATTCTTGAATTTTCACACCAAAGACAAGTACACGGAATTTGTATCCTCTACTGCGACAGATGCCAACTTTTGCAGACAAAAGATTGCATTATTGGTATAATATTTCATCAACATTTGCATTGTTTCTATCTTTTGCAATAGATGTAAATCAATGAATGAAGTCAAATCAACACTGATCAAGATGAAGATGACTTGAGGATCACATAAAATGGGCATGCCATTTGTGCACAAGATTCATTGTATGTACTGCAAGGAAAATTGGGTACATTGAGCAATTATATTTTAAATTTTTGTATCTACTTTTCCTTTTGCAATATATATTCCCTTTCGAATAAACTCATTGCCATTACATGTCTTAACCATAGCCATTACATATCTTGGCCTTGTGCAATATATATTGTCTTTTAAATAACCTCATTTTCATTACATTTCTTGCAATGATAGTAATTCATGTTTGTAATTGCTCCAAATTATTTTCCAAATCCATTCTTTAGGTCATTCAATCACAACTTGATTGTGACTAGAATTTGGGCACTACACAATGTCATGTTTCCCCATATAGATAGATCCAAGTATTTCATTTGAATGTGTTACTTCTAATGTTTATATGAAATGGATGATATACCTAGTCATGGTATTGATTATACAAAATCTGTCCGCACCATAATTATAATTATACAAAATCTATCCAGGCCAAAATATTATAGACCTAGTCATGGTATTAATTATGTAGTGACTAATAATAGTCTTTTTGTTAAACCTGATTAAACGAGACATATAATAGACTTGACATGAAATTGGAAAAAATGGGAACTACACCGAACATCCCCTATTAACCATTTTGCTTACTTTCAAACCCAATAATGCTATGAACCAACTCATTTTTGTTCAATTTCTTAGTAAAAACGTCTGCATGATCTTCATATCTACAAAAGATTAACTCATTATAAGTAGGAATATATGATCATCATTAAGAGATGTGTGGCTTTAACTCAAAGTAAACTCACCAAAACATTTTTCTGATCCATATGCTTCATAGATTGAATTGACTCATGCTTTATACTTTACTTATGTGAAAGATATATAATACAATAGTAGATTGCTTGCTACTCCACAAATTTAAAACTAACACCATGTTTTATAAGTGTCTGAGGTAAATTTCCTTTACTTTAAACAACCTACCGAATATAATTCTAAATCTCCAATCATCCTTTAGACTGCATTGGGAATATATTCGATCTTGATGTGCATTGTTCCTTTTATGTCTTTTAAGACTATTTATTCCTCCTTCCAATTGGTAACTTGGGAGATGCTCTAAACTATAAATACAACATCAATAACATAGTTTATATCCACTCTGTACTGTTGGTAAGGTATGTAAGGTTCCTGACTGTCTTTCTAAGTTTTTCATTTTTCAACTACGCTTGTGTTATTCCTTATGATTATGAGATCATCAATATATGTCCAAAATCAATATCTTTCTAAGTTTCATAGAGGTTTTGATCTGATATATTTCATTTCAAACCTTTGGCTCTAATATGCTCATCAAATCTTGCATACCTAGATTCTAAGAGCCTACTTCAGAATTCAGACCATAAAATGACTTTTTGAGCTTGCATACAAGATGTTTGTTTCCCTTATTTGCATATCCTTATATTTGAGCCACATACACAAATCTAATTGTATTCACCTTTGCGCATGTGCATAAGTTTCTCTGAGATGAATAACTTCTCATTGTGGAAAATTGGTAGCTACAAACCTAGTCTTATTCTTGTCAATGGAACCGTCTTATTTGTTTTTAATGAACCCAATTGCCACCTATAATATTGTTATATTGAAGCAATTCAATTTGATAACAAGTTTGGTTCTTCATTACTGCATTATGTTATTCCTATATTGCTTTCCCCTACTCATGTGATCCTTGTGATATTTTTTCCTTCTAAAATCATCAATAATGTCATGAATCCCTTTACTCCTATAAATGGAGTCCCACAAGACTGAAAAGATCACTATGGGCCAGCTCCAATTGCTTACCTTTCATGCAGCTTCTATTTCAAATTTTTCTACCGATGTTTTCTTGTTGATGTCCATAACTTTGGTGCTCTAGAGCTCACCTATGGAACTATTCTTAACCACTAATATTTTTCATGTTGTTGTATTCGTAAAGAAGTGAAGGCTACCTTCTTGAATACCTCAAACAACCATCTTAAATTGATCTTGAGAGGCAGTTTCTTAGGAAGCACTTGATTTTCCGTAGAAGGAACATGAGAAGTGATGGCGTGATGGTCATTAGACATAGACAAATCAGATGTGATGGTCATTAGACATAGACAAATTAGATTTAGAAACCTATTGAGATGTAACAAGTGGACAAGACCATGTAATGGAACGTTGTGCAATGAATGAGATAAAACCTTGACACTCAAGATGTTTTATTCTTCGTTGTAAAACATAGCAATCATTGTCATTATGTCCATTGATTCAATGATAATTGCAATATGGAAGACCTTGATATTGTGCAAGCTGATAAGGAGGATGACGATGAGTAGATGGTAATTGTAGTGCCCACTCCTCTTGAAACTTATTATATTTTGATTTTGATTATTGTTGACTATAGACATGGATATTATTGTATCATTTTAGTTTAGCATGATGTTAGATGATAGAGATATTCTGACTATTGATGGATTGTGATTCATAGTATGATTTGTGTGGATTCTTAGAGGCATAGAGAGACATTTTTATATTGATGATGATGATGTGTTGTTAGCATATATATTACTGACATTCGGAATTCTCGTTGTGTTGACTAGGATTTAGCATTTGAACTAATCTCATGATCTTGTTGATATTGATAAAAAGATAGAATTGAGATGTTGAAATTTTAGACAAATGATAGCATTGTTTAGTTGAGATGATGACTTAGTTATATGAGGATGTTTATTGATTGATATGCGTATATTTTATCCTTGATGTTTTTAGCGCAACCACGAGGTCGAAGGAGGTATTGTGTGATTTTACAGGTAATTATATCACAACAATCAAAAGGGGATTGGAGACCAACCACAACGGAATACTAGATGGATACAACGAAGGTCACCATGGCAACTTGTGTAATGTGTGTTATTTTTGTTTTAATTTGTTAGGGGGTCCCCATGGGGGGATGACCTCTAATTGTGACCATGGGCTTTGTGTGTAATTCTTTCCCTTTTCTTTTATTTAATTGTAGAGTATGTGATTTATTTTGTGATGTAATTTATTTAATCATTGTTGATTAATGTGCCTTTATTAAGTAATTTAATCATGTTATTAAGTTATTTGGGGATGTGACAAAAAGGGGCCATTTATTATAGTAGTTGGTATTTTGGATTTTTGTGATTTTGATTGAGTGTAAGTGACTTTGAGTGTGGTACACTCTACCTTACCTTGGAATTTCGGATTTGGGCTTAAGGGCCATTTTTGGAGGCTTGTGGGACAAGTTAAGCTTGTCCCACACCTCTTAATTTCTTATACCAACCCTACTTATGGATTGAGGGGTCAAAAATATATCCCATTATGTGTTTTCTAAGACAAAAAGTGACATTTATTGAACTTTTATTACATGGGCTTTAAATTATGTCCTTAGGGGGTGTGGGTTTGGATTATGTGTGTAAGAGGCTTGTCATTCCTCTTAACCACCAATTTATTGTACATTGGGGTTGAGGTTTGACTTGTGATGTGGAGTTGAGGATAAGTGATGTGACATCCTACATGGAGCCACCTCACCCTCCTCTTCCCTTTTCTATATATGCAAGTTTATTTGTTTGTTTGGGGGTTACTTCATTTCATTTGTGCTCTTGTATTTTTGGAGTTGGAGAGTTTTGGAGTGCTTGTTGAATTTTGGAGCTTGTTGGAGTTGGATTGAGCTTGAAGGAGCTTGGTGTGTGACTCTTTGATCAAGTTCTACCATGGAAAGGTAGGAACTACACCCTTGTTTTAATTGTTTTCTTTTATATGTGTATACTTATGTGCAAATGAATGGTTTGTATGCTTGTTGGGTTCATGGGTAGAATGCCTAAGTATGGTGTAGGAGAAGGCTATGGGGATTTTATATGTAGGGAGGCATAAGAGTTTACTTCATATTTTGGGAGGGATTTTGGGTTGGGTACCCCACCTTTGATAAGAATATGCTTGCATTTCTTACTTGGTTCTTTTGAGGGAGACATAAGAGATTGTAGGGAGGCATAAGAGGATCTTGAGGGAGGCATAAGAGTTGTGTAGGGGTTTTGAGATGTATATTGGAGGGTTTTAAGGTGGGAACATAATCCCATTTGGAGGCATAAGTGATCTCCCCATAGATCCTTGCTCCATTGGATTTACATTTTCAAGCCTTGTGTATTTTGATAGTTTCATGTTTGTGATTGTATCTTGTGTTGAATGTGTTTTGAAATAGTTGTGAAATTTTGTATTGTGATGTGGAAGCTTTGTGATAGTTTCCATGAGTTGGATCCATCCTTTATTGCATTTTGGTTGGGGCTTGGGGGCCAATGAGGAGGATAGCTTCTTCTCCTCATTGGATTATTGGTTGGGTGGAGAGTGTTGTCTCTCCCCATTTTTGGTTGTTGTGATTGAAGTAAATGCATGGTGGAGCTCTTGTTGGATATTTGGGATTTGGAGCATTTGTTGAAGTCAAAAACAACCCTTCATTGTAGAAATTTTCTTGTAATTCCCACTTAAGGTGGAAGACTAGTAGACTTGTATTTAAAAGAAAATTTGCTTACAAGTTTTATTTACCAAGTTGTAATATCATATTTGAAGGAAGTTCATTAAAGAATGTGTCTTTCCTTTCTCTTCAAATTAGTTGTATGTAAAGGAATGAATTAAATGGATATCATGTTTAAATTTTACCTTGTGTTGAAAGAAAAGAAAGTTGCAAATCTTAATGTTTTGATCACAATGTGAATTGGGAGGTTGTCATAGCCTTATTCTGGGTTGAAACAGTTAAACACTCTTTGGTTTTGATATATTTAAAGTTAAAGTTATCCTTTGATATCTATGTTCTTTTATACATTCATTTTTAGAGTTCTTTGGCCTACACTGACCGACACCAGTCAGTCTTAACCGGCGTCGGTGTACTCAGTACCGACATCGGTCACTGTTTCATATTGTAGTCTTTAAAATGTTAACTCCAAGTTTAGTTATCAACTTAAATGATATCATGACTTGCACAACAACCTTAAATTTAATGAATAATTATTGGAAAAGTCATTTAGATAAGTGTGAATCACAAAATGTTGAAGATATGTTAAAATTTATAAAATAGACTCATCTCGACAAGAATCGCGGCGTCAATGACTGAACCACCATCGTATTTTTGTGACCGACATCAGTCATTGGATACTACACCAATTTCATTTCTACAAACTTGACAGTCATTTGTTGTGCCCTTGTTTATATCAGATGCTTCTGAGACTGTTATGCTTTCTTAAAACTGAATAAGAAGTTGCTCATGGAATTAATCTCTTACCCCTACATTTAAAACAATATTCTAAAAAACTTATCATTAACATAGGAATCGCGCCGGTAGCACAATGGTCACCGCAATGGTCAAGAGATCGTCATCAGCCACCTGTGTGTGGATTTTTTTTTTTTAAATATGGTATTCCCAGCCCAAACCATTGGCTCTTATGGATCTAGACTTCACCTAAATGTAGATCCAACCTATGAGGGCCGTGTATGCTTGTTTGGACCCATACTCCAACCTACATATAGGGATTTAAATACATAAAACTATTGATCTACAAAATGGGGTTTTTTTCCCATCAATGAAAAAAAAAAAGAACTAATCAACAATAGATCTCAAACCAAATCTAGGATAGATGCTTGCATTGCAATAAATAACTAAGAATGCATGATTAAATCTAAGATTCAACTATTCTAAAGGAGGATCCAAATGGATGGAACCCCCTTCTTCTTGCACATTGGATCCAAGAAGACTCCTTCATGATTTTCCCTTGATCCATGACATCCACTCCTTCAACCTGCAAACCAAAGAGAAACAAATGAATGAGCTTAGGGTAAGAAATGCTTAAGAAGACTCCCTTAAGGATGATTAGGGCTTCTTTTGGGTAGATCTAATCTTGTGGTCCCTATTGATTTGATCCAAGGGTTAAGAGTCTATTAGGAAAAAAGGGATAAAATATGCGGAATAATCCCTCACGTAATCGTAATAAAGAGAAACTAATATGCAAAAATTGTTATAGATCTCAAATAAAATTGTAGAATAAAATACCACAACACAAAGAGACAGTATTTAACATGGTTCACCCAATTTGGGCTACGTCCACCAAGAATCACTTGCTCAAATTTTATTACAAGCCACCGCTCTCTCAATACAATACCCAGATTCATTTGGAGCTATGCTCAACAAACTCTACAGAATTCACACCCGAATTCAAAGCACATCTGTAATGTTTTTCATTCTATCTCTATCATATGCATAAAACCATATAAATAGACAACTGCTTAAGTAGTTTTACAAAACCATGGGTATCAAAACCATGGGCAAAAATCATCCCATAAACCTATGGGTCAAAATCCCGCCCATATGAGAAAATCACGTTTCCCGATATATTGGGCACGTTTTAAGGCCAAAAAATCGGGGCTACGCCCTCGGACCCCGCTCGGGGCCTAGCCCGGCCCCAAACCCCGGCAAGGATACATGAAAAGTGTACAATACTCTTAGTGTACAGTCTTCAACACTTTCACACATGAAAACATGCTCCACAACCCCAATGTGAATCAACCCTACAATTGTTAGGTGAGAATATTCATATTATGGTTGTAAATTTTAAATAAATCAAATGTATGTGTAAATGGGTGAATGGGGCCACTTAGGGCTCTAGTGTATTAAGTTAAAAATGTAACCCTTCTAGTAGGTTTAGTGAATGATTCAATGGACATTAAAGAAAATAATTTAAGAGAATTAAGGTAACTAAGGATAAGGTTTTTAAAGTGTGGATTGAATGTTAATTCCAAGAGGGAAACTATTTAACCTAGTAAGAGAAATTAATGGACACTTATCTAGTAATGATAATTAAATTGACATTAGAACTGGATTAAGAATATTTAATTAATAATCTAGATCAGATCTATCCTATGAAATGTAACATTTCTTTGGTAGGAATTAATTAAACGTATATTAGGGTTGAAACCCTTGTAACTTAAAACAAAAAAAAATGCCGCAACTTTCCAGATAATTATTTAAGGATTAATGTGGTTTTAGAACGTCGAATTTGTGGGTGTTACAAAGAAGTGATTAATTGATGAGTTATGAGTTTTTGAAGAATATCTTATTGCTTAACATTGAGATTAAACTTGAGAGGCATGAAGAGAGGTAAGACTGGGTTCACTGATATGCACACATGTAGAAGACATATGATTAGAATGAGACATAAGAGAAGAACTATCATTAGATTGAGACATATCCTTGAGGAGTTGAATTTTAGATTTAAGAGATACAATCGTGGATTCCATAGCCTGAAATTTATCTTGAAATAGAGAATGTAAAGCTTGAATAGATTTGTAAATAGATTGATTAGAATTAGAATCAAGAGAGTCATTAGAAAGACGATCGAAGATAACATTGACTTGAGCAGGTAACATGTTAATAGGAAGATACATAGTGTATAGGGTTTTGTGGAGAGAATCTTTACAAGATGGGTGCATTTGAAGCAATTGAAGCAAAAAGACTTGACATACCTTATGAGCCATGATGGAAGAAAAAGAAGGACCGAAGAGTATTTGAATGCGGGTTCACCAAAATGATTAAGATAAATGTGAATTTTATGCCTAATCGATTGTTATTGTAGCAATCAATGAATATACAACTTTCAAAAATTAACCCAATCAAACTAAGCCAAAATATGTAAAACATGCAAAGAAGAGATAAGTGACTTAACTCGATTTACAAAGTGATATCCTGGACCTGTGTTGGAGTGATGATTGGATGAACAGAGAGGGAGAATTGTCGCACAGAGCCTCAAGAAAGTATGTGTGTGTTGACAAGTTGCTTGGACTAGGGCACTTTGAGAGGGATAGGGGTGCCTGTGGGCGCCCTAGGCCTGGTTTCGGGAGCCTGTATTTGTGGAAATACTCAGAAAACCTCCTCTAAGTGGTCGCTAGTTGTTCATTATTGTTCATCTTTGGTCGCTATAAGGTCGCACAATGATCACCGAGGTCGCTGGAAACCTACAATGAAACAACGGCCTACAAAACCCTCAAAGAAACATCAAATCCTAAAAAAGAAAGATGCAAAATGTGGGGTTAGACTATCCCCAGCTATCACAATGGTGAACTTACGATTGAGCGTTATCTTCTCATATAAATTAGAGATAACCAATCACATTGCAATGCTTACAAGTCCTTTGGATAAATTTAAATTCTTACCAAAACACTAATCATTCGTTAAGCATCTTGTCACACAAATTAACAATAACCAATCACATTCGCAAAGTACTTGTCTTTGGATTAAAAATCACATCGCAATACTTGTCTTTGGATCAAAAATCACATTGCAATACTTTTCTTTGGATAAATATGTATTTGTTACATATGTTTTTACCAAAAACATGAATGTTTATTTAAACACCTTGTGTAATCACATTGTAATACTTGTCCACATTGTAAGACTTGTTCTTGGATAAATTATGTATTTGTTGCATATATGTTGGATAAAACATTGAATAGGATCAATGTCTTTCTATTTAAGATAGAAAGTAAAAAAACCATAGAAAGGCATTATACACACACACATAGCATACATACATACATACATACATACACATGCATATAAAATGTAAATTCTCACCAAAAACACTAATAAATAGTTAAGCATATTCTTACATAAATTAGAGCTAACCAATTAAATTCTTACCAAAATATAAATTATTAATTAAACATATTATTACATAAATTAGAAATAACCAATTACATCATAAAGACTTGTCCTTTTGATAAATTTAATAATTAGTTAAGAATTTGTAGTTATAACCAATCACATTACAATTAGTTAAGCATCTCATCACAAATTTAGAGATAACCTAATACTTAGTCTTTGGATAATTTAAATTCTTACCAAAACACAAATAATTAGTTAAGCATCTTGTCACATAAATTAATAGTAACCAATTACATTGCAATACTTGTCCTTGGATCAACAATTACATTGCAATACTTGTCCTTAGATAAAAATGTATTTGTTGCATGTGTACTCACCAAAACGTCAATAATTATGCAAACACCTTGTGTAATCACATTGTAATACTTGTTCTTAGATACAAAATGTATTTATTGCATATGTGTTACCTTTTGCAATCACATTGTAATACTTATACTTGGATAAAAAAATGTATTTGTTGCATGTATGTTTCATATAGATTTGAAGAGGTTTAAAGATTAGATAGGATCAACTTTGTTCTATTTAAAGTAATACGAAAAAAAAACTAGAAAGGAATTCATTCATTCTATTATAGTGGAAATGGGAACAACCTAAAAAAGTATTCATTCTCTTATAGTGGAAATGGTAATTTTAATTTCATCATAAAATAGTACAACATTGTATAACAAACCCAAACCTACTTTGTTAAATTATCATTAAATAAAAACAATAAAAATATACTGCTAAAAATATTTTGAAATGTATTGAACTAATCCAATAATCATTTATGAGTGTATGATAATACCAAGAATAAATGTTGTTTGTTTTAAAATGTGTTGAACTAATTCAATAACCATTTATAGGTGTCTTACACATCATCATAACATATAAATTATATATGCTCATGAATTTCACCCAACAAAAATAGCGGGAAAAACACATTCAAATATAGATGAGGCTCATAGCAGGCACTAGACTTGGAATATTGCAAAGGACTTTAGCTTACATATCACATAACATGTTATTAAAATAAGGCATTCCACAAGAAATCATGGTTGAAAACAAGGCATCTACTTTCAAAATTATGATATTAAATTGCCTCTCATAAAATTCAAAAAATAATACAATTTATGTAACTCATGGATCCTAACCTGTAATCATGTTCCGATCTGACTCAATTTAGTTAAATGACTTAGTAAATATGCCTAATCCACATTCAAGGTACACTTACATGGTGATGGAAATTGTATTGAGATAAGTTTAATCGGAAGTGAAATCAATGTTGACGGTGCAAATAGCTAATTCAGTAGGTAACCTCCAAATTATTCTTTTCCAAACACAAAGACCTTATTGTGACTCATGCATACTACCTAGTTATTTGTGTCATCTTGATCACTCCAAAATGAACATAATTCTATAAAAATATCATTCACAATAATATTTTTAGCCTATCGAAGTCAATATTGTGAAAACGTGAATAAATCAAGACCAATTAGTCTTAAAAGATCAATAAACCTTTCTATTGACCTTGTTTTTGCAGTAAATTCTAAAGAAACCCACTATGCTTCCTCCATAACCTACGAGTTCCACATCTGTCAACACAAGCCAAGGCATGCACACATATAGATTGTGAGAGAAGATCACACACCAAAATTAATAGTTCTTATTTTTACATTTTTCCATAGCCATACGTGCTGGAAATTATTCAGAGAATAAACAAGATAATTAGTAATAGAGAAGAGTGTAGATACTTAAATATGAAACAATGGAATTTTGAAGGAAGAATAATCTTAAGTGGGTTACTAATTACTATGTTCTTAAAAAGATTATATTTAATTATAATATTAAATATAATTATAAACTTTGTTTATAGTTAAGAATATATTTTTATTTATTAAATATAAAATAAGGTTTATGCTAATTGATTTAAAATCAATTAAGTTGAAAGGGTGTTTTCGAGAAAGTCAACCTAATTAAGGTATATGAGGTTAGGAAAAATAATGTTGTGAGAGAGAAGAAGTGAAATGAAAGAGACAAGAGTTATTGGAGTGTAAAAGGTAGTTTCTCAACAAATGTAAGTTGTTAAAAATAAGAGTATGAAGATGTATATTAAACAAGTTTTAAAAGGATAAGTTTGTAAAGGTTTAGATAAATAAAAATTAAAAGAAATGAAAACCTTAAAATTATGATTTTTGTAAGCTTCCCAAAGAATGTCGACATTTCTTTGGATCAAATCTCTAGGTATGGTGTATGTGTCCAAGTTTTAGTGAGACTCATTGTGTCCAAGCACAAAACTCGACCACCTTAAAAAAGTGGAAAAAACCTTTATTTGGAGGTCAAATATCTCATTTAGAGTCATTATGTTTTCCTAATTTTGTTTTCCTATTCCAATCATATCAACTGTCTAAAATTCTACCTCAACATCATGTTGGAGTATCTTCTTACATACATGAATGCTATTGTTTCATTTGCAAATTATTCATCGGGGCATCGTACACTCATAAATAAAAATGCAATGGTACACGTCTACTTTATAATTATTATCTCCAAAACTAGGAAAACCGTTTTGTACGAGAAAACATTTTTCTCATGTTAGCCATGCTGAAAAATGTCCTTTAAAAGTAATGACACACATGACTAAATATGAAGTTATGTAAAAAAATTAGTTCTCCATATGTATTGGAGTTTCATCTCAATGGCATCACTAATGAGCCACCCATAATGAAAAAAAAATTGGTTTCAAACAAATGTTCAAGAAATACAAACACATACGGTTGGTTGGTAGATACATCGAATCTCCAACTATTTTGTTGAGCCAAAGAATTCCATCAATTTGTTTGTATTTAGAATTTTTTTCTGGTCAAAATTTGAGCTTTGTACTTCTTTGACCTCTAATTCATTTATTAATATAACTAATTGCATGTATAATCCTCTTATGGGCTTCAAGAAACCATTGTTTGTCATAGTCATACTTGTGAGGAAAACCTCTCAAAATTCCGCCCATGAGATGGAACTCTATAAACAATCTTGTTTTGATCATGAAATTTGTATTTAGATTCATATTTGGGTTTCATTCAAAGTGTTGGAAAGCTCTTGAAGAAAGGATAAATCTTGTATTGGTTTTAGAACACCAAACGTTCTATACATGTTTCTTGAGAATCATTTCTCAAGTGTTATTTTGTTTGCCTTCATTCTAAGAACTTTCTTTAAATTTGTTGAGAATGCACCTATGACTTAAGTTGGGTCCCAAAGGTCATAAAAGGGTGCTTAAGGTTCCAATAACCACTCCTAAGTGTGCCTAAGTTCTTAATGAATTCAAAAATTGTGCTCATGACTAAAAGGCAAAGAAGCACTCCTGATATGGAAATTCAAAACCAGTCTTGTTTTCACTGTAACTTTCTCATCTAGAATCTTATTTGAGTGCCATTTGAAGTTTTGGAAATCTGTTGAAGTAAATATCAATATTGTGTAGGTTTAAGAACATAAAATAGTGTATATAGCTTTCTTGATAATCATCTTTCAAGTGTTGTTTTTGTCTTCATTTTAAGATCTTGTTTTGCTCATAGTTCGAGTTTTACTCATTAAATATTTCTCAAATTTTGGCCATAGCATATTCACCATGGCACCACCATTTTGAATTTTATTCATGATGATTTTCCCATTGGTGATGGAAATTTTGATCGTATGAACTTCAACAACATTATAGCAAGAACAGTTAGTGGAAAGTGAACTTCTATCAAAGCAAGATTTAAATAGTGGATTATATCGTAGAGGAATTATCCATTTAAACATAGCTTACCAACTTGGTATTCATGTGTGTTGATGATTTTGGATGCTTCATAATCATGGATGGATTTTTTGAGAAACATTCTCATCTTGAGGGAGAAGAATGTATTTGAGACTATTTTGGGATTCAAGTTACAAATGTTGAAGGTGACCGCACTTGAGTAAATCATGAAAATAACCTCCATGGCTGGAACTTATTACTCTCTTCGTCATTTGAGTTAAATTCTATTTATTTGTTGGCAAAAGTGTTCTTTGTCACTTAAGTAAGAATTTCTATTTTAGCAGTGGAAAAAGTGTTTTTGAGAAACTTAAGTGACTCAAATATAAAGTCACTTTAAGTTGTAACTTAAGTGAAAGTGAAAAAGGTAAGATTTATACATGAAGGTGGTTACGAGGTGGTTACAAGCAAAAATTGTAAATAGTGATGGAATTTCCATTATAAAGGTTGGGTTTGGTTTTCTCTTTTCTCTGTGAACTCTAGAGAGAGTTTGTTGTAACTTTGTGTACACATGTTCTTCAGTTTCCATGAATATATAATATAATGATGATGTGTTCATTTCTCCCTATGGTGTTTATTTCCTTCAATCATAAAACTATGCATTTCTATTTTATAATTCAATGATGCTATAAACATTTCTTTTCTCTCTTGTTGTATGTGATGCCCTGATACTAAGACTTTGTGTTCAATGTTTAGGTACATGGACTTTGTGCCATATTTGTATGGTTTGGGGGTTGTGAATACTTTGTGCTTCTTGTTGTTATTATTCACATATATTATTGTATTGTATTCCTTCATGTGTGAGAGTGAGAGGGTTCTATCCTTTTGTTTACTTGAATTTATCAAAGGGTTCCATCTTTTTTTCTATTTTATCGTAGGGTTCTCCCTTCCTCCTCTATTATCTTCTTTATCCTCTATTTTTCCTTCGAATTTTATTACCTTTGTGATTTTTGGTTAAAAGTACTAAAAACCAAAATACTCCCATCATACGAGGGAACTACCCTCTTAAAAGTAAAGGAACATCACCCTATCGATATGTGATCTTTCCTAATTGTTGTAGGTTTTATACTGCCTCCATTAGGCCATATCTAAAATTCTAAAGTGACATAAAATCCTCGCTAACACAATCTTAACCCCAATGTTCAAGGGTAGGCCTTACAATATGTATGTGCCTAAGATTCATTACACTCCTTAACCCTAATTCTCAAGGGTTAGCCCCACAAACACAATAGGTGCCTAAGAAAAATGATAACTATGATTATTATAATGCAAAAGTAATATATGGTTGGGAGATTGAGGCTCTAACAAATATGTTTCTATCATAACACATTTAATATGTAAAGTGTAAGTCTATTTATTGGACCTTCGAGGTTCCAAATCAATGGTATTAGATCATACACATTACATACCATCTCTTCATGGTATTGAAATTCCCATTTGAATCATTTTATATCTCGTATGCTCACTCACACAATATCTTATTGAGGGAAGTTAGGGCTTGAAACTCATGACCCTTCATTATACCTTCCTTCAGGTCCTCAAATGGCGGGCATATCAACTTCATATATGCCAACTTCATAAATGCTTCCAAAATTATAAAGGATACTTTCCAAAGGCAACAAGAATATTTGGAAAAACATCATGCACTCAAACAAGCGATAAGCATAGATCACTCCACCTAACTTCTTAATAATTTTCACACTCCTTTTGGCCCATCTACTTTGCATAGACCTTCCAGGTGGTCAAACAACATACAAGATACAAGTAAATCTATGCATCCTTGTTTTAGAAAATAAAATGGGTGGAGATGTTTTAGATATCTAGTTGAATATAATATGCTCATATTATGTGATAAATCATTTCGATAACAATAAATTTAAACCTTTACTCTTTTAAAATGTAATTTATCCATAAAGAAATGGTGGGATGTTGTTGGTGTATATGACATGTCTCGTCGTCACTCAAGGCGTCTTGTTCACCTCGTGTGGTTAGTCATCTCACTTAGTGAGATCATAGGTCATTAGGGTTAGTTAAAGGGTTGTGTACACGTGTCATGCATAGGAGTTACATAGTACTCCTATATGTACCTCTTATTTTTAACTATGAGCATGTGGAAACCTTGTTTCTTTCTACTTGATTTTCCTTGTGATTCATTCTCTTGTTGATTATGTGAAGCATTCTCATCACCATTGGAAGTGTAACTCTCTTTGATGTGCACAAGGTTCCGTATTGATCCTCACAAAACAATCGATACGTTATCGAGCTATTGTTCAGTAAACATGCACTCATTTGAATCTGGTTGTTGATTACTTCATTTTTGGTTTTTGTGCTTCTCATGCAAGTTTTCGATTATCTTTTGGAATCTTGTTAACAGGTTTAACAATATCATTTTTTGGATTTTGTGTTGGTTTTTTAGTTGTGCATGTGCAGGTTTCAGGTGTTTCATAGCCAGATCTAGCTAGTTGCAACTAAGTTTGGAGGAACAGCTAAATATAGAGGTAGGTTTTGCATTTTCTGGTTTTAATCAGTAATTTTTAATTAAAAGTTATTTTTTTAATTTTTATTTTTTGTGTTTGTTTAGACCTCCTCCCTGCCTAGTTTTATCTGCATCCCTTGCTGCTCCTTCACTCTTTTCCCCTGGCGGGATCTGCAGCGAGCTCCCTAGCTGAGTTGGCTCCCTGTCGAGTTGCATTGACCTTTAGGTGAGTTGGTTGGTTCTTTTCTTTTACATTTCTCAAGTTAGATATTATCGAGTTGGTTTCACCTTGTGTTGAGCTCTTCTGAGTTGCAGATTCACGCTCCTCTATTTGCATAAATGTCGTGTGCATCCCTTGCATTGTGTGTTAGTAGTCGTGTTTGCATTTGTTTGCGCTGATTTTTTAGCGCCCTTGCCTTGCTTTGACCGCGTGTGCTTTGGGTTGCATTGTTCCATGCGGGGATGTTTTGTATTGCTCCTGTTTGAGTTGAGATTTGTTTGCGTGGATCGTTTGGATTTTATATTATTTGTGTGTCGAGTTTGTCGTTGTTTGCATCTGTGTTTTCTTTTACACCGTTTTTTCCTCCCATTTGCATCTTTCTCCTTACATTCGAGCATGCTCGTGTCCTCTCTTGCTCATGCCACAAACCACCCTGCCTATGGCTTCCTTGTTTGCTCTCTCCTATAATTCGTTGGAGCCTTTCGTGTCAAATTTCTCGGCTCCTCCCACCTGGTCTGTCGGCGAGCATCTCGACGAATCCACCTGCATCCTTTTCTTTATGCAACAATCTATTAACCTCCCTGCAGCCTGCGTGTTGACCCAATTCTCTCCTCGCGTCGACTCATTCCTGTGTCCCTCGTCCTCCTCCCCAAACTTCGTGCCAACAACTACATGGCTCTCCTCCCTCGTGCTCCGTGAACCGAGCCATTAACCAACCATTGGATCGAGCGACCCTTCCGTTTAAAACTCATGCCTTTGGTTTTATTCAAGGCTATTCAATTTATAAGTGGGACTTAAATATAAAGTCGGGTTTTATATCTATTAAGTTGTGGTTGTTTTTTAATGTGATCGGATTTAATATAAGGGGTCGTGCCTTTTATAAGTGGGTGACATATTAAAAGTGGCGGTTGAATAATAAATGGGGTTGTTGTAATAAAATAAAGTAAGGTTAATTTTATTTAATTATTAGTTCTTAACATTATTTTTAGGATCTAATAATCTAATAAGGTTATTAATTTAATTAACCTTTTTAAGAGCTTTAATTCTCTAAATTAGGCATCTAATTTCGTTTTATCACTCTTTGATTTTAATCATCCTTTTTTTTGTCCTTTTAACTTCTAAAATTAAGTTAATTTGGGTGTTTTAAAAGGTTTGACTTTTAAGCGTATTAGACGATTTTTTCTATTGATCTTGTGTTAGAGTGTACAACTTCATTTCTAGAGCTTTTTTGCCTTGAGAGCCCTCGTTGCATCCCGGAGGTCATCTAGACTCATCTTGGGTCATGTTTTTGTATTGTCAGATCGCCCTTATTATTATTTGTGTACTAGTGAGTTTATCTCGCCACACTCTTGCAAAGAAGGGGGTTTACATTTGCAACGTGAGACACTTTTTCTTACAACATGACTTGATTTCGCCCCTTATCTTGTTTTTTATGTTGTTGTGCTTGTTTATGTCGATTTGTTCATGTAAATAAAACTTGATTGTGGTCTCCACTCTTGTATGTGTTATTACGTTGATTACAAGGTGAGTGACCAACTATTTCATGACACACTTTCGCACATGATTGTATCAACGCACTAAACTATAAAGTGTTGAAATCAAGGGGGTGATAATATTGTTTTGGGGTGGTTGTGTCTCTTGTTTCTTTCTTGCATTTTGGATGTTATTTCTCTCTTAAGACCTTAGATTTTTCTCTTCTTCTCCTTCTGTCCTTTTTTGTGTTTGTTACATTGGCACTTCGATTTGTGTGTTGAAACAAATTATGATATACACTTGCATGTTATTAAGTTGATTGCAAGGTGAGTGACCAAACGTTTCACACCACATGAATGCACCTAATTGTAACCTATGCATTGTTTATAAAGTGTCGCAAACATGGGGTTAAACTAGTGTTCCTTGGAGGCTTCTCTTGTCATGGAATTCAAATTTCATCCTTTGTGGTCCAACTAGATTCAAAAACTACCTGCAATGGAAGAATGGGATACTTGATCATTACACTATGCATGACTTGTTACCCCATCTTCTTGGGATTGCACTTGAACCCGTTGACCGCATTCAACATAATGATTGGGTGAATAAGAATGACATGATGTATGGACTTATTTGTCTTACTATACCAGAGAACCTTCAACATCAAGTAGAGTTCACTGAGTCCATGCAGATCTTGGAATTTCATTCAGGACCTACATGGAGATTTTGACCCTCCTTCATCTAGTTATGGCTCTTCGATGATCTTACATCCATGGAGGAAAGTGAGTTTACTGATACTTTTTCTTATGAGGAGTCACCCATACATATTGCTCTTGATGCTCCTTAGAATTTAGTATTGCTCTCGATCAGATTTCCCTGCAACTCTCCTCCACAGGATTCTTGAATTCAATTCGCTACCGCACCTCATATGTTGCTTCAGATCTTCGGTTTTTTCCTTCATGAGCATCTGCAGTTCCTTTGATTCTAGCCTAGAGATCCTTCCATCACCTATTTCTTCTGCCAATTTTAGTGTCGCTTCTTCACAAGATTCATACAATCCTCTGCAACATGACATTGATTTCTTTGACTTAGACTTGGATGATATGCTCGAGGACACTGACATCACCATGTAGCATTTTCAACCTCCTCCATTCTACTTGGTAGGGATAATTATACATTATGGCATTCAAGCATGGAACGTTTTCTCATTCAACAAGATCTCTATCCATACTTGTATGGACAAGTACCTGCCCCCAGTGATTCATATCAGCTCAATGATTGGCTTAACACTTGTGACATGGTTCTTGGTCATTTTTTTATGCACATTTCCATGCCTCTTCACCATCATCTAGCACAAACGAAGTACCCTCACACATTTTGGAACATTATTCGATCATTATTTGGAGACCGTTCAGATGTTGTCGTTGTTTCTCCTTTTGATACATTTGTTTCCACACCTACTTCATGTGATGATAGTTCAACTGACACATATTTTTTTGTTCATATTTCTGATGATGAGGTTTGTTCTTCTAGTTCTAATGATGAGAGTATTGATGAGGATACATCCCCTCCTTCTCTTGGTCACCCTTTAGAGAATGTTGAACCCCTCTTTATCCATTGGACACTAGGCAGTCATGTTCCTAGCCTCATACTTTCATTGCACCCTTTACTCCTCCTACTTCTTGTGTTGATGATTCATACCTATCAGACATTGCTCTTTTATTTTTCAAGCAACATTTTTGGGATGAGTATCTACCATACCTTATATGTCTCTTTGCAGAGCCTACTTATGTTGCAGTATAGGGGTTGCTTTTAGCAAGCCTACACACATTTACACTTCAGAGGAGTCCTTCATCTCATTTGTTTGGAGTTCCCCTTCGGGATATCAGTCACTTCTACTATTTTGGAGATCATCATTGATCCACCTCTTGTGGATCCTCATTCTATTGTTGTGGGGGTTATTGTGCCTTCACTTCATATGGACATTCTTTCACGAATGTTCCATATTCATAATTTTGCAGATTCTACTCAAAGTGGCATTACCTTATTCTTGAGAACCTTCGCAAGACCAATGTCACGCTTTAGTTATGGACCAACTTCAGAGTTCTTCATACTGCTACCTTCGTGTTCCTTCATGGAATGGGAAGACTTTCAAGTACACCATTTATATTCTTCCTAAGGAATAAACATTGTTCGATGTGGATGGACCTTCTTCAGTCTACATGCGAGAAGACCACATCATCAACACTCTTCTTGGAGACTTCATAGAGTTTCTGACTTCAAATCAGTTCAGCTTCTTTATCGAACTACCCTTCGTTGAATCTAAGTATCTTCACTTGTGCTCTCATCTTGGGGTGAGGTCCACTACTTCTTTCGCACATCTACTTTGGACCTTCTTGTCTTCCTCTCCTCTTTAGGATTCTCTTCCATCTTCAAAGATACTTCATGTTCCTCCTCCCTCCACCACTGATTACCAACTTTGAGGTCTTTCATATTCCATCGGATTTTATCGAAATCATCTTCCGGAGGAGCTGGCTAGTTCTCTTCTTCTCCTCATTTTCTTCTTGTAGAAAGATTGCAGTTTATACATGGGTACCTTATCAAACCTCAGTTTTGGGACCCATTTGATGCATCTTTTTTAGGTTGTTTAGGGGAGTATTTTATCTCTTGTAAGTGGATGTTTTTCCTTGGGATTTTTTTCTCCATTACTTGAGATCCTTATTGTACATGGGTACCTCATCAAGCTTAGTTGTTAGGACCCATTCTTCTCCTCTTCTTCTTTTCCATAGAGATTTTTTTGTACATGGGTACCTTATTAGGCCTTTAGTTTTTGAGCCCCATTGACACATATTTCTTAGTTGTCTAGGGGATTTCTCTTTCAGTCTAACTTTCCATGACCTCTACCTCAGCTTGATGAAGGGGGTGTTGGTGTATATGACTTGTCTCATTGTCACTCGATGTCTTATCCACCTCATGTGGTTATTCATCTCACTTAGTGAGATCATAGGTCATTAGGGTTAGTTAGGGTTGTGTACATGTGTCATGCACAGGATTTACACAACACTCCTATATGTACCTCTTATTTTTTATCTATTATCATTCAAAAAACTCTATTTCTTTCTACTTGATTTTCCTTGTGATTCATTCTCTTGTTGATTATGTGAAGTGTTCTCATCACCATTGGAAGTGCAACTCTCTTTAATGCGAACGAGGTTTTGTATTGATCCTCGCGAGAACAATATAATAGATAGATAATGCACGACTCATTAGGATAATAGCTTAGAATATTTTATAGATACTTGGAATGGTTTTATAGAATCCCTAAAAGGTACCTATTACATTGTTAGAAACTAAGATTCCCATTATATGAACTTTTCACAATTTGTACCAAAGTTATGATCAATTTTTTCAAGTATACGTAAACACATTTCACACTTTTGTTTCAAAATTAAATGTTCAAGAATTCATATAAAATATTTTTTTGAAATATAGGTCAAGCTTGAGACCATATATTCAATCTAATATTAATTTTCACAAAATATTCTCTCTAGGACAAGCCTACATATTTTCTTGCAAAAGCTAAAAGAAGTTTAAGAAAGAAGATTCCAAGTCTTGGGATAGAGATAAAACAAATAATTCCATGTCCATAAATAAGTAGAATCATTAACAACAAAATAGCCCTTTGCGCCATCCTCAAAACACACCCTCAAATGATCATAATAAGCACCGAAAGTCTAGCAAGTTGTGTTCACTTCACAATTCTAGAAATCACTCCAATGAAGAGTATCACTCTAGGACAACTCCAAGTAGAGAATACTATCACTTTGGAAATTGACAAAGGTAAACAAATCATGGAACCGTGAACCTAATGTTAGGGTAGGTACAACAAACTTCTCTTCTTCCTCAAACTTAGAATTAGAGGAAGCAAAAACAGTGTTCTATTTTTTAAATGTGGATTAATGGACAACCCTTACACTTCGTTGTTGACAATGGAAATGAGAAGAACTTGATTTCCCTTGAAGTAGTTTAAAATTTTAAGTTTTTGCTGATGCTTCATCCACAACCATACTTTATTGAATGGTTCATCTTGGGCTCGAGAGCACACACACTCAATAGTTTACCCAAAGTGTACAAAATCAAGCATTTTCAAGATGCAATCCTTTGTGATGTGGTGCCATTAGATGTATGTGATTTTTATCAACATGTAATCTATGAAGTAAACCCAAGAAATGTTATCATAGATGTTGGTGACAAGAGATACCACATACTAGAAGTAGTCCCTAATATTTTCTCACTAGTGTTGGGCACTACTATAAGCTCATTAGTTCTAGTAAGAAATTTGTACTCTTGATGGTGATTCTTGAATGTTTGAATGTCCTTGCAGTTGAGGCCCATATTATGATTCCTTCAAAAAACATGAAGCAATTCAATATCATATTGGAAGAATACATGAATATATATTCGGTGACCTAAATAAGTTTATATGCATTTCATAGTAAAGTATATTATTGGTTTATTGTTAAGACTACCTCTACCTCTATATCATAGATTATTTCTCAAGATTGAAGAGATAAAAAGGAAAATCCATGAACTCGTGGATAAATTGCACATCAGGACAATCTCATTTCCTTATAGAAGCCTCATTTTTCTTGTGTCAAAGAAGGATAACACATAGACATTATACATTGATTACAAATTGTTTAACAAGATTATTTTGAAGAATCATTATACTCTTCATGGGATAGAGAACCTTTTGGACTAGCTCCTTGATACAATAGCTAAGATACATTGTGGACACATAAGGAATCCTTGTGGACCCGACCAAGATCTATGTCATCTAGAAGTGGGCTACACCAAAGAATCTCAAATATTTCCAACTTCTTGTGATTAGAAAAAATCTATAGGACATTTGTACTTGGTTATTCTCATGTGAATTGGCCTCTAAATCAAATTGATAAAGGTTGTGACAAATAAATCTTCCCTTGGGAAACTGCACAACACAAAACATTAAAATAATTTGCCTTTTCTCATGATACTTGATCTTCTCGCAACCATATGAGATAGAGATCTATGCATCTAAATATGCACTTGGATAAGTCCTCACTCAACATGGTTTTCCATAAATTTACCATAATGAAACATTCATTTTCACAGTAAGAAAATATCTAACATATGACCAAGAGATTTATGCCATTATCTAAGCATGTAAGCATTTGAAACCCTACATACTAGAAAAAAATTTATGTTCCACAAAAATATCATGTTGCTACAATTATTGAAACCATACAATAAATTGTTCCAAGAACCACATAGAAAAGGATCTTCATATCTTCAAAAGTTCCATTTAAACATCAAGCATAAGAAACGAAGTGCCAATCCATTAGCAAATTGTTTGAGTCAACCTTTGGTTTAAGATCTCTTTAATACGGTTGACCATGTGAACATGACACTAATATTTTGATTTGGAATTTGTGAAAATGCATCATATTGTACAATGTGGTAAGGCAATTCCAAATTTCTATTCACAAGATGGGCTCTTATATCACCTTGGACTCTTGTGTACTACACAACAAAGTTGTCGAAACAAAAATACTAGGATCAATTCGGGAAGCTTGCAAGACATTTTGGAAATGAAAAATCACTCACTATATTGTAAAAATATTTCTCTTGGCCACACCTCATATTAGATGGTTCACAACATATCAAGATTTGTATTGCTTGTGTCATTACCAAATTGGTCAACAAAAAGCAAGGTATGTACAAACCTTTTCTAGTTCCAATAAAGATTGTGGGAATCCAATTCCATGGACATGTTATAAGGCTATCCTACTACTAAAAATGGTAATGATTGTGTTTAGGTAGTAGTTAATAGATTATCAAAGATGACATTCCTCACACCGTATAAATTTTTTATCTTAACTCTAAAAACAACTCACTTGTATTTTCACCATATTTGGATTCATTTTATCGCAAACTACTATCATCTCTTATATGGATATAATATTCCTAAGCAATTTTTGGATAACACTTTTTTCTATGATGGTAACAAAGGTAAACAAATCTACCATATTCCATCCTAAAACTAATAGACATATACAAGTGGTAAATAGGATGATCATGCATCTTATTGAAATGTACAAGTTAGGGAAGCAACACAAATAGGATTGAAGTCTTATTTTCATTCGGCGTAGCAACAATAGGTCTCAAAAAACTCGTAACTCACAAACCTTTCCAATTTTTCTTGGGTTTTACACATTTGGCACCTATTAATATAGCTTATCTCATGTCACCATCTTCAACATAACTCTTTCAGCTCAAGGAAGTTGACAACATTGGTAAACATTTTGATCATATTCAATACATTTAACAAAAGTATGGCATACCATTTTGCATAAGGCTATTATTGAGTACAAATGGTGCCATGATCAACATATAAAACCACACACCTTTCAAGTTGGATGGATCCATTCACGGAAGGAAAGACTAGGAAGACACAACCCCACACCATCACCAAACAAGTATGAGATCACACTTTTGAGCTCAATCTACCTTCCTACCTTGTTCTACATCTACTCTTCAATGTCAAACTTGTGCCATTATTTTCCATCTTTTTTGGAAATTTCAAATGTTCACTTCAATAAAATGAGATCAATCCATATTGTAGCACTTCAACAGAATTAGATAAAATAATTAACGTCAAGGTTGAATGGACAATACTAAGATATCTCTCTCTTTCGAATCATTGAAACAGGTTAACTTCCATCCCAAGGAAAATGGTTTATCAAATTTAAAGTTGTTAACATCTTCCGCAACTTCAAATAATGACCATTTCTCTTGAGGAAGGGTCAGTGAGTGAGGAAGGTCTAAGCCTTCAAGTGACTCATGTTATAATGACAATACTTTGTGTTGTATGTCATCTTTATCGCATCATTAAAACCATCATGAGTACATGAAGTCCTACAATCTCTTCCATTATGTTGCATAACTCGGACAATGTAAGCACTTTTCCATGCAATTGCTTTGTAATGTTAATGAAAAATGACAAAACGAAGACTAGGAATAGTTACGAAGTAAGCAATTATCATTTTTGTAATGGTACAAGTGTTCCTTGTCCCTTTTCACATATATATCAATGTATTTTGTATTCTTTGGAGAAATAAATATAGAAATAAAAGTATAATATTAGTTAGACCTCTTGGAGCACATTCGGCCTCTCATATCATTGTACAAAACTATTACTTAGCATAATTGTACTATAATCTATGAAAAATTCACGATAAACAAGAAATTAAAACACTAACAATAATACCTCCTCCTTCGTGATTTCGTAGCAAACCTCAGAATGGGAAAGGAAACATGGATGAGCCCTGATTGCGTGATATGTAGGTGCTTTTCTTGAAACGGAGCAAGGCCTTCCTGCAACAAGATCTACTTACTTTGCACCAAATGGAGAAAAGGATTATGGATTTGGGGTGCTTCAAGATGAGGCTATTTGGGCATTAGGATGAGGTGGAGGGATGTTCTTTTCTCAAAGGATGCAAGAACTCAGACATGGCATTCAAGTTTATTCTTCATGTCTTAGAGGGGAGGGGTAAGGCTGTATTTATAGCTGAGGAAGTGATTAACTTAGAGTAATTTAAGTAATCATGGTTTGAAAATGTGGGCAAGATTAGGTGAGTGGGGACCATAAAGAATGGGTGAGGATTTGAATTGGATTTTTAATTCATAAGTGGAGGATTTTAGGTGAGTGGGGACCACAAAGAGTGGGTGAGGATTTGATTTTGAATTTTTAATTCAATAGTAGAAAAACATGGAGAATAATGACATGTGGTAAGGATTAGGTTATTTTTAGATTTGAAAGGGATAATTAATCAAATTATATTTGATTAATTTGAAGTGTATTTTTGTGGGAAATGAGGTAGGGGAATTAATTGATTTAAGACAGATGTGAAATTAGGGTGTCTACATTTTCCCCTCTTTGGAAGGGTACTATGAAAGTAGTGTCCTTTCAAAGAAAGTAGACGAGATGGAGTGAATATGCCCCAGGTGGTAGGATTGAATATTTTGAAGAGATTCTTCTTGAAGAAGGTGTTCCTTCGATAAGAAGTTGTCTAGAGGAAGAAAAGAGAAAGCTTTCTCTAAGCAAGAAGTAGAACAAAATTTTACTTGTGAGAATGGGGAAGAATTCAATCTACTTTTCCTAAGCAAAAAGTAGAGTGAATGTTTGTTGGGGAGAGTAGAAGGTGGTGGGTGATGGATGTCATGGTATCCTCCAAGAAAAAAATTTCATGAGAAGATGTGATTATGGATAGATGTGATGATGCCCCCTCGAGAGGGCTGACAAGGATGGAATATACGAAAGAGCTCTCGAAAAGAGGAGAGATTAATTCTGTGGAGAGGATGACAAGAATGGGGTGTAAGATAATGGAATGACCGCATGACGCAAATGGAGAAAGGATTCAATCGGCCTTGAATGCTAGGTGTGAGGGTGTGTGGAATGATGCAATGGGAAAGAGAAAAGGGAATGGACATGAGTGGTGGTTGATTATGAGAAGAGCAAGAAAGGTGAAGGGTTATGGAGATAGAGGAGGGAAAAAAAGGAATGAAAGAGGTAGAAGAGAATAAGAGAGAGGGATGATAGGGGAAGAAGGGAATGATGAAGGAAAAACAAGAAGAAGACAGGAAAATGACAGAGCAGAGGGTGAAATTATGAAATAGAGAGATGTGCCATATGAAGGAAGCAACAGAGATAATAAAGAGGAATGCGGAAAAGCAAAAGAAATGATAGAGCTGAGAAAAGCAAGAAATGGTAGAAGTAGAAGATGGAGAAGACAAGGGTATGGGGAATGGGGAAAGATAAATAAGAAGGAGAAGACGAGGTGGGAGTAGGGGTAAAATCGACGAAAAATTGAAAGAAGACGAAAGAAGAGGTAGAATGCAGAGAGAAAAAAAGAAACTATGAGGGGCCAGGAAAGTGTGAAAAAGATTAGAGAAAAGAAGAGAAACAGTACATAATAAACGAAAAGGTAGGGGTGGTAGAGAAAAGGAGGGGTGGTCAGAAGAAACGTGAAAATTATGGGGGAGGAAAGAAAGACAGATCGAATACTAAGGAGAAGATGAAGGAACCGGGTCCTCATGAGGAAGACCAAGGCAAAGAATATGGAACAGACCACATGGAGATGCATGTGGAGGGTGGGATGATAAAAAGACGAGACAACGTTGAAGAGCTAGGTTATCGATGGGGAAGTAAGAAGGAAATGTGAGGTAAAAGGGGAAGAAGATGATACAGAGGAAGTGAAATAAGACGAGGGGTGGGAGAGAGAAGAGGATAATAGAGAAAATGATGCGAAGGAAGGAAATAAAGAATGGGGATAATAAGTGTAGAGTGAGCAGTATAAGGAATGTAAAGAGAAGAAAGAGGGGAGGAATGACACATATTGGAAAAGATGTGGAGATGCATGAAATGAGGATACGAGGGTAAGTGCACCAACTTGGGGGCAAAAGGGGGTCTTAAGTGGATGTATTTTTCTGAAAAATAAAAATCCTCAACTTGTAAAAGTTTTTCGAAATAGTTACACTCAAAATTGGAAGATGTTGTAGAAATATGAATCATAGCATTTTGAGTCTAGTTTCTAAGCTACTAAATTTTATTGAAAACGAATAAGTTTAAGTGGGTAAAACAACTAAAATACCAACATGTGCTCTTGTTTTTGTTAAAAAAACATAATAGAGTGACTTTCGTGCCCCCACCATTTTTGAGCACCATTTAGTATTTTTGAAAACCCTTTGGTAGAAAGATAGCTAGGAGCATCTAGTTTGTGTTAGAATTTATTTTAGATTTTTTTAGTGAAATTTTTTTATTTATGATTTTTCTAGTACAGAAATTTTATGTTTTGAAAAATAACGGAGCTCGACCGTGCCCCCCCAACTACCTCAAAAATATCGAAAATTAGATTTTTTTAATATGTATAGAATTATTCCTACTTTGTGCCTAAAAACTTTCATTTAATTTTGATGAGTCCAAAAAAAGATACACGAAAAAATATATACATGTTTAACTTCAAAAATAGCTATAAAAAGGCATAGTTAAGAAAATAAATAATATGGAAACCTTGTATTTATTAGAAAAATTGAAAAATAATATTTATACAAAGAAGAAACTTTGCTTTACGTTGTGGTATAATTTTTTTAAACAAATTGATCATTTGATGTTGATTTATCATGACGGAATTTGGATTTTTGTGTTTTTTTTTTAAAACACGCGGTTTTCTATGTTTGTGCAGGTCTATGCCTCAGGCTTGGGGATCCAAACTAGATCGCAAGCCTTGAGGCATGTGTTGGAAAAGGTAAAAATCATAACGTGTACGCTTTATAGTGCATACGCGTTATTCTTTGTTTATATATTGGCCCCCAACGTCCCTTTCATCGCTTCACGGTAATTCCGCATACATTATGTTTGGTCCGTAATTTTTACGTACATTCTTGCATGATTTTTTAGTAGTTAATTTTATCCCCTACCCCACTAGTTGATTTTTTCTAATCATGGGCAATAAAATTCGAGCTAAGGATAAGAGGAAAGTTAAGAAAAAGACACCGGAGCAATTGGAAGAGATGAGGATAAAGAAATTGAAGAGAATGCAAAAACTTCGTGCGGTGGCAAGGTACATCTGCTATATCAAATGTAGCTTATGTATTAGAATATGGGGATGAAATACATATTGAAAATGTAAAGAATAATGATTTTACAATGAATAATGATATTGAATTGAATAACAATGTTGGTATGGATGAAGAAATTGATATGATTCCAATTGTTGAACCCTTACCGAGGATCTAAATTTTAACCCCAAAATTTGTATGAAAACACCGAATGAAGAAAGTAACCTTGTAAACAAATCTTCACCTCTAAGAACACCTCCTTCCATTTTCCAAAGAAAACCAATTCACTTAATTGAAATTGATGAAAACATTATGAAACCAATGCCTAACAAAATGTATGAAAGAAATACGAGAAGAAAAGCTAGTGGAATTTGGGATAATTACTTTGAGAATTTAAATGACACACAAATATTTCAATTATTTGTTACATTGATGAAATTAATTAAGATGAGACCTATAATGAAGACCATGGGGTTAATAACATCTAATGTTGTTGATCAAAATGTGTCAATTGTTTAAAACATACATAAAGCATACCAAACTATAGGTGGTAAAAGACGCACCAAATATAGTAATGCTACATGGCGTGCACTTACTAATTGTATAGTAAGTGATAAAATAGTTAATAAATGCTAGATTAGAAAAATAAGCAATGCTTTGAAGATAAACAGAAAAACACTAATGAAAATAATGAGAGACGTAAACGCGTCTTGAGTGATCAATAACATTGACTATTGGGATTTCTCTAGCAGACTTCCACAAAAAGACAAGAATACATCGATATTCTAAAAGAATTAATTATAAAATTTTGGAATGAGAACACAAGGGTGTCACCGAATACAAGAGATACAGTAAAAAGAAGAATAGGTTCTCGTAATCGTGAATCATGTGCAAAACATTTCTTAGATATGACTCAAGCACAATTGTTCTCTAAGTTTAAGAATGAAAATCCACAAATTAACATTAGCCAAAGATTCTCTGGAAATGAGCAAACCCTTTTATGTGAAAATCAATCACTCACGTACCACTTGTTGTTGTAGGCATCATGTTGAATTTTCAATGCATTATGATGTTTTTTGTCAAATACGTCATGTTTTGCATACTGACATCATGTTGCAGGAGTGTGGATTAAATGTCCCACCAAAATCTTCAAGGGAATTTATTCCGACAATATTTTGTGAAAAATCAACTAGACAATTTTTTATAACAAAGCATGTTTGGATGGAACGTGCAATGTATGTGGTGGCTTGCCAAATCTGAAAATTTGTATCCATGAGGAGAGTACAGATTCAATAGGAAAAGAATTGGTTGGTTTCAAAAAATATAAATCGGTGGCATATCAATTAAAAGATGGAAAATAATCTAAGAGGTGTGAGCTTGTTACAAAACAATTACCTATATCATAATATATGGTCAAATTCAGAGAGAAAATTTTTTATGAGTATGCAAGGAAGAAATTGAAGAAACGGCTCTATCGAGTGAATCCATGCTTCAAATCCAAGCAGACAAGTTACATGCGGACTCGGAAATGGAATAGCAAGGTCGGGGAGAAGAAACAGTGTCAAAGAACTAGAGGCTCAAAGGAAAAGAAACAGTGAAGGCTCGAAGTCTTGGGCTCTGCAAATGACTCAGAATGAGCCCAAAATTGGCTAAGTATGGAGGAGACAAGTAGAAGCTGCCAAGTGTCCAAATGGTGCACCTCAAAGATTAAATCCAAAGGGGCAGACCCAAATGAGTGCCAAGCTTCCATGTGTCTAGAGCCCCAAAAATTTACACCAGCATTGAAAATTCTTGACTCAGTGGAGGGTGCCAAGTGTCTTAACGTGCACATTCAAAAGTGGGATCCAGGCCAGAGACTCAAACTTGCGCCAACCCTCCACGTAGAAAATGGTCAACAGAGGTCAAAGGAGAGTGGGCCCAAAATGACTAAGTATAGAATGTAGGTGGAAGGTGCCACGTGTCTTAACGATGCTCCCTCAAGGGTAAAATCCTGAGTGGTTTTCAAATGAGCACGGGCCTTCCACATGTCTCAAAGTCCAAAAGGGACAGAGTCGGGTTGAATAGTCAAAGCATTGAGACAAGCCATGGAAGAAGCCACGTGTCAGCCCGACGTAACTTCAAAAGAAAAATACAAAGGCTTACCCTAGACATGTGCCAGCCCTCCATGTATCCGGTTTCAAAAAGGGGGCCCATTTTGGTAGCTGGTTCCCGCCATTTTGTATGGACCCGATTCAAATTTCAAAAGGGCATATCTTTTGACTCAGTGCTCAAAAATGAACAAATTTGGCACCATTGGAAAGAGCTCGATCTCATCTACACCATGGAGATCTTGAAACTTTAATTTTGGAGAGGTTAGGTGGGGAGAAAATGAAGAAACATCTTTGTGCCATTAATACAGGATCTATTTTCCCCAACAACCAGATTGGATTCGATATGATCCATCGTTCTTCCTCCTTGAGGGCATCGAACAAGTAATTGATGTAGACATGATAGTTTTGGGGTGGAATTATAGGCATTGAATGCTTCTGTTGGTGGTTGTGTTTCAAATTCAGGTTTTCCCTCCTTTTTCCTTCTTCCTCCATGGATTCATCTATAAATGTAAGAGCAAGGCTCATTTATTATGTTGGACACTCTGGATCCTTACGCATGTTGCTAAGGACTCCATATTTTTATATTTTGAGTTGCAGACCTCCATGTTTGGCTCTTGCATGTGGATATCGGCCTCCTTATCATTGTAATAGTTTTGTGCATTTTTGGAAGTAATAGAAGCATCGTTTTGTGACTATTCTCTATCCTAACATGTTTGCATTCCTTCTTCTTGCCTCTTCTCTTGCATTGTGTATTGTTGTGCTATTTCAAGTCCCCTAGTTCCATACTTGGTTGTGTTCCATGAGAATGATCTGGTGAATGTGTATTTTTTGTGCTACTCATGCCTAGCCTCCTTTCACGCATTCCCTATCATTCTCACTCAGAATAGATAGTGTTCACCCCTCTTTTCTGGTGTTATCACCTTTTAGTGTAGTTTACTTCATGTTATCCTTCTTTCCCTGGTCCCTTGGCATTCTTAGCTTAGTTTCCCCTTTCAGCACTAGGAGTAGCAGTAGTAGTAGAAATAGATAGAGGAACCGGCCTTCTCCGGAGATCCGTCCCAAGCTCACAAGGTCCCACAACTTGGGGATGGTTCCATTGTGGTCTCAGAACACCTCGATCCTTTTAGATCCGAGATGTGGGTGCACATGTTTGAGAAACCAATAGTTTTTGGCACACCGGTGGGACCAACATTGAAAGCTCAAATTTCATATCTCTAAGTTTTAGTGTGTGAACTTAGTGTTTCATCCTTTGGAGGCTCATTTCAAACACATCTAGTGACTCCCAATATTTTAAAATCTCTATTTCAGTCAGTCTGAGTGCCTTTCATGAGAAGAGTGCACACAAGAAGAAGTGCAAAGAGCTGAAGATTCTTTTGAATACCTCTAGCTTTCCCGAGAAGAGTTCATCCTAGAAATCCCCATGCGTGCATCTCTATCTCCAATGCACCATGCCCATTCAACTCCTCCTCAAAACACACAACTTGTGCACCCTGTAATGGTGAATCAACAACCTCCTCCATTAAGAAGCTTTGCAAACTTTGATGGAGGGAGTCCCTTACTCCTAGCCATGTAGCATGATATGCCAAATGGCATGCTCAAGAGTATTCCTTACTTTACTGGTGAGAATCAAGTCACCCCTCAGGAGCATATCTAGGATGTAGCTAATGTGTGTTCACTCTATCTGATCACACATAATGATGTAGTAGTCAGGTTGCTTGTAGCCTCTTTCAAAGGTAAAGCACTTCAAGTGGTATAGAGGCTTGAGACTTGGATCTATTAGCACCTGGGATGAGCTGGGAACAACTCTATGCAATTATTTTGAAGACAAGTCAGATCACCTATCTTTGGTGGAGCAACTAACAACAACAAGGAGGGCACCCAATGAGTAGATGACTGATTTCAACATCAAGATTTCAGAAGACTTGGGATAGAATCCCTCTTGTGGTAAGACCTACAACCCAACATGCTTTCCTTTATTATCTAAAGGTGCTCAACAATGATATTTCAGTTATGATACAATCTATGGGAGGTAGAACCTTACCGACCACTTATAGTATTGTAGTAAGGGTAGAAAATAGTCTTATTCAGGTGGGAAAATTAGCTCCTAGACCACCTATGCCCTTGTTCCCAAGAAATGTCACAAGCACCCCAGCCTTCTATAGCCTCTATTCCTACTCCTGAGTAGAGCGCACAACCAGTTGCCTCAACATCCTATTCTCCATCACAACAAAAGGAAGATGAAGAATTGAAGGTCTTGATCAGAAATTTATCAAACAAGGTCATATCATTAGAAAAAGTAAAGCATGCAAGTGTATAGAGGTAATTCCAATCAGGTGCATGGACAAGGCAATCAACCTTGGTGGAATCAATATAGAAATCAAAGATACATGCCCAACCAAGTAGAATGATAGATGGCAGCCTAATGCACATCTACCCTTGCAAGTTGTCCCTCCCGCACCTTCTCTCCCAGCACCCAAGTGTGAGCCGAGCACTTGTTCAGTTTAGAACAACTTGGCACAAGAGTCAGAATGGTGCTTCCCTTGCAAAATGCCTCATAGTTAGTACCATTGTGCTAATGTTGTGTGTGCCCAAGCCTTCATGATCCTAGAATGCTTCATCCTGTGAGCCCTCAACAAGTGCCCATGAAGTAGATAATCCAGAAGGACCAGAAGTTCCTCCGAGTCCAATTTGATGTTCTTTTGGTAGAGGACTTCTGTGCAATCAACCAAGCTGTAGAAGATACAAACAGACCATGCGTGCCCAAGTTGCAGACAACATGAGATACAAGAAGAGAGTGTTAGAGTCAGGCGCGCAGGTTATCCCCCCGAAACACAAGTAGATCCTAGAAGAAGAAAGAATTAGACAAGGCATCGTGTAGTAAAAACATTCAAATCCCTGATAAGGAGGCCCCTCGTAAAGTTCCATCTAAAACAACATGCGCTCCTCATTTGGTAGGCCAAGCCTCTAGCCCCACTAAAATTTAGGCTTTCACGTGCCGAAAGCAGTCAAGAAGGGATGTTGTTCCCCAAATGCACAAGGTGGGGGGGCTTCCATTCAACATTGTTGACTAGATGAAGAAAACAAACATAAATGTCACAATGTGGGATGCCCTGACCATTCCATCTCAGTGGGATTTTGCATGAAGCTCTGGCACAACTTCCACGTGTTGACCCGGTTATACAGAAGCCATGCACTTCTGTCAAAATCTACCAAGAAGAGGAGAAACAAGTAAGTAAAGTTTCTAAAACCCCACCCTTCTATATGTCCTTGATTATAGGAAAACACCTAGTGCATAACTGCTTGATTGACTCAAGCACTAGTACTTTTGTTATGCCTAAGAAGATAGTTGATGTCTTAGGTCTGAAATATAGCCCTTTGTCTAAAGGAGTCCTACAACTTGATGGCTCAATTGTAACCACCTTAGGATTCATCAAGGATCTTGAGTTAACCCTCCATGCATGTCCAAGCCTGAAAATTACTCAAGATGTGTCAATTATTGACCTGCCTCCTTTGTTTTCCCTATGTCTATCAAGAGAATTTACTGCTAAGGTGGGTGGTTACTTGTCTTTTGATTGGTCTCATATGTTACTCAAGACAAGGTATGGTACCAGTTTACCATACAAGTTGAGCCTATATTTTCTTATCATGTAGAGCCATATGTCCCATCCCCTCTCCAAGCCAATTGTCTTATCCAGAAGAACAAGTTTTAGTTCCTGAAGAGCAATCTCTTCCACCCTCTATTCTAGACCTAGTGCTTGATGAATGGGTGGAAAGGCATCACAAATTTGATCCCTATGCTGAAGAACTGGAAGCCTATGAAACTGGGCTTGGTACTTATTGCATTCTAGAAGAAGACCCATGCTTCCGCATGCGCTCATGGGAGACAAAATTCAAATTGGTCTATGGAAGTTGTACTTTGATGGATCTAGAGTAAAAATGTGTGGGAGCAAGGAGTGGTTCTCATTTCCCCTAAGGATGAGAAATTCTTCTTCACACATAGGCTATAGTTTGCATGCTCTAACAATGTGGCAGAATATGAAGCATTGGTGCATGGCTTGCTTATTGTTGAAAAGAAGAAAATTAAAGTGTTGCAGATCTTTGGGGACACAAAATTGGTCATCCACCAGGTCACCAAAAATTCTAGACAAAGAATAAGCTTCTTAAAGCTTATAAACATAGAGTTTGGGACCTACTTGAGAGCTTTGATGCCCTTAATCTAGGTAGTCCCGTGTAGAATGAACAAAGAGGTTGACCAAATGGCTGCGCTCGGTTCATAGTTTTCTCTCTTGAGGACTTTGTCAAAGGAAACACTCAACACATTAAGATGGTGATCAGACCATCCATTCCAGATAATAACACCAGATGGAAAGTGTTTGATAGTGATGCGTAGATCATCTAGTTTATCCAGAATGAAGCTGAATTTTCATCAAGTATGCAAGTTGATCTCTAGGACAGCTATGGTGACCAAGTAATACAACTGAAGACAAATAGGTTTCCTAAAGGATTGGTCACCTTAGAGAAAATTTTCAGCCTTGATGATGAGTTCAAGGGTGAAGAAAGATACATGCATGCCGTAGGAGGATTGCTCCTCCATCACTATTGTGTGTGGAAAAGAGTTGTTGCTCAGTAGAACTTGTGTGCATGAAGAAAAATAGGCCTTTATCTCTCTCTGTCAAAAATACATCGATATTTTCTCATGGGAGTATGAAGACCTCAAAGGTTTTGATCCAAGTGTTTCTCAACACTCTATCGACCTTGATCTGGTATCAAGCCCGTCAGACAAAAAGCAAGTGGCCAATCAATCCAAAGATAGAACCCCTCATGAGAAAGGAACTATCAAAACTCATTGAGGAAAAAATTATCTTTCCTATCAAATACTCTACCTGGGTTGCAAATCTGGTTCAGTGTACAAGAAGAATGGTGAAATTAGACTTTGTGTTGATTTTAGAGATTTGAATAAGGCATCTCTAAAGGATCATTATCCTTTTCCTTCAATGGAGTAGATTTGTAGACTATGGCTGGCGCGCAAAGGTTCTCCATGTTGGATGGGTACTCGGGTTTCAACCAGATCTGGTCAAGGAAGAGGATCAATTCAAAACAACATTTACAACCAAGTGGGGAACATATGCATATCAGAAAATTCCCTTTGGTCTATCAAATGCGGGCTGCAACATTTCAGCAGTGCCATGGATATTACCTTCAAAGGTTACATCAATGAGTTCATCTTGGTTTACCTGGATGATATAACTATCTTCTCAAAGCAAGGCGTGGATCACATGGCACACCTAGAAAAGGTCTTTGAGAGATGCAGAGAATTTGGGGTATCTCTTAACCCCAAGAAGTGTAATTTTTGTGGTGGCTCAGGGAAAGCTCTTGGGCCATGTGGTTTCAAAAGATGGTATCGTGATTGATCTGAGTGCGTTTCAGCCATCCTAGCCCTTTCCCCTATGGTGCACACAAAAAGGCCTTACAGTCCTTCCTTGGAAAGATTAACTTTGTTAGGCATTTTATCCCTAACTTTGTAGGACTAGTTCGGCCCATCACCCTCATGCTCAAAAAGGACATAGCCTTTCAGATGGACAGTAGAAGGAAGAGAAAGCTTCAACAAGATCAAGAAAGAGATTGCTTGTGTGCCAACACTCATCAATCTAGATTACTCAAAGGATTTCATCCTTTATGCTTATGGTGTTGATGCAAGCATTATTGTTGTCCTAACAGGAAAATGAACAAGGGCTGGAATAAGCCAGTGGCCTTCTTCAGCTAGATTTGAAGGATTATGAATTGAAATATAGTCACATGGAGAAGCAGGTCTTTTCCATCATGCGTGCTCAAGAAATTCAAAAGTATGCTCAGCCACAAATCATATCAAGGTGTTAGTCTCTCACTCATCTGTCAGAGACTTCATCATGGGAGAAGAGATTAGTGAGAAGAGAGCATGATGGGTGACCAAAATCATGGAATATGATGTGATTATTAAGGCCACAAAGCTGGTAAGAGGTAGTGCACTCTGCAAGTAGATTGTTGAGGATGCGCAGAGTGAACCTGAGGCTTCATTATTTCTAGATGAAGACCTCCCACGTGTAGAACATGAACAGAATATAGACCCCATGCACGTGACTGGATGAAGGACATGATCACATTCCTTTCCGAGGGCACGTACCCTCCGGTTTGAACAAAGCAAAGAGAAGGCATCTAAGGTTGCAATCTATCCCTTATGTTTTGATTGATGGACTTCTCTTCAAAATAAATCTAGATGGCATGTTGTTAAGATGTATCAAACAATGCATGAGACTGAGCAAGTGTTAGCATAATTTCACGATGGATTCTCTGGTGGACACTTCTCTGCCAAAACTACAACAATGAAAATCATAATGGCAGGTATCTTTTGGCCTACCCTATTTGTAGATGCACATAGGTGGGTCAAAAATGCAAGGAGTGCACTTTCTTTGTAGGAAAGAAAATATTGGCAGTGCTTCCCCGACCAATCCAAGTGGATCAGCCTTTTGTGCAATGGGGTCTCGACTTCATAGGCATGATCAATCCACCTTCAAGCGTTGGACATAAATGGGTGCTTGATAGCTACAGATTACTTCACCAAGATGGACAGAAGTTGTCACGCTTAAGGAATCAACTGAGGCAGTCATCCTTGACTTTCTCAAAGGTTTAGTCACAAGGTTTGGCATTCCTCAAACCATTATCTCTGATAATGCAAAGGCCTTCCTTGGTGCTAAAATCATTGATTGGGCTCTAAGTCTAGGCATTTACCTGAAAACCTCTTCCAACTATTACCCTCAGGGAAATGGTCTAGAAGAATCAACAAACAAGAACCTGATCAGAATCATGAAGCACAATGAACATCAGCCAAAGACAGTGGCATACGAAGGTCTTGCATGCTCTGGGAAGATAGAATCATAGTCAAAAAGGAAATAGGAACTTCACCTTACAAGCTTGTCTATGGCAAGGAGGCTACCCTTCCTTTGACACTAGAACTAAATTCATTGGTGCTTTCCCAGCAGCTAGAATTTGAGGGCACGGATCAGAGAGAAATCAAGATGGCAGAGCTGGTTCATCTTGAAGAGCTCAGAAACTCTGCCATGATCAAGCTAGAACAACATCAACAAGCAACAAAGAAATGGTTTGACAGAAAGGCTAGGCCTCAAGCTTTCAAAATTGGGGACTGGTCCTAAAATGGGATGTTGACAGAGCTAAGCTAGGGTGCCATTCAAATTTTGATGCACTTTGGAGTGGCCCATACATCATCAAGTCCTATAAGGAAGCTAACTCTTTGAGTTAACTCATCCAGATGGAAGTGCGCTACAAATCCCTATAAATGGGATCTATCTCAAACCCTTCCATTAGGTTTGCTACATCATGTTGTATATATTAGAGTAGTTTCAATTCCTCCAAGTGTGCTCATGCACATTGTTTGTTTGTACATAGTTCTTTCCTCTCTGCGTGCTTCTACGCACGCTCTTTTGTTACTTCAGAGTGTAGAAATGATTCTCAAAGTGATCATAGGGGCATTTCATAATTGAACAAATAGACTCCATGCCCAATGGATGCTTCAAGATATTGATCTCCTTCATCTAGTAGGTAGATGTCCCCGTGAGTCACCAAACTGTTATCCCAAATTTTCCCCCAGTAGATTTGGTCAAACATGACCCTGTGTAAGAAGAAATTAAAGAAACGACTCTATCGAGTGAATCCATGCTTCAAATCCAGTAGACAAGTTACATGTGGGCTTGGAAATGGAATAGCAAGGTTGGGGAGAAGAAACAGTGTCAAAGAACTAGAGGCTCAAAGGAAAAGAAATGAAAAGGCTCGAAGTCTTTGGGCTCTGCAAATGACTCAGAATGAGCCCAAAATTGGCTAAGTATGGAGGAGACAAGTGGAAGTTGCCAAGTGTCCAAATGGCGCACCTCAAAGATTAAATCAAAGGGAAGACCCAAATGAGTGCCAAGCTTCCATGCGTGTCCAGAGCCCCAAAAAGTTGCATCGGCCATTGAAAAGTCTTTGACTCAGTGGAGGGTGCCAAGTGTCTTAATGACGCACATTCAAAAGCGGGATCCTGCCGAGACTCAAACTTTGCCTAGCCCTCCACGTAGAAAATGGTCAATAGAGGTCAAAGGAGAGTGGGCCCAAAATGACTAAGTATAGAATGTAGGTGGAAGGTGCCACATGTCTTAACGACGCTCCCTCAAGGGTAAAATCCTGAGCGGGTTTTCAAATGAGCGTGGGCCTTCCACGTGTCTCAGAGTCCAAAAGGGATAGAGTCGGGTTGAATAGTCAAAGCATTGAGACAAGCCGTGGAAGAAGCCACATGTCAGCCCAGCATAACTTCAAAAAAAAATACAAAGGTTGCCCTCAGACATGCACCACCCTCCACATATCCAGTTTCAAAAGGGGGCTGTTTTGGTAGCTGGTTCCCACCATTTTGTATGGACCCGATTCAAATTTCAAAAGGGCATATCTTTTGACTCAGTGCTCAAAATCTGACAAATTTGGCACCATTGGAAAGAGCTCGATCTCATCTATGCCATGGAGATCTAAAACTTTAATTTTGGAGAGGTTAGGTGGGGAGAAAATGAAGAAACATCTTCGTGCCATTAATACAGGATCTATTTGCCCCAACAACTAGATCGGATTTGATATGATCCATCCATCGTTCTTCCTCCTTTGAGGCATCGAACAAGTAATTGATGTAGACATGATAGTTTTGGGGTGGAATTATAGGCATTGAATGCTTCTTGTTGGTGGTTGTGTTTCAAATTTGGGTTTTCCCTCCTTTTTCCTTCTTCCTCCATGGATTCATCTATAAATGTAAGAGCAAGGCTCATTTATTATGTTGGACACTCTGGATCCTTACATGTTGCTAAGGACTCCATATTTTCTGTATTTTGAGTTACAGACCTCCATGTTTGGCTCTTGCAAGTGGATATTGGCCTCCTTATCATTGTAATAGTTCTGTGCATTTTTGGAAGTAATAGAAGCATCATTTGTGACTATTCTCTATCCTAACATGTTTACATTCCTTCTTCTTCCTCTTCTCTTGCATTGTGTATTGTTGTGCTATTTCAAGTCCCCTGTAGTTCCATACTTGGTTGTGTTCCACGAGAACGATCTGGTGAATGCGTATTTCACTATGCTACTCGTGCCTAGCCTCCTTTCACGCATTCCCTATCATTCTCACTCAGAAAAGATAGTGTTCACCCCTCTTTTCTGGTGTTATCACCTTTTAGTGTAGTTTACTTCATGTTATCCTTATTTCCCTAGTCCCTTGGCATTCTTAGCTTTAGTTTTGATCAACATTACATTTGGTCGACAACCGCACATCACAATTCAAGAATGCCTGAGATGTTTTATTGGCTAAGCAGGATACACAAAGAAACAAATGTACAACATATCTAGAGTTTTATTGAGGCAGGGCATGGAAAAGGAGAGCATGATGGTGTAGGAGCATGTGTGAAAAGAGCACTTGCAAGAGAAGAGTTAAATTTCAAGGATGGTGCTAAATTTATAGATGTAAAAAACATTGTTGATTAGTGTGTCAAGAATATGGGCCATGAATCTCAAGAGAGATCAACGGTTCGTAGATATTTTTGGTTGATAGAGGAACAACATCTGGAAAACTTTGAAGATTGTATGACAGTTGTAGGATCAAGTGATATGCACTCATTATGTAGTTCGAGATGCGGTCACTTGATCCTACAACCTATAATACAAGCTTGGACTATTTATACTAGGTGTATGGCATGTTTTTGTATATCATGCATTGATTTTGCATGGAATGAATGTGAGTCACAAAGTAGTGGGTAGATGAATGGACTTGTAGACCTCTAATTCCACTCAACACATATCAAGTTCCACAAGCATTACAACTTGTAGGGTCTTCAGATCAAATGACAACATCACATGACTTTGACCAGGTCTCTGATTTAGTGCAACAAGGTACATACATATATGTACATGCCATGTTTTAGATTTATAAATTATTAAATGGTCGACTCTTAATTTATTTTAAATTTGACTGAACAGTTTTACTTTGTGATGTAGAGCACGTTTTTGCAGTTATTACAACAGAATTTAACGAAGAGGGAACAGACTACTTCTTGTCTCGTTGTGTAGAGGGGAAAAAATTGACTTCCATGATCATTGATGGTGAAGACCTTGAGTATCCCACCTGGGGTGAGTGGTAGTCACCGGAACTTGGCTTAGACTATACCCTATCAAAAAATAAAACATTTGGTTGTTTGAAGACTATGAAGTACATCAAAAGATACTTCACTATTCACATCTGTTCCTTCTGCAACAAATATTAAATTGATCAAATATCGAGGTCGTCCATTAAACAAGAATCTGTGGAAGGTTCATGAATCGAGATCATGAAGTAATTCTTACCACTTTGTCAAGAGTAGAGTTGATCCTTGCAGTTCATTGGATTGAATTTGCAAAGGTATGTTCTTCATGAATTTAATTTGAATATTTACTTGAAATGATTTTTTTAAAATTACGTATGATTTAAAATTCTATTTAATTGCTTACTAACACGTTTATGTAGGTTAGTGGTGCCAAAAAGCTTCCACCTTCACGTGGTTGGCAGCATCAATTGAGAATTTATTATTCTCAAAGCCAAGTGAAGCTAAGAGAAATTAAATATTAGAAAGGAACAACAAACAGAAATTCTCATTTCACCACCTATATTGTATGAACCACCTATATTATTCAGGTGATTGGAAATGGACAACCTTACACTAACTTTCAGTTGCAAGTATTTTGACGTGCGTTTGCAAATAATAGGACAATGATAGAACCGAACAAAGATGGATAAAATCGTGATAGGATTTTGTAGAGGGCCACGACATGGAGGTTTTGGATCTGACAAGACATCTCTAGGTGCCACAGAGTCCAGAAATCACATCAGTGTAGTCCCTTAAGAGCCCTAAGACCAAAACACGCTATATCTTTGACGGGTGATTTCTCAGACTCCGTGGCACCTAGAAATGTCTCGTCAAATCCAAAACCTCCATGTCGAGTCCCTCTACAAAATCCTTTCACGGTTTTTTCCATCTCCATTCGGTTCTCTTGTTGTCCTATTGTTTGCAAATGCGTAAAATAGTGTAGTCTAAATCAAGTGCAAGGTGCTAGATGTTATATTTTACAAACAGAGCTCATGGAACCGACCCATATACACCAACACATCCGAAAGGCTAGGTGAACGCTAGTGGAGGCTTTGTTTTTATTCCCTACACTACCCGTACTTTCGGGCTACCTCATTCAGGCGTAGTCTCCTAAGAGCCCTGAGACCAAAACATGCTATATCTTTGAAGAGTGATTTCTCAGACTCCGTGGCACCTAGAGACGTCTCTTCAGATCTTAAACCTCCATGTCGGGGCCCTCTACAAAATCCTATCACTGTTTTATCCATCTCCATTCGGTTCTCTTATTGTCCTATTGTTTTGCAAACACGCGAAATCTGCGATCGAGTAAGTGTAATGTTGCCAAATGCAATACTTTGCAAATGGAAGCTCTTGGCGCCGAACCAACTATGCCAACATGTCGGGGTGGCCAAGTAAATGCTAGGGGAGGATTTTTTTGTTTCCTTACGCTCCCCGTGCTTTAGAACTACCTCTTCTAGGCGTAGGCCCTTAAGAGCCCCGAGATCAAAACATGTTATAGTTTCGACGAGTCATTTCTCGAGACTCGTGGCACCTAGATATATCTTGTTAGATCCTAAACCTCCACACCGGGGCCCTCTATGAAACCCTATCGCGGGTTTATCCATCTCCATTTGGTTCTCTCGATGTCCTATTGTTTGCAAACACATAAAATAGTGTAGTCTCGCATCGGTGCAAGGTTGTCGACGCTATATTTTCCAAACGGTAGTTCATGGGACCAAACAGTCACGCCAACACGTCAGTGGCACGGTGAATGCTATTGGAGGATTTTTTTGGTTCCCTACGCTCCCCGTGCTTTCGGGCTACCTCGTCAGGCATAGTCTCTTAAGAGCCCTGAGACCAAAACATGTTATATCTTTGTGGTGATTTCTCGAATCCATGGCACCTAGAGACATATCATCAAATCCTAAATCTCCATGTCATGACCCTCTATGAAAGGCTATCCCGGTTTTATCCATCTCCATTTGGTTCTCTTGTTGTCCTATTGTTTAAAAGCACACGAAATAGTGCGATCTGAGTCAATATAAGGTCGGGCGACGCAATACTTTGCAAACGAAGCTCTTGGCGCCAAACCAACTACACCAACATGTCGAGGTGGCTAGGTGAATGCTAGGGGAGGCTTTGTTTTGGTTCCCTACGCTCCCCGTGCTTTCAGACTACCTCGTCCGAGCGTAGGCCCTTAAGAGCCCTGAGACCAAAACATGTTATATCTTCGACGGGTGATTTCTCGGACTCCGTGGCACCTAGAGACGTCTCGTCAGATCCTAAACCTCCACGTCGAGGCCCTCTACAAAATCATATCATGGTTTTATCCATCTCCATTCGGTTCTCTCGTTGTCCTATTGTTTGCAAACGTGTGAAATAGTGCAGTCTGAGTCAAGTATAAGGCTATCAGACGCAATACTTTGCAAACGGAAGCTCTTGGCGCCAAACCAACTACGCCAACACGTTGGGGTGGCTAGGTGAATGCTAGGGGAGGATTTTTTTGGTTCCCTACACTCCTCATGCTTTCAGACTACCTCATCCGGGCATAGGCCCTTAAGAGCCCTAAGATCAAAACACGCTATATCTTCGATGAGTGATTTCTCGGACTCGTGGCACCTAGAGAAGTATCGTCGGATCGTAACCTCAACATTGGGGCCCTCTACGAAATCCTATCGCGGTTTTATCCATCTCCATTTGGATCTCTCGCTATCCTATTGTTTGCAAATGCACAAAATAGTGCAGTCTAAGTCAGTATAAGGCTGTAAGACGCAATACTTTGCAAACAGAAGCTCTTTGCGCCAAACCAACTATGCCAACACGTTGGGGTGGCTAAGTGAACACTAGGGGAGAATTTTGTTTGGTTCCATATGCTCCTCGTGCTTTCGAACTACCTCGTCTGAGCGTACGCCCTTAAGAGCCCTGAGACCAAAACACATTATATCTTTGATGGGTGATTTCTCAGACTTCGTGGCACCTAGAGACATCTCGTTAGATCCTAAACCTCCACATCGGGGCCCTCTATGAAATCCTATCGCAATTTTATCCATCTCCATTCGGTTCTCTTGTTGTCCTATTGTTTGCAAACACATGAAATAGTACAGTATGAGTCAAGTATAAGGTCATCGAGACACAATACTTTGTGAACGGAAACTCTTTGCATAGAACCAACTATGCCAACACGTCGAGGTGGCTAGGTGAATGATAGGGGAGGCTTTGTTTTGGTTCCCTATGCTCCTCGTGCTTTGAGCTACCTCATCCGGGCGTAGTCCCTTAAGAGCCCTGAATGACTAGATTGGCTTAAGAATGAATTTGATAGGGGAATGTCTAAGAACACACGGGAGTTATCAATCACCTAGTAAATCTTTCTTGTTTAGTTCTGAATGGGATTCAGCTGGCCTACGGCTTAGTGACCTTCCATTCATTGATAATTTATGCTATGATAAACCCATGGATGCTTTCAAAAGCGCCTTCAAAAGGATAGGGGTAGTCATCAAGCATAGTGAAGGGTGTGATGTGATTTCCAAACAACTTGAAATACATACAGATTTAGAGGTAATAACATGAATTGGACAGGATTAGACAATCAAGAATCATTGAGTGTCTGAATCAGAATGTCATTGCATCTGGAGACATTCTCAAGCATTGGAGTAATGTATATGGAGAGACATTCTCAAAATATCAATAGATGAAAGGCATCAAATTGTGATGACTCTCAGGTGTTTTAACAGGGGAGAAGACTAAGAAGCATAGAAGAATGTAGCAAGTGCATGATAAGATAGGAACCAGTACAAAGAGACCATGAGCGAGAAGAAGCGCAAGTAAAGTAAATACACATATACACATTGATAAATTGAATGAATAATTACTCATATTAGGTAACTCTTTATATACATACATTATATAAATATTGATTTCCAAAGTTTGATGTATATTATACATTGAAAATGCTAGTACATGTACATCACCAATAAATGAAAAAATAATCCATAATGTCTTAAAGATTGTCAAGTGCACATCATATTAGTTTCATGCAAAAATAATCTCAAAAATTTAAGGTCTCATACAAAAATATCAAGTTCCAAATAGTATTTTAATGTGCATAATAAATATAAAAATTCTCAAATATGTCATATACCATCAAGTTCAAATGTCATATAGGTGTACATATAATGCCATGCACATAGGCATACAAAAAAATGTTATGTAAGACATATATATTTCCTAATCATCAAAATCTATCCCTCTCTTGGCCTTGCTTGAAGAATGCCCTCCCTCAGACAAAGATGGAGATCTATGAAATGACTTTGGATCATCTGAGCCCATGCTACGAGTCATCTTCCGTAGAATACTCGCCTGTAGATGAGCCTGTAAATGCAAACAATTTTTTTTTATCAAAACTTAATTTATATATGTTTTCAACATGTATTTAAGACCATGCTAGAATGAAAGTATTTACATAAATACACAAACTTACCTGCAAGTTATCAATCACACTAAATTTACATCTCACGCTCAGATGAGTCATTGGGAGCTCCTGGAGTACGAACGGGGGTACGAAGACGACGAGATGGAGGAGTCTGTGCCCTCAAAGTCAAAAGGGAGGGGGTTGAAGTTCCCTGCATACACATGAGATCAGAAAATCTAACATCAAAATTAATGAAAATAGAACTAAGTACATGTATGTGTAATGACAATATTTTAACTAATTTTATTAATATAGAACTATTGTTTTTACCCCACCACGCTTGTGAATCAAATGAACAGGGTTGTTACCTGTCGTAGGTAACTCCTGCATATACACAATGAAGGACATTATTAACATAATTTAATAATTCTAAAATGAAAGACATTACTAACATGTAATTTAACATAATATGAATTACACGATAAATTTAACAAAATTTACATGTTGTTTGAATACCTTAGTGAGTTGTTATGCAAATGAAATCGTAATGGCAACACCTTTCTCTACTTGTCACAGAGATGGTGGGGTGTCTAATGAAGTCAACATCTTTATCAAACATGTATCATGTGAGTTAGATGGACATACAAGAACATACATATATTTGACTTCAAAACTAATATATATATATATATATATATATATATATATATATGTATGTATGTATGTATGTATGTATGTATGTATGTATGTATGTATGTATGTATGTATGTATGTATGTATGTATGTATGTATGTATGTATGTATGTATGTATGTATGTATGTATGTATGTATGTATGCATGTATGTGAAAATTTTACACAATTAACATTCTAAATTACCTCTGTGAATGTATGTGTATGCATGGTGCTCGCCGCTTGTGGTCGGGATGAAGATGTGCCTCCCACACGCTGTAATATCAATGCATGTACATGTACAAATATAATTATTTCAAAAATTTAACATATATATATAAGTAAATCAAGTACTCCAAACTTTTTGTAACACACATAATAAAACATAACAAATACCCGTGAAGGTGACCACGATGATGAGAATCCAAATGTCTCACTAAAAAGGCATATGACATAGTGACATTATCATGTGCACCCCTAAAGCACCAACTCCACCAAAATCAATACGCATGAAAGTATCGTCCTCCTCAGCCCCAAACATATGCTACCACATGAAGAGCAAAGATGTGGCCTCATGCTAGTACTCCCGAGGAATACCTGCGAGCATCTAGCTCAGAAATCTCCCTCATATGTTTAACAAGGGTCGCAAATAGCCCCTCGAAGTGCGTGTAGTGTATCAATATCTACCTGTCTCCTTCACCGATTGAGGGACAATCTCAGGGTGAGGGGGATTCTATGTGGGGACTCTACCCTGTTGAATAGGTGCACATTGTGCACCTGGTCGAACTTGTGCAGATCCTTTTCCTCTGCCCTGGAAATCTCGGAAATCAAAATAATTTGGGATCTCATTGAGGATAAACTCGCAATAGATTTTCCTCATAAATTATAGTGTCACCTCGTTGTTATTACAAGATGGAAAATCAAACACCATCCACCATTAGTCCTAAAATTATTTTTAATCAAATTATTATTGCACCAATGGATGGGAAACCATTTACATGACAACGGAACAAGAAAATTAGTGCAGGGGTCCGTGAATAAGGCGCATATGAGGTCTTTTGTAATTTCTTTTTCTTTACATCCACATATGATAATTTGTTGGAATAATAAACCCTACAACCCTCTCTGTAAGTTGTCCAATAATCAATTTTCCTGTTGCCACGTCAACTTGAGCAAGTAATGCCTCCAATGTGTTTGCAAGAGAGGCGTGGTGGGGGTTTGTAGATTGTGAATCCCTCATTATTTTGATTAAATCCTCAATTTCAATTTTGTTTTCAACTATGTGGGCTGCTAAATCTTCTTGACTACCCCTGGGGATGTTGAGCAATTGTGGGAGGGTTGGGAGGGATGACAGGAATAACAGGGTTTGGTTGTGGTTGATTCCCTCGACCTCGAACTGTAACAATAAAAAAATGTATTCAATTCAAATTTTAATCTATAATTATCATATTTCAATGCAATTTTGAGAAAATAATTGTGCCTACCTCTTCTTTGTGGTGCCATCATCGATTCAGATCTTCCCGACAATCCAGAAACGATCCTTTGAGCTTGAGATCCAGCTGAATGAAAAAAAAAACGAGGGCACGGTTAAGTTCTGAAACTCGCATTTGAGGGAGATAAAATGATAGAGGCTCGGGCCTCTTTTTTTATTTATAGCAAACATAATGCATACACGTCATAACGCATACGCGTTATGCTTTGGTAAATCCCAAACCTGAGAATTTAAAACGTGATCGCATTATAATAAAACGCGTACATATTTTTTTCTTTTTTTCGGGTTTTTGTCCACTTTTTTGCCCCCCAACTTCATGCACTTACCCACAAGGATTACGAGACAATAGACAAAGGATGTATGATGAAGACAGTAAAGATATTGAAGAGGGCGAAGGGAAGATGGAGAGGTGGGGAAGAAGCGACAAGAAAGGGTGGGAGTGGGGGAAAAGGATGGGAGAGAAAAGAGAATGGGGGATAGAAGAGGTAATGCCAGTGAGGGGATGTTAGGGAAAGTCCACTAACAATGAGTGGTGGGGAAGGATGAGAGAAAAAATGAAGAAAGGGAGAAAGTAAACGAGGAATGGAAAGGGTAACACCAATGAAGGGACGTTAGGGAAAGCCCACTAATAATGAGTGGTGGGCCCAAAGGAAGGAAGGAATGAAGGGAAAATGGAGAAGGTCCAAGGGAGTGAATGAGGCCACGCGGAATGAGGATTGATGATTTTTAGGGAAATTCCACTAATAATTATTAGTGTGGGAATAGAAGATGATGATGAAATAATGTTAGAGGAATGTTAACAACAATGGCGAGTAAGCGTGGGGGTAGATATGTGGGAGAATTCGAGAAGATGAAGTGAAAAGAGTAAAGAAAAGGTGAGGAGAGGATGCGGAGGATAAGGATGAACAAGGTGGGGATGAAGAAACAAGACATGGAAAGAATGGGAAGAAACCGTATGAAGGATGATGGATCAAGAAGGGAAAATGGAGGAAAATAATGTGATTATAGGTGGAAGATATTAGACGTATGTTCGAGATGATAGGTTGAGAAAGAATAATGGTAGGAGGAAAATGTGGTTGGTATGGAAGACCAAGAGGAAGGAATAATCAATGAAGGAAATGAAGAATGATGCAAAGGAAAGGTCCAGAATGATGAGTTTGACTTAAGGAGAACCCTTAAGTGAAATTGTCATGCAATGGAAGTGGTTAAGTAAGATTGCAAGCGAGCGATGCTGGAGATGACAAGTGGGCAAGCAAGAAGTGGTAGTTTGCGAGAATGGAAGAGGAGGTGAGAGGATGTGATAATGGGGAATGCCGAGAAAAAGTGAAGGGTGAAGATGTGTAGTGATGGGGAAAGGCAAGAAGACAGATCATCCTTAAGAGGGACTCTTAAGTGAGATCGTCATGCCACGCGAGTGGTTAAGTAATATTTCCAAGCAGAGGATGGTGATAGCGGTGGTAAGAAGATGTGGTGATGGGGAATGAAGAGAAAATGTGGATGGTGAGAATGTGGAGTGATGGGTGAGTGCAAGATGACAGGTCATCCTTAAGAGAGACTCTTAAGTAAGATCGTCATGCCAGGAGTGGTTAAGTAAGATCACCAAATTGACAGGGATGATATGCAAGGAGAAAGACAAAATTGTATTGGGTACAAGGGTGGAATGGTTGGTTGAAGAAGATGATTATGATGAGAGGCAGGAGAAATAAGATGGGGAAAATATGATGGGATGGGGGAAGGCCATAGGGCAAATCAACCTTAAGAGGGACTCTTAAGTAAGATTGTCATGCGGCAGGATGGTTAAGTAGGATCGCCAAGCTGAAGAAGAAGAAGAATGATGATAGAGTTGGTGGGAATATGGTATGACAAAATGGACTAAAGGGGAACCCTCAAGTGAATTTTCCATACTATGAGAGTGTGTAAGTAGGATGACCAGACGATAGAAGACGGATTCGGGAAGGATGAGAAAAGAGTGAGTGATGTATGCCGAGTGGAAGAGGAGGTGAGATGAGGTGATAACAAGGAAGAAAGGAAACAAAGGAGTGTAACATGAATGGATGGAGGAATATATGTAGTGGAGGACGGAGAGTGTGAGGGGAATCCTTAATTGGGATGCCCACATGGTGAGAGTGATGATGCGAGAATGAGAATCAAAAGAGGTGGAGTGGAAAGATGGGTGTGGTGGTGATTGTTTTTTGATGAGAGGGGAGATGGTGGAGAAGCTTCTACAGCGGGAAGATCTTAGGGAGAGGGTATACCTCCACCGAGAGTCCCACATAGAAGGGGTTATTAAGTAAGATTGTCAAGCGGGAAGTAGAAGAGTGAAAGGAAAGAATACAAATGGGTGAGAGGGGACAGGAATGGTGAGAAGGGTAATGTGGGGATAAGTGGCAGATGAGTAGAAATGAGGAGTGAGGATGAATGAATCAAATACATGGTGATCATGGTGAGGGAGGAGGAGCTGTTGGATAGTGAATGCTACTTGAGAAATATCTTCAAGTAAGATTCACAGGTACTACAATGGTGATCAAGTAGAATTCCTAAACCGGGAATGTATTAGTATGAGTGAATGGATGGGGCGCAAAATAATATTTCGATCATGTAGGAAGATGCTCACGTGACGAAAAGTATCTTAATTTTAATATAGCACATAACAGGATGCATCATGATATAAAAGATCAAGATGCCTAGACTATAATATGTGTGATAGCATAGACAAGTGGCCATCAAAAGGTTTGATGCCTCGACGATATGCAAGTGGAAGAGAGCATAGACAAAGGCCATCAAAAAGTATGATGCCCCAGTACGATATGCAATCAAATAACATAAGTATATTAGAGAGAGCACTAGGATACATAAAATCAAGATACCCCCTGTAATATATCAAGATACAAAAAAAGTAATTAATAACTTGTAACTAATAATGCAACACAAGAACTAGTAAACATGTCCCTAATGTGTTCCATGGTGATGATTGATTGGATGTGCCCCCAAGCAAGGGTATAAGGATGTAGAATGGATTGGGTCATTGTCCTCAAACAAGGAAACAATGAGAGCCGGATTTGCCCAAGCGAGGATTCACACGAGGAGAAGTAGTTTGAATTTGATAGTCATAAGGTGGTTAGATCATTCGTTGGGGATAATAGTTCAAAGGATGAATTGTGTTGATTATTACGTTTTTAGGGTTTTTACTGTTTTACAAGTTTTTAGAATTTTGTGATTTTGTGTATGTTTTTGGGATTTTGAAGAGTTTTCAAATGTTTTTGTATTTTGGAGATTTTCTAATGTTTTTTTGATTTTTGAGATTTTCTAATGTTTTTGGATTTTGGAGATTTTCTAATGTTTTTATATTTTTGACATTTTCTAATGTTTTTGGAATTTGGGGATTATTTAGTTTTTTTTTTTTTTTTGAGATTTTATAATGTTTTGGGGATTTTTTATTTTCTAATGTTTTTGGAGATTTTGTTTTGGAAATTTATGGACCAAAATGCAAACTTCTTTTGAGAGGTGATAAACTAGGATATTGTCTATATGTATTGTGTTCCTCGTGGTAGCTTATGCTTTGAATAACACAAAAATTCTCATTCCATTGGCAGGATATGTTGGTGATGATATGATGAAAGAATTCCAACTCCATTCTTGACTCCACGCAACTAGTAAGATGCAAGGGCTCATCACCGAGAATCAAGGACGTAAGATGTAGATAATGAATATAGAGACAAGTGCTAACAACAATCCCTTTGGGAAATTGTGACTCAATTCTTCTTAAGGTTACTGAACCATTTTCAAAATGACTTTCACTTTATGGGTCACATGTTAGACTTAGACAATTACGTGGCCTGCTGATTGGTAAGATATGAGGTGAAGGGATAGTTCTCTCTTCACTTAGACATCTAAATTACTTCTTTAGGGATTGTATAATTGTAAGCATTTTTAGATTGATAAGATTTTGTATTCTTGAAATGAATCCCTATGCCTTGCCCCATGCTACCAGTAAGAAGCAAGGGCTCATCACCGAAGGCAAAACATAGGCTAGTAAATTCTTTTTTGTTTTTTTACTTTTTTTTTTATGTTTTTTTTTTTAGAGTTTTTGAATGTTTTTATTTTTTTATGTTTTTGTGAATGACCCTCTATGCTTTACCCCATGCCACCAGTAAGAGGCAAGGGTTTATCACCAAAGACAAGACGTAGATGAGTAAGGGCACCTCACTCCATTCCCAGTCTCACACTACCCAAGAAGAAGTATGGGCTCAACACCAAATACTGTAAAGAACGCAAGGTGTGACAATGAATTATTCATAATTTATTGAATTGATTGAATTTTACAATAGTGCTTTGTATTTGAAAGGAACATTTTCTCCCAATCTCAAGCCCACACGACTAATAGGACACGAGGGTTCAACACAGAAGACCGAGATGGACGATCAAACAAACTAGGTACAGAAGTTTAGATCTTTGTTATGAAAGAGAGAATTTCTTTGAAGGGAATATATTACCATCAGTAAGCTTCTAGGTATGACCATAGGTGAAAGCAAATGAAAATGGGAGATATTATAAGAAGTATGATGATCACAAACTTAATAGGATCTATATTAGTACTTGTCTAATGATGATAAATATGAAGATGTGATTTTGATAGTGAAAATATTTGCCAATGAAAATGAATCACTTTAAATTATTCGGAGATAAGTTAGACAGAAAGAACAATGTACAAGTTGTTGTCTCCCGGAATAGTGAATGCCTCAAGGATAAAATTAAATTAGATGTATTGCATTCATTGTTTCATCAAGTTCTTGACCATCTTCAGTGGCCAACTTATAGGCTCCTGAGCCAAATTTAGTTGTAATTACATAAGGTCCTAACCAATTAGGCTCAAATTTTCCTTGTTTTTCTTGCTCTTTAGTAGTATTCTTTTTATTTTATTTTAAAATGAGGTCGCCAATATCTAACTCTCTGGGTCTTACCTTTTTATGATAATTGTGTTACAATCGGTTTTGATAGACTTGAAGATGATTGAGGGCATTAAGTTGTTTTTCATCGAGAAGCTCGAGCTCTTGAAGTCGTGATTGTCGGTATTCATCCTCATTAATTATATCTTTAAGGGAGATTCTCAAGGATGGGAGTTCTATCTCAATAGGTAAAATGGCTTCACAACCATAAACAAGGGAAAATGGGGTGGCTCCAGTAGGTGTGCGGTAAGATGTATGGTAAGCCCAAAGAGCGGGGTAAATTTGAGTATGTCAATTGCATCCATGGGTGTTGATGATTTTTTCCATGATGGATTTTAAAGTCTTGTTGGTTGCTTTTGCTTGACCGTTACCCTAAGGGTAGTATGGAGTGGACCACTTAAGTTTGATGCGGAAACATTTGGCGAGGTCTTTTACATCTTGGTTTTTAAATGATTTTCCATTATCTGCGACAAGAGCGGATGGAATACCAAATCGACAGATGAGATTATTAAAAATGAACTTCGATATTTGGCTACCGGTAACATAGGTGAGAGGCATAGCTTCCACCCATTTAGTGAAGTAATCGGTAGTAGTAATGATGAACTTATGTGTCGGATGATGTTGGTCTGATTTTACCAATGAGGTCAAGTCCCCATTAAGAGAACGGTCATTGTGTAGTTATTGATTGCAATGTTTAGGTAGGTGCGTGGATAAGATTTCCATGCTTTTGACAGGCTTGACATCATTTGAAAAAATGGCATGCATCACTTTCCATGGTGCGCCAATAATATCCAAATCGCAGGATTTTCTTGGCTAAGGCTATACCGTTTGTGTGTGCTCCACAAATACCAAAATGGACTTCAATTAGGACACTTGAGGCTTCTTCCTGATTAAGACATCGGAGAAGCATGTCATCATATCCTCATTTATAAAGAGTTTCGCTAAAATGGTGTAACGAGAGGCACGTTGTGCTAAAGCGTGTTTATGCATTGGTTTCATGTCTAGTAGGAAATGTTTTATCATGGATGAAGGTGTAAAGATCATGGTACCAAGGGTTATTTGGACCCACGATTTCACATACCATAGTGTTTTTAGGAAGATCATAGGCAGGCATTAAGATATGTTCTACGAGAAAATGTGCTTGGGGTTGATTAGATGCGATTTCTAACAGGATCTAATAGTTGCCATAATGTCAACAGATTTATTATGAATTCTAGGGATTTGATCAAAGCTAATTAATCGAAAATAGCTTTAAAGGCTATCCACCATGCGCTTATATGGGATAAGTTTTTCATCCTTGACTTGGTATTCATCAGTAACTTGTTTGATGATAAGTAAAGAATCACCAAATACAGCTAACTCTTTAAGATTCCAAGATATAGCTAGTTTTAATCCTGCGATTAGAGCTTCATATTCTACGATATTATTGGTACATGGGAATGCTAATTGAAATGATTTGGGGATGACATGTCCGCTAGGTGTGATAAGAAAAATACCAGCTCCTGATCCATGGAGATTACAAGATCCATCAAAAAATAGAGTCCAAGTTGGCGCGATGTCTATGTGCAGAAGATCTTCATCAGGAAATGCAAAATGGAGTGGTTTTGTGCCAGGAAGGGGTGCCTTAGCAAGTTGGTCTGCAAGGGCATGTCCTTTAATTTCTCTCTGCATGGGAAAAAACTCGACGTCAAATTCACTAAGTAGTATGACCCAACTAGACATTCTTCCTATGAGAATGGGTCAGACAAGAGATACTTGAGGGGATCAATCTTGGCGATCAACTTAGTTGTGTGATTGAGAAAGTAATGACGTAACTTATGGAATGCAAAGGTGACCGCCAAGCATACTTTTTCAATTTGGGAATATCATACTTCATGCTCAATAAGTGTTCGAATAAGGTAGTATACCTATTCTTTTGATTGATCGTTGTGTTGCACTAACAGAGCTCCTATGGCATGTTCAGTGGCAGATGTATAAAGTAGCATGGGTTTATCTGCAACTAGTGACATAAGAATAGGTGGGCTAGAGAGGTATTCTTTTAACTTAGCAAAAGATTCTTGACAATCGTGGTTCCAGTGGAATTGTGCATCTTTCTTGAGTAATTGGTTGAAGTGATGGCACTTATCACCAACAATGATATGAAACGTCGAATAGATTGGATTTTTCCTTAAAGACTGCGTGTAATTGTTTTAGGTTTTGAGGACACATTTCTGTAATGGCTTTGACTTTTGCAGGATCCACTTCTATACCTCTCTCGAGACAATAAACCCTAATAATTTACCAGAGGTCACCCCGAATACACATTTCTTTGAGTTAAGACGAACCTTATACTCACATAATCTTTCAAAATGTGTTTAAACACGCTGGATGTCCTATTGTGTTTTTATTTTGCTAATATATCATCAACATAATCTTCCATGATATCAAGTAATATATCATGAAAGATGACTGTCATTGCTCGTTGATAAGTGGAACATGTATTTTTAAGCCGAAATGCATGACCTTATAACAAAAGGTGCCTCATGGTGTAGTAAATGTCATTTTATGTTGATCTCCTTCAGCAATATGTATTTGATTGTAACCAGAAAATCCATCCATTAAGGAGAACATTTCATGGCCTACCGTAGAATCGACAATCATGTCTATGTTTGGCAAGGGAAAGTCATCCTTGGGACAAGCCTTGTTAATGTCTCGGAAGTTTGTGCATATCCTGATGTCGGAGGTTTTTTTGTTATGGGAACTATGTTAGATATCCATTTCGAATAATCAATAGATCAGATAAAGTCAACTTCCAAGAGTTTCTCAAGTTCGGCTTTGACAAGCAATACTACTTGGGGATGCATTTTGTGTAGTTTTTGTTTCACAGGCTTTGCATCTGAATGCACCACAAGGTGGTGTACTACAAGAGATGGATTTAGGCCTAGTATGTCCTTATAAATCCATGCAAAGATATCTTGGAATTCAATAAGGAGTGTTATGAATTCTATGCATTATTGGTCAGACAGACTAATGCCAAGTTGTAAAATGTTTGGTTGTTCGACGGTTCAATTGTTTATGTCTTTAGTTTCTTCTACAAGCATTTTAGATGTATCATTTTAGAAAATGATGTTAATGGCTAATGTTAGTCATCATTATCGGGTGACTCGGGGGAGTTGGAAAAATATTTTTGTGTGTGATGTTGAGAATTTTTATTGACATGTTTGTTTGATAAGGTGGCGATGAGATTTTGACTATGGGAAAAAAAAATTTGCACTTCTGATCCAAATTTTCGAAGGTAAAGGATCCAAATATTCTATTTCTTCACCAAAATAGGTCGATTCATCTAGGTTGATTTCAAATCCTTTTCTATGGTCGGAAGTAGGGATTTGATCACGAGTTCCAAGGAATTCTTCAATGGCTTCATCATTTTGGAACATGTCCATGGCCACATGATGTGATTGGCCATGGTCTATGAGAGTCGGATGTGTAAGCTCGAAATCGATGACGTTAATGGATAAATGTTCAAAGTAAAGATGTGTTTCAATGAGGTCTTCAAAAAGGCTATGTGTAGACCTGGTGTCACTATCAAAGTTGGTGTTGTCATTATCACTTAAAATTAATGCAGAGCAACATCGAATACCTTGAAACCCAAACCATGTTTATCGTGATATTGTGTGTAATTGATTGGGTCTAAACGACCTTGTTCATTTGGATCGAGTCATTTACCCTTCCATTGCATGTTTTTCATTATTTGATGACCTTTGGTAAATTGAGGGGACTCATAGGGAGAAAATTCGTCATTATATAACCAAGATCCTGAAGAACTTGGAATATGTTCATTATCAAGATAACCAAATTTTTTCCAAACTGATTGTCCCAATTGGTAAGTGGGATGGATTCTTAGATGCAGAGCGTTGGGTTTGCCATAGTTGTGTGGGGATTTGTTGATGTAAAAGGAGTCTGCCACCTTTTGAAATTGATATTCACCACATCCTTTGTCAATAATTTTGAATGTGTGGGATGGGGACCAGTAGGTACCTCACGTGGCGGGAAGTCAGTTTGGTAGTTCTGAAAGATGAAGAAAATGGGTTATAAGAAGAGGGGGTGGATTAGAGGATGAAGCTTGGTTAATCGAAGGAGAAGGTATCTTAATAGAAGAGGTATGGTTAGATGAAGAAGGTTGACTAGGCGAGGAAGAAGATTGTGGTGGAAGAGTGATTGTTGTTAGAAGAAGAAGCTTGATTAGTGGAAGAAGATGATTGATTAGTGGGAGGAGGATTGGTTGAAGATTGTTGATTAGCGAAGAGAATGGATTAGAAAATGTGGTTTGGTTAGAAGGTGATGGTTTCAGATCATATTTGGGGAGTGTATCCGGATCGACACGTGTTTCGTTAGGGATTACGCGAGGTGGAGCATTTATCTGTTGATGGACAATAGTGATCATGTCTATACCGCCCTTCGAGGAATCTACAATACTCAAAGGGTTGGGGATCCGCATGCAGCGTAAATTCTTTTTCCAAATGAGAAAATTTAATACATTGGTGGAACGTTGATGGGATGGCTTTCATGGCATGAATCCATGGTTGGCCGACGAGAATGTTATATGCAACTTCTACATCCACCACATGACATATTGTTTCTAAAGTGATGGGTCCAACTGAATAGGTAATGTGATTGTGCATTTTGAATTTTTTTCACTATTATCATACCCACGAATGGTTATGATGTTGTTTTGTAAATCAATTTCGAGTGTCACCTAAGTAGCGTAAGATTTTCATAGAACAAACATTCGATGTGGATCCATTTTCGATTAATACGCGTTTGACCTTACGATGAGTTATATAACCCTCAACATATAAAGAATGATTATTAGCGATGTTGGGATTAAGAAGACCAGTGGGACCAAATGATAAAATAGGATTGGGTACCAAAATATGTGCGATTAAAGTCCTGGAATTGTTGTGAATTGATGTCCTCTAGGACACAAGCATTATTCAATGTTTGCATAAGGATGCGTTGTAGTGCGGGAGAAGAATTAAGTAATTCCATGATGGAAATTTGTGTTGTAGTCTTCTCCAATTGTTTGACAATATTGAATGATGGCACAAGTTATGGAGTGGAATTGGTGGTGGAGTTAGATGGTGGATTAGGAGGTGGTGTGGGAGATGAAGTAGCAGATTTTTTTGTTGTAGGGACCCACATTGTTTTTTCGTTTGGTGGTGATCATGCAGTTAGTTCTAATCTTTATACTTGCCGCTAAGTCTTGGTCATAGTCTATGGTCGAAATGACTGAGTCATACTCGACGTTGCTTAATGATTAGCCCTTATCCTTTGAATTATCGTCGTAGTTAGGGAAGGGGTTTTGAACATGTTAAGTTTTTCGTTGGGTGTTTTTGTCTCAGAAGTATTTTCAACTTCTATGTCTCCACGTTCGATCAGGACTTAGATGTAATGGTGGAGTTTCGTGCATCGATCCAGAGTGCCCTTTTATGCGATAGTAATCACAATATTCATTGTCTTTATATCAATTCGGTTTGGGTTTTCCTTCTTGAATGGTTTGACAATGGAATACGTAATCATGTTGGCATTGAATCTGTCTTTCGCCCCGAGAAGGAGTTTCCTTTCTAGGGATTATGATCGGTTGTTTCGATTTAAATGTGTTGAGTGGATTCCTTTGAACGTTTTAGATATGGCGAGAATTGGTAATGTTATCGTTGACTATATTTCGGTTTCGGTTAAAGAATTTGGATTTGTCCTGTTCTGAGGGGTGTCTCTATGAGGTTGGTCCTAAAGGGTGTTTTAAGTAAACCCTTAGGAATGAGGGCTTTACAATCTAGTATTCCCTTTTCAATGACTTCTTCAAAATTACTTAGACAGTGCATTTGCATGTGGAATGATAATTCAAAGCATTGAGATTTGGAACAAAAATGCTAACCAATTGTCTTTTGGGTATTGAGCAGGGAAATGCTTGTAATTCCTCGCCATCGTTGTAAAAAAGAGGCGAAGTTTTGTTGGGCCTTTGTCTAGTGTTACAGAGATCGAGCATGGTTATTTTTGAGTCTAAGTTGAAGGAAAAATGTTTGATGAATTTTTCGATAAGTCTATGAATGTCGTGATTGACCCTTTGGGAAGATGGAGAAACCAGTCTAAAGCCTGTCCTCCTAAACTTTGAGGGAATAATCGTAAAAGATATGTGTCACGATAAGAAACTTCCTGACATTGCATGTAAAATTCCTTGACATGTTCACGGGGTCACCTTTGCTTTTGTATTTATCAAATTTTGGGATTTCAAGGATGATGGAAATGGTAAGCATAATATTTCGTATCAAATGGGTAAGGACATAGTTCTTCAAAGTTGAATTGTTTTGATTGTTTTTGTAGTCCTTGGATGGTGTCTTTCATATGTTTCCATTCTTGTGTGAATGGAGAGGCAGGGGACGGGTTATCAAGAATTTTGTGAGTATTGGGGTCTGGATTGGAGTCTTTTAACCTTTCAGCTCTAGCAGTTGCTTCCTCAAGTTTCTTTGTTAAGTCTTAGATTTTGGTGAATAACTCGTCGGCCAAAGAGCTATTTGGGTTGTTTGGTATTTCGTTGTGGTAACTCGATTCACCATTGTCGATAAGTTTGTTTAAATTTTCAGTCCCGAAGTCGAGGGTAGTTTTTCCCCATGGCTAGGATGTGCAATAGATATTCGTTCTTGTTTTGTTCTATCACCCTATTTACTTGTTCTTGTTCTTCATTGGTGAGTTTTGGTTGCGTGACTTCTTCATCGTCATTTTCATGATTGTGACTATATGTGAATACCATGATGAGATAGGTGTGTGCCTGATTAAGTTGTAAAAGTGGTTATGAATTTTGAGCTAGACGTGATTAAATGAGAACTTGATTTCTTTGGATTTGGCTTGAATAAGCTCGTGATTGCTGATAAGGAGAGTAACTCAAACAAGTTATCTCAATATGATTGTGATATAACTCGAGACAAGCTATTAGGGAATTTGTGTCATGTTGTGTAGATTTGGCTTGAACAAGCTCTGGATTGTTGACGGGAGAGTAACTCAAACAAGTTAATCTCAATATGATTGTGATATAACTTGAAACGAGTTATGAAGGGATTTGTGTCGGATGTGATTTTGATAAACTCGATAGTTGACAAAATAAGGAGTGAACTCAAACAAGTCTCCTAATGTCAGTTTGATATAGCTTGAAAACACGTTATGGAGGATTGGTTGAAGCAAGCTAATGAAATCGGTGCGATGTTTTGGTCTTCGTTGTTGGATTGCTTCAACGTTTTGCTTGGTATTGAATTGGTCGAGAAATGGTTTTGTGGAACACGACTAGGATTTGAACTTTTACAATGAACACATTGATATCAACCAAGTTTTATGATAAGAATAATGCTAAACTATTTTGTTGACAAACAGCAAGCAGTCATGTGTATCAAATTGTTTTGGCTCAAGAGGTAAATTCTTCAGAATGATCATTGTTTCATGTAATCATACAAGTATGTTATGGAATGATGGATGCAGACTCTTATCACTCCAAAAATATGTTTCCTCTAATATACCCTAGTCTTGATATACTTACTTTGTACGGGGACAGAGTTGGTACAAGAAACCCTTAGAGCACTGGAGGAGACTCACCAATTCTTACTTACCTGCTTTGGAGTGAATCACCAAGTCCAAGACAAGTTTTGTGAAAAGGTGGAGGGTGATGGGGAGATGAATGTGTATGATGTCCTTATAACTCGCCAAAGATTTACATGGACAATGCACATGCCGAGCTTCGTAGTTACTATTTAGGCGCAACTTGCATGCTCCACATGACAATATTACCCTTGTGAGTGAAGAGTAGTGGCGAGGTAAATACCGAATCTTTGTGATGAGACGATGTCTCAAAGTGCAATGCAGATGCAAATGTTATTGGTGCATAGTAGTCAAGTCCACGCCACCGATGTAACGCGTCGGTGGTGATGAAATCCACATCAACTACGTGCAAAAGCACAATGATGAAGTGATTAAATGTAGGGTTATTTCCAACTTGAAATAAATCACTAGCGAGAAAATGGCAAAGTGTACACTGAATGTACTAATTTTTTTGGTTTCAAACATTTTCTTTGAATGGTGATACTTTTGCGGGATTTTTTGTTGTGTTTTTATAATATTCTAATGATGCGGTCCTGCAAAGAGTAAATTAGTAGTTATTCTACAGATTAAGTGTTAGAAAATTGATAGTGATTGTTTTTTATTTTCCATGTCGCTCGAAGGCACAAGAAAAGAGCATACACAACCAACGACTGAAAAAATATTAATAATACGACGAAGTAAAATAATGATTGAAATGGCCATTAGAAAACAAAGTTAGAGGATCCAGTAATGTTAGAACAAGAAAATAAACAATCGCAACTATTTTTTATTTTCCAGATCACTCGAAGGCGTAGGAAAAGAGCATACGCGGATACAATTGGAACAAATTGTGTTAAAAATGTTAATAATTATTGCACTTAATCGTGATTGCGAAATAAGCGATAACTATTATCTTCACAAAAAATAAAAAATACGACGAAAAAAAAGTTTTAAAACATTACTAGAAGTGTCGTCGTGGAAAGTTGGAATGTAAGGCAAAAAAATTGTTTTTCATAGTCTAGGTAGGGCCTCCAGTGTGCAAAAGACGATTGGGAATGTGAACCCAATAATTTTGGCGTGATAGGTGCGAAAAGGTCATGTAGTGTCGAAAAAGGTCCTGCAAGAAAATGATTAGTAGTTTGTACCTGCAAACAATGTTAGTAGAATAATCACTAAAAAGAAGTAGTGAAAATCGTGAAGTTGTACAAAAACACAAAATCAAGTTGATAAAAGAAAATGTGGAGATTGTGAATGAGGACGCAAAAGTTACAAAACACGATTAAGAATGATCTTGAAAAAGAATATCGAAAAGTGATAAATATTGCACGGGTGGTCGGAAAAGGGAATTAACGTTGGTTATTTACGATTGGGAAGAACCGCACAAGAAGGTACAAATTTGAAAAATCAAATCATGAAAAACTATTAATGATTTGGTACAAAGTGATCAAAAGCAACTAAAAATGAATAATGATAAAAGACATAATTAAATAAGAGTGTTATGAAAATCGTGATAAAGACAAAATAATCAATAACTCGAATCGGCAACGTGATGGGAGTGTGAACGTGGTGGATTTGAATAAGCTCGTATACAACTGTGAAGACGAAAATATGGACTTATATGGTAAGAAGGTGGATCAATATGATGAGAAGGTGGACTTAGACAAATACAAATGTGAGATGTAATGTGAATGTATCAACAGAATAGGTTAGGTGAAATATGTAATGGAAGAGGGTAGGTGATAAAGGGATATTGAATGAAGAGATGTCTATGAATGAAAATTTGATAAGTCAAAGTAACTATTCAAATCCATATTCGGTGGATAATGTTATGGGTGATGTTCGGAATAAGACTTGGTGGAGAAGATAGTAAATAACGTTCAAATCTCTATTCAAAGTAACTAGTCGAATCGATAAATGTGATTAATAGTTTGTTTATATTGTAGTGGGTGGGGTCAAATGGGATGGGAGTTGGAGGGCTTGTGGGTGGTCGCGGGAGTAGTTGGGTCCGAACCGTGGCGGCGAGAGGACATGATGTGTTGGAGGCATCAGCACAGGCGAGGATCGAATGTAAGAGCTCAAGTGAGGAGCGAGGGACAAACAAACAGGAAGGGATGTCGGTGTTGGGAGGAAGGATTGGGGAGAAGAGGTCGACTTGGAAGGGTGGGAAGGAGTCGGTTGGAAATGTGGGAAGGAGTCGGGACTGTGTGGGAGGAGAGGGGAGAAGGGGGTGGCGTGGAGGTTGGGGAGGGAAGATGGAGCTCGGAGATTAGGAGAATTATAATGCAACTCGGCGAAGGGATTTGGTGGATCGACGTGTAGGAAGTGAGTTAGGTCGGTGTGTGGGTGAGATGCTGGGAATGAGTTGGCAAAGCATGTTTGGGGGATAGGATTAGAGTTTGGTCAATGTAATCTGTAAGGCCAAGGTGGGTGGGTGACGGGAGAGTTGGAAGGGAGAGGATGTGGAAGTGTGGGTGAGTTGGATGCACGTGGTCGAAGGGAGGGACATGGGTGTAGGTAGTTAGGTGAGAGGAGAGGATTGTTAGCTCGATCGCTACTTGGTAGGGTGGAAAGGGGGGAGGGTAGATAGGTTAGGATAGGGTTTACTATTATTATTTTTATTTTGATGTAATTTATTTAATAATTTTGTGTGTTTTGTTTCGCAGGTTAATATAAAGAATAACAGACTAAATTAATATAAACCAAAGAAATGAGAAAGAATACCAAATCCAGACAATGGTATGACTATGAGTATGATTAGTATGTACTACGAACTCTAACTATTAAACCAAATTAAACAAAGATAATCTTGAAAATAATTTTCCGGACCGACTTCCCATGACAGTAGAATTCAAAATGCAATTTTTTTGGAAATCAAGATCTATATTGGTTTTTTTAAATGATGACAAATGTGCTTTTTAAAGCCAAAAATTGGAGACTAAATGTAAAGTAACCTCTTTAAGGCATCATGAGACTGAATTTTTTTTTCGCAACGATCCACAAGTATCCATATCGGTGATGAATGAATGTCTGCTAAATACCTAGCACCGAGTTGGTCAAAGATGTGACGAGCATCGTAGTGTCATTATTACTATAACCTGCATACACACCACAAGATACCACACAACAAAAGCACTTCCCATAGCGTGAAGGTTAACCAAAGAAGGCCATAAGGCACAAAAAAGGAAATAATAAAACAATAATAAACAAAGAATGGATAAAACCACTAATTGGGAAATCAATGGTAACAAATCAAAAGTAACTGGGCGTGCTAGAATGTAAGCTATGAAAAATGCATTGATAAACAAGAAAGTAAAACACTAACAATAATACCTTCTCCTTCGTGATTTAACGTAGCAAACCTCGAATGGGCAAGGAAACATGGATGAGCCCTGATTACATGATATGTAGGTGTTTTTCTCGAAATGGAGCAAGGCCTTCCTGCAACAAGATCTACTTACTTTGCACCAAATGGAGAAAAGGATTATGGATTTGGGGTGCTTCAAGATGAGGCTATTTGGGCATTAAGACGAGGTGGAGGGATGTTCTTTGCTCAAATGATGCAAGAACTCAGACATGGCATTCAAGTTTATTCTCCGTGTCTTAGAGGGGAGAGGTAATATTGTATTTATAGCATGAGGAAGTGATTAACTTGTAATTTAAGTAATCATGGTTTGAAAATGTGGGCAAAATTAGGTGAGTGGGGACCATGCACCCGGGGAGGCCGCGGGGAGTCATCGAGCATACATCCTTCGGTCGATATCTCGCCTCCCCACCCCTTATAGAGGTGGGGTGAGGTAGAGAGACACTTTCTAGATAGATCTTTTCAATCCTTTCGTTACTAAAGAATTAATATAATCCGGAGAAAGCCATTCTTGTTTAAACAGTTCATTCTCTATTTGTTTCAATAACATTAGGTGAAAATTTGACTTGGATTTTTAATTCATAAGTGGAGGATTTATGTGAATGGGGACCACGAAGAGTGAACGAGGATTTGATTTTGAATTTTTAATTCAAAGTAGAAAAACATGGAGAATAATGACATGTGGTAAGGATTATGTTATTTTTATATTTGAAAGGGATAATTAATCAAATTATATTTGATTAATTCGAAGTGTATTTTGTGAAAAATGAAGTACGGGAATTAATAGATTTAAGATGATGTGAAATTAGGGTGTTTACATGTACAACTTATAATTTTAACACCGTATGTATCGTACGGTATGTATTTTCTATTTGTTTCTCCTAGTCTCATATCACTCAATATATCCTTTGGCCTTTATCATTTCATCCGCAATTAAGTGTATCTATCCACCAAGCACATCTTAGACTCCATGTCATATTGTTTGATGCAATACCAACCACCTTTTAATTAGACTACAACCCTCTCAATGGAATATGTTATTGACATCCTAAACCTACCCTACACTTTGTTGAATGCAAAAAAAGAGTTACTTCACCACCTTTAAAAAGAGGAATTTCAAATACTTCCAAGTAAATATACCATATCATTAATTAGATTCCTTAAATTTATTTCTTGGGAAATGTTGCTTACCACCTTCAACTAGTTTATAAGAGAGATATCTATGCACTAAAATTCACCCAAAACTTCAATCATGTCTATTCAAGTGGAAAGCATCTACAAATATATCATATTAAATTTATTTTTGGTAAGTGTCATTCAACAAAACAATCAATCTATAAAAAGAATATATGTCGTAAAATTCACCAAAAACTTACCCCTAGCCTTTGAACATTTGATAGAATGAAACGAAGAGTCTCTCGGCGGAAGAGTTGATAAGGATCTTGAACCAATAACCTAATTCAAGAAATTAGTATAGATGTGTGAACTATATTTATTTGAAAAATGCCAAGAGTTATCAATCTCATTTTGAAACTTTTATTTTTACTTTTTCGCTTACCATAATTATTAATAACTTTATTTCCTTGATGATATATTTGCAATGATTATTGAGAAATAGTGTCAACCTCGATATACTCATGTGTAAGGCTTGAAAAAATATTAGCACCAAAAAAATGCTCCAAAATCCACCATATGGCCAAGAAATTATGATTCTTCTATTGACATTCTAAAAAAGGGAAGACTTCTAAGTCACAGTCAAAATCAATGTCAAATTTAAGATTGGAATTCAAAATGAACACACACAAGACATTACAATCCACCACCATCACCTAAGATGCCATTGATGCAATTGGAGAACGCCTCTCAATATAACTAGGATGTCATTGCCGAATGCCGAAAGTAAAATGCCCCTTGGCGTGATTACCTACTCTTCTCGGTTTAATGATGACAAACTGAAAATATTGTTGGGTAGAGTATGAAAAATGATATAACAAAGAAATACTCTTTAGTCATCTCAGAAGCAATTATTATAGCATGGTCCCATGTTGGGCGCCGCTGCTCCTATTTATTTGGGAAAATATTGTCCCATGTAAAAAAAATTATTGTTGCTGCTAAAACCCAACAAAATTCCTAAAATTTCTCAGCAGCTATACTTTAGGGAGAGAATTTCCAACCCCATAAAACAGCTGGGGAAAAATTTAAGGAGCTTTTTGACACTTGGCATTTAGTTTAAGCTTCCCTCTCAATTTTCCATCCAAAAGTTTATTTCAGATTCATGGGACCCTACTTTTGCTAGTGCTAAAGCTTCCTATTTTATCTCTGCACAGAAAAATAAAAAATCATGGGACCCTATTAATGCTAAAATATCCTATTTTTTCTCTCCCGCATCTGCTCAAATTTTTAGCTTTCCCCTTGCATGGGACCATGCTCTTAGTGGGTACACACTGAACTGCTATAAATTATGCACTTACAGCTTCTTTCTCACCGGTATGGATTTGTAAAGACCTGGGTAGAATTTATGAAAATGTTTTAATACATGCATTACATTACCAAGAATAAAGCTTAGTAAAAGAGTATTTTTCCTTCCAAACATATCCATGGATATATGCTGAAGTGTAGCGTTGAGAACATGGGGATTAAAAAGGCTTCATATTTTAGTAAGCTGTTGAAATACAATCTGAACAAAGGCAAGCTGTGGGTTCGGCATAGAATTTTATTTGCCAACTTTGCATAGAAGATGTCAAGAGATGTGCTGTTTCTGGTCTGGGCTTATGTCTTGCATCGCCCTTTAGTTCCCAGACTGTTTGAAAAGTGGAGCTGTTTTTGTTGTCTCAAAGACAATTTGTGGAAGAATACTTATCCTACGATATACCATCATTGGAAGCCAGTTGAAGCTAGTTCTCTCAAGAACAATACAAATTGATTAATGACTTGCGAAATGATAATGAACCCTTTTTGCTGCTTTTCCAATCAGGTGCATACTCGTTTCGACCATTATAAAAATTACAATAAGCTGCATTAGCATGATTAGCAGAGCAGGATCCGGACAACAGAAGTGAAAAGATGACTTGTAACCATTCATGAATAAAACAAAGTAAAATATTATGTTCAGCTTTAATCTATCACTCGACGCATTAAATTTGCAGGCCCCATATGAGTAAAATTGAAATGTCCATAACTTTACAACATAAACTTCATATAGAGAACAATATCCTCTAATTTTTTGAAATGGTATGGTATTAATGCAACAGATGGAAATACTAGAGACAAAATTCATTTTTTTACCTGTATATATTTAACAGACAGGTGATGTATTCACATACAGAATTTGAGGGGTGAATGTTTGAAACAGGAAAAATAATGCAACGGTAAGAGAGCAAGCAAAGAGAAAAAACAATTAACGTTTATTGACATCATTAGGACATGCCTGATCTAATATGATATACACGAGCATTGTTTATTCTGTTCCTGTCTTAGGTACATATATGGGAAACAAAAACATGTTATGATGTCTCTTAATCTAGCATATAGCATGGACTAAAAATCTATTAGATCTATAGGGGCTACTACTATAAGAGCATTTCTTAAATTTAGTTTGTTCCGGGATTTCGAACTCATGAGAACGAGAGCAGAATGCATCTCCCCCAGATGGCTGTTCCTGAAGTAGGCTACATGGCTCTGGAGAGACAGAAATGGAGAAGCCTTGAATGCTGGTGCAGTTCCATGGAGCATGCTTCGTCTTGGCCATGGTAATGGTAACATTGGTGAGACAAATGTCTTTGAATGGTGCTTTCTGAATGCCATCCAGTTTTCCTGCAGTGCTTACATTTGTTGCTATTATATTGCTATAGCTAATCCTTTCCACTACTGGAATAGCATTTGGATCATACTTATTATCAGGATGGGCACCGTAGGAACCTGTCATGGTAAATGCCCACTTCATGTTGACCATAGTCATTCGATTCACATATATATCCCTGACAAAATTACCCCTGCCTGGAGATGTCTTAATTCTTATTCCTGTTTCAGAATTAATAGCATGGATATCCTCTGCTCGAACATCCTGTATCCCACCTGACATTTCACTACCCAGTGCAATTATAGCACTTGTTGGTGATACTCCAACAAGACGGCGGATTACAATATGCTGACTGGGCATTCCATATGCAATTCCATATTCATCCCAACCACTCTTTATTGCAACTATATCATCCCCTGATTCGACATAGCAGTCTTCAATGCGCACATAAGAACAGGAATCTGCAAGATCAGCACAAAATCTTACATTATCCAAGTAGCAAGCATGTCATCTTTTAATAAAAGAGATGTTAAGGAAAACTTTTATATGAAATATCCCTCCCCAAAAAGCTGCAAATAATGTTTTTGAACTTCTATACCATATTTTTGCTCGAGATTCCTTTCAGCAGAGTATAACCCACTTTTGAGAAGGTATTTGGATTTGATCATCTAGCATTTATTCTGTGATTCTTAAACTTATCCCTCAAGGTTAAGATGGCATATAAAATGGTTTGAAGATGAGATGGTAAAATCTTTTAAACTTATTAATTAATTTTAAAGAATGCAAGTAATGTTGCCTCTTATAGTTTCAAGGGAACAGCCAGCTTGACCATACCGAAAAATGTAGTTGTGCACAATGATATGTAATCAGACATGAATATTTTGGGCCACATGGAAATCAATGGGGCAACCCAGCTGCCACAAACAAAGTTCAACTAGTTGTAACAAAATATGAAGGTGTTCAGAAAATGTAACTGCTAAAGAGCTACCTCAAGACAGCCCCAACAGCCTTGGAAGCTTCATATCTAGGGCATCCAGCTAAAGAAACAGGACCTTTGCAATAGGAGAATGGAGCGTGAAATGTAAAAGCCTGCTGTGCACAAAGACACAAGCACGGTATATACCATGATCTGGCATACATATGTAATAAATAATGATAAATATGTTTTAAAAGGTCATTTTGCTTATGAAGTTACAAATCATGTTTATTTCTCGTTTGCTCAGTCCGGTAATGTTTGTTAGTGATTGCTGCTGTCAAAAATTACTGATTATACAATAAGCTTCCCTTCATTGAAAACAGAATGTAGCACGAGCAGTTGCTTTCAGAAACCAAATTGCATGGTATACATTAATCACAATCTTTTTCTAGCCCCCATCCCCTTAATCATATCCCCATTCAAACATTTGGGTCATCTTAAGGATTTGAGAGCCAAGGGTTTTCCAAAACTGTGATCTTGTTTGTAGTGAAAACTAAGCTTCTGATTGCATAAATGGTATATCCTAAAACTAAAATACTCCTCTACAGCAGAAGAGTGCAGCCACGGAAGTTGAATAAAATTGCATAATAATCATGTTAATGGGCATCAAAACTTGATGCCCATATCTACGCCTCCACCTCGTGCCCCTCCCCAAGTTATTGTCTCTGCCAACAGAGGAACTTTAGCATCTAGTGTAGGAGCTCAGAGAACTACTTGACACCCATATCTACACCTCCACCTCCTGCCCCTCCCCCAAGCTATTGTCTCTGCCAACAATCAAGAAATAACTAGAAGAGGTTTAGCATCTAGGATAGGAGCTCATAGGCTGTGGTAGTCAAGACACAAGGGGTTGGGAGGGTTGTCACATTGGAGAAGCCGCCAATCTAGGTGAATCCGTCTGTAACCAAACCTCTACTTCAATTCACAGTCCAGTCTTTTCAATTTACCCTCTTTTCTCATAGCTTGTTCCACCCTTTTACCCGCAGCTTAATATGTCTAGCCACCTTACATGATTTCTCCCAACTTCTCTATGGACACTTAGTCTGATTTTTCCCATTGTCAAGTTCCCATCTTGATTTTAAACTACTATAGTTGGATTATTGATCTTCCTAATTGTGTAAGCTCCTTTCTTACCATATCCAACTACTAATACAATTTCCTTCTATTTCCTTGTCCTTGCATATATTCATTGCAAGTGTGCTGCATTCTTTGGAATGAAATGACAAACAGTTGATTTCTGCAAAGGATCATCATGACTATTTTTCTTCCAGCAACACTTGTTTTTGGCAATCCATTCTCTGTCTTCAACTCGTCCTGCTCTTGACAATGTTCTAAGTCAGCATAGATCTTGGCCAAATTCTCCTTGGCAAGCTTGACTCAATGCATTCATACTTCAATCAGAGAAGAAACATACCACTTTGTTTGATCATAGTCCTCACAGAAGTCGGCCTCCCTCCAATCTTGAGCAAAGGCAGAATACCCCTTGGCCAAATTCTCCTTAGCAAGCTTGACCTCCATGAACTCATGTTGACTCTCCATTGCCCAAATGTTAAGTGTTCAATGCATCCATGTTTCAATTGGAGAAGAAACTTCACTCGCCACTTTGTTGGATCATACTCCTCACAGAAGTGGGTCTCCTTCCCATCTCAAGCAAAGGCATACACACTAGAGGCCTCCATCAACAGCTCTGCCCAGTTTATTGCCAAGCCATACAACAAGCAAGTTAAACTTTGCAATAAAGCAAAGAGCCATAAATACTTAAGGTGTACCAAACTTGACAACTGAGAAAAATCGTCAAATCCTCAAAAATGGGAACCGAGGATTAAGGAAGTCATCCATTCCTTGCCACCAAGGAATGGAAATACTTGCTTGAGCTTATTTCTTCGCAATTGATCGGTGTCACCTGTTCCTGAGAAATGCATATCTAGTTTGTCGATTACACAGAGGGACTGGCCAAGGCAAATTCTACTGTTGGGAAATAGTATTGGCAGAGTGAATGCAAGAGATATTTCATCTAGAAAATAAAGGTTCTAACATGACCCTTTATTTGATCGGTTTTATGTTTGGATGTTTCTTATCACTCCAATGCACCCTTGAGATCTAACATGGCTTTAAACCCAACATACGATCAGTGGAGGCCCACGGTGTTTAAGCAGGAGGCATTTGGGATCAAATATGGCCATGGCCAAAAATGCTAAGTCCCCAACCAAGCTCATTGCTAAGGTTAAGTGAATGAAGAAAACGTCCCTTGTAGATTCTATCCCGAATGATGAGGAATGCCAAAACACTTATAAGCAAGAGTCTGAGAAGGATATGGGCTTTTCCTGATGTTATTTTAGGCAGCCAAAATGTGCATTGCATGGGTATATCACAATCTCCATCCCAGATTCCTAGCAAGCAATCCTTGAGAATTCAATCTCCTCAAGTGTCATCCCTCTCTTTTTCATTAAGTGCATTTTGATGAAGATGATTCTATGACTATGCATCTTAATGTTGGTCTCTCTAATGCTCCAAAATGTACACTAATGCCTATAGCAATTGTTGCTTTTGAGTCCTTAAAGATAATCCTCTATACTTTCAGAAGGATGATGATGACTAGTTGGATCCTGCAGAGGGCCTTGGGTTGAGTGTGGGCCTTGATTCCCAAAGACAATTGCCAAAGGTGGTGGCTTGTAACTAGTCAACATGCCTATCCCTAGCCCTTCAGCGCTTAAATCAAATCATGATTAAAAAAGGGAAGCCAGAGAGGGAGGAGGTACCAAAGGTTGCATGATGATGAACGAGGATGAACAAGTAAATGAAAAGCGGATGGTAAATGACAATGGTGTTGAGACAAAGGGTGCATATACAAGTACTACCATGGATAAGAAGGTTAGGGATGATGCACAGGAGTTGAACTTTGTACCTTATTATATTTAATGAAAGATGGTCAGAATTGTCAAGAGAAGGATGCATATGGTGAGGAGGATACTATATTGATGCCATTCCCAAGGCTAATTAAGAGTAAGGCTACATGGCAAGGCCAATTGAATGCAATAGGCAACTGGCCCAGATTTTTATAAAGCTATAGGATGAGGCCGCTACATGGCAAGGCCAATTGAATGCAATAGGCAACTGGCCCAGATTTTTATAAAGCTATAGGATGAGGCCGTCCAAGTGAATTTCAAGGGCTATCAAAATTAAATAAAGATTTCTGGTATGTATGCTTTCCTTCGAGTGGAAGGAAGACCCACTTGCATGAGGTATATGATCCTACAAAGTGGGAAGTGAAGGTTCTTCCCCAATTGAGACAGGTATGTGTTGAATGCCCTCCCGCCAAGCCTATTCATTCAACAATCTAGTTAACAATGGAATTAATTTGGGCAAAAATTGTCAACATAAATTGATTGAGTCCAAGCTTGCTAAGGAGAAGTCAGCTAAGGCCAGTGTTATAACTTAGAGCATCGTACCCAAAAATGGGAGGATGAAGACAAAGAAAGAGAAGTGGCTTTACGAGAGAGGAGCGTGGTTGGCACAAGAACAAAGCCATGATGAAAATGCTATGGAAAAGTAGAGAAATTTGGGGCAACAATGCAAATAAGGAAAGCCACTTTATATGAATTTATACAAGGAAAAGGACATAGAAGGAAATTTGAAAAGAGAAGCCGAAGAAAATACGTGAGGTGGCTAGGTCGTCAAAGTTGAAAGTGAAAGGGTGAAAGGAGATTTGAAAAGAAAAGGCAATAAACTAAAGATATTGGTTGGCAAGTTGAAGTGGCTTAAGACTTTGGTAGTAGAGTCACCTAGGTCAATAGTTTCTTCAATGCTACAGACTCCCTAGCCCCTTGACAACTGCGATAGCAATCTGTGGAGCTCCTCCACCAAATGATGCACTTCATTTTCACCCTCTAGTTAGCTCATGAGTGTCAACAAGTGTGGCAACCAGCCTAGAGGAGGCAGATGTAGATGTAAAGTTTTGATGGTAATATCTTTTGAATTAGTTTGGCTTGGCTAGATAATATAAATGTTTTTCTACCAACATATATGTCATTAAGCAAAGCAAAACGAATGCAAAATATATGACTATCAAAATTCAACGCCTACATAGAAGAGATGGTGACTCCCCCTTTCCATGAAAAAAATTTGAAGTGCATCAAAACTCTAGGGTCAATGGGGTTAAGCATAGGTGCCCAATCCTCTCTTGGAAGCACAGAGCAAAAAGATTCAAAAAAATTGTGGACTAAACTTTAAGCAGGCCGTCATCTAGGATGTGTTGAGGTTTTGAAGGATTGAAAGAGAGAAATCCTAATATTGTAAGTGAAGCAAACTCACCAATAAGAAAGAGACATGAAAGGAAATGAAATTATACTATATTAATGTCCACCAATGACCAAAAAATGGTCAATGGGACTCGACAAGATATTTAGTTACAATAGAAAGTCCTAGGGCAATAAGAGAGAGAGTTACAATGAGAAAAACATAGCAAAATAAATTCATCTCAAACTAGAAACAATTACACTAAAATGCATTTAAAAAGGATTCCAAAGTTGATTGGGAATAGCTCAAGAATGACATCAAAAAAAGCACCAATGATTGGTAGGAAAATCATCCACTCGATTGGAATCATTGTCAAGCTGGTTAAATAAACTCGTTGTAAAAAAATGCATTCACCGTTCCTTACCCCTACAGCCCACCCCCAACCCGCTGACTTAGAGCATCCTACCCAAAAGTGGGATGATTTGAAGACGAAGAAAGAGAAGTGATTTGCTGAGACAGAAGCATGGTTGGCATAGAACCAGAGCCTTGAAGATGCTTTTGCAAAAGTAGACAAATTTGGGGTAGCTTTGCAAATAAGGCAACGCACTTTATAGGAATTTATATAAGGACAAGGAAATAGAAAGAAATTTTATGACCGGTTGGATACAATAAGAAAAGTGAAGACACAAAAGGAAGATCAATGACCCAACTCCAAAAGCAGTTTGACTTAGAGAAGGGAACTTTACAGCAGGCAGAGGCAGACAAGAAAGTGCCCAAAGAGATGCTCAAGAAAACATGTGAGGTGGCTAGGGGATCAGAGTTGGCAATGAAAGGGTTGAAGGGGATTTGAAAATAAATGACAAGAGCCTGAAGAGATTGGTTGGCAAGTTGAAGTGGCTTAAGACCTTGGTAGTAGAGTCACCTATGTCGGTAGCTTCTTCAACGCTATAACCTCAGATATATCAACTTCCAGAAAACAACAACAGTACAAATCCTTTTTTAATCCATAGAAGACTCTACACAAGTAACGGAAGATATAATCCAGCAAACTATCACACTAACCTGGATCAATGCCATCTGTATTTGGTGAGCGAAGTGGTGCCAGAATAGTGACATGCTGAATCAGAATGTTGCTGAACCATTTGGCCACCAAAAACAAGTGCAATGATCATATCTTCTACATAATTTGGTTATCAAAGAGAATCGCTGATTTTCCATTAACAGTAAAGTTTTCATACCTGCTGTAAACTGGGTGTAAGTTCCATGCAGGTGAGTTTTGGAAAGTCAGATTGGAAATTACTAAATCCTTTGAATGTATCAACTCAACCATGTAACCACGTGTATACTTCAACTTTTTCTTGTGGAATTTTTCCCACCAAATTGCACCTTGCCCATCTATAGTACCATTATCACCTGGGAATCCATGCAATAATATGAATGGATTCAAGGAACCGCATCTTAGAGAAGAAGATTACATTTTAGGTCATTTTACAAAATGAGAATCATTTAGACATACAAGGCAGCCTGTTTGGAAGCAAACTTCATACCTGTTATAACAACATCTGTAAGGTTATACCCATTTATCAAGCTACTGTATCTCAGATTACCTCCATCTCTACCTATTCCATAAGATGGCAAAGGTGGAATCAAAGGCCATTCTTCTGGATCCTGTCGAATAAACAACCAAAGTTACCAGCACATGAGACATCAAACCAAAGACAAAGCATACCCATCCATGCATGTGATAGAAAGAAAACAGAGGAAGAGATATAGATAAATATGCTAAATGAAAACAAAGGGAATTTCAAAAATCAAACAAGAAAAATATTATAGGTATGTAAGAATTTGCATCTCAATAATAAAAATAAAGTATCAAAAGCTATAAAATAAGTATCTATTCAATTAGAAGACATGAATGATAGATGAGATATCGTGTACCAGGTGATTGTAAAAACACTTGAAAGGCTGGAATATGTATTATAAAATATACATAGAGGAGTTTGGTGTGTTGGATGGTATTGCAAAACCAGATAATTGTATTTGTCAACTTCCAGCCTTTCATTAAGGTACCTTCAGAGGACAAGCTCTGCATGCCATATAATACTTAACTGAACCCTGGGCATCAATTTATTCTGTTTGAGTGGATGGTGATCTTCAAATGGTCGAAGATATGTTTTCTTTTCCTCAATGACCTGCTCATCTCCCTCACAAAGCTCTACCATGTTACTGTCCAGAAATGAGCAGGGGGCGCACATGACCTCAGAATCTCCCATACCACCCTTTAAGTCACTTAGGAGACTATGTAGTAATGGAGAGATTAAAATAGCTATAAACGTCTTTGGTTGACAACATAGTACAGTATGTATTTATGATGGTTTTAATTGTTTTTATTTAAATTGTAACCTTATATTGGATATGCACCATCATTTCTTTTCTATGTTACAAAGTGATGCAATTTTACTGCCATGAACCCTCATCAATCATCCGTAAATTATAATTTGTTTCCTTCCTTCTTTGGCCAGTCATAAATTTCCAGTTTCCTTCTATACTTCTTGATAGATTACGCACAAAGCACGCTTAGCCTACTGAAGAGTTTAAAGTGGTGATTAGCTGCAACCAGAGTTTAGTTTCTGCAGGATATGCGACAGTGGACACCATATTATGAGGTGAGCAGAGAACATAGCATGCGCCATTGAATGAAAAACACATCAACAGATAAGGTGAAGTCACAACAGGGACATATGACACCAGTCTAATCTTTGCTACAGATACAGTAAACAATAGGACACAAACTAATGGATAAATGTAGATTGGTGGATGGGAAAAAAACATGAATGCAAAAATAACAATCGGTGGGCAATTTGGAAGAATATTGGTTGTATCCACTAGATGTTGCACCCATTTACAAAGATTAAAAAGATGGAAAATGGATATGATGGACTTCTGACATAATTTCAGATTTGTGTCAGCCTGTCAGGTACCACTGTAGGATCTTTTGGATTTAGAGCAAACCATCAAATAACTGTCCTTACAAAACCAACCACTGAGAAAGGGGTACCCAAATCAATATATAACAAAATGGAGGAAATAGTATTTGCCATGAATTTTGTGTGAAACCAAATGAACAACTAGGTATTTCATTCCCAATCGTGCACATGTTAGAGACTCAGTAAACTTTTTCATTGGACAATGGTTTTTGTAAGGCTGTCAAATGGTGCATGTCTGAGTACGGAAAGTTTCAGGTCTTGTTCACCATTCATCGTGTCTCAATCCTTAGTGAATAATGATCATTGGCTGAATTCAATGTCATATTCTGTTGATGCAACGAATTTTTATCTTTATGGATGTGAGATAATAATTCCTCTTCTAAGTGTTGATCTACAACACGCATGACTACTTAGATAAGTGGGAAAATGTGTATGATGTCCATAAGGACAATAAATGTCAATGTTTAAAACAAGTATCTACACAACAAGTTCCTCTATTCCAATATATGAGATCTTTGATCAACCTGGAAGACTTCTCTGACCTAAAAACAATACGGTGTAATAACTTTCCTGGCCAACATCATTTTGATATAAAGTTATTATCATGTGCCCACGATACACCACAGCCACCAATCCTGGAAGGATAATGTATTAGCTACCCTTTGATAATCTGCAAGCCGGAATGAGGGATTTATTGTCCACTCGCCAACTATGATTGCACAACATGGAAAGGAGACCACTGTAAACCAACCAATTGTCCTCGGGGTTGGGAAAGGATGCAGCCCACCCCATGATGTCCAAGTACATGTCAGAGGCACATAGGACACAAACCCCATAAACCAATACAACAAGATAAAAACGTGCAGGATGAAGCATCTGCCTATATCCCACTACACATTTTGGATGTCTAGCAAGGGGCAGGCACTGCTCGAGGAATACACGCCACAATGTAAAAGGCTAAGACGGCCCCATAAGGGGTCCTTGCCTCAAGTGTTTATACACACTTGCCTTCTAGAAGCATCTTGTGACAGCATCCAGTGACCAAAAGGTGTTGACTCTGACCTCCAATGGCTGTACTCTGGCTTGGAAAACTAGCCCACGCAAGGGTGAAGTTGCAATTGGTGTGGGGAAAAGGTATTAAAAAGAAACCTTGTAACAAAGAAGGAGGTTGCCCTGACTCAAATTATTTAAAATAATCTCTTTGAAACAAAAACTTACAGAGCTCAAGCTTTATGAAAAGCTTGGATTTCTCCGGTTTTTTAAAAGACTTCAAGCATGGCCCCTGTTCAAACAAATAAAGTAAATTATTTCAAGAAATAAGATTGGTGAATGCAGAGCTGGAAAGATTGACCCGTCAGCTCTGATATAATGAAAGACTTTACAAGCATACCATACAAGGTCAAAGAAAGATAAGCTCCCCACGATAATAAAAAAGAAAACATGGCACTGTATACATCAGTACCCAATTATTCAATAAGCTCAATCTCTATGTAGTGAAGAATCAAAATTACACAGGGATGCCACAATTTTTTGTACTTGCTGACAGGGGGAATCCTACTTGGTTACATGGGCCGATACAAACTTTTTCTAAAGAGTACCCAATTATTCAATAAGCTCAATCTCTATGTAGTGAAGAATCAAAATTATACAGGGATGCCACAATTTTTGTACTTTCTGACGGGGAATCCTACTCGGTTACACGGGCCAATGCAAGCATTTTCTAAAGATAGAATAATATAGCAAAACTTAAGGAATAAGCCTTTGAGGCCACATGACAGCCACTAAGATATCCACGCAGCACCAAGACAAGATCACTACCACAACACTATCATATTGTTTTTGAGCCATTAAGCTTTGGTTCTAGTTTTCAGATTTCTCCTTTTTCAGGCTCACATGTTTGTGAATGTACTCTCTCTAAAAGACTTGCACATCTGGACTTGAACTTAACTTTTTTGTTTGCATGATTGGCATCTATACTTTCGTCTTTGCAGACGTATGTGATTTGCAAACACTTCTAACAATTCCTTTCCTAAAAACCTAGGGGCACTTTCACATCAACTCCCCTTTGCATTTTTCTCATTAAGAAGTATTTTCTCATAGTGCTCAATGTTGCATTATCTTGTTGATGAACATTGGTTGTTGCCTTGATGAAAAATGCTGAGATCCAATGTAGTTTCCTATATACTTTTGCTAATAAACAACCTGGCCATTCACAACTTGTCGATGTTGTACATATTGACCAATGTGTTAAGACTCTGCAAGTCTCTATATGGACTAATGGATTCAAGTCCAAGGCACCGGCTATGAGTCCATACCTCAACTCATACACTCGGCCAATTCTTCATGTCGTATTTGTGAATCCTGACTGTCAGACTCGGATGAGTCTGTCAAAGAAGCAGGAAAAATAATTCAAATGCCGAGTCTTTTCACCGAGCAGGAGTTTGAGTCAAAAATGGCTTTGCCAAGTTTTCCCAAGCCTGGTCCTCAATAATATGATATTGACATCAAGGAGGAAGTACTTGTGAATGCAACACTTCTTAGCCAACCATATCTTAGTCCATCCACAAATCATTATTTCTTCCCTTGACAAGAGCCACATTATGTAAGTGAATGCTTATCCGTAGTTGTAGTCTTAATGTCTCATAGCTCATGCTGATGTCAAAATACATGGATATTGTTTCCCAAGTTTCTTTATGCCAATTTTATTATTTTTCACAATCTTTTGTGTCTTACAGATTTCAAATGTAAATAATCGTTGATTTCTACAGTGGATTTAAGTATCTCATGGATAGACATACGGTGAGCAGGAAAGAAAGGGAAAAAATAAATAGCTTTTGAGCAAAAATTGGAATAACAGGCGACAAAAATATCAAAATATTTTGAGATTTTGATTTTGTACTGGTTAGGATTAGGTTCAGAGGCTCAAATGCTAATCTGTACTTATTAAGATTCCTGATTTCTAAGATCAGTTAATTGAAGTTTCTCAAATAAGGGGAATACATTGGTCATCAAAGGCTAGGCAATCTCCTTGACTCTAAGGACTAAAACTAATTGCAGGAGGAATCATCGAGCCCAATGAATGATAAAATCCCAAGAGATTAACCTCTGCATATCCAAAACAAAGATTTTCCCTACCAAAATGGGCATCTGCTCAGAGCCTCATTAGCTTCTTTAGATTAGAAAGAAGAAAAGATTTAAAATAAATAAAGGATTGTAAGCAAAAGTAGCTGGTTACTGAGATCTTATAGACAGCAAAGCAATATAAACGAAGGAGGAAGTCAAAATACAGGAACACCCAATCTCCCTGCAAATGTTTAATCCTTTGCAACATACAATGGAACAAATATCTACACTCTGAGACAAAGATACAACAAGAAACACAAACTTCAAAGTACCAAAACCAAACAAACATTAATAATTTTGAGGCATTATGAATAAAACAGAAAAATTTGCATCAAGCACTACTTGTTGGCTGTGCAACAGTCCAATAGCTATTGCATGTTAAACTTTAGACATGTATGTGCAAATCATCACCTCTCCAAAAAGCACCAAATGCTAAAGGAACACCTAAACTCCCGCAAATGTTTTATCCTTTGCAAGATACAAGAGAATAAATATCTGCATTGTGAGTCAAAGATATAACAAGAAACTCCTAAGTGCCAAAAGCTAACAAATATTAATAATTTTGAGTCATTATGAAAAAAACAGAAAAGTTTACATCTAGCACTACTTGTTGGTTGTGCAACAGTCCAATAACTAGAGCATGTTAAACTTTAGATGTGTATGTGTAAATCAACACCCCTTCAAAAAGCACTAAATGATAATCAAACTGTGGAAACTGGAAAGCAGAACTCGTTCTTGAAAGGCAAACCGGACCACCGTACTAAGGACCTCACATGGCAAACATTCTACAAGGTTCGAATAAGTAAATTTTGAATGAGCGAAGAAAGGAAAGCTAGGGCAAGCAAATGGCGGTGGAATTGTAAGGAAGAGTAGGAGAACATCATTCTAACCTACTCCATAGGGTTGGGCATATCAACTAAAAAGAGTGAAGTTGAATCGGTTGTTTTAATCTAAGGACTCAAACTCTATCTCATCTTGGAGGTTGGGAATCTATAGATAGCAAAGGAATCCCTTTGGTTATTAATTAATTTAAAACTAGTGGATAAACAAGTACAAGATAATTCAACATGTGTAGGGAGAAAGTATGGAAATGTCTTAGCTAGTGAAAACAAACTTTTTAACAGGAACCATTGAGGATGGAACAAAAGAAGTCCTCGGTCTTTAGAGAGGTAACTAATACTTGGTTACTCATAGAAACAATGTATTTTGAGATGAAAGTCGCCATAAGTCAATGCAATGATCCCTTACAGAACAGGGAAAAGTGATCTGCAAAACTTTAAACTGACAAAATGAAAAAGGTATTTAGATAGCTAGGGCACTTCCACACCTGAGATGGATTTACACCTGCAAATCTAGCTGGAAACACATAAGAGATATAAGAAACGGCTCCCCATATAAAATCGATACTAAAATAGTAAGAGATACAGGGCTTAGGGTTTTCTCTCAATTTGTACTTGAGGGCAATAAAACCCTACTTACATAATGCAATAATCATGTACTAATATAAACAAAACATCACATAACATAATGTTGTCCCTGCTAAACATAGACCATGGACATAAGGATAAAATAGGTAATGACTATAACATTCTCTAATACTATGTTACATCTAAGTACACAACAGACAAGTAACACATACATCGCAATCATCGAAGTCCATGCATGATAGTGATTGTTGATACCAAGCTCATTACAGTGATGCATGAAGGGAAAATGTGAAACGAGGGAGGTGAACAGATGCCAATTGATTTCAAGAATTGTGTGAAAGATTTGGAGCAGCACTCTGCCTTCAACTTGAGATTGAGGAATGTAAGAACGGAGCATTCATGCAACCCGAGATGTGGTAAGAAGAAGACGAGATTGGAAGCAATTTATATTCTGTGAATAGAGAAAAAGGGTCGCAAACAATCACACATTATAAAGTATGGAAGAGGGGATACTGCTAAAGAAAAGACCAAAAGAAGAAACAACGGACCCCAAAACCTCGAGAATGGAAAAGAACATTTCTATTTGGGCTTGATAAATTTGAGAGGGGATTTGATCTTTTTATAGCAGAGTAGCAGGGCACGTGAAGAACAAGGTTATCCAAATTGTCACGATTAATCAGCAAAAATCTTAAGATTTGATTCTGAAAAAATAGCAAAGGGGGAAATTTGAGACATCCTCGTAAAAGAAAACAGATTTCAAATCTTTATAGCACTTGAGAAAAGAATAGCATGCCAACAAAATTGAAAAAGGATGTGATTGATTGCATGTTTCAATAACACCAATTAATAATATTCATGCTGCTCTTTAACCTGCTTTGAAGCCTGTTGAAACTCAGAGGCTAGTTTCAAGAATTCATGGTGGTGCAATAATAGACGCAAGAAAGCATAGCAAGGAAAAGAGAGGTAATGGAAAAACATAAATGGCAAACAGGGATGATGCAACAGAAATGGAATATTGTTGAAGCAAACTGCATAGCTACTATGCATGGAATCAAGAGCATTGAAATGGAGCAATGAGGAATGCATGGAAACTTGAACTTGTTTATGAAACACATCCCACAGCCCTACCTAGCTACCTTTAAAAGGAAGAGGATCATTTCCCAATGGTTTTGTTTGTTTTGGTTGTCTTTTGAGCCAACCAGTCAGTGGTTTGCTTCTATTCTCTTCCTTTTTCTCACCTGCACATAATCTTAGTGTAATATGGTGAATTTTTGTCCAAAGGTTTGATTAGTCGCAAAATTATGTCTAGACTCAAACTAGTCTAGGATGATAATTGGGAATTCTGCTTTAATATTTTTCTTCTTAGCCAAATCAAAAAAAAAAGACCTAATTGTAAAAGCTGATCAAAGAGAAACCTCTAAGCAAACCTGATCCTATAACAGTATCGCTTTTCATGATTATAGGACATCAAACATTGCAAAGTTTTCTTACTCATTCAGTGCTCCATAGCCAGGACCCAAATAGACCCGTTCAGTTCTTTTCATGACAAAGAACCAGGCACACATATTTAGCACTCCATAACCAAGACCAAAAGAGATCTATTCAGTACTCCAAAACCAATAACCACGCCGACTCAATCGACACTCAATAACCAAGACCCAAATCTCTTTGCTTGGCAGATGAAAGAAACAAATTTCAGACTAAACTTGACTTCAAACACTTCTGTACTTTGTCCAGCAGGTGTCACAGTGGTAAAGGTGGAGCAACACTACAATTATAACCCAAGATCAAATCTTGCCCCTGGAACTGCTGGGTTTGCTCCTACTTTACCATATGCGTAAATAAAGGGAATAAAATTACTATAATCCCAACATTGAGGGGATGTGTTGCACTCCATAACCAAGACCAGGAGAGACCTATTCAGTACTCGAAACCAATAACCAAACGTGCCATTCATGACTCACCAACCAAGACCCAAATCTATTTGATTGGCAGATAAAAACAAGAAATTTTAGACTAGACTTGACATCAAACAACTTCTGTGCTTTGTCCATCATGTGTGATTGAGTGGTAAAGGTGGAGCATTACTAAGATGATGACCCAAGTTCAAATCTCACCCTGCAACTGCTGGGTTTGCTCCTACTTTACCATATGTGTAAGTGAAGGGAATAAAATTACAAACTCCAACATTGAGGGGATGTGTTGCAAAAGTTTCTTTCAAATTAGATTACAATAGTGTTATCCTAATATTCACAACAGTTCAATTCTGAAGCATGTCATGCTCTAGTGGTAACATGGAGTGATTGCCATGATGATGACTGTGGTTTAAGATCACTGTGTTCAACCCACCATGAAAATATGGGGCAACCAGGCTGATTGCAAGTCCCGCAATATACTAAGCATAAATATGTACAAAATTTAAGCTACGTTGCCAAGATACGGATACGATATGCGGATACGTCAATTTTAAAAAACCCTTGGATACGATACGTCTTGGATACGTCCGTATATATATATATATATATATATATATATATATATATATCTACTCATTTTACTCATTTTTTAGTCCATAAAAACTGAAATAGTAATACAAAACTTGAATCAATGTTCAAAACATTCAATATACTTAAGACTTTGCATTTTTATTGATCATGTGGCTGCCATACATATGATATACGAATATCATGTTAACATGAATACGAACAAAACTTGAAATTTGAAAAATATACTATACTTAAGATTTTACATTTATGATTTGAATTTCATTGTCAAACATTAAAAAAAAAAAAAAATGAAATAGAACTTAAAAAAACATTTTTAGAGCCGGATACGCCCCGGATCCGTACGGGATACGCCCGGATACGTGGCGGAATATCTGGGCGTATTCCGCACGGATCCGGGCGATCTGAATCGTATCCGTATCGGATACGTATCCTGCCGGATTCGCGGGGGGGGTTTCAGGTATCCGTGCTTCCTAGAATTTAAGTAAACAATAATTAAATGATATTAAAAAAATGTTCAATATGACATTCAAAATATTCTAAAAATTTTATATAGAAATGTTGAAGGGAATTCAAGGGATTCCCAGTAGGGTTTATGGGGGACACTTGTGAGAGGGTGGCCTGGGTCCAAAGTTCTCTTCCAGCACAAAGGTAGCCCATAATCCCAGTAGACGCGGTGTTTAACATGGGATGCATTCCACCATGACCTAGATTTAACAAATCTTAAGCATGCAGTGAGAACTGACCTCACTCTATAATAAAGGCAGTCCATGACTCCATAGCTTCACTAAGATTTACCAAGAAAAAAAAGAAGAATTGCAAACCACATATAGGTATAGAAATCTAAATAATTTCTGTAACTGTGATAAAAATTATTCTATTCTTCAGGGGAAAAAAGTTGACGAAAATTACTGTTTCCGTGCAAAAATAAAAGTTAGTAAGCTCTTGAGTAAGATTACGCCTTTGCAGATGCAAATAGAGATAACAACGTGTCTATTTTGGAGAGGAGAATGGCGAGCAAAAGCAGCGAAACTAGGGTTTTCGGAAATGGGAAGAAGTTGTGGAAATGGCAGGAAAGCTCGGACGCTGGTCTCCCCAACATATCACGGGCACAGTCGCACAGGAGAGCAATGAAGCAGAGATCCTGGGGGTGTGGGATGGGGTGCTCATCTCCAGGAAGGATGCGGCTTGCATCAGGGATTTTAATAAATTGAGCAAGAAGGGCCAGACGGCATTCATTTCAGACCTAAAAACAGACTTTTGGCGGATCCCATGAGTCAAGATCGCTCCCCAACTGGTGAATCACTGAAGCCCCTCCAGGTCAGAATGGTGGCTCGGGTCAGGCTGCTCCTGTGGGTGATGGCGCAACGTTTCATGATAAGGTTTCCAGCGGGCAGGGTAGTGGCATTACTGCCCCAAAAAATTTCAAAGCGGCAGTACAGAATTCTGCCCCCATCCCGAGCAATTCCCAAGCATATATTGTTGATCGTGCTGAGGAGATCCCGATGCTGAGCCTGAATAAGCCTGAGATTGGAACCCATTTGCTCCATCTTACCCAGCTGGCTATTATCGGGAGATTTAACGGTCTGTGGCCGGAGGCCAAAGCTCTTTCACAGTGGATTTTTGAAAACTGGACTAATAATTGTGAGATCTCCTTCTGCTCTAGGGGCTTCTTTGTTGTCCAGTTTCAAAGCAAGGAGGAATATCATAAGTGTCTTTCAAATGGACCATGGTTTTGGGGTAATACTGGTCTGTTTCTCACTCCCTGGTTCCCTAATTTTGATCCAAACACTCTTTCAGTGAGTAAAATGCCAGTATGGGTACAACTTCCCAATCTTCCCCTCCATCTTTGGCATGCCCTCGAAGATATTGGCCAGGCTCTGGGGAGATTTCTAAAAATTGATCATTCCAGGGCTTCAATTGGCATCCGTTCCTTTGCCAAAATATGCGTTGAAATTGACCTCAGCAAGGGTCTCTCGGATAGGATTATTCTGAAAGTGGGGATTTGGAGCATGTGCAACTGTTGGATTATGAAAATACGGCATTTCGGTGTCATATTTGTAAGACGCCCAGTCATCTACAGGCATCTTGCCCAGAAATTGAAAGGAAGAACATTCAAAAGAAAAAGAAGATGCAACCTAGTAAAGGCTGGAATAACCTCCCTCCTGTTCAGGTGCGTGAATCAGTAGCTAAGGAAGACCATAGAGGGTCGATGCAAGCGGAATCAAAAGAGAAAAAGGAAAGGCAAGAAGAGAAGAAAGCAGCAGGCGGAGTTAAGAGAGGACATGAATCTGATATCTCAGAAAAATCGGATTCAGATCAGGAACAAACCCTGACCAAGCAACACCTTCCATGGATCCTAATAGCATGCAGATGGTAGTTGTTACAGAGCCGGGTCCATGGCATGTGGTAAGAAAGAAAAAGGAAAAAGGCGTTTTACCAACATGCTTGACTATTATCCTTCAATGGAAGGTAATTCCAGTTAGTGTCTTTGGTAGGCTTTCAAGGTCACTTGGTCTTATCTTTTGGGCATTTTAGATGCTTTATTAGTTGTGGGTTTCTGAGGTCCTGCCTCACTATGTTATATAGGGAACGGGCCCCTTCAACTCGCTTTATCAATCAAAAAAAAAAAAAAATTAGTAAGCTCTCACACGTCAACATTAGTGGTACTGATGCACAAGTTATGCATAGGGAATTCTGAAGCTTTGTACCACTAACACACAAAATAATCAAATAAAATAAGAAAATACCTTAACACACACACACACACACACACACAAATAAAAGACTAGGTGTAACTTATAATGGCAGCCAGTGATGGTAGAGTGTAATAGTGTGAGAAGTAAATAAAAATGGCCAATCTTAAATTCAACATTCATTGGACCGTCATTGGGCAGTTTGAAACCCATATCTTTATCAAAGCCATCTATTACAAATCGACTGGAAGGTGATGGCATTGTTAACCCTTCAAATGGTAAAACTATGTGACAAATACAAGATGGGAGATACATCTGACCATTTTCAGATAGATAAATTTAAGATATCTGTAAGTTTTGATTACAAGACAAAAACAATATTTAAAGTTATATATATATATATATATATATATATATATATATATATATATGAATGATGAACTTGAGTCTTTCTTAACAGAGTCGCTTCAAATCTCAGAACATGAAAATATTCAAATTCGGTAAACAAAACATCCAACTTGCAAGAGAGTCCTATCTATGGAGTACAAACCTCGGGTGCATTTCAAGAAAGAGATAACCCTTGATCATGGCACCGTCCACAACGGAAATTTACATTTTAAGTTAGAAAATGTAATTCACAGCAGAAAAGAGAAGTTATCTAATATCACACATGTCAAAGTCCGACCCAAATAGAAAAGGACAGAAAAAACGTTAAAAAGGTTTCCTTACCTCAGAACCAAGAATTACAGCATCCTTGTGCAGAAAAAGAGTAAAGTGACTTGTGACATTAAAGCTTCCAGTTAACCATTTTCCAGGAGGAATATATAGCTGACCGCCTCCTTTTTCAGAAAATCCGCTGAGATAATCAATTGCTTTCTGAAAGGCCTCGGTATTGACGGTGCTATCATCGCCTACTCCTCCATATTCGGCAATTGAGACGCTCTTCGCCCTGCACGAAACCGCATTGTAGCTCCATGACCATTTACTTTTACGGCACTCTACTTTTGCCCCGAGCAAAAGTAAACACTAACAAAAGCAGCACCTGTAACAACTGCTAAACAAACAAACAAACAAACAAATTACACGATTTTTCCCTGTAACCTTGCATTAAACGTGCATTCGCAAAACAAAATATGAAAAGAAAATGAAAAACGTTAACAGAGATGGAAACTTGCCTGTTTTCTGTTTGACACCATTGTCTATCACCAAATGGGTTTGTGTTTCAGAATGGCGAGGCCTTTATAATTGTTCTGTGACTGGGAGTGCGGTATTTATAAACGGTTTTCTTCGTAGATTGTACTGCACTCTACTTCATAATTTTGGCAACCTTTTGTTATGCTTGTAAAGAAAGGCTGTTTTCAAGTACTGTAGTCCCGTGACAAGTCAGAAGGGTGGTTTGAACTCGACTTTTGCGCCTTCGAGGTGTCTACTAAAGCGGGAGGAACATTATCGATAGTCTGTAGCTGAGATTTGACGCCCGTTCTCTACGTTTTTGCATGTTTTAATCGTATTTTACATTTTACAAAATAGTCAGCCCATCCCTCTTTGATTTGAGAGAATTTGGTAAAACGGTCATTATCATTATGAATACATTCAACATAAATATAAATGCAGCATTATATAGATATTTAAATAATATATTTTACTGAAAATATATTTATATTGAATATATGAAATTTATCCAACACTTGTTAATACAACTTATATATATGATTAAATAAATAAAAAGTATTTAATAGAGATGGACAAAGTTGTTTAAAACCTTCTAAGCTTATAGATTTTTGGTTTGTGGTGGGATTAGCTATCAAATTTCATCCACGATCGATACGCATAGTTCTATATTCTTTTTCACGCTCCTTATTTTTGTCCATATCCCCCTTTTTTAATAATTATTTATGTACTTTGATCTCGCCATATATTGAGATCGCAATAAATATATTTATTTTGATCTCAACATATATTTATTGTGATCTCAGTGGATATGGTGAAATCGCAATAAATATTTATTGTTTCTCTCTCTCTCTCTCTCTCTCTCTCTCTCTCTCTCTCTCTCTCTCTCTCTCTCTCTCTCTCTCTCTCTCTCTCACACACACACACACATAATTAAATTATTTTTTTAAATATTTAATTATATAATACAAACATTATCAATCGGATTGTCATTAAGTAAATCTCATAAGACTTTATATTCAAATTAAATTGTTCGTGGAAATATTTAATAAGAATGTATGATTAGATTGCAATTAGGTTAATCTTGTATTAGTAATAATTATGAGAGAATCGGGTTTGTAGGTTGTAGATCTCGACCGCCCTCAACATTTAATCTTCCCTTAAAAACTCTTTCATCCAGAAGTCACCAATAGGTCGGATATAAGTAGTCGCACACTCTCGCATTGTATGGGTGGTAGCACCTCGTGGGAGTTCTTAGTGGTTTTGTTTAAGTGTGATGGGTGGGCTTGAAGCTTGTAATCCTAACCGGCGCTCTTGGACGGACATAGTTTCAAGGTCCGTTGGTGATTGGTAAATCAAAAGCGACTAGAGTGATAATGGAGGATGGGATCCTCTTGTTACAAATCCTGATAAAATTATGGACCAGTCTTGGTCAAGTTGAAACAAACCTTGATTGGTAAGTTATTGGGATCTCGCATGAATATTGATGCTTTGAGGAATGGGTGACGAAAAATGGAGGCTTGAAGGCTAGGTAATGATCTCTTCTCTATCTTCAGGATTTTTCTTAATTTATTTTTCTGGAAAAGATGATTTATCTAAGCACCTTGCTTGGGGACCGTGGTTCTTGGGGAATTCAAATTTGACTTTGCAAACATGGAAACTTGGGTTTAATCTTGAAGCGGTTCTTTTTGACAAAATGTTGGTATGGGTTTGTCTCCCGAGACCTTCCTCAGAAATTTTGGGAAGCTAAAGTGTGGACTAGTATAGCAAAAATATCAAACAAAATTCTAGCTTTCGGATCCACTAACCAAGAATGGAAGGAGGTTGGTCATGTTAGGTCATGTGTTAGCATACCCCTCGATAAGGAGCACCCATCTAAGATGAAATTATCTTCCAAGTTAGGATTTATGATTGATTATGAAGAGGGCAACCATTGGCAAGAGTAGATGTAAAGAAAACAAACAAAGATACCAATAGAAAAGATAATCATACATTGAAACAAAAGGAAAACCCTCTCTATAGCGAGAAGGAAGAAGACAAATCAATTAAAGCCCACATAGATGATGTTACCTATCCAAAAATATTTCTTATGTTGGAGGAGAAGTTCGGGACTAAGAAGGGGATGTATGAGATTCAAGAGGAAGCAACTCCATGGGCAATGATGATGTTGATACTTGTAAAGAACCCTTGGAAACTAAGGGGTTAGAGGAGGATGTCATATCGAAATAAATCTTGAACATAGAGAGATTGCGAGATAACGAGCAAGAAGAGACAAATTACCAAAACATTGACCAATGAGGGGTGAAGAAAAGATGGATCCTTCTAAGATCTCTCGAAGATCACTATTAGAGATTGGGGAGAAGGATGTAGTTTCAAAAGAGGAAGAGGCTCGAGCAAAAAATATTTAGGAGAGATCTTCTCATTAATAAATATTGGTCCCTACTAGGATTGGAGAGAAGAGATTGAGGGTCCTAACCTTCTAAGAAGGAACTAAGTATAATGATAGTACGAGGAGGGACAATATGGAGGAAGAACCTCCCCGAGAATCCAGAGGAAGATGGTTAGAATATTGTATCACACAAAAGAAGAGCCAAGGAGTTGAATTTGCTTGATTATGCGTCAAAGTTTGAGGAGCTCTAAATTGAAGGATATTATTAGATCGAAAAATAATTGCTAACTTTTAGTTGTCTCTTCTTGATATAATTATTGACTAACAACGTTAGGACTTTGATGTTTTTAGCCCTTGTTAGTTTGTCTTAATTTAGACTTCTGTGACTATATCCATATGACTTTGTACAAGGTTATGGAGCCTTTAAAAACCCTTACTATTTACCTCATCAAAAAAATTGTGAAATAATGATGCTTTATAAAACATTGCATGTTCCAAAAAATGGAGAATTGGTTTAGGAATGTTTGTGTGCTAAATGAGTCCGTTTGCTTTTGGGATAAATACCACAAAAATAGATCTATGCCTTTTATAGATGTTTTTTTCTTTTTTGGTGCGGTGTGTGCTTTGAATTTCTTACTTTACCAACAGGGGTGGGTCCTACAATCTTCCTACAAAAGGCGGACCATCACACCTTACACGTGAATACAACGGAAGCAAAACCCGAGTGAAGAGCTTTAAATGTTCTCATTATGAACTAGGCTACAAAATCGCCTAGATCCCCTTGACTTGTCGATGTTTTGAATTCTAGACATTATCCATCATCAAGAAAAGTAAATCATTTAAGGTGGAACACCAAAACCTCCTTAAATAAGTTTTTGAAATAAAAAATCACAATAGATATTGATATGAGAGTAGAAATATGCTGCTTCCACCACTCTTTCTAACAATGAGACCTCGAACCGAGACTAACGATAATGATATCCATCGGGGAATGTATAAAGAATTTGAAATTCTAACTGCGAGAAAATCTTGCCTTTAAATTGCATGTAGAGTCGAAAAAAAAAAATTGCGCATGATGTTCATGGAGTTACGTTGGAAATAGATCCCTCTGCTTTCCATACCGGACTTCAAAAGCATTGGTGAAACACCATTCTAGTTGCACCTTCGACTCTTATTCAATTTTTTTTAATGAGACTATGAATGATCGGGAACCCATCTTAGAGGCCATAATTTTTATCCAAGAATCTTATTGAGTTGGTCTTTTAAGAAGATTTCTAAGAGTTGCACTCATTCTTGAAGTTAATAGGGTTTTTTCTACATTTTTCCCAAGGCAAAAATTAATCATTTAAGAGCCGAAAATTACATTTTAATATTTTTGTATTATTTTTGGAATTTAATATTTTTGTATTTGGCTAGGAGTTATATTTTGAGTTTTTCATACATGTTTAATATTTGGGACGATTCTTGGGCTCATCTAAATTTGTGTGTAAAAGTTAAAAAAAATCAATTGCTAAAAATTTCAATCTTAATTAACTCTAGAATAGCTCTTTTAATTTTATAGTGTTTTTGTTTTTATTAGTTTGTTTTTGGTGTGCATGTTATCTCTATCTTTGAATGGTGATTTTTTTAAAGATTTGAATATTGCTTTGAAATCAAAAATAGATTTGGTTCTTTTATGCTCAATAATTTTTTTATATAGTTTATTGTGTGTGTTTTCAATTGTTGCATTTTTTTGTGTTATTAATGGAGTTGATTTGACCATAAAAGACAACTCCTTATCTCATCATAGAGAGGACATGATTGTTTTTGTCATAATTGCACACTAGAAAGAGGTGGTCGAATGGGCGGCAAGAGTGGTGAATCATTGCGATAATGTGTTTCTTAATGTAGTAGAGCCTACTCTTGCCCTCTCCTTAGATGTTGAACACTATGTAGATTGGAATCAACAATTGGAAGAGTCCTTACGTGAGTGTTTTGATATGTGAATAATGATATTATGTCTTATATTCTTTGTAATAGAAGCTTTAGGGTTAACAACTTAGGTTATTTTATAAGTAGAAAGTGTGGCATTGTGATTAATTTCATCTCAAAAGGAGTAACGGTCAACAATCTTGATGTCATTAGGGTGTCTCCTCGCTCGGTAGTTTCTAATTTTTAAGACCTTGACTTGAACCTTGAAAGGGTCCTCTATATCGGTCTTGTTTCTTATGAATTGTTACATGTTGATAACATTAAATGTAATACCAATAATGATAATGATGTGGCGGCCGATACGGAGGACAAATTAGTAGTTAACTTGTCAAATTCCCAAATAGATGTTTATAGGTTTAACATTTTAAAAATGGGTTTAATTTTCAGTATCACTCCTTTAAGCAATCCCCAAAGAAGACTTTGTGGTAGGTATTGAGAGTGTTTTAAAATGTCTTCCCTAGATATTGTAGAAGAAGTTAGGCAAGATTATGCGCAATGGCATTATCTCATGATAAGCCTTTAGAAAGGAATAGATCTAAAGAGGAGTGGAGGGATCTAAAAACTTTAAACAACAACTAAGACATTATGATCCTCAAGGAAGACACGGGAAGCACCATTTTATTATAAATTGTAGGGACTGTGACATTAAAAATGGAAGACCGCCTCAATGATATTGCAACTACAGTACTTGACCAAAACCTTGTTTCTCTTATTTTGAAGAATTTGACAAAAGATATCAAATATTCTTTTCTAAATTGGTCAAGAAAATTTTGATACCTAATAAATATGTTGCCCCTAGGGTCTATAATGCCCGAGAAAATCCACAAAGAAGGTAATCATTTAAGACCTATTATTGACACCACTAACTCTCATGCCTTTAGTTTTACAACTTCCTTTGAAAATAGATTGAAACCTTTAGTGGGCAAGACTTCCTCTTTTAATCACGACTTAAGGGATCTTGTGGAATTTGTTAAAGATAAAAAGGTTGAAAATAATGAGTTATTAGTCATCTTTGATACAGTGTCCCTCTCAAAAAGGTCCCTAGTAAAGAAGTAGTGGAAGTGATCAAAAGACTCAAGGATGAGGAAATGGCTAAGTTGGTCGCCTTGTGTCTAAATTCCGCCCTTTTCTCTTTTAAGGGTTTTATTTATGAGCAATGTGATGAGCTCGCCAATTTCTCTTGTGGTAGCCATTTCTTTGTGGAAAGTTTGAAGATATGGTTCTACTGATACTTTCCTCTTAAGCCCATCCAGAGTCAAGAAGTACGTCGATGACACATATTTGTGTTAGCTGACATGGTAGAGATAGTTTGGAAGACTTTTTCTCCCATATTAATAGTCTTATGCCAATCATTAAATTCACCAAGGAAATTGAGGTGGAAGGGAACCTAACATTCCTATATGCCCCCTTTCTTGAAAATGGGGCATCTCTCCAACTAGGAAGGTGTTAGGAATATATTTGATTAGTGCTCCATTAATGTTTGGGTGAATTATGTTTTGTAATATATTGTTGTATTGGGTATTTTGATATATTTTTATACCCGTGAATAGTATTTTGGGTTATTTGTTGTAACACCTCCCTATTTATTAGGAGGTGGTTTGGCTATGTAATTGGCTATATAATAGCCATGAATCATGCAGTGTAAATAGTAGAGTTGCATCATAATAATATTGAGTTGTTTATTATTTTTGTATTTATCGGTGTGCAAATCTAAGGCTCTGTTTAGAGAAGGTCTTCAACAAATGCACCCGCACATGCCTCTATTAGCATGCCTCTTCACATCATCACCCAACACAAAAAGCAAGGGTGTTAAAAATTTGACCATTAGGGTGTTCAAGATCTGGGCCAATGACAACATAGAGAAAGAAATTGAACATTTAAAAATGGTTTTGGGAGGAATAGTTATAGGGGAAAGAAAAATAATTAATTGAACCATTCCCCTAATTAAATTTTAATTTTAATAAATAAAAATTTAAAAAATGATAAAATTAATAAAGTTTTAAAATTAAGTATTGATAAATTTTTTTTTAATAAAAGTAAGAAATTAACAAAATTTCAATTTTAACTTAATAAACTTTGTTAACATAAGTTTTAAATTAATAAAATGTTAAGTATTATTAAATAAACAAAATTTAACAACATTTTCAAATGTATTATAAAAATGCCTCGCCTTTCAAATTGTTAATAATAGTTTCCAAATGTGACTCCCTAAGCTTTTGTCTTTATTTAGATTGTAGGAGTGTTTGCAATTTCAATAATTTCTTTTAGTTTTTGCTTATGGAAATGGTTTTCCACAATAATAATCTTGGTATTTTCAATGCAGATCACATGTTTGGTTGTGTATGTGTTCTCAACTAGAGCCAAATTATCTTTCCCCTCCAAATGAATATCACCAACACACTCCTTAATTCTAGTCTAAATGGATCTCCTTGTTTCTTTGATGCGAGGATTCCACGATAGCATCCAACCATGTAAACCCCTTGCATGGGTTAAGACCCATAGGGTCTTTGGAAGACCCTAAAGACATTTTAACTTATTAATAAGTAAGAAGGCAGTCTAGACATTTTGGTGTTTTAAGATTTTTGCAATTCTATTGGAAACCCTTTCTATATATGGTAAGAACACTATTGGACTTTCGATTGAAAGCTTCCTCAAGCTTATTCTGTCTATGTGTATTGAAACTATCATTGGGTTGTTTAATAACCCTATAATTAATAAAGTTTTTAAAAAATTAACTTTATTAATAAAATTTATTGATTTAATTGATTAAACTTGATTAATATGTTTATTCTATTAATTAAATTTGTATTATTCTATTAGTTATAATTTAATCATAATGTTTTATAAATAATATAATAATAAATCAAAATTTTAATAATTATTAAAAATTAGTAGGGGTTAGTTTTCTCTTTTGTATTTTTATGTCGCATTTAATTTAATTTGAACTTTTATTATTGGAAGGGGTTGAACACATTTCTAAAATTAATGAGAGAACATTTTCAAATTTTGAATCTAATTCGTATCTACTTTAATATTGAACATATATTAGTATTGGGACATGTGACGCGCAAGTTAAAAGACATAAACTTAACAGCATATTACTTTTTGTCAAGTCCAAAAATGTCATTATCGGCAACCGTAAACTTCGGTCACGGGATCGAAACACGAAGAGTATGTTTGTCCTCGTCTTATGCATTTGTTTTGTTATATTCAATGTATGACGGTCACACGCTTTTTGTTAAGGAACGCAAATATCATGTGCCTCCAAATCCTTTTCCTATTCCTACGTTTCCGATGTTTTATTGGCCTGGAAATTGAGAGGATATGGGCCGTTTTTTTACTTTTAACCGTATAATACTGTAAAAATTTAGGTGGCACTAGGCAATGACTAACTGGAAATTTATACAACCGTATAATTTTTTTTTTGTAGAATAATTTTTTTAGAGGCGGTTGATAAATATATATAAAATATGTGAAAATATATAACTTGTTTATATATGTGAAGAAATCATAAAAAATAAGTACCAAAAAAAAAAAAAAAATTTACACCTATCTCAAAAAGGTAGGCAGGGAATAAATTTTGATCTCACATATACATAGCTTGTGCACATGAAGGTAACTCGAGCTCGGGCGGTGCACGCTTCACAAGGCAAGACTAGGATATTTTACCTGTTTCCGCACATGGATTGATAGGTTCAAGAGATAAATCACATTTTATTTTACCAAGATTGCTTATGTGGCGAGTATTATTGATTAACATATTTAAAATACGAGTCAACACTATCGGCATATGCGTACGGATTCGAAAACAATGTAAACATTTGAGAGATTCCGCCAAAGACTTAAGTTGCATTATGACATACAACGAAGCCATGTACGAGCGAGCTCGGAGGGTTTGAAGCATGCTAAAGCACACTTTTGCCCTCCATGTGCGGAGCCTAACAATTAATATATCTACCTAGGGTTTTTAAGTTATCTATTTTGAATGTGTCATATCACATTTATTAACTTGAAAGGAGGTTATATAGTGACGGGTTTGGATTATAGTTTTGATTAATAATTTTAATTTTAATTGATTTTATTAGTATTGAAGCCACTAATACTATAGTTTTCACATTTGTTTAAATAGTTGTTATTATTTGTACTTTGTATTGTTATTATTTTTCATAAATAAATATACGCTTTTCACATTAACAAACCTACTATTTTTAGTAAAATAATTGTAAAATTTTATTTATCTCCAATTTGATTGGCCTATAAATTTGGGGGTTTATTAGGCCTTAAACAATTTTGAGAAAAGGAGGGGCGTCACAACACTATTGTAATTCATTTAAATTGTATTTGTTTGTCCTCTCTGAAGGCTTGGGGTTTGCGTGAAACTCTATGACAATAAGCCAACATTCATAGTCACAACACGGAAGCCTATAGTCGGTTGTAACTTTTTCTAAATTTGTTCGCATCACAAATAACAATGCTCTCAAAGAGATCTCATGCCACTCTAATTGTTGGTCGTGATGGTCAATTATCTACTCTCGAGTCTCAATTATAAACCTTGAATATGCCTTGTCCTATTCACATTAAGAAGGAAAAAAATCTTCTCTATAATTGACTTTAACACTCTTTTTCTATAAGGTTGAATACCCTTACCCCGTGGAAGGATTCATCGTGTATTAGTTGATCAAATTCTAGAGTGAGGGCAAAACAAATGAATGTATGGCCTTGAAGGTACTCTTTTCTGAAGCATGTGTGGATGTCTCTAAATTTGAGTAATATAACACATCATTGTATTTACATTATTTCTCAGAAATTCTCCCCCGTGAACAATGGAATACCCACGTAGCTATAATTGTTATTGACACCGGACTCCCTGCTCACCACCATGGATGCCAACAATAACAACCTCCTCAAATTCGTGGAGCTCCTAACGTCATATCCCGCGACATGGTCAACAATGTGGAGGTCAGTAATAATAAGGAAAATTTGTTTGAGCTCTTGATCAGTTCACACTTATGCATCATCACAAAGCATTGATCATTTCACCTTTGCTACCACTATGGCAAAGTACTTACCAACATTGTTGTTCTTGGTATTATTTTTGGAAGTCATAAGTTCAATTTAATTTTAATATTATGTAAGTTAGTAAAAATAATTTTAATATGTTCTAATTTCTATAATATTTAAGATAATATAAGTTTTTAATTGCCTTTTCCAAGTAATAAGTAAATAAAAAATTCCTTGTATGATAAATTAAATGAACATTAAATTTAAGGTCGAAATTGTTTTGTAATAGTGCGATCAACGTCAAATTTAAAGTTATTTATTAACATATTATATTGTTACACTTTACCACCACTCGATTATTATTGTAGATTACACTTATTCACATAATTAGTAACTACTACAAATATTTTAAATATATATTGATAATGCTAAAATGTAATATCCTAGCCTAATCTAATGCAAGTTTGTAGCAAATAATGAATAAATAAATAAAGGAAATAATCCAAGAAAACTAAGCAATGAAATGTAGAAACCTTGATGTGAAAAGAGGGTTAGAAAATCCTTAGTTGGTTCGCAGAGGTCATGGAATTGTGTCGTAGTGGAGACCGACTGAACTGCAATGGGAGACCGTCGCACAGGAGCATGAGAAAATGCAGATCCAAGTGATTTGGCTGGACTGGGGAGCCTGGAAAAAGGATTGGGGCACCCTAGTCTGTGCGGGAAGCCTAGAAGCCGATCTCATAGAGTCGTCAAATGGTGTGAAGCCTTCACTACTTGTTGCGTGTATGTCACACTTAGATTGTTGATGTCACTTTGTAAACCTCTGATAAAGGAATCACTGCAAAACCCTAGAGCGAGCATCAAAACCCTAAAAATAAATATGCAAATGAAGGGATCGGACTATCCTCGGCCTCCACAATGGTGGACTTATCATCGAGCATTGCACTACATCTCGGACTCCAATGTAGTTATGTGTGTGTGTGCGGAATTGTGCCCTAGGTTGCTCTTGTGCGTGTCACACTTGAAAGTGAGCAAGTAGCTAAATGTAGAAAGTAAATAATGTGTGCATGGAATAGAATAAACACCCCTCTATGAAGTGTGATGCGAATGAAAAAGCCTTTGGCCCTTGTGATGGAACTAGATGGATGCAAATGGAGCTATAGATGCCTTGTTAGAAGCAACCTTAGGTGGTGATAGTTAGGGCTTAATGTTTGCTCCCTTCTTATGATCTCATAACTTTATATTTATATAATTCCTTCGTTTTAATTTTGTAATTAACCCTAGAAAAGGTCGAATACCAAAAAGATAAGATGCTCAAATGGCTATAAAGGACCCAAAAAGTGTAAGTAAAATTCAAAGAGGATGGGGGTGCCTAGAGGGGATGAGGACGCATGGCGTTGGTGTCTGGTTGGGTGCCCCACTCCAAAAAAGGTAAAACTGAAGTATGAAAAGACAAATTGGGTCAATAAAGATGCAAGACCGAAAGTAGCAACAAAAAGTAACGAAAGATGGCCAAAGACATGGGTTAATTATTACTTTTCATACTCATGAATCATATAAATAGTAGTGTGCTGACCAAGACCAAATAATTACCCAAAGTGTGTGATTTTGTGTCTACATTTGACCCCACTTTATGTCGGTGAGTGGAATGCTCAAGATAACATAAAGTAGATAGAGATGTATACACGATATCTATGTAGATTGATGTAGAAAGAGTTTGAAGGACTAAACAAAAGCGTGGAGTGATAAAAAAGGTGGAGCGTGGAGACTAAAGATGAAAAAGTGTAAACAACTAATGAGAGTGAACCTAGGGCGGAATCGGGTGTGTAGATGTTGATGTGTGATGACCACTGTTGTTAGTATCAATGTGTGTGTTGTTGTTGTTTATTGTTGCTTGCTTCCCATACGGACAAACCTACAAAAGAGAAGATGATTAAGTAGTCAAATACACATGTATATGCATTAAAGCATGTATGGAAGTATGTAAAAGTAAATGTTGAAAATGTGAAAAAGGAACATGTGCACCTAATCTATGATGAGGAAAAGGGTGTAGAAAGGATCTTGTCGATGAAGTGCAAGTGTTTTTGGCAATCTCGCGTCATTGGCTGAAGAAGTGTAGGGAGGAAAGTCTTATTTATCCTCCAACTTGTAACCGCTTCCCAAAACTAAAGAGATCTCTATAATGTCTAGTTTTTTAGGCGATCACGCCACGACAAAAGTAGTGTAGAGAGGAAGGTATGGTGTTATCCTCTAACTTCAGAATCGCTTCCCAGGAATAAAACACCACTACAAATGATGTGTACCAATTCATATGCTAAGGATAATTTTCCATGTAAAATCGGTTGCGTATGGAGTTTGGTAGACTGTGTTGAACCCACTTGCTATGTAACTAGCCCCCTGGTTATAGGCAATCTAGGAAAGGCACCATTGTACTAAGGACCCAAGTCTAATTCTTAGCCCTAAATTGTGCTACGGTGCACCAATACTGTGTATAGACCATTGTATGGGATGAGTGATTCACGAAATGATGGCCCCCTCTTTGGGGGTGCATGTGACGTCATTGTAGGAGGATGCGACCAAAAAGAGGACCAACTGCTGAAATTGAAGCGCCCCTTGCAGGGGGAAGGGAATGTGCTTGGTAAAAACCAAGGCACATACAAACAAGTGGCCAGGAAACAAGTATTAGTACAAGAAAAAACAAGCATGCATGTATAAGACAAAGTGTAATCTAGACAAACAATGTGTAAGCTAAAACATGCAAGAAGACAATGTAGACCACGAAAAGCAAGGTTGCAAACATGGGACACCACTCACGATGTTGCAAGACACTCGAGGCTATAGTGGAAGCAAACAAAAAGTGTGCACACAAGACAAAGGTAAAATCCCACAAACAAAGGCATATAATGACAAGCAAGTACAAGCAATGTAAAAGATAACCATGGTGGCAACTAATCCAAAGAAACAAATGTTGCATTTGAAGCACCCGTTAGCATGTTAGAAATATAACAAGTATGTCAAAAGCGTGTATAATTGACAAAATCTTGTGTTATGAAAGAAAATGAAACAATAACACATGTAATGTACTTAAATTGGATTCCCGAGGAGCCATTGTGGGGACTGGTACTAGGTATAATGCCAAACATCCATGTTACGTGTAATAGATCTATGTAATTTGTTATCACAACTAGAAAACAAGTGAACGTGCATGTGTGTATGATAAAGATAATGACATACAAGATATTTATCTAGCATGTGTAATAAGATGAACATGTACAAGTAAATGTAAGCAAGAGTAAATGCAACCAAGATATGCAGTATGTTGTGGATGGATGGAATGGAATGCAAAGTGAATGATAGGAGCCGTGTGCCCTCCGAGTGAATGGAGTTCTATGCAATGAGGTTCATTTTTTAATGCTCCCTCAACGGTCAAGAATGAACTCAAAATGAGAGTGTGTGATCGAGAAATGGTCAAACTAGGTGTTGTGTGTGAAGTGATGCGATGAATGCGTAGGGATGATATGCGATATAAAGATGAATTGTGCGTGATGATGTAGCCTAAGAGTATATCACTAAAGGATGATAGAAGAAGTGAAAATGTAGCCTATGAAGTATATCACTAAATGATGATCAAAATAAGTGATGATGATGCTAGAGTAAGTGATGATGTATCCTACGGCGTATATCACTACAAGATGAGTAGAAGGAGTGGTGATTTATCCTAAAGCGTATACCACTAAACGATGTAATCGGAAGTGATGATGTATCTTATGGTGTATATCACTAATCTAGGAATGTCACATGATAAAAATATTGAATGGTTTAATGTGTGAGTATGATATGGTCCATTTGTGATGTATACCCTCAACAGTCTAGTATGGACCATGAGACTAGAGTGTGTCATCGAGTAGTGAGTGTAGTGCATAGAGGATAGTGAGTAGAACATGTAATATGTGAGGTAGATGTAATGATGTGAAGATGTCGTAAGTATGTGATGTTTATTGTCTCTTTTTTGTGCAATGTTTGAGGTTCATGTGTATAGAATGCCCTCAACGGTAAAGTGTGAAGTGAGGCACGAGAGTGCATCATCGGGTAATGTCGGCACTAACGCGTGTGTAGTAGAAGATGCATGTCGTTAATGGGGAAGATAAGTGTAATGCCCCAATGGTGTAATGGTGAGCGAACTATCGATAAAAGTAAAGGATGAAGGTCCTCTACTTGATGATTGTGGTGATGAAAGTGTGTGATCATGTTTAAGAGTGGTGGAATAGTAGATAGATGTTGCGCGGTGAGTGAAGTCTATGTGCATGCGATGGATGAGTATACGATGGGTATCGTGGTGTAACAAAATGTGTAGGTGATAGATATCTATGCGAAGCAAAACACAACGGTGATGGACACCTACGTGGAATAAAACAAGGTGGTGATTTACGACGAGATGTAATAAATGTCCTAGGAATTGGCCTATATCGATGTGTTGGACTAACAAAGCGATGAGGCCATGTAAAACGTGCATTAGTAGGTGAGCTAGGAGTAGATTATGCTTTGAGTACTATGGGTTGTGGCCTACTAGATGTAGTAGGTGATGCATTAGCCATTCTTCAGAGGAAGGGGTTACCATGAGTAAAATGAGGCACACCATTGATGGAGATGACTTGATTGTTGTGAAATAACTTTAGACACAAGTGATTCATGGAGAGGATAGACTTAGACCTACGAATCCAATTGAGGCCTAGAAGCATGTTACACTCGTCGAGTACTTTTCCGATAAGGAAGGGTAGGAGCATAGTGAGAGGTTTTACCATAACGTGAAGTTTGACACACTTTATGTAACGCCCCATTCATCATTGCTCTTTTTCTCCTTCGATGCTTGTGTTGCTAAGTGTTAAACGTCGTTGTTTTCTTGTCGATCATTAGAGGATTCACCTTGCCACAGAGGATAATTAGTTGTTCTCCCTCTTCATCGTGCCTATTTGTGTTGGTGTCGATGTTTTTTTGTAAATTTCGAACTTGTTTGTTGGCCCTTGTTAATATGATTAAAAATAATTATTAATTTGTAATAATAACAATAAAAATAAAATAAAATGTAATAATATTATTAATTTAATTATCGATCGATGATAACGTCACTATCTTATTGTCGATTGTTATCAACGTTATTGTTAATTATTGATAAACGATTTTAGTGGTTCATTGGTCACTTCGCGGACCAAGCCTCTGTTTGTGCAAGAGGAGCTTGTTTGTGGATGAATCCATTTCTTGGGAGGTGGTGTTCGTGCTTGCGTTTAATTCTTTCCCCCCGGCCTTCTAGACATTTGTGTATACCTTATATTATAGCAATTATTGGGAAGGTAGTGGAGGCATCCACCCACCTCGCCACTTTGAAGACACTTCACTTTTTTTATCAATCCTCCCTGCTGGCTGAATGCACTACCGTGTTGTGTTAGGTTGACCTGCTATCCATAAATGGTAACGTGCTGGGCATCCTTGGTTGGTTTAACTGCCTTGAAACCTAGCCGCTGCATTTAAGACTGTATTTGTTTATTCTTTTTTTTTGTAGAAGTCTTGTTTTTGTAGTGGTGGATGCGCCTTTCTCCCTGGTTGGTGGCAGACAACATTAATTGGGATGGTTGCCTCATTAATTGTTTTGCCTTGGATTCTTGCTGTAGCCTGCACCTGGTTCTCCTGTTAATCACCTCTTAGACTATTCCTCTGTTCCATTATTTTATTGCGGGCCTAAGCAAAAGAATGTGATGAAAATGTAGCTGAAGGCGAACTGAGATGAGAGAATAGGAGATCATGTTGGTGGTGGTGGCGGTAGGAGGCAGCATGGCTGGAGCAGGTGCTTGGCATGTAACTGTGCGCCTTAATGCCTGAAAGGAATGTGGCCGCATAGGCTGTTTTAGCAATGATTTTCCAGCTGACGGGTCGTGTTAAGAATGGGGCTGAATGTTTTGTAGTTAAATGCTTTCGCATGGTTATAGCCACCTGCTTCCTTCGTCCCTGCTCGTGCTTTTAGAGGAATTATTAATAGTGGGGCGCAAGTTTTGTTTAACAAGTCCTTTGTCCTTTCTACATGCCCTGGACTTGTGGATCCTGCGCATGCCAAGTGTTGCTGCGAATGGAGTCTGAGCCTTCAACAAACTAAAACGAAGGAAACCTTCGCCATGTGTGGCCGTTGCAAGTGTATGGTGGTTAGAGATGAAGCTGCAAGCTAGTGAAGTAGGCGTATTACCTCCACTTTCCTTGGGCGCTGCGAGGTGTGTTCTTGTCGGGGATCCACACAACGACGACTGCTTCTGATTTTTAGCAGCAATAGACACGTTGCAAAGTAAGGTAGAAGCCTTTTGAGCGCCTCCAACAAGCGAGTTGTCAACTATATTGTTATCTATTTTGCATCGAATGCATCCTCAAATTCGGGATTCTCCTTCAAGATATTTTTATCAAAATCGACTATGTGACAGTGAGAGTGTTACCAGGAGACCTGATGAAATTTATTGCTAAGATTCTCTATTGAGACCTTACTTGTTTTACGATGTAACTCAAGGAAGAGAATCTCATAGAGGCGGATCTGTTTCATATCAGAATATTCATGAAGCACAATTTGCTTTGCAATTATGAACTTGCTGGAAAAATGTGGCTACTGGACGTATCTGATCATCCAACAAGCTAAAGAAAATGGTTTTCACCTGTGTGTGCTGCCCCTGAGTTCAGGTGGATGTGGTTGCAGTTGTGAGGCGCTTAAAACAGGCATGTTAAACCTGCCCCTTGCAATTTTCTGCTACCCTTTTATTATGTCATGAAATGAATGTTCTTTTATTTTTTTTTTCTGTTATGGCATGTAGAATGGGCTTCTGCTTTTTCCTTGTGAATCGACCAGATTGAAGGAAAGGAAGGACTACTGGGATTTGTTTGTTTTCATACCACGACAAGATTGTGATAGCATGTATACATTCCTTTCTGCCTCGCTTTTTCATTTCGAAATAAAAGAGTAGCTACTATGTGATAGCAAAATAATTTTTTGAAGTTTTATACGGTGGGTGTTAGATCTTTAACCTGGGTGTTTTCCTGCTTAATTCTTCAAATTCGGGTGACGTTTAGAGACAATAGTGATCAATGGCCATTGAGTTCGATTTTTAAACCAATAGTAGCAGATATAAACTTGAGCCATGAATAACATTAGTGGATATTTGTAGATTTGTTGACTCATGGCCAATTTTAGGCTAAATGTTTGTTTTTGTCTTGGTAAAAGCATTTCTTGGGCTGAATCTGTGTGTAGACCTCGCATAGTGAGCATGATGTTTTTTCTTAGAGGCCTACGTGAGTGGAATATTGTTTTGCTCAATGAGATCTGTGGCGTGAGTCACTGTATCATAAGATAAAAGAGTTCAATCGAACTCTGTAGTAGCAGATGTTTTCTTTGGAGCGACTATGAGAATAGGTTGAGTAGACAGTCGTGAAATAGATGGGTATGCCCAAGCTATTCATATGTTGAATTAGAGACGGAGGAGAAGGCTTAGTTCGTAGGAAGAGTATTTTGCTTTGTATTCCTCCTTCGCTGACTGTAAACCTTGTGATTGGTGACTCGAGTTGGGTCACGGTAGAGGATCTTGTGTCGACTCACTTATATTTTCAACAGACTAGCCCTTGCTTGTTTAAATTCAAGTATCGAATGAAATGGGCTTCTATTAAATCCTTTTTGTAGCTTAGCAAACCTTCAATAATTCAGGTAGGGATTTTTCTGAGTAAATGTTGACTGAGGCATGTATGAAAGTAGAATGGTTACCTTTCTTCGATTTGGGTTAGACTTGTATGAAAATGGAAAAGGTAGGAATAGACTCAGTCATATATTTTAAGTGAGCTAAGTCCTTAACTCTTACAATGATCATACGAGTGGTGGATTACGGGTTTATTACTGATTATGTGATGTAAGATAATAACAACCTTTGGTGAAAAGACTTTTTCTTGATCCTTGCTTGTATAATCCAAACTATACTTGTTGAATGTAATTTAGTTGGATAGAATCTAATTTATTTAACTTCTTGAAGAAAAATAATTAGGTTCGGTGAGAATTACTTGGTATATTGAATCTCCAGATTCAGTTATTGTGTTGCGAGTATTATATGTATATTGGTCTATTCAGTCGAGTGAGGTTAACTTTAATCTTTGACTGATTTGTGTTCATATATGGTTGGGGTCTATATTCTTCCTAAAACAAGGATGTGTGTTAATGCAGTCTTGTTACCAAGCAATTTTTGAATGAGAGTAATCTGCATGCATCTTTGACTGTTACATTTTCTATATTCTATAGAAAATTGGATAAGTATACCGAACCGCTAGCTAATCCTTTTGAAGTTCAAGAAGTTTCTAGGTAAATCATTTATTGATTATGTCTTAATATTAGCATTCTCATATGCTTAATAGTCTCTCGTGCAGGTTGTCTTAAAGGGATTCTTTTTCAAAAAAATTAAGTAAAGGGAAATATGGAGGTTGAAAAAAAAAAAAAATCCCATGCTTTATGGGTTCATTCTATTTATCTTTTTGGTTGATAATAATAGAATGATATTTGAATATGTTAAGTAATTTGACTGATCATTATCTTTTTGGTTAATAATAATAGAATGATGTTTGGGTGTTAGATTTCAATCACGTAATCCATAGGATTACATGACTGAAATCTCAATACTCTCAGCCTTGTTGTCTTCACCAATAAGGTCTTACCTTGATTATCTTTGGAATATCTCTCTCACTTGAATATTGGGATTCCTCCTTGTTGGCTGGTATAAATCTCTTCATCTTGTGAAACATATTGATTAGTGGTTTGTGATTTGATCCATTCTTGAGTTTAGAATTTTACTTTCATGATATTATAAAATGTTAGCTTACTGTTGCAATGGGTAGTCTTAACATGCTCAGTTCTAGCGAACTGACTCTAGTTAATATTTGTGCAGATGGATTATGCGAGTAGACTAGAGGAAAAGAGTGTAAAAGTTTCATCTGTACAATTTATGAAGTTCCTTGTAAAAATGTCCAATGTGTTGTAAATTGTGTAACATTGCTTGCAAAGAGTTTATATGACCTCTTGCCTGGAATTGTTCGGAGAATTACGTGAAGAAGTAGTTTTGTCTTTTTGTAATTTGGCTGGTAACTCTTCTTAGTGAGAAATAATATTCAATCTTTTCACTGGCATAAGCATTGTAAAACTTTGATCTTGAGAATTAAGTGTTAATTTAAATCTTTCTAAGACTTTGTATTGATGTGTTATATGTAAGTTTTAATGGGGTGGCTTTTCCTTACAGAAGTTACCTAAAAGTTTTATTCAAAGAAATATGTTGTGGAGGAGATCCCCTTGAGAACAAACAATGCCTTAAGTAATCAAGAGTGAGACTATCCTTGCAAAGTGAAATTATATCACGTGATATCCCTAGCTAAACTAGTAAACCCTACTCTTTTGGTGAACGCTTAAAACAAGCTTAAAGGAAAACAATGGTTAGTTTCTAATAAGATTTAACAAGTAAGAGAAGAAAATTTAGAAACCACTCAATTTATCTCTCAGCCTATTTAAAAGTAAGTAGCTTCCTCTTGATAAGCTCTTTCGGTGAAGCCTAAGTAAGAGCGTTAATAATTACGTATAAAACCTCAAGCTCCAATTAAATCTCAGTAAGAACTAATGACGTCTTAAGGGTGAACTCAATTGACCTTCTTCCTTTAACTTTATCCAAGGTACCTTGTAATTTTCTCTTAAGTTTGTTGAACGTGAACCGATGTTGTCATAAGGGCATGAACGAGTTCTAGTAACGTAAGTGTGAATAGATGGCCTTGTGGAATTAAATTACCATCTTTATCAAATAAATATATAAAACAAATAATTGTTATAAAGGAGAAGACTTTAAGTGAACTACTCTACAGTGTATAAGAACATAACTCAGTTGGTAAGATGAATTTGTGCGAATCATATATTGAATCTTTCTGAAAACTTAAGTCATGAGTTAAAGGGTGTCTTATCAAAATAAATAACCTCCAATCATTCTTACTGTGGCTTGCCCTAGCTGTGAGAGTGTCATGTGGTTGGACTTCTATGTTGTTCTGTCAAAAAAAGAAAAGTGTATTATCCTTTTGGGTGTGAACGTTTCCGTGTTGACCTTGTGGTCATCCCCGTAACAAGTGGTTCCCAGAGTTGGTTGTAACTTTGTGACGACATGTTGTGTCGTGTTATATGTCGAAGCAAGTCAAAAAAAAATATCCTGTCTTTTGCTATGTTGTTCGTGTGTTGATTTTGGGTTGTTACCTTTGAGTACTATGGGTTGTGGCCTACTAGATGTAGTAGGTGATGCATTAGCCATTCTTTAGAGGAAGGGGTTACCATGGAGTAAAATGAGGCACACCATTGATGGAGATGACTTGATTGTTGTGAATGAAATTTAGACACAAGTGATTCATGGAGAGGATAGACTTAGACCTACGAATCCAATTGAGGCCTAGAAGCATGTTATACTCGTCGATTACTTGTCCAGATAAGGAAGGGTAGGAGCATAGTGAGAGGTCCTACCGTAACGTGAAGTTTGACGACACCATATGAATTGTTCATGGGATATGCAATTTGTGATAGTGGATAGCCAATAACGATGATAAATGGAATAGAGCATGCATTGGTGGGCCAAGATGAGTCTACTTTGGTATTATTGATGGAGACCAATCGATAGAGGCATTAACATGCAAGTGATTAGAAGTGAAATTCACATGATAATCATGGTCAAAGAAGGAAATGATCAGTGGAGAAGTATCAGTATGCACAACTAGGAAGTCAAGAGCTTCGGATGAAGGAGGAGGCACTACGTGATATGTATGATTAGCCGATGAATCAACAATTTTCTTTTCGTGTTGTGGACATGATGGGTTATTAAATATTTTGATCTTACGATTCTCGTTGTGGTGAAAAGTCTGTAGGCTCTAGGAATTCAAGCTTCTTGTTATCGATAAAATATTGGATGACAGTGCGGAGCTTGAGATACCTATTTGTAGAGTGTCCCACACATCGGTGATATTTGCATCAAAAGTTGTCATTGTAATGTCTTGTTTTGGTCACATTGATTCTAATTCAAGTGGTGGAGGAAGTGTAATAAGATTGATCTCAAGAAGTTGTTGTAATATGAGATGTGGGGCAATAGGGAATTTGGTGAATATATGTTGAGGTGGTTGTGACTGAAGCTCTTTAGTAGTAGCTACCACATTCGATGATTGATTTGTGTCAGTTGGTTTAGTTGCAGACGGTTTGGATGTTGACTTACTTTGACAATGTGTAGAAGATAATGTTTATTCTTGATATTTAAGCTTACTTATAGATAAGAGCTTGGTTTCGCGAAGCTTAAGAGTATGAAAGAGTTGATCAAATGAAGGATAGGTCTCAAAGAGCACACTTTCTGGAGAGGCGGGGTAGAATTTGGATGAATAAGTCCACGAGAAGCTTAGAGTCTACAAGCATATTTGACATTTTAGCAAAGTTGTTTTTGTATCTCAAAACATAATTCACTAGGTGTTCGTTATATCCCTGTTTAATTTGTGTGAGTTGGGCATAGGAGATCTTGGAGCCAATGTTGATAAAAAAGTGAGTAAGAAAATCATCAACCAGATGTGTGAATGATGTTACCGAGTGAACAAGTAGGTCATATAACCAACACATTACATAATCATGGAGACTGTGGGGAAAATTTTAGCCAAAAGGATATGATCATCCACAAAATCCAAACAAGCCACATGGAATGCTCAAAGATGCTCTTGTGGGTCACCATGCCCATTGAAAATGGGAAGCTTAGGGGTGAAAAAATTAGGAGCAAGCGGATACGTGGAGATAGCATGTGTGAATGGAGTATGCAGTAATAAAGTGGAGTCCAAAGATGGAGATGCATGAGAAGTAATCTGTTGTAATTGAAGAATTTGTGCTTAGAGGTCTTGATAGAGGGAGGCTACGTCCTCAATGTCAAAGGAGGAAACCTACTGTGTGTGAGAGACAAGAGGTGGTGTGAAGTGATTGGTGGGAGTAGTAACAGAAACATGGATGGTAGAAATGGGCGGAAGAGTAGAAGCAAGTGGTTGAGTAGTAATGGAAGTGGAGATGGCCGTAGAAGCAATAAGCTCCACCAAATTTGTAGCTTCCTCACGAGCAACATGTAAGAGAAAGTCTAGATCTTGGGGATGCTCGGTGATATGATCATTAAGGGCTTTAAGATGTTCCTCAAGTAAAGTCACCATAAGAGTGAGCCATGGTAAGATAAGGTTAATATGCCTAAACGAGAAGTGTAATCAAAGGATAGGCTCACCAAAATGATTATGCTAAAATGTAATATCCTATCCTAATCTAATGAAAGTTTGCAATAAATAACAAATAAATAAATAAAGGAAATAACCCAAGAAAACTAAGCAATGAAATGTAGAAACCCCAATGTGCAAAGAGGGTTAGAAGAGCCTTAGCTAGTTCGAAGAGGTCACGAGAAATATGTCGTAGTGAAGACACATTGAATAAGAATGGGAGATTGTCACACATGAGCCTGAGAAAATGTCTATTCGAGTGATTTGGCTAGAATGGGGCGCCCTGGTCTATGTGGGAATCCCAAAAGCCAATCTCACAGAGTGATTAGATGGTGCGAAGCCTTAGCTACTTGTCGCGTGTATGTCACACTTTAATCGTTAATGTCATCGTAAACCTGTAATAAATGAATCACCTGCAAAACCCCAGACAAAGCATCAAAACCCTAAAAAGAAAGATGCAAATGAAGGGATCAAACTATCCTCAACTGCCACAATGGTGGACTTATCACTAAGCGTTGGACTTCATCTTAGAGCCAATGTAGTTCTGTGTGTGTGTGCGGAATTATGCCCTAAGTTGCTCGTGTGTGTCACACTTGAAGTAACATGTTAATATCTAGATGTATAATGTAAATAATGTGTGCATGTAATAGAATAAAATCCCCTCCTATGAAGTGTGATGCAAATGAACCAACTTTTTCCCTTGTGATGGAGTTAGATGGATGCAAATAGATCTATAGATGCCTTGATGGATGCAACCTTAGGTGCTGATAGTTAGTGGTTAGTGCTTGGTCCCTTATTATGATCTCATAACTTTATATTTATATGATTCCTTCGCTTGAATTTTGTAATTAATCCCGAAAAGGTCAACTAATAAAAATATAAGATGCTCAAATGGATAGAAAGGACCCAAAAAGTGTGAGTAAAGTACAAAGAGGATGGGGGTGCCCATAGGGGGACGAGGCGCGTATGGGCGGCATCCCTGGTTGGATGCCCACCCAAAAAAGGTAAAATTGAAGTATGAAAAGACATATTGGGTCAATAAAGATGCAATACTGAAAGTAAAAATAGAAAGTAACGAAAGATGGCCAAAGACATGGGTTAATTATTACTTTTCATACTCAGGAATCATATGAATAGTAGTATATGATTGAGACTAGATAATTACCCAAAGTGTGTGATTTTGTGTCTACATATATCCATAAAACACCAAGGTATCTTGGATTTGTTACATAATTTCACCTATTATTAGGCTTCCAAATTGACTAATGATTACATTACCTTTCCTAAAAGAAATCTTGTTGAGTGGTGATAAGTGACCTCAATCTACTTATATTTTTGCATCATGTTGGAATAAATATTTATGAAAAAAAGACCCCAAACTCTACAATATGTACAAGATATCGTAAAAAAATATCGCCTTCTCCAAGAAAGAAGAAAATTGTTCTATAAAAATTAAATTCAAAATAGACAATTTTTAGCCAATAGACTATATGGTGGGAGACTACAATCTCCTCAATTCAGGTCCCGAAAAGTCATAGGACGCCGAAAAGTTGCATGGTGAATCTATGATTAAGGATCACATATTCATCACTTCTAGATAGCATGGTACTCTACGTGAGCTACTCCAAAATTTTCAATTCATACTCATAAAGCACAAGTTAAGGCCCAAATTCATGCCTAAAATTAGTATGCATGAATAAACACACTTCGAGACTCAAAAAGATTCAACAAAACATATAAGCCTTAACAATAAGATAAAATCCCATATTAAATCTTTGTCATCCTTCATGATATCACAAACCCAATTAACAATATTTCACATTTTACATAGAGAAGAACAAATCAAATGCATTAGTAAATTCATGAATCAAATAGTCTCTAAGCATCTTAATTATCCATCTTACTTCCATTGAGGTAATTATGACCATGACATTTCGATTACGTGCAATCAATTACCAATACACTTTAACCCCAAATGAGAAGAAAAAACCATGAAGACTATGACACACCCAAAAGAGCATAATGGGTATTAATTAATAGGATTTAAAGACCAATTGTGCTTCATAAAGTAATTACAATGATGAGATCATAACACTTATGTTCGTAACTCCAACCATGTTTTAAGAATGGGTTAAAACCCTATTAAACCTTGAAAGTCAAAATTTTAATGGTGTAAGTAAATTAAATTTTATATGAACATGTAGCTAAGACTCCAGTATGAAAACATGTGGGGTACATTATAAAAAAAATCAATTCATGAAGTGTAATTTTTCTTGAAGTAGATACAATTATAAAACCTAATGTACTTATTGTTTAGCCTTTAGAATTTGTTCCTCACCATTGTACCTATTTGGGGTATGAAATAAACAAATATCTTAACGTTATTCAAGTGTGCTTATAAAATTATAATGATCTAGTTGTCACATCCCACCTTTTCCATTTTTAATATGTTGCAAAACAAGTTTTGATATTAAACAAATCTACGAACACGGGAACTAGTTTTGATACATTACCCCATATATCATTTTACATATGTGTGCATAACCGAAAGGGTATGCAAACTTATGCACAACATCACAGCGACACTTGTCGTCATGCTTTCGCAAGTTGTTTAATGTTTTGATTCATTTTGCATACTGGTTGCTTTATGGATGTACATTACCTTGCTTGTTGTCGATGATGGTTTTGTTTTGTCGTCACTTGTCCATGACTATGTTTTTATCTTTGTTGGAATGACCATGTTGAGTGTTGAACATTTTTGGTTATGTATACTTGCATGCATTATAAAAGCACATAGTATTTGTTATATTAACCTTCCTTATGATTCAGTCATTGACTTTAATGTGTTAAGGGATTATATTGTGGAATGACAATATGAAGGTTAGATGATTATTTACCTTCGCTACTAACATGAATTGTTATTGTTGTCTACAAGTTGGGATGAATGGTCATAGACCATAAGGATGTGAAAATTATTACAGAAAGTTAATAATGCCAAAGTTGATATTAATAATGGTGGGAAAGGTAATGTTTTCGAATGATTTTATAATTCGGGACAAGAATATCTAATGGAATGGTACCCTCAACTTTTTATTAATACTATCATAAGATAAAGATAAGGTTTTACAAATCTTATGGTCCTAGACCATATTCAAGGCATAAAACAACCATCATGGTCTTTGACCATGCATTTGAGCAATTATCACGAGTTTTTAAATAGGTGGAGAGGTAGTATAAGACCAACCTCGTGGCATGAATTATTATTGATTGCATGTTTATGTTTGTTGTTTGGTTCGGTCATAGACCACCATGAAAGTTTAGAAGGGTGATAATATTTGCTAAGTTATCATGCAAGTTAGAAGAATATTAGCCAAGTTTAAGCGAGATCTTTAGGAGGGAATTGGCCAATGGTACCTACATTCATTAATGGCATTTAATATAATCCTACGGACCCTCTGGAGAAGCATGAAGCTTCTCAAGGAATCTATTGAGAAGGTATTGCGTTTAATTTTTAGCTCATTTTTGTTTTGTCGTCTTTCTCTCCCATCTCGAGCTCCACTTTTGTTATGATATGTGCATGCGGTGTTTGAATAATTAGTTGAGATTTTTGTGGGGTTTATTGATGACTCGGTAAATATATAACGGGTTTCGAGTCATTTCTTTGGAGTCATTACTTGTTTTTGTATTTGAAGGCATTTTTATTGGGGGTTTGTTGGGATATTTTGTGAGAAATCTCACTTTGCTCATCTCAACCCGTAGGAAAAAAAGTAAGAAGGAAATAGGAAGGATGTCGGGCTTCTCTTCACATGCATGATTTGTTACTCTTTCTCCCTTGTCGTTTATTTCTTTATAATGTTTTATAAATCACATGAGATCTTTAAAGTTGATTTGGTTTTCAAATGATTGTGAAATACATTTTGATTTATTTTAAGCTATGTCATTTAGGTTGAAGTGAGTACTAGCCTTCAAATAGTTTTGGAGTGCGGTTTGCTTCCCTTGTTGTTCGAATGATATTGATTCTTGCTTTAAAATATTATGAAAGTTGTTTTGTGCTAATATGCGAGATTTTGTTAAAACCCATTATGGGTGTTCGAAATTTTGTTGTGGCCTTGTTATCTGTTTCAAATACAAAAAATGTAGGATATTGTCTATCTTATGCATGCATGAATATTTATTTGCTTGATTGGATTTTGGTTTGAATTTTATTCAATTTTTTGGGGTGAGTTGATTCTTGAGACCTAACTTTTAAACTAATCTAGGTTAATCGACAATGGTGGTTCTACCCCGCATGTTATGGTAGAAATATGATTGGGAACTTATAGCATAAATCCCCATTTCCGGGTATTGTCCGTGTAACTTAATGAGTTTCTATTTTAAAGTTTGTACATGGTGCTTTTAAAATTGTTGGATAATTATCTCATAGGGTAAATGAATTTTGAAATCCTTGATTAAATATATAAATGTAGAGCTCGATAATGGATGGAAGTTTTCTTGGTATGAAAATCTTGTTTTAAATTCTAAGTCATGTTGAATTCACATTACATTACTCACAAAAAATAACATGTATGTTGTGCGGTTGAAATTCGATCGATCGTCATAGGGATTATGTCAATATTGTTTGGATATGATAGCAATCATTGCATTATCGCGAAGGCATTTTTCGATTGATAAAATTAAGGAACTTAACTTGTTTTGGTTCGATTCGGTTAAGGTATTTTTGATATGTTTAAGGTATTTGACATTGTCTTATATTGATAAGGTCAAATCATTATTATTTTCAATGCTTGAAAAATGAGGGTATTAATCTAGCATTGTTTTGACATGTTTAAGGCATTGTCATGATCATCATAGATAATATGAGGGTATTTTTGTTATCTTGTTAAAAAAAAATAAGAAAATCAAAATGTGGTTTGATTAGAATATATTGCTAGGAAAGTCCAAGATGTCGGTATGTAGCATTGTGGAAGTACTATATGTGTGTTAATAAACATCTTTTTATAGAAGTATAATATAAATCATTACTATTCATGATGTAGTAAATAGAAGCGTTGATTGAATTAAAGGTTATAGTGGATGAGACTCTAATTGGCTTCGTGACTTGTTCTAATTTAGAGGATTATGTTTTCGATCATGGATTATTGTTTATCATTGAAAAAAAAAAGATGTCTCCTTAGGGTATAGGTTTACTTTTATGGTAAGTAATGGCAATGTACATGGTAGGAATTAATATAGTAGTCTCCTAATCTTAGTTATTCGATATCTTGGATATGTTGATTTTTGTAATGCATTATATCAAAATAAGCTACAAGGATGATGAGAATAACAATTCATGCAAGTTCAATTTGAACCGACCGTTTTTACTATTTTCTCTCTCTTTCGGATATGGCGGAATGTTAACTATCTTTGACAAATGTCTAAAGAAAGACTACGCATGATTACATTTTCTGAATTATGATGATTAATTTGATTTCATTGTATTAAATGCACTTTGTAAAGTGAGTATTATACTTCGTTGTTATATTAAAGAAGGAAAGGCAATTAGCTTGTTATGAATAAAGTATTATTTCGATAGTTCATATTGTACTTGTAATCACTATTATTTAACGATGACTACGTTGAAGTTTAAATTACATTATTATGAGTGGCATTTGAAAAGTTGTTAAACAACAATATGTCTTTATTTAAATTGTTTGGAAAATGTTACCATTAATGATGATTTGTCATTAAGTTGTGATTTATGATTACTAGTATGAAAAGAAAATGAAATAAAGGTACGTATGATACAATTAATAATGTGAATACCTTTAATTAGGTAAGTTATGATATACCAATATAGAAAACAATTATACGATAAATGATATATGCGGCAATGTCATAATGGACAAATACAAGTTTGTTGCGATAACGTAGTTAGTTGTCTTTAATCATAATAAGGATAACAATGAGATATATTCTAATTAATTGGTATTGTTATCATTGACTATTATGATACTATAACCCAAGTTCAATTAAAAGACATGAGTGGATGAGATAAACTTATCGCTGCAATTGTTTTTACCATTTTCTCTCTCTTTCGGATGGTGAAATGTTAACTATCTTTAGTGGGTGTCTAAAGAAAGACTACACATGATTAACTTTCCGAATTATGATTATAAACTTGACTTCATTATATTAAATGCACTTTGTAAAGCTAGTATTATGCTTCGTTGTTATATTAAAGATGAAAAGGCTAAAAGCTTTTACTTAATAAAGTATTATTTCAATAGTTCATATTGTACTTGTAATCACTATTATTTAATGATGATTACGTTGAAAATTAAATTGCATTATTATGAGTGGCATTTTAAAAATTGTTATACAACAATATGTATTTATTTAAATTGTTTGGAAAATGTTACCATTAATGATAATTTGTCATTAAGTTGTGATTTATGTTTATTAGTATGAAAAGAAAATGAAATAAAAGTACTTATGATACAATTAATAATGTGAAGGCCTTTAATTAGGTAAGATATGGTATACCAACATAGAAAACAATTATACGATAAATGATATATGCGGTAATGTCATAATGTATAAATACAAGTATGTTGCGATAACACAATAAGTTATCTTTAATCATAATAAGGATAACAAAGAGATATATTCTAATTAATCGGTATTTTTATCATTGAATATTACGATATTATAACCCAAGTTCAATTAAAAGACATGAGTGGATACTGATAAACTTATAAACTTATCGATCTGTTGTAAACCATAACTTGTAATTAAATTAAAAATTCAATTATGATGTACTTAATGATTGTATCTTAATTCGAGTCATCCTAGATGGCTTGTTAATTCGAAATTACTTAATGATGCAAGCCATTATGTGGTCGTTGCCTTATCATAGGGATCTAAGTTGTCCTATTAAGAAACTATCCTTACGAATATCACAACCGAATCTAAAAGTTGAGTCTTGAAAAAGACACGAGAGTTGTCTAACCTACATGTCAGGTACACCTCAGTACCAACTTAAGTTGGATACGGGGAAGGAAATGATTATGTAATGAAGTAATTCATTACGTAAATATTTCCTTTCCCATATACATCTTAAGTTGGCATGGATGAGTCTTTCCATGCATGTCGATGTGTCTTATGCCTTATGCATGACCTTATAATCTAAATGTCCGATTAATTTATTCAAATCCAGATAATTGAGTGATAATGGTATGGTGAAAGGATGATTTTATGATGACGAGTGTTTCGTCACAAAATTGAGAATGCTAGACATGTCTCTCAAACTTTGGCCAAAGTAGTGTAAGTTGTTGATTACACTATCAGATTCACTAAGTTCCTAAACTAAGGTGTGAGATGCCGAATGGGATTTGATTGACTAAATCTCGGGTAGACACTTAGGAACTATACTTGATTATCGATACCTATTAAAGGTAACCAAATGTATACCTTGTATACACACTCGTGAAGGAGTGAACTATGGGGGATCAGGTAGATCTAATTGACCCATACAGTTGCACATGGTTTTTGATGTTATCAGATGGATTGAATTTAAAATTAATGTTAGATTTAAATGTTGTGTATTTAAATCAGTGAAGGCATAAAGTTAGTATGGGAAATTAAAAAAACCCTTAAATTGATGCATTGATAAAGTGGGTGTTACATTGGTATGAGCTTGAAGAAAATAGGTCGAATCTATAAGTAGAACACTATGAAGATTAAGAATTCAAGATTTCAGGTTTATTTTTACTCGAAGTATCATTGCATTTATAAGGTATAGATTACTCATATCCAAATATAAGTTTTAACATTCAAAAAGTAGTTGCTCTCATTAATAAACCATAATCCACACAATATATCACATTTTGCATGGCCTCATACCTTAAAGGGATGATCACTTTGATGATTTTTGGGCATCGCTTGCTTCCTAGTAATTAGTCAAGCATAAAATGGAATAAGGGGCTGCAAAGTGCTATAAGAAGCAAGCAAAGAGTGTGGTTGGGTTTCGAACCTTTAACCTATTGGAATTTCCCATTTTTATTTGTGCCCCTTTAAATACCAATCACACACATGTTAATAATGCAACTGAGATTGAGATGATAAAGTGGAGCATAGATAGAAACATTATTTGATTAGGAACGATCTAAGTTGTGGATTAGGTGTGGGACATGTAGGTATTTAATTCCTACCTTTTTTATTTATATATTTCCATTCAAATTTTTGCATTATCTAACAATTTAAATGCCATCCAATCAAAATCCTTGATGTCAAAAAATAATAATATACAAATAGCAAAGCCCGTTTTATGGCAGACACCATGCTGCAACCACTAGATAACCCCTAGGGCGTGCCGACAATGGTTCTCATTTCTACCAATCAAGTATAGGAACTTCCCATAGATGAAGGACATGGATGCCATTTCTTCTTTGGTTGCTAACAAGGAACAATGTCTATTTATTCAGGTTCGTGAGACTAGATTGTCAAAGTGTGGAGGATGTTTGATTTCCAATGTGTGGAGTCCATTCAAACCCAACACAATGCCATCATTTCCGATGTCATTTGGCCTTGCGAGTTTATTTTCAATGGTTCCTTGGCATGTTTAGTTATAGTTTGTATGACCAATACTTAGGTTTTGAGATATATTTGTAATACATTATCTTAACGACTTGCATGGAAAACTCTTTTTCCTTAATGATTGACAATGATGTCATGTGGTTGTAGGAAAGTAGAGTTTCACATTAGTTCCTCATACCACTTTCCACACCCTTGCATTTATCCTCCCTCAAACCCCTTATTCATCACCCCACTTCATATCCCAAGTTTTTCTCCCTCCAATTTTACTTCTTTGATACATCTCCTTCAACCTTTCCACCATACATTTCATGTGCAATTCCTAGAAATAAAAAACTTATAACTCTACATTGTAAACAATTTTTTAAACTATGATTTTTATGTCCGATTTCTTAATTACACTTCTCTAATGGGTTATTTTTGGCACAATGCCATTCATCTCTTTTTATAATGTAAATATTAATATTATCTCTTATTGATTTTCAAGGCTCCACTATGTAGTTTTGAGTTAATTTGTACAAGCTCATATTTTTTGATTATTGGTTTATAAGAATTTATCTGCTATGAACATGAATGGTCTATTTCATTTTTTAAAATTTGTTTTCTTAAATTATCTGTGGATTTTAGATTCCTAATTTATTATAAAATTTAATTTCACGTTAGTTAACCTTATATTAGTTTATAGATCCAATATGTAGTAATATAAAATTTTAGATAAGGGTAAAAAGTAGCTTTTACAAGAACAGAGCTAAAAATTGGCACAAGGACAACAACGGGGACTTAGTCTCCGGATCCTACAAACCCAATCCTAATAAACCCCACCATATAATAAATTTTGTCAATATAAGAGGCCAATATTAGGGACAACCATAGAACTAGAATGAAGGAGAAATAAACCAAAAACCACATACCGCATAATTGATAAAAGTACAACAAACTATTAGTAAAAGCATAACAAAATCAGTTCTATAAAAGAAAAACCACTAGAAAATATGACCCAAGAAGTACTAAACCATCCCAAACCATATAGTTTGAAGGAACTAACCAAGAGCAACACCCAATATTCTCCCAAAATTGGATAAAAGGTCCTCCATCATCCACTAAGATCCATCTTTCACCATATCATTAGCTTCTAATCTTAACCTTTTATCCTCCAATATTTGTCCCTTTTGTAGACTAAAACTCCCTTTGATGGTAGAAGACAATTGAAACAACACCATAAGCTAACACCTCCTTCTCTTTAATCACTTGTTGCAAGGAGATAAGAGAAGGGATTGAGAAAAATTGATTAACAAAAACTTCATATGGCTATGCCACTCAAAATATACATTCGGTTATATGTTCAATTTTCTCCAAACTTGATGAGAGGAGGATAAGGTAGATGATCAACCACAAGAAGAACATAAAACAACCTCATGAACAAGAAGATTACAATGGAAGCATTTGAAATAAAGGCCCTCGTAGTTAATAAACTAATTTCATGAACCCCAAGTCAAAAATTATTTAATCAAATGAAACATAGGTTTAAATAAATATATAAGAGATCAAACTCTCACAAATATGATTCCCAAAGAGTTAACATCGATTTTAACAAAATATCCCACCTGATTTGCCAACAATTTGATATGATCATCTTTAGGAAAAGCAAACAAGAGATTATACGAGTCTTAGCCAAAGAGGAGCAAATGAGATCTTCACTATTTTAGGATCAAAAAAGGTGACCAAGGGAGTAAGAAGAAACTAAAGTAGGAAAAAAACCAAGGACCAATAGACCAAATGAAATCTCTTTTAACATAGATATGGAAGACCACCGGTAGAAACCTAAACTAATAAGGGAAAATGAAGGTGTTTCAATGGAACTCCATAAAAATGCAACCCCTTTTGGAGAGATCAACTAAAGATAAATGGGAGCCACACATTTACCAAAAATTGAATTGCCACTAATTTTTGATTTTGTATCATGACTAAGGAACTCATTAATTTATAACATGAAGGACTCCTTTGAGACAACCACCGAACATCACTAATCATGAGGGTAATCGAGGAGAAGATACCTTAGAATTAGGAAAATATTCAACTCCATGTACTACTATGGGATCCCTTAGATAAACAAAAGAAGCCCGGAAATATGAACTAAGGTGGGAGCCTTTGTGATTTAGTGTATATTTTATGTTCCATCTTATGGTTTTTCCTACATGTGTATTTAGCTCTCTTAAGTGTCATTGGGATAAATATGAGTTAGTTATGCATTTCATTTTTGGGATGCATACTCAACCTTTCTAGGGGTGGTTATGTCTCTCTTCTTCCTATTTATGTATGACTTCTCAATATATTTTATCATTATAATATCTAATTTGTTATGATGCTCATGTTTCGCTCATCTCTCTCACAACACTTTACTTTTTCAATATTTCCATTTTACATGTTAAGAATTTAAGTACAATTGTATCCTATCTATCCTCAATCATAGCCCACTCTCATATGGTATTAGAGAAGGTTCAAGTAACCAAACACCTTTCTTGGTTGTGATTTATTTTGAAATCTTGGTATTTGAGATTATATGTTATATATACTTTATTTTTTGAGTATGTTATCCTCCTATGTCATTGAAGCGATCCAGAGAATAAGAAAAAAATGAAAAAATGAGCAAAAATGTCTTTATACAAGTGGTTTTACATGATAGTAATTAATCGATGCAATCTAAAACAATCTATATAACAATGAATTTTGATAGAAATATAGATTTATGGGTTTTTTCTATAAAAATATTATGAACCTTAGCCCTTGGTCATATGATAGTTTATCCCATGGTCACACCCAAGGCAAAGGGGCTTAACCAAGATTTCAAAGGTTGAATATATTTTTGGGTTGGATAAACAAGTGGTAATATTAGTAATTGCAATAACTTATAAAATGCCTTCCTGTAGACAACTCCTTTGGTAGCGCAATTTGTTTTGAAAGCACGTATTTTTTCAAGCTCTTCACATTAGTTTTGTTTTCATATTCTTGTTTTGTATATATGAGATACTTTCAGGCCTTGTAAACATTGTATGTGCACTAAAATATAAAGTTCCAAGCTTTTGTAATCTTGGGGTCTCATTGTTTAAAGTTTGAAGGGGTTACTTTGTGCCTTGTATTCTCTCTTACACTTTAATTTATACAAATCTAGTCTTTTTTGCATTATGGATTAGAATATGGTTATGCTTCTCACACCATATAACTATCATGAGTGCAAAATCAAAATACAAATCTTTTTTAGGAGTAAAGGTTTACACATAATCACTATGGGTAATTGAAACAAAACCAACACCGGATGTATAAAAGTATAAGTCATTTAACCAAGATGATGAGGCCTATAGTATAATATGTTTATCAATATCTATTAAGTTTCTCTTTCACATTGAATACTCAAACACACCTAATAAGGTCTGGACTATTTTAGAACAACTCTTTCGGAAGAAGGAAGTAATGATGGGCCATGAACTAGAGAACGAGATCATTAATTTGAGTCTAGAATACTTTGACGTAATAAAACCAAAATAAATTCACTTAAGTTGTAGTTTAAATTGTGTGGCATAGGAAAAAATATGAACAATTGATCCTTTCTATTCTCACTTAGTTAGGTGCTCACTATTTTGTTTTTGTTTCTACCTTCCATGCCACTAGGAGTGTCTTCGTAGCTACATGGACCATGTAGTCCTTGGATGATTTTGCTTCCTCCTTGACTAGGGAGAAAGATAAGCTCATTCAAATGGGTATGTTGGAGCTCTCTAAGCCCCATACCCTAATTGTTAGTCATGAAAAATAGAAGGCTTCAAATAGCAAGGAAAAGAAATAGAACAAGAAGGACAATGAGATAACCGAGACCTCTTTTTAGAATCCAAACCTAAGAAAGATAAGGTCAAATGTGCATACCATAAGATAATTGGACATGATGAACATAAATGTACGAAGAAACATATTAATCACTAGAAAAATATTCTTGAGAAAAATAGCATAAATGTCATCGATTCAGCCAAACAAAGATCATCTACTCAAGAGTCCTCCAAGGAAAATAATAACGGTAAGGAGAAATGAAAGGGAAATGCCCTTGTATTAGTTATATCCCAACCTTGCACATGGGTGATTGATCCTAGTGATTCCCATCACATGGATTCATCACACTTGGAGCCATGTTTTATGCATGTTATTTTTATGGATGATGACATTTTTGTTGAAGTTTGTTGGAGAGGTTATGTTGATGTGAGTGGTGGAAGATTTTTGTATGTTTTATGTGATCCCCATTATTAATTACTATCCTATCTATTTATCATATCACTACTTACATTGGTTTAGATATGAGATTTGAGTTTACCCCATATTCTATTGTCACTAGGGAGTCATACGGTGATTCTACAATGGCAATGGGGAGCAAATCACCGGATCGTGTGATTTAATAAAATTTGGTTATTTTATTAAAATCTAATTTCAGAAATTGATACAATGATATACAATAAGATAGCAATGATTTAACACTTTTATAAATGCAACTATGTAAGAAAATGAAAGAGATAGGGCATTAATTTGATTTTGGCTTATCCCAGTAGATCAATCGAATTTGAACAACTAATAAACAAGCTAGATAGATAACTGGAAATACTTGATCAAGATTCTGGAATTCACAGAATGGCTGAGACATAGGCGCTGGGTAGGGGGCGAGTGTGCTGGAGCACCCAAGACCTCTCAGAGCACTTCGGAGTCTCATAGAAAATCTCGTAACTTGATTTCTTTGAGTGCTAGGGTTTTGCTACCCTTCACTTTTTATCACCTATAGCTAGTTGGAAGATCACCAAATTCATTGATAACGTGTAAAATAGATAATGTCCTACAAAACCCCAAACTACATCAAATCCTACAAAAATATGCAAATGGGGAGTCGAACTATCCTCGGTGGTCACCCAACAGAGTGAACTTACGACCGAGTGTTGCACTACATCTTAGACTCCATGTAGTTCTATGTGTTTGTGTGTGCAATAGTGCTCCTAGGTTTCCCTTGCGCAGTGACACCAAGATAATGGGTTGTAGCTAGATAGAATGCAAATGTGTGGGATGGAATTCAGAAACTTCCCCTTCTATGCAGTGTATGCAGAGTAATAAGCCGAAAATGCGAGTCCCTTTGATAGTATGTAGATAAATAGCCCTTGATAAAATTACATGTCATTATAATGGTATGTATGTTGTACTTATATAGGGATATCTTGCTTGAATTTTGACACTATTGACACGACATGACGACTAGGACCTCGGGACATGAGTAAGAAAATCGAAAAGGCTGACCACAAATTTCAAAAATGTGAACAAAAACAAAGAGGACAAGAGTGCATGGACGCTAATGTCTAGTTCTAGCGCTAGTGTCCTAACACAGCTGTCAACAAATGTGAAAATACTGACAGACATGGATCCCTATAAGCTTACTAGAACTCATTGTATAATAGACAAATATGAGAGATAAAACAACAAGAAAATGGACTAAATAATTTGTTACTAGTGAATACTTTTCTTATGCAAGATCCATACATAAAACAACATACTTTGCGGCATAGTAGAATAGTGGTATGTGAGTGATTTTGTGTCTACATCGAGTTATACACATTCTCATAGTTTGTTGATGATAAATATTCTTCTTATAGTTCATATGATGAGAGTAGTGATAAGGTATCACCTCCTTCCTTTTCCAACCACTTTTTCATAAGTTGAGGAAAATCCTCTAAAATCTCCAACTTCGTGTCCTCATTGGGCTAAATAGACACTACGGGTGCAAGTGTTGGGTTGTGGATCCATCAAATACCGAGAAAAAATGTTCATAGTTCTAAAGTGTTCCACATGTCTTCATTTCCTTTGATTTTGATCCACACTCTTTTCATGAGGCATGTGTCACTCTTGAGTGGGATGCAATTATACACGAGGAGTATAATTCGTTGATTAAGAACCAAACTTGGGATTCAATACATCTTCCTAAAGGAAGGAATCTTGTTTGATGTAGATGGGTCTATCAAAAAAAATTTGTAGCAAATGGGTTCGTGGATAAGTTTAAAGCATGATTTGGTAGTAAAAGGATTTTCACAAATTTCGAGCATTAACTATCTGAGACTTTTGCACATGTTGCAAAGATGAACTCTATTTGACTCACTTTTATCATTTTCATGGCTCATCATTGGGAGGTTCATCAAATGAATGTGAAGAGTGCATTTATTCATAATGACCTTAAGGAGGAGATATATATGGAGCATCCAAAAGGTTTTGTGCGAGGATTCTTCCTTCGTATGTAGACTTCAAAAATTTATTTATGGTGTACAACATTCCCCTCGGGCCTCGTATGCCAAGATGGATTCCTTCCTTCTCACAGTTTGTTTCACTAGATGTCATTTTGATTCAAATGTTTACATTTTTTGGTAGGATGATTCACTTCTAAGTCTAGTTTTGTATGTTGATGACATATTGATCACAAGGAGTTCTTCATCCTCCATTACAACAATGAAAACTACTCTACATGACATGTTCTCCATGACTGAATTGGGATTTTTCATACTACTTCCTTTAGATTGAGATTTTGTAGTTTGACTTAGGGATCACCATTGCACAATCCAAATATGCTCTTGATTTTATCGCACAATTTTACATGGTTATCTCTGCAATCCAACTACGACTCCCTTTCTTTCTGAATTCAATCTTGAGGTTGAGTGTTCTTCTCTATTGGTTTATGTTACCTTGTATCAAAATTTTTTTGGTGGTCTCATCTATCTGAATCACACTAGACCCAACATTTCATATGTAGTTGGAATGGTCTTTACATGCATGCAAAAGCCTCATGAGTTGCATTGAAAGGTAGTGAATTAGATTCTCCATTATATTTAGGGTACTCATAGTTTTTGGATTCACTATGGAGCAAATACTCATGTTGACTTGGTTGGGTACACAAATTAATATTAGGATGGTGATACTCTTCATCACAACTTCATTTAAGGATATAATTTCTCTCTTGGTTTAGGTCCGATAATTTGGTCTAGAAGAAGAAAAATGTTATTGATATATCATCAACTAAGGTGACTATAAAGGAGTTGTTAATGTTGTTATTGAGGTTATTTGGCTTCAAGGGATTCTTATTTAATTTGGTATATAGTCTAGGCGACCCACATTCTTATTCTATGATAACCAAAGAACTATCCACATATGTAAAAATATAGCCCTACATCAGCAAACCAAGTACATCGAGATTCATATGCACTTTAGTAAGGAGCTCCTTTATGGATGGGTCATTAATATTAGATTTTTCCAAACTATGGGAGAAATAGTTGATATCTTCACTAAACCCTTCATTTGAGCAAGTATCTTCATTTACGGTCTCTTCTTGGGTGTAGATAGCTTTTGTTGGCATATATATTCATTTATTCTTCTTCTCTCACTACTTCTGGGTGAGATTCTCTCTATTCTCGCTAGGTTTTTTATGTACTTGGGTACCTTATAAGTACTTTTTTTGGGACCCAATTCTTATACCCACCAAGTTATGCTTAACGGGGTGTTAGCATGCGGGTTTTTATTCCATCTTATGGTTTTTCCTACATGTGTATTTATCTCCCTTAGGTGTCATTGAGATAGATATGATTTAGTTATGCATTCTATTTATAGAGTGCATGCTCCACCTTTCTTAGGCGGTTATCTCCCTTTTATTCCTATTTACGTATGACTTATCAAGCTATTTTATCATTATGAATACATGTTATTATTTTGTTCATGTTTGGTTCCTCTTTCTCGTAACAACACTTATTTTCCATTTCCATTTTACATGTTAAGAGTTTAAGTGTGTTCGTATCCCGCCGATCCTCAATTGTGACCCACTCCAACACACGGTACTCCTTTGAGAAAACCTTTGGAACATCACGATTTTAAGGGTAATATGATGATAAAATGCCTTAGAATTGAGAAAAGATACATCTCCACATATTGTTGTGGGAGCCCCTAGATGAATAGAAGAAACCCTATAAATTTGAACCAAGGCGGGAGCCTTTGTGATGAAAGAAGAGATCTTAGACTTACATAAATCTCCACATCATGGAAGGGATTCAAAACATTCATGCATTCCTTTAAAATCCATCACGAGATAAGGGGATTTGCTATGAAACATTAGAATACTAGGGTCGAGCCAAGATATACATCGAGGGAATGATATTAACAACTCGGTTTCGTAGCCCTCGGACCAATAACACCCATATCATGTCTCTTAGCACCCAAATCACATCCAATTCCACCAGCGAAGGAATAAAATAGTCAATAAAATAGTCCTAAGACAGATGAGAATTTGCCTTCAATCGAAGATCCATCTAAACACACACTAACCCTTTCCTTTCTCAAAGTTATTGAAATGTTACCTTTATTATGGGCACTTAGGAGCAACACAAAATAGAGAAGAACCTTGAGGCTGGTGCATGTAATGTTGAGTTGTGGAGCTCAATTACTTAATATTAACATGCTCTATTAAACTTGCAGAAAGCACGAAGAATCGACATCGATTATGGAGGGACCGACATCAATCACCTATGACCAGACATTGATTAGGAAAGGAGGAATAACATTTATTAGGGCTAACCGATGTTGGTTACCTATGCAAGAGTGTTTTATTTAACTCTAGGGAATTATGTCTAATTTTAGCATTAAAGTAGATCTATTGATTGTACTTACATGGCTAAGTGCCCTAAGTTTGTATATTTTTATATAAGCATAAAAGACAGGGTTTAGAAGTAAGAGGATTGTGTGTTAATGATTATTGTGAGAATAATTGTGAGAGAGAGAATTCTTGAAGAAGAATGAAAAGCTTGAGAGAAAGAAAGTATTGTACATCTGAGAGGTGTGGAAGATTGTAGATCTTCAATTGTATATCTTTTCAAAGCTTTGGATAATAGATTGGCTTGTTTCTTGGTGGATGTAGCCCACACTAGGTGAACCAAGTTAAATCTGGTGTTAATTTATATCTCTTGTTTTGTATATTTCTTATGGTAGAATATCCACTTTTATTGCATTTATGCTTAGATCTGATATATTATCTATACAACCTTGTGCTAGCCACAACAACTGGTATCAAATATTTGTTTAAAGGTTTTATGTGCTGAAAAATTTACTCACAGAGGGTTTTTGATTGAGTGGCGAAGCTACAACAATGGCGAAGAAGAAAAAAATACAAAGTAGAGAAGTTTGACGACCGAAATTATCAATTATGGAAGATATAGGTTAAGGATTATTTGTATCAAAGAGATTTGTACTTACCGTTGGATGAAAAGTCTAGACCTAAGAAGATGATTGATGAAGAATGGAAGATTCTTGATAGAAAGGCTTTGAGATCTATAAGATTGAGCGACAAGATCTCGTGGCTTCCAATATTACGAAGTGACTTATATGGAAGAGTTAATGAAATCTCTTGCTAATTTATATGAAAAACCTAACACTTCAAATAAAATTTATTTTTAAAGAAACTATTTATTTCTAAAATGCATGAAGGTGGATCTGCATTTAGTCATTTGAATGATTTCGAGATATATTGTAAATCGATTAAAATCGGTTTATATTCCATTTGATGATGAAGTGAAAGCACTTTTATTCTTATGTTCTTTACCTGATAGTTGGGATAACTTGGTAATGGTTGTTAGTAATACAACATTTGCTAATAATATTTTGAAGTTTGATGATGTAGTTAATATAATATTGAATGAAGAAATTCACGGGGAAAAGTACAGAGGAATCATCATCTGGGAATGCTTTGAATGTAGAAAGCAGAGGTAGGTAGAAGGAGAGATCCAAGAGTAAGAATAATGAGAAATAAAAGTCAAGGGATGACATATCTAAATCCAGAGGTAAGGGAATTACTTGTTGGAAATGTGGAAAGAAAGGACATGCAAAGAAATATTGTTGGTCAAAGGATAAAGAGAACCAACACCCAGACAAAGGTAAAGAGTCAAATAAGGAGGAAAATATTACAGTAGAGGTAATGCAAGATGCTCTTATTCTTTATTTGGATAATAGAATATAATCATGGGTTTTAGATTCAGGAGCTTCTTTCCATGCAACCCCTAATAAGGGTTATTTCAGAAATTATGTCCAGGTAATTTTGGGCATATTTATTTGGGTGATGATGAACCTTGCAGTATTATTGTAAAGGGAAGTTCATCTAAAATTGCAGAATAGAAATACATGGGTATTTAAATATGTGAGGCATGTGCCAAGCCTCAAGAGGAATCTTATTTTTGCAAGGCAACTTGGTGAAGTTGGTTGTATGGTTACATTCACAACAGACTCTTGGAAAGTCACCAAGGGTTATTTTGTTGGCAAGAGGTAAGAAGGTAGGAACATTATATTTATCTACATGTTTTATTGATTCCTTTTCGTGTTATCTACTTCAGATTCAGATGAAGGCATGTGGCATAATCGGTTGGGCCATATGATTCAAAAAGGAATGTAGATCTTAAAGGATAAGGGTAAGTTATCATATTTGAAATATTTAGATCTTGATTTCTATGAGCATTGTATATTTTGAAAGTAAAAGAGGGTGAGATTTTTCAAATTTGGGGAAACTAAGGATGAGTAAAATTGGAGATTGTACAATCAATTTGTGTGGGGACCAGCTCGGGTAGCTTCTCATGGAGGATCCCAATATTATGTTACTTTCATTGATGATGCTACAAGAAAGGTATGGGTTTATTATATTAAACGTAAATATGATGTTTTTGATACTTTTAAAAGATGGAAATACCTTGTTGAGAATGAATCAAATTCAAATTTAAAGTTGCCTTAGATATAACAATGGTGGTGAATATTGTAGTAAGGCTTTCAATGATTATTAATCAATGAATGGAATACGTAGAGAAATGATGGTTCCAAGAACACCACAAGAGAATGGTGTTAAAGAAAAGAATTAACAATATAATCATGGAACATGCTAGAAGTATGAGGATGCATGTTGGATTGGCCTTACAGTTTTAGGCGAAAAGCTTGATTGATATAGCGGTTTATTTGATTAGCGTGGGCCTTCAAGTTCACTAGATGGAGGAATACCAAAGGAAGCTTGGACCGAAAAGGGCTAGATCTTTCTTTTCTTAAAGTTTTGATTTAAAAGCTTTTGTGCATATTGATAAAGAAAATAAGAAAAAATTGGATGCAAAATACAAGAGATGCACTTTCATTGGTTATGGATCGGTGATTTTGAATTCCATTTTTGGGATTTAGAGAATTCTAAAATTATTAGGTGTCCTGAAATTGAATGGAATGAAAAGAGAATGTACTGAGGATAAAATTTTGGTACCTAAGGACGAACCGGTTGAGAATTTCATGAATGAAAATGAACTCTCAAATTTAAAAATTGCGACAGTGGTTACACGATGAATCGGTGTCGGTTGACCTCGACCGACATGATCAGCTAAGCGGTATCGGTTATAGAAGAGCCAAACCAACATCGGTTAACAAAGCGATGTCGGTTACAAGTGATCGGCATGGTCAGTCCTGTGAGAATTAGAAACAAATGTCTAGGAGGTCTAAGATGAGCCTTGATACCCAAACTTATGTGAGAAAGTCACAAAGGGTAACTAAACCTCCGAAATATTTACACCTTCTCTATCTTATTTATTATTGACTAATAATGGTGAACCATAAAGTTTTGAAGAAGTAATGTAGGATAAGACCCGCGTGCAGTGGGATTATGGCATGGATGAGGAGATGGAATCCTTGGAACAAAACCAGACTTGGGAATTGGTTAAGTTATTAGTAGGTAAGAGAACATTGCGAAACAAGTGGGTTTATAGGATCAAGGAAGAAGAAGGTTGATAGAAAATATATAAGGCAAGACTTGTAGTAAAGGGATTTACACAAAAGCATGTATTTACTTTGGTGAAATATTTTCTCTGTTGTTAAAATGAATTCCATACATACTTATGTTGATTTTAGTTACGGTACATAATTTTCATTTAGAGAAACTAGATGTGAAGACGACTTTCCTTCATGGTGATTTAGATGAAGAGATTTATATGCAACAATCATGGGTATGAAGTCAAGGGTAAGGAAAAATTAGTGTGGAGGTTGAAAAAGAGTCTATATGGGCTTAAACAAGCTCCAAGGAAATGGTACATGAGGTTTGATAGTTTCATACATGAGCATGGTTACTTGAGATGTGAATCTGACCATTGTGTTTATTTCAAGAAGCTTGAAAATGGGAGCTATATTATTTTGTTATTGTATGTGGATGATATGCTTATTACAGGATCTAATATGTAGGACATTGGTGAGCTTAAGGGAAAGCTAGCTCACACATTTTATATGAAGGATTTAGGAGCTAAAAAAGAACCATTGGCATGAAAATACATAGAGATAAGAAGAACAATAAATTGTATGTCTCAGGAGGCTTATATCAATAAGGTGTTGGAAAGGTTTAACATGCAAGATTCAAAACCGGTGAGTACACTTATGGTTGGACACTTCAAATTGAGAAAATATCAGTGTCCTTCATCACATGAGGAGGTCAAATACATGACACAAGTACCTTATGTTTCTGCAGTTGGGAGTCTCATGTATGTTATGGTTTCTACCAGACCAAACATTACACAAGCAGTGGGAGTTGTGAGTAGATTTATGTCTATTTTAGGTAAAGAGCAATGGAAAGTAGTCAATGGATACTTAGGTATTTGAGAGGGACATATAGCATGCACTTATGCTATGGAGGTTCAGATATTACTTTGTGGCTATGTTGATTAGGATATGGTGGAGATCCGGATGGTAGAAGGAGCATTGCTAGATATATTTTGCAGTAGGTGGGAATACGAGTTATTTGGATTTCAAGATTGCAGAAGGTGGTGGTTGTCTACTTCAGAGGCAGAGTATGTTGTAGCTATAGAGGCTAGAAAAGAGATGATATGGATGAGCAAGTTCATGGAAGAGTTAGGAAAGGAGCAAGATGATTACAAATTGTTCACTTGATAGTCGAGTGTAATTCATTTGGCAAAGAACTCAACGTTTCATTCTAGAATGAAACACATTCAATTGAGGTATCACTTCATATGGTAGGTATTGGAGGATGGGCAGTTGAAACTGGAGAAGATTCATACGAGTGAAAACCCTACGGATATGCTAATGAAGCCATTAGCAAAAGAGAAGTTGGAGCTACACTCCACTTTTGTTGGTCTTCAAGTTTGAGACTTGAAGAGGAAGAAACAAAGCTAAGGAAAGGATCCAAGAATGACATTGTACAAGTATAGTGCAATAATTTATCTCCAATTAGGATATTGTTGAGTTGTGGAGCTCAATTACTTCAAATTAGCATGCTATATTAAACTTGCAGAAAAGCAAAGAATCGACATCGGTTATGGAGGGACCAACATCGGTCACCTATGATCAACATCGGTCAGAAAGGAGGAACCGACATCGGTTAGGGCTAACCGGCATCGGTTACCTGTGTGGGAGTGTTTTATTTAACTCTCGAGAATTAGATCTAATTTTAGCATTAAAGTAGATATATTGATTGTAATTGCATGGCTAAGTGCCCTAAGTTTGTATATGCCTATATAAGCATAAAAGCTAGGGTTTAGAAGTAAGAGGATTGTGTGTTAATGATTATTGTGAGAATAATTGTGAGAGAGAATTCTTGGAGAAGAAGGAGAAGCTTGAGAGAAAGAAAGTATTGTACATCTGAGAGGTGTGGAAGATTGTAGATCTTCAATTGTATATCTTCTGAAAGCTTTGGATAATAGATTGGCTTGTTTCTTGGTGGATGTAGCCCACATTGGGTGAACCACGTTAAATATGGTGTTGATTTATATCTCTTGTTTTGTATATTTCTTCTGGTAGAATATCCACTTTTATTGCATGTATGCTTAGATTTGATATATTATCTGTATAACCTTGTGCTAACCCCAACATGTAACACTCTCATTCTTAGATGTAGATCCCAAGATTCTCCCATCACTGATCTACTCAATGAACCATGTACCTTACAAACATCTTCACCTAAAGAAATGACAATAGGAGTTTTAGGCTTAGCGTTTGGGAACCCCTTAACAAACCATTATTCTTGGCTGAAGTCATGCCTCCTTTGTGGGTGTTGTCTTTGTAAAGGACTAGATTTGGACCTGAAGGGACTCCTTCCCCTATTTGCACCCTCAGTAAAGAGTCATCCAACACATATGTGTCGTCTAGATATTCTTCCCCCGTAAACAAGTCAAATAATCTTAATCATGAAAGCTTATGGATAAGTGTAACATCCCGACTTTTGGGACTTCGTATTAAAAATAAAATCTTATTTGGTTGTTTCTTCTTGGTTACAATTTCATGTTTCGTCAGTCAAACTTTCATAGTGACTAACGGTGTTTGTGGAAATTTCCGGTGTGATACTATTTAATATTATTGCTAGCCTAACTAACCTAAGATATAAATTACGTGATCTAACCTAATCCTAACTTATGATGGTAAGTTAGTAACCTAACCGAGTATCAAAAGATCATCTAGATGCATTTGACTCAGCCTTAATAAATGCATGGTGTTGGTACCTAGATTTACTCTTCTTCACAAACCGAGCAGCATCATGGATTTGATAGGACACTCAAAAGTAGATAAATGATTATGTATGTCATTTTGTATCAGGGAAGAAATTTATCGGATTTTTAGCACTCAGGCCTTGAAGAAGTGGGTAGCACCTTAAAAGGATTTGATCTTATCCTAACTATTTTAGGTTGTGCCTTTCAACCAAGGTAAGAGAACCTATTTTGTAACCTATGTTATTGAAGAGATGCAGACACCTTCCTTTTACACAAATTTTATAAAGAAAACCTTGGGAAAATATGATCAACACACCAAATCTAACTCTCACGAGTTGTCACTTCCAGAAGATGGAGATATTTTCAACACAAGGCTAAGGTTACTGAAAACATTAAGAAATCCCGATTGTTCTACATACTTTTGCAAGTAGATTTTGTTCCTTTGTTGATAAACATGGCAAAGAGGGGTGGTTCAGGGTGGATTCATGGTTTTGGAATGCTTTCAGTGGGAGATGAAGCAAGATAATGTTGATTATGCCGATCTTTGAAGGAATTCACAAAATGAACAACTCAACAACATAATACTTGTAAGCAGTTAAGACGTTCCTTCAACCGAGAAGGTGTGCTTGATGGAGGTCCATATCAACACATTTTCACATAATCTTTGGGACTCTAACACGAAGGCTCGAATTGAAATACTCAATTAAACACAAAGTCTCTGATCAATCATGCCTAAGGTACACCCAAAGACTTACAGACAATCTTTATCAACAAATGACAGTGAATTGATTTTAAATTTGTTTATCTCATCCAAGATGAAGGATATTCTTGAAATGAAATTGCAAATACCATTAAACTGTCATAGGGACAAGATCTGTGTGATTTCACAAAGATTTCAATGTAATATTGCAATAGGAATGAAAGAAACTATTTGCAGACATTCTGAAACAAAGCAGACACAAATTGCTAGAGATTGGACACAAATTAATTTCAAAATTGCTTAAATTCATCAACAAGGGAAAGCTTCCAGAGAAATCTCAGTGCTCGTCAATGGCTATACATCTGTAACCAACTTGACATGATAGAAAATCTAACACAAAGGAAATTAACCAGGTATCTCAGATGGGCTTCTCAGAATAAGGCTTTCTCAAATTTTCTCTTAGGAATTCAAACTCTGACCATTTGCAAGAGTATTCTCATTGCATTTATACATTTCATTCACCCCAAATTTTGTCCCCAAAAGAAGAATATTCGAGGGACCTTTGCTTGCTACTAATTTGTTACAGAAAGTGATGTTTAACAAATTCGCACCCGCATCTGCCAGGTGGACAAATCATGAATTGATCACGTTTCTCAGACCCTCGACTAATGACTAGGATGCCATGCCACAACCATTTTGACACTCCTTTTAATCATTCTAATTTCTGTCATGTGAGAAATTCCCCTTTTAATCATTTTCCGGAGGCTCTGCACTGACTGGATCTGATAGGTAATCTTTTTCGTTCTCGAGGCAACACCTTTTTCACCTTTTACGCCGCAACCTCATCATTTCATCCTTTTTCCCTCCGAAATTTTACTCTGCAACTTCTAGATCTGGCATTTTATGTTTTTGCATGAGCCCAAGAAAAAATCCACTTCAAAAGTACCTCAAATTTACAAATTGAGCTCCCAAATTGATTCAATTGAACTTTGCAGACCAAAACAACACAAATTTGCCAAAAATTTGATGAAGAATGATGCAAAAATACATCTCCAAACATCTTGGAGCTTCAATGGCGGTAAAATCAAATGAAATGCATAGCTACCGTTGATCTTGCCTTTCAACTTTTAATCGAACCTTCCACATGGAAAAATGTGATTGGAAACGGCATGGGAGCACTTTTTGACATTTTATAACTTTTGGAAAAAGTAAAATTTTGACATTTTTCTCTGCCCTCCGCCCTTAGAAAATGGGCTTGACACATGTCCCAATGTGGATCCCAGAGGAACCGCGGCTTGATTCTACTATTTTACCTCGTTTTTGGAAAAATAAAAATTTTCCCCGCAGCTCCGCCCTTCCGTCTTTAGCTTATGATGTGGGTTCCAGTGGAGTTGCACTTCATTTTTTCACTTTATACTTATTTTCCAAAAAGGGAAAAATTCCACATTTTCCCCGTGGGCCGGCACCTCCATTTTTGACTATTCAACGCTGGCATTACTTTCTTGTCGGGGCCGCACTTCAACTTATAATTTTATCCCTTTTTATAAAAGGTGAAAAACCTTAAATAAGCCTGAAGCTTCGCTTCTCCATCTCCTTGTATGCTACGTGTCTCAATGGCGCATTTTGAGATGGTCCCCAAAAGTAGAGACCCCAAACATGTGCGTGGTCCCTCCACGTGTCCCAGGCCCTTTAGGAAGTTGCTTGAAAAGTTTGTCCCTCCACGTGAGCCAAAGAGAAACCTCCACCTATCCCCTGTTGCAATTGTTAAGGTGGGACTCTGAGGCGGATCCTCAAATGAGCGCCATCCCACCACGTGTCCATGGCCCACCAAAAACTATACCGGTTGCATGAAAAATTTGTCTAAGTCCGAGGAAAAGCAGCGGAATCCTCCACGTGTCCCCCGGCGCAACTCCAAGGCCAAACCAAAAGGTGAATTTTCAAACGAGCGTCGTTCCTCCACGTGGACAAATTTTGGGTTGAGGCGAGCCACAAATTTTTAGAGTGCCTGCCAAGCCACATCCAACCAAAAAGGGCCACATTTCCACTGATGCAGAGATGTAAATTTGATGGGAAAAACACACCCATCAAACCGTAAAAATGTAGGAAAACCACCATTTGAGCCCGGAGATGAATTTTTCTTCAAGGACAGAGAATTTGGAAATATTATAAGGTTCAAACATGATCCTCTAAGCTATATCCAATCACGTTTCCTTAGGTATTTGGGACAAAAATGATAGGGAAAACAATACGTGACTTCGGAAAATGGAAGGAAAGGAACAACCCAAGTTTTACGCCCAATTTACAGACTCCTTTAGATGGACAGAGAAACGAAAAACAAATTCTGGACCTTTAAGTGATCTTCGACCAAGGAAGGGATTGATCATGGCAACCAAATGGAGGACAGAGTCTTCAAGCACCAACTCGGGGAGATAGAAAACATGACAGAGGCCGCAAACTGAGGAATTTCAATGACAAACGGGCGAGACTAATTTGAGCACCAACACATGGCATTTGATTAGTATAAGGTATTTGGCTTGGTTAATGGGCTTGACATTTAATTGGTGCTTAGTTGTGATGATATTTGGTGGCATTAGACTTATGATTTATATTGGCATTAACTTATGTATTAACCATTCCTTGTGGAATGTGGCACTTAGTTTTATTTAAATAATAATAATAATAATAAAACTTAGCCTAAAGCTAAGTGGTGGCATTTTGGGATTTTAATGATATTTGAATGGATTTTGGAATCCATGGATTAAAAGAGATTTAGGTTTTTCTTTTAGCCATTTAGCATGACATGAAGAGAGGAGGAAATAGAGGGGGAGACTATGTCAAAAAAAAATCTAGAGGATTTTCTAGAGGTTATTATGGCCATCTGGGGCTGATTTTGGGCCTGTATTTTGGGATCTCACCATTTTTATTGTAGCAATGTGGTGGAGAATAATTCTTGAAAAATAAATAAGGTTTTGGGGTTTTATTTTGTATGGTGTGGAGCTAAGAAGCTGGAGGAAAAAAATAGAGAAGGAAAGAAGAAAAACATAGGGTTTTTGGTCTTCTTCATCCCGAATCTTTCAGGAAAGGGTTTCTTGCTTTATCTATGTAATATTTTACAAATAAATGCATATTCAGTTTTATCCCTTTTCTGGGTAATGAGAAATCTGGTTTATCTATTCTAGGTATTAATATTTTTATCAAGCCTTTATGGGTATTTGGAAAATATGTTTATTTTATTATGGGCATTATAGATTTCAGATCTCTCAAGTATGAGAGCATGAGATTTCGTTTTACCTCCTTATTTGATAATTGAAATTAATGAGGTTATTCACTTGGGTATTTAGAGAAGGTTTTTGACGTTTTAGTTATGGGTTTTGGACTGATTTCCAAGCTGCATTTTTACATGTTAGAGCACTACATTTTTGTTGATTCGTTGGTGTTATTTAGTTGTTATAAGTTGTGTTATTTTCTGCTGTAATGGCTACTAGAAGAGCTGATTTTTTTATTGATTTATTGCCGCATTTGTTGTTGCAACATTGACTATTATAACACCGATTATTGGTGGTTTCCTTCTTTTTGTGTTTGGTTATTATTTACTATGTTGTTTTGTTTTAGCATTAGCTAACAAATCATGGTGTTTTGGGGTGATTTCTAAGCTTCAAATTTGTTGTTAGATAGTTGTGTTCTTTGCTGTAATTTTTGCTGCTAGTTTGCTGCATTTTGTCAAACGATTAATGTGCAATTATTTGGTTAACATATTTAAATAATGCTTTGTTGTAACATTATGTCAAACAATTAGCGTGCAATCGTTTGATTGGCATATTTAAAATAATATGTGTTGTGACGATTTGTCAAACATTTCGTATGCAATTGTTTGATTGACATATTTAAAGATTAAGTGTTGTGACATTATGTCAAACAGTTAACATGCAATCTTTTTTATTGGAATAATTAAAATAATTAAGTGATGTGACATTATGTCAAATAGTTAGCATGCAATCTTTTGATTGGCATAAATATAAGAATTAAGTGTTGTGACATTATGTCAAATAGTTAGCGTGCAATCGTTTGATTGACATATTTAAAAGAATATGTGTTGTGACATTTTGTCAAACATTTCGTATGCAATTGTTTGATTGACATATTTAGAAGATTAAGTGTTGTGACATTATGTCAAACAATTAGTGTGCAATCATTTGATTGGCATATTTAAAATATTATGTGTTGTGACATTACATCAAACAGTTGGTATGCAATCTTTTAATTGGCATAAATACTTGAGTATGGATTGTGGCATTTTGTCAAACAGTTTACGTGAATGCTTTTATTGGGCAAAGGTATGAAATATGTTATTATGGAATTTTGTCATGTTGTTTGCATGCATTCTTTGGACTTATGTGAAGTTCTTTCTATGGCATTTTGTCATGTTGATTGACATGCATTCTTTGGAATTTATGGGAAGTTCTTTCTATGGCATTTTTCATGTTGTTTGCATGCATTCTTTGGACTTTATGGGAAGTACTTTCTATGACATTTTGTCATGATGATTGGCATGCATTCTTTGGACTTTATGGGAAGTTCTTTCTATGGAATTTTGTCATGTTGTTGGCATGCATTCTTTGGAATTTATGGGAAGTTATTTCTATGGCATTTTGTCATGTTGTTGGCATGCATTATTTGGATTATATTGGAAGTTTATATTATGACATTTTGTCATACAATTGGCATGCATTCTTTGGGTATAAAGGATTTGTTGTGCCTTTTGAAAATATGTTATGTTGTTGATCTGATTTGGCATGTTGTTCATTTTGAGCTTGTGAAGTGAAGTTCATTATATGAAATTTTGTCATACAATTGGTATGCATTCCTTGGAATATATGTGAAGTTCATTATATGAAATTTTTCATACTATTGGCATGCATTCTTTGGATTATTTTTGAAGTTCATAATATGACATTTTGTCATATGGTTGGCATGCATTCTTTGGGTATAAAGGTTATGTTGGGCCTTTTTACAAACATGTTATGTTGCTGATTTGTTTTGGCAAGATGTGCATCTTTGAGCTTGTTAAGATGATGTACATGTTGGCATTGTGTCAATTTGTTATGTATGCAATTATCCTTTTTCATATAAGGTTACTACGTTGGCATTTTTCAAGTAGTTGGCATGTTGTTCCGTTTGGGCATGTTAAGATGATGTACATGTTGGCATTGTGTCAATTTGTTATGTATGCATTCTCCTTTTTGCATATAAGGTTACTACATTGGCATTTTGTCAAGTAGTTGGCATGTTGTTTCGTTTTGGGCATGTTAAGATGATGTGCATGTTGGAATTTTTCATACAGTTTGTATGCTTTCTCATGATGGTTTATGAGATTATTGTTGAAGGCATTTTGTCATATTGTTTGTATGATTTCTCATGATGGTTTATGAGATTATTGTTGAAGGCATTTTTTCATATTGTTTGTATGCTTTCTCATGATGGTTTATGAGATTATTGTTGTTGGAATTTTGTCATACAGTTTGTATGCTTTCTCATGATGGTTTACGATATTATTATTGAATGCATTTTGTTATATTGTTTGTATGATTTCTCATGATGGTTTATGAGATTATTGTTGAAGGAATTTTGTCATACTATTTGTATGCTTTCTCATGATGGTTTATGAGATTATTATTGAAGCCATTTTGTCATACAATTTGTATGCTTTATCATTATGGTTTATAAGATTATTATTGGAAGCATTTTTCTATATTGTTTGTATGCTTTCTCATTATGGTTATGAGATTATTGCTTATGGAATTTTGCCAAGCAATTAGTATGCTTTCTCTTATGGGCATATAAGATGTTATTGTTGGAATCTTGTCAAAGGTTGTTGTTGTTCCATTTTTGGGCATAAAGATTAATATGCCAACATTATGTCAAAATAGTTAGAATGCTAACTCGTTTTGGATTACAAAATTATTATGATGGAATTTAGTTAAACAGTTGGTATGTTGTTCATTTTGACACATACGGTTAGTAAGATATGCATTATGTAATCAACCTTACTTGATGTAAGTTTTATGCATTATCTGTATGTCAATTAAAGGCTTCTTCCTTGAATGAGAATCTGAACTTGATTAGTTCATGCATGAATACATGCTTATATACATCATTATTATAATAATGGATGATTTTGTATGTGGATGCATGACTGAATATTGTTGTTATGATTATTATGAAATGCATTATGTAATCAACCTTACGTGAGGTAAGTTTTATGTATTTTCATGTATGATGGTTAAAGGCACCACTCAAGAATGAGATTCGAACTTGGTTAGTTCATGCATGTATACATGCTTATTGACATCATTATAATAATAATGTATGAGTCTGTTTGTTGATGCATGATTGGATCTTGCTGATATGTTTTCATTTGTAGAATACTACATATATGAAAATGGAAACTCTTTCCAGTTTGGTTGGAACTGACCCTTTGTGGAAAATACAAGCCACTCTAGAGACAAATGAAAGGAAAGAATCTGAAAGGGATTTGAGTTGATTCTCACATCTTTCTTGTTTAGTCACTTTTATATTTCAGTTCATGGAATAAATTGTACTTGATGTACTGCTGAAATAATCAGCTATATTGTATGAGCTTTTGAGGCTCTTTGACATTGCATGTAAACTTATAAGTTGTATTGCTTGAGTCTTGAAAATAATGAAATGTTTATTGGATTCAAATCTTATTTGTGTTTCATGCATGTATGATTTGAATGTTAAGTTGTGTAAGTTGTTTATGTTTGAAATCAACATAACACTTAACAATGAGGTTAATGGAAAAAAATTGGATCTCGGTTTTGAGGTCCTAACAATAAGGCCATTAGCGATCAAGCAAATGCTTCTAATTTGAATTTAACTTTCCCTCTTATTCTTATTATATAGTAAAGGTCTTAGATTGGCATATTCAATAATATAAACTTTATAGATTGATATATATATATATATATATATATATATAAACTTTATAGATTATAATCCATATGTTTATAAAAATAATAATATAATGGAAATTACCCTTACACTAATTCACGAAGGCATCCTCTATGGAGTTTCCCTACTCGAAAATGTCAAATTCCAGTTTCTTTATTTCTAGTGCCTTCTTCTCTAGTAGGTTTCCTTTTTGGTGATGAAGCATCCACATCTATTGAATGTTGTATGCCATCAACATCCGCGTCTATGTGGCCACCGGTTTCAAAACAATCGATGCCCAAATCAAAGAACGAACCTTAAGGCATGTGTGGGATAATGTTGGCGTGGTCATATAGATGGAAACAAGGGGAGGAATGGGAAGTGGATAGGTGCGAGAGTGTCAACCCACTTGGCGGTGTTCAACCCTTCCATACATAAGAGTTCATGGAAAGGACCGTGGGCCGTGGTGTAGGATTTTATTTTTAATTGTTTAATTGTTTTGTTTTGTTTTGTTTTGTTTATCCATATATATTTTGTATTATATAAACTATTTGGTTTTCGAGAAGGAGTATGATTAATATAGAATAATTAATTAATATTATGATGAGCTAAAAGGTAATGAAGTAGTTGATATATAATATTATAATGATATTGTATAGATTTGAACAAGAGTTATTTAACAAATAAATTGTAATAATAAAAACAATGTATATAATTAATTATTAAATGTGTATTAAGAATGAAATATTCTAAAATGGCGAACAACTTGATAGAAACGTATGTAAATTGTGGAAGCATACACAAGGCAAGTCAACTATTCGAGAGTTATTTAATTATGCACGTATCATGTTTCAACATCTTTTGCATAATCAAGGTTTTAGTGGTAACCAATGCAACTACTTGAACTCCATTTTTAGAGATCGAGACTTTGTGGTCATGACTCAACATGTGTTTAATATTTATGATCATTTAGATTTTTAATGCGTTTCTACCTATAAATAATTAAGAATTCATATCTTTCTTTGTAAGTTTCAGGTGTTTGACCAAATGATAGAATGTGATATATTTTCATGGCATATTGTAATTACAACTTACAAAAGACATGACCATCCTCAAGAGCCATCGATTCTATTTCACCAAATGTAATCTGTTGTATATATCTCCCCCTGGGGAAATATAGACAAATAGGAGAATATGGAATACAGTAAAAATGAAATCCTTCATTTCAGGTTTTGAAAGTGCATTGCATGGTCGAAAACTTGACATTTATTATGTCACCAACCGCCTGGCACATGTAAGAAGATGTCGACATGCAAAAATTTGTGCCCAAGGCGCAGGGGGCGCACAACACAAAGTGTCGACATGTGAAAATTCACGCCCAAGGTGTAGGCTAGGGCGCACAACACAAAGTGTCGACATGTAAAAATTCGCGCCGAGGTGCGGGTTGGGCGCAAACACAAAGTGTCGACATGCAAAAATTTATGCCCAAGGCACAGGTGGGGGAGCACAACACAAAGTGTCGACATGTGAAAATTCGCGCCAAGGCACAGTGGGGCGCAAAACACAAAGTGTCGACATGTGAAAATTCACGCGCTTGCGCAGGTTGGGGTGCACAACACAAAGTGTCAACATGCAAAAATCCGTGCCCAAGGCACAAATGGGGGCGCACAACACAAAGTGTCGACATGCGAAAATTTGCGCCCAAGGTGTAGGTTGGGGGCGCACAACACAAAGTGTCGACATGTAAAAATTCGCGCCCAAGGCGCAGTGAGAGCACATAACACAAAGTGTTGACATGTAAAAATTCACGCCTGCGCGCAGAAAGTGGGCGCACAACACAAAGTGTCGACATGCGAAAATTCACGCCCAAGGCGCAAGCTGGGGGCGCACAACACAAAGTGTCGACATGCGAAAATTTGTGCCTAAGGCGCAGGCTAGTGGGGGCGCACAACACAAAGTGTCGACATGTGAAAATTCGCGCCCAAGGCGCAGGCTGGGGGCGCACAACACAAAGTGTCGACATCACATTTTTAGCACCTATGGCACACTTAAAATTAGGTTAACATGAGGATGGATGCGTCGAGATGCATCTTCAGGAGGCGCAACATTTTGAGCGTTGACACCTGACGAGCAGAAAGCAAACCACAGCGCGAGATATTCAAATGGCCATAAATTTTCACAGGGAGCTCGGATTCACGCAAGGTTGGACTTTTCAGAAATCTTACGAGGTCCTCTATCCAACTATGACTGGATATATTTAATTGGGTGAGAACAAGTTCTTCAAAAATTCAAAATACAATTCACCATTTTTGGGTTTGCTAGGGTTCTCACCTACCACCATAATGAGATGAATTAAATACAACCTTGAGGTGGTTGGGGTAGATTTGGAATTCCTCTCTCTTCCCTCTCTCATTCTTCTTATAAATTGTAAGGAGGGGCTTCTTTCTAAATGTTGGACATTCTTGTTTTGCCCCTCCCTTCTTCTCTTTGGCAAGTGAATTTGTGGAGTTCAAACCTCCCATCTAAAACTGTGATGCAACTTTGCCTCTTGGCATTTTTGTAGTGTATTGTATCAATATTTGGAGCAAATAATGCATGTCTGTGGATGATTCTCAACCCTCTCTGTGTTCATTTGCATCCTCTTGATCTTTCACTGCAAATTTGGTTATATGTGCATGATCTTGCATTGCATTTTAATGGTTTGTGTTTATTGGCAAGACAAGTGTTCATCATTCCTCGGTGCATCACCTTTGTTAGTTTAGGTTTATTTTTATGCATCTTCTTACCCTGTCTCCTTGGAAAGTTAGATTAGGTTTTGAGTAAACCCTCTGCATTTTTATGTGTGCATCTGAACAGAGGAATAGGAACTGGCCTTCATCCAGGAGAGCTTTTTCCGATTTCGCAAGGTCCCACACTTGGGAAAAGCTCCATGTTATGCAATCGCACTGAGAGTCTCAACCCATCGAGTTGCGAGACATTGAAGTCTTGTGATTCACCATCAACGATAATAAACAAATGGCCATCTCGATCAATTCACCTTTGCCATCATATTCTTAAAATGGGGTTGTTGAAAATGCCTTGTAAAATGCATTTAGAAGATATTAAGACAAACTTTGAACTCTTTTACAACATCCTCTCAATTTGCACCAAAGGGGAGTTTTTCTTTTGACTCGATATTAAAAACAAGCTAAACTTAAACATTGTTTCACTGAATGCAACAAATGAATATTAAACCCGATTAGCTCACCTTTATTATCATAGTTCCAACTTAGCTATTAGGTCAACCTCTTACTTCCGCCGATTATTATTATGGTTGTAAAATATTAATGTTGGGCATAATAATTATCATAGATAATATAATATTATAAATTATTCCATGTAAGCTCGGAAAAATGGTAGTGTCTCTAGAAAGGCCATATTAAGCGATATGAAACTAATTACCAAAGGTGACAACAATTAGGTTGTGTCAAATTTATAGGAATATTAACAAGTTGACCACTTCCGCCCAACAATAGTTACTATGGTTGTAATATATTAATGTTGGGCACTTTGTATTAATGATAATATGATATTAAAACTTATTTTGCATAAGATCAAAGCAATAGTATAGTGTATTTGGTTTGATAAACATGCTTTAGATGAATTTTTTTATAATGGTTGTTCATTGTGAGTTGTTTAGGCTCTATGTATTTGGCATGATTATTTAAGGTGTTTATATTCTATTGTAAATATCAATGTTTAAGAGTCATTTTTAAATTTCTTGCTTAAGGTATGATTTAAAAGATGCAACAATTTTTTGGTGAATATTTTTAGAAAATGATGATATGAAATAACAAAGCAAATCATTCAAACCCTAGTATTTTGAGAAATAGTCCTTTTAAAACTTAATATTTAATTTGATGTGTTTCAAAAAAAAATGTCTATTTATTATGCTTAACACTAATGTTTCAAAAGAATCATTCTTAACCCTAATTATATATTGTCAAAAATCAAATATATGATATTTTTATAAATTAGGTGGGAGTGGGGATTATTTGACTTTTGCCTAGGGTACTAAAACTCGAATTTGACCCCGCTCATATACAATTACTAGTAATATAATTGAATGGATTCTTGGCCTCCCCTTATCCTCTACAATTTCATAACTCAAATTCAAATCCCACATACCTATTAAACAAATTTTAAAACAACTTTGAAAACTTTTAAATCCTCATTCCCAAATACTAATCAAAAGGGCATATTAGTAATCTTAATAAAAATATATAGATCTTCACCATTGATTTTTCGGCGTATGTCGTGTTGGCTAGTCTTCACTCACTACTAATATGGTGTAAGCAACGCCTTCGATGTAATGATCTAAAAGATGCAACAATTTTTTGGTGAATATTTTTAGAAAATGATGATACGAAATAACAAAGCAAATCATTCAAACCCTAGTATTTTGAGAAATAGTTCTTTTTAACCTTAATATTTAATTTGATGTGTTTCAAAAAAAAATGTCTATTTTTATGCTCAACACTAATGCTTCAAAGAATCATTTTTAACCCTAATTATATATTATTTAAAAATCAAATATATGATATTTTTACAAATAGGGATTATTTGACTTTAAATAATTCGGCCCTTGCTCATATACAATTACTAATAATATAATTGAGTGGCTTCTTGGCCTCCCCTTATCCTCTACAATTTCATAATTCAAATTCAAATCCCAATCCCATATACCTCTTAAACAAATCCCAAATACTAATCAAAGGGCATATTAGTAAAATATATTTTACTAGTATAAAAGTAGGTCGTACAATTTATGAAATATAGTATAAAGTAAAAATATATATCTGTGTGGATAAGAAAAATTCTCTTCTCCCACTAACGTAGTGTGCATCAAAAGTGGTTTTCATTAGTGTCAATGTATGCAACTAGATTTAGGGAAGTTGGTGGCCACGCCATATTTATTGATGCATGTGCTCTTCCACTCACAAGGTATATACCGTTTTAATACTTGATACCTTAATTTAAAATAGGGGATAGTTTAATCATACCTGTGGGTGGAGTCACGTGTCATGCCACTGAGGAAGATGCTCCTTTTTAACTGCTTTTATAACTGCCCATCTTTTTCCTTTCTCTGTCGAAGGCATTTTATTTCTTTGATTGCGCGTGACTCGGGTATTTTGTCTTTAAATTTGACCTGTTTCGGAAGAATATTATGGAGCAAATGGGACCTTCACAATCTATCGATACTCACGAGGGAAAAATTTAGGCATGCCGACAATTATCTTCTTGTTTTTACGTTAACTCGTAACGGATCCCGTGAATCGAGGAAGTACTGAAGTGTATAACATAATCTAAGCAATCAAAGAATTTACGTTTTCCTTATTGGGAAGCGGGCCATCACTACCAATGTGTTGATACAACGAATTTTAAGAGAAATATGTGACAATTTAAAATGTTTTAGAGATTGTTTAATCTCTTCAGAATATGTTTGAGTACCCAATAGATTGCTAGCAATATCATGTGTAATCTGTAGGTATAAATGAATAACAATGGTTGTGTATTTATATAGAATTGATTTCAAATTTGGATTTTATATACATAATAACTAATATTCAAGGACTAAAACTGAAAATGACGAGACAAAGGGGATAATTACACTATAATTATGTAAAGATTGAAAAGAGGGACTCAAACTACTATCATACTTCTAGTAGGAGTCAAAAGTGTTGGGACATTTTGAGAGAGAAAAGGAAGTTCGTGAAAGGAAAAAAAGAACTAAGAGGCTATCGAAAGTCAACAAACATGCAAATAATGCCAAATTTGGACCAATAATAAAAAAATAAATTGTACTAAAAATATTGTAATTAACGACTAATATTTTTTGTCCAACCATTTATAGGTGTCCACATGTTGCCCTACTTGAAGTGTGTGTAAACATGTACATTTCAAAGTAGAAAGGGGATGCAATTACACACATGGATTCATGTTTCTATATGTGCATGGGTAAGCGCAAAATACTAATTTAGCTAGTATTGAAATATAAGATATTGAAACCAAAAGACCTCATTCTGCTAAAAAGATATAAACATGGAGTTGATTTAGACACCCTTAATAAAAAACCATAACACAATATGAATCACATGGATACACATAAGTAAAATAAACATGATAGAAGACATGTCAAATGGATGATAATCAAACACTCAAGGTACGTAAATGAATACATAAAAGCATGTCTAACACTTTGGAGACACATCAAACATGTATAAAATATAAACTAACAAAATAGAAATATTAAGATATACAAGTAGACACTTTAGAGATATTTTGATACATATAAGACATATCAAGCACAAGTAGATCAAGCATTGAAATGAAAGCATCATTGAAAGATTCTCCCTCATTTCCCTAAGAGTTACCCCCAAGAAAGCGTGGACTTTCCTCTTTGACAATCCACAAAATTATACAATATATAGGATATGTTATTGACATGATAATATTTTAATGAGTGAGGTTCTCTTTCTCCTAAAAGCAAGTAAAACCTTAGAATAAATAGCGTGATATGAATTTAAAAATGCCGCCTTGTATATATTTGATGTCTTTTTGATTGTTTGAAAAAAAAAAAATTGTTTGGAGAAGAAAATCTGAAAATTGTGATAACTTAGGCATATAGTGAAGTTTCACGCTCATTATTTTATTAATTCGAAAAGATTTTTGAGTCCAACATAGTGGTACGGTTCTATTGAGCCCATATTTTACCATTCAACAAGAATAATGTAAAGAAAACAAGAGATTTGTTAATCAATGTGGAACACTTGAATGGGTAAAACTATGTGACAATTCCAAAATATGTACCATGAAATTGATACATCTTAACATTTTTCAAATATATGTATTTATGTTATTTATACTAGTCAACATAAATCAATGTAAAACAAGCATGACTTTGATTTAATGGTCAACATTATGTACCAAGTAAATTATTTATAATTATTTATGTCAATTTTCAATTCAAGGGTTAGCTTAAAATGTTAAGACATAAAATTCATTATCAAACACAATTATAAACATATAAATCCATCCAAAAATAATATATGTTAAAATAATAGAATAAAGTAAAATAGAAATTAAACTTACTCTAGAATTGTTTTCAATACAAATGTTAGGTTGTTTTATAAACATAATACACACACTTCATGAATATACATGTGTGTGTATTTTGGAATAAGCTATTCGTGAATATCAAAGCAACAATCTTCATAAATATAAAAAAGGAAGCAATTCACTAATCCATAATAGTTAGTAAATAAAACTATTATTAGAAACATTTTGTCAGTGTTAGAAAATAAATAGCTCCTTTAAACAAATATAACCAACCAACCATGACCCACATATTCTCAAATTTGAGTTTGAGAAGACCAATTGCATAAGTAAAAGTGAAGATAATTTATCAAAGTCCAAGTGATCGAGATTGACAATTCTAAAGAATATCATGTCAAATAATATGACCTTAAAGTTAACTACGAAATAGGGCAAAATTCAATACCATATAGATTGGTCCCCTCGAAAACTATGTGAGAGCACCATAACTCTATTATGCCCTACTCTATTAATTTTACGTTTAAGTTACAATTCAAGATTATAGATTCCTTAGATTGATATTTTTCATAAAATTGATGGTTGAAGGCTCAAGTGTATGTTGTAGAGATTTTTCACTTGTGCAATTGTGTATGGAATTTAAAATCACCGTGTTATAGTTTGATGAATCTTGTGTATAATTAAATATGATAAAGAAATTGTATATAATCACAATGTACATGTATTTTATTTATTTATATAGAATATATAAATTATTTTTGGATCATCTATATATGTATTGAAAAAGATTGTATATCAATACATGTTTGTAATCACCAAATGACTAATTATTTATTAAACAATTAGTACATATAAATAATTAATTTAAAATAATTTACATATTATATTAAATAATTTAATATTCATCAAATAAATTATGATTTAATGATGAGAATGATGGTGTTAAACGTGTTACCTAACTATTTATCAAAATACAAATATTAAAAGACCAAAAAGAAATAAGGCTAAAATCATAAATACCTCAAATAAAATAGATAGAAAGAATACCTCTCAATTCTTAAGGCTGAATCAAAAACATTCTCCACACTCAATCTACACAAAACTAATAATTTCAATCAAAAATAGTAGAAAAGGGTCTTTTATAATTTCAATCAAAAATAGTAGAAAAGGGTCTTTTATATTGAATGAATTTAGTACCGAATGTATGAAAAGTATACATGGTTTCCATCATTAGAACACGGAAAAATGTCCTTCACAAGATTATCAAAACAAATTTATGTGACAACGTAACCAAGCACACCAATCACCACTCCCTTTCATGGAATAAAGTTACCACCAATCAAGGAGGGAGGCGTGAAAAGTACATAGTTTGAAATATTTTATTTTACATTAAAGTGAATAAGATTGGAGTGGAGTGGAACAATGATTTCAAAAGCTATCTAGACTAGAATATGGTACCCAAATGGTTAGGTAATCAATCTCCTAAAGAGATCCTTTCATAAAAATTAAGGAACATCAATTTTGAGTTAACTCAAACAAGGTAAGACAACGCTCAAGTTAAAAATCTCAAACATGTTACCTGAAAAACTTTAAAAAAACCTCCAAAACGTAATAAACATAAATTAAGTACATATTTATTGTATTTTGGCATTTACAAGCTCCAAAAATATATATATATATATATAGTGGTATTGAATATGATGGAAGTAAGGTAGAAATTTTTGTTCGGGTGGTATTAAAGGTTGAATTTTAAATATGGAAAAAGATAGTTGATAAAAATTTGATTAATAGAGGAAAGAAAAATGAAAATCCCTTAATAATGGTTTAGATATTTATGGGATAAATTAATAATAAATAACATAGATTTTCTAGATTCTCATTTTTAGATTTCTTTAATGAAGTACAATATATATTTTAGATCACCAAACTTTCATAGTTTTGTATGGTCTTGAAAAAAAAATAAAAAGATGAAAAATCATAACAATTCTAGTGTACTTGATAACCTTGAATCAAATTAATAAATTAAAATAAAAATATATTTTACTTATTACATCTATAAACTTTTTATAATAAAAAGAATAGAAGGAAGATCCCTCTCCCACACTTGCATCTCCTCTTAGAGCTTGTCTTATTATCTTGAATTATCTATTATTTAAAACAATGTGTTATTTTTATACAAAACTTTTTTTTGAATTCATTCTCTCTTATCTTCCATGGTAGTGGAGACTAACCAATGATCATGAAGCGTAATTTACGGTTCATAATCATAAACATATACATTAAAATAATTTTTTTAAAAACACACTTTTATACATTGACATGTTTTCAACTTACGAATTTCATTTTGAGTTGTAGTGACCACCCCCACACATGTTTTTAAGGCAATTTTCTAAAGGTATTAAAATTGCATGTTAAAAAATAGGGTGCTTAGCCATTGACAATTTATCACCCAATAATCGATACAAAATAAATATAGAGATATGATTTAATAAAATTTAAATTTAAGATAAGGACACTATTGATCGATAGATAAAATAGTAAATAAGTAAGATCAAACAAAGGAAATGCAAGCAAGAGTGATAGATAGGGTTTGTAGAATGAATTAGCTTGCCACCATAGGTCTGGACTGATTTTGGGCTGGTGAATGATCTGAACAGGTATATTCTAAGATATGTAAGCTCGATTCGAAATTGGCATGTGACGATCTCGAGACTAAGCACCTACATTGGTACAAGGCCACATGGGCACTAGCGTCCGATCTAGGTGCTTGTGTCTATGGAAATACTCACGATCTAGTTCTTTATGTGTCACTTAGTGTTGCTCCTTATTTTTGTACGTCACATCAAATTCGTTGTGTCGCACCTATACCTACAAAATAAACCCTAGCTACATGCGCAATACTCAAGCACACATTAGATGAATAATAATATGAAGATACATTAGATGAATAAGAATAATAATATGTAGATACAACTTAATCAAAATTTTGAGGAACATGAGCGTAAAAGGTGGCATCGGCTCAAATTAAAGCAAAGAAGAAATCCTATACATTTGTAACTATACATAATGATGTCATTTTAAATTCTTGAAAAATGATATAATATAAATTGTAATTTTTGGACAATTTAAATTATTACTAAAAACGTAAGATTAAATGTAGATAAAAGATTAAACCGTCATAGATTTTCCTTTTGACACGCATGACATTGATCGTCAAATTTCAAGTCCGATCTTGGATATTGCAATCGAAGATACATCCTTATATGATAACATTGTGAGAATGCCCTAATAGATTATATATTTACCACTTGAGGTTATTGGAAAGTATAGTTGTGAAGAATTGACTTGCCTCATTTGAAAGCATGGATTTATGTGGTATGGAAAACATTTCTTTTATCTAAGGGTTTGGATCTTCTATATGGAACTTGTCATAAAATATTTGAGGGTGAGTTTATAAGGGGGATTTTAAGGCTCATGGGTTGTTGGCTATTGTCACTTTGTTTGGTTGTTTGTTCCTAGTCCGCATGCATAGATGGATAAAGGTGAAGGCAAAGAATTTGTTGTCAACTCTAGCAGATGCTCAAAAAAGGTTCAGAAAGGGTAAACTTCCATGACATGAATGATCCAAAGAATTTTATATACTAATGTTGATAATTTAATGTCAACGCCCGCTCTACCCCATCTTGCCTCATCTATCATGATATCATGCATAACTTGTTATTGGATTGTGTAATGGTTGGTCTAAATTTAAACGAGGAAGAGATTGTCTTTAGTTAATAATTGGTGCAAAACATAATGAAGGATCTTGGGATGACATATGAGAGTCAATACTCATTTGATGTAGTCCACAGTATGGCTTCAACCACCATGATAGAGAGGTTGGGAATTCTTATCACATAAACCACAATGTGGTGGTTTTTATGCCAATTGTAAGATCAATCATATGAGAATAGGATATGGTTTGAAGGAAAATTGCACGAGGAATCACTACCTTCAAGTCTATGCTAATACTTTGACCTCAATGCTTAATGCCTCTCTACCTCCAACCCATGTGTTCATGATATTTTTAAATCTAGTGATTGCCCTGTGGATATGGTTATAATTGATTTCAAAATTTGCAAGACTTCAATAGAAATAAAATGGAAGGATGTGTGGTCTTTCTTTTTGCTCTTAATAGTAATTCTAGTTGTCATTATATAGCGAACACTCAAATTTTTAAGATATTAAACGGAAGCCCATGGGTATACATAATTTGTAGCCATTCTCACCTTTTGTTTGGTGACTTTATTTTGAACCTATAAGACAAATAGTGGAAGTTGCATACATAAACTACATATACAAATAAAAGCCTTTGTGTAACATCTAGTTATTATTAGGATTTAGTCTAGTAATCATTGGATGCATTAAACATATAGGATTGTCTTATTCTTATGAGAATGAAAGAGTAAGAATGAATATAAAATAAGCACCCACCTCATCAAGAAAGGGTTAGTCCAATGAAAAAAGAACTTCCTTTTCAAATGGGTCACTAATCCATTATTGGTAATTCAAGGTAGAAATGTTGTAGGTTGGTATGCAAGGTGTGTTGAGTCGCAAGTTCTATGTTTCATGTGAATAGGACACAATTGGTTGCTTGTTGAAAAATAGTCAAGTATATAATGAGGTTTATTTGCACCACCCTATAATGAAATTACTTAGACAAATCTAAAAATTAGCGTGCAATATAACACCAAGTAGCACCAAAATATAGATAAATGGTCACAATATGCAAGTAGAATGACTCAACCACTTCGAGGGCCAACCTCCAAACCTGATTCAAAGAAATTTAAATCTAATGTAAGACATTGCTAATCAAATAAATATAATAGTATTCAAGCAATGTCTAGCTAAAAAGTGCAAGCAAGAGTTAAAGATAGGAGATAAAGATGACTCAACTTGTAACTATAGGTCTAGACCGATAGACATGCTAAAAGGAAAATTATGGATTGTTCAAATTATGATTGAAGCGGGATGTGATGATCTCAAGGGCGGGAGCACCTGGGGAGAGGACACGACCGCATGTGCACTAGCGTCTATTTTGAATGTTGTTGTCTGCAGGATAGTTGTAATTCTAGTTCTTCCTATGTCACTTCTTATTACTTCTTGTTTGTTTTAGGTCGCATCAAGTTAGATTTACAAGTTTGCCCAATCATACTTTTACCTATAAAATAAACTCTAACTACATGTACAATAATCAAGCATACATTAAACGAATAAAAATATGCATATGCTTAAGTCGGTGGCCTGGCGATCACCCCAATGTGATTGTCACGGAGTGTTGCACTACATTTCATACTCGATGTAGATATTGTGTGTGTGTGTGTGTGATTGGAATAATGTCCATTGAATTAGGATTCCCTAGGGTCGATCGCCTGACAAAGAATAGGGGCTACTGACTACTTTATCCCAATGTAAAATGTGTGGTATAGAATTCAGAATAGACCCTCTTATGCAATGAAGTATGCATTCCCCAATTGCAATCCTTGATGTAGTAGATAGAAAATATTATATCCTTGTAGATTTATATGCCTCTTGAGTGCTTGGCCCCTAATGAGGTTAAATAATACATTTAAATATATGATTCATTCGCATGAGTTTCATCATTAACAAGTGAAAGGTTGACCCAGGGTAGTGAACAAAGACATGAAAGATGTAACATCCGAAAATTTAGAAAAAAATGAGGAGGACAAAATCCCTTATAGGGGATAATAGCAATTGGGCGCTCCTGTCCCTAATGGGGGGTGTTGTACAAGGTGCTAGAAAGATAAAATAATGGAATCATATTTGAAAAATATGTCTAATTTAGTATGTAAAATGGGTAGTTAATCAAAAATAAAAAGCAATAAAGATGAAATGGATAAAAGTAATGGCAAAGCAAAGTAAAGGGTTGTTAATGAGTGATTCTCTTGCTTAGGAATCACGCATAGAAATGAAGTATTTAGAGGCTATATGTACATAATAAGTTTATGATTTAGTAACTACATTTGTCCACACTTTATGCTTAATGAATAAGGATTCAGTACCATAAAGTAGAAAAGAAAAGTGTACCTCGGGGATTCGAAAGAAGATTGTTCTAGTAGTGTTCTCAATGTGTGTTGTAACGTGTCGAATGGAATAGTGAAAATGTGTACCATGGAATTCTAAGGGAATGGAAGGATAAGGATCTTAGGGGTGACCGTAGTATGCATAAAGTGAAAATGATGTGTGCATATAGTTATTTAAAATATAGTCTTTGTTAGAGTGTGCTTGAGATTTTCTTCATGGTTTCTTGTGTGTTTTGCCTTTGTTGGGATAGGATAGGACCTGCAAAAGAAAACAAGTGTAGTCAATTCTCTAGGTAAATGCAATTGAACTTTAACTTGAAAAATATGTAAAATTGGAAATGTGTATTGGAAAAATCTAAACCAAGGGGTTAGAACACACCGAAATCTTTGAAAGAGAAAGGGATAGAAATTTGTTCCTACTTGTAGACTTGTTGCTTAGGAGTTGGTTGGAATAATACAAAGGATTTGGGTGTCATGATGCCAAACTAGTGATTTGAGCATCCCAACACTAATTTTTCAATCTAGGCATCATGTTTCCTCCAAGGGAAAGTGTATTTGGAGATCTCATAGGATTTTCCCTCCAACCATTAACGCTTTCCCATGGAAAAGTACCACTATAGATAATCACAAACCCAATTTGTAACTTTCCTCGGGTGGAATAGTGTTCCTTGACCTAGAATGCCCTATTGTCAATCACACAAAGAATAGTTTTCTACAACTACTTTGTCCCAATGAAAAATGTGTGGTATGGAATTCAAAATAGACCCTCATATGCAGTCCCAAAATGCAGTCCTTGATGTAATAGATAGAAAATATTAGCTCCTTGTAGTGTATATGTTTCTTGAGTTTTTATCTTATAATGAGGTTAAATAAGACATGTGTGTGTATGCATGCATGCATGTATGTATGTATGTATGTATGTATGTATGTACATACATACATACATGATTCCTTTACCTAAGTTTCGTCATTAACAAGTGAAATGCCAACCCAAGGTAGTGAACATCCGAAAACTTAGAAAAAGGGAGGAGGATAGAAGTGCCTAGAGGGGATAGTAGCGCTCGGGCACTCCTGTCCCTAATGGGTGGTTTTGTACAAGGTTCTAGAAAGATAAAACAATGGAATCAAAGCTGAAAAAGATCAGTAAGATGCTCAATTTTTATACCTCAATGATAATATGGGAACCTACACCCTAACGATCAAGTAAGATCTTTTTGACATCACCGAGTGTTTGGCTCCTTGTTATAGGGTAGTAAATTCCAAATATTGCAAAGCATATGGAGCGAATTTATGAAAACCCTAAAATGAGTATAACTTGTGAAAAAATAAGTCAAAAGATCTTGAAATTTGGAGAGAACCTTACTTGACTAATTTCACAACTTCTATTAAAAATTTGTAAAAATTCGACACCATTTTTGAGATATAGTCGAATCTTCACAATTAAGGTTTTTGACCCAATTTTGGGCGAGATCATCACTCTAATACTACTTGTAATGCAAATTACTTTATAATATATATATATATATATATATATATATATATATATCAACAGTAATATAACAACAAATACCACCAAAATATAGATAAATGATCACAATATGCAAGTAGAATGACTCAACCACTTTGAGGGGGCAACCTCAAAACCATACAATAAAACTCAAGTGCTCAATATGATCCTCATATACTACTCACTATCTCCTATATATATCATGTTATGTTATGCAAAGCACCAAAGTCAACCCACCGAGCATATAGAAACATAAATAAATATGATGACATGATATGAGATTATGTTAGCCACATGTCGACTATCCATATTCCGATATATGAATTATGACTAAAGGCATAACACCCCTTATATTAGAAGTAATAATTATACTAGTTACTTATATTATAGATTCCTAATAAAGCTAGGAAAATGAATCGTGAATGATATTGAAAGGATCAAATAGATTATTATTTGAATAATACTTAATTGGACTCTTGGTTTTGTTGAGGAAGATAGACGAAATCTCTTTTCCCTCTCAACATTTTAATGTTCTCTCTTCTAATTGTGGTTCTCTAGGCATTATAATAAGCTTTCTAATTAATCATTTGACATTGTTGAGCTTAGCTAAAAATTTATGGCGCTTTGACATTTTTTTTTACGAGGTGAGGGCCCTATTCTTAGGCATCTTTGGCAAAACAATTAAAATTTGCAATAAGAAAAAAAAACACATCAATAAAGGAAACCAACTTACGAGAAAAATAATTCAAGTCATGGCTATCCTTGCAGTAGGATTACATGGCCCGCATGGGGCACATATACATACATACATGGGTGGGACTCGCATTCAATGAGGTGGCGGATTTGAAAAGTAGGTAAATTTATATGTTTTTTTGAATTGATAGACACAAGTAAGATTCTCGCGTAGTTGGTAGGGCATTGTGCTAGTATGTGAGAGGTCACATGTTCAAATCCCATATTTCTTTTGTGGTAAACACACTATGTGTATACCACAAAAGAAATAAAAAAATCTAAGTACCCGAAATTGTGTATACCACATGCAACATGTCATACATGCATGTTATGGCAATCTTGTCTCCAGGATACACGGCTCCAAATAATTCATCTCTAATTAAGTGGACTTCCAATTATAGTCTATATAGCATGCATGTGTAGGCATATAAAAACGGACAATATCTAAAATGATATGATTTTATCCAAATCATCAAAAAGCACATAGTTTTCTTTCCCTTACTAATTACATCTGGTACCCTTCTCATGCGAGGCTTGAAAACATTCTTGCTTCACACAAGATTATAGAGGAGATTTCTTTTTCTTTGAATTTTGGAAAATAGAATACCTTTACCATTGTTTAAACAATGGGACAATGCAATAGAACTAAGGCATAATGCAATTTAAATCACAATCATTAATTCTATTAGTATATCATTTCTTTCCTCTATCTTGTCAAATAATCTTGTGAAACATGTTTCACCAATAAACACAATGCAATGGTTCCCAAAAAAATCAATCAAATATTAATTTTTATACCTCAATGATAATATGGGAACCTGCACCCTAACAATCAAGTAAGATTTTTGACACCACCAAGTGTTTGGATCCTTGTTATAGAGCGGTAAAACCACAAACTAGCAGTTAAGATACAAATTGCATATAACCAACCAATAGTTGTTATAAAACAAATTGTTTATAACTAATGTGACACTTTTGACTCTTGCACAAATACATGGGAAAACCTTCCAAAAACAAATTATATGCAATTATCATATCGCTTTGATTGTAATGATCATAAGAGATTAAACAAATTTTTTCGAGGAGAAAAAAATGCAACCTCGTGATCCCAAAACGTAATCTAAGAATGCATATTCAAGTTTACATAGCAATACTAGGAGTAATATTGGATTTCTACTATCTAGTGATGTACTAAAAACCAAAGTGTACCCTAGAGACGTGGCTCTATGTTTTTCAAGGCATCCCTTTGAGGGTGCATTTTGGGGACACATGGATGGGTTGAAAACATCTCCTAGACATTCCAAAACAAAAAAATGGAAACGTTTCATAATGCCACATTTCCAATAGGGGTTGGTTAGTTGTCCCCGATATAGTCAAGTGATGTCTAGATGTCCCTCATTTGTACTAGGGACAACTAATTGTCCCTTACATACACCCAACACTCAAAAAAAATAAGAAAAAAAGGAATGTGGGGCAATAGGGGCGTGGGGAAGAGGGGCACAAGGACCCCAAACCCCTTTCCTCTAAACTTAAACGTTAAAAAAAAACACTACACATTAAAACAAAAAAATAAGCTCATTTTTATCATTTTGTATTTTGTGAAGAAGACAAAGCACAATAGTGAGAAGAGAAGTGACCAATGGTGAGTAGAAGGCAATAGAGCATTAACATCTATTCTTCATTAGTACAAATTCTTGTGTTTTTTTTATGTTTGCACTTGTACTTGTATTTTTGAGTTTTCAACAAAACAACAAACAGTAAGGATAGTGAGGGTGAAGAGATTCGAATTCGACACAAAGACCACAGAGGTACTACTAAGACTTTTCTTAGAATAAAAGTGTTATAGGGATTGTGCCTTCAAATAACCCATTTGAATGCCCTTCAGAACTCAATTTATGCAAAGGGTCCATTTAATTTTAAAAACCCCTTTCACAATTTGCAATAGGAATATACAAAGATAAGGGGAAAATCAAGGGGTTTAGATTATGGTTATGTCATGTGTTCAACAAGCAATATAAGTGTGGCTATATAAAAGTTTACTCTCATCTTTTGTGCATAAGTGGACAAGGGGTAAAAGGTTGTGTAAAAATAACCTTACTTGAGAAGGTCGAGGTGACTAGGTTGTACATATAGGGTGAGGCAAGAAATAAAGGAATGTCAATAAAGACTACACAACCTAGTATGCAATCACCTACCTAAACCATGGATGTTGAGAGTTAAAGGGGAGAGGTTCTACTAAAGGACAAAGAAAGGTTGTTAATGTTGCCAAAATGTTCAATATGCAATCACAAAATTAGTAGTCTTGTAATCATTTCAAGTGGCATGTTCTCCCCATTTTGGACAAATGTTCAAAGATGTACTTGTTGGTCCCTCCTTTGTCCTTCCTAGAAAACATAAACTCCACCCTAGCCTCCTTCATAAAGAGTATTCTAAGGTGAGTGTGGTGATGGAGGAGATGAGACAATTTTGGACAAGGTCGGGTTGCTCTATTATCATCGAGCTATTGATTGTTTAGGGAAGAGAAAATATACAAACATTCAATTTCAAATTTTAAAGGATGTCATAGAGGAGGTTGGGCACTCCAATGTTTTACAAGTAGTGACTAATTTCATCCATGAAAGTAAATTAGTTGGTTTGATGGTGTAGGTCGTTTACAAGCACATTTTTTGGACACCATGTATTTAAACATTGAACAATGCATTGAAAGACGTTGTAGAGATATATTTGGTGAAGACAATGGTGTCAAAAACTAGAAATTCATTTGCAACCATCACATCTCACTTGCCCTATTTAGGACATTTTCAAGGAAATTTTTTTCCAAGCCTACGGACATTAGATATGTCAACTAATTATTTTTTTAGAGAATATGCTTGAGGTTTTGGAGCCTCTACAATTAAAGATAATCAATCAAAAGTGGGGTGGATGCCCAAAGGCAAACATGGCTAAAGATTAAAAATGTGAAACAAAATATCACAGACAATGATTGATGGTCCACACTAAGGTGAAAAATTGTTGATTTTATTTTAATCTTTTGTTCTTTGTTTGTCATTTGACTCTTAAGTTATTAATCTTTTCTAGAAAAAAATAACTTATTTGCATTTATATTTGCTCCATCATCTCACCTATTATGTGGGCCATAAGATATATTGTTACAAGACTAAAGAGATTTATGATACATTTGACAACATGCTTGGATAGATGAAGCAAGCCATTTATAGCAAGGATCTTAATTTGAGAGTATATCAAGCCCATTATAATGCGGTGATGGAACACAATGAATACCCCACTTCACATGACAACCTATGCTCTAAATCCCAAATGGTATGCAACACAGCGTAGGAGAGTGCCTCCATCTAATGATGAAGCGGTGAAAGATGGGCTTATAAAGGTTATTTGAAGAGGCACAAGAGGGATTGGCTTGGGTTCCACGGGATGCGACGCTTCCTCATAATTTCAGTGGCTCCAAGTCACTCCGATTTTGATGCAAGCTTAACATATTTTGATAATGGGCTGCAGTAGATGGTTTATGTTTTTGTTATTTTGTAGTTGACACTTGCCACCCTTGGGCATTTCATTGTAAATATTATATATACCATATTGAATATTACATGAAATCCCTATTCAGCTCTAATGTTATGTATTAACATTTAAGATTCTATAAAGAATGTGATGCATAACTTATCGATGTTATCATATGAATATTTGAAAGCTGCTATATTTTTAATTTATCTTTATTTTTTAATAATTGTCCCCTCAAAAATGGCCTGCAAAATATCCATCCCAAAAACCCGTCCCATACCAAAAACTTGGTGGAACATGGGTAAAAACAAATTGCTTATAACCGGTGAAATGGTTAGACTCGGTGCATGTCTACATCAAGGAGTGCCCTTCAAAAATGAATAATATGCAATCATCAAAATGTCTTATTACAAAAACCAATTTGAGATTTGATTTCAAGTTTAAAGACTTACGACAATAGGATCAATCAAGGGTTCCTGGTGATTTGATGGAAGCAAATTGCTTATAACCAGTGAACATTGCACATATCCATTAGGAACCTTTCGTGAAACAAAATATATGCAAACATGAATTGCTATAAAACAGATCAATAATAGGAACAATATAGGATTTTAAAACAGATCAATAATAGGACTAATATAGGATTTCCTAAGGTATCAATAGAAAGTGTTGACGAATATCCCAGCAGTTACTTCTGTGGGAAAATCCTATTATTACTTCTGGGGAATTATAATCAATGCGCTCAAGTTCAAATAAAGTTCTTGTCAAAGCTGGTTCAACATCCCATTCTGACTCTTGTTTTAAAAGAAATGATTGAATGTCCCTGTTTTCCAGCGGTAAGAAACATCTCAGTTGAGACCTATTAAACATAACTTGAGTTACTTCTGTGGGAAATCCTATTAACAGACAGTAATATCTGAGAAGTGAGCAAGACAATAACTATGTGGCATGCGGATATTCTTTTCCACTAGATAAACGCAATGCCTCGTAAGATGAAATAACTCACTTCCAAAAACATAAGATAAAAATAGACACACATTCGTTTTATTAGATAAATGCAATGCACCGTAAGAAGAAATAACCCACTTCCAAAAACATAAGATACACAACAAAACGTGTCTACAAGCAAAATTAAATTGTATATACTATATAGTATATCAAATTTCTGTTCTTGTATAGATTGTTGAGATGGTATGGCTGGTTGGGTGATCGTTTCATCCTATTATATCTTGGATGGCACAAACCACCACACATTTTAAGTGTGATGTAAAAAACAATTGAAGCGGGTTGTGGACGCAATTTCCAGGCAATATGTAGATATCATTACCATCAAAACTTTTAGAAATACAGAGAGTGAAACTAACCAGCATCAGATTTTTGTTTCTCAGAATGGGCCGGATCTAATATTTCCTTGTGGCATCCAGGTCTCATAAGTTTGGAACCAAGAAAGAACAATGTAGATGAAGCAATCTCAATAACTTGATAATTGCCATCTTTAGCCATTATAATAAACTAATTTTGCACGGTACAAATAATTTTCATTAATCATTCAAGCATGTTAAGCAAACATCAAATATGTGCACATGCAGCAACATGGAAAAATAAGTTAAAATTGTCATAAATCACAGATACGGCTCTTGAAAGACTGAGGTTGAAACTTGTAAAGGCTGATCAGCTGTTATTTTCTTTCATTGTATCTTCAACAATACCAATTACTTTACCTCTTGCTGGACAAGTTGAAATAATTGAGATAGCGCTGGTTGTGTGGAAACAATTGAGATAGAGCCGGTTGTTAAAAGAAATCAGAACAACAAGCAGATACCATAAGTATAAGAAGAATAACTTGAAATATATATATTGAGCAGTTTTGTATATCAAGATTGTATAATGGGCTAAATCTAATAGTTTGTCATGACCTTTCCGCTTCATAAGTTTCACACTGAAAAAAAACTAGTTGATACGCTAAATTTTCGACAAAACCAAATGTAACTAAATATTCGTCTACGATGATTGCTTTTTGATGCTATATGACAGAAACTCTGTACAGTAAAGCAAAAACAGATTACAAAACCAACCCAGATGGTAGGAAATTCTTGTGCCACAACTTTCTCGAGACACTGCTGTTAAAAATATATACTTCAGCTGTTCTTCCAAAATGCCAAGCGAGAAAGACGTCGGGTCAAAGATTGAGGTGGGCTTGTTCCAAAGTCGGTTATAGCTTCGAAGGATCACGCCAGAACTTAAGCACATGAAGACTTTCTTCCTCTGTAGATCTCTGAACTATAATTCGAGATGCAAATCCCTTTTGTTTCATAATTAAACAAATTTCAGAAGGGTTATTGGCAGTTAACGTAACAAGATAAAACCAACCTTTGATGGATAAGAGGTTGTCTACAAGTGCCAGTATCCTGTCTATGACAATACGACCGTTCTCACCACCAGCCCATGCAGCAGCAATTCCATCACCGCCAACCTCCAAATCCGAAGTGGGTACATAAGGGGGGTTGACAACAAGTACATCAACAGTTCCAGCTAAACGCTTGTCCAGACCTGATGCAAGATCAGCCAAAATTACATCTGCATGTACACCATGAGCTGCCAATGTCTTGTGTGTCACCTCAGTGGCAGCAGAACTAATGTCTGTAGCAAGATATTGAATCCCAGATTCTTGCCCAAGCATAAGTGCCAACGATGTAATTACATATCCACTCCCACACCCGAGTTCCAGACACAAGCTTGGCCGAGCTTCCTCAAGGTGAACCCGGTCTGCAAGTAGGGCATCAACAAGTGCAAATGAATCGTCACACGGTTCATAAACATCTGCGTGTTGTCCAACAAGACGAATATCTGCACTCTTCCTACGCTGGGTAGATGTGGAAACCTTCAATAAATCAACAAAAGAGAACATTAACACTTTTAATGAAATTTAGAACATCCTCATATTTTCGCATGCTCAATGTCGAACAACACGAGCATCACAAGTCTTTTTGTGGCATTTATTTTCCCACTGAAATCATCAATATTGTTGATGAAGTACAACTTACAGAAAGCATAACGAGCATGATGAATTCCTAAAATCAAGTAATTATTCAAATGACATAAGCAAGCATCTTTTAGAGTGGTTTATAAAACAGTAACTGCAATACAAACGCAAGGCATGGTTCAAATAACAAACAATAAGTCTACGGCAATGAGTGACAATCCATTAAAAATAATGGCAAGGAAGTTTTACTAGGATTCACTACATTTGAACCATGGAAAATCATAGAAAATATGCACTTACCAGATAACGGCTTCTAGTGTGATTTTTGCCAACTTGAGATGTATGATCAGGAGCAACAAGAGCTTGTATATCTACTTTCTGGTCCATGCCAATCACTATCTCCCAGAAAGACCCTTACTATTACATGCGAAGGAATTAATACATAAGATCCTCTAAGAGAAATTTATCTAAATCTAGGAAGAATTTAGAAATCTTAAAAAAAAAATCTCTAGTTCTATATGCCTAATGTAAGCATCACAATCCTCATGAATGATAAGCCAAATATGAAAGCATTACAGGAAATATTCAAAGGTAATGTTCTTTATCCAATCTGTAATTGAGATGCAGACCATTTGGACAACACTTCATAACCATGATGTTGAGGAATAGGATTAATCACGAAGCTAATGTGGGAGAAAATCGTTAAGGAGAAACTTAATACAAGACCAAAATCACAAAAAATGATTGCTAGAAAAATGATAAAAGCAAGCCAAGAAGCCATTATGAAGCACACACTACTGAATAGTAGAAGCTGATGCCAAATTGAAACACAAGCATGCACAATCAGCCCACTTATAAGTACAATCCAACCCCCTATGAGCCCCAGCAACCCAACAACCAGTGTTACACGGGCACTTCCCCTGTGATATACCAAAAGTTTCGGGGACGTGGACTTGGAGGGGACGTCCCTTATTTATTTTATTTTTATCTTTGAGTGTTATGATGTCTTTAAAAAAGCTGTTATTTTTACCAAAAATATTGAATTCTAATCTCGAAAGTATCTAAAACACATTAAATACAGTTTAAACTTTAAACCCCTAATTTTCATTAAATAAAGTTAAATATTTAAATATTAATTTTTATATATTATTTTAGTATCCGTCCCCAAAATTTAGAAAAAACGACCGTCCGGAAACCCTGTCCCCGAGACTTAGGTAACCATGCTAACGACAGACTCAATGGCCATCAGGATTTGCAAGTCTGCAAAAGCAGAAAAATTAAATTAAAATGTCATTGCAATAAGTAAAAATAATATAAATTTAAAAACACCAACATAAAAGGTCAAATAGGTCTTAAAAGACCCAAGTAACCATTTTCACTCTCACTTCATTTACACTCTCATTTCCAAACAGATTTTCCAGTTTTTGGGGCATTTTCCTTGTTTTTGGGTGAGCACTATTGGGTTTGAGCCTCGAATTCCAGCACAGGCGGGCACATCTCAAAGGGTTGGCATTCAAGCATGGGAGGACAGCATGAGGTAAACATTTTTTCCTCTCTTCCATCTCTTCTTTCTTCCTCCTCTTTCAATCCCTCTTTTTTTCTATATCTATAATTAAGAGCAAATCTTAAATAAACCCTAGTTTTTCCATTTTTCTTCTTTAATTACCTCCTCGTTTGCTTTCTTTATTCTTTCTTGTATTTCTATTTTTTTCCATGATTTTTTAAAAATTATTTCCAACCCCTAACATTGCTTTTTTAATCTTTAGTATTACAAATATCATAGAGTCACCGCTGCAAAGAAAAAACCCTCATTAGACATGGCACTCCAGATATGAGGAAGGGGATGTTTTGAAGTCATTCTCCTGATATTCAGAAAGAAAATATGCAATCTCGCAAAATTGTTCGTCTTCAAAACTGGGAGTGATTTTCCTGCAAGCTTGGGCTATTCTGTTTATTGGTCATAATTACAGAAGAATTTTAATACTCGTGTTTACGCAAACTTTAATATATAAATTGTTTCCTTCACATCTCATTAAAATAAAAATAAAAGTAGGCAGATTTCTGTTAAATTTTATCAATTTTGGACCAGATTTGTCTAGGTTCACAACATCAAACTTAGTTTATGAATTTAGGGAGTTTGGCGAGTATTGCAAAATTTGTGATGGAATTTCCCAAATGTGTGGGCAAGAATGTTAGTATATGAAATATATTGTATATGATAATTATTTTTGGTACTTGGGTTCCCCCATTTGTAAGGGCAGAGGCTGAATTTAATTTTTTGTATTTAGAAAATTATTTATTAAGTTCAATAATGTAACAACCTCCATTGATCTAGTTAATTTCCGTATTAATGTATTTCACAAATGTGCTTTTCGGTGAAATCACGTTAAAGTGGCTCACAGTTTCAAAAGTTTGCTTAATGGCGTAAACTATTAAAATATAGGAGCAGTTTTAAGGCCAAAAGGTAATACCTTCCATTCAAACTGGCCTCCTGGTACTACAAAAGCAGTTTTGTAGCAATCTTCAGGCTGCAAGAATATCTGCCAGAAACCACTCTTGAGATCAAACTTTGAATAAACCTTTGATCCTTTTATTCTGGTCAGAAGATCATCCCTAGCAGGGATAGGATGTTGCACTGCAGATATGAATTTATTTAATGGCTTGTAATCCACGACAAGCCTCTTCTTCTGTCGCAACTGTTCACTTCTTTTGTTGACGTAGAAGGCTGCACAGGACCATGGAGAATTGGATTCTTGGATGAATCCTCCTTTTAGCAATTTTTGTATCTCCTCATGGCATTCCTTCCTTTCGGAAGGAATCATACCTCTGTGATGAGCTCTGAACTTTGGAATAAGCTCCTTTCCTTCTTTGTCTTTCACAATCTGCAATTCTAGTGAACAGACATGTTTCTTTCTATCCACAAAAGCATGTGGATTGTCACTGCAAAGATCTTTCTTGATCTTTTCAACAATATCATCTATATTAGATTTACAAGTAGCAATTGACTTATGTATCCACTCATGATTGGGCTTCTTTATAGGCTTTGAGAGTGGAACTATTGTCTGGTATGTGTATCTCCTAGGGATTTGAACCTGGGGATTGAACAAAGAGATGAAATCTTTGGATATACTAAAGGTTCCACAATCCTGAAGGAATTCTACACCAAGAAGACAATCATAGGCTTCCATGTCATGCTTATAGAATTTTACAATTCTTGTAAATCCTTCTATTACAATAGGGATAAGAGCTACTGAATTTGAGATGACTTCTTTTTTATCAAACCTGATTTTAAGATGGGTTTGCTCCCAACAATCAGGTGGAATAGCAAGAGATCTGATCATACTTATATCAGCACCGGTGTCAATCATAGCATCTAATGAATAGGGCTTGATATTTGGAATACTTATGGAAATAGCTATGAAAGGATTCTGTGTACATGAAACTGTACATACCTCTGCTGGTTTCTCTGTTGATCAGAAGATCCTTCTTGAGCTTCTTGTGCCATGATTTCTTGATAGGCACTCTCCATGTCTTCGTCATCTTTTTCATCTTGCTCTTCTTCAGTGATAAGTCTGGAGTATTCTTCAGTGGCTTTATCAATAACCTTTTCCAGAATTGAATCTGTTTCTTCTCCAAACTTTATATGTATTAGGATCAGTACTCCTCTGATCCATTTGTTCAACAATGTTCTCTTCTGGGAAGAGAAACGGAATAGAACTATGAGGATTTTGGAATCCTCTGCCTCTTTCTCCACGGCCTCTCCATGGACCACTTCTTCCTCTGGAAGGAATTTGTCTTTGCCGATCCTTCCTTGAAATGGAGGACGTATAGGTACAGGTGAATATTGTAGTTCAGCACAGCATTCTTCTTCTTCATCTACTTGAGCTCTTCTCAACTTTTCTTGCTCAAGTTTGTTTCTCTTTGAATGTATTTCTCCGTGTGCTTCAAACCTTCTTTTGAAGATAGGCTCTTTTAGTTGTATCCAAGGGGGACACGAATCATATTCACTCTGGCAGAGTTCCATCTGTCTGCGGAGAATATCGCAGATTGGAGGCACTAATGGATGAATGAAACTGGCATTCATGTTAATCCTTACCATATTTACAAAACTTGGCAAGGTGTCATAACCACTATCACTACTCTTATGTCAGAATCATTGTTAGAAATATTAGCTATATTACACATATAATTATCTTCGATGATAAGAGATATCGGAAGAAAGACTTTCAGATGTCACTTACAAGTATATACTCTTCTTCTGTAATACCTCTGGAAGCTAAAGCATTTACCTTAGCTTTTCCTTTGTCACACTGTCCTTTCGAGGACATTTGTTATAAAGATAATGAGGACTTTGCATATATGAAGCATGTAGGTGCATTTCTTTTCCCTTACCTACATATTTCTTTTTCTCAATACAAAATTTCGAAAGGTCTTCTGTTAGCAAAAGAATTGTTAAACTCTATCTTATACTTTCTTTTATAAAACTTTTTATACTTCTTATACTTCCCCTTCCCCTTTTTTGAAGATGAACAATCACGACATTTGTCTGATTGGACCATCTAAATTTTCACATCCAAAGGGATCTATAGCATACATATCACAAAACTGTGATCCTAGAGACTTGGCATTCTTTATGGCTTGTTTCCTTTCCCATTTTCTTTACATAACTTAGCATGGGTTTGGTCAATAATTGATTTATTGCACCAAAACTTAATTCTGAAGCATTTATACCATGCATAGCCTTTTTATATTGATAGCAAAATAGGGAGGAAAAGATTCTATGTACCTTAAGCGCATAGTCTCATCATTGATGTTTCCAGAATTATAATAGAGCTTCTGCATGAAGCACTGGTACTCCTTGATTCTGGACATATCACAGAGTCTGGCTCTGAGGAAGATAGCAGTATTCTTCATTTTATCATCATCAATATTACCTATAAACTCTTTAACAATTGCAGCAAGCTGTTAGTCCCATATAACCACTTTGTAAAATATCTTCTTTACTGGGAAGAGAATCCCACCATTCTTTTATAATTCCTACAAACCCATTAGCAATGGAAGATGCAATAACATGCGGATCTTTTCTATACATTTCTAACTGGGAATTTCCCCACCAATCATCCCATGCACCATCTCCTTGATTTCTTCTAGAGTTCTGCACTCTAGTTTATACCAATTGGGTTGTAATGTTTGAACTCTAGCCATTCCTCTCAAGAGACACTCAGGTTTGGTGTTGGACGTTTCTCCCAAAATCATCCTTCCGCCTCGTTGATCTTTGTTCAATCTTAACCATACCAATGACTTTTATCTTTATCAAAAATAATGGCTTATATTGGGAAAGAATTTCTTTGTGCTGCTTACTGATGGATTAGCAAGATCAGTGACTTATTTCCAAGAAACTGCACCAGACCAGTCTCCTTCTTCCTTCTTGACTGTATTGTCCCAGATCTGATCTATCTTAGGGACTATCTGAGGAATATCATCGACTGCATCTAGTACTTGTTCAATTTTCTGATCTGCTTTCTCCAAAGTATCATGCACATGAGACAAGACTACTTTCTACAAGCTCATGCGTATGTGTTAGTTGATTAGCAACATTACTCTTTACACTAACACTATGATCAATCAAGTGGCTGAACCACATCTACAACATTCTGAGTAATAACTTTAGGTACTTCTTCTACAACAACCTTATGACTATGTTGTACCAAAGTTTCTACTCTTTTTACAGACTTTTCAATATCATCTACTCTAGAATTTAAAAGCTTTAGGGCACCAGCAAGCTGTGTCACCTTTTCTTCTGAGCTCAATGGCTTTGAGCGTCTTTTCCATTTCTGCCAATCTGGTATCATAATGAGATACCTTATCATGAACTGCTTTTACTGCTTTGTTGGTCCAGTTCAACATCTTGGAGCTTTCTGAAGGCTCGATCTGCTTATCAACTGTTCTCTGGTACCAAAATACAGCTTTCTGTTTCTCATCAGGAGAGACAAGCTCATGACTATTTCTGTAGGAGGAAAAGAATTTGAACTGCCTGAAGCCATGTTAATGGTCGGGCCATTGAAGGACATACTGGTTCACAAGTTTTTTGAGTCATCACACCATAAGAAATCAGTATTTGGACTATGAACTATGACTGCATAAAATGTTTTCTCCTTTGCAGGAGTCTGAGTAGACTGACTATTGGACGACTCACCTACTGAAAAATAGGAACTGTTAGACTGCATAGAATTAGATCTAGGCAAACTTAACCTAGAGTTAGATCTAAAAGACAACTTTACATTATCTTTACATTCTTCTACTGCTGTAGCGTTCTGCAACTTGGGCTGAGAAGACTGGATGAATTTTTTGGAAAGGGTCCATTCCTTAGGCACTCTGATCTGAGACCAGGAAATGAGTTCTGGCTCAATCTTTTGGCTTTCAATGTTGACGTGACTCACCACGCTGCTGCCTTTGGAAACGCCATGCTTAACTGCAGGATACATGGTGTTTACAAGCCTATAAATGACTTTGTAATGAATAGCAAGCGGACAAGCACCAGGACGCATATTAAGACCAGTAGTAGCCAAATGTAATTTTAAGACATCTTGCAAAAGATCGTCTTTTGTCAGAGAGACAGGATAATTTGGATAAACTTCAAATGAAATAGGACCAGAATGTAAACCAGTCTGAATTGCTGCAAGCAGAGAATCCTTGAAATTATCAAGTCGAAGATCCATTAAACAACATAGGACTGACGCATTCAAACCACGACGAAACAAAGGGGTAATACCTATCTGGACACAACCAATATGGGCAAACTGATAAGTATTTTGTTTTTTAGACTCTTAATATCGGCACGATCTATTAACGGGATATTATACTCACAGTTGGACGACTGTGTGACCTGTATAACAGACTCACGGGTTTTAAACACTGTACTAGCTAACAAATGAAACTTATTTATCTTTGCATAAACTTGGTCATAAGATATTTTAGGTAACTTCCAAGCTGGCAAAGGATCAGATTCTTCAAGAATAGAAACATCAGAATTGACGGGCCATACATCAGAAAGACTTACAAGTTCTTGATCTTCTATGTCTAGGGAAGACAGACTAGGACGAGCTTCGGCGGCCATTTTAACTCTACTGAGCAACTTTGCTGTCAGGACTTACGGTATCGGGTCAACCTTTAACTGCGCACAACACGGCGACTTACTTGACGGGACCTACGCCTCTTTGCCTGATAAATGCTGTATGAACTCAGGTTCACAGATGACAACAGAAACTGATACAAAGTGCTTCCTTTCAACAAAGAACAACAAGGATAAAACACAGACTTTATGATGCAAATATTCTGATTAATTATATAACTCTGAGAATCTTTTACTCGGCTCTTAAAACATATAGATCTGAGAATCTTTTACTCGGCTCTGAAAAAGAAAAGGTCGAGAAATTTTTACTCGGCTCGATATCAATATGAAAACAAAACATATTACTATTAAACAAACACAAAGCTCTAATACCAATACAAAGCTTATATATAAAGCACAAAGATCTTTCATATAACAAAACATAACATATATCATATGAATACTGCTACAAACTCTTATATTAAATAAGCTAGAAACTTACAAGAAGAACTACAAACAACTTAGAAGATAATGGACTCTTTCTTCGACTTCTTCGCAAAAACTTAGACACTTGACTATGGTTTTCCAGTGGTGTAGAAAATGAGATGAGGAACCCCATATTTATAGGATTTCTCAAGGCTTTTCACCGGGTAACAGAGCAACTGGGAAACCTACAACCGGTAACCGGTAACCAAAAGATTCCCACTTTACAAAAGTGAAGAACCGACAAACACGGACCATGGGTACATGCCACCCATGATAACACCTTTTTTAAAGTGGAGCGGTCCACCACGCTTTCAGATAAGACTAAAGAGAATCTTATCTTACTTTTATTATGACACGATCGGCAATGACAGTGCGCCGCGACATAGCCAAAAGCAAACACGATAGTGACAAGCCCACTATCGTAGCTCTACGCACTATCATATAGGATCGAAGGTCCAGGAATGTCATCATCATCGATGAGGAAGATGTCTCATCAGTCCTTTAAAGTCTTGTGATAGATTTCTATGACTCTTTCCAGCCAAGGTCTTGAAGTTGATGCCGTGCCATCAGTATTTGGTTGGAGATGTGGTCGAGTTGGGAACATGTAATGATCCGGGATACGGAGAGCGTATCCCTGGGCGAGTGGATGGATGTTCATTGTATGATGCAGTATGATTCTCCTCCAAAGTTGTCCATTCGGATTGGAATGGTGGCCTCTGAAAGGGTTAGACTTAACATAATATTGGATTTTAACAAACCAAGGAATTTTACATTGTATTAAAATATTCCTTGCAGTATCAGGTGAAACATCCAGTAATGGAGAATCAGAGATTTTAGTAGGGAGATACTTAGCCAGAAAATATTTGAAATCTTGGTGATATATTTTCTATCTCCTTGAATACTGGGCCTATTCCAAAGATCAAAATTCAAAGGATGTTCTTGTCCACAATCTCGAAAAGCTGAATTTCCACAAAGTGTTTGGCCTAGGCACAAGCTGTCGAAGCTGATGTCCTTCAAAAGGCAATGGGTCAAGTTGCTCTACATACCTTGTATGGCCTTGATCCATTTTAGAGTACAGAGAACCATTGGTTCTTGCAGAGAATGAAACTTCAGTGTGAGGGATCTCAGGATCTACGAACCTTACAGCAACTTCTGACATATTATATTCAGATACAGAGATATAGTCTCTGTATATCAGAAAGCTTGAGCTTCTCTTGATTTTCTGCCATCATTTTTTTTGACAGAATCTATATGGCCTTTACAATTATTGACATCCCAAATGGGATTGTGAAACTCATGAAACACTTGTGTAACATTTACATTTTTAACCAGATTTAATTCCCTACTAGCAAAATCAGCAAGGGAATTTTCTTTACCTTTAATGTGTTCAACTTCGAAATCGAAGTTATCGAACCAGAGACCCCATCTCTGCAATCTGTTGAATGTTGTTTTGTGTCTTTGGGTCTCCATTCTTCACCTGGCCTTGAAATCTTTCAAATCACTTCTGATAATGAAGTGATCATTCTGTATGAAGAACAAAAAAGCTTTGATAGCCTTTTTTGCTGCCAGGATCTCCTTATGTGTAGAATGGTATTTAGTTCTAAACCTGAAATGATCCAGAAGCATATCTGCACACTTTCTCTTTACCATTCTCTAATCTTTCTTTTAGTATAGCTCCCCAATAAATATCACTAGCATCACATTCTATAATCTTCAAACCAGATCCAGGAAGGGACATAGGTGGAAGATTTAATACCTGCTGTTTGATGCGTTTGACAGCTGAAGTCATTTCTGAACTCCAGGCGGGAGCATTCTTTTTTAACCTTTTATTTAAAAGAATTCTATCTGCTGCAATATTCTTATAAAAACCTGCAACATAATTCACACAGCCAAGAAATCTTTGGAGTTGCTCCTTTTCTTTGAGTTCATCTGGGAACTCCTGTATCTGGAGACAACATGCTTTTGCATCTCTATGCTGCCATCTTTGATCTTTATTCCAAGAAAATCTATCTCATCTTTAAAAACTTCAATCTTAGTAGGAGATAGACACAAACCATTTTCATAGACAGTATCGTAGAACTTTGCGAGATGTTACATGTGTTCTTTAGGAGATTTCTTTGAATATTAATATATCATCAATATAAACTATTAGAAACTCAATTTAAATCTCTGAAAATACTATCCATCTTTTACGGAATATTGATGGAGCAACAAAATAGCTACGATACCACTTTTAGAAAAAAACGACTTACTTATTAAACAAACACAAAGCTCGATGCAATACAAAGCTTATATATAAAGCACAAAGATCTTTCATATAACAAAAGCAAGCAGATATCCGAATACTGCTACAAACTCTTATATTAAATAAGCTAGAAACTTACAAGAAGAACTTCAAACAACTTAGAAGATAATGGACTCTTTCTTGACTTCTTCATGCAAAAACTTAGACACTTGACTATAGTTTCTACGGTGTATTGAATGAGATGAGGAATCCCATATTTATAGGATTCTCAAGGCTTTTCACCGGTAAGAATGGCCGAACAACCGAGAGACCGACAACCGGTAACCGGTAACAAGAAGATTCCCACTTTAAGAAAAGTAGAGAACCGAAACAAACACGGACCATGGGTACATGCCACCCATGATAGCACCTTTTTATAGTGGAGCGGTCCACCACGCTTTCAGATAAGACTAAAGAGAATCTTATCTTACTTTTATTATGACACGATCGGCATAGGCTGCTTGCCACATGGCAGAAAGCAAACACGATAGTGACAAGCCCACTATCATAGCTCTACGCACTATCATCATATAGTATGTGAGTGACGGAGAATGTCATCATCTGATGAGGAAGAAGTCTCATCAGTCCTTTTGGTCTTGTGATAGATTTCTCGTGATTCTTTCCAGCCATGGTCTTGAAGTTGATGTCGTGCCATCAGTATCTGGTCGGAGATGTGGCCGAGTTGGGAACATGTAATGATCATGGGATACGGAGAGCGTATCCTGGAGCAGGTGGATGAATGTTCATTGTATGATGAAGTATGATTCTCCTCCAAAGTTGTCCATTCGGATTGGAATGGTGACCTCTGAAAGGATTAGTCTTAACATAATATTGGATTTTAACAAACCAAGGAATTTTACATTGTATTAAAATATTCCTTGCAGTATCAGGAGAAACATCCAGTAATGGAGAATCAGATATTTTAGTAGGGAGATACTTAGCCAGAAAATATTTGAAATCTTGGTGATATATTTTCTATCTCCTTGAACACTTGAGTCTTCCGAAGATAAAAATTCAAAGGATGCTCTTTAGTCCACAATCTGAAAAGCGGAATTTCCACTGAGTGTTTGGCACAGGCACTGGCTGTCATCAGCCGATGTCCTTAAAAAGGCAATGGGTCGGGTTGCTCTACATACCTTGTATGGCGCTTGAGATCCATTTTAAGTCTGAGAGAATCATGGGTTTTAGCTAATGTTTCACAATGATTCCGACAATAAGCAGTTGATAGTGGTTATGACACCTTGCAAGTTTTGTCAATATGGTAAGGATTAACATGAATGCGAGATTCATTCATCCATTAGTGCCTCCAAATGAGATATTCTCCATGGCTTGACAGATGGAACTTTATCGAGTGAATATGATTCGTGTCCCCTTGGGATAGAACTAAAAGAGCCTATCTTGAAAACAAGGTTCGTGAAGCACAGGACAAATACATTGTGAGAATGGACTTGAGCAAGAAAAGTTGAGAAGAGCTCAGTAGATGAAGAAGAAGAAGAATGTGCGAGAACTACAATATTCACTGCATTTATCTCCAGTCAGCGTAGTAATTAAATCTTCCACCCATGTCCCTTCCTGGATCTGGTTTGAAGATTATAGAATGTGATGCTAGTGATAATTTTAGGCTTAGTAAAGGAAAGATTAGAGAATGGTAAAGAGAAAGAGTGCGAGATATGCTTCTGGATCATTTCAAGGTTCAGAAATCAAATACCATTCTACACATAAGGAGATCCTGGCAGCAAAAAAGGCTATCAAAGCTTTTTTGTTCTTCATACAGAATGATCACTTTATTATCAGAAGTGATTTCAAAGATTTGAGCGTTGCAGAGTTAAGCAATGGAGACCCGGCACAAAAGCAAGATTCTTCAGATTGCAGAGATGGGGTCTCGGTTCGATAACCGATTTGAAGTTGATCACATTAAAGGTAAAGAAAATTCCCATGCTGATTTTGTTAGTAGGGAATTAAATCGGTCAAAAATGTAAATGTTACACAAGTGTTTCATGAGTTTCACAGTCCCATTTGGGATGTCAATAATTGTAAAGCCATATAGACTGTCGAAAGAAATGATGGCGGAAAATCAAGAAGCTCAAGCTTTCTTTGATATACAGAGAATATATCTCTGTCGAATATAACATGTCGGAGGTTGCGGTGAGATTCGTAGTAAGATCTGAGAATTCCTCATACTGAGAATTTCATTCATTCACGAAGAACCCATGGTTCTCTGTACTCTAAAATGGATTTGGCGTCATCATGAGGTATGTAGAGCAATCACGACCCATTGCCTTTTGAAGGACATCGGCTCAGCTGCGTCAGGCCCAGACACACTGTGGAAATTCAGCTTTGCGAGATTGTGGCCCGAAGAGCATCCTTTGAATTTTGATCTTTGGGCAGAGACCGGTGTTCAAGGAGATAGAAAATATATCGATCAAGATTTGAATATTTTACTCGGCTAAGTATCTCCCTCTTAAAATCTTCGATTCTCCATTCTTTGGATGTTTACGACGATCTGCGAGGAATATTTTAATCTGATGTAAAATTCCTTGGTTTGTTAAAAAATCGAAGATTATGTGTCTAACCATTTCGCCAGAGGTCACCATTCCAATCGGAATGGACAGCTTTGGAGAGAATCATATTGCATCATACAGTGAGACATTCATCCGCCGCTTCAGATACGCTCTCGTAACTTTCGGATCATTACATGTTCCCGACTAGGCCACATCTCCGACCAAATACGATGGCGCGGCATCGGCTTGAGACCTTAGGTTTGGAAAGAGTCATAAGGAATCTATTGCCGGCCTGAAAGGATCGATGAGACATCTTCCTCATCGGATGATGACATTCCGGTCATACATGCTATATGATGATGCGTAGAACTATGATAGTGGGCTTGTCACTATCGTGTTTGTTTTCAATTTATGTCGTGAGCTGTATTGCCGATCGTTTCATAATAAAAAAGTAAGATAAGATTAAATGCTTAGTCTTATCGAAAGCGTGGTGGATCGCTCCACTTTAAAAATTTAAAAGCTATCAAATGGGTGGCATGTACCCTATGGTCGTATTTGTCGGTTCTTCACTTTTGTAAAAGTAAGAATCTTCTTGGTTCGAAGTTGCCGGTTGTTGCGTCTTCGCCGGTTGTTCGGTTACCGGTGAAAGCCTTGAGAAATCCTATAAATATGGGATTCCTCATCTCATTCTAATACATGAGAATCCATAGTTGATTAGTCTAAGTTTTTAGAAGAAGTCCAAGAAAGAGTCTATTATTTTCTAAGTTGTTTGTAAGTTCTTCTTGTAAGCTTCAGTAGCTTATTTAATATAAGAGTTTGTAGCAGATATTGATATCATCTGTTTAATATATGAAAGATCTTTGTGCTTTATATATAAGCTTTGTATTGTATCGTAGAGCTTTGTGTTTGTTTAATATTAAGCTGTTTGTTTGATAGTGGTGTTTGTTTTTAGTGGTTTGTTTCTTACCACTTTGAAATAAAACAGCTCGATACCACTTTGAAACAAAACAGCTCTTACAAACCACTTTGAAACAAACGACTTACTATTAAACAAACACAAAGCTCTAATACCAATACAAAGAAGAATATATATAAAGCACAAAGATCTTTCATATAACAAATGTAACGATATCGAATATCTCGCTACAAACTCTTATATTAAATACATTTGGAAGCTTACAAGAAGAACTTTCAAACAACTTAGAAGATAATAGACTTTCTCTCGACTTCTTGCAAAAACTTAGACACTTCAACTATGATTTTCGTGTATTGAACGAGATGAGGAATCCCATATTTATAGGATTTCTCAAGGCTTTTCACCGGAAAGAACTCGAACAACCGAGAAGAGACCGACAACGGTAACCTTGGAACTAAGAAGTTTCTCACTTTTATAAAAGTGAAGAACCGATAAACAAGGACCATGGGTACATGCCACCCATGATACAGACTTTTTAAAGTGGAGCGGTCCACGCTTTCGGATAAGACTAAAGAGCGAATCTTATCTTACTTTTATTATGACACGATCGCGGCAGTTGTGCCTGGCATTGGACATAGCCGAAAGCAAACACGATAGTGACAAGCCCACTATCATAGCTCTACGCACTATCATATAGACAGAGGGACCTGAATGTCATCATCTGATGAGGAAGATGTCTCATCATCAGCCCTTTGTGGTCCGGCAATAGATTCCTCGTGATTCTTTCCCATGCCAAGGTCTCAAGTTGATGCCGTGCCATCAATATCCTGGGTCGGAGATGTGGTCGAGTCGGGAACATGTAATGATCGGGATACGGAGAGCGTATCCTTGAGAAGCAGTGGATGAATGTTCATCAGATGATGCAATATGATTCTCCTCCAAATCTGCCCATTCATTGGAATGTGACCTCGAAAGGATTAGTCTTAACATAATACTGGATTTTAACAAACCAAGGAATTTTACATTGAATTAAAATATTCCTTGCAGATATCGTGAAACATCCAAGAATGGAGAATCGAGATTTTAGTAGGGAGATACTTAGCCGTAAAATATTTGAAATCTTGACGATCGATATATTTTCTATCTCCTGAACACCGGTCTGCTCCAAAGATCAAAATTCAAAGGATGCTCTTCAATCCACAATCTTGCAAAGTCTGAATTTCCATGAGTGTTCAGTGTTCAAAAGCCTGCACAAGCCGTTCCTCTAAGTTCGATGTCCTTCAAAAGGCAATGGGTCGCTGCTCTACACACCTTGTGATGACGCGCATCCATTTAGAGTACTGAGAGAACCATGGGTTCTTGTAATGAATGAAATTCTTGTGATGAGGAATTCTCGGATCTACGAATCTCACTGCAACCTCCGATATGTTATATTCTGCATACTGAGATATATCTCTCAGATATCAGCAAAGCTTGAGCTTTCTTGATTTTTTCGCCATCATTTCTTTTGACGAGTCCATATGGCCTTTACAATTATTAACATCCCATATGGGACTGTGAAACTCATGAAACACTTGTGTAACATTTACATTTTTGACCAGATTTAATTCCCTACTAGCAAAATCAGCAAGGGAATTTTCTTTACCTTTGATGTGCTCAACTTCAAAATCAAAGTTATCGAACCAGAGACCCCATCTCTGCAATCTATTGAATGTTGTTTTGTAGCTGGGTCTCCATTGCTTAGCCTGGCCTTGAAATCTTTCAAATCACTTCTGATAATGAAGTGATCATTCTGTATGAAGAACAAAAAAGCTTTGATAGCCTTTTTTGCTGCCAGGATCTCCTTATGTGTAGAATGGTACTTTGGTTCGAACTCAAATGATCCTGTACATATCTCGCACACTTCTCTTTACCATTGTCTAACCTTTCTTTACTACAGCCTCCCAATAAATATCACTTCAAGATAACATTCTATAATCTTCAAAACAGGACATATAGTAAGGACATAGGTGGAAGATTTAAGTACTTCTTCTTTAACCTTGATGAAGAATTCTCTCGACGTAATATTTTAAGTCATTTCGCAAATGAACTCATCTTTAAAATATATCTCATCTTTAAAAACTCTATATTTGTAGGAGATAGACACAATCCATTTTCATACACAGATCATAAAACTTTTGCAGATGTTCTATGTGTTCTTTTGGAGATTTATCGAATATTATTATATCATCAATATAAACTATTAAACTCATTTAAATCTCTCAAAATACTATCCATCTTTTTCTGGAATATTCATGAGCAGCTTTTAAGGCCAAAAGGTAATACCTTCCATTCAAATCGCCTCTGGTACAACAAAAAAGCAGTTTTGTAGCAATCTTGGGGCTGCAAGAAAATCTCGCAGAAGCCACTTGAGATCAAACTTTGAATAAACCTTTGATCCTTTTATTCGGTCGTAAGATCATCCCTCGCTTAGGATGGATGTCGCAATAGATATAAATTTATTCGAATGGCTTGTAATCAAAGACTAGCCTCTTCTTCGTCACTGCTCACTTCTTTGTTGACATGAAAAAGTGCACACAGACCATGGAGAATTGGATTCTTGGATGAATCCTCCTTTGAGTAATTTCGTATCTCTCATGGCATTCCTTCCTTTCGGAAGGAATCATTCCTCGTGATGAGCTCAATTTAGGAATGAGCTCCTTTCCTTCTTTGTCCTTCACAATCTGCAATTCTAGTGAACAAATATGTTTCTTTCTATCCACAAAAGCATGTGGATTATCGCTGCAAAGATCTTTCTTGATCTTTTCAACAATATCATCTATATTAGATTTACAAGTAGCAATTGACTTATGTATCCACTCATGATTCGCTCTTTATAGGCTTTGAGAGTGGAACTATTGTTCTGTAAGTGTATCTCCTAGGATTCAACCTGGGATTGAATAAAGAAATGAAATCTTTGGATATACTAAAGGTACCACAATCCTGAAGGAATTCTACACCAAGAAGACAATCATAGGCTTCCATGTCATGCTTATAGAATTTTACAATTCTTGTAAATCCTTCTATTACAAATAAATTATAAAGCGGCCAATCAATCTGAGATGACTTCTTTTTGTCAAACCTGATTTTTAGATGGGTTTCTTCCCAATAATCGGTGGAATAGAAGAGATCTCGATCATACTTATATAAGCACCAGTGTCGATCATAAAGATCTAATGAATAGGGCTTGATATTTGGAATACTTATAGAAATACCTATGAAAGGTTACGTGGGTACATGAAAGCGTACATACCTCTCGCTGGTTTTCTATCTCATCGATGACCTACCTTCTTGAGCTTTTGTGCCATGATCTCTTTATGGCACTCTTCCATATCATGCCCTCTTCATCTTTTTTTCATCTTGCTCTTCTTCGATGATAAGTCTGGACTATTCTTTCGTAGCCTTTATCAATAACCTTTTCCAGGAATGAACTCTGTTTCTTCTCCAAACTTTATATGTATTAGGATCAGCACTCTCCGATCCAACCTGTTAAAGAATGTTCTCTTCGGGAAGAGAAACGGAATAGATCTATGAGGATTTTGGAATCCTCACGCCCTCTCCATGGACCACTTCTTCCTCTCGAAAGGAATTTGTTGTCTGATCCTTCCGAAATGGAGGACGTGTAGTGCACAGTGAATATTGTACTATCACTGACAAGATTCTTCTTCTCATCTACTTGAGCTCTTCTCAACTTTTCGCTCAAGTCGATGCTCATCGAATGTATTTCTCCCTGCTTCACGAACCTTCTTTTGAAGATAGGCTCTTTTAGTTGTATCCCAAGGGGGACACGACTCATATTCACTCTGATAAAGTTCCATCTGTCTGCGGAGAATATCTGCATTTGGAGGCACTAATGGATGAATGAAGCTAGCATTCATGTTAATCCTTACCATATTTACAAAACTTGGTAAGGTGTCATAACCACTATCATCCTGCTTCATCAATCAAAATCATTGTCGAAATATTAGCTATATTACACATATAATTATCTTGATCGATAAGAGATATCGAAGAAAGACTTTCAAAGTGTCACTTACAAGTATATACTCTTCTTCGTAATACCTCTACAGAAGCTAAAGCATTAACCTTAGCTTTTCCTTTCCTTTGTCCTCCTTCCGAGGACATTTGTTAAACATAATGAGGACCTTTGCATATGAAACATGTAGGTTTATTTCTTTTTCCCTTACCTACATATTTCTTTTCCGAATACAAAATTTCGAAAGGTCTTCTCGTTAGAAAAGAATTCTCAAAATTTCTTTCCATATTGCTTTTTATACAATTTCTTATACTTCTTATACTTCCCCTTCCCCTTTTTGAAGATGAACAATCACAACATTGTGTGTAGGTTGGTCCATCTAAATTTTCACAACCAAAGGGATCTATTGCATACATATCACAGAACTGTGATCCTAGAGACTTGGCATTCTTTATGGCTTGTTTCCTTTCCCATTTTTCTTTACATAACTTAGCATGGGTTTGGTCAATAATCGATTTATTGCACCAAAACTTAATTCTGAAGCATTTATGCCATGCATAGCCTTTTTATATTCTGTAGCAAAATAAGGAGGAAAAGATTCTATGTACCTTAAACGCATAGTCTCATCATTGATGTTTCCAGAATTATAATAGAGCTTCTGCATGAAGCACTGGTACTCCTTGATTCTGGACATATCACGAGTCCGGCTCGAGGAAGATAAGATTCTTCATTTTATCATCATCAATATTTACCTATAAACTCCTTAACAATTGCAGTTATTAGTCCCATATAACCACTTTGTAAAATATCTTCTTTATTGGGAAGAGAATCCCACCATTCTTTTATAATTCCTACAAACCCATTAGCAATGGAAGATGCAATGACATGCGGATCTTTTCTATACATTTCTAACTAGGAATTACCCCAGCCAATCATCCCATGCACCATCTCTTTGATTTCTTCTAGAGTTCTGCACTCTAGTTTATACCAATTGGGTTGTAATGTTTGAACCCTAGCCATTCTTGCAGAGGCTCAGGTTTGGTGTTGGACGTTTCTCCCAAAATCATTCCTTCTGCCTGTTGATGTTGTTCAATCTTAACCATACCAACAGACTTTTATCTTTATCAAAAAATAATGGCTTATATTGGGAAAGAATTTCTTTGTGTCTTTCTTTGCTTACTTGATGGATTAGCAAGATCGGTGATTTTTTTCCAAGCGCGCACTGCAAACCAGTCTCCTTCTTCATTCTTCGATTGTATTGTCCCAGATCTGATCTATCTTAGGGACTATCAGAGGAATATCATCAACTGCATCTAGGACTTGATCAATCTTTCTCGTGCGCTTTCCATCCATAGTATCATGCACATGAGACAAACTACTCTCTACAAGCTCATGCGTATGTGTTAGTTGACTAGCAACATTACTCTTTACACTAACACTATGATCAATCAGTGGCTGAACCACATCTACTACATTCTGAGTAATTACTTTGGGTACTTCATCCACAACAACTTTATGACTATGTTGTACCAAAGTTTCTACTCTCTTGACAGATTTCTCAATATCATCTACTCTAGAATTTAAAAGCTTTAGGGCACCAGCTGTGTCACCTTTTCTTCTGAGCTCAATGGCTTTGAGCGTCTTTTCCATTTCAGCTAATCTGGTATCATAATGAGATACCTTGTCATGAACTACTTTTACTGCTTTGTTGGTCCAGTTCAACATCTTGGAGCTTTCTGAAGGCTCGATCTGCTTATCAACTGTTCTCTGGTACCAAAATACAGCTTTTTGTTTTCATCAGGAGAGACAAGCTCATAACTATCTGTAGGAGGAAAAGAATTTGAACTTCCTGAAGCCATGTTAATGGTCGGGCCATTTGAAGGGACATATACAGTTCACAAGTTTTTGTGATCTATCACACCATAAGAAATTTGTATTTGGACTATGACTGCACAAAAAGGTTTTCTCCTTGGCAGGAGTCTGAGTAGACTGACTATTGGACGACTCACCTACTGAAAAATAGGAACTGTTAGACTGCACAGAATTAGACCTAAGCAAACTTAACCTAGAGTTAGATCTAAAAGACAACTTTACATTATCTTTACATTCTTACCTACTTTGTAGCGTTACTCGCAACTTGGGTTGAGAAGACTGTATGAATTTTTTGGAAAGGGTCCATTCCTTAGGCACTCTGATCTGAGACCAGAAATCGGTTAACCTGGCTCAATCTTTTGGCTTTCAATGTTGACATGACTCACCACGCCGCCGCTTTGGAAACGCCATGCTTAACTGCAGGATACATGGTGTTTACAAGCCTATAAATCACTTTGTAATGAATAGCAAGCGGACAAGCACCAGGACGCATATTAAGACCTGTAGTAGCCAAATGTAATTTTAAGACGTCTTGCAAAAGATCGTCTTTTGTCAGAGAGACAGGATAATTAGGATAAACCTCAAATGAAATAGGACCGAGGAATGTAAACCACTCAATTCATTACAAGCAGTGAGAGAATCCTTGAAATTATCAAGTCGAAGATCCATTAAAAACATAGATCGACGCATTCAAACCACGGCGAAACAAAGGGGTAATACCATCCTGGACACAACCAATATGGGCAAATTGATAAATATTTTGTTTTTTAGACTCTTAATATCGGCACTCGATCTATTAACAGGATATTATACTCACGATTGGACGATCGTGTGACTCGTATAATGAGACTCACGGGTTTTGAACACTATATTTGTAACAAATGAAACTTATTTATCTTTGCGTAAACTTGGTCATAAGATATTTTAGGTAACTTCAAGTCTGTGAAAGGATCAAATTCTTGAGAATAGAAACATCGAATTAACGGGCCATACATCAGAAAGACTTACAAGGTCTTGATCTTCTATGTCTAGGGAAGAGAGACTAGGACGAGCTTTCAGCAGTTCAAATTCTTTTCCTCCTACAGATAGTTATGAGCTTGTCTCTCCTGATGAGAAGCAAAAAGCTGTATTTTGGTACCAGAGAGAACACTGATTGATAAGCGATCATCGAGCCTTGAAAGCTCCAAGATGTTGAACTAGACCAACAAAGCAGTGAAAAGTAGTTCATGACAAGGTATCTCATTATGATACCAGATTACAATGAAATGGAAAAAGACGCTCAAAGCCATTGAACTCGAGAAGAAAAAGGTGACACAGCTAGTGCCCTAAAGCTTTTAAATTCTAGAGTAGATATTGAAAAATTTGTCGAAGAGTAGAAACTTTAGTACAAACATAGTGATAAAGTTGTTGTGGATGAAGTACCCAAAGTAATTACTAGAATGTAGTAGATGTGGTTCGATCGATTGATCATAGTGTTAGTGTAAAGAGTAATGTTCTTTAGTCAATAACTAACCCATACTCATGAGCTAGTAGAAAGTAGTTTGGCTCATGTGCAATGATACTTGGAGAAAGCGAATCGGAGAGAAGATTGATCAATCTTAGATGCACGAGTTGATGATATTCCTCGAGATAGTCCCTAAGATAGATCGGATCTGGGACAATCTCCAAGAAGGAAGAAGGAGACTCTGCAGTGCGGTTCTTGAAACAAGTCACCGATCTAATTTAATCCATCATGTAAAGAAACAAGGAAATTCTTTCCCAATATAAGCCATTATTTTTTGATAAAGATAGAAAGTCTGTTGGTATGGTTAAGATTGAACAGCATCAACAGGCAGAAGGAATGATTTTGGGAGAAACGTCCAACACCAAACCTGAGCCTCTGCAAGGAATGGCTAGGGTTCAAACATTACAACCCAACTGGTATAAACTAGAGTGCAGAACTCTAGAAGAAATCAAGGAGATGGTACATGGGATGATTGGTGGGTAATTCCCAGTTAGAAATGTATAGAAAAGATCCCCATGTAATTGCATCTTCCATTGCTAATGGGTTTGTAGGAATTATAAAAGAATGGTGGGATTCTCTTCCCAATAAAGAAGATATTTTACAAAGTGGTTATATGGGATTAACAGCTGCCATTGTTAAAGAATTTATAGGTAATATTGATGATGATAAAATGAAGAATACTGCTATCTTCCTCGTGAGCCAAACTGTGATATGTCCGTAATCATGAGTACCAGTGCTTCATGTAATAAGCTCTATTATAAGTGCAGAAACATCAATGATGAGACTATGCGCTTAAGTTACATATAATCTTTTCTCACTATTTTGCTCATCGAATATAAAAAGGCTATGCATCATGGCATAAATGCTTGAATTAAGTTTTGGTGCAATAAATCAAATTATTGACCAAACACATGCTAAGTTATGTAAAGAAAAATGGGAAAGGAAACAAGCCATAAAGAATGCCAAGTCTCTAGGATCACAAGTTCTGTGATATGTATGCTATAGATCCCTTTGGATGTGAAAATTTAGATGGTCCAATCAAGACAAAATGTCGTGATTGTTCATCTTCAAAAAAGGGGAAGGGGAAGTATAAGAAGTATAAGAAATTGTATAAAAAGCGGTATGGAAAGAAATTTCAGAATTCTTTACTATGTGAGAAGACCTTTCAGAAATTTTGTATTCAGAAAAAGAAATATGTAGGTAAGGGAAAAAGAAATACACCTACATGCTTCATATGCAAAGGTCCTCATTATGCTAACAAATGTCCTCAGAAGGACAGTGACAAAGGAAAAGCTAAGGTAAATGCTTTAGCTTCCAGAGGTATTACAGAAGAAGAGTATATACTTGTAAGTGATACTGAAAGTCTTTCTTCTGATATCTCTTATCGACCCGAAGATAATTATATGTGTAATATAGCTAATATTTCGACAATGATTCTCGACGAGAAAGATGATAGTGGTTATGACACCTTGCCAAGCTTTGTCAATATGGTAAGGATTAACATGAATGCCAGTTTCATTCATCCATTAGTGCCTCCAAATGCAGATATTCTCCGCAAGACAGATGGAACTCTACCAGAGTGAATATGATTCGTGTCCCCCTTGGGATACAACTAAAAGAGCCTATCTTCAGAAGAAGGTTCGTGAAGCACAGGAGAAATACATTCAGCAGAATCAGACTTGAGCAAGAAAAGTTGAGAAGAGCTCAAGTAGATTAAGAAGAAGAATGTGTCTGCAGAACTACAATATTCACTGTACCTCTACGTCCTCCATTTCAAGGAAGGATCAGGCAAAGACAAATTCCTGTCGGAGGAAGAAGTGGTCCATGGAGAGGCCGTGGAGAAAGAGGCAGAGGATTCCGAAATCCTCATAGTTCTATTCCGTTTCTCTTCCTAAGAGAACATTCTTGAAACAAATGGATCGAGGAGATCGATCCTAATACATATAAAGTTTGGAGAAGAAAGCAGATTGATTCTGGAAAAGGTTATTGATAAAGCTACTGAAGAAGAATACTCTGACTTATCACCGAAGAAGAGCAAGATGAAAAAGATGACGAAGACATGGAAAGTGCCTATCAAGAAATCATGGCACAAGAAGCTCAAGAAGGATCTTTTGATCGATCAATAGGAGAAACCAGCAGAGGTATGTACAGTTTCATGTACACAGTAACCCTTTCATAGCTATTTCTATAAGTATTCCAAATATCAAGCCCTATTCATTAGATGCTTATGATTGACACCTAGGCTTGATATAAGTATGATCGGATCTCTTGCTATTCCACACGATTCTTTGGGAGCAAACCCATCTTAAAATCGGGTTTGGCAAAAAGAAGTCATCTCAGGATTTAGTCGCTCTTATACTGTTGTGTTGGCTAGATTTTTTGCATAGCATCAAACCTAGCGATCATGAGATAAATCTCCCTCATTTAACCGGTGAGGCTCCCGTGTCGATTTGTCAATATAAATGTGTTTTTATCTATCGGGGTTTTACTTTAACCACTTAGTTCATGAACCATAACTAAGTTCCGCAGCAAAGTAAGCATGTTTGTTTAAGAAAGGAAAAATTATAGAAGAAGAAAGTCAAGGTATTACAGAGAAGAAGTAAGGAAGATGTACATCCCGATTAGTAGATAGCAGAGCTAATTTGTATGCACATAGAAGAAACTTAATAGATTTGAACACGAATTATAAAGCAAAGGCGTTCTAGATCCGGATCTAAAATAACACAAAGTTTACTTTAAAGATCTAAGATTTAAAAGCAAAAAACACAAGATGCGCGTGACACAAAGTTCTCCAGGAAACCTGCTTTTCTTTGTATTCCTCTGCAACAAGTGGTTCTCGGGGGTTCAAGACAAAGTCTAGAACACAAGATTGCTTCTTACAAATTCGATCGATCATTAACCCGGAGGTTCTTCTCCTACTTATAGAATGTAGGAGGAAAGTACATATAGAAAACTCAAAGTGAACTAAAGTATGAACAAGTAAAGATGACATTTGCAATCATCCTCAACTAACTTCTTCTTAAGTGACACATGTATCACTTAACTAATAGAAAGGTTCCACATGACTTCAAGTAATGGTTGCAAAACCAATAACTTAGAAGTTTACAATTTCATCTGGGAACATAGAAAGTAGAAGAAGAAAGAATAGAAGAAGTCATGCCAGCTGTAACATCTACATCTTCTTCTTGTTCTGATATCTGATATACTTGTCGAACATATAATTCAAACATCTTTCCATCTGTTTTAGCTATTGCTTCCTTTTTCATCTCCGAATTGCGTGACCCTTCATTCAACATTTTTCTTTGCATGCTTCCACTTCTTCCAAACTTGGCCCAAATCTCGCAATGATATGCACTGCGGTGTCACCGACCTCACTTGATAGAGTTCTTCGTGAAAGGCTTGGTAGCTTTATCAATTCTCTTTTGTACCATCGAAGAGAACTTTTCAGGAATCATGCACCTCGTTAGAAATAATCCGAACGTATGAAGTAACACCTCCATCCACTCTTTCCGCGATGAAAGAAATGATACTTTCCGCAAATCGATGTTACTCTCAGCGCCTACATCCTTTTCAAGCAAAACTCTGCAGATCTCCAAACGGAAAATACGCAAACTCTAATTTGCTTCCCCTTCTCGTGATCCATTCGGCACAATTTGTTCTGCGCAACCAATACATCTCCGTGACTTGTTGATCTCGGCCAAAATACTCGGGTTACTCTCTCGCAATCGTATTCATTCCTTCTATGCTTTCTATTAGTTGTTTTATTTGATTTCTTTGCATCGTTCATAACCTTTGGCGGTGGCACTTCCCAAGTTGCACGTAAGTTTGACGAATAATTAGATCCTTCCATTAAATCAATAGTCTTTACTTGATTGCTTGCATCTTCCATTTCCCGCATAAGATGATCACTCACTGCTACTGAAATGGGATTTGAAGCGGAAGGTTTATGACCTTGGCTATGATCTCACATAATTGAGATATTTGTTTGCGGCTCTTCTTTCTTCGCCTTTTCACATCGCAAGCTTAAGGAACAAAGCATCCAAAGAACGTCTGCGTGTCTGCTTGATCCTTCAGGTGGTAGCTTGACACCGAGTGGTATTTTGGTCACCGTCACATCTTCTGCCGTGAGCTCCTCTTTACCTTTCCTTCCGCCGGAATTGATATCTCAGCAAACTTCTCTCCCGAATCCTTGATGATCAACCTAGAAGTTGCTTTAGCAACTTTAGGCCTTCTGTCTCTTCTGCTCAGATCCTGAAGTAGCTGCAAGTCATGTTCCTCTAAGTTCATCTCTACTCTTGCTTCCGAACCAACTGCAAAGCTAACCATTCCGAGAAATTACTTCTCGGAGAGTGAGAAGTCGCTGAGTGCACTACCATCTCCCGCTCTGGCATCCTCTCCATCAAAAAGTGCCACATTATCATGGCTGCCATCTTCGAAACATCCAAGGACAAAGCTCTTTCGAACTCGTCATCTGCAAAGATCAACACCTCTTCTCGGAACGAGTGATGAATGAAGTGGTGCTGGAGAGAAGGCGAACGTCGCTGGTTTCAATGAAGGCATGGAAGCATCTTCTTTGTGTTGCGATAGTTGGTGATCCTCTGCGGGTCTTGGAGAAGTCGGAGTCAAAGCTATGGCCGTAGAAGTGGTCTTCTCTTTCTCTTGAGATCTTCGTGTACTTTCAACTTCTCGGGCCTTCACGCTTTCTCCTTCATGCTTTTTGCAGGGAATCTCTCTGTGCCGAAGTTGCTCTGTGATTTGATTCATCAATGCTTCATCAAGGCAATATCCCTTTCACAAGAACGATTCGAAGTATTCACCAACAAAGCTCAGATCTTTCTTCTATTGTCTTTGAGTTGCATTGCTTATCTGCTGAAGATAGCTTTATCTCCTCCCATTTGATGGTAAGTGTCAAGAACCACATTCCCATCATCTTTAAGATCCATGAGTATCCGCGCTAGTCAAAGTCAAATACTTGTTTTGCCGATAGCCTGCTGAAATCTTTCTTTCTAACCTCGTACTCACTTCGCACTTCATCCAGAAATCTTCTAACGAAGGCACATGTGCGTACTCCTGGGAGATTGTCTTCCTGGCTATTCCAAATGGATCGAAATTAAGCCGCGCAGGGAAGAACTCTTGCTCATACTCGGACAACATTTGTGCTTCCATCCCTCGAGCTCTGTGAATGCCGATCTGGCTGTAATATCCACGGTGAGTGGGAAGAAGCCCGTAGACTTGTCTTTGCTCGATGAAGGTCGTGTAACTCCACAAGTTACTGCTCACTCCGTGGCGATCAATCATCAATCGGGTACCTGGGCATCTTTATTGGTTCACCTGAAAAGCTCGTAACCCTGAGGTATGTGAAATCTGCAAACTGGATGAATACACTGCCAATCTTGGACACTGCTTCCCATGCTTCCTTGCTTACCCTGTGAGTCTTCAAGTCTTTGTCTAACCTGCAGATGAAATCGTAGAAGAAGTCATCGTTGATCACTTTGAAGTCCTCGCACGCAGGTACAGTAAGCTGTGGGTAGCACTCGAAAATGGGATCCTTGGAAAGAATACCACATCTATCCAGCTTGGAAAAGACACCCTGTGAAGCTGCAGCATACACCAAGTATGAAGTCATCTTGAAGCTGAAGGTACGCTTCACGCCCGCGATTGCTCACCGATGTTGCACTAATAATTTCGACGATTGATTATAGAATCAACCTTGTTGATTTCAATGGTCTGATGAAAGCATACATCCATGTCAGGAAAGTGTAGGCATTCGCTTCACCATTCAACCCGCATAAGCATGATTTGACGATATCATCCGCCTCCTGCACCAAATTGGATAGTGGAAGAGTTCTCGAGAACTTGGAAGGGGATCTAGGCGTCTTCATGAACGGCATTTATTCATGATGCTCACACAGTCGACTCTATGCTTTTCCCACCTCTTGTCAAGCATCCTTAATGCTAATAGAAGTCACCACCTTCGCTTTGGAATCTTGACAATAATTGAAGAATTCTCGCATCAAACGAATTATTCTCTTTCCGCATGACATCACGCACCGATCTGGATGAAGAATGATAAGATCTAGCACACTCCATCACAAACTCGCAATCAGCATTGTAGCCTGCGGGAAAGCTGAAAGCTCGAATAATTCCACTACTTTTGACCGCACGCATGAGTGAAGTCTTTCCAGCTCTGGATCTATCAATCAAATCAAAAAGAGGTTCTGGGCCTAGATTCGTGTCTCCTATGTCTGAAAGTTTGGAAGCAATGCATGAATCCATCGTGCTCTCTTTTTCATCTCCTTTCGCCATGGCTTTGTCTATCTTTGTCTGAATAATTCTTTTTCTTCTAACTTGGCCGGATTTCTTCAATACTGGTGCAGATCTGGACAATTCTTCAGATTCGGAGGATATTTGCAATGTATTGGACATTGATAAAAACTCTTTTCTTTTATAAAGCACCTGTAATGAGTTCCTGCAATTTATTCAGACAAAAATGGCCACCGGAGCATGAATAGTGAATTTAAATTATAAAAATCTGCACTTTTCAAGCCTGCTGCCCCAAAAATTGGTGTTTAATTTGCACATAAAGAGAGCATGAATCCTTTCAATCAACACCTGAGCTCCTGTAACACCTGTGAAAACAACTATGCAGACGAAGATCAACCTTCTCCAAAGCATGCGCCAAATCTGGAAGCTTTTAGCCTTGTTAGCACTTTGTCTGAACAAAATCCTTCCTCTAATGGGGGCGCACTTTTCCTCCTTGCTGCAATTCTTTACCTGTGAATTAAATTATTCACCCATATGGCTGCCCATGCTTATATAACCTTCACAATTCTATAATTAATAATTGCCCTAACAATTAAAGGCAATTAATTAATTAAAAATCATGTTTTTCTCTTTTAAAAATAGCATGTTTAAGGACAGCCATCCAATAAATAAATTAAATTAATCCTTCACACAGCACTTCACTCAAGCCCCACAGTGTGCTTTGACCATAGCCACTGAAAATAGAAATTAATTTAATGTTTTAATGCTTCAAAAAACATTAAATAATGCCCAAATGGGGCGCACTTTTTGAGAGGAAGGGGGCAGCCACTAAATAAATTAAATTTAATTAATTTAATTCCTTTCTTTTATTCCTTCTTTGACTTTTTGACCTCCTCAAGCTTGGGCGCACTTTTTTAAGAAGAAAGATTATTAAAAATAATCAATTTAATCTTTTTAATCTATCACCAAAGGGGGCGCACTTTTTTGCACATGTAATTCTATTTTTAAGAATTTTTCCATAATGGGATTCTTTACCCTGCCAGGCAGGCACCAAAATCCCGTGATCCACTTAAGTGATTTGACTTTGACAATGGGATTCTTTACCCTGCAAGGCAGGCACTAAAATCCCATGATTTCACTTAAGTCACTTTCCTTTTATTATATCATGGGAATTTTTACCCTGCAAGGCAGGCAATAAATTCCCACCTGCCTGCAGCCTCTATTTTTCCCACTGCAGCTTAAGTGACTTTTATAACACGGGAAAAAGTACCCTGCCAGGCAGGTATACAATTCCCACCCTGCCTGCGGCTTATATTTTTCCCATCGCAACTTAAATCCTTTGTTTTCCAAAAATGCGCCCATCCCATGGGCTTTTCACTACATGCTGCGACTTCGCTTTTTCCCAATGATCCAGACCTCCGATGACGACTTCCTCCGGGCAAAATGTGCGTGTATGTTTTCCATTTGCTCAGGGCCAAAATCGGGCTTACGTGCAAAGGAGTTGTTCTAGAGAAATTTTACAGAAAACAGAACGGGACACCACAAAAACACGAAAAATTGCCAAAAGTTACAAATAACGCCCAAAACTTAAAATAAGTTAAAATCCTTCCAGTACATGGGAATAATAACATATTCACTCATAATGGAGTCAAACAGAGCAAAAATAGCCTCATACGGGGCTCAAAATAATTAAATACAAATTTCCCGACAAATCCCCACGAGAATAAAACAATTTTGGGCATCGGGTATTTGGCGAAAAAGGCTAATATGGCACTTTAGGATTATTTTGACGTTAATACTGGGAACTTTTAAGGCAATAAAAACAACAAACGACCCACTATTTTAAAAGTACGAAAAATTTGGATTGTGTAGTCACATTTGTGGTGAAATTTGAGTGACACCATGATGTAATAGAAGGATTTACAAGAACTGTAAAATTCTATAAGCATGACATGGAAGCTTATGATTGTCTGCTTGGTGTAGAATTCCTTCAGGATTGTGGAACCTTTAGTATATCCAAAGATTTCATTTCTTTATTCAATCCTCGGAGTTCAAATCCTAGAGATACACATACAGGACAATAGTTCCACTCTCAAAGCCTATAAAGAAGCCCAATCATGAGTGGATACATAAGTCAATTGCTACTTGTAAATCTAATATAGATGATATTGTTGAAAAGATCAAAAAGATCTTTGCAGTGACAATCCACATGCTTTTGTGGATAGAAAGAAACATGTCTGTTCACTAGAATTGCAGATTGTGAAAGACAAAGAAGGAAAGGAGCTCATTCCTAAATTCAGAGCTCATCACAGAGGTATGATTCCTTCTGAAAGGAAGGAATGCCATGAGGAGATACAGAAATTACTGAAAGGAGGATTCATCCAAGAATCCAATTCTCCATGGTCCATGCGCAAATTTTCTACGTCAACAAAAGAAGTGAGCAGCTGCGGCAGAAGAAGAGGCTTGTTGTTGATTACAAGCCATTGAACAAATTCATATCTGCGGTGCAACATCCTATCCCTGCTCGGGATGATCTTCTGACCAGAATAAAAGGATCAAAGGTTTATTCAAAGTTTGATCTCAAGAGTGGTTTCTGGCAGATATTCTTGCAGCCCCAAGATTGCTACAAAACTGCTTTTGTAGTACCAGGAGGCCAGTTTGAATGGAAGGTATTACCTTTTGGCCTTAAAACTGCTCCATCAATATTCCAGAAAAAGATGGATAGTATTTTCAGAGATTTAGCTGAATTTTTAATAGTTTATATTGATGATATTTTGATATTCAGTAAATCTCCTAAAGAACACATAGAACATCTGCAAAAGTTCTATGATACTGTCTATAAAATGGTTTGTGTCTATCTCCTACAAAGATAGAAGTTTTTAAAGATGAGATAGATTTTCTGGGAATAAAGATTAAAGATGGCAGTATAGAGATGCAAAAGCATGTTGTCTCCAAGATACAGGAGTTCCCTGATGAACTCAAAGAAAAGGAGCAACTCCAAAGATTTCTTGGCTGTGTGAATTATGTTGCAGGTTTTTATAAGAATATTGCAGCAGATAGAATTCTTTTAAATAAAAGGTTGAAAAAGAATGCTCCACTTTGGAGTTCGAAATGACTTGTTTGTTAGGCGCATCAAGCGGCCAGTACTAAATCTTCCACCTATGTCCCTTCCTGGATCTGGTTTGAAGATTATAGAATGTGATGCAAGTGATATTTATTGGGGTCATTTGTATTAAAGGAGAGATTAGAGAATGGTAAAGAAAAAGTGTGCAGATATGCTTCTGGATCTTTCCAAGGTTCAGAAACCAAATACCATTCTACGCATAACGAGATCCTGCAAAAAAAAAAAAAAAAAAGGCTATTAAAGTTTTTTTGTTTTTTATCCAGAATGATCACTTCATTATCAGAAGTGATTTGAAAGATTTCAAGGCGAGCTAAGCAATGGAGACCAAAGCACACAAAACAGCATTCAATGATTGCAGAGATGGGGTCTCTGGTTCGATAACTTCGATTTGAAGTTGAACACATTAAAGGTAAAGAAAATTCCCTTGCTGATTTTGCTAGTAGGGAATTAAATCTGGTTAAAAATGTAAATGTTACACAAGTGTTTCATGAGTTTCACAGTCCCATTTGGGATGTCAATAATTGTAAAGGCCATATAGATTCTGTCAAAAGAAATGATGGCAGAAAATCAAGAGAAGCTCAAGCTTTGTTGATATACAGAGAATATATCTCTGTATCTGAATATAACATGTCAGAGGTTGCAGTCAGATTCGTGGATCCTGAAATCCCTCATACTGAATTTCATTCATTACAAGAACCCATGGTTCTCTGTACTCTAAAATGGATCTGGCGTCATACAAGGTATGTAGAGCAACCTGACCCATTGCCTTTTGAAGGACATCAGCTCAGACAGCTTGTGCCCAGGCCAAAAACTCTGTGGAAATTCAGCTTTGCGAGATTGTGGATTGAAGAGCATCCTTTGAATTTTGATCTTTGGAACAGACCCAGTGTTCAAGGAGATAGAAAATATATCAGTCAAGATTTCAAATATTTTCTGGCTCGGCTATCTCCCTACTAAAATCTCTCGATTCTCCATTACTTGGATGTTTCACACGATATACTGAGGAATATTTTAATACTGATGTAAAATTCCTTGGTTTGTTAAAATCCAGTATTATGTTAAGTCTAACCCTTTCAGAGGTCACCATTCCAATCCGAATGGACAGCTTTGGAGGAGAATCATATTGCATCATACGATGAACATTCATCCACCTGCTCCAGGATACGCTCTCCGTATCCCAGATCATTACATGTTCCCAACTCGACCACATCTCCGACCAGATACTGATGGCACGGCATCAACTTCAAGACCTTGGCTGGAAAGAGTCACGAGGAATCTATTGCCAGCACCACAAAGGACTGATGAGACATCTTCCTCATCAGATGATGACATTCCTGGTCCCTCTGTACTATATGATAGTGCGTAGAGCTATGATAGTGGGCTTGTCACTATCGTGTTTGCTTTCGGCTATGTCGGCAGGCCTGTTGCCGATCGTGTCATAATAAAAGTAAGATAAGATTCGTCTTTAGTCTTATCTGAAAGCGTGGTGGACCGCTCCACTTTAAAAAGGTGCTATCATGGGTGGCATGTACCCATGGTCCGTGTTTGTCGGTTCTTCACTTTTGTTAAAGTGAGAATCTTCTTGGTTACCGAGGTTACCGGTTGTCGGTCTCTCGGTTGTTCGGTTACCCGGTGAAAAGCCTTGAGAAATCCTATAAATATGGGATTCCTCATCTCATTCAATACACCGCGGAAACCATAGTTGAAGTGTCTAAGTTTTTGCGAAGAAGTCGAAGAAAGAGTCCATTATCTTCTAAGTTGTTTGTAAGTTCTTCTTGTAAGCTTCTAGCTTATTTAATATAAGAGTTTGTAGCAGGTATTCAGATATTTGTTCTGTTTTGTTATATGAAAGATCTTTGTGCTTTATATATAAGCTTTGTATTGCATCGAGCTTCTGTTTGTTTAATAGTAAGCTGTTTTGTCTAAAAGTGGTATCAGAGCTGTTTTGTTTCAAAGTGGTATCAGAGTTGTTTTGTTTCAAAGTGTGGTGCAATTTTTACCCATAAGCCTAAAGTGTACCACAACTCCATGTTGTCACCTTTTATTTAATACATCAATTAATCAACAAAATGATTTGTAATGAACACGATAATACTCGTGTACATTGAGGACATGTCCCCTATGTTTTGGGGGCCCTCCTATAGGGGACATTTTGGGGACACACAAATGGGTAGGTAATGTCCCCAGACGTCTCCAAAAAAATCCTTATAAGAAATGTCCCCAAGACATGAAAAACTCTACAAGGGATGGCATGGGATGGCTAGCCATCCCTAGTATGAATAGGGGCCATCTAGATGTCCCTGGATGTACCGAGGGACGGTACATCCCAGCAGTTTTAAAACATTTTTTTAAATCAGCAATTTAAAAAAGGGGATGGAAGTCACACAAGGACCCCCACATCCCTTTCCACAAACCCTAAACCTAAATCAACCACACTATCTAAAACAAAGAAACAAGCTCATTTTTGTCATTTTCTAAATCAATGAAAGAAGTAAAGTCATGGTAAGGAGATCAATAAGGTGGCTCAATCAAAAAGTCTCTAAATTCATTAGTGTTGGGGGCTCCACAAGGAAAAGGCCTCCCAAAGTCACGAGAACTTCATCTTCTCACACCTCGAGATCTTCAAGTACTCAAGCCCTAGGACATGATCCACTCTCATCAGCAACGGGGCAAGAAAAGATGAGGATGATCCTGAGAAGAACAAATAGTCGATCAACATTCGAATCAAATAGACAACAAGAAAAGGCCCGAATTCCCAAATCAATCCTATCACTATGGGGACTCCACTCTCTTGTTCCTATGGGAACCACTATCCTCATTCACAATACTACACAATAGTTCATGGCATCAAAGCAAGGGCAGACATAGGTACAAGGCTCATGAAGACTCTCGAGTCCCCTCCTTACTTTCCCTCAAGAAACTCCTCCAAGTAGGCCACCTCCTCCAACCAACTCACCTCCTAAGTAGCCAACTCCTCTAGTTGGGACCTCTTCGAGTGGTCAAAAGTGCAAGTGACAAGTGTCATAGTTTATAAGCCCATTGGGTTTGTCCAGCCTTTTCGCGCAAGAAAAATAACAATTGTGAAATTATCCAAGCCTAATTTAAGCATACTCTCCAACCTCCTCGAGGTTCCATCTCCAAAGAAAACTAGGACTACAACAAGGGCAAGAATAACCCTCTCGGTAGAAGATTTGTGGAATTTGCTAAACCAAAAGGTGATAAAATCAAAGAGGATCTCTCATCGCAAGATTATGAATATTAGCGTGTTTACATTGAAGAATCCAAAATAAGGAAATGTACATGAGATACAAGAAGCTACCATTAGAGTAGTTGATAGTATCACGAGGAGTGAACAACAAATTGAACTAAAGGAGACTAAGCGCCACTTGAGAGTAGTTGTCAACTATCTACACATTCTCATTGGTACATCACGACATCGACTCTTGTCCCTCTTCGGGATATGGGATTGGACCAATCAGCTATAAAGGAGCTAGAAAAGCTCAATCAGTTTTGAAAGATTTGAAAGGCCGGGGTTGAAAAGTTGTTACTTGATGGTATGAAATACAACGATGAGCTAATGAAGACCACGCAAGCATATTAAATTTGAAGAATCGGCCTTGGAGAAAGCAATAGCTAGTGTTAAAGCCCAAATTGCTAGATGGGAGGGTTTGAGGCTTGATTGTCGAAGAGTTGAGCCTCCTCAATGTGAGTCTGTTGGTCGTTGAGGAGAGTTTGACAAGGAAGGAGAATAACAAAGCCTTCGATTGGTTCACCGGTATCAAGTGAAAGATCAACTCTCTCCGTGGAGCTTTAGAAGAGCTCCAAAACATAAATTTAGAGAAGACAGACCAACAATGTTGGGTGAGAATTTGTCCTCTCTATAATGTCTACCACTTCTTCAAGCTCGTGGCTCGATTGTTTCTCCACTAACCAAGATCAAGGAGAAATTCAAGATGGTCATCAAGGATGAACTTTTCCAAGCTAATGGTTTTGACATGGCGTGCAATGGATAGCTTAAGTGCAATCCATTCGACAATCAAGGAACTAAACAACACATTTCCTCGTTTCTAAAAGACACAGTCGATATGAGGCAAACAAGGGATGTGTGGGTCATCTGCTGCAACAACATCACAATACCATATAGAAGACCATCATGGACGCTTTCGATAGGTTCCAATCGTATAAAACTAGGAAGTCCATCGAGGAAAATAAGGGCCTTTCTAATGCCAAGTGACATATGTTCTAATTTTGAGTTACTTTTTGAAAATAGAATGCAACTTAAGTGAATTCATTTTCATATTTTCCAAATCATTTTTGTTATAAAAATGTAAATGTAAAAGAACATAAAAGGTCATCCAAAAATCGGTTACCTTTACAATTACACATTATAAATATAACATGTATCTAAGAGAGAACTCTTTGATGTTATCCAAAATTTTGTTGGAAAGGAAGTGTGTGGTGAAACTTTGTCCTCAACCTCATTTGAGAAATACAAAGAGATTTGCGTAATTTAATGTCTCAAGTTTCTTTGTTGATGTCATTCCCCTTATGTTAAGTGTATGTCTTTCTTCATTCCTTTCATGCATTGCAAAATTCCAATGTTGAATGGTGATTCTATGGTGATTTCCATTCCCTAAACATTATAATAAAATTTGTGTTTGCTTATTTATATGTGTATCCTTTTCTCCCTCGCTCTTTCTATTCATTTTCATTTCTCTCAAGTTCAAGACAAAACCCCACAAGTCAGTTTAGTGTATATTGTGAATATTTCTTTTATGCATTTTGTGATTTTCTAAATAAGGAAAAACTATCCTCATAATAAAGGAGGGGCATTGTTCCCACACCGTTGTCAAAAATCATATACTTTTCGAGTACCAAATATTTCATCAACACTTATGCTTTGTGTTCCCTTGTATTGTTGTGCACACTCTTCATTATGTGACCAAAATACTCTCATCCATATGCACAACTAAATGTCTTTGGTGTGCAATCACATCCTCCTTGTCCCTTATTGAATTCACAATGTAATTATGTCCCTTCCTTACATGCATTGCATTGGCTATCCCATCATAAAACATCTCCATGTCAAACTACCACAGACTCCACAACAAGATATGACATGCATCCATTGATAAGACTTCACATAGAAATTTGTTTGTGAATCAACTAATCTTCGTCTCTACCTTGCATTGCTCTTTCACAATTCCATCACCAAGTCATTCTATAAGAATTTGGATGCAACCATTCTTAATGTTTGTTGGTAAGCCTCCTCCTGTCAAAAACTTAATAATGTTGATCTCATCTTGGATCACCCATAGCATTCCATTACTATATCATGCTACCTTCTCTTGATCCATCTCAAAATGACCTGTCCCAATTTAGATCTTGTAAAATTTGTTCGTGTACTCTTTTATGCTCAACTTGTTTTGTCACGGACTATACAACCTCTTCAGAAAATCAAACTAGTAATCACCAAGTTTAAATTTCCCCTTCAGCTTCACAACCATCTTCTCCTAATCGATAATTTTGTCTTTACCCTTCTTATTGTGCTCCACCTGAACTTCCTTCCACCACAAAGTTGGGTGCCCTTGTAAATTTGTTTATGCGATCTTTATTTTGCACCCTCCACTACCTCGTTGAACTAGAGTATTCTTCCATCTTTGTGAGCCAATCTATTAGCTCCTTTTGATTCAACATTGCTAGAAAATGTGGAACCTCATTCATGTTCCTTGTCCAATCTTGGAAATGGCTTTGATAAGCTTTCATCCGAACATTAAAATGTTGGTCCTACTTCTTCCTCATCTACTTCTTGCATTTCATCCTCTATATCGCTCAAATCATCCATCGAGACGAATTCTCTATGCTTGTCCTTTTCTTTTGTAGTTAACCTTATTTGCATGACCTGCAGCATTTCAACAATCTCTTCTAGCCTTCCAACCACAGCAGCAACTATTGCAACTGCTCTTCTCGACCTATTGGTCACACCACTTGCTCACTCATCTATTCTCTAACCACCTCAAAAAGATAGAGAATATCATATCCTCATTCTCTCAACTAGAGTTGCTTCCTTGGTCTAATACCAAATGATGCAATCATACTTAGGGGTCTCGATGAAGAAATGCTTTATATTGTGACGCCTACCAAAACACCCAATGAAAATTAACACAACAATAAAGTCTTTATTGCATAAAAGGAGAGATTAAACACACAACCTCACACATTGCCAAATTTGGCTTAAAATAACAACACTTGCACACAACTCACAAGCTTAATAAACACTGCAGTACCATAATGTCTCAAGTCATCACAAGGACATGAATCCCCATATCTACACACAAATCTCTAATCACATGCTCTCACAAGCCACACTCTAGACTATTTCCTCTTGGAAATTCTAAATGCCTTTTATAAATGTAATGATGTGTTCATATAGATGCACAACCAACTACTTACAATATTGGGCTCAGTTATGTCCTACCTATAAACATATTAAATGTGTTGTAAATATTAAATATAAAATAAGGCACAATGCACCATGAGCATAACATAGCTCAATGAAACATAAGTCGGATCAACAATCACAATAATGAGTTAGGTGGATCATCGTCAACTGCCGTTTATAACCTCTTTATTGCTAAACAAGTGATCTTGCCATTTGCACACCCTAAGACCATGGGAGCTCATTGTGTAAGAATTCCACTGCATAATGTTTTCAAGTCGTTCTCCGGTTCCAATGGCCTTACTGACTTCATGTTTAGGTGCGCATCATCAAGAGGAGTATCTTCTCCTAACGTGAGCCTCTAAAATGAGTTGTGCATTATTGACACGCATTTGAAGGTTTCTACTTGTTTGCACAATGTGTTGACATCGCGCCCGCCACCAAGTATTCATGTGGGGCGCCATAAGTTACAAGCTTGCGCTAACTTCTAGGAGATGATTTGGAACTAGGAAAATACCGCAAGCATTTATGAAGAAACTTGCTAATGTCACGAACCAATCAAATATAAAACAAACAACCTACTCTAACCATCTTTAGTAAATGCAAAATTTCATGTGAACTCATATGCTACCGCATCAAACTTCCTATAAAAACTTGTTAAACCATGGAAACTTCATGCTTCAAACATGTTCCTTGGTGATGGTCACTCAACAATGGCTCACACATTTTCAAGGTCCACCAACACCCAATCTTGGGAAATCACAAAGCCCAAGTAAACCAACTCTTCCTTCATAAAACTGCACTTCTTTAAGTTGACCAGCAACTTTTCTTCCTTCAATCTTTACAATACAAGCCTCAAATGCATCAAGTGCTCTTCTTTTGTTCTACTAAAATCAAGATATCATCCAAATACACAATAACAAACTTACCAAGAAATGGTTTCAATACTATTACATTCATGAGTCTCATGAATGTGCTAGGTGCATTTGTTAAACCAAATGGCATAAAAGCTACCCACACAACCCGTCCTTTGTATTGAATGTGGTTTTCCATTCATCCCCTTCTCTAGATTTGATAATGACCACTCTTTAAATCTATCTTTGTGAAAGACTTAGCTCCGGTCTAGCAATCCATCGAGTCATCCATATGTTGTGATGGAAACCTATATACATAAAAGTAATTTTGTTGATGGCTCATGAATCCATGCATATATGTCATTCTCCAACCTTCTTGGGTGGTAATACAACAGAAACCACACGTGGGTTCAAACTTCCTCTTATCAAACCCTTCAATGGCTCTTGACATGTCTCTTAACTTTCTCATTCTCTATAGGTGGTCAATCAACCTATATGCTACCTTGTTCAATAAGCTTGATATGGGGATCAAATCCATGTTATGATTGATGCTTCTCATTGGTGGTAACCCATCTGGCCAAACCATCGAGAGAATTTCAGTATATCCTCCCAACAAAGTTCTCACTTCATGTGGAATTTCATCCACTCTTATCTACTGTCCCAACCTTCATAAGTGAACCTATTACCGTCCTTCACAAGAGTGCAAATTAAGTAGCAAATACGCTATCTTGCAAGACTAGATGTAAGTATGGTTCACATCTAGTATGGGTACAATACCAAATACATATGTGGATATGTCTTGGGTGGTCCAAATACATCTACAAACATAACTGGGCATATTTGGACTCATAGTTAGCATATTCGGCGCGTACTCGCCGAGTTGGCGCATACTCGCCAAAGAAAATACCAAACAAATACTCGCCTGGAAAACTCGCCACTCGGGCTTGCCAAGTTTTGGTGAATACTCGCCGCAAATATTCGACGAATATTCGCCAAAACTCGGCAAGTCCAAGCCAATAACTCGCCCACGTGGATTGTACATGCAAACATGTCTTTTACACTCAAAAAACTTAGTTTTTTCCTTTATAAGGCCCTAAAGCACTTCATTTTCATTCACACAACCATTTGAGCTTGCATTGCATGTGTTGAATGGATTTTTGAGCGAATTCGAAGAGGAAATTTGGAGAATTGGTAATTTATTTTTAATTCTTTCAAGTTTTTGCAAATTTGGTATATATTATTAAAGTTTTACATATTCATATTGTAATTCTAAATACATCTAATGTAAAAGCGAATGCTTTTAAATTTTTAATAGTCATTTGCAGATGGAGGTATGGTTTTTTTTTTACGCAAATTTGTTCTAAATTATTTAAATTTTATATATTCGTATTGTAATTGATTCATCGAATATGTTTTGTAATTTTAAATGTGTTCAATGTGATTGTGAATCATTTTAAATTTTTAATACTCATTTGCAACCGTAGGTATGTTATTTTTATTAAATTATGGTGAAATATGGTTATTCAGGCACATTTTTTTAATTTAATTAAGCTTACATTTTTTTAATTTTTTAAATGTGCGTTGTGTTGCAGATTAGAGCTTAACAATGGCATCAGGTTCAACATCTGGGTCAGCATCACTAGCAGGAACCGTTCCTACGAATGCATGTACCCTCACTTGGAAGTATGGTGTACGTGGAGCAATTCAAGGAACAGTGGTTTGCAATTTCTGTGGCAAAACATTTTCTAGAGGCATCAATCATCTGAAGTATCACCTTGCATGTATTGTTTGTCGGGACGTTGTGGTTTGCCCCAATGTTATGGAAGAGGCAAAGCGAGAGATGAAAGCAAAGTCGAGCAAAGCTAGAGGAGAAGAAACTAGAGAGGGAAAGGGTGCATGTAGCCATAGCAGAAGTTGTTAGACTTGGGGTTGGAATGACAGAGGATTCAGAGGATGATATAAAGCAACAATTGTGGGCTCTACTTGTGGTCCACGCATACGAACCGAAAGAGGCACATTTGCTTCATCGAGTTCGAGCAAAGGCATACATAGCTTTTTTGTACCAAGGAACATACCTAGAGCACAACCTTCATTGCAAGGTACAACTGGAACAAGGATATGCACAAGGAAGTAGATAAAGCATGTGCAAATTTCTAGTACTACAACCTTCATTCAATGTGGCAAAGAGCCCGTACTAGGAGTACTTGGTAACAACATTGACAATTGTAGGGAAAGGGTACAAGACTCTCCTAAAAATTTGAGTGGGAAATTACTCCAAGGTGCAGTTGCAGAGCCACTACAATTCTAGAAGATAAAAATAAACAATGGCACAAATACGGACGCACCATTCTTTCGGATGTAAGGAACCGCATCCTCATTAATTTTTTAGCGACTTCAAATGGTGAGATGGTGTTTTTGAAGTCTATTGATGCCTCTAACATAGTAAAAAATGCAAAGAATTTGAGTGTTATGTTGGAGACGATTGTATTAGAGGTGGGTATATAGAATGTTGTGCAAGTTGTCACAGATAATGCAAAGCAACATATGTGGCGGTTGGGAGACTACTACAGGAGAGACATCCATCACTCTTTTGGACTCCTTGTGTGGCTCATTGCCTTGACCTTCTTTTGGAGGACAGCAAAATTGATTGGGTGAGGCCGGTTGTAGAAAATGCAAGAAACATAACAAAGTACATATATAATCACCCTTGGGTTCTCAACTTGATGAGAGAACACACAAAGGGAAAGATCTTGTTCGAGCCGACGTGCCACAAGGTTTCAGAACTAACTTCGACGTTTGCAAAGTATTTCTAGTTTGTTGACATCATTGAAACAAATGTTTGTGAGTCAAGCATGGCTAGACTCACAATATTCAAAGAAAGTTGATGGAGAGAGGATTGCAAAGATAGTTTTTGATGATATCTTTGCAAAGAGAGCTATAGAGATCATCAAGGTAATTTCAAACTTCGATTTATATTTCAAGTTGATTCCTTTATTTTAATTTGTTAAATTATAAATATATTGTTATTTACTTTTTTACTTTATTTGTAAGTTTGTAACCTTACATTTTAATTTGTGTGTAGGTGTCAGAGCCATTGGTGAGGGTTTTGTGTTTGGTTGATGGGGAGCAAAACCCTATGGGGTACATTTATGAGGCCATGGATAGGGCCAAAGAGTCTATCCAAAACTATTATAGGGGGGATATCACCAGATATGGTCCCTTTTGGGAGATTATTGATCAAAGGTGGAACAATCAACTCCACCAACCTATTCATGCAATGGGTACTACCTCAACCCAAGTTTTTCTTCTTCGATGGCTTCACAGATGTGAACGAGAGAGGTTATGGAGGGCCTTTCAACATGTATTGAGAGGATGATACCAGATGTTGAGACGAGGGACCTCATTATTTTAGAGCTGCAAAATTACAAACATGCTAGGGGAGGCTCTTTTCTTCAGGGTTAGCTATCCGAGGGAGAACCACACAAACACCAAGTAATAAAAATTAGAATGTTTACTAAGTTACTTATTAGTTACAAATTTGATTTTATTAATTACTTATAAACTTTTGATTATCTTGTTTGTAGGTTCTTGGTGGGAGGATTGGGGAGGAAATACCCTACATCTTCAAAAGCTAGCCCTCATAATTCTATCTCAACCTTGTAGTGCTTCTGGATGTGAATGCAACTGGAGTTTGTTTGAGGCCATTCACACGAAGAAGTGCAACAAGTTGACTCAAAAATGGCTCAACGACTTGGTTTTTTGTGTATAATATGATCTCTAGCTTCGCACAAAAAAAGTGGAGGCCACATCAGAGGAGCTTATTGATTTGGATGAGATAGATCCATACAAGCGAGTGGACTAGGCAAGAAGAGGAAATCCTGCGTTCACAGAGGATGAGATTGTTTCTTTCGAGAGGGAAGCTATGGAGGGAGAAGCACTAGCAAGAGATATTGGATTGGATGACATCTTTGGAGGTGATCTCAAACATGCAATGAGGAGCCACCACCATCTACTACCAAGTTGGAGCCAAAGTCGCAACCTTCTAAGAGGAGCGAGGAGACGCAGCCGAGTGTGGGGACTAGTAGAGGCACTAGACCCTCTCCCCAATATTTCTCTAGAGCGGGGAAGAGGAAAATGTAACTTATTGTATTTGATAGATATGAAATTTATGATGATAATTTTCAATGACAATCATCATAAATTCATAACACTTATCAGCTGGTTGTTGTATTCGCATGATGATGCAATTTTGTATTGTATTTGTATTCAAATCTAATAGAAAACACTTCTCCAACATTTTATGGACTCATTTGATACATTTTGTAGCTATATTTTGCATAAAATTTATGTTTTTAAATAAATTTGAGTATTTTTAAGTTGTCAAATATTCCCGAATATTCGCTTCGAGTCTTGCCGAGTAAAAAAATTGGTTTGTCGAATACGAATAAGCGAACTATGTTTGGACTTGAATTGCACTAATTATCCCCTTTCCCGCAAATTAGCACATATTGCCAAAAGAGCCCATCTTCCCTCATATCGTCATTAATTAATTACACTACACTAATTAATTAAGAGATCATCCAACAAATACCCTATTAACGACCTTCCGTTAATAAATCCCCCCTTCTATCTAGACTAATTAATTATTATTAATTAATTAGCTTCCCTTTCATTAAACCAATATTTAATTGATTTAATCCCCTTCTATAGTCTAAATCATGCTAATATTCCTCTAAAAGCTTTTATAAAGCTTGCACATCTATTAATTAAATCATCTTAATTAATTCGAGATCAAAATTAAAAAGCTCCATTTATCCACATGAGTCACTAAAGGACAAACAAACCCTCTAAAGTTAACTCAACCCTTTATAAATCCCCTTATCCACAACTAACTCAACATCCCTATTATCCCACATGCAAAGGGATGTAGTGATTCCTTTATCCATTGGGCTATATAAAGAGCCCTCCTCCTACCTTTACACTTACACCTAAATTCTTTGAGAAGATAAAAGCAAAGCACATAGCAAATAGACTATAAGCTTCTTTGTCACTCTTGAAGAATTCACCATTGAAGAGCTAAGCCTCCTTCCTTCACCAAATTTGATTGCCATGGAGCCTACATAGGTCCATTTGATTTTGTTGTCAATCAAAAGAGTAGAGGTTTTTGACAATTAGCATGATTAGTTTGATTTATGCTTTAAAGTTCTAATGCAAATAGTGTTATTGTCTAACCTTGTTTAGCTCTTATCTTGATGGTGTTTAGATTTTGATTTAGCTTTGTTAATTAAGACTACTAGGTGTTAGTTTTAATTTCCTTAACTTAGTTGAACAAAACCATGCACACATTTGGCAAGACTCTACTAATTTTTCTTTTATCCCTTCAAAATTTTCATCCGTCTACTATCTTTGAAGCGGCGTCACTTACGCCACCCCAAAGAGGGGCAAATGTAGACACCCATAATTACACCCGAGCAATTTAAATACTTGAATTGTGTTAATTATCTCCTTTCACAATTTGGCAACATATTGCCAAAAGAGCCCATCTTCCCTCATATCGTCATTAATTAATTACACTACGCTAATTAATTAAGTCGCATATCCAACAAATACCCTAATTAATGACCTTCCGTTAATAAACCCCCTTTTTATCGGACTAATTAATTAGCTTCCCCTTTCATTTAACCAATAAATCAATATTTAATTGATTTAATCCCCTTCTATAGTCTAAATCATGCTAATATTCCTCTAAAAGCTTCTATAAGCTTGCACATCTATTAATTAAATCATCTTGATTAATTAATAGGCCCCCTTTATCCACATGGGTCACTAATGGACAAACTAAACCCTCCTAAAGTTAACTCAACCCTATCTAAACCCCCCTTATCCACAACTAACTCAACATCTCTATTATCCCACATGCAAAGGGATGTAGTGATTCCTTTATCCATTGGGCTATATAAAGAGCCCTCCTACCTTTACACTTACACCTAAATTCCTTGAGAAGACAAAAGCAAAGCACATAGCAAATAGACTAAAAGTTTTCCTTTGTTATTCTTGAGAATTCACCATTTGAAGAGCTAAGCCTCCTTTCTTGCATTTTCTAGCCAAGTGTTTGGGTCATATGGGGATAGTCAAAGGGTCTTGTAGCCAAGCTTTGATGAGCTCCCATTCCTAGGTTCTTGGATATCAAAATAACCAATTTGATTGCCATGGAGTCTATATAGGTCCATTTGATTTTGTTGTCAATCAAAAGAGTAGAGGTTCTTGACAATTAGCATGTTAGTTTGATTTATGCTTCAAAGTTCTAATGCAATAATATTATTGTCTAACCTTGTTTAACTCTTATCTTGATGGTGTTTTAAATTTTGATTTAGCTTTGTTAATTAAGACTACTAAGGTGTTTGTTTTAATTTCCTTAACTTAGTTGAACAAAACCATGCACACATTTTTCAACATTAAAAATTCAAAAGACAACATAAAACACAAAAGCAAAACACTTTAATCTCATTGGATACTTACCTCTCTTTGCTCATTTAGGTTTAATACTCCATCAAGCAACATCAAAAATTTCATGATGTTGATGTTGATGCTCTTGAAGAAGAGCAATACGATGAATATGAAAAATATTGAGTATTAATTTTGATGTAGGAGTTAAATTAAATATTTATTATGACATTTCAGTAATCTGTCATATGGCTTTTGTTTGGCATTATAAATTATCACTAGTGTTTTGAAGTTAATTTATTTTAGTATACATACCATGTGGTTAATTCCTATTTATCGGGATAGAATGTATATATTCTATACATATTATTTGTATAACCATATCCAATGTTATATCTAGGGCCAAAAAATCATCATATCCACATATTAGATTCTTCGTATCCATACTCGTATCAACTACTTAAGAGTGTAGGTATTCATCCTACCATTATCATGTACAATGTTTCTATCAAATTACTAAGGCCTTACCAACAATACATGACATACTATCCATGGGTGTAATATCACATAAAACTTCATCCTTGTATGATTGATAAAAAAATTCACCGAGCATTGCTCACTTATCAATTATTGATGTCCTTTTGCAACCAAGAAACCTTGTAGGGGTCAAGATGCACTATCAACAATAACCTTGCAGCACTTACCCCCATATTTGCATATGGTTCTAAAAAGACTCTTTTTTTGCATTGGTTCATTCTCCTCCTTGGCTGGTTTTAGCAGCACTCTGTTCTTTGCGAAAACTTCTCCCGGTTTCGATTCCTCCATGTGATTGGGTGAAGCAACACACTCTTCATTTGATTAGATGTTTTGATGTGTTTGTGGGCATTCAAATGCTCTATGCTCTATGTCATGCCTATAACATGTGCCCATGAATCCTCTACCAAAGTAGCATATTCCTTTTGAAGGATATCGTCTTACTCTCATGTTTTGGCTGAAATTGTTGTTTTGAGAAGTACTTACTTCTCCTTCATGAACAAGCTATCATCTTACAGTGATCTACTTGTCCTCTTCCTCCTGAGAACCACCCTCTTCCTCTTGATGTGTTTTGTTGTCTCCTAAACAACTTCTCTTCCACTTTCAAAGCACAATTATATACTTTTTCAATCAACCTCGGTCTTATCATCCTAATCTTGAATTAAAACAGAAAACCATTCACTCACCAATTATTGATGTCCTTTTTGCAACCAAGAAACCTTGAAGGGGTTAGGATGCACAATCTACTTCAACCCAAGAATCTTTAACATATCACTAAACACCAAATCGTCTTTGCCACCACTATCAACAATAACCTGCAACACTTACCTCCAAACTTGCATATGGTTATAAAAGACTCTTTCTTTTCGTTGGTTCATTCTCTTCCTTGGCTGGTTTCAGCAACACTCTCTTCCTTGTGAGAGCTTCTCCATGTTCCGGTTCCTTTGCATGATTGGGTGAAGCAACACTATCTTCATCTAGTTAGGTGTTTTGTTGTGTTTGTGGGCAATCAAATGTTCCATGCTCTATGCCACACCTATATCATGTGCCCATGAACCCACTACCTCTTTCCTCCACCAAAGTAGCCTATTCCTCTTAAAGTATATCATCTTACTCATGGTTTGACTGAAATTGTTGTTTTGAGAAGTACTTGCTTCTCCTTCATGAACATGTTATCATATTCCAGTATTTGTTTGTCCTCTTCCTTGTGAGAACCACCTTCTTCCTCTTGATGTGTTAAGTTGTCTCTGGACAACTCTTCCACCTTCAAAGCATGTTGATATGTTTCTTTCATCAACCTCAATCTTGTTATCCCAAGCTCATCTTGAATAAAAACACGAATGAGATATTTTTATCGCCATCTTCAACATGGTCAGCCCAAATGATGAGCTTGTAGAACTCCTTTGGGTAATCCTTTACATTCATCTCCATTCATCGCAAGTTCTGCAATTTCTTGAAAAAATTCAACTAATAATGTGAGGGCAACAACTTACCCTTCAACTTTGCAACCATCTCATCCCAAGACTTGATTCTTAGTTTCTTCTTGTTCTTTCCATCTACACAAGATCCCACCACACAAATGCATGGCCCTTCTCCTTTGTACAAGCAAACTTTACTCTTTTGGGATCCTCTATTGACTCATAGTCAAAATACTTCTCTAACTCAATGATCCAATCAATGAGATCCTCATAACATAGACTTCCAGAGTAATAGGGAGCATCCAAACATGTCTTGACTCCCATCTTGGAAAAGGCCTTCAAAAACCTATCTTTGGTTCATCCAACAGCTCTTCAAGCTGAACCTTTGATGCTTCATCTTCATCTTCACTTGAATCTGAGACAACTCTCCTTTGACCAGTCTCCATAGCATCCAATCTAGCTTGGATTCCTCTCATCATCTCCGTCATATCCAATCAATGAGCTCCTCGTAACATAAACTTCCGAGTAATAGGGAGTGTCAAACATGTCTCGTCTCCCATCTTGGAAATGGCCTTCAAAAACCTATCTTTGGTTCATCCAACAGCTCTTCAAGCTGAACCTTTGATGCTTCATTTTCATCTTCACTTGAATCTGAGACAGCTCCTCTCCTTTGAGCAGTCTCCATAGCATCCAATCTAGCTTGGATTCCTCTCATCATCAACATAGACTTCCAGAGTAATAGGGAGCGTCCAAGCATGTCTTGTCTCCCATCTTGGAAATGGCCTTCAAAAACCTAGCTTTGGTTCATCCAACAGCTCTTCAAGCTGAACCTTTGATGCTTCATCTTCAACTTCACTTGAATCTGAGACAGCTCCTCTCCTTTGAGCAGTCTCCATAGCATCCAATCTAGCTTGGATTCCTCTCATCATCTTTGTCATATCTACAACTCTTGGTAGCCTTCCTCTTCCAAGGGGAACACCTTCGTGTGTCAATTCTTCCTCTCGGCTCTCTGCTACAGCCTCACAAGACTCAACCCAACAAGGCAAATCTTGCTCTAATACCTAATGGTGAAGACGGGAATGATAGGGTACGAGACGCACACTTAAGCACACACAACTGAAAACCAAAACTTATCTCTTTATTGAAAAATTGGCTTGTTTCATAGATTCATAATCACACAAAAAAAAACTTCATTGATTTGCTACCATGAAGATGAACATACAGCAGTTCTGCTGCATTTATCCTATTTTATATTTGGACAAAATCCCTTTTCCCGCAATCTCGTTCTCATTTCCCCTTTTTGGTTCTCGAACTCTCCTATACTGTCCCTGCCTACTCTTGAAAAGCTGCCTCTGAGTAATCCATACGGATCTCTCTAACATCCGTTGACAGTCACATTGTCGTTTCACATTTTCCAAGTGCTTGAATACATGTGAAATTGATAATTCAAGAGTTCTGAATTGATACTCACAAGCAGAGAGAAGAGGCGTCCATGATTCAATGGTTGGGGGCTAACATTGGACTTTGTCGGTCGGGAGCAACGAACATGCTTCCCGACTAGCGAAGGCAATTGTAAGCTTGAAATCCATAATTTTGGAGGCCATAACTTTTGCATACGAGCTCAAAATCCAGTGCTGCTGTTTTCGTAAGTGCATAACTTTTCAAGGAGAATCCAAATATGTAATCACATTTTACTTTTGATGTGTCACCCATGACATATTTTGGCTCTTTACCAGAACCTATCAGTTTTAGGTCATGAACGATCACAATTGCTCCCTAAATCCTACTAACAGTCAATCCAATCAACCGAGTTTGATTCTGAGAAATTAGACAAAGCTACCCAGCAAACTATTCATATTTTTGGTTGTAGCAAGATTGCTTGTGGACTTGAACGCTCCCCATCATAATCCAAAATGCTTGGAGCATAAGAATTTTGAATGCCAAGAAAATTCACTAGATATAAAGCAAATTACAACTTGCATTGTTATGACCATGATATTATTGGTTGCCCGATATTGTTGGCAAATAAAAGTTTGGAGTTAATGAAGGTACCATTGGAACTTGCCACGCACGATTGCATCATCAAACATGGGAGGTTTATCTAGAAGAAACAAAAAGATATCACAAGTAATCTAAAATTTGCCCAAGAAGATAAGTACCCTACAGCACACTCGAAAATCATCTAAATCGACAAGTGATCAAAGTTGTATATGGGCCTCAAAAACACACCAACTAGGATTTTAACATACAAAAAAACCAAGTAAAACAATCTACGAGATCTTAAGTTACAAAATATGACAATTTATAGTTACTAAAAGAGAATTTTGGTAGCTACCTTAAGAAATAAAGGTAGCTACAAGTAAGAAACACTGTTTGTTAAGCAAGGAGGGGGTCCAAAAATAGCCCTTAGGAAAAAATTAGAAAGCTTGGGAGAGGGTATGGGGTCCATAAAATCAACCCTCACGAAAAATTAAGAAAGCTTGGCAGTAGTCCAAGTAAATTCAGTTTGATTCCAATGGAGTTGTCAAGGCAGCATAGGCTAGAGGTTGTATGGGTCTAAAGCAATGTGAATCCAAATTCAGCAAGTCTCGGTGACTCATCAATACAAGTCTGAGGCAACCTCACAAAGCCTTGTCAAAGATTTGGCAAACTCACCAAGTTTAGGGGCGAGCCTCACGAGTCTGACAAGACTCACAAGCCTCACAAGTCTGGACTCGCCAAGTTTAAAGATAATTTTTAGAAAAAAAAACACTGAAGTAAAAAAACAAAGACACAAACCTGAACCTGAACCTAAAAGATACTCGAACACATGCAATCACTCATTCACTTATTCAAACCTCATTTTCATGAGCCTATTCAATGTTTCAATTTCCTCACTCTCTTGTTCATTCCGATTTTCTGTTTTTACTTTAAATGAGCTGGTTGTTCTTGTGCAAGGATTGGATAGAATGTGATTAGCGGCGATTGTGTGCATTGTTGGAGTTTATAGAAGGGATTGGCTGTTTTGTGTACAAGGGAACAATTTTATGAATATCAGCTCTTATTAAATATCAGCTCTAAAATTTCTAGTTTTAAAGTTCAACTGTTTGACATCAAACATTCAATATAACATTATTTAATTATTTTTGTATATACATGTGTATATTAGATGTAGCTGATTAGTTTCGAGTGTATTTTAAGTTGATTTGGCGTGAAATGCATTTTAATAGTTTTTTTCCTGAAATTATCTATTCTTTAATGATTTCTCAATTTGCTAAGACTTAGCCAAGTTTTGCTGGTGAGCCCGAGTACGAGTCCACATCAAAACTCAGCTTGCCAAGTTTTTGCCAAGTCTGAGTCTCATTACTGTAAAGTACACTGTAGACACTCCAAACTTGGGCATGTGGCTACAATGGTGTTTTTCTGTATTATATATAGTTATTGGTATATGCGAATAAATATCTACAAGTAACAAAATAAAACATTAGAAAATAAGCATGCATAGAGCAGAGAAACCTTCATTGCGCAGAAAATTCTATTTAGAAAAAGTTTTTAGTGTTTGGCTTAATTTTGCTTCTATATAAAGTGAGATTGGGTTACTTTTTTCTTTTTAAAACTTTTTAATTTTTCTTTACATTTCAACCATATCCAAAATAAGGGTCAGTTCCAATTCCACCTAGAATAGGAAACTGGGCATTTTAACCCATACCCGTATACTAGGCACAGGTACGATTTGGTTGCACCCACACAAAAGTGTTTGTCATCAATGTTGGTATAAAAAAATTAGCTTCATAAATGAAATTTTAACATGAATTTTGAAGTTAATATGCTGTCCAAGATGTCCTTGATACACATTGGAAGTTTTAATCTATTTTGTACTTCATGATAGTATACATAACATTTAAAGTGGCGTTAAGTGTCTAGTTATATTTGTATCTGCCAAATAGTGGTAAACCTTGTAGTTGTGCATGGTATCAACGAGATAGGGGAATAAAAAGCCCAATTTTTTTCAGTAACATATCTCCATCAAGCTCCATCCTTTCTTCGAGCAAGATCTTTTGTAACAGCTATACTCTTGTAAATTTGTAATTGGTACTCCCCATCTTGTTGCATCTAATCTCATAATGGTTGGATGGTTGGTATCCAAACCTAGTTCTTTCCCACTGCACTTATAGCTCTGAATCCTATTCCATTTGTGCTGAGGCACTGGGATTTCTTTGTCACATTTTGAGTTGGATTCTGCTTCAATAGCATGCTACGTATGTTGTTTGTCCATGTCCAAGAAAACCACTACATGCCAGAATGTCTTCGATGCTACAAGCAATAGCTAGGAAGCAATAAAGAAAAACAAACTAAAGAATGAACTTCTCCAAGTTAACAGAAATTCTACACACACAGAACAATAGTTGTGTAGAATTTCTTTTGTAGACACAGACACCATACTTTAAAAGGACTGCTATTACACTCCAGGCAACATTCTTTAGTTCACCAGATTTGTTGGCTACATATAACCCCCTATGTATGGAGCTACTGTTGTCTCTCCCTAAAACTACTTTTGTCCCACTTGGACCAGTGCCTGTGTAAACCAAGACTGCTATCTAAAGAATGAGAAACAACAAAGGGCAGGCATACAATAGAAAATGAGAGGGATACTTTGCTGAGATGACCATTGTCCAACCTAAGGCATTGGAGCCAAATCAAACTGATTCAAGTGGATTCAAAAAGCAAGCCATGGTAAATGTCGCATTCAGGGTATAAGGTTAATAAGTTGAAAATCTTACATTATTAATAAATAAAATGGGATGTTATTTATATAGTATTGCACTTCAATTGTAGGGTGTATAAAGTGTTTAAAATGGGTTGATCTTTATAAGATGTTCAGAGGGTCACTTTCATAAAATTCCATTGATGAAAATGATCATGCCCATTGTCTTCTAAACAAATTTCATACTGGGGTAATATAGGCAGGCAATATTGGAAAAAATGGGGATTTTCTATTTCAAGGGAAAACCTTTAATATCTACCCTCTTGTGAAATTAGATGATCCCCTCCTTTTCCCCTGCCTTCCAAATATGTGAATCCCAATATCCAGAATATCCAGATAGAATACGCCGCTAATACAGCCTAGACATGTAATTGTATCTGGATATAGCCCAAGCTTAATCGCAAAACATATCAGATACCACTGATATAAAATCTGAGTTGTGACCCAAAAGACAAAAACAACTCAAGAAAACAGAAAAAAAAAGAAAAAAAAACACTTACCCCTAGATTGAGAGGCAAAACCTTTCTTCACAAACATCCCACTCAACTTTGTGTTCGTACTTGGAAGGTTTTGCAATGACAAATTTATGTTTTAAGTTTCTATGTTTTATGGTATTTTTCTACAAATATAATTTTATGTATTCTATATGTTGTTTCCCAGCAAATTGTACCAAGGATTTCTAAAAATTTCACATCTCTATTAGGTACTGTACACTTATCAGTACTTGAAGAAAACGTTATAGGGTCCATTTGGATCCTCTTTCCAATTGCATGTGAAAGTGGGTAACCTTGATTAACACCTCGACTCCGTGAACTTGACCTTGCCGTGTTTTTTTCAGTGCTCTAGTAAACCTTCCTCTGACTCGCATCTCTCCTGGGCACTAGCATTTTCCGCGAAGGTCACATACAACCTTGCCCATTGTCTTTCACACTGATGACCACTCTCTAATGCTCTATTTGTGTGGTCAATCTACCAAAATGTGTCCCAGTTTGGATTTCCCTCGTTGCCCTCAACGAGCTTGTTCTCTTTTTGTTCTTCCAGTTATTCAAGAAACCTTGTAGACTTGCTCCTAACATGAAAAGATGATACATAAAAATTGACTTTGTAGGTCATACACAAAGGGAAATAAGAAAATTCTACCAAGACTAGTGACAGGCAATGAAATATTACTCAAGCACCATGGAACAAAGGTGATTAATAATAATTAATTCTATTGAACCTCTCCAGTAAGGATAAAGGTGTGGCCATCCCCAAACCAACTAGGAACATCATCACAATTTCATTTCATGTCCACCACCAGTGTCCTCTTGGAAATGGGACTAAGTGATTGGTAGCTTTACCAGCTCACCATTCCCTTCCTGCCTATTATCGTAATCAAGGATGAGTAATCCATCATCCTATATGAAGATGAATAAGAAGGGACCTTCCTGCCTATTATCATAATCAAGGATGAGTAATCCGATGTCCTATATGAACATTAGAAAAAGTGACGACACATTAATTTGAGGAAAATTATAAAAACCAAAAACCACAAAGGCAGATCTCTTCATAAACAGAGGCCCAATACACTACATTCTCTCCAATATAACAATTTAAAATAAGAGGGATTACCAACATAAGATAACCACCATCCTATGCATGGTAAACCAGAGAAAATTAAAAGATATACTTTGCACATTAAATTTTTTATAGCTTATACATCACGAAGTAATGAAACAATGCCTTACACGAGATGTCTTATGCTAGAGGATAACTCTCTATGGTATGTCTCAAATTCAATGCAAGCGAGTGAACAATTCCCAAAAAAATATGAGACTTTCCTCTTTGTCTGTGTTCTACTTGCCATCCAACAAAACTATCCTAGTTATAGTGCCAACCAAAACTGTTGTGAATCAATTTTTTTGCACTTCTGCATCAAGGTTTTGCCCTTCTATAAGTTACGGTACAAAATTTGTATCAAAACAACTTCCAGATGAAATTTGAAGTACACATTACTTTAGGGTGCCTGTGCCTCTTCATTTTCCTATCTAGTTCTTAACTTATATTAGCCTAACAAGATTTATTTTCATCCTAGTGTCCAGGATGTAAGTCAGCCTACAAGTGTTGCGTCAAATCCAATTCTCTAGGCAAATTTATCATGCAATATGCTTTTATGGCTATACACCACTTTATGATAGTATCTGCTATCATCAGTTCATTTGATTTTCTGTCTCATATCCTGTAGAGGCTTCCCTTTACTCCTGAGTCATTTCCACACAGTCCACCCTTTCAAAATCAACACGCCCCAATGGCTCTTACCCGTGAATCATTGGTAAGGAGTGACAATGAAAAATAAAACCATCGACAGAAGATTCTGTTTTGTAATGGCTCGTTATCTTACCTCCATCTCGACTAGTAGAGAGTATCTTTGTATCCACAAGAAGAAACATAAGCTTCCTGTCTCTAAGTGATGTGAGCTCTTTGCCGCCCTTCATAATTCCTCTAGTGGTTTCTAGCATACTCCCCTTCGAAAATACGAGCCTCTAACATTGTTTTGACCCATGATTGTACCTTCTCTCTACTCTTAGAGAGTATCAATGTCTCCATCATAAGAAACACAAACTTCTTGCTTCTGAGTGATGAAAGCTCCTTGTTGCCCTCCATAATTCCTCCAAGATCTTCTAGCATACTCTACTTTGAAATCCCGCTCTTCTTATATTGACCTCCAAACTTGGATCTTGTATGCCAATACTCTTGGACATTCTGAATCAGCCCATTATCCAGATCTCCTCATCTCTGATGTACTGTCATTTATATTTCCCGTGAGTCATCAGAAGAGCTGTTCTCAAGTTACATGGCAGTGAAGTGACTGATTGTGACAGACTGTAGGGCCTTAGGTAGAGTTTTTAAGATATGGTTTTAAATCAATTGGTTTCCCCATAGCAGATTTATTTCATGAATTGGTTCCTCTCTCTTGGTGCCCATGAGACATATGAAGAGTCATTTTGATAGGCACTAGAAAAACGACTTATTAAGAGGGCTTTAGCCAGAGTTTCTAGAATAAGCATAGCTAACATGTCCTGTCGAACCTGGTCCAATTTTAGTCAAAGGCCCAAGCTTTCTGGCCTGCCCAAACCTGAGTCCATTTTGGTTGACCTATTTTATTATTTTTATATTAAAATTTTAAAATAAAAAATTGAACCCTATCGCAATGTCAAATGCACAGCATAAAAACAGAGAAGTTGACAGAAAAGTTAAAATATTAAATGAAAAAGGGGCAACAAAAAAAACAGTTCAGTGTTGGGGTTTTCAGCTCTTCTAAATCAGTTTTGGAAAATTTCAGTTATTTAGTAAAAGCTGTTTCCTGATTTTAAAGTTTACAGCAGTCCAAGAATTTTTTTATTTTAATTGTTCAGTTCAGATCAGATTTACATTTTTCAGAACTAGGGTTTGCAATAGTTTTGTAGCAGATCAGATTTAAATTTTTTGTTTTAATGTTTCAGAATTTTCAAAAGTTTGACATTACTGATTAGAATTACAGAATTGCTTCTATGTTAACTTCAGATTTTGCTGTTAACTGACGTAACATATTTTGGTTTAATTCATAACAGAAAGATTTACTTGCTTCATCCCAATATGCAGGAAGATGTATTTCCTTGACTTAATCACTTTAACTTAATACGGTCTCCATTCCACCTCCTTTCCTCCAATCACTTTCTTTGAACATCATGATCCCTTTCTTATTGTGTATATGCATGTGGCTTCTTCAACCCATTAAATATTTTGAGAAAAAAATCTTGGAGGACAAACCATGAATACTGTAACCTCCTCATTTAAGTAAATTGTTCTTCATATTCTAATAGGATTTTTCAATTATTCTCCATTTTCTTGCAATATGCAGTCTTCAACAGTTTGAATCTATAAATGTGTGAAATCTTGTAATTGAGCAATTTATTGCTTGTTCAGCTTCTGTGACTGTAATATGCAGCCTTCAACAATTTGATTCCATATATGTCTGAAACCTTGTACATAAGCAACTCCTTGCCCAGTTTGACTCAGAGAAACAGATCTAATTTGGAGATTATGGTAGTTACCCAAAACTTTTAAATTTATAGGAAGTCATGCTCAAGACAGAAACAGATACGTGCTACAGACAATATGGGCAACAAACTATTTCATAAAATTAAAACAGAAAAAAACAGCTTCTCTAATATTTTCCTTCAAAGAGCTATTCCCCTGGCCTTTTACTCAAGGGTTCCTCTCCAGCCCCTAACAAGGTTATTATCACCAAACTTCATATACAATTCCCAACCAACATTGACAACAAAATGGAATATTTCATTCCATTTTCCAAGTTACATTTCAAATTTTAAATGAAGAAAATAGACAAAAGATGTTAATAAAGACAGATTGAAAATTTACAGACACAAAGAATAATCACAAACACATAACAAAAACGAACACTGGAAATGAATTTATGCATCATTACTTACTTCACTGCTATGCACATGGACCATTCTCTTGACAGAACATAAGGACCTCAGGAGCTCATGAAATGTTCAACTCTCTCCTCCACGTTGTCAACAATTTGTAGAGTTCACTGCTGGAAGAAAAATAATGGCATTCAGATGGTTAGAGCCATCTGTCGAATTAGCCCCACAAAATTACAAAATAATACAAAAAAAATTGACAGCCCTCATTTTACAATAGCATTCTGAAAAATTGAATAAAGAAAACAAAACCCAAAATTTCAAATTATCGAACTCCTCAAAATATCCTACAAATACATGTGAGTTTTTGAAACAGCCCAAGGAAGTTTCATACAAAATTCTATTAAGGATTCCATAAGATTGTCTTTGATGCTTATAATAAAGTACAATTGGCCAACAAAACCTGTATGTACAGGTCGCCACCATCTAGGATGACAATGCCAAGGTAATTGTCCAAAGAGGTATCATTGAGCCTTTGGAAGGCTAAGCAGCCATTACCAAGGACATCCTCCTGGGATATGGACCATCTGATGCAAATGATTATAACTAAGTCATTGTTAACAGCAGTAGAGACAGGGAACGGCTATACCACTTAGCTGTCCTTTAATTGCCATCATTTGAATTTGTGCTTACATCCAAAAGGCAATTGTGCTCAAGAAAATGATATTTTCTACTGCAATTCCTACTATTAAAGAGGACTGATGGACTAGAAACAAATCCTAGATTGATTTTGAGGCCATCTAAATTCAGGTAGAGTTTGGGGCTTCGGAATTCTGAATGGCCACATGCAATGAATAGGATCAAAACAATTTATCATAAGCAAGGCCTAGCAAGAAATGATAAAGAAGTTATTTATAAAGAGAGAACTCATAAATATTAAAATCCAGCACGCAGTAGTTGGAAAGCCAAAACAAAGGATGACATGAACTCAGCAATAACTAATTGAGTCACCAAGAAATTCTGGGATATGGATTAGGACATCCTTTGGTGATTAAATTTACATTTAAGATAGTTGTACCTTAATCAATTACTCACGTGCCCGATTCGAATGGCATCCCCATCCCTATACTGGTACTTGTTGCCGAGTATGATGTCAATATGGGCACTGATTAGTTACTGAAAAGTATAAGTTTTTGTGTTTTTAGTGTTTATGAGTTTTTGGAAAATGTGTAAAAAACTATTTTTAGAATTCTATTTTATAAAAATCTATTTTTAGCAAATTTATTTTTAGAAAATATAATTTTATACTAGAAGTGTCAGTTAGAGTGTAGTCCATTGGATGTGCACTTAATTGAGTTTAAATCATTATCCATTCATCCCCAAGAGGTAGGGGCACCATTTCAATGTATAGTTGACTAAATTTAGTCTTAGTTTCGTTGAATAAAATAGTCAAAAATTTAAAATATATATATAAAATAATTATAAAAGGCTTTAAATTTGACATATTTTAATTAAATTAAAATGTTAAAAAAACTTAAACTAAACCGTAAACACTACCTAGCGACTAAGTTTTAAACTGAGTAAATAGGAATTGTACTATGAATCAAAGTTTATAGCTAAAATTTTAAATAAAATTAATCACGAGTCGTGATTGTAGTTTACTATATAAAAATACTTAAAGACTATTTATGCTCGGCAATCATCATTCACTTCACTTCCGTTACAGTCCAATTCCACAGATAATAATTTTCATCAAAGCTAAGGATGGGTCACTGTAGTTGTGATTCGTGAAGAAAAACCTAGATGGAGATTGTTAAATGGCAAATACAAGCCCTAAATCATGACCAGAGTTAATAAAAATAGAAGCTACTTTTTGAAAGATTAATTGGAGATTTTATGCCCTAAACTATTGACCATTTTTAGGGGTTCTATGAAAATAGCCACAAAGAATTGAACGCACAAATTTCATAGCATTTTTTAACAAATTTCTTGGATTTTATTGAAAACCGCCGAAATCTGAATATTTTGTTTGGAAATAAGTGAACACTGTGACATAGATTATAGTAGATGCTTGTAAGCACTTGGTATTTGTTGTAGATGAACCATAACAGCTATATGTACTTGATGGCAGCTTCATTGTGCTTTTCATATGCTTACATGGATGTGTAAAGTAGTAATTGTGGATTTTATGGTATGCTTGGAATTCGCTAAGGAGACAATTCGAAGTTGGCAGCATGGACTAGTGCTTGAAGTACATCACATTGTAGCATGTTGATGTGGAAGAATTGATATGTTATTGTACCAGCCAATGTGGCTGGTAGACCATCACGTATTTTTCTTATGACATTGTACTTGGTGATTAAGTGGCCGTCCTTTTATATACATTGTCATGGTTTGTGGAGGGAGGACTGAGTTTGAGTTTTGAGGCTTGGGGTTTACCTTAGCTTGGATGGATCTCAGGTCTCCTTGTGCCCTATCTGTACTTTGTACTCCACGTATTCATTTGATTATGAAAAGTAAATAAAGTTGGATGATTATGCTCTAATTGTCTACTCTTGCTGGATGTGAAGAATATATGAAGTAGATGTTAATGGTTATCCTGGCAAGTTTAGAATTTAAGTTGAGGTTATGGATGGTAATAACATTGGTAGAATCTCTAGCTTAGTTTCCTTGTTTAAGCATAATTCTTATGGCAGTATTAGGATGTACAGGTTGGAAGAGATTAGGACAGAAATTCACTGTGTTTTCATTGCGTACTTCAAACATTCATTGCTGTAAGTGATACGTTTATAATTGGGGTTTGAGTTAGCTTAGTTTTAGTGCTTTTAAGAAGTTTTCACTTGGTGGACTAGGGAAGGCATGACAGTCTATGTAAGCATTAGTGTTTATGCTTTGGGATCTTGTATCCATATATGATAACAGTTTTTATCGTCACTGACTACTATTTTTTTATGATGAAGCCAGCTAAAAGCGGTAGAAATCAATAAGTTGAGTCTCCTAATCAATTGTTTGTATTCTGAAATCAAAAACTGAACACTTCAATATCATGTACAAGTTACCCTCGCAAGTGTCTAAGTTAACAGCTCGATCACTAAACAAGTGTCCTAAGCAATTGTTTCTTTACAGTACAATATACAATGTTCAGAGTTTTAAAAAGATGTAAATTATAAATGCCCTATAGCCCATACTGAGAGGCCTTGGCCTCAACCTGTGAGAAGATTCTAGCCCCATTGACAGCTCACAACTTTTCAAGTACAAATTTGGTGTAGAAACCAAAACTATTAACAAACAAGCTCAACCCTTCATGACAAAACCATACTAAAAGGAGAAAAACCAAAAGATAAAGAAAAGGCCCATAACTTTATCCACACAAAAGCCACCAAATCAAGAAATAAATTGCCTTCTTATCAAAATAGAACCGTGTATCTCTTTCAGCTTAGTAGCACATTTAATTCAAAATCAGTAGATTTGGTTATAGATGCTAATATCTTTCTAACAGAATGTCCAGACCAGACAATCGTCTCGAAATTCATAGTGAGAACTTGGAAAGAATTTACATTCATGCGTATGTGATTGCATGGAAGGAAAATACAATGCTTAGAGCGAATATTTTCTTTCTTATTGCCATGTATGCCCTATCTTGATCAAAATTCTGTTACTATTAATTGTTGATGGAACTGCCAATCGAGATCACTGATGCCTCGTCAGTATTAAGCAGTTGTATAACAATATGAGAACCTCTCACGAAGTGAAACAAAAGGTGACTAAGACCTGCCAAAAGGTTTACTGAACTCATTTCAAGCATTTACAGTTAGATTTTTCTAACAGGGAGAAACACCAATTCTATAGCTAATAGATGGAAAGAACTGTATCTTCCTGATGATAGGTCGATGTTAAGACCTGAAACATCGAGGAAATATATTTCTTTGTAACACAGTTGCATCCAAAAGCTTTGATTAATAATGATATGATTGCTTCCTAGAGACATGAGCACCAAAAACAAAGTAAGGTTAAACAAGAATTACTTGGCTGGGAGTGAAAGGAGGCTCTTATCCTGACTTCATTCCCAAAAAGCCTTTGACCACTTACTGGCAAAAGGGTTAGCCCATGACGGCAAATCAAATCCCAGGGATTAGCTAAAGCAAGTGTAAAGACAAAAAGCCAGCCGATATTCCCATTCAAAATTCCTCGAATGCAAAATCCAACTTCCGAATTTCTCATTTCCAGCTACACACACACACACACACATACATATATATACATATACATACACACATATACATCAAACCACAATCTTAAACATGTAATATATAAAAACTTATGTTCCATATCATCAAAAAACTAGCCTTATAAAACAAATGTCATCAAAAAACAAAACGCACCCAATATCCACTTACCACCAGACCAAGACCCAAACAAATTCCCAAACTGACTCTAACAATCTAGCCGGCATAATTCAAGTGCAACTACATTTGCACTCCAAACTCAAAGGCTAACATCGATAAAACCCTAAAAAGGAACAATCCTTAAAAACTATAATATTACAGTCAGTGTTCATTTATGTTGCACTGATATGAGATATCTACTCTCAGTTGCTTTCGCAGTAAATCATGGCCAACTTAAGCAATACACTAAGACTTGTAGTACGTCGACCAACGAAAAACAATTCAATTCAAGGCATTCAACAAACTAGCCTTTAAAACCCTACTGTAAGCTGCAAAAAAGAATGCACCACAACTCGAAATCAAACACTGTGATTGCACTTGATCACAAGCAAAATGAATTTGCAATTACAGGGGGGGAAGAAGATAAAATGAAAGAAACTAGCTCTTAGACATTTAACCAAAAAGAATCTGAAAATTGCTTGACTCAAACTTGAAAACTAAAAAAGGCATGAGGATGCACACAGTTTCAGATATAATTCAAATTTTAATTTCTAGCCTACAGAAATATAAATACCTTGACTAGACTAATTATCAGCTCATAGCATGTTGCACACCTGCATAAGGATGAAAGAATTTTGGGCTTTGAAGCTTGGCTGCTCAAGGGTTTTAATGGTATTAGAATGTTTTGGTACATGTAAGGGTACGGTATGCTGAAACGGAAAATTTTAAAAACCTCGGGCACGGTACGTTGTGGGTACGTTCATACAATATATTTTTAAAAAGTAAAAATATAAATATATATATAAATTTAAAGAAAACAACAAGCTTATAGTCTCAACAACCTATAAAATATTAGAAGCCAACAACAAGCTTATTATGAATCGGAAGCCATCTAAAGCAAGATTTCTTTGACTAAATACAAGAAGAAAACAAAACATTCAATCTATAAGTCCATCTACTAATGGGCTCACAAACATTACACTTATTGTTAAGGCCCAGGGAAAGGTTTGGGGAGAAGGCAATTTTTTCATATAGTTGTTTGGAGGTAGCCTCTTGGAGAAGGGGCCCTTTGAGCCACCTCATAGTATCCCAAAAGTCATTCTCATCCTCCATAATTAGTCCAGTAGAGGGAGCTGTGAAAGCTTTTGTAAGCATTGTATACATTCTGAACTGAGATTGAGGAAGCTTATAAAAGCTTTAAGGTCTGTCCATTCCATCCACTTCCCAAATCTGTACAAGCCATGAGATATTTTAATTCCTTTCTCAAACCGAAGGAGGGCAGAGCAGCCTCTTGTCAAGGCAAGGATCTTGTCATTATCTTTCAGATTCAACAAAATCAATTTGTAGGCTTGGCACCTACTGTCAAAGGAAGAGAAGATGGGCTGCCCAACGACCAAGTGCTTCACTTGTTCCCATGCCTTGTAAATTGACTGAAGAATAAAGGACCCATGAGGAGCAACAAGAAAGCACCCAAATAGTAAGTCAACCAAATGAAGTCATTTTCATCTCTTGACCCTTTGGAGCCTATTGGCAATATTGAATCTCACACAAACTTTCCAAGGTTCAATTCCAGTCAAAGCCCTCAAGTTTTATTTATTTTTTTGCACTTAAAAATTAAAAACCCATGTGGGTAGGCTGTAGGTATGTACCCACAGGCCCTGGGTACGTCCCAGGTACGGATTTCCATACCCGGGAAGTACCCAGGGCTTGTGGCTGTGGGTACGTACCCACAGAAAACCTGCAGCATACAAGTGCCTGGTACGTATCAGGCCTGGTACGGGGTACTTGGCATTTCTGTGCAGTACTATTATACTATTAGTATTAAGTCATGTGTAAATATGTTGCAGGATATACAATTATGCATGTTGCAGATAGCAAAACCATTCACTAGGTCTTTGCAGCCATGCGAGGTTTTAAAAAGATGTTTTACAATTTCATTTTCATTTCTTTAATTAATGAGGAAAAGGAAAGGTCATAATATTTCCGGAGTGTATTTATTTAATTAATTAAGAAGGCCAAGGAAAAGTCATGTCACGTGAGATCTTATCGAAACAAGGCCGTGATATGGGGGATCCTGCCAAAGCTAGAACATTATATGGAATTTGCAATTAAGTATTTAGATGCACAAGAGCGGATTATAAAACAAACAGCAAAGCAAAAAAGTGAATTGCACAGACAATGAACAACCAAATTCCGTACTGGGGGAAAAGAGACAAAAACATAATAAAATATAGAAAAACATAGAAACTTTGTGATGTATTACAAGCAATAAAAATTCAAACAAAGTAAGAGGCAGAACATCAGTAAAATTTGTTTGTCATCAAACTGTAATTATAAGACATCCAATAACAGAAGTAACAGTACAAGGGCCATTTGGCAGGACTTAAATTTGCAGATATAGGTGTACGTTTGTCATGTATAAATATAGATATACTACATGCAACGATAATTCAAACAAGGTAAGAGGTAGAACATCAGTTAAATTTGTTTGTCGTCATAGTGTAAATGTAAGACACCCAATAACAACAGAAGTAACAGTACAAGGGCCATTTGGCAGGACTTAAATCTGCAGATCAATACGTGTATGTTGTTCATGTACAAATAAACAATTGTTGCACCCCACAAAACATTCTTCATGTCTGGTATGTAATATTTAGCTTTAGTCAATTTATTTCTTGAATGTGCTTACAATATCTTCAAGGCTTCAGCAAAAACAATGCAATTGGTTGTCACTCCTTGCACAGAACATATAAAATCAAAATTATCAAAATTGGACAACAAAAACAGATTCAGTTAAAAAAACAGAGTTTGGTAATGGCTTAAGACAAGAACATGAAATCAATTGCACAAGAAAGATGCTATATGAGAAAAAGTCATTTACACAAAAAGATGGTGCCAACAAACTTTATACATAATACATCAACTACAAAAGGCTTACAATGCAATCCAGAAGTTTCAAGTCAGGACCCAGAGACTGGAATATTTGAATTGTTTCTACTTAACTAATTTTAAAAATAGGGTATGAAAAATTATGATATTATACATAGATGTACCTTTAAACAAATTACGAAACAGAATTGAATTGACAGAAGTGTTATAAATCATATATTCTCGAGGCAAACATAATGTATAGTTGATATTGTTATGAGGAAAAAGCTGAAACAGAAATTCACACCACATTCTCTAACATTTAATTGGTAGAATATATGCTGCAATAGCTCATTGTTCATCAACTCTAAAGGTTGAGCATTTCCATATGTTAAAGAGATCATAACGAGAGACTAAAATTCTAAAGGAATATTTCACCCATTTGAAAGTCCTAGAGACCAACAATTTGAATACTAAAGATCCCAAAAAGAGTTTAAAAAAATAATATTTTAATGAACAATACCATCCCTTGTTCTTTTGCTTGTATCAATACAAGGGCTCTATGATTAGTCTGAACTGAGACTCATATATAATGAGATGATATGCTAGCCTTACTTGTGGCCAGAGTTGCAGAAGGCTAACTTATGGCCATCATTGCAAAATTGTTGTATCTAAGATTTTGGCATGATAAAGCCAAGAAGGTGGGCTTTGATCGTGAGTTATACCTAGTATGACAAAAGAACATGCACAGTTGTTTCCAGAAAACTTTACCAAAAACTAACAAAAGATCTTATTTCTTTTTGCATTTCAGCCACACATTACAATATCATTGACAATTTAGTTGCATTAAAACTATGATGCATGGAAACACCCCCCACCCCCGTACTCCCTAGAAACATTTCTGAAACATGCCCAACGTTTTGGGGATGTTTCCCAAGCTCAAGCTGCTTTAAAAGCCTAAAAAAAACTATTTTTTTGCATTTATTGCTTCTAAACCTAATCTACCCACCCAACCTTCCTAAAGACACTTCCTAAAAGCTATATAATGACATCTTTGGTCCATTCTAAATCACACTCATTTTTTTCTCTTGTTGAATTCAGTTTTTATTAAACTAACATTTAGCATTGTGAAGAGCAAAGAGACATCAAGGAGCAGCTTGAAGGAAGAGTTTAGGAGGTGTTACTAAGAGCTAAGAGCATCAAGGAGGAGTTTAGAAGCAAATTTGGAAGGAGGGATCAACTTCAAGGAGGAAAAATAAAGTTTTTTCAACCTTTTTTTTTATAGAAAATGTTAATGTGATCAATGATCACGAATGATGTGTGCATAATGCACACATCATTCATGATCATTGATCATGATATCAATATGTAGTTTTAATTTAATAATTTTTAAACTCTACGTGAAAAAATGTAACATTTTCTTTGCATTTTTTTAATAAGAACTATATTTTGTTTTTTTAATTTGAAATATCATCCAAACTCTGTGTATGCTCTCACCTCACACTTATACAGTGAATTTGGTGATCAAAAGCAGTACAGGATGCATATGGTTTAATTTTTTTTGCCATTTTTAAAGAGTTTTTTGTTCTTTTTAAATTTAAAAATCCGGACTTTGTGTATGCTCTCACCTCGCACCTATACGGTGAACTTGGTGATCAAAAGCATAATAGGGTGCATAGGGTTTTTTTTTTTTGCTATTTTTAAGAGTTTTTTTGTTGTTTTTAAATTAAAATATCTGAACTCTATGTATGCTCTCACCTCGCGCCTATACGGTGAACTTAGTGACCAAAAGCACAATAGGATATGTAGAGTTTAATTTCTTTTGCTATGTATGCTCTCACCTCGCACCTTCATAGCGAACTTGGTGATCAGAAACAAAAAAGGATATGTAGGGTGTAGTTTTATTTATTGTTTTAAAGTTTTTGTTTTTATTTTTCATTGTAGGTTTGAACTTTGAGATATAAAATATAAATGGCATCCAGTTCAACTTCAGGGGAGGGCATGGGGAAGCAAGCCAAAGGGAGGGCCTGGATCCCACAAAACAAGATCCTAATTCTCCTCTTTGGAGACATGTACAAGTGCTGGAGAACCTTGTTGGTGGTGGCAGTCAATCTTGGATATGCAATCATTGCAATATGCATTTCAAGTCCTCATATACCCGACTCAAAGCTCATTTAATCGGGGTAATGGGAACGGGGATTAAAAAATGTTCCAAGGTTGATGAGACACAAATTTTGGCGTACATGAAAAAAACAAGAAAAGGCTAACTTGGAAGCTGCAAGAGCTAGATCTAAAATTGTTCCTTTGCAGAGAAGGGGTTTGGAAAACCAACCACCCCATCAAACTATCATTTCATTCAAACTCCAACTCACCACTTAAAGTTGAACCTCCCTTAAAGGAAGAGAGCACATCACGAAAGAGAACAAAAGGTCCATTAGAACAAGCATTTGCAATTGAGAAAAGGTAAATTGTTCATGAGTTGGTTGCTCGATGCATTTATGCATGTGGGTTGCCCTTCGATGTGTTGTGGTCACCATATTGACAACAAATGGTGAAAGGTATTAATGAGGCACCACAAGGGTACAAAAGCCCTAGTTATGAAAAGGTTAGAACATCATTGTTGGCAAAAGAAGTGGACCATATACATACTTCTTTGCAGCCAATTAGAAATTTATGGAAGGATTCAGGATAAATGTTATTCCAAATGGATGGAAAGATGCTTGAAATAGACCCTAATCAACATTGTTGCAATGTGCCCTAAAGGGCAATGTTCTTAAAGGCCATTGATTGTGAGGGTGAAGTGAAAGATGTGCAATTTATTGTTAATATTTTGATTAAGGCTATTGAGTCGATGGGCCCTCAAAACATTGTCCAAGTCATCACGAACAATGCAAAAAATTATAAAGCAACAGGGTTGATTGTAGAGGGGAGATATGAGCACATATTTTGGACACCTTGTGCAATACACTCCTTGAATTTGATGTTACGAAGGAAATGAGATTCAAATGTTTGTCACAAATCATATGTCCCAAGCTATCTTTAGGAGGTTCTCAAGGTTGGAGTTGTTGAAGGTAAGGAAACAATTTACTAGTTTCTAATTTTTATTTTCTAACTTTCTATGAAATTATCAATTGAATTTCTTTTAAATTTAATTTTATACTTTATTAACTTGTTTTAATTTATTTTAATAGGTTGTTGAAACGAGATTTGTCTCTCACACACGTCTTGAGATGACTTGTGAAGGTAAAACAAGCCTTAAGCAATATGGTGATTGATGATGTTTGGTCTATGTGGAGGCAAGGAAACACAAAACAAGCCATCAAGATAAAATCATTGATACTTGATGATGATTAGTGGGAAAAGTTGAATACTTGCTCAATTTTATTTAGCCTATTTTATCCATGATTAGATATGCAAACAAAGATCACACTTGCATAGGGGAAATTTATGATGGCATTGACTCTATGCTTGAAAAAATTAGAGACCATACAAATGAAAAGATATCTTGAAGGAAACTTCTACAATGAAGTTAAGAGCATGATCATGCGGAGGTGGAATTAAATGACCACCCCATTGCATCTCCTTGCCTATGCCTTGAATTCTAATATTATAACAATGAAATACTTGGGCATTCCAGAGGCTTTTTCCTGATCCAATTGTAGCTAGTGCGGTCCACTATGAAATGGGGATCTTTGTCTCTGCATCTAATGGTAGCATGGGTGAAATTGAGGCATTATGTGACAAGTACACCATGACCCCAGTCATGTGGTGGTATGTACATGGCCATGATGCCAAGTACCTACGACCTGTTGCCATTAAAATCCTCTCACAAGTATAAAATATTAAAATGAAATTAAAAGTTTGTTATTTATTAATTAAAAATTTAAGTTAGCTTAGTATATTAATATTATTACTAATTGGAAATTTCTAACAACCTTTTTTTGTAACGGGGGCTAGTAATTCTTCAATGTAACGGAATTGGAATACATATACCTTCATCCACTTTGCCAATGGAACAAGTGCATCCAAGAAGGTTGAGGATTTGGTGTATGTACATTCCAATTTGCACATCCTATCACATAAGATTGAAGACTATATTAGAGGTCCCAACAAACTTTGGAATATTGATCCTAAGGCTAGTGACTTTGATACTTCGCTGCTATTATTGGCCAACTTTCTTTGTTTCGTATTGATAATGATGATTCGTGAAGCTCTACACAAGGGATGGATAGTGCAACTAGTGGGAGTAGAGTTGTTAGTGGTATTAATGGAGATGATTATGAGGAAAATATAGATGATTATTCTAGAATCTAGGTTATACTCATGTCTATATGAACCATTGAAATTGTAACCATGTTGAATGATGAATCTTTTTAAATTCAATGAATATAAAATATTTTGAGTGCTTTATCTCTTATGGTCCATGGACTAAAATTATGAAAAATTTAAACTTCAATGAATACAAAATATTTTGAGTAATTTATCTCTTATGGTCCCATGGATTAAAATTTTGAAAATAAGTACTACATATATATATATATAATACGAGACATTTCCATAACATTTTGTACCCAAGGTTTTTTTGAAAAACAACATTTCTGCTTTAAACGTACTCGTTTCCTAGTAATATAGCATTAAAACAGAGAAAAATATAAAAACAAGGATTCAAACACGCTAAACTACTAGAAGAAAACATTGTTCTTGGCTATTAGCCATGACCTTAAGAGACTTAGAATGTGTCTTGCACACTTTGTCTCCTGTAATAGCAAGAAACTAGGACTCATAAAACAAGGAATCAAGACGGAAAGTTGGGTGATATTTGGTATTAAATATTCTACAATTGAAATTGTAAATAGCATTGATATTTGACTACAAACCTATGAAGGTTATTCACCCTGCTAAAGGGGTTAGGAAAAATCACTAATATTTTAACCATGGAGGTAATATTTTGGCCTATTAGTCAATGGATTTGTGTCCTAGAACTTGTAGACTAGGTAATTGCATTTGCTTAATTACAACATGAAATTTGCAATTTGATGGATCTCGAAAGGGTAGAAAAAAACCACCAAAATTCTCAAATTTGTTCGGACGAGTGGCAAACGGCAAATAGTATTTAAAATTTGTGTTTCAAATTTGTTGAAATTCAAATTAAAAATGTCAGCAAATCACTTTAGGGTTCTCACTTTTCTACCTTTTGGGTTTTCCACTTTGGTCTTGGTCATTTGGGTATATATCCCCTACCACCCGAATTGTGCATACATCGATGGTAGCGTGAAGCTTGAAGCAGTGAAGGAAAGGTTGAAGCCTATGTGGGTGCAAAGACTAACCACCCAAGAATAAAAATTGATGAATGATATTATCTTTCTTTTGAAATGTGAATTATCTTTCTTTTTTGAATATTTAATCTAAAAGTTTTTTTATAGTCAAATTTAATCACAAAAATTCTCATTGATTTTTTTAGCAGCTTCGCAAATTTTATCCTCAACAAATTTGAATGTGGCAACTTAGCTTATAAACAAGCAAAAATTGAATCTCTTATAGGTCTCACCTCTCCAAGATAGAGACTCAAATGTAGGAAAGATTAAATTCAAACTTACCATTTACAAGGATCACTAGTGGAGGCAATAGCTCTTGCAACACTTTTTTTTTTAAGACTGTTGTAGTTTGCATAGAAATGAGTAGAAATGAAGGCGCTGATTTCCTTGCTAGTCATGGCTGGAATTGAAAAACACTTACTCCTAAAATTTATTAGTCACAAAGTGGATGAAGATTGGCCTCCATAATATTATTAATAAAGACATGTAATCATGAGATTTGCTACTTGCTTGATTGGCCTTCATTGAAAATGCTTGACAATCAATTAGACATGGTGGAAGCACCTATACAAATGATGGGCTAAAGTGGCTACAAACTAACCACCCAAGTACAAAAATTGATGAATGACATTATCTTTCTTTTGAAATGTGAAATTATCTTTATTTTTGAATATTTAATCTAAAAGTTTTTTTATAGTCGAATTTAATCACAAAATTTCTCATTGATTTTTTTAGCAGCTTCGCAAATTTTATCCTCAACGAATTTGAATGTGGCAACTTAGCTTATAAACAAGCTAAAATTGAATCTCTTATAGGTCTTGCCTCTCTCCAAGACAGAGAGACTCAAATGTAGGAAAGATGAAATTCAAACTTACCATTTACAAGGATCACTAGTGGAGGCAATAGCTCTTAACAACTTTTTTAAGACTGGTGTATTTTTCATAGAAATGAGTAGAAATGAAGACGCTGATTTCCTTGCTAGTCATGGCTGGAATTGAAAAACACTTACTCCTAAAATTTATTAGTCACAAAGTGGATGAAGATTGGCCTCCATAATATCATTAATAAAGACATTTAATCGTGAGATTTGCTACTTACTTCAGTTGGCCTTCATTGAGAATGCTTGACAATCAATTAGATAGAGTGGAAGCACCCATACAGATGATGGGCTAAAGTGGATACAAAAAGGGGATTTGAAGCCCTGATATATTTATTTCATCTATCCCTATCTTTCATTCCTCAATTGCATGGAAGTTAAGTGAAAGAATAATTTTTGAATCCTGCATTGTTTTGCTCTTATTTTAACTTGCTTAAGCAATTTCAACCGGCCATGGAGAACAATTCAAGCTGCAGACCAATTGAGGCCAAAGATTCTTTATCCTTAAATTGTAATGTCCCCAAATGAACATATTTGACCCAAGTTGGATTTTGGGCAAATCCAAACCCCAGAAGCAATATAATAAATTACTTATCAAATCAAACACTGCAGATCTGAATTTTATATGAGAAGTGTGACTAGGGTGGAGTGAAATACCACCACAAATCAGCCCCTAAATCTATATCATTCCACGCAAATCTGATACCACTAATTTATAAAGCCCAAATATGTATAAAAATGCAGATTTCTGATATAAACAATGCTGCAATAAATTATTTAAAAACCATGTCTGCAACATAACTTCAAAAATTCATATCTTTTGCTAGAGAAGTCCAAATGAGCTGAAACTTTGGATCTTGGGCCACAAAAATATGAAGAATAATATTCTAAAATTAGTTTTCGCACAACAAACACGAAACCCTAATTTTGCCCTAAAAAGTAGGTCGCCCAGCACATTTAGGGCATCAAATCAGCTCCAAAAATTATGAAATTAATTTATTTTGATTCCCAAAATTGACAGATAATAAGCAGCATAAATTTCGGACATGGAATGTCTCAAATACACTACAAACCAACCAAAAGATGGGTCGCTCCAGCTGATACAATGAACATACAACTGCTGCAATTTTATCCTTCAACAACATGCTGAAAATAGCAAAAATCTGTGAAAGCCCAATAGAATTTCCTAAATGGAAATTCCTCCGAAACTCTTGGGGATTTTTGTCCACAAAAGGGAAATACTAAAAGTTTTCGTCCTTAGATATTTTTATGCAAAAGCTACAAGCTTAAGACACAAATCAGAAATTATCAAGTGAATATGGAATGCCTCTCAAGCAAGTCTACTTCTCCTTTTAAAGGAAGAAGAGACCCAAAACAACCTTCAAGACCACCAATCAGCTTGTATGATTCTTTCGATGCATTTTCCACCCTCCATTTCTCTTAGGGAGAATACAAAAGGTATTTAATAATTATTTTCTTCTCTCCCAAGGCTGGTTGCTTTTCCCTAGAGGGAATACACAATAGAAATGTTTTATCCTTTCTAAGTTCCCATTTTCCCCTTAAGGCAAGTCGCCATTTTCCCTAGAAAATACAAATTAAATAAGTGCTTTTCTTTTGATGTACTTTTCTAGGTTCTATTTTAATGTTAAGTTTATTAATTTATTATATGTGCTATTATATTGTAATTTTTTGCACAATATAATAAAATTAATAAAACTTAAGTCACCCTTATATTTTTCCTTTGGCCGTCGGGTTGACAAAATAGGCCAAAGGTCTTCGATGGGAAGGGGATATTAGATAACTATTTAAATATCGAAAGATGAAATTTCCAAGAACCTGTGGTCCTACTCCTAGAATCCCAAGAGGCATTGCAAAGAGTTGATGACAATGTAAGCATTGAAACCCAACCCCAACATGTGGAAGTAATAAAAGAAGAATCTGACCACAAAAAACGGCATTTACTGGGATTATAAACATACTGACTTCAAAATAATCTAGCTTCAAAAATTAGCATTCATCCTAGAAAGACTGCAGCTTTAAGGCAGATTAGTGTTCGCTACAATATTATGAGGGGAGAAAGCTTTGATACCAATAAGATGCAACAAAAGTACCGGTTAGCATTGGCGCTAAGCGGTTAATGTATAGACGGTATCTAAAAACATAATTGTGACATGGCTAAACACACAACGCACCCGATATCCACTAACCACCAAACCAAACCCAAACAAATTTCCATACCAGCTCTAACAATCTAGCTTGCATAATCCCAAATAGTGATGAGTTTCACGCTACGACCTCAAAAGCTAACATTAATATAACTTGAAAAAGGAACCCTAAAAATCTCTAATATTATAGTCAATGCTCATTTAGGTTGAAAGTGATATCTACTCTCAATTACCTTCGTGGTAAATCATGGCCAAAATAAAACAAAAACCATTCAACACAAAGGCATTCAACAAAATAGCCTTTAAAAACGCCATGGTAATATGCAAAATTTGCCACACTAAGGCTCGAATCAACACCGTATTTGCACTTGATCGCAAGCAAAATAATTTTACCATTAGAAGGGGAAAAGACTAAAGGAACTAGCCCTTAGAGGCGTCTAAACGAAAAGAATATGAAAATAGCTTGAATCAAACCCGAAAACTAAGAAAGACAAGAAGATGCAAACATTTTCGATTAAATTCGAATTTCAATTTCGACCTACTAAATTAAAAATAACTTAACCGGACTAAATATTGACTCAAAGCTATTACATACCGAATAGGTTTGAAAGAATTTCCGGCTTTAAGCCTCGCCCGCTCAAGGGTTTCAAGAGTATCAAGTCGCCTATAAATGTGTTGCCATATTTACATTTATATATGTTGAGACACAATAACCCTTTAGGTCTTCGTGGCTAATGTGAAGTTTTAAAAAGATGTTTAAGACTAGCAATCGCATGTGTACAGTGCAATGTGAACGCCAAATGGTATATGTTATTTGATTTAGAGGGATAGTTTATTACTTTTGTAGTTGATGTTGATAAGGGGTGTGATTGATAGTGTAAGTGTAGGAATATAGATGAAGCATTACATTGAAAGGTTTTATTTGTACATTTCAAATTTGTTACAAATTCATACATATACATTTGCAAATCTTATATCATGAGTGGTAGCCTTTTGCGGACTATTTTATTTGAACTAAACATGAATACATGAAGACTTCCATACATTTGCAGATTTTATATCATGAGTGGTAGCCTTTTGTGGCCAATTTTATTTGCACTAAACATGAATACATTTGATACCGCTTTGGATACAAGAAGTTTGAGTAAAGTAGTAGTGGAGGTGTTATCAAAGTAGAGGCTAGTATTTATGACGGGTTGTTTTGGTTGAGTGATATTAGTCTTGACTCCTCCTTTCTTCTTGCTCCAAGTGTTGATACGTGTGCCATTTTTGAGTACCTTTCGAATGAAAAAGGAGGGGAAATGCACGATTGTCACTTCGGAAAAAGGATTGGAGCCAACTATAAATATAAATGAAACAATCAAAAGCAAATAAAATGAAAGTACTCTACAATAATTTTTTAGTTCATAACATGCAATAAACAAAACAAATGAATAAATACTTCACTCAATATTGAAACCCACCGAAGTTCCTTTAGAGACAACACTCTCTTCTTTACCACAGGAGAAAGAGAATAAAAAATATCAGATTGTTTCCCAGCTAGGTGTTGCAACTTATCCTGCAAAAAAGCGAAAGAAGAAGTTAAAGAGTTGTCATAAACAATAAAAAGTGAAATTAAATCCTTGTAATCTTCACACATACTCTTTTATCAGCCATTCATTTCCCAAAATATCCTACAACTAAGAATAACTTTTAACATCCACAAGGCTAGTTACACTTTTATTCGAGTACTAACAAAATTAAAAAATTGGTTACAAATTTCACTTTAATCCCTAACTACAATAATGCAATAATGACAGAGTTCGAGAATTATAGTAATGTAACACATAGTATCTATAATGGTAGTTATTAGTTAGTTTTCTAGGTTGCATATATGGTAATTGATATGCACAAATCAAGGGCTTAACTATATCACATCTGTGTAAATCCCTACACACTTCACAAAATAACTACAATATTTGAATCTTGGTGTTTACACCCATCTAAAAGGTAAGGGTTCCATGGAAGGGGCAGCAGACTAATATCATAATAGTTGTAGAGATCACCTTTTTAAAAACCCACTCGGAATTTTCCCCAAAACCGACTTCCAAAACACTTGTCTTGAGCATGATTATCCTAGTACAACCTTCACACTTGTGCAGAAGAACAAATTTCTTAAAACATGCTTACTCTACCACCGAAGAGCTATTTATAACAGTGTTTGCCTTTAGACAAAATTGGTCTCAACTTACCTACAAAACTAGTCTCAATGTGTCCACAAGATACATTTTAGAAACGTCCTAATGGACCTTGCACAATTTTGAATATCATAATACTTACAAAAAAAAAAATCATAACAGGGGAGTTGCACAAGTGCTACTCAAATTGTGAGGTTAGAGAGCTATTTTATGGCTTTCATGCACATGGATGTTAGATTGAATTTTATAATCCATAGCATGTTTTTATTGTTGCAGTATTTTTAGAGGGTGCCCCAACAACAACCATGCTTACGGAAAATGCACTCAAATGGGCCTCTTTGCATAATCATGATGGTTAAAGTGTGTGCCTCTTTATAATGTGCACAGCCCTTCATATGACTTCTATGTATGATCCGAGTGTGGGGACATGTCCTTGTGCACTTGATTGAGTTATTCTCCCTGCATTGATAATTATTGCATTTCAGATGATTCGATGATGAAACTTTAAGGTATTTGATCTTAAAGATATTCATTCAAACTTTCATTTCATCATGTCATTGACATGAATATCATCTACTTGTCTATCTCTGCAATTTCTTAGCTTCAATGGTTCGCTCCAAGTCACTTCTTCAAAACAAGCAGGATTTGTCAAGGCAAAATGAAAACAAAGGATTTCCAACTCTTGGAATTGCCAATAGATCATGACATTGTAGATGTATGAAAGAACATCTCAGACTGACTCTCTGACATGGAAGGCTATCAATTCCATGCAGGCTCCTGTAAAATTAGCAGAGACACTATTTACTTAGGGTTTTCAAAAGGAGTATGAAGAATTTAAAGCCAAAGTTTTCTCGGAACTCACAGCTATTATGTGCTAAAATATGCGACCTTCGATCAAAAAGTGAAAAAGCAAACCGAATTGCGCTTGTTTGGTTTTATACCTTCTTAATATACCAAAACATGCTCCCAAGCTATGGATGTAGCCGATTTTCCATACAAAAATCCATTTTTAACATTTCCCACATCCATGGACCCTAGGGCTGAAAATTTAGGGCAGATGTCCCCTCTATCATGATCCATACCTCACTTTTTAGTACCCTGGTAAGTATATGCTAACGCAGATTTAGTAGGTGAGACAAACTGTATGTTTTATAATAACTAACTTCCACACAGATAAGCTTACATTGCAGTTAACAAGTATTTTAAGATTCCATGAACTCACCAGGCATATAGAACAAGTCAAATCAATATCCAACTTGAGTGAATCGAGAAGGGTACAAGACAAAGATGGCTTCCCACAATCAAAGGTGAGTGACCAGTCCCCAGAAACAGATGTTGTATTGTTATTATCATTCATCAGGTTCATGTGAAAGGCAATAAGCTCATTCAACCATGGAGATTCAAGAATCTCCATTTGCATAGTCTGTGCACGAGTTCTAAATTCTTGGCCTTGCTTTGAGAAATGAATCTGCACAGAAGAACCAATTCATGCTTTCCATGAGCCACGAATTGAAAAACTCCTTCAATCCATAAAGCAAGAATCATATAAAACTTTCTACAAGTATACCATAATTGGCATAAAGAGAAGAATAAGAGAAACAGTAACGATGTGTGTACAATTTTGGGGACTTAGCAAACAATTAATCCAGAAATTTGGAACACATGGGAACAGACCTTGTCATACTTTTTAAATATCTTGCGAATAGCCAGGGCATTGATGGAAGCATAGCTTACTAAATTTTTGCCCTGTTGAATCATTGCTAACTCATTACCAGCTAATTTACTTGTCATCCATTTTAAATATTTCTGAAATCCAGAGGCAAGGTGCAGCTCTAATAACTGTTTTGCACGTGCATTGAAGCAACAAACCACAACATCCATCTCAACCAAGAGTGATGGGAAAAAAATCTGGTCACAGACTGCATACAAATTGCAGTTAACTACTAAGCTTTCTTTCAAACTAAAAAATATGACAATATAACATGTTAAGACTTCTAAATTTACTCCCATTGATCAAATTACTTTCAAACAAGCAAGAAAAAACTTTAACAACGTAAATAAGTAACGAATTTCTTTAACTATAACAATCAATAATTCAAAAATTGCAATAATCATTTGTTCCCTACAATTATCTTATGAAAGTACTACATGTTTAAAAAAGAAAAGAAAATCTCACAAAATTTACTTTGCACGGAATAAAGGAAGTATACAATCCTCTCTCGACACATTTACGTTTAATGGGGCACATTTAAGCCCGATCAATGTTGAAATTTTTAAGATTTGGCCCAAGCTTACCTAAGAGTATAATGCATCCCATTACGCTACACCACCACATGTTAACAAAAGCCCATAACCTCCCCAAAAAAACTCTCAAACTTGGTAAAGCAAGGTCCCAGGGAGGGAGTTATGTTCCGATTATATTGCGTTAGGGTAGTCCCATGGGCCGGCATAAATTTGAACTCAAATATATATATATAGAAAGGGTAGAGAAGTGGCTATTTTGCAGCTGCTACAGAGAGTTTCTGAGGTAAACTGTTAGTTTCATACCAATCATTTTTTTCTCTCAATAGTGAATTTCTTTCAAATTGCCATCTTCCTAAATTTTCTTTGCAAATTTTTAAAGTCAACGGGACCATTTAACAGAGAGGACTCTAGAATTATCTCACTGAACCACTAGGTAACCTTCAATTTTAAATCCCACAACTAGTATGGGGTAACCACCCACTTTTTTGAGGAAACCTCAAGCCTGGTTAGACCCCTACTATCTTGAAAGATCCCCAAATGTGTCTATTTGCTCTCCAACAAATTTTAGATCAATTACAAACACCAAAAGTTGATTTATGAATGTTATGGCAATCACACTAATGCAGATCTGAATTTATTAGAAGAAATGCGACTAGGGTTTGAGTGAAAACCCAACACAAATGGCACCCAAAAAATTATATTTCTATCATAAACTGATTGCAGTAATTTTAGAAGCCCAAATATATCAATAATCAGATTTTTAGAGGTTACAAATGACTGAAAATCAGATCTGAAATCTGCATATTAAACTGACTGAAAATACCACTGAAAACCCTCTAAAAATTCTGAAATTGCTTTGCTTTGATTCCCAAAAATCAGCAGATGATATAGCAATAATATTCAGATCAGAAATACCTCAAATACAATGCCAATCAGCCAAGGACTGGGTCGCTCCACTAGAAGAATTTCTGATAACACTGCTGCAATTTATTCTCCAAAAACACACTGCTGGAAATGACTGAAAATTTGGTTAAATCAATGAGAATTCCTGAGTGGAAATCTCTCACAATACTCTTGGGGTTTTCGTCCACAAGAGATAGAATCCTAAGGGTTTTCGTCCTTGGATTATTTGCAAAAGCTTAGAGCTCAAATGCAAGAGAAATATCATATAAAAATCTAGATGATGGAAGAGGCAAGTCGACTTCCCTTTTAAAGGAAAAGGGCCAACAACCAACCTCCAAACCAGCCAATGAGCTCACATGATTTTCCCTATGCAAAGCATTTAATATTTTCCCATATTAAATGTTTTTCCCAACCACTTTTTCCCTCTAATGCAAGTCGCATTTTCCTAGGGAAATACATTAATTAATTATATTTTTATCCTTCCTAAACTTTATTATTCCCCTTTGGCCCAAGTCGCCATTATCCTCTCTAGGAAGAATAAAATATAATAAATCCCTTTACAATGATATTTGTCCCTCGTATTGACCATAGGGATTATTATTTATTTTTATTAAGCCAAATAAATTAATATAAGTGCTTTAATAATTTTATTTTTTTTTTTTATAGCACTTTATAATAATTTATTATGACTTAAGTCACCATTATAGTTTTCCTTTGCCCATCGGGTTGACAAAATAGGCCAAAGGTCTTCCATTGGGAAAAGGGGACATTACATCTTCAAAGTAGTATTTTTACCCTCATTAAAATAGCAGCAAAAGAGAATGAAATTGAAGAAAATAGTTGGTATTGGAGACAATTGAATTACACTATTTAGATTACAAATAGCATACATCTAAATTAGAGCTCTCTTTGGCTAAGTTGCTATAGTTAGGGAGGATTCAATCTGTCAAAGTCACATATATCTGATCCAGAAACCACCAGGATAAAACACCTGGTTTCCACAGTCTATCATAGTGTTGCAAGGAAACAAAATTCCTCAACCTTTAGGGTCTTAACATATGACCTATCATCATAGAAAATATGTACATATGCGTTGGATTTAATATATGACACGTCATCACAAGTAAATATATCTTTAGCATTTAATATATACATCGTATTGTATCACTTGATCATTGGTCACATGTTAAAGATTCTCCTCATAATGGGTTTAAACCCATCATCACAGGAAATATATTCAGATGGATTATCTCTTACACATATGGCGATATATAGAAAAACCCATTGTATTTGTTGACAATGGGTCACATGTTAAAACCTTAAAACCCTTCTGATGAGGATGGGTTACACGTTAAGACCCTAAAGTTTGAGAAATTTTGTTTCTTTACAACAGAGGACTATCCAGAAGCTTCATAATATTACAGATAATGGGAATTTGGTGAGGTGTTTAGACAATAGGAGAGGGTAAGCTAATGCATTATAACACTGATATTTCCAGGAAAAATAGATGCACTATACATATGTCATAATTCCGATATTGTAACATATAGAATCAAATTCAACCTCTATTTTCAAAGGGGGATAAAAACCCTAGAAGCCTTTACTTACCAGGGCAACAAGTATGATAGGAAATAGCCATGCTATCTCCCTCTCTGTTGTCATCAGTATCAAGGTCTCCAGAGCTACTTGTTCAATCCGAAGAAAAGCTTAATTTGCTGCCTTGATTATGACAATTTACAGTGCAGCGCTTGAGAACTTTCTTGAATTTCTTAAACGAGACTCCCGGGAGTCGATCCTGGCGCCCTTGCATGAACTCTTTGTACCTCTTGCAGAACTTCGTGTCTGCCTCTATAATATTATTCTTCTCTTTAGACCAAACAATTCCGTAGCATACAACAACATAATTACATCATAAGGACAGTAAATCCATGGGAAATGGCTGATTTAAATTAATCCCACAAAATACGTCGAATTGAAGACATATCATGTCCATTGCAGAAAATCGTGCGGATAATGATAAATAACAGATTAGGCGTAGAATTTAACGGTGCCTATTTCCACTGGAATCATCTGTCTTCATCCCTTGTCGATCAAACGAAAACAAAAAACAAATTAATCAATTTAACAAGGAAGAACCCACAAATCCCCTCCTTCACTTCACAAAGCTCACAATTTTTGAACGCTCAATGATTTGTTGGGCAGCTACTATCCGAACGAACCAACTAACCCCTGGTAATAATTACATGAGGTATTTGGATGAATATGCAGAATGTTACAGGGAGAACAAGCATGCAAGTGGAGTTCTTCCTGTGAATGCATCATTTATAAAAACCTCAAGAGAGTCCCTAAAGTGCATCTGCAGGAGATCTTGCACAAATCAATAAATAAGATAGCCTTTCCATAGAAATGAGTTATTGCAGTCGTGAAAGTCGAGAAATGCCTTATGGGGCAGTAGCAGGTGAAGATCGCAGATGGTCAGACAATATTATACCTGCAATCATAGTTACCATATTCGTACTAATATGGTGAAGGGTTGGTTCATTCCATTTTTAATGGGATTTCATAGTTGTTTGGTAAAGTTTGACTTTCGAAAAACTATTTCCATTCTTCGATTCAAAGTGTTAATTTCATATGAATGAGTGTACAGGTAAATTGATTAGAGTTGTGCTTGCGAAAGATAATGGAGACTTGGCATCGCATGAAAGAGAAGTGAAAACACGTTTCAGTGCTGACTGTGCAAACTCGACCTGACTGAGTGTGTACAAACTACTATACCTTTTTTGTTATATCGGTTCAATTCTCTAACCAAGTAGAAGTTCATCACAAGATTAATACTGGACGTACATCCTTTTTTTGTTATATCAGTTCAATCCTCCAACCAGGTGGCAGTTCATCACAACATTAATACTGGACCTACATTTATGCTTTTCCATGTCAACATGACCTGGGATCATGCAAGCATAGCATTTAAAGAGAACACAAACCCAATAAGCATATTATTCTTGTCATTTAGCTGTAATTATATCTACAATTAAGATTTTCTTGGGCAAGTGGAAAAGGAACAAAATGCCCAAAAGCCAATTTTGCCCCTTCAAAAAGAAATTCGGGCACACTTTTATCTGTTTTAAGGGTTCCGAGTGGACTGAATTAATATGAAAAAAATATGGGTTGTTAAAGGAAAAATTGGTCATTGTTTGCTTGAAAATCAGCTCATCCGTTGAGAAAGATTTTGTTGATGACTTGTGTGACTCAAACTTGCAACTCTGCTTCCTCTGTCATTTGAAGAGAAAGTCCTTTGAACTTCTGTGCAATTTGTAGGGCTCGTTACATCTTCACCCTGTGAATTATCATCCCAGAGTGACAAAAGTGTCTCATGACTTGCAGTCAATGGTCCATTGTGCAGGCTTGATTTTCAATGAAATTTTCCATTTAACACTGAATAGCCATAGGAATAATCAATTAGTAAATGCACTTCAACAGATTCTAACACAGTTGCCAGAAATGATAAACCTGATGGGGAGTGGGGTTTTATGAGGTTTATCCTTGTTCAGGGTTCAAACATCATAAAAGCCACAGGAGGTTTATCATTGTGAAGGGACTTGGAATGTTAAAGACATACAGTGATTTCTATTGGGACTGTGGTATCAATGTGATGTTGGTAATACAGATCAATGCAATCAACATCCAGTCTTTTCAGACTCCCTTCACAGGCAACACGAACATATGTAGGATCCCCAGAAACCTTTATCTTCCAACCTGAAATATCCAATTTCCCACCTGCAAAACTAACTCCAAACTTAGTAGCCAACTGCACTTTGTCTCTTATTCCTTTCAGTGCCTGCCAATCAAGTTTAAATGTTCAAATTAAAATCCTACCATACATCAGAATCCAACTTGGATTAGGAGGGGCAAAAACATTGAAGGAAGAATTGATTGCACCTTTCCAAGGAGAATTTCATTGGTGTGAGGACCATAAACATCAGAGGTGTCGAGGAAAGTAATGCCTTTGGAGACTGCATGACAAATGAGAGCAATCATTTCTTCTTCAGATTTATTTGTGTTTCTCACGTTCCATATTATAGATTTCAAAATAGTTTCCAAATCAATTTTAGATGTCTTCAACTGGATAAATTAGGTGTGCCGCTATATCTTCACTCTTTTGCAGTACTGAGGAAGCTGCCAGAGTGATGAGGAAGTCAGTTGTATCCTACAAGGGGCAAACCGGGCAGCGGATCTACTCGCTAAACATGCTTCACTGTTGGAGGAATATTGTTACGACTCTTAGCATGGACTTGCCTGACCAATAATCGGTTAAAGGCATAAAATATCAGTTCAAAAATTGAAAGAAATGGCAACCTACCTTGTCGTCCACAAAGTGCAGTAGCTGAAATCTTCTAGTTGGCCTTGCTTTGCACCAAGAAACGGCCCTCTGATCGACCCACCATGCATGAAGTTGCCAGAGAACGTAAATAAAATGCTTGCTCTGTTAAGAAAGTCAACATTGATCCACTCTGTCTCTGACTATCTAACCTTAATCGACTTATCTTTTGTACTTCTATTGTCCTACACCAAAAGAAATATTTCTTTATGATGGAAGCTATTTTTAGACTCGACTACATTCTTAGGGATATTTGCTTGAAATAACTGTTCATGTCGTTTTCTTCGTGAGTTTTTTGGCTCAAAAGTGTTTGATGTTATTTTGAACCCCTTTTATCATGTGTGTTTATGAATAATGGCCCATATGCCCTAGACTGTTTGCCACTCGTCAAAATTTTGCCGCCTTAGAAACACAAATGGCTTTGCCAGGTATCTCTCATTGCATAGTTTTGCAGGTTAGATTGGTAGCCTGTGACAAGAATTTTATTTAAAATACAGGAAAACACAAGAATTTCCTTTCTGATGTAATTGCAGGGAACTTGCTGTGATGATCACCTGGGTTGAAGCTCTGCTGGTGAAATAGCGGCTGTGTCAATACAGACCCAGCCATGCAAATTCGGCAGAACAGAAACTTCTTTGGAATGTGGCTTCTAATTCTAATTGTGACTTGTAAGCCTAGCTAATGCTGATCTAAGGTTGGTGGTGCACAATCTGGGCATTAAAAAGAATGGATTAATATTACATTTATCTAGAAAAATAAGCCAATAGGAATTGGCAGTTGTTTGAGTACCACTTTTGCCAAAATATTGTATGATTAAACTTGGTTTCCTTAGTGTAGATTCCTTTTATCCCTGAAATGTTCATTACCAGTGGTGATCATAAATACAGAATCAGTAACAAGACCATCGGTTGCTCTATTTTAAAGCACATGCAAATCTTTACATTTATTATTTGCTAGAGATGATATTATAAATAGAAGTAGAGTTTTACAGCCAACGACGATTACATAGCTTTCTATGATTACATAAAACTGATAGTCCTTTCTATGATTACAGGGCTCTCAAACTCCAGTTTATTGAATTAGACAAACAGAAGGAACTCTCAAAAATGCAGTCAACAGCAATAATGTTGCATAATATTTAAGGATAACATTGAACAGTCAAATTATAAAATCTGCTCAACGAAAGCTAAACCCTTAAACAATTTGCTCAAAAAAGCCAATCCCCTTTAACAGTTTCTCAAGAGTAAGGATTAAAAACAAAACCGTACCTGGAAAGTATACCATTCAAGAGTCCGCAAATCCTGGTTCGGCAGTTAGGCATAGTCCATTCAAGAGTAGTCCGCATATTCTGATTACAGAACAGCTCTGGTTGTTAAAAAGTAGCCCCTATTTAACAAAGATGCTGTAAAATTTAAGATTTCTAGGCTTTTAATTGTTAACAAACCCTAAGTACCAAGAGAAAGACATCTAAACCCTACCCTGCTATACGGCATCTAAACACAGTGTTAACATTGCTAAGAAGATCATAAAATATGAACAGCGTATTATGATATATAACTTTCAGGGTTAATGCGCCTATGAACAAGTGTTGAAAGATCACCCGCAGCTTAAGCTATGTGAACATTCAGGCTTAATGCGATAAAATCAACAAAGGGCCATTATCGCTGCCAAATCCGTCAAATTTTGCAGACGAAGGTCGGAAACCGAAAATTTCCACGAAAAACAACTTGCGTGGGAGAAAATACGCCGCAGAACGATTCTTATAACCGAAAATCTTCCACGGCGGTTATTGAAATTTGATAAAAGAAAATTGCTCCCCGGCGCTAATTGACCCAAGTTCGCAGAAGAAATCCGAAAACCCGAAATATCCAAGCTATAAACAGCTTTAAAAAGCGTGTATATATATATATATATATACATATATATACTAGCAATTGCAAATGAGTTGCAAATTACGTCGGAGATAGTAGCAATATTTAGTTTATTTGAGTTGTATTTCGCGTTGATATTGCCTGGATGTCTATATGCTGTTGCAAAGCTCTTATTTTGCTATTGTCCATATTTTTGTAAGACACAATTATGATAGTCGCCAAACTAAATCAGGTTTCATCATTTGGTCAAACACTGAACATTTATCTATTAAAACTTTCGAATCTCAAAATTTTTGAACAAGATATATGACCAATATTATTTTCCAAAAAGTAAACTATAGAATTTACTTTATGAAGAATAAAATCAAAATCAGAAAACTTTTGAATCTCAAAAACTTTGAACAAGATATATGACCAATATTATTTTCCAAATAGTAAACTATAGAATTTACTTTATGAAGAATAAAATCAAAATCAAATATCTAGGATAGTAAATATCTAAGACTGTAGAAAAATATCTAAAATCCGGCAACCTTTAAAATATCTAAAATCCGGCAAGACAAGTAAATATTGGAGCCGCCGGAATTTGACACTTTCCAGCAAGGGCATCTTCAAAGTAGACGCCTACCGCGAATAATTAATTAATTTACAAGACAAACGCTTTATTTTCGGGGTGTGTTTATTTAATTATTTAAGAAGGCCAAGAATTGGTCACGTCACCCGAAAAAAACAATGGAGTTACCGTATACATGGAGAAAGATATAATTTCTGTTTGGATTTGATTAATTTCTATAATTAAAGACCAAAAGGTTCTTTCTATCCATCGATTTCATTAGAATTAATAACTATTGTTAAAAATCTAAAGGTTTTCGGGGAATTAAAAAAACAAAATATAAAAGTTTTATATAAACCTCTACACAATTTTCCAAAGAAATGTCTTTTTCTTGATGACCATATAGTTATGGGCTAATGTCAAATGTTATTAAAAAGGACAATGAAATTATTGGACATATTAGTGAGAATATGCCACTTAAGTGACTTGTAGATAAAGATGGTCCATTGACTAAATGGAACTTGCATTTTCTTCTAAATTTATCTGAGGAGCATATTTCCTTTGGGGAAGCCTTTCGGTTTATATGGTTCACATGTTTTTGAAGAAAGACTTCATAGAAATAAGACCTCATTTTTGAGATATATTCGTAAATATGTTTATTAAGGTGTAAGATTATTATTGAACCACATTCAACCCTTTGATAATGGAGTTTTACAATGCAACTTTAAGCTATTCAAATTTTGCTTATGGAGGCACTTGTTTGTTTCTCAATTCTCTTTTAGTTTTCTTGATTTAGGATGTTCTCATTTATTCTTAGTCTTTTTCAATGTGCTTCTTATTTCTATTGTTTTTTTCGTTTATAAAATATAGTGGGAGGAATAAAGATGCCTTTACGAATAAAGATTCACTTTGCAAAGATTCCTTAATTTGATCATATCACCATCAATTCAACTTCTCTGATTAGCAAGTAATCACTCATGGAGGCATTTTTATCTGATCATTCTTCATAATATTCATCTCTTCTCTTCAAATCCACATAGTGTTTGTATTATGTGTAGCTCTTTTCCAACTCGTGTGCATTTGTTAGTGCACATTCTTCATGTACTACACAAAGTCATATGCTTATGTGATTCTCCATTTTCTTTCTTCGATGTTGTGCAATTGTACAACACCTCTTGACTTAGTTTTTAAAATATCTAGAAAGGAAACTGGTAATGTTCCCCTTTACATAGTTATTATATGCAAACTTTATTTGCGTTAAGTATTGAGTCACATGTCCTTGCTTTCTCCCTAACCAAATATTTCACCAAATTATGAACGCCCTTGTTGACATTTGGTAATCCATATATAGGTGATAAGCATAACTAAATTGTAATTGGAGTTTGCTTCTTCCATAATATGCACCAAAAATGACCCACAAACTTTGTGTTTTTATTCAACACAATATTATGCAACAATCCATGTAACCTCACAATTTCCCTAAAAAAGCTAGTTATTATATTATTAGTGTAGCTTTGTACATCATGAAATGGTAAAAACAAAAACAAAAACAAAAAAGCATGGTAGAGATACAAAATAGAAAAGGTAAAACATTAAAATGGATTTTAAATTTTTGCACTTGTCTTTTGTTTATTCATTAAATTCTAATAAAAATAAACTAATGTTACACTATGACAAATAAAGGCATCAATAGAAAAAAGAAAAATACACATCAAACTATAGTTAAATGTAATATATTAAAAAATAATCTATTTTGGTTGGTTGATGATCAAATGAATGTTTGTAATGTTGAAGACAATATACCAAATAACAAGGTCGTGATATGGCGAATCCTATGGAAGTTAATGCATTTTAAGGGTGGAGGAAAAAATAGTAACTAGCAATATGTAAAAGCAAAAGAAAAATTAAGAATACTTGGTGGGGCAAAACAACATAGACTAAGAAATAGAGACGATTGAGAAAATTTGGTATGTTGAGTATTATAATTATATTGAATTCATAGAATAAGACATATGGATACATATAATACCCATTGCTCGTTGTTGAGGTTGTTGTTAATCCTCTTGTTTTTATAAGTCTCACTTTGTGATTATCAAAAGAAAATAAGTTTTATGTGATGGTTTAAAATTTGTGTGGTGGTGTTCAAAGTTAATCTTAACAAAAATAACTAGTCAAATCCCAAAGAAGTAGAAATCCCCAAAACATAATCGTGCTCAATTATTTCAAAATCTGTTGAAATTTTAAATCATAATAGAAAATTTGAAATCCATAAAAATCAAAATCACACAAGTTTTTCAAATTTATAAAAATAGTATAAATTGAAAACATGTGAATCTAAACAAACATAGGCTTCTTCTACCATATGTTGGAATTAAAAAAATCTATATGCAATCAAAACAGAACATATTTAACATGCAAATCTAAGTTGCACAAAGTTTTAAAAAAAAATAGGCAAAAATTTAAAGCTTTGTAAAATATATTAAAATTTCTAAAAATTTATTTCCTAAACATAGATTAAATAGTCCATAAGATTTTATTTCCAAACAACATAAAAATATCAAACAAAATTTATTTTCAAAAAAATATATAGTTAAAAATTAGTTGAAATTTGTTTCTAGAATGCAAAATCAAAAAACATACGAGGAAATATTATTTGCATTAAAAGTTTTAGATTCCATAGAAATTTAAATCAACAATATTTTTCTAAATTTAATAAGAAATGATATCATCGAGTCCTCTCGCCTCAAGATGATCCTTCTTTATCAATGTTGCATGCCCACTTGTGCCTACTTTTCTTGTTATGTATTTGTATCGTAGTTTTTCTTCCACCTTTTGGCATAGATTTTTAGGTTGTGACTCTATCCAACCATCTTATATTGTAACATCTTCTTATAATAATATAAGTGTGACATTTCCAATAAAAATTAATAAGAAATGATGAATTACGGTAAATATTATAAAAATAGTAGAATTGTAAATGATATAAAAGTTGTAAGATTTATTTTAATTTAGAAAAAGTAAAATCTCTTTAAATCCATACTAATATAAATCATAATATAATTATTAGTTAGTGCGGAGATCTAAGTTGTAAAAAAATGCATAAATTTAAATATAGTAAAATTAAGTGAAAAATGTAACAAATTTAAATCGCAATAAATAAAAAATTTAAGAAATTTAAATAATTGTTACAAACTCTCGAGATAATATTTAAATTCCATCACACTATAATAAATTTAAACTACAATTGGAAAAGCTCAAGGTAATAACATCCAAAATATTTAAATTCAATAGCACTTCTTGTCTAAAAAAATATCTCAAAAACATTGGAACCCATGGAATGCAATTATGCACAATAGAATTGTTCTAGACATGATAGAATAAAAATTTTGTACCTTGTTTATTTTTAGCATTATAATAAATTTTCATAACTACAATAAAATTTTAGTAATTTGTGGGTTTTGAATGACATAGGAGAGATATGTCTGGACATTTTGAAAACTCCCAAGAGCACATCATGGACTTTTCAAATTTTCTATCGTGTTATCATTGCTTTAATGGCTCATCTAAAAGTAGATAGTCCCTTAAACTAAGGGATAGATAAGATACACGCCTTATATTTGTGCAAAGCTTGTTTGCACTCAGAAGTTTGTGGTTAATCATAACACAATCCATAGCAAATGAGTTTTTAGGTAAGAGTGTTTTCTGTAAAATACGAACACAAAGTATAGTTTCGTAATTAAAATTTGAAATACAAATCAATGGAAATAACATGGAAACCTCTTGCCCTTTCCAAAACTAAATGCATGCATGTTCATGATAACTATTTCTTGCTTTTCCCTTGCATATTATTGTTGAAAAAAATTGATTCTTGAAATTCCATTAAGTCACTTGCAATGCCCATAAGTTTAGATTAACTAGAATAAAGTAAAACAAAAATGGATTAGATCAACATCATTATGGGAGAAAATTTGAATCCCCGTGAACTCATTGAATGTACTATATTCAAAAAGTTTTAATTTTTTTATTCACTTAAACTGTATCAAAAACATGGAAGAATAAACAAATTTTCAAAGAGAAGAATAAAACATAAAATAAACAAATTTTGAAAAAGAAAGACATGTGTTGAATATTTTTTTTAAGCTAAAGGAAACAAGCCCTAAAAAACATTAAAAGAAGGAAAAAAGACATATAGAAGAGGAGATGTGGGTTCATATCTAATTTGTACCTAGAGATAGCGATGGCTTCCTCTCCACTAGCGTAGTGTACCAAAGAGTACTCGCTAAAATATATTCACATGTAATTAACATAACATAGAAGAATGCCACAAAAAGTGGTCAAATGAATCGTAGAAAATCTAGAGATACGTTAGTATATGCATTTTATACTGGATGAAAAATTTTAAAAGATGCAATGTAGTCTAGATTGACCAACTCTAGTCAATAACTCTACTCAAAAATAACAATCCATATTTATCTAAATAATACTCACTAAATTAGCAATTCTAAATTAATGATTGGAAAGAAACAAGGAAACATATTGAGAATTTTTATCAAACGATTCATATCATGCCTCTACTTTAATGACTACTCATTTCACAACCCATTGTTTTTATTAAAATAGGTAATAGTAAATATATGGAAAATCTATATGGATTGAAACAATGTCTTAGAATAAACAATTATTGATTGACACAATGTGGTGGAATATTTTTGCCTCAAACAAATTGTTAGGAGATCTTATTGCCATTAGAATAAGTAAGGTTAAGGATAGGATTGGGGCGCTCACAATCTTGTTGATTTGAATACGGTGTAAGGAAACAAATAGAAATATCAATACCAATATTTCTACGTACTTTTTCCTAATGTCAATGGAAAAACACACTATAATGCTTCCAAAATCCTCTAAACAAAATAAAAATCATTTACCACAAAACTATTACCATTGTGTCTTTACGTGTAATCGATAAAGATGTTGTGGCTTTGTGTTATGTTTATATAATTAGAGCAGGTCCCATGTTAGAGAACACTACTCTTGATTTGCGAGTTAACACGGTCTCGTATTAATAAATTTTAACCATTGTTGCTAATACCTAACAAAGAAGTTAAAAAATCTAAGTGCCTAAAGGATAGGAAGACATTTTCCATCCCTATAAAGTAGTGGAGGTAGAAGAAATCATTTACCCACTCGAAATTTTCTCTAGATTTCTTTACCACGTGGCTTCTTATTCTAGTTTCCCTCCTTGTTTTTCCCTCCAAAAATATATTCAAGATTCACATAAGAAACATTGTACACCATATTTACATGTAGTTTGAGCAGGAATTGACAGATCTGAGCAAGGAGTTGATAAATTAGAGTAAGGGAGCTGACAAATCAAAGAAGAAGACTGTTATGGGTACCGAATTTAAACTCTATTTTTTTATTGCAATTTTTTTCGTTGTTTTACTTGTATAATACGATCGACATTGAAAAAATATAATTTCAACCTCCATGACACCCACAACCTAGATTTTCATGTCAATGACAATACAAATTACCTTTGAAAAGTCACAACCTTAAGGTCATTCTATATTAATATTGTTTGGTATATTACCTTGATTTTTAAATAAAATTTTATGCTCAAAGCCTTGATCGACTACAACCATGAGTCTTCCATTGGCACACAACAATAACATTTAATCAAAAAAATCTTAATCAAAACTCTTCTCAATATTGTTTGTTATATTACTCTTCTCAATAGGGTACAAACATGTCTCAACAAAAGAAGTTTTCTAAGACAAATTTGTTTATGTTTTTAATATATTTTCCCTTTCTTTATTGCAGGTATAGATAGATATTTTCATGGATAAATTTGTGCATCATCTTATCCCTAAAAATTATGGTTTTTATAGATATACTTCATTGCTTTTGGAGGATGACTTGCAATATGGAGATCTATTGTCCTTGAATAATGATAAATTTCTTGAATTTGTTCCAAGTACCCAACTTCCAAGCACACAAGTAAACATTGAGGAAGATGTTGACATCGTTGTAACAAACAATATTTTTGTTGAAGAAATGAACCATGAAGAACAATCTCCCCAACACATTGATGACTCTTTCCCTCAAGGAAATATTTCTCCCACACACTCAGAGGTCATGAAATCTCAATCATCTACCCTTCCTCCCCAAAAGGGTAGAGCTCGTTGGAGTATTACAAATACTCTTGTTTTGATTGTTGCAAAACACATTGAGAGGGAAACACAGTCCAATGGTGGAGCCATGAAAAAGGCTATATCATCCTCTGAAAAGTGGAAAATTGTGCAAAAATATTGTGTTGCTCATGGTGTGAATCGCACACCAAACCAATGTCGAGATCGATGGGAACATATTCAACCAGATTATAAAAATCAAAGACTATGAAGCTAATATTCCATCGGGGCATGACAATTATTGGAGTATGACAGTGCAAGAAAGAAGTGATAAGAAACTCCCTGCAAAGTATCCTAAAGAGCTATTTCATGCAATGGAGGTCAATTTTGGTCAAGATAAAGCCATAAATCCCAACAATATAACCATTGATAGCTCTGAAATGAACCATATGGTTGATGAGGAGTTTTCTACACCAAACGAGAATGAAAAGTATTATGAGAGCCAAACACCTAAAGCAACAATGAAACTCAATCCATGGGAAAAAAATTGAAAAGCAATATCCAAAGCTACAGGTCTAAAAGATATTATTGTTGAGAACAATAAATCAATGATTACTACTTTACAAATTACTAAGGGGAAAATGAAAAACCACGAGAAGGAATTTTTGTTGCTTGAACAATGGATGTAAAGGGAAGATGTGAATGAGGAAAGGCTGATCAAAATTGAAGAACAAAAGATCAATGTGCAAGTCAATTTGGTTTCAGACTAAATTCTATTGGGCAGGCCATGCTTAAGATTAGTGAATCATTTTCCAACAATAAATGATTATTCTCCTTATGTAGCCTTTTCTCATCTTATAGGCAACTTTTGTCAAGTTATATGTGTGACATGACCTTTAATAAAAACTGAATTACCTACTTGAGTTCTAGCTCATTGTTATTTCCAAATAGTAGTTGTTGCTCTAAATGTAATCATAAAGTTCATCCTGCAATTTATTGTATAAGATGAAATTTTAATGTTATTTCTTGTCATCTTTGTTGAATTTGATAAAACCATATTGTATGTTGATATTACAATTTGTTGTTATATTTTGTAGTCAAAGTGCAAGCTTCTCAATGACATTGATCAAGGATTTGATTGTGGATTTGTCATTTTTGTAGGGAGGATTTTGCATTGTCATCTTCAACAACATTTGTTGTCATCAAATGAATTCTAATTCAGCAGAAATAATAAAAATCCTCATGGCAAGTGCATCTATTATTGTCCAATTGGCATTGCAAATTTGGTATGATATTCAAGGTTCAAACAATATGCAACATGTATCAAAGAAACATAAGATATGTTCATCTGCAAGTACAGAGTCTTCAAATGTTGAAATGGATGGGGAAATCTACGCAATCACTTCAGAGCAAGAAAACACAATCCTTGAAACAAATTTATCAAATTCTCAATTTGAAGGGAGGATTTACAATGAATGGTATATTAAGCCTCGTTCATTGCATTGGTGGAACCACTATATTTTAAAGTTACATGTGATGATGAATGATTTCGTAGCATTTTTAGGCTTCCTATTCATTATTTACATCTCTTTGTGAATTGTTGAATGAAGACCTTCGTCAAGGTGATATATCGTTATCATTGGCAAGATCTATAAAGGGTAGGGTGTTTTCAGTTGAGAAAAAAGTGGCCATTGCAGTTTTGTGGTTATCATCTGGAATGACAATGATTGTGATTAGTGAGCTATTTGGTTGTGGGAAGTCAACAGTGGTAAGAATTATAAATAACTTCATTAATTCTATGCACAGTCATTTGAGAAGTCATATACAATGGCCAAGTAACAATTTAATGATTGAGCATGTGAAAGAAGGTTTTCGGAAAAAACAAGGCTTTCCAAATTGTTGTGGTGTTATAGATGTAACTCACATCCAATTTGAACTTCCATCTAATGAGTGTTCATCTGATTGGTATGACAAAGATCATAACTATAGTATGTCGTTGCAAGCCATTGTTGATAGTAATATGTGTTTCATGGATGTTTTCACTAGGTGGCCTGGTTCAGTCAATGATACTAGACTCTATGGAATTCTTCTTTTTACAGATTGTGTGAAGGTGGGGAGAGGCTAAATGGTCCTTCCATTTCCATTGGTTCAACAACCATGAGAGAATATATTATTGGTGATGGTGGTTATCCATTATTACCATGGATAATTACTCCTTTTCCTGGAGCGTCAACAAACAATCAAAGAGATTTCAATTTTAAGTTATCCTCAACAAGAATTGTTGTTGAATGTGCATTTGGAAGGCTAAAGAACATATGGCACATTTTTCATTCCAAGATTTCTCAGCCTAATTTGCAAATGTTGCCAAAAACAAATTTTTTGTGTTGCATATTGCATAATATGTTGTTAACATATGAAGAGGATGATTGTGATGCAGTTGATGTCAATGACAATGAATACAATGTATCAACCAATGAAGAAGACTCAGGTGATCCAACTGCAAATGATAGCTCGATTGACATTAATGGAATTTGTCAATGGAAGGAATGGAGTGGACCATGTAGAATGATTTTTTTCTACTTTAACTATGCTTTCACATTTTGCAAATAATAATGGATAATCATTGCTGTAATGATACAACCTAGTTTTTGTCATTTCAATTTCAAAAAATTAATTAGAGAGACTTGAAATGCAATTTAAGAGTGAAAATTGAAACAAAGTGTAATGGATTTTTGATTCCCCGTGATGTTGGGACTGATTAAGTTTTGGTTTAAGAAGCATGAGATCTTTCATGGTCAATTATGTGTTAAGGTCCTTCATGTGGTTAGTATTTAAATGAATGCTTGATTACATCAATTAACAGGGAAATGAATGAAGCATTGAAGGTTTGTTAATCTATGCTTAATCCATTTTAAAATTTTATGAATGGTTATTGTACTTTAAGGTTACTGGATATTTCTGTAAAATAAAAACGGTATATCTTTCTTAGACACATTTGTAGCAAAAATGAATGAATCCCCTGTTTTGGTTTGTAAGCTTTGTCCTCGAAATGAAGGCCATGTTCCATTTTATAAGATATGGTGTAGAAAAGAAGACCCAGTTTCATTCACCAAGCTCTGGTCTAGAAACAAATACCTTGTCTCCTTCTCTAAGCTCTAGTTGTAGACACAAAATCATGCACTTGGGTACATATCTAGGTCCTAACAACGTACTTGAATTTATATGATTCCTAAACGAGAAAACTAGTAATTGATTATGGTTTTTAACCTCTTTTCTATCTTTCTTGATTTCTCTTTGGTCTTACACACTTTACAGCCCAATCTAAACTTTATTACTTTATCTTTCATGACTCTGGACACCAACACCCAGCCCGGGATGTCAAGCGCCGTGCACCCTCGTCCACTCTGGGTACCCTTGACCTCTTTCTATCTTACTCACTCTTTTTGGGCCTCTTTTATCTTTTGGATGCATCTTATTTTCTTATGGGTTGGCCTTCTAGTTGTCAATTACAAAATTCAACCAAGGGAATCATATAAATACAAAGCTATGTGACCAAAATAAAAGACCAAGCTCTAAGCATCTATTATCATCACCTAAGGTTGCATTCAAAGGCATCCATCTAAAGCATACATTCAAGGGACAAGGATTGCATACATTGCATAGGAAGGGCAAGTTTGTTATTCCATCCACACATCTATCTACATTGGTACATCTAGCTATCGCCCGTTCTCATGTGCACTTGCATAAGGGATTCATAAGGCATGATTTTATCACACACACACAAGAACTACATGGAGTATGAGATGTCTTGAAATGCTCGGTCGTAAGTTTGCTTAATTGGGTGACCTTCGGGGTCGATCGACACCCTGTATTGCGTCCTTTTTTTGGTATTTGACGTAGTTTGAGCGGTTTATATGTGAACATCTCTTCGCGAGTTATAAGAGCACTCAACGATCATATTGCGACATGCATGCGACTAACAAAAACTATTAAAAACACTTGTGTGACACCGAGAAAAAGCATATTCGACCACTTTTTTAGTCACATGTGCCTAGGATCAAACTCTAGCACCCATGCACCCTGACCTAGTCCAGGCACCTTAGTCGACCTTATCAACGATCGCGAGAATTTAATCGGGGCATTACAATATAGATTCCTTCCTTCTCGTCATCTTTCCAGTCCATATCAATTCCGAGGATCACGTGTAAATCAACCAAGTCCTTTCTCTCTCTCTTGCACTCAAGGTTTCATATTTTATTAGCTTAGTGCTTGTGTCAAATCTGTATTCTAATATATGTGACTCTACAATATTAAGGTTTAGAAATAAATCTATTTTGTTAAATCATTTAGTGAACCCGCATTCGAACACTTTGGTATCTTCATTTTTGCTTCTTATATCCAATCTTCTTTCATGGCTCCTAAAGCTCCTCAATTCTCCTTGTATGAATTACTTCAAAAGCACCCAATTTGCAAAGATGCTCTCAAAAAATTCATACACACAATGTACCTCCCTTGTGATACACCACCTTCACAAGTAAGTGTCATTTTCAATCATATCTTATACATGTCTATTAGTTCGATAACACATCTTCTCAAGCTATCTTAGAGTCAATTCAAGCTTTACACCATGCTTTTCAAAATAAATTTCAAGCTATGGAAGCCATGATTCAATCTCTCAAAGTTGAAATCCAAGATCTCAAGGATGTTTCTCAAGCCCATTCTTCTTCTACATCTCACCCTACTTTTATGTCTTCTACATGTGCTCATATTAGTGAATCGCAAGTCTTACCACTCCCCACACGTCTCAAGTTTGATCATAATGTTAAGCAACATGATATTATTCCTCCGCTCCTCACTCATCAATTGATCATCTTGCCACCTACTCATTTTTATCCTCCTTATCGGCTTTCCAATTATCAAGGTCTCCCATTTTGTAATTATCATTGAATCAATGGACATCATGACAATGATTTCTATACTTTAAAACAACGAATCAAGCACCTTGAGCATTAAGGTTTTATCTCATTTGTTGCATAACATTCTATTGCATGCCCATCTCCAAATGTTACATTCAAATGACCTCCCAACTCTACTCCTTCTATGAAAAATGAGCATCATAACATCACTTCTAATGTTCCTTCTTCCGTAAGTCAAGAGTCTCCTATCTAATCCAATGTTAAACCATATTCAAAATTATCTACCCCATCACCTCCTCCTACTAAGTCTTCTACCATGTCACCAACTCCTAAGTAGCCTCCTCTAAAAATCAGTACAACGCCTCCTCCTCTCAAGTCTTCTACAACATTATCAATCCCACATAAGCTACAACCAATCATTTTTGTCAAAGAAACTACTCCTTACATTGATCCCCTTAACGACATACACTAGATCTACACACTTGGGGGCATCATGATTACTTAGTTGTCTATCATTTCTACTATTACGCTTTGTGCTTTATACTTCCTATTTCTCAACAAACATGCACATCTTGATACTGATTTGTATCGTCATTACCCTATGATGCACTCTTGTGCTCAAGTTCACACTTGACCGTTGAGGCGTACTACATCCATGAACCTCACACACTACACATTTCACGCTCCATGCTTCATGATACACCCCCTAGCATTCTATTCTCACACATCATAACACCATATGACACAATCTTGTTCTATGGTTCATTCATGATTATTGAGGGTCTTTTATAAATGAACCTCACCTCTTCTACACTTTACACTCTATGCTTCATGATGTATCTTTCTAACACACATTATTAAACCATTTCTCAATGACAAACTCTTGTTCTATGGGTCGTTCTTGATTATTAGGGGGTCTTTTATAAATGAACCTCATCTCATACTCGTTCACATCCACTGGGGGCACGCTACTCCTATCAAATCCACTTTGCATATCATTCCATCTCACTCATTCATAGCATATTGCATATCTTGGTTGCATTTATTCTTGTTTGCTTATACTTACATGTACACTTTGTTTCCCATGCTAGACAAATACTTAGTATGTCATTATCTTTATCATATATACATGCATGTTCACTTGTTCTCTAGTTGTGAATGTAGACTTTACTGAGATCTTTACATGCCATATTGATGCTTGACATTATACCTCTTACCAATCCCACCGAAACTCATGGGGAATCTACTTTCTTCCACACTACGGATGTTATTGTTTCATTTAATAGTGTTTCCTATTCTTACTCGGCACACTTCTTGTTCCATTGATCATACATGCTTTGACATACTCTTTATCTTTCTAACATGCTAACGGGTGCTTCTTGTGTAACATTTTCCTTACAGGAACTATTTTCCACCATGGGTGTGTGTTACATTTTGCTTGACATTATTTGCCATTGTTTTCTATGGTTTGCAGGTTATGCCCTTTGTCTTATATACATACTTTATGCTTATGTCTGCTTCAGCCCTGATTGTCTTGTGACATTGTGAGCAATGTACCATATATGAAACCCACTTTTCACATTCCAATTTATTTGCACACTTGTTTGATTCCATGTTCTTTGATTACATGTTTCTTGCTTTTCTACTAACACATGCATCCAGCCACTTTGTTTACATGTGCCTTGGTTTCTACCATGCACATTCCCTTGTAAGGATACAGTTTCATATCTACATCAAGTCCTCTCCTTTGGTCCACATTCTCCTAGTGATGTCACATCCAACCCAAATGAAGGGGGCATACATTGGGTGAATCAATCACCCCATATGGTAGCTCGAGCTACAACATAGTTCTACATAATACGGGAAAAAAATAGAGATCTGATCACAAAATGATCTAAATTTTGACTTTGGTCCTCAATTATAACACATACACCAAAGCACCCAACACTAGACAAGAACACCCGGGCTGCCTATGTCTTGGGGTCATATACTGAATATATTCTCATATCAAAATAGTCTCTGCTTGATTCACAGAGCACTTTTACAGGATCAGGTATTGGCCTCAGAATATAGAATTCATGCCACCTCCTACAATATCCTTCAATTGGGACAATCAGTACATATGGAACAATACAGAAAAAACACAAGATGTACCATATGCAGTGGTGCTTATTCGGGAATCAGTCATGGAAGGACAGTAACACTAGACCTCTCTCCCCAACAATCTTCTACCATGCCGTGAGATCACCAAAAAACTCACACTTGGCATGAGATCACCCAAAAAACTTGCACTTGGCATGAGATCGCCCAAAAACTTACTTTACACAAAGCATTTCGGGATACTTTTCTATCCTTTTACACTCGTGTTCATCAGGTGCACACTTACCTTTTACTAGTTTTACACTTTTGCAAGAGTTTTCATAGTACATGACGTTGACTACTGTTTCATCTTTTTTTGTAGGTCTGTCATGTTGTCATGCAAATGTGCAACATGAAAATTCCCAATTTTCAAGCATGACAACAAACCCTAGTGTCAAGAAATTTGAATGTAAACCTTTCCAGACACTCTACCAGGTCAACCCATCCGTTGTATCGGGCTTATCATATAATGTCAAGTGGTCTTATGTGTGTGTCACCCTTCCCATATATGATTTAGGAGAACAAATTCATTTAAATGATCCATGATTATGCTAAAATGTAATATCCTAGCCTAATCTAATGCAAGTTTGTAGTAAATAAATAAGAAATGAAATAACTAAAATACACCCAAGAAAACTAAGCAATAAAATGTATAAACCATAATGTGCAAAGAGGGTTAGAAGAGCCTTAGTTGATGCGAAGATGTCGCAAAGATCTTGTCTTGCGGTGATGATTTGGCTAAACTATGAGATACCGTCACATAAGAGCTTGAGAAAATGTAGATCCGAGTGATTTGGGGGACTGGGTCACATGGAAAATGGATTGGAGCACTTGGGGTGCCCGATATGCAATCTAGGTGCCCTAGTCTATGCGGGAAGTCTGGAAGCTAATTTCATAGAGTCGTTAGATGATGTGAAGCCTTCGTTTCTTATCGCACTTAGATCACTAATATCATTGTAAACCTGTAATAAAAGAGCCACCTGCAAAACCCTAAACAAAGCATCAAAACCCTAAAAAAGAAAGATATATATAAAGGGGTCGGATTGTCCTCAATTGCCAAATTGATGGAGTTATCACTACGCATTGCACTACATCTCAGACCCAATGTAGTTCTAGGTGTTTTTGTGTGTAGAATTGTGCCCTAGGTTGCTCTTGTACCAATCACACTTTGACAGTAGCAAACAAGTAACTAGATGTAGAATATAAATAATGTGTGCATGGAAATAATAGAATCCCCTCCTATGAAGTGTGATGCAAATGAACCAAGATTTGTGCCTTATGATGGAGCTAGATGGATGCAAATGTAGTTATAGATGTCTTGATGAATGAAACCTTATGTGGTGATAGTTACGGCTTAGTGTTTGGTCCCTTATTATGATCACATATTTTTATATTTATATGATTCCAATGTAATCAAGCCATGATTTTCCTAATGTCGTGAAAAATAATTAGGGCTTCATGCAAGAAAAATTGTGAGGTGAAAGACATGTAGACCATAAACGAATTCCCGATAAAGATGAGAAAATGTGGTGGATGATAGAGTCTTACAAAGAAAAACCTAGCCAAGTTAAGCCGTCATGTGTACATACTTGTGTGATCGAATAGAATATTCTCCCAATAAGAATCATTCATGAAAAGAGTGCATGTGAAAGGAGGTCGTACTGGTGGAGGTGACACATGAGAAGGTGGAGGAGCTAGAGTGACGTCTAACATAGGAACAAAACCCTGATAAATAATCATAATAGTAGTAGAAGCGAGGGAGAGGCGTAGATGCGGTTGGTACAAAATTTGTCATACAAATGACACCTTTAAGTGGTGGTAAATGTTGGATCTCATCTATGGGTTGCGAGTCATCAATAGTGTCGGCCCTTGCAATAGGAAGTGTAGTATTTTGATCATGGTAGCAATATTTTTATGGATGACGATCACAAATATCAATGTACTCAACACCCTCATGTAGAAATTTGACACAATGATGTATTGTAGAGGCAACAACTTGCATGGCATGGAGCCATGGCCTACCAAGTAAACAATTATATGAAACCAAAAATTCAATGACAAAGAAGATTGTGTTGAGATTTTTTGGTCCTACAATGATAGGTAAAACAATGTGACCTACACATGGATGAATAGAGCCATCATATGCACAAAGAGAGAGACATGATGGACTAACATTAGCATTGACAAACCAATATTTTCAAGGAATGACATGGGACATAGATTAAGTTTAGATCCATTGTCGATTAAAGTATGCTTGATACCCATATTATAAATGTGAATCATGATATGCAAGGGTGGATCATTATCGAAAATAGAAAGATCAACATGAGGATTAGATGAGAAAATAATATGTTGAGAAAATGCATCAAAAAAATAATTATATATGGAGTCTAGATGCATATCAATAAGAATGTGAGTAGTAGCAAGGAGATGTTGTACTCTATGTCTTAAATCAAGATTGACAAGAAAGAATTCATTAATTGAGATACTCATGATGATAAAGAAACAAGGATCCTAATAACGTGTAGATCGAGTCAAGTTCACCAAAATGATTATGCTAAAATGTAATATACTAGCCTAATCTAATGCAAGTTTGCAGTAAATAAATAAGCAATGAAATAACTGAAATACACCTAAGTAAACTAAGCAATAAAATGTATAAAACCTAATGTGTAAAGAGGGTTAAAAGAACCTTAGTTGATTTGAAAATGTCTCTGGACTGTGTTGCAGGTGATGATCGGATGAACAAGAATGAGAGGCTGTCACACAGGAGCTCGAGAAAATGTAGATCCAAGTGATTTGGTGGGTGGGGTGCTGGAAAAGGGATTGGGGTGCCTAAGGCATCGTGGTCTACAATTTGGGTGTCTCGGTGCGTGCGGGAAGTCTAGAAGCTGATTTCACAAAGTCACTAGAAGATGTGAAGCCTTCACTACTTATCACACTTAGATTGTTGATGTCATTATAAACCCGCAAAGTAAAAGAATCACCAGAAACCCAAGACAAAGTATCAAAACCCTAAAAATAAATATGCATACGAAGGGGTCGAACTATCCTCGACTGCAAAATTGATGGAATTATCACTTAGCCTCGCACTCACATCTCGGACTCCAATATAGTTCTAGGTGTGTGTGCGAGAATTGTGCCCCTAGATTGCTCTTGTGCGGTCACACTTTGTGAGTAGCGAGCAAGTAACTAGATGTAGAATGTAAATAATGTGTGTATGGAAATAATAGACTCCCCTCCTATGAAGTGTGATGCAGATGAACCAGCCTTTTTGCCTTGTGATGGAGCTAGATAGATGCAAATGTAGCTATAGATGCCTTGATGGATGTAACCTTAGGTGGTGATAGCTAGTTCTTAGTGCTTGGTCCCTTATTATGATCACATAACTTTATATTTATATGATTCCTTCGCTTGAATTTTGTAATTAACCCGAAAAGGTTGACTACCAAAAATATAAGATTCTCAAATGGATAGAAAGGACCCAAAAAGTGAGAGTAAATTGTAAAGAGGATAAAGGCACCCAGAGGGGATGAGGGCACCTTATGCTGACATCCTAGTTGGGTGCTCTAGTCTAGAAAAGATGAAACTAAAGTATGAAAAGATAGACTAGACCGATAAAGGTGTAAGACCAAAAGTAACAATAAAAAGAAATGAAATATGGCCAAAGACATGGGATTATAAGTAATCTTCTTTCTTATGAACCATATGAATAGTAGTATGAAATTGAGACTAGATAATGGATCTTAGTGCATGATTTTGTGTCTACACTCTCAGGAGATGATATCTTCAAAAGAATTAGGAATAGTTATTTCTAGCATTTCTAAGACGTGGTTCATACCCACGGAGTGGATTTGCAAGCCCAAATTTATCAAGGAGAAGTATAAAGGAGATATTATTGTTGTTCAACTTATTTTGAAGGATTTTGGAAAGTTTCAGAGGTTTAGGGACAAGTTCAGCAAAAGCGGGTCTTTGAGGGTGAAGGAGCTTGTAGTGTAAAACAACACCGAGCTTCTAGAAGTGATTCCAAGAGCTTCATAAGGATTTGGAGGTAAAAATATATCGATGGAAATATATTTCAATTCTCTAAGTGATGATGGTCTCAATTTTTTCACAAGACATCGAAATTTCTTCCACAACGCTTCTGCATCCACAACTAGTGATCCCAAAAAGAAATCCTATTTTCAGGGGGTTTCAGGAAGAATAAGGACATGAGACCCATTCCATTATTCTCAAAATGATATTTTCAGTCAAAATCATTTAATAAATTACATGAAAAGACCTTTGGATTCTCAAGTTATGCCTTCGAAAACCTTCTCTCCAAGGTACGCCTCTGTGATTAGTCAATTTTTTGGGTGGACACGTGTCACTCCCAGGTTCAAAGTGAAATTTATTGTCCCAAAACATATAGAAACAAGGGACAAAAAAATGTGCCCAGCCTATATTTAGATCCATAGACCTTCATGTGACCTCCGATGAGCTCAAACAAGCCAGTTAAGCCCCTTGTACCATTCCTTAGCTCCCTCCATCATCAAATCCCATTATGCCACTTAGTGAGGGAGAATTTTTGTGCACTAAATATCCCAAATGTTTGGAACAAATGTGATAGAAAAATTCACCGAAGTCCATTCACTTCCTTGGTTATCCATGTGACCCGGTTTTAGCCCCGGGTGTTTTCCACTCACTTTCTCTCTCTCCTAAACCGACCAATCATGGGATGCCAATTATCACAAGGAGGGTGAGGAAAATTTTTATGCACAAAATGTCCCAAAAACATGTGGAAAAAATTTTCACCCAAGCCAAAAGAGGTTTTAAAATATCAATTTTTGCAAAAACCAATTGTCGTGCTTCTTCTTGCTGTGTGTACTAGAACCTCACCGCCATGAAGAACTTATCTCCATTGCCATTGCTCCCACCTCCACATTTCTTCATTGCACATCCATTCAAACTGGTTCACCACTATAATAACATCAAAAATTTATTTTTTGAGCTACCACCGTGTCCATTTTGCACTAGAAGACTTCATGGCCAAAACCCTTGAAATCTTCGTATCTCACAAACTAACAACTGGGTCTGCCGCTAAAATTTTGGCCACACCTCTTCCTCCCATGAACCTTAAAGCTGAAAAAATAGAAAATTAAAATGTTCCCCCATTTATTTAGAGGAAAAAAACACCTAAATTTTTCCTTAAAGTCTTCTTCTTGATTTCAGGTGATTCAAAGAGCAAAAATTTGACCACATCACCTAGAGAGAAAACCCGGATCGAAATGTTGATTTTTCGAAAACCAAGGTTTGGATGACCATATTATAAATATAGTAAGTGCCTCTAGTCCACACTTACTATAAATAGAAAAATTTCCAAAATGGCAAAATCCTCAGGAAGAAAACTCGGAAAATCATTAAAATGGAAAACTAAGGAATTCACTCAAAAAAGCCCAAAAAAGAAAAAAGCAAAAATAAACATTCTAAAAATATAAAGTGCTTAGAATGGAAATAAAACATCTGTATCATTTTTCTAAATGTTATACGAATCCCACAACACCGATTTCGAGGCAAAAAGTAGTATTTCCTAAAATAAAGAACTCTTGGATCCCATTAGCTAAAAATAGAAAGTTCAAGTGTTGAGTACAAAAAGCTATGGTAGGATCCATTTCAGTTATCTCACTACCTTTTGTCATCTTCTCAAGGTTTCAAGATGGTTTCATATCAAAAATTTAATTCATCCTTCATATAGGTCTTAAGGCATTAAATTTGTGTTCGGGAGATAAAGACGAGAACACCGCAAGACGTAAGTAAAACCCAAGGACATTGTGTAATCTAATAAGTATTAAAAAGGGGTAAAAATCCCCGAGAGGTCATCATTTGTAAATATTCGGTTAGGTAAAAAGCACCTACTCTCCCTCGGTGATTTTGTTCAAAATGAGTTAAGTCGGTGAGCTCGGTAAAGTGAAAGAGTTGGTTAGATTAGGCTTCTCATGACAAGAAGGGCGATTCACAATAACATATTTATTTGTATAAGCATCCGGTATGTATTCTCAAATATTAGGACTTCCCCATGGTGATCAAGAGTTGACCTCATGACAAGATTTTGCAAGTACTCTAATAACCTACATCGTGGTAACTCTGAAGAGTCGTTTCCATGGATTCAAGAAATGCTCGAAGTGGGCCAAAAACAAAGTAGCTCATTCTCATTCCCTGTTTCATGGATATATTTGGAATTTTGAATTACAAGCAAAGAAATAAGGCCCAGAAAACTTCTCTCTTCTTCGGTGGCACCTCGGATAACTTGAGTATGTTGAAGTTGTTAAGCTTAATGATTAAGAAATTATAGATATTTATAGATGCATAAATCTAATTGCAATGTAGTAGAAATGAATAAACAATTAAGTACAAAATTTGACCTAAGTAAATAAGCAATTAATATTTTAAACCCTAAATGCAAACGAGGAGATAAAAAGACTTAGTTTTTCCACAATGATCTCGAAGGTGCACAAACCGACAAACTCAAAAATCCAAAGTGTATATTGCCATCATGAAGCTCGGAAAAACGTAAAGGTTTGAAATATGTTGTCTAGGAACCCATGCATGGTTAAGGGTTTCTGTGGGCACCGAGACCTTCCTAGAGCCTCGTGACTACTTAGGGATTCAAAACCGGTTTCTTTGGTCGTGAGATGTTCACCGGCCTTCGCTACATGTCACTAGTATGTCACACAATGATCACCGATGTTGTTGATAACCTATGATAAATAAGCGGCCTATAAAACCCTCAAGAGTGCATCAAATCCCAAAAATAAAATAATGTAAACGAGGGGTCAAACTGTCCTCAACTATCAAATAAGTGAACTTACGATTGAGTGTTGTACTACATCTCATGCCTAATGTAGTTCTATATGTGTGTGTATGTCGAAATCGTACCCTAGGTGCCTCTTGTGCACATCGCACTTGATAGTGAGAAAGTAACTAGATGTAAAATATGTAAATAGATGTGTGCATGAAAGAATGAACTTCCCCTCCTATGAATTGTATGTAGAAAAATGTAGTCTCTTGCCCTTGTGTGGATGTTAGATGGATGCTTGAATGCTCTTGATAATGCCTTTAAATGCAACCTTAGGTGGTGATAGCTAATACTTAGTGCTTTGTCCTTTATTATGATCACATAACTTTATATTTATATGAATCCCTTGCTTGAATTTCGTAATTAACCCCAAAATTGTCGACTACTAAAAAGATAAGATACCCAAATAGCTAGAAAGGACTCGAAAGATATGATCAAATTAGAAAGAGGTCGGGCGCCCGGATGGGACCGGGGGCACTTGGCGCTAGCATCTTGGCTGGACGTTGGTGTCCAGACTTAGAGAAACTAAAGGGTCGAAGGTTAGACTAGGAAAGAAGGTGTGTAAGACCAAAAGTGGAAACAAAAAGCAAGCAAAGATGGCCAAAGATAGGGGTTGATTAGTAATTTTATTACTTAAAAATCATATGAATAGTAGTATGTGATCAGCACTAGATAGATACCCAAAGTGTGTGTTTTTGTCTACACCTATGGAGGGAATGAATCCTTCAAACTACGAGTTGACTTGCATCTCATTGGGTTAAGCTTTACACGAGGGCAACACTCATATGTTCAAAGAATCTTATTCTACCTTCTTTCTCGGACAAAAATATAAGAAAATAATTATATAGTTGGATGGACATGTAAAATATCTCAATGCTTACATTCAACCCTTCTCAGAACCTAAATCCACATCCTCTCTTCTAATTGAAGACATACCTCAAATCAGTAGTATTGACTCCATGGTGATAAAAAAATTCACAAGGATACATGATGTGGGGGAAAGCCAACGTGAAGTGAATTGAGAAAATCATTGAGTAAGGCAGGGTATTATGTCCATACCTCATTTCTCTCATCAAGTATGCTCTTGCAACATGGGCGAAGTGAACAAGGTAAAGGAGGAGTTTGAAAAAGAATTCAACCATTTGGGAGAGATTCTCCCACTATTATTCGAGATGAGTTCCTCAATTCTCACACCCTCATGAGTATAAAAGTGTTCACATCAACTACCGAGAACTTGTCTCAAGTTTGGATCTATATCATGGATGTGAGATATGCAATGCTCAAGAATGCCATATCTGAATTGGACTCTCACGAGTATCAGGTTTCTAAAATATTGAATGAGGTCTACCACTATGTTTAAAATTTCGAGCTCCCTCCACTCACCGAGGACTCATCATCAAAAGAGCTCATCATGCCATTCAGGGGCTAGTTAAGAAAGAGACAAGTGACTCTCTCCTTCAATGAAAACAATTTAAAGTTTGTGGCCAGTATCAAAAGTTGCATTTTTGCAATTGTAATGGATCATGAAGAATGGCTTCATCAATGTAAGAAAATCAGTGATGTCCCCGAGACATGGACCTAGGTGTTGGGCTACATTTTCATTCTAGTGGAAGATAAGTTGACCAACCTGTAATGGCTTAATTCACTAAAGATATCAAGGAGCAAGAACCCACTCTAGAGACCCATCATCAGGAGGCATGATTTTGTTTGGTTCGTCATCGTAGGGAGATTATTCATTAGATATGAAAACTCTCCCTTCTTCTCTCTTCCTCCCTCTTCCTTTAATCCCTTTTCTAATTCTTCGTTGGGCATAATCATTGTGTTTTGTCTCATTCACTTAAGGGACTTCATAAAGTTACATTGTAAAATTCCCTTTAATTTAAAAAGAGAGAACTTATTTCTCACTTCCTATGAAGGTGAAAAGTCACGAGTTGAATGAGACCATGAAGAGTCATGTGGAGGGTAGGCGAAGAATCAATTCACATTGTTATAAATTGGGACGACCTCTTCATTCCAAAGGAATTTGGAAGTTAGTATTTTTGCAGCAATTTTGAATTGTTGAGCTTGATTGAAGCTTTGTACTCATCACTACACATGAAATAAAGGATACTTTTCTTCCATATCCCTTTCTCATGTCCCTTATATTTCTCTCTTATGTACTTTGCAAGCATAGTGATCCCAAAAGAGCTTTGTATCTTTGATAAATGAATCCAAGAACTTTGTGTCAAGTTTTTTCTTCTCACTAGATAGCTTAATTGCTTTCTCATCTATATTGAATTTTGAACTACTCGACATTGGGTGTGAAATCTGTAATTTGTCTACTCATGACAATAATCTTCCTTTCCTAATTTCCCTCCTTCACCTCTCATCACTGTAATTTCCTCCCTTGTACCCTATACAAGCACTTTGCCATAAGTTCAATGGAGTGTCCTTGTGTGATCCCCGATGTATTTGGCGAACCCACAAAATTTAGGTAGGATTAGATTAGTTATCATTCAATAATGGGATTTGCACCATTAAATGCAGAGGGGTGAAGCCCCGTGAATGTTGGTGGAGACACCTAATTTACCCAATGAACAAATTTTCTCACCAACATTTTTTATCGACTCCTGGGGAGAGATTTTCCCAAGTGCACCCAAAAATATCTCTACCCAATAAAATAGAAAAACGTATATATTCAAAAAAAAATTCAAAGAGAATCATTCTTGAAGGAAACTCCATTAAGGAACGAATCATGTAACGTTCATTTCCCATAACACAATGAAGAAATTTCCAAACTTGAGTGAAGTACTAACGAGTGACAATGAAGAAGAAGAAGAAGGTTTCGAATAATACAAATTGTTGATCAACCATGGTTCCAAACTAGTTCTTGTAGAAAGGATAATTAAAGAAAAACAAAAGTTCCCTTCCCTCAAACAAATATCTGCCTCCAAAAATCAAGGAATGGCTCTCTAACGCAGATTTTTTTGAAGAACTGTCATCAAGTCATGGTGGTTACAATTCAAGAAGAGTGTTGCTAAAGGAAAGAAAATGGGAATCACTTCTGCCAATGATCAAGAATCCAAGAGATGGATGAAGAAGATCCATAAGAGGTTCAAGATGTTGCATGCTTTCCACAAAGACCAAGAATGTGTCAAGGTAACGCTTTCAATCTCACTCAACTGAATGAAAAGATCTCGAGCCATGTCTTTCCACACTTTCCTTGGGAGGATTTTCTTGCATATAGAAATGATTAAATGGCAACCTTGAAAGCTATGTGCAAAGAATCATAAACATCATACAAGGAGATTCCAATCCCAAAATTTGCCTCAAAAATCTGAAATATTCTAAAGCCTTGCAATAAATGTTTGCAAAACTTGAAGCAATCCATAGCAAGGAAGAAGAAGAAGGAGATTTATCCAATGGAAGAAGATCTTGATGATTGACCGCACTACAAGGTGTTCGTCCCTGGAAGATTATTCGATGCTTCTAAGGAATGTCTCATCCTTGAACCTCCTCATGAGAATTCAATCAACACGGTGGAATATGATGAAGAAGACATGGAGGTAGAACCACCATTCATCAACTCATTCTAGCTCGAGGCACAACCCGTTGATGAAACAATGAATTTAGGTGAGGAGGATTCTTGTTTCACAACAAAAGATCCAATGCTTTTTGAAGACTCCACCAATAATGAAGAAGTGTAAAGGAAGCCATCCTTCACCTTGGACTCAAGATGATGAATGCAAGGTATTCATGGATAATTTTCTTTCCAATTTTGACTTTTCAAGTGATGAGGAAATGTTAAATGACGGATGGAGGCAATTGAAGAATAAAATTCTATTCCCGATATGATCATGGATGAACAAATGGAAGAGGCCAATTTCCTTTTTGAAGCCAAGGAGAATGAGCAAGTTGAGCATAACCCCTTCAAGGAGTTGGCTCCATCATTCTCACCCAAGGGACATAATTTTGATCACCACGGTGAGTATGAAGTATTTCATCTTTCATATGAGCAAGAAGATTCAATAATGGATGATCAAGATAGAGCTGAAAATTATTCCCATATTGTTTCCCCTACATGGTCTTATACTTCGCATCAATAGGATGATATGTATTTTGAACTCAAAGGAATACCATTCCCATAAAACTTGGACCTCTTCTCCTTTTAAGAAGGTGTTTTTAATCTAGTATGCTCGTGCCTGCAATAGTTTGAGCCTTGGGTGACATAAATCATATTAAAGATGAACGAGGATGTTTTAAATGAATGATGGGCATGTGTGCATATGATTTTCAACCATCTCCTAGAGGCACAATATAAAGATTCTTCCCATGAGGATGAAGATGAGTATATGGAAAGCTTGGAAGAGTTATTTGTGTAAGACATCTTGAAGGTTGTGGAAGAGACTGATGATCCTCAACTTAGTCTTAAGTTCTGACTCAGGCTATGGAAATTCAAGATAAGTATGATTCAATTTGTACTCTTCTCTTTTGATACACCAATGTTTGATGCTGAGATGGAGTAGATGGATGATTTTGATGTCCTCCCCAATGCCTTGGTCGGTGAGAGAGAATGTGAAGATATGTATTTCTCTTTCATACTTTGTGAAGAAGATCATAAGTGCAAGATAAGGGAGGTTCTTATATCTCCTATGATTTTTCTTGATATTAAAGACAACATCTTTGCGATTGAGGATGATAGTGAGAAAATGTGGAGCCATTTTGCGCTAAAAGAGAGTTGTTCGTAACAAAGTGAGAAGTCCCGGGAGCCTTATGAATATATTCAAGATCAAATTACCTCAGTTGGATGCTCCACCAAAGCAAAATAATAATTCATGTTGTAAAATTTACTCAAGAATGAAGAATTCCTCTATGATCAAAATAAGGATAACGTTTAGAGAATGATTTAAGAATAAATTTTGAATCAATGGATATCGACTAAGATGGTTCTAAACAACGAAGTAAGGGTGTGCATGACTCTTGTGAAGGAATTCAAAATTAGATTGAGCTCACCATTTCCAGAGCCCTTATTTTTCTTGAACATACTTCCATGCTGCAACAATTTCTCAAGGATGATGAAGACCTCCACCAAGTGATGTAACCTCTATTCTTGAAAGTAATTTTTCGAAGCAATAAGATGAGAAGTTCAAAAGAGTTGTTGAATGGGAAGAAAATTAGTTTGTCCTCACTCCTCCTGAGAACCTGTTTGATTCAAAATATTTCTCCATGTTGAATTTTCAAAATGAGGAATGTTCCTACTGACAATATCAATTTTCCCACTCTTGAGGACATGAAAGAATGGTGTCTCATGATCGCAGGACATCAAGTGAAAGCTACAAGATACAAAGATTCCAAGCAGTGAACAAATTTTCATTAGATGCAAGAAATTTTTTAGTATACTATGAGTATGAATATGGAGTCTTGGTATGTCTTCTTCTTCTCAAACCATGCAAAGTCATCACAAGAACATGGTATGACCAGAGATAACAACTTTTTGTGCTTCAAAGGTCGATTTTGACTGTTGTTCCATGATGGCATGTACTTTTCCTAACTCGTTGCTGTGTATGTGTACATTATTTCCTTGTATATGTAAATATACCTCCCCTGTAACATAATTTCCCTTCTTCATTATGTGTTTTTTCCACTTTTGGTGTGTTTCCTTCCGTGTGTTTTTTTTTTGTGTGTGTGTGTGTTTGGAAGAAATGACTCCATAAAGCCAAATGGATAAGGCATTGGTCCACGAAGTGAATTGAGATTCTAGGATTCCTCATGCTATGTCCTCATTGTGATTGTTCCACAACATGTCCCCAAGCTAGAGCCAATTGTTGTCATACGAATGTGCAACATGAAAAATCCCGATTTTCAATCATGACAACGGACCAATGTCAAGAAATTTTATTGTAAACCTTTTCGACAAAACAAACTTATTTACAAAAGTACAGAACATTATTTTATGGTCAAACTTGGATATTACGAAAGTGTTTTTTCACAAGGATCATCGATTACGCGGGGGTCGAGGAAGGGAATAAGAAGATGAGCGAGAATAGCAACATTCGAGAATTATAGATAGCGAGAATAATTCTTCGTGTATGCGAAGCTTCAAAGGATTTGAGACAAGATCATTTGCGTTAGCTGAATGGGATTAAATTTAAAGACACAAAGTTCCGTAAATAACCTTTTTCAGATTTGTTAATCAAGGACACAAAGTTCCTTCTTGGTTGTACAAGATCACTGTATTTGCAAAACTGAACAGTATGCAATCAGAGAGACTAAACGAATTAGGAACAAAATGATCTTCACAATATTAAAGGAAAACACAGAGACAACAGGAATCAGATAGACAAAGAACGAAAAGCCCTTTTGTATTGATTTCTTTAAGATCTATTTACACTTTCAGCAAAATATCCAAGTTCTTCCTCCTGCGGAAAATGGCGTGGAAAGGCCATTATATAGATTACAAGTCAGTTACTCTTCGTAACCGTTTCTTTTAACTAAAGAGTAGTTAAGGACCGCCAATTGCAATGCCTTAACTAATTACAAGGAATACGAAAAGAAAGGGAAGAAGAGAAAAGAAAGGAGAAGGAGACAGGTGTCCAGTTCTGAGAAGGACCCACTGTCTTCAGAAACCGCCGCTTGAGTTTTCTTCCACGTCTCAGCCACGTCTTTGCCACGAGGGACACACCAGACGTTTCATCTTGAAGATGTCAGTGGATATCTTTGAAAACTGATGTAACCGACGTCTTGAAAGTTTCGTCCTTCAGCTTTGCTTCTTGAAATTTGATCTTGGATTGATAGCATCAGAGCCGCAACTTAAATTTTTTTTTTGAAAAACAGCATATTCGGGTCGAGCGGGAAAAACTAAGTGTGAATGACACTTGGTACGCTTGGGACAGGTGAGACGCGAATGCGCGAAACACGCGGCTCGGGCGAAACAGGGAGAAGACGCACAAATGTATTTGGGACAAATGGGACGAAAATGCGCGAAGGACGCGATTCGGGTGTTTCGGCCGAAATTGGAACAGCGGGCCCGTTTGGACTTGGGACATTCGGGACAAAAAGTTCCGAAGTACGCGACTCGACCGGCTCGGCCGAAATAGGGAAAGCTCGCACTTTTTTAAATGGGGCAGTTGGGACAAAATTGCGCGAAGGACGCGGTCCGGGCGAACCGGCCGAAAATGGAACAGAGAGCAATTTGGAACTCGGGACAGTTGGGACAAAATCGGGTGAATCGGCCGAAAATGGAACAGCGGGCCCGTTTGGACTTGGGACATTCGGGACGAAAAGTTCCGGAGTACGCGGTTCGGCCGGTTCGGGCGAAAATGGAACGACTCGCACTTTTTACTTGGGACATTCGGGACAGGAAAGTGCGAAGTACGCGGGAAGGATGATTCGGCCGAAATGGAACAGTTTGCATTTTTGGCTTTGGGGCACTTGGGACAAAAACTTCCGACAGGCCCGAAAATGGGACAAATTCGGAGGTTTCGGCCGATCGGAGAACAGAAGACACTTTCGTACTTGGGACAGATGGGACAAAAAGTTCCGACAGGCCCGAAAATCACACAAAACGACCCAGAACACAGATTTTTTCGATTTCACGACTTAGGCACCTCAGAGAAAAACACTTAAGACTCAAAATTTTGAAATTTTACTCTTATCAGAGCGGGGAATTTTGAGTGGACAACAGCTGGCTCCTTCTGGGGATGACTTGGTATAAATTCATGGAATGAGACAAGGCAAGAACTTAGATAACTCGGTGAAGCAGACCAGTGCCTTATCCATTGGGCAACGGAGTCAAAAACAAACCAATACAGAGGGCAACACACACAACAGAAGGGAAACACACCAAAAGCAGAAAAAGCAAAAACACTGTACATAATATACAAAGGGACTCCCTAGTCACCTAGGACTTGAACAACTTCAAATACTGCCCACTATAAGGAAGTGGGAGGGGAGAACCATCCATGTAATCAAGATAGAAAGAGTCCTTACCAGCAAAGTGTCTTATCTTGAAAGGACCAAGCCACAGAGAATCAAATTTTCCATGGCTACCACGAGGTTCATGTCTTTTGTCCCATAACAGCACGGTATCACCAACTTGGAACTCTCTGGACCTAGCTTTCTTATCGAGCAGAACCTTCACCTTCTTTGGTGAGCAGATATTCATCAAGCTGACCTCAATCTATCCTCGTTCGGTTTGTGCGGAGTACATGATTCTTTTGTCGAGCATCTTGAAACTAGTGTCTTGATGGCCTTCATCGAGTGCAAGGTGGCGGTTCCATTGTCACATTTGGCGATTGGGCCTCTACTCCATACACTACTTGAAAGGGGACATTCAATGGCTCTTTTAGGTGTGATCTGTCTGCCCAAAGAGCATCATAAAGCTTCTTATGCGGTTTTATTTGAGACTCATTGACTGACTTCCTTATGATAGTCACAGATTTTTGTTGGTGGATTACGCTTGTCCATTTCCACAGGGATAATAATCGAAGAATGAGCCGAGAGAGATGCCATACCCGTGGAGAAATCCATGATCTCGGTTGAGGAGAAGTTTGAAGCATTATACATTACAATCTTGTTAGGTACACCATACCTTACCAAGATGTTCTCTTGATGAAGTTGCATACTACTTGAAGTAGTGCTCTTGGTAGGATAGCTTCCACCCATTTGGTGAAGTAGTCGGTGGTGATTAGCACATGAGTGTGCCCAGCACTAAAGCGAGGGTTGAGTGTACCAATGAAGTCTAGACCCCCTTTGTTGAAATGGTTCCTCGATCACTGGCGGCTTGAGAGGCAAAGCGGCGGTTTGGGTCTTCCCCACAAAAGTCACAGGCCTCGCATTTATCCACCCACTTGGATGCATCTACGAACAAGGAAGGCCGGTAATACCCTCCCGGAGTATCTTGTGGTGTGTATTTGTTGATGAATAGTGCCCTCCACACGCTTTGATCATGGAAAGGTGAGAGCAACTTTCTCTGTTGTTCCTTATCAACACATTTCAGAATCTCCCATCTAAGCCACGCTTGAACAAAGCATTTTCCCACAGTACATATTGCGCTGATCTCAATTTAACAGTCCTCTTTTCCTTGGTAGTTAAATGAGAGGGGCATTCCCCATAGGTGAGAAAATGGGCGATGTCGGCATACCATTCATCGACTGAACTAAGGAATAGAAACAGTAGGAATGTCACTTTCTCCTCTCGGCCCAACTCATGTTTGGCTCCTTTGCCAATGAGCTCACAAAGACCCTTTCCACGAACCAGCTTGGTTGGTTTGATATCAATGTCATACTCTGGACCTTAGCCACCCAGTTTCCCCTCTTGGACCCAAATTCTTGTTGTGTAAGAATTGACTTAACGGTCGTATACGGAACCGGCACCATAGAGTGAGAGTTGAGGATATAAAAGCAGGCCTTGCTTGACCTTGACTACTGCAAAAGCATGCTTCTCCATCATGGTGTATTTAGCTCATGATTCTTGAGGATATAGCTCATGAAGGCAATTGGTAGCTCATGTCCATCGAGAGTCTCTTGGGTTAAGCAAGCGGCCGGGGTATTATACGTAGCGTATGCAATAGATGATGAAATCTTTCTTGAAGTCGGGCGAGGCCAAAGCGGAGTTTTAGCAATGGCTTTCTTGATACCCTCAAAGGATTCCTTTCCTTGAGAAGACCACCAAATGTTTGCTTCCCTTTCATCATCGAGAAATATTCAAAGTTAATTCAGCAAAATCGGGGATGAATCTTCTTAAGAAATTGATCTTAGAAGAAGGAATGCACGCCTTTTTTTACTAGTAGGGAGAGGAATTTCTTTGGATGGCTTGAACTCGTTCGGGATCAATCTTGATGCCATCCTTTGAGACAATGTGCCCTAATAGCTTCCCTTCTGTAACACAGAAGACAGATTTTTTAGGATTTAAAGAAATCCCATGCTCTCGGCATCTCTGTGAAGCTGTTTCAGGTGGTCTAAGTGATCGCTCTTGTCTTTGAGAACAACTTTGTCAGGTCATGAGGTATATGACTATACATTTCCCTTTCAAGCTTCCAAAAGCCAAATCCATAGCTCTCTGGAAAGTGGCACCAGCATTAATCAGCCCAAAAGGCATTCTCTTGTAGGCAAAGGTACCCCAAGGAGTGGTGAAGGCTGTCTTGTGTTGATCTGCGAGTGTCGACCTCTACGATTGTATCGAGAATCCATCAAGCATAGATAACATCTCGGATCACATTCTTGCTTGCAAAATTTGATCCATCATAGGTAGAGGGTAGTTATCTTTCGAGAGAGGCTGATTCGAGGTTTACGAAATCAACACGAGATGCGGATCTCTCCATTCTTTTTCTACGACATGCACAATGTTTGCAATCCATGTTGAATGGTGAATGGGAAAAATAATCTTAGCCTTAGCCAACAATTTGGATCTCTGAAAGATGGTGTCGGCTATTTTTGGATTATCTTGCCTTTTTTACGCTTGAAAGGCTTGATTCTGGTTTGAGAGGAATAGAGTCTTTGCATTTCCTTTGGCTTGAAGGCTTTTAGATCTTCATAAGAATATGCAAGAACATCCTTATACTTCCTTAGAAGATCAATTGCTCTTCTCCTCTCTTCTGTTGTGCAACATTTCCCAATATTTACCAGCCTCGGGTCATCAGAACTCCCAATATCAATTTTATCATACTCAGCTGATTGCAGAGGTCCAGTAGAAGCTTTAGATCTCACGTATCTGTCGTGTTTATCAAACAACTCCTCCAAACTCACCAAACCTTTGGGAATCTTGTTTCCTTTGAGCTTAATGCACCCTTCCTGATCAGTTTCTTCTCCTTGGGTGACAGCTTGGTCAGAGGACACACTCTCACGAGGCAGGTTGTCACTTCCCTCAAAATATAGTTGTTCGAAGTTCCCCTTGAGTTCGGGAAGGAAGCGAGATCTTGGTCATCGTTGAAAACTTGCCGGTTATTGGTATTGTCGGGAACACTAGGCGGTGGACCATTCAATAGTGAACTTATCTGAGAGAATTCGGGATGGGGAATCGATAATGACCACGAGGCGGCCGGTGAATCAGCCCTGTTGTTCTTTTCTCTAGGTATTGCTTGATAGAGAAGGCATCAAGGAATTCAATTGAATCCCAAACTGATTCGATAATGCTTGACCTTCCATTCTTTACGAAAAAGGCTTCGACTTGCTTCACAATCAGCTCTGCATCACCACGAGCGAGAAGATTTTTACACCTTGTTCTTTGGCTACTTGCAGTCAAGAAGGAGAGCCTCATACTCTGCTTTGTGTTGTTGGTGTTCTCGGCTGCAACTTAAATGAAAAAGGGTGCGAGGCAGCCTTCGGGTGATACTAGCAAGACGCCAGCTCGAGAACCAGTAGAGAACAACTTCCATCAAATTCTAAAGTCCGGACACCGTTAGGATCTTTTGGTGATACTTTGGAGGGTTGGATTTCATCGGGGGATAAAATCATGTAATTACCATGGCCCCTGTCCTCATAGAGTATTTGTGCCTTAGGATCATCGGTCTTACGCACAATATACTCGGGGCTTCTCGAGTAGTAACTTCTTCATTTGTCCATGGACGGTATGAGTGCGTGTGACCAATCCATTTGAATCTCTCCACCCACATCTTCTGAAGTTCTACTTAGCAACATTCCATAGGAAGGAGGAATGTACACTACTAGGATGGTAGCCAAGACCTTCTTCTCAGGTAAAGCAGCAAAAGCCACTTGTGCATCTTTAATCCTTCCAACTAAAGGTACTTCCTTACTTTCCATGGAGTAGCAAGATCCATAAGTGCGAGTAAGGGTCAAGCCTAAAGCATGAGCTACCTTAGCAGGCATCACATTATCTGAGGCTCCGGAATCTATGACACAGTTACTGAGCCTATGGCCAGCTATAAGGAGTGTTACATAAAAAGGCTTGATTTTGTCTCCAGGTGAGGTGACAGCAGCTACCAGGCTAGGTTGTGGTGCAGAAGGAGGTGTGGGCAAAAGGCCTTTAGAGGTGGTCTTGGAATGGGAATTTACAAATTGGATCATCTTGGCAAAAGCTTTAGGGTGGGTTTGGTAGTATTGACACGAAATTTGAACTTTAGTCCTTTTAAGGTGATCAACAATATCAAAGGATCCAGAGGTGGATGGGCCATCATCATTTGAAATTCTAGGCTTATCAACTTTGGGAGAAAAAGAAGAAGAAGAAGCAACTTTGGGAGCAGGATTGACAGTACTTACCTTTGGTGCAGATGAGGTAGGGATAGGAGATCCTCTTCTGGCAATTACAGGGATAGTTGCCGGTTGCTCCTTAGATTTCTTTAGGGGTGTGTGTCACCTTCTCCTTACGCCTTATGCATTCTCGAGTCATGACAGCAAATGATTCCTTTGTTCATGTCTGCTACCACTTCATCATAGTCATCTCCATCATCAATGCCTTGGTGGTAAAGAAATTGACTCGAGATCCTTGAGTTCTTACGCCTCATCATCGAATTCCTCCGGGAACTCCTCACAAGCTTCATTATCATCTTACGGCTCTTGACCTCACAAGTTGCATTCACGGAACTTTGGCGGGGAGGTCCTTCAAGTCCCGAGTCTTGTGTGGGGAGCTGGCAAAGCGGTTTACAGGTTGAAAATTTCTTCTCGGAGCGTCTGCATATGGTGCATGCTGGGCTAATTGTTTCTTTATAGCCACTAGATCATTTGCAAGTTTCTGGACTAATGGATCAGTATTGGGTCCAGAGGTGGAAGAGGAAGAAGCAGTAGATTTAGATTTAGGAGGATCTCTTCTCAACTTCCCTGACATGATCAGGTCATCCTCGACACTAACAGCCAGTTCTTGATCTAGAATTAACGTTCCGAGATTAGCCCTTCTTAGAGCATAACTGACTTTAGGCGTTTGGGCATTCAAAAAGAAACATTTCTGAATTTGATCAACCGGTCGAGTATTTACAGGAATTTTGTTGATCAATCTGTTGAACCGAGCCACAAATTCTCTCATAGGTTCTGATGGATCTTTCTTTATCTAGAAAACTGGGCCAGCCGGGCATGCACAACTTTCTGCGGCCTGGAAACGGCTTTCAAATTGAGTTCTCATTGTATTCCAGTCGGTGATGGCACCAGCCGGAAGGTGATAGAACGATCGGTGGCATTATCTGTAGCGTCTCAGCGAGCGGTCTTGCGAGGCGTCTTCATGTTCAACCCCAAGACTCCACAGGCAACTATGAATGCTGCTGATATGTTCATCAGGGTGAATTTTGCCATCTCCTTTAAATTTTGGGAAGTTCTTTCGGTTACCTCTAGGTAACTCATGCAAAGGCTGCGCAAGAGCCAGGGGCCCGACACGTTGACCCCATGGTAATTGTGCCATTCTTGGAAATACGGCTTGGAGGGAGGCTGTAACACCAGCGAGGATCAAAGCTCGTAGATTAGGACTAGCGAGGCTGCACGAAGGAATACCACCCCCGAGGACTTCTATCTTGGGACGGGTGGAGTGCTCGTCGAGCGAGTTCTTCTATTGGAAGGAAAGGAAAACCTGTTGCTCAAAAGCTGGCGAGAATCTTCGATACGAGGGCCCTTCTCCCTCTAGTGAAGCGTGGAGTCGCCAGATCAAAGGATGATCGAAAAATTGCAGTACTGGAATGCGATTTTCCCCAGCTGAGCTGGAATGCAAATTTCCTCCCAGTGAGGAATGCAAATTTCCTCCCAGTAGTCGCCAAAAAGCTGTTGGTTTTCAAATAGGACTTTTTAGAAGAACAACAGTCAGGGGACAAGAAGTCCCTCCTCTTTAATGGGAGAGGTTCCCTTATTCTGAAACAAACTTATTTACAAAAGTACAGAACATTATTTTATGGTCGAACTTGGATATTACGAAAGTGTTTTTCTGAGGATCATCGATTACGCCGGGGTGAGGAAGGGAATAAGAAGATGAGCGAGAATAGCAACATTCGGAATTATAGATAGAGAATAATTCTTCGTGTATGCGAAGCTTCAAAGGATTTAAGACAAGATCATTTGCGTTGGTTGAATGGGATTAAATTTAAAGACACAAAGTTCCAGTAAATAACCTTCTTGATTTGTTAATCAAGGACACAAAGTTCCTTCTTGGTTGTACAAGATCACTTTGTATTTGCAATGGCCCAGAGCAGTATGCAATCGAGAGAGACTAAGCGAGTTAGGAACAAAATGATCTTCACAATATTAAAGGAAACACGAGAGACAAAAGAATCGAGATAGACAAAGAACGGAAAGCCCTTTTGTATTGATTTCTTTAAGATCTATTTACACTTTAAGCAAATATCCAAGTTCTTCCTCTGCGGTAAAATGGCGTGGAAAGGCCATTATATAGATTACAAATCGTTACTCTCGTAACCGTTTCTTTTAACTAAAGAATAGTTAAGGACGCCTAATTGCAATGCCTTAACTAATTACAAGGAATACGAAAAGAAAGGGAAGAAGAGAAAAGAAAGGAGAAGGAGACAGGTGTCCAGTTCTGAGAAGGACCCACTGTCTTCAGAAACCGCCGCTTGAGTTTTCTTCCACGTCTCAGCCACGTCTTTGCCACGAGGACACACCAGACGTTTCATCTTGAAGATGTCAATGGATATCTTTGGCTGATGTAGCAAGCGTCTTGAAAGTTTCGTCCCGTAGCGCTTTCTTGAAATTTGATCTTCGGATTGATAGCATCGAGCCATGACTTAAATTCATTTTTTGAAAAACAGCATATTCGGGTCGAGCGGGAAAAACTAAGTGTGAATGACACTTGGTACGCTTGGGACAGGTGAGACGCGAATGCGCGAAACACGCGGCTCGGGCGAAACAGGGAGAAGACGCACAAATGTATTTGGGACAAATGGGACGAAAATGCGCGAAGGACGCGGTTCGGGTGTTTCGGCCGAAATTGGAACAGCGGGCCCGTTTGGACTTGGGACATTCGGGACAAAATGTTCCGAAATACGCGACTCGATCGGCTCGGCCGAAATAGGGAAAGCTCGCACTTTTTTAAATGGGGCAGTTGGGACAAAATTGCGCGAAGGACGCGATCCGGGCGAACCGGCCGGAAATGGAACAGAGCAATTTGGAACTCGGGACAGAATCGGGTGAATCGGCCGAAAATGGAACAGCGGGCCCGTTTGGACTTGGGACATTCGGGACGAAAAGTTCCGGAGTACGCGGTTCGGCCGGTTCGGGCGAAAATGGAACGACTCGCACTTTTTACTTGGGACATTCGGGACAGGAAAGTGCGAAGTACGCGGGAAGGATGATTCGGCGAAATGGAGCAGTTTGCATTTTTGGCTTTGGGGCACTTGGGACAAAAACCGAAAATGAGGACCGAAAATGGGACAAATTCGGAGGTTTCGGCGATCGGATCAAACAGAAGACACTTTCGTACTTGGGACGAGATGGGAAAAAAGTTAAGCGAAATTTTGAAAAATCTTACACGGGAAAGCGACCAGAACACGAGATTTTTCGATTTCAAGACTTAGGCACCTCGAGAAAAACACTTAAGACTCAAAATTTTACTACTATTTACTATACCGCCAAGTATGTTTTTTTATATATGGATCTTGTGTAAGAAAATTATTCACTCGTGACCCATTCCATACTCCATTCACTTATCTTGATTGGTTTTATTATTTTTTTATCTTTCACATTTGTCACTCGTGCACCCCGTTTTGGTCAGTCACGGGGATCCTGTCTGTTAGTATTCACTCATTTGTAGTCACTTGTCTCTCGGACGCCAATGCCTAGGAATGGAAAATAGCGTGAGGCGCTCCTGTCTATCCTGGGTGCCTATTTCCTCTTTGTGTTTGATCTTATTTTTGACATTTGAGGTCGGTCTTTTCAGTTTTCTCTCTCATAGCCCGAGTTACTAGTCAACATGTCAAGTCATTAGTGTTGAAAATCAAGCAAGAGATCCCTATATAAACACAACATACATACCATTATAAGGGAGAGAAATTATTATCAAGGGATATCTATGTACATTTGGGTGCATTACTCTACATTTGGGCACATTACTCTACATACACACTACATATGAAGGGGAGTTCATTCTATTCCATCCACACATTTGCATTTTATCTAGCTACCGTCTGCTATCTTGGCATCATTTGCACAAGGGAGACCTAGGAGCACTATTGCACACACAAGCACACAAAACTACATTGGGTCTAAGATGTAGTGTAATGCTTAGTCTTAAGTTCACCATTTTGACAACTGAGGATAGTCTGACCCTCATTTTGCATCTTTATTTTTATGATTTGATATTTTTTAGGGTTTTGTAGGAGAATATTTGTGTGTAGATTTAAAGGTACCTCGGAAGTCTAAGTGTGACATATAGGTGACCAAAATTGAATAAGTACGAAGCCCTAATGACATTGTCAGAAGCAAGTTCTAACTATTTCTGCAGACTCTAACACCCACAGAGAGGTCTTGGGCACTCACAGGTGCCCCTATCCTTACCCAAGCACCTGTGTCGAGACATCATGAGCATCTCCACATTTTTCTAAGCCACGATTACGATAGTTAATGCTCCTGTTCCATCACATCTTCCAGTTCAGACTCACTTTAGGATAAGTGAAATTTAGATAAGTACCTTACCCCTCTCATTTCCTTTCATAGTTAAAATTAATAAATTGTTTAGCATTTATATTTCATTATTTATTAGTTATCACAAATATTTGCATTTAGATTTAATTAAATCATTTTGGAGAACAGGTAGCTTTGAACTTCTTGCCTTAGGATCCCCTAAAACCCTAATGGCTAAGGATAACTCTTCTCATCTTAGGATAGTCATGCCTCATGTGAGTATTAATCTTATCTATGATGAGGCAACGATAGCTAAACTTAGCACTCTATATCATTAGAGAAGCATGTACTTGATTGAAGATACGGTTGAGTATCTTGCACCTGTAAGGTGATGCATTTCATCTTGATGCAATTTTATTGCATGGATTATTGTTGTAATGCTTTTTGACAAGATTTGGGTGCTTCTTAAAATGAATGGCTTGGCATAACTACCAGCTTTGGTTGAGTAGGCACATGGTTTGGTGTATTATGCCAATTTTGTGGCATTGTGTTCATTCAAAGCAAAGATCGACCTCGGTCGGGGAACCAATGTCGGTCGAGAGAGGTTAACCGATACTACTAGTCGGCTTAAGCTGTGGTTGGTCTTTGTGATAGCTTATATGTACAAGGTTTTTACTACAGGAGAGGGCATGGATGGTTCAGTTTCATGTTTTGGAGGATCGAGTTTCTCGCACAAAGTTTACACGGCAGAGACAAAGTGTAGATCACTTCGATGTTTGAATCAAAAGATGATATTGTTAGCTCCTTGAGTCCAGTGAGACTTGGGTCAGATTCAGGTATCTCTATATTGTTCATGTTTTATTTCTTTCATTTGAAGCAATTGGTATTGTGTTTGGATTGTGTGCACAAGTAAAATATGCACCATGGATATTTGGTGAGCTTGAATTTTATTTCGGGATGTGTTGGAATCTTGAGGACAATGGTATCTAGTCTAAGGATGATATCGCCAATGAAAATTCATGTTTACACACAGTTTACAGAGTAACGAGAGATATTGAGTACATATGGATGAAAATAAGGTGATTCAACCTAATTCACAAGAAGTCCAAACTTCGTGATGTAGAAGTATTCTTTGATAAGAAGGGAATCAGGTTTATATTTCTTTCATCTAGTTTTATTTCTCACTGACATATTTAGCTATTGAGCTTGGTGGTTAGAGTAGTGTAGGGAGTTCATGTTAAGTGGGAGCAAGCCATGGTTGTTGGCATTGCAGGTTGGACACATATGCACATGCAGAGTGAGAGGAGAATGCTACTATTCGAGTGGCATGAGGCACAAGTTGTTTTGGAGGATAGTCACAGTTTTGCAGGTATTTTATACTTAGTGCATGATGACATCACTTCTAGTTTTATTTTATAGTGCTGGATATCCTTATGGGATGGCAGTTGATGGTTATTCAGCTAGGGTAAGAAGAGAGCAATGCTTTTGAGTTTGAAGGGTAAAGAAGGAAAAAAATTGTTACATCTTTACATCTTATTGATGTTGCCCTTGTTTACTTTCATCTTGGATGGTTTGTGCAGTATTGTTGATGACATTTTTGCTGGTATTTGCACTAGTTATTAGTAGCATGGTTAACATGGTTGTTGTTGTTGACATTGATGAAGCACATGATTCATATGTGGCTTTGGAGTTAGTCTATGAGAGACTTGGAGCTTCTGGAGAGCTTGATGATATGGATGGATGTATATGGTGAGTTTATACATGTGGATAGATTTTGTTTTATGAGTCTATGATGATGCAAATATTTGTTTTGCACATGGATGCCTATGAGCATGGTTTAGATTCCTTTGAGCATGAGTAGGGGATGTTGTATTTCTGTTATTATTATGTTACTCCATGATAGATATTTTCTAGAGATAGTTATCCCTGGACAAGCAATTTTTATATAGGGTCGGATTTGAGTATGCAATGTTTGGATTCTTTGAGTTATGCAGTGTTTATGGATTGATCACCCACTAGTTGCATGTAGAACTCATTTGGGTTGTCTTTTCCCAGATCTTGTGTTTGCTTATGCATATTCTAGTTTGACTTGTCTTTGGTCAGTTACATTGGTGGTTGTATGGAGACATGGTTGATATGGCTATGGTTGTGATTGAAGTTCGAAGAATTCGGTTGGAGTAGGATATCTTGCAGGTATGTTAGTCATGGTGGCTTGGTTGCATGAGAGGCTTGGAGTTATGATTCAATGGGAGCTTGATGTATGGATAGCTCGTGTATCATGGATCAAGAGTAGCTTCGTGCAAGGTATATGGTAAGTCACAAGTTTGTTATCTTCTTGGTTTTAGAAGATGGTTTAATCTTCCTGATTTCATTTGAGAGAATTTTTGATGTAAAGAATAGATGGTCTTCACGGTATGTAGAGGACGATGATGTATAAGATATGGTATAGGTTCAACAATTTATCTCTAAGTGGGAGATTGTTGGGTTGTGGAGCTGAATTGCTTCACAAAGGCATGCATTTGAGGTTTATTGGTTTACACAATAACTAGTGTCGATCAGTGCCCGGCATCGGTCAGGAACTAACTCTGGTTAGCATCAGGAATCGGGCACCGCTACTTGTGCGTTTATGTTTTTATTTTAGACGCGGGATTTGATCGATGGTTGATTGTAAAGGTGATCTAAAGGTTGTAAATGCATAGCTAAGGTGCCCTAAGTTTGTATATGCTTATATAAGCATGAAAGCTAGGGTTAGAAGGTTAATTAGAGTAATCCTTGGTTGAGAGGATGAAGAAGAAGAAAAAGAAAGAACATGTTACATGAAGACAGAGCTTCCATGGAGAGAAGTGGGACAAAAGGAAATAACAGGTATATCTGAATGGTGAGAAGAGGTTTCTTCTACTGTATTTCCTTTGTATAATTATTGTCTAATTGTAATGGCTTACATAGTATGCAAAGCACATAGATTTTCTTCTTGTAGATCCACATGTTGGTGAGATCTTGTATTGTAGATCCATGAGATCATATTGTATTGTTGATCCATGTAGATCTAGGCTTGTATTGTTAGATCCACAAGTTATTGTGAGATCTTGTATTCATAGATCCATGAGATCATGTTGTATTATTGATCCATGTAGATATAGATATTGTAGAGGAGGTTGTCTTCTTGTTTGCACATAGTGGCAAATGCAAAGTGATGGAGGAGAGACTTACTTCTTGGTGCACAATTATGATTGCACATTGGTAGACCCATGTGAGAGGTCTTGTTTGCAGATTCACAGGAGATCTTGGTTGCATAGTGGGAGATGCAGTAGTTCTGGTATGTGAGATCTGGTGGTGTTTGGAGGCACGGTTGTAGTGCACTCATGTAGATCCGTTTAGAGATCTGGAGGAGGAGATACTCTTGGAGAGATGCATTGTACTCTTGTGGGAAGAGTTGGTTTGTACTCTTGTTTATTATATATATTGAGATATCTATCTTTGGTGGACGTAGCCCACATTGGGTGAACCATGGTACATGTTGTGTTATGTGTGTGTACTTTATTTTTATTTGGATTATTCTAGTTTATACTTCCACTACTTTGTAGATTTTGGGGACTTGTTTAGATCTTGTGTGGATGATTTTGTTTTTTATTGAATCATAACACTATTCCACAATTCTGAATTCCCAACATAGGATGCCCCCTCAAGTGTCGATGGGATGATAGAATAAATCAATCAACGATTGAAAATATGATTGAAACGAATAGAAGAAATAAAATAGGAATAATCATGATTGTTTATTGCACGAGGTGATTGGGAAAGAAAATTAGTAGTGATAAAAATGTAGTAGAGAATGGGAATAACTCTTTCTTTGCCTCCAATCTTCAATAAGAAAATTTGTGTCATCGTTTTTCCCCTATGATCTACATCATCCCCTTTATTAAAATAAATAAAAGCGTAAATAACATTAAAAGCTATATTACAAACAATTGTTTATTGTTAAAAATGCATAACTCCATGCAACATACATTATCCGATGTAATACAAGAAAGAAAAATAATGCTTAACTCCATGCAACATACAAAATGCAATGCAATACGAGAAAGTAAACTAGCTAACCTAACATAAACAAGTACAATCACACATACTCAAACAAATAATGTTCAAGACAGTTGTACCAATGTTTTTGTTATCAAGCTTTAGTTCCCGAATGTTCGTGTTGTAATGACAAGGGTTAAAAATGGTGCCCAAGCAAGGATACATGCGAGGGAAAAACAAAGGACACAAGTAATCCCATGGAAAGAATTCATGCACTATGACATAGTATTTGGCAATTCACTATTGCACAGAGTACCGACATAGTAAGCAAGCCAACTTTGTTAATGGAGATAGATCATGATGATCCGCAAGTTGTTTGAGACAAAAACAAACAAGAACTTAAGAAAGATGTTTTGTAGGAAAAATTTCGATGTTTAAGGACAATGCATTTGATACAGGCTTTAGCTACAAGCATGTCGTTTACCAATTGTTGAATTTTTTTGAATTTTTGCAATTTTTTGTATTTTTAATGATTTTACAAAAAAATTGATTTTGAAAAAAATTATATTGTTTTGATTTTCAAATTTTTAGGAAGAAAATAGTGTAGAAGAAATAAAAAGTCATGAGACATCACCAAAAGTCACCATAAGGCAAGTATATGCCCCAGTTAGTAGAAAAGGCCGCTGGGAAGCAAAAATATGCCCCAGTGTAGTAAAAACATGTGTGAAAATAATTATTTATTAAAACTAATCATCACAAAGCAAGTGTTAGAAGAATGTAGAAGAACCATGATGGCTCCAGGGTGCCTGGGGGTGAGAAACACGTCACGGGGAGGGGGTAAAAATGGGTACATAAGCTATCACGGCCAATTTATTTACCACATTCACTTACCATTTTATTGTTAATCGAGCTCTGACCTACGGGAGGAAATGGCGAGCGTGCAGAACAGAAATACTACGCAGATCATGTGAGAGACTATAGGAGACTCCCATTGGATGGTCCACAAGTACACAAATATGAACTTTGCACTTTGTCAAATTAAAGCATTTAATTTTGGGTAAAAATGCATTAATTAGGGCATTTAGGGTAGAAAAATGTGCAGGCATGGCCCTTAGGGCACGGTTGTGCTCATGGGGCGCGCTATGTGTGCGCATGCATGGGCGCATACGTGCTAGTACACTAAAGGGTGTGCCTATGCAAAAATTTGTAGTGATGCATACGATCATATGCGCCTATGCAAAGAAGAATGCACATATGTTGAATTTGATCAAATGGCGGGGTAAATATGCACCTATACAAAGAAGAATGCACCTATGCATATGATAGGTTTGAGGAAAAAAATGAATACACCTATGCACTAAGGGGTGCACCTTTGGTGCTACCAAGAGTGTGTTGACATGCTTGGTGTACTTATGCACTAGGGGGTGCGGTGCCTCCAGGGTGCGCTAATGCATAAAAGACATTCTTAGAATGTTTTTAGAAGAAAATGAAGGTTTTTGAAACCCCAGATGGTGAAAATAGATGAATTATATAACAAAATAGAAGAATTTGATGATAAAATAGAAAATTAAATGATAGAATAGAAGAATAAGATCATAATAAATGACTTGATTGGTTTGTAGGTGGACTTGGACGTGTTAGAGTTATGGGAGCGATAGGGGCGACTCTGGGTCTATGAGGTAAAGTTTAGCCAACGTGACTAGATTTTCTGAGAGATCACCCTAGAAGTGACATGCTTATCTTACGTGGCTCACATGCCACAAATTACCTTAGATCACGACTTGCTCATAGCCTTAGCTGAGAGATGGTAGAGCGAGAGTCAAACCTTTCATCTTCCTATTGGTGAGATGAACATCACATGGAGGATGTATGGCAGATCTTACGAGTTCCTATCTAGGGTCGCTTGATCACATATGATGGTCATCAAGACCGTATTCAAGTGATGGATAACCGAGATGTTTTGAGTGGTAGACATACCCCTGCCTGGGGTATGATAGTCTTCATTAGGAGGTGTATGGCCGATCAACGGCTGGGATGGGTACTGTATTTTTGTTAGCTCTTGTCAGTGACATATTGTTGCCTAACAAGATTGGTGCTCGATTCCCTTTAGACCTTATTGGAGTGATTCACGACCTTTTGCAGGAGAGGTTTATTGTTGGGGTTAATGTATACTAGCTCATTTATACGCGTATTTACACCTGATAGCTTATCATGGACAAAGGTCTATGGGTCCTACCACACTGTTACAGACATGGGATTGGGACCATATTACGATTGGACGCCCCGTAGGAGCATTGAGAGCTCGGGTTCTTAGAGAGCCATCTGTCATGGGTTGGGTTCGAATGAAGATGATAATCGTGGGCCACAGGGGGAGACATAGATTATTACGTGTGAGAGTTTGATGAGGTACAACCTCACATGATCACATGACAGCCCTATAGGTTGTATCAATGGCCTCAGGATGCAGTTGAGTTGAGACCGCGATGCAAGTGGATCATTTCATCCTTGGGAGTAGGAGTCATATCCTGGAGTGGTATAGAGTGGAGTGGGTCCAAGCAGCAGTTTGGTATCATCCAGGGGATTCCTAGTAATGAGATGTGGTAATGAGATGAGAGTTCAATGAGCACGCACTAGCTTTTTACAAGTTGTTCCACAACCTTTGGTACAACGAGTGCAGATAGTGGATCCAAGGACAACCCCAAATTATGCAAAGGTGGTATGGTATGTGACAAGTGTTGCAATGGATATTGACCATACCACAAGAGGTATTGGATGTAGCGGCACGGGGGAGACAAGTCCCAACTCCTAGAGCACATGCACATGCATAGGAAAATCCACAAGAGAGGACCATATATAGGGGTACTCGCGCATCGGGGCTAGTCCGAAACAAGTCTTAGTGTAGCAACATGTAGTGATGTGACCACAAGTATTAGCACCACAGATGCCCCTTCAGTTCCATTACATGCACCATTATCAGGAACCTCCATCACCCTCTCATGTGAGTCCACAACACAAAGTGTACCAGGAGGTGGAGGAGATGGCGGGGGTGGTGAGGAGATGGAGGATGATGTTCAAGATGTATAGGCTGGTGGGCAAGTGGTTTCCTTACATCGTAGCTACAATAGGTGACAACTCTACAACTTCAAGTTGTAGTTGAGAGGGACCAGCCATTTCACAAAAAGACCAAACCATTACACAGAGAGACCAGGCTATCACAGAGGGGGATCAACTCATGATAGAGCAAGATTAGGCCAGGATGGATATATTACAAGACATGATTGAGTGAGATCAAGTGATCACAAATAGTCTACCACCGTAGGCAAAGAGGGATGAGGCTTTAGCAGACAGAGCCCAACTGCAAATAGAGTTACCCAGTGTGAGAGCGGAGCGTGATACGCTCCAAAGAGACAAGCACCGCTTGTGGGTACAATTATTTACGGTTAGAGTACCTCCCTAGAAAGCGAGGTTACATATTAGAGGATGTAGTATCATGTGGTTGTCCCTACCGATCGGAGAGATCCCGAGTATAGCCAAATAACTAAAGCAACATGTCTCGATCTAGATCTCATAGTCCATCACAATCAGCGTGGTTTGTATAAGGTCCTTCGGGGACAACAGACTTGAGCAACATGGGTCAATACAATATGACACAATGCCTTCCACATGTCCAAAGACCTCGATGCCACCGCTTAGCGGTGAGACTGACCAGAAGTGCCGGCGAGGGTGAGAGTCATGGTTGACTCTCTTATTGATGTACTAGATGCATTTTTTTGTGTATCACCTCGATATGAAGGCATACTTTTGTATGGATGTATATGTATTATTTTTATCACGCCTCATGGTGAAGGCACATTTTTGTACAGATGTACATTATATAGTTTTTTTATCGTGCCTCATGATGAAGGCACAATTTTTTATATAGATGCCCATGATGGCTCCTCGTATCAGATGTATTTTTGAGACATACTATTTTATACATGGACATTTATATTTATGATGATGTATGATGATTTGATGGATTACTGATGTACCACATTTTGCTTATGAGATATCATGCTTAATCTGTATGTTTTATGTTTGTATCACATGTTTGTTAGATTATGAGATAACCTTAGTTGATGTCATATTGCATGTTGATGAGATACTTTGAGTAAAACATGTTTATATTTTTGATATTGGTGTTGGGGGGGGATAGATTTGTGATCATGCGCAACCCCTCTTGCCCCATTGATGATATGGTATTTGATGATTAGCTTTAACATACATGTGTGATGTAGACTTAGCATTTATTGATATATGATGTATATATATGATGTATATATGTGATGGGTTATGTGATATGATGATGAAATGATAACAAAATGTACAGTAAAATAACAAGCACAATTTAAACAATTCTAATCAAAGCAACATAATTATCTACAAGTATGCAAGATAAAATGAACTCAATGCAATGCACTACAAACTAAAGTAATATTCAATCTAAGTAAGCAAGTGAATCCAATTTAAAGCACACAATACAAAAAATCAATGTAACTAAAACCATACAAACCAACAACTAAAAGTAAGCAAACTACTACTTTGTTTTTGTGGGACTGTTTTGGGATGTTTTTTGCTTGTTTGTGTTTTATCTCTAAGATAATTTTCTATTATTTTAGAGTTTTCTATGAAACATATTTGAATGTTTTGAGTTTTCCAAGGAACATATCTATATGTTTTGGGATTTTCAAAAAGTTATACGAATGTTTTTATGTTTTCTAAAAAGTTTTCCAAAGCAAATGTGCAAGGAAATGAAGAAATGTGGATGCCCCCAAGTGTTAGATGGGATATACAAGGAAAATGCCATGTATTATCTACCAAAAATGATGTTACGAAGTTTCCCAGCATGAGATGGGTACATTCAAAGTTAAATTCTTTGCATTCAAAAGGTAGAATTAGCCGGATCAAGGCAAAGAGGGACATGCTCACAAGGGACTCAGATGAAGGAAAAGACTAGCTTATAACAAAGCTACCATATTCCTAAACCTGAAATGTTTGTGAACAACGGACCCTCCAATGGTGTTGGAAACTATTTTTCACCAAAGGACTTGTCCAAAGTGCCACCATTGTGTGGTTTTCACTATTGGACGCACCTATTTATTTCTCTTTTTCTTTTTCTATTTTTATACTTTTTTGCTTTTCTGATATTTTAGAGACCCCATACTTAAGCATAAAAGCGCTTAAGATGCATTGCGTTCATGGGTTCTCGAAGCTCTTGACCATCTAAATAGGCAAGCTTATAGGCACCTGAACCAAACTTGGCAACCACAACATATGGTCCTAGCCAATTGGGCTCAAATTTCCCTTTCTTTTCTCGATCCTTATTGGTGTTCTTTTGATTCTCTTTTAACACCAAGTCTCCTATCTCAAATTAACGAGGTATGACTCTTTTATTGTAGTTTTGTTGCACTAAATCTTGATACACTTTAAGGTGATTGAGGGCGAACGACATTTCTCGTCTAATAGCTCCAACTCTGCCAGTCGAGCTACTCTGTAGTCTTCCTCTTCATTCAGGTAATCCCTTAGCTCAATACACAAAGAGGGGATCTCAATATCTAGAGGTAGGATGAATTTCTTGCCAAATAATAAGGAGTATGGAGTGGCACTTGTAGGGGTGCGGATAGATGTTCTGAATGCCCAAAGGGCATGGTGAATCTGTAGATGCCAGTTATGGCCTGTGGTATTCACCATCTTCTCCATAATGCGAATGAGGGTTTTATTGGAAGCTTTGGCTTGCCCATTACCTTGAGGGTAATAGGGGTCAAAAACTTGAGGGAGATTTGAAAGCGTTTGTAGAGTGCTTTCACCATTTTATTTTTAAATGAATTACCATTATCAGTGATAATAGCAGAGGGGATACTGTATTGACAAATGATATGGTTCATTATAAATTTAGAGATTTGGGGACCTTTTGTATAGGTAAGAGGAACAACCTCTACCCATTTTGTAAAGTATTCAATAGCGGTTATAATGAACTTATGACCATTTGAGGAGATAGGGTTAAGTTTTCCTATTAGATCGAGACCCCACTTTGAGAACAACCAGGGTGTCATGATAGGCTGCAAGGATTATGCCGACGCATGTATCAAGTTGTCGTACTTCTAACAATCCATGCATTTATTCACATGTTGATAGCAATCATGCTCCATGGTAGGCCAATAGTAGCCTACTTTGATTATATTCTTTGTAAGGACAATCCCCTTAGTATCATCCCTATAGATGCCTTCGTGTATCTCCTTGATTGCTTGGATGGACTCATTTGAATTTAGACACTCAAAAATTCTGTCGTAGCCTCGATGAAATAGGGTGCCCCCAAGTAGGGTATAACAGGCTATACGTTGGATGAGGTTGCACTTTTTAAACACGAGAAATGTTTGTAGGGAAGGTTCCATCATGGAGGTAATTAAATATTTCAATGTACCATGGGGAAAAGGGACCAATAACATCACACACCAAACAAGACTCTAGTACATCATATGTTGGTGCTTGTAGTTGTTCAACGAATAATGGTAGATCGTTGTTCGTTGGTGGAATATTTAATATGGACCCCACCGTAGCCATAACATCAACTACTTTTTTTCTGTTCTCATGGTATTTTTTGAAACATGATCTGCATTCAAATAACTCCAAAGAATCAACCATTCTTTTGTATAGAAGAAGTTTCTCATCTTTTACATTGTATTCATTTGTGACATGTTTGATAATAATCATTGAATCACCAATGCAATTGACTTGTCTAATATCCTTTTTGAAGGCGAGCTTCATACTGCGATGAGAGCCTCATATTTTGCTATATTATTTATGCATTGGAATTCAATTTGGAACACCTAGGGAATCAAATCGCCGATAGGAGTAATCAACATAACTCAGGCACCTAAACCATGAAAGGTAAAAGAGCCATCAAAGTATAATCGCCACACGATAGATTCTTCCAAGTACATTATGGATGCATCTGGTAATTCCAAACTCAAAGGTTCGGTACCTGGTAGCGGAGCTTCTGCTAGCTGATCTACTAACACCTGTCCTTTCATTGAATTTTGATGTACATACTCAATGTCAAACTCACTTAACAAGATGATCCAATTAGCCATCTTTCCTATGAGTGTGGGTTTTGACAATAAGTATTTTAGTGGATCCACCTTTGAAATAAGCTTGACTTTATTGTTGAGCAAATAGTGGCATAGTTTTTGGAAGGAAAAACTACAACGAGACAAGCCTTTTCGATCTGCAGATAGTTGAGCTCATAAGCTATCAATGTTATGCTCAAGTAGTACACAATGTTTTCCTTCATTCTTTATCATACTGGGCCAACAATGCCCCAATTGTAAAGTGTGTAGTAGAAATGTAGAGTAGCAAGGGTTCTCCTGCCATGGGTGGCATGAGAACAGGGGGTTTAGCCAAGTATTCTTTTAGAAAAGCAAATGCATCGCTGTTTCGCCCCTAGGTAAAATTGACATCTTTCTTAAGAAGATGTGTGAATGTATGTAGCTATGAAATGAACCTTCTAATGGCCTAAATATTTCCTTGTAAGATACGTAGTTGTTTAATATTTTTTCGAGGGAGGCATTTATGTGATAGCAGTGACCTTTGTAGGGTCCACTTCTATTCCTCTCCTTGACACAATGAATCCTAGTAATTTCCCAGATAGCACACCAAAGACACATTTCTTTGGGTTAAGCCGGACTTTGTAGTCTCTTAATCGTTGAAAGATGCATCGTAGAATCTTTGGGTGCTCTTCTTGAGTTTTATAATTTGCTAATATATCATCTACATAATCTTCCATGATGTCACTAATCATATCATGAAAAATTACAATCATCGCTCGTTGATATGTAGCACATGCATTCTTAAGGCTGAAGGGCATGACTTGGTAGCAGAATGTCCCCCATGGGGTAGTGAAAGTTGTCTTGTGTTGATCTTCCTCAGCTATCTTTATTTGGTTATATCCTGAGAATCCATCCATGAGTGAGAGCATCTCATAACCTGTTGTAGAATCGACAATCATGTCGATGTTGGGAAGAGGAAAATCATCCTTAGACAAGATTTGTTAATATCTCTGAAATTTGTACACACTCTAATACCGACTGGCTTTTTTTGAACTGGTACCACATTAGAAATCCACTCTAAGTAGTTGATAGGCCTGATGAATCCTACTTCTAATAACCTTTCCATCTCTACCTTAATTAATAAGGCAACATGAGGATGCATCTTGCAGAGCTTTTACTTGATAGGCTTAACGTTTGGGTGTACAACAAGATTGTGCACCACTAATGCAGGATCAAGTTCTGACATGTCTGTGTAAGACCAAGCAAATATATCTACATATTCTCTAAAATTCCTGTAAATGTTTTTCTTCTCTTAAGCTGAGAGTGATGCTCCCAACTTAACCATTCTAGGTAGCTCCTTCATGTCAATGTTAACTTATATTGTCTCCTCCACTAGTAGTTTGGATTCGTCTTCCATGCACGCAGGTTTGGGAGGGAGATTGAGATCCTCCTCTACCAAAGGTGGTTCAAGGAGATCCTCATCTTTAGGTGGGTACATTATCTTGTCCATAGGTTGTTTTTTTGTTTTTTCACAAGCACCTCAAATAGGTTTTCGCTATAGGACTTGGAATTTTTCTTTCCACAAGGATTTTTGTAGGAATTTTTCCTTGCTTATTTTCTTACTTAAGTGACCACACAACTCTACCTCCTCTCCAAAGTACGTACATGCGTTGAGATGAATGGAGAATCCTTTCTTGTGGTCGTTTCTTGGAATGTTGTCTCTAATGCCAAGGAACTCACCAATAGCCTCATCGTTTTGAAAGACATTGATGGGTACATGTTGTTGTTGGTCCCAATTCATGAGTGATGGGTAGATGAGGTCCAATGTCTGTGTTATAGGGGATATGGTGGGTGTAACAGGGGTTATGGTAAGGATAGCCATGTTAGAGAATAGGTTCATGGAGGCGAGGTCTTCGTAAAGACTACACTGGGAATCTGTTTCGCTTTCATTTTTAGAAAAACTATCCTCATGCTTAGAAGAAGCATACTCGTCATCTAAAGGGTGAGACTCATATAAATGGGTTCCAAGACTAGATTTTCCCATTATACAATGAGGTATTGGAAGAGCTTCCAATGAACCTTGTTCTTGATGACCATAACCACGTCCTTTATACCTCATAGTAAGCATTATTCGGTTAGGAATAGGATATCTAGGTGACTTGTAGCATAATGCCATTTCATCATCATCAGGATGAAATATAATATCTTTGAGTATCCTTTCATCTTCTAGTAAGCCACCTAAAGTGAAATTGTCAAAGGGATAATTCTCCCTTGATCTTTGGAACTTGTAGCACGATCTACCACGTGTTTGGGCTAACAGTGGAATGTTTTGAACCATAAGGGCCTATTGTAGATCATACTCTCCACATCCGCTTGGTATGACCTTCATTTCCCATGTATCAAAAGGAGTTACTGAGGAGGAAGCATTGTTTTCATTGGTAGACAAGGCATTTAGATCCACTCATGAAGTGAGGGCCTCTGACTGAACAGGAACAACGATCTTCGTAGAGGGACACTTGTAGATGGTGGGAAAATAGCACGACAATGCTTTGTAATGAACAAATGGTTGGGTATCACTTTGTGTATAGTATGTGTATGTCCTTCATATTACAACTTTAAACACTGATGATATGTTGATGGTATGACTTGTATGGCATGAATCCATGGGTGGCCGAGTAAGATGTTGTAAGGGAGCTCCAAGTCCAAGACATGGAACTTTGTATCATGGGTTATGGGACCAACTTCTAATGAGAAAGTGATAATTCCAGCTGATTGTCATTCTTCATTGTCATATGCCTTTATAATGATGACCTTTTTCTCCAAATCAGCCTCTGTGCAGCCTAGTTGACAAACTAGTTTAAGAGTACAAATATTTATACTTGATTCACCATCCATAAGCACTCTCTTGACCTTCCTACACTTGATTATTACTTCAATGTGCAAGGTCATGTTATGGGTGGGATTTTTCGTAAGACTTCGTTGAATCGAAAGTTATGTGTTCTAAAGGAGCAATTTGCGCTACCATGGCATGTAAGTGGGTTGGATCAACATCAATGGATACTCCTGACCCCTGTAAGGTTTTACAAAGGATCTCCTTATGGACGTTATACATCTTAGAAGATCTAAGATTGAAATCTTAGCTATGGTCTTCTCTAATTTATCTAACACATCATAATGACTCTTTTGAGGAGGAGGGGGACTGCGATCTCGGATAACAAGGCGAGCTCATTGCATTGCCATGGCACACTCTCTTGTTCTAATTTTGATTGTGTTGACATGTTCAACAGGTGAATCAACATGACCTATCAAGGCATCAAAATCATATGTGTTTGACACATAGTTAACATTCTTATTTTGAGACGACTGTCCCTGATATGGCTTTTTCTTTCCCTTGTGTTTGGGAAAAGGTTCTTTGAATATCCCCATGTTTCTTTTTGGAGACTTGGCAGTGGCAATGTCATCTACTTCTATATCACCACTATCGATTAGGTCTTGGATGTAGTGTTTTAGTTTCAAACACTTGTCAGTTTTGTGACCCTTTACGCGGTGAAATCCGTAAAACTCATTATCCCTAAACCATGATGGCTTAGGTGTGTCATCTCTATAGGGTTGTGTTTCAGGGTACTTAACCATATTGACAGCCTCTAATTACTTTAATACGGATGATATGGATTCAGATAGAGGAGTGAAAGTATGATGTTTATACTCCGTAGGTGGATTTCCCTTTGCAAGCTTGAAAGGTGTGTGGTTCTAAATGGCTTGTATTCACTTAGAGCCTATTATCCCATCACCAACAACATTTTTGTTCTTTTTATGAACAAACTTTGGTTTGTTGTTAGATTTGGAATCATTATGATCATGGGAGAAAGGTTTTAGATTCCCCTTAGCTAACAATGCTTTTTCAATTTGGCTCCCTTTTTGATTACCTCTTCAAATGTGTTACCACAATGCATTTGTAAGTGGAATGTAATGCCTGGGTGGAGGTTGGGAATGAATCTACTTATCAACTACTTTTCAGGTATGGAGCAAGGGAAATGACTAGCTAACCCTCTCCATCTTTGTAGGAAAGCAATGAAGTTTTCGTTGTTTCGCATTACAAAGATCTAGCATAGTAACGCCACTCTCTATATTAAAAGTAAAGTGACGTATAAAATGTTTGGCTAATTCTAGCCATGTAGATAGAGATCTTTTGGGGATGTGTAAAAACCACTCTTTCACCTGTCCTCCTAAACTATGTGGGAAGAGGTGTATAAGATAGTTGTCGCTATATGCAACCTCTTGACATGCCATATAAAAATATTTGATATGGTCACGAGGGTCACCTTATCCCTTATACTTGTCAAATCTCAAACAATTAAAGTGTCATGGGAAAGGTACTTGTAACATTGATATATCAAACGTATATATGCACAACTCATTGAACTTTTATTTCTTATTGTTACTAGTTTTGCCTTCTTGTAATGCTAGAAGGGCATTCTTCATAGTGGACCACTCTTGAATGAAAAGTGGGTCTTGTGTGGGTGGCATAGGTCTAAACGAAGGGTTGAATATAGGTGTATTCCCACCCCTATTCTCTGCGTGAATTTATTCATAATGGTATTTTCGTGTCTCTCGTCAAGGAGTGTTTATTGGGAACTTGAAATGAAGCTTTAGGTTTTGCCTTTGGCATAGCTTGTTTCAAAACTTTTGGTTATTCCTTATGTATATGTGAGGCCAAACTTTCCAATTGGCGAGTAAGGGATTGCACTTGTTGTTCTAGTGTTACTTCTTAAATAGGTATTTCATTACAATCTTCATTAGGAGGAGGTTGCACATGATGAGCATGGTTTTTATGATCTTCACAGCAAACTCTAACCGTAGGTATATGATAGTTCAAAAGGTACCTCCTCATTATTTTGTCATCTAGAAGTAGAAGCATGACCTGGGTTTAATATCTCATTAAGAGTGCGATGAGGTCGGTCTACTTCTCCTCCATGACCCATTATGGCAATGGAGAAGGGTCTATTATAGACAGTAATCTAGCCCCTAATTCAACAACACGTAAAAGAACCTCATGCTTGTTTTAAAAAATGTAATAGTCAAAATGGGCGGGATGAAGCTCTACGTCGACACAAGGAGAATCCTCCTCTCGACCATTATGGTCAACCATGATATTATCCTCTAAAAGAGGGTTGTTACCTCAAAATATGTTGTCTTCTAACTTTTGGGACCCCATTCTCTTAGTAGGGATTGCTTGAAATAGGGGGTACAACGCAAAAGATTTCCTCTAAGGTTTACTAAAAAGGGACCCTAGTCAAATTTGTGCAACATAAAGACTCTAAATCATCATAAAGAATGGTGATAACCATAAATCCAATAGGTTAATATGAGCCTAAGGACCAAATAACAAAGAATGACATACCCTAGCAAGGTAATATACGACACAAGTTTTTCTAGGAAAATATAATGACATGCAATACTTAAAACCAATCACAACAAAAATATTACTCCCTACGTTTATCCAAGATAGGTTTGAAACCAAATAGTAACAACACAATATCACCAATTAGGTCAAGTTTGAAACAAACAAGACATACATGCTAAGATAATGTTGACGTGATCCTCTAACAAGGTATACTACAACCAGTTTCTAAACATTAACAAAGTCTAAATCTTGTAAAATGGATGATATAAGTGTGAGTAGCCTAAAAACGCTATTTGGAAACGTAATCAAGATTTTCAAGAAAGTAATATTTTGGTATCAAAATGATGTTATTGCGATGCTAACAAAGTAACCTCAACCCTTACCAAACTCAAGACAAGGCTATGATGTAAAAACTATGTATAAGTATGTTAAGGAATTACTATGCGTGCGAAAGCAACATAATAATACAATCTAGAGATTTAGGCCGAGTTTCAAAATGGAAATAAGACATAAATATCACAATTATATGGCTATTGTGCAAGTAGCATAACAACTCAAAAGAATTCAGTGATAAGACAACCTAACTACAATGATAATAAGTCTCAATATGGGTTTTGTGACACATGGGGCCTACTAGAATGTGAGCATGTACCATTCACACTTTCAACACTTGCATTACGGGTTTATAACTTGGTCATACGAGCAGATTACAAAAGTGGTGGACACGTTATTTCAAGCGGTATACATATATGTTTGTTATGCTTTTTTCTCAAAATGAGCAACAAGAAAATAAAGGGATAGACCAAATGGTGGTGAAAAATACTTGGTGTAACTTTGGAAAAGTTTTGCCTTGTCTTAGGACAAGTGAAAAACTAGGTCAAAGTAACACTAAATAGATTTCATGATGAAATGTCACATGGTTTCAACTTTAAGAGATTCTTTCCCTTGTTCGAAAAACAAGAGTTTGAATCCAACAAATTTGTCACTTTGTGAGAGCTCTCAAGTATACTATCTAAGACAAAATTGGCTCCAAGCCGACAAGCTTTCCTAGGGGTTCTCTCTCTATGTTGTCACAAACTACCTCTACGAGATCTGGTTTGCCCACTTGAGGTTTCCTAAGGAGTATCCCGACTTTAATTTACCCCCTTCTAATATAATGAGCAACTAGTGCGTTCATTTGTATTATCACTGGGGTCGCAATGGAGATAACTTTGACTCTAAACTTTCAAGGAGTACTAGTCAATTGGGTAGTGTGGAGCACTTTCCTATTTTGTTCACAAGGTTCCCTCTTGCGTGAACTACTTTAGGGTTCCTACAACCACCCCTCTTGTGAGCTTAAGGCTTATGCCAAAGGGGTTATGTTCTAGTTGAGTGGATGAGCTTTAGCTCTTAACCAACCTGCAAATAAAGTGTGTTGTATAGTGGTGTATTTTTTAATCTTTTGGATTAAGTAATTTGGTTTTGACCACCGTTGGCAACCTACAAGCACACGTGAATGTTAGAATTTGGTTTGAAGAGAGCCCTCTTTTCTTTGACTAGTGTTAGGTCCTTCACACAAATGGTTAGTAGTTCAAAAAGATCTACAATATTATAGAAAGAGGATTAAGTGTTGCTTTTGGTTCTCAAGATCACACTAGGTGCAAGAGAAGAGCATACACAACAAGTAACCCAACTAGATGAAAAACTTGTAAATCAACTAACTACCATAAAAATTTTGCAAATCAAGGTTTATTCCTAATTAATCCAAGTGCTTCTTAATGAAAGACTAAAATTGCTTTTGATTCCCAAGATCACACTAGGTGCAAGGGAAGAGCATACACAAATTTTAGCCTTGATTATTTATCAAGTGAAAAAGCTCTTAAACTAAAAGATTAAGTACATGCCAAAATGAAAGTTTATTCCCTTAAGCATAGAAATGAATGATGATTTTTCCTACTTACTCCAAATTAGCAAAAAGTGGTTTAGAGGTGCTTTTGGTTCCCAAGATCACACTAGGTGCAAGGGAAGAGCATACACAACCCTATTCCAAACTCTTTCAAAGCATGAAAACAAAATCACTCATCAAACCCTAAGCCAATTTTAACAAAAATCATTTATCAAACCCTAAGGTAATTTTGTTAGGAATATTACTCTAAAATCAAAAATTGACAATAATAATAACTAAAAATCCCTAAAAATGACAAAACCACAAAAATCGAAGTTGAAATTTCAAACTTTGAAGCAATTTTACCTGAGTGCACAGGCACACCTCCTAGTGCATGGGCACATTTTGTAGAGCATGGGTGCAGATCTTGAAGCACGTGCACATACAATCATACACATTCACACCTCTCGTAAATTTTACACGCTTAGTTATGCACAAGCGCATCCAGAAAGGCATATGCAAAGAATTTGATGCACATGCGCAAGTCACACACAGAGAGTAAAAATTAGTGATACACAGCGTGCCCAGAGATGCACAGGCACATGTTTTGATGCACATGTCCACCCTTTGATGCACATGTGCATGCCTTTCGTAGGTGATCAAAATACGACTTTTGACAAGGAATTTTTGAAAAAGATCAAAACTTTAGCTTTTGAGGGAATTTTGACAACACTTCACCTCCTTTTATCCTGCAAAGAACATGAAAACACAACTTCTACTACTAATCTAGTTGAAACAACTATCTAGTTTGAAAATTGATCTACAAAACTTTGAAAATTACTCTAAAAACTTTGAATTTAATCTAAAAATCTTGAGAAACTAATCTAAAAATCTTGAAAGTAATCTAGAAAGCTTGAAACTACACTAGAAAACTTGAAACTAAACTAGAAAACTTGAAATTAATCTAGAAATCTTGAAATGAAAAACTTTGAAACTAAGTTAAAAAGCTTTTAAAAATGAATGCAATGGGGTAAATGTCCCACCAAGCGTGCCAAATGATAACACCCCAAACTTTTACAAAGCAAATAGTATGACTAACTAGGAAAGGCTAACACCATTGCCACCTATAGTCAAGCTCTAAGTTTTAGGAATGTAACATCAATGATCAAAGCTTAAAAGTATGCTATGAATGTAAACTAAATGGAATTAAACATTAAGCTACAAAACATCCTTACTATGTATGAATTGCTAAACTAACATAGACCTAAATAGATCTAAGAGGGCAATCAAATTAGGTTTGTTGCTACTCCAAATAAGGTGAAATGGTCTCTCCAAATGACTACAAGATCATATTGGATACCCATCTACTAACCCCATTGAAGACTTTAGGCAATGATTGAGCTTGGCTATAAATCATATTTCTTATATGAGATGCAAATAAAAGCATGGTGTAAAGTTGGAAGATAGTACTTAGTCTTATTTATAGTTTTTCCTTTGAGGAAAACTTGCATCTTAGTGCATGTGGGACTAAAAGTATAAAGAAGATTAATAATTGTTAAACATGATTAAGCTTTGTTAATCGTAAGTAGTGAATTATCAAGTGATTAGGATGTGATGAGCCTTAATTAACCACTCAGGGTAAATTAGGAGGTTAGGATAGGGTTTTGAAGCCTTTTGAGACATAGTGGAAGGAAGTGGGGTGATTTGGAGGGGTTGGAAGAGGGGTTTAAGCCAATAACAAGGGAAAAATAGGCCTAATTAGCTAATAATCACTAATTGTCTATTTGGAAGAGGATTTTGACTTACGATTTATCGTAAAGTGGCATCCTGAATGCGAAAGAGGATAGGTAATCAAAAATGCACGTTGTTAATTGACCAAAATGGTAAGAAACGTTAGTTAATTAGTGGAAATCACTAATTATAATGGAAATGGTAAGAATGAGAGTGATTTGCATGTGTTTGGCAATAAGATTGCAAAAGTGGAATTTAGGTGTCTACATTTGCCCCTGTTTGAGGTGAAGTAAGTGACTTCACTTCAAATATAGTAGACAAGCATAAGCAAGTAAATTTTTGAAGAAAAATTAGTAGAATGAAGGATGCCCCCTTGAGTGTCGATGGGGTGATAGAAGAAGTCAATTGACGATCAAAACAGATAGAAGAAATAAGACAAGAATAAACATGATTGTTTATTTCCCCATGTGATTAGGAAGAAAAAATAGTGGAAATTTCACATTGTTGGGGGGAACATGACACCAATGTTCCATTTCAGTTGCCAATTTTAGTTTGTAATATGTGAGAATAATTCATGCGTAATCCGATGGAAGAATGTGACGAGAGATGATGATACTACCATGTAACATCATGATCTTATGGTTGTTGGTTATCCATTTCAAAAACCATCATGAAGGTTTGTTGGTTATCCTAAAAACAAAACCATCTTTTTTCGTTGTTGGCTTTCCACTTGCAAAAACCATCCCGGAGGTTATTGGATATCCGAAAACAAAACCATCCGTGTCATGAGCAAGCTTCAAGTAACGTGTTGCAATTTAAGGAAGGTTTTCCCATATTTTCACTAAGGGGGATGTTAAGAAAATATTTGTTAGTGCTTACATTATTTTTTATTCAAATGTATTTGTTACACCCGTATAATTATAAACGGGTTAATTTTTACCTATTTTCAGAGGTAGTTTTCCTACTCTGTGGATATATAATATCCAATGTATTACACTGAATAATAGAGAATAAATCGATCAGTTTTTGTGCAAGAATTTTGTTATACCGTTAGTTTTAAAAGATAATCTTTTGTAAAAAACCAACCTGTCAGGCTTCTTTCGCTGCGTGCACTCAAAAGCTCATTGTCGGGAAGAACTTCAAATCTCCATTGCATTGCTCCCACCTCCACATTTCTTCATTGTGCATCCATTCTAACTAGTTTACCACGCAACAACATCAAAACTTTTTCTTTTCAGCTACCACCATGTCTATTTTGCACTAAAAGACTTCCATGGCCAAAACCCTTGAAATCTTTGTATCTCACAAACTAACAACCGGGTACTACTAAATATTTGGCCACACCTCTTCCTCCTAGGAACCTTCAAGCTACAATAGATAGAAAATTCAAAGGTACCCCCATTTATTTATAGCAGAAAACTCCAAAATGTTTCCCTAAAGTCTTCTTGTTCAGTTTCCTAATGATTTAAAGAGCAGTTCGAGCCAAAAATTTGACTACAACTCTTAGAGAGAAAACCCAAATCGAAATGTTGATTTTTTTAAAAATCAAGGTGTGGATGACCAAATTATAAATATAGTAAGTGCCTCTGGTCCACACTTACTATAAATATAAAATTTCCGAAAATTACAAAATCCTCCGAGGAAGCAAGCTCATAAATCATTAAAATGGAAAACTAGGGAATTCAGCTCAAAAAAGCAAAAAATCCCGAAAAAGCAAAAAACAACATTCTAAAAATAGAAAGTGCTCAGAATGGGAATAAAACCTCTGTAACATTGTTCAAAACATGATAATAATCTAACAACACTAATTCTCGAGGCAAAAACAACATTTCCAAAAATAGAAGCTCCTAGATCCTAGTGGCTAAAAAATAGAAAGTTGTAGTGTTGAGTACAAAAATTTGTAGTAGGCTCCATTTTCAATGATCTCAATTTTTTTCATCTTCCCAAGGTTTCAAGATTGTTTCATAGCTCAAATAAGTCAAATCATCCTTCACATAGGTCTTAAGGTATTAAATTTGTCTTCGGGAGCAAGATAAAATACCACAGAGCACAATAAGTAAAACCTAGGGATATTGTGCAAGGCAACGAGAAGTATTAAAAAGGGGTAAAAATTTCCAGAGGCCATCATTTGTAGGTATTTATTCAGTTCAAAATCACCTACTCTCCCCTTAGTGAGTTGGTTCAAAACGAGCTAAGTTAGTGATCTCGGTGAGATGGAAGAGCCGATTAAATAAGCTAAGGAGATTTAGTTGGATTAGGCTTCTCAAGACAAGAAGGGGTGATTCATAGCATCATATTTATCTACATAAGAATCTAGGTATGTCTTCTCAAATGTTAGGACTTCCCATGATGATCAAGAGTAGACCCCATGATAATCTTCTTTTGCAAGTACTCCGGTGACCGACATCGTGGCAACTCCCGAAGAGCCGTTTCCATAGATTCAAGAAATGCTCGAAAATGGGCCAAGAACAACGCATCTCGTTGTCATTCATAGTATCATGGATATCTTTGGAATTTTGAATTCTAAGTAAAGAAAGAAGGCCTAGACAACTTCTTGCTTCTTTGATTGCACCTCCAAGAACTAGTATGTTGAAGTTGTTAGGCCTAAGACTGATAAGCCTATGGAGGAAATGACTCCTTCAGATTACGAGTTACCCGCATTTCATTGGGTCAAGCTTCACAAAAGGGTGACACTCATTTGTTCAAAGAATCCTCTTCATTCCTTCTTTATCAGACAGAGAATACAAGAAAACATTTGTACAATTGGAGGGATAGGTAAAAGCTCTCAGTGCTTACATTCAACCCTTCTCGGAACCCGATTCCACATCCTCTCTTACGATCGAAGACATCCCTCTAATCAGCAGTATTGACCCCATGAAGTCAAGAAAGCACAAAGATACATGATGTGGGGGAAAGCTAATGAGAAGTGGATTGAGAAAATCATTGAGCAAGGCAAGATATTGTGTCCATACCTCATTTCTCTCATCAAGTATGCTCTTGTAACATGGGCACAAGTGAACGAGGTAAAGGAAGAGTTTACAAGAAGTCAACCATTTTGGAGAGGCTCTCCCACTATTTTATAAGATTATTCCCTTGATTCTCACACCCTCATCAGTAGAAAAGTGTTCACATCAACTACCGATTACTTTTCTCAAGTTTGGATCTCAGTATCATGAACGCGAGATATGTACTTGCTCAAGAATTCCATATCTGAATTGGACTCTCACAAGTATTAGGTTTCTAAAATATTGAATGAGGTCTACCACTGTATTTAAAGGTTTGATTTTTTAGCTCCCTCCGCTCACTGAGGACTCATCATCTGAAGGTCTCATCATATCATTCCAGGAGCTAGTTAAGAAAAAGGCAAGTGAATCTCTCTCCTTCAATGAAAACAATTTAGAGTCCCCGAATAGTATCAGAAGTTTCATTGCTGCAATTGCAATGGATCACAAAGAATGGCTTCATCAATGTAAGAAGATTAGTGAGGTCCCCAAGACATGGACTAAGGTGTTGGGATGCATTTGCATTCCAAAGGAAGATTAGTTGACAACTGTGATGGATCAATTCACCAAAGAATTCAAGGTGCAGGAACCCACTCTAGTGACCCATCATCCGGAGGCACGATTGATTCGGTTCATCATCATAGGGAGCATCTTCATCAGATATGCCAAACTCTCCCTTCTTCATTATCTCCCCTTTCTAATTCTTCGTTGGGCATAATCATTGTATTTTGTCTCATTCACTTAAGTGACTTCATAAAGTTACATTGTAAAAGTCCTTTTAATTTATAAAAATGGAACTTATTTCTCACTTCCTAGGAAGGTGAAAATTCACGAGTTGAATGAGACCATGAAGAGTCATGTGGGGTAGGCAAAGAGTCAATTCACATTGCTATAAACTAGGATCTCCTCTCCATTCCAAAGGATTTCGGAAGTTAGTATTTTTGTAGCTATTGTGAATTATCAGAGCTTGATTGAAGCTTTGTACTCATCACTACACATGAAATAAAGGCCATTTTTCTTCCATCTCCCTTTCTCACGTTCCTTTTATTTCTCTCTTATGCATTTTGCAAGCATAGTGATCCCACAAGAACTTTGTATGTTTGATAGATAAATCCAAGAACTTTGTGTTGGGTTTATTCTTCTCACTAGATAGCTTCATTGTTGCTTTCCTCTATATTGAATGTTGAACTACTCCGATTACTAGGTGTGAACTTTGCAATTAACCTACTCACGTGGTAATCTTTGTTTCCTAATTTCCCTCCTTCACCTCTCATCGTTGTAATTTCCTCCCTTATACCCTATACTAGCACTTTGTCACAGGTTTAGTGGAGTGTCCCTTTATGATCGCCAGCCTGTTTGGCCAACCCACAACATTTAGGTAGGATTAGATTAGTTGTCATTCAATAATGGGAGATGCACCATTCAATACAGAGGGGTGTAGCCCCATGAACATTGGTGGAGACACCTAATTTACCCAACTGAGAATTTTTCTCACAAACACATCATTAATACACAACAAGAAGCAACCATACATCAAGCACAAAAATAGGGACAACATGATACAACACAAGTACACTTCACCCATAGGGTCACTTACTCTTTCTTAGCTTCCATGCTTCATTTTTTCCACTTCATGCTTTCACTTGTCTCTTCAAAGACACACTATCGCCATTACACTCTACATGGTTATCGTGTATGCATATATTATCTACTTTGTGTTATCAAGTATTCACAAAACAACATAATGTTGAGGCAAATGTAGACACAAAATCACACACTTGGGTACATTTCTAGGTCCTAACAACATACTTGCATTTATATGATTCCTAAGTGAGAAAACTAGTAATTGATTGTTGTCTTTGGCCTCTTTTATGTCTTTCTTGCTTTCTCTTTGGTCTTACACACCCTACAACCCAGTCTAAACTTTATTGCTTTATCTTTCATGACTTTGAACACTAGTGCCGAGCCAAGACACTAAAACCTAGGCGTCCTTATCCCTTTGGGATCCCCTAACCTCTTTCTATCTTGCTCGCTATTTTTGGGCCTCTTTTATGTTTTGGGCATCTTATTTTCTTATGGGTCAACCTTCTGGTTGTCAATTACAAAACTCAACCAAGGGAATCATATAAATAAAAAGCTATGTGACTAAAATAAAAGACCAAACTCTAAACATTTATTATCATCGCCTAACCTTGCATTCAAAGGCATCTAAGAGCATCAAAGGAATCCATCTAACATCCATTCAAGGGACAAAAGACTAAATTTTCTCGCATACATTGCATAGGAAGGGGAATTTCATTATTACATTCACACATATATCTACATTCGTACATATAGCTATCATTTATTATCACATGCACTTGCATAAGGGCTTCTTAGGGCACGATTCTATCACACACACACAAGAAATACATGGATTTTGAGATGTAGTGCAACACTCGGTTATAAGTTCACTCTCGCCAGTGACAACCGCTGTGCAGAGTCAATTTGACTCCCCATATGGCATATTTTCTTTTTGGGATTTAATGTATTTTGAGAGTTTTGTAGGTGAACATCTCTTTCGCAGTTACGGGTGAACTCAATGATCATATTACGACATATAGGTGACCAACAATGACTATCAATGACATTTGTGCGACACCAGAAAAGTCATATTCTAGCCACTTTCGTAGTCACATGCAACAAGGAGCAAACTCGGTGCTGGGAGCCCCTGACCCAGTCTAGGCACCCTAGCCTGGCCTTATCCAATAGTCACAAAATTTAATCTAGGAATTAACAACACAAATTCCTTCATGTTCATCAATTTTCTAGTCCAGATCGGTTCAGGATCGCATGCAGATCAGCCATATCTTGTCCTCTCTCTTTCACTTAGGGTTTCATATTTTATTAGCTTATTGTTTGTGTCAAATCTGTATTCCAACATTTTTTTATCATATGCGTCTCTCGCAATATTAAGGTTTAGCAATAAATATATTTTTTAAAAAATCATTAGCTTATTAATATGTTTGGGATTGTTGGAATTTGGTTTGGAGGCATGTTTGTGTTTGTATTAGGTCCATTGATTGTTGAACACAAGACCATCTTATTTTCTTCTAATGTCATGCTTGGGTTCTCATTTATTCTCATATATATGTCGATGGATAAATTGATGGGTATCCACCAACACTCTAGGAATCTAATTTCCTCTAATTGAATGGTGCAGCTCCATATTATTATTCACATGTGAAATTAAACTCAATGGTGGCCTTATGACCGATGATCCAACAGAACACTCCATGAATCTGTAGTAAAAGCTTGCAAATACTGCAAGGGAGGAATTTTCTTGAGAGGCGGGAAAGGGAGTGGTAAAAGAGAGGGGGATCAATGTTACTGGTAGAAAATTATATTCCTACAACCATTAACAAGAATATTTCAACATACAGATTTAGAAGAAAAACAATTTTGCAATTGGCAACAAGACAATTTGAGATCAAGAACACAAAGTTTCAATAACCTCCTTATAAAAAAGGCAACAAAATCCTTCCTTTTCATTGATGTTTTGGAAAAATTGTACATAGTGAGAAAAAGAAGAACATAGAGGTGAGAAAAAGAGGAAAAGCTATCTCTTTTGCTTCTTCACAAGTAGTAATCTCTCATGAGCACACAAAATTGACAACGTTTAAAAATGAGGGTGGCATTACAATTTATAGAATTTAGGATGAATCTTTGCATACCCCCACATGACCATTCATATGTCCCTCACAACATGTGACTTTTTAAATCCTTAGGGATGAATTTAAGTCCCCTTTTATTAATTAAGGGTGACTTATTACAATGTTTGCTAAAGTCACATCTAAATTAATGGGATGAATGTCATGATTTCTCATGACGAAGAATTAGAAAGGGGGAAAGAGGAGAAAGAAGGAGAGAAGAGAGGGAAGGATAACACCATTGAAGATGCCACCTCTGCTGAAGATTAGCCTCTGTGAGATACCTTCGAATGATCGAAAATTGTAGCTTCTCAAGTATGTTGAGTGAAGAAGTGAGGGGCACTTAATCACTAGACCATTGATGACCTTTTGTGACAATGCTACCTTGGAGGGAAAACTCTAATGAAGTTCACCCTGAACACTTTACCGATGATGAAAGCTTGCTCCTTTGGATGATGTAAAGACACCTCGAACCGAGTATTTAGAAACAATGTTGAAATATTACCTTGATGACCGTGGGTGTTTCTCATGAAGATACTCTTTGAAGAAGATGAATATTGAAACCGACCACTCGCCATGTTTCATTGAGAAAGATTGATCTTGGAATGATGCACTTTCCCGTACACATCGAGAAAGAAAACAATGAACACTGATGAGTACACCATTGACAATAGTGAAGAATGCTCCGCTACCTTGAATACTCATTAGTAGCTTGAGTAATTTTCAATGGTGTACTCATCAGTGTTCATTGACGATGCTCTTGCTACCTTGAATACATTGAGGACCAAAATTAGGAATCCACCTATATGAGTTGCAATCCAACTTTCACTCCACCGCAAGCATGAACTTCTCATTATCAATTTCAAGGAGAATTTCCCCAAAGAGATGGTCACCGCTTAGTGATAGGTATAGATTCATATGTTTTGAGGTTGGAATTTTCCCTCTGAGACACATTATGCTTTCCGAATCCATGAAGGCCAAAATTTGCTTGCAATTTGAGTATCTGACCTCTGTGAAGGCTTGAATTAGCAAGGAATGAAAAGGAGGAGTAAATTTGAATCTCACACCTATTGATGGCACTTTTCTCGTACCTAGAACGAGAGTTTACTATATTTGGAAAGTTGAAAATTTTCCCTCTTTTGACATTTTCACCTTCGATCACCTTTCTCATTCTTCTGGATTTCTTTTGTGCACACTACCCTTGTTGAAACTGCCCAATGTGAGACCTTACAAAAAATAGTAAGTGTTTGTGTAGGAGCTTACTATTTTTATAAACCATCTTTCTCGGACCTCGATTTTGGTGAAATCATTGTTTTTATATGGGTTTTTGTCTTCATCTCACCTCGAAATTTTATCTCAATCCAGTCTTAAAAGGAGAAATTAAATTCTAAAATTTTGGGGGCGAGATAATGGGATTTTCTCTATGTAAAAATCCATATTGTGCATGCAAAATCTTCCAGTTGGGTTCTCAAGGAGCCTATAAATGTGAATGAATGCAAAAAGCTCGTTTTGATTCATGGCCTCGGTCTTCAAGATATGAACTATCTCACTTTGTGGGTTATGGGGTCTTGCTTGAAGCCTTTAAAAATTTGCATTTTTTTGATAAATTTCTTATTTTTAGATCATGAGAACATGTGTGCAATGGATGGATATTGAAAATTATGAAGGAGGAACTCTAGAAAAAGTTTGCTAGAGTTCCAGTGCAAATGGAGACATGTGGGGGCAAGAGCAAAAATGGCTAAGTTTCGTATATATATAGGCTTGGCTACATTTAGGGAGGAAGGGGCACATTTTTTTCCCTCTTGTACCCTTTGGAAAGGGACAATGAGACTAAAAAGTGTGCCTTTCCCTAGCTTTCCACTTGTCACTCATGCACAAAGTGAGTAGATGGAGGAGGGGGCTGAAATTAAGCACCTCGGGGTCACTTTTTAGTCGTATGAAGAACCTAGAGGAAGCAAGGAGGGGGCCAAATATTTTTTTCCCCTTATCCCCTTGAAAAGGGACGATAGGGACACAAAATTGTGCCCTCACCCCTGGTTGACACTTGTCACGCATGCGGGAGCTGAGGAGGGGGCTAGAAAAAGTGGTCATGGGGCTAAATGAAGTCATCGGGGTCACATGGGGTGACCATCATGCCTAAGGTGGGGGTGCAATTTTATTTCCCCCTTATTACCATGGTACAATGGGGACAAAAAGTTCACCTCAGCCTCATGTTACCACGTGGCACCCAAGAAAATTTGCTAAGTATCGAACATGTACCTTGGGCGACAACTTGAAATGGACATATCTTAAGCTCCCAGGATGAATTTTTTCACACTTATTTATATGAATTTGGCTGAAAATTACCATTTTAGAAATATGGGATGGGTATAATTCCTTTATTCTTCTTTAAAAATTTTCAAAAACCACTTTTTTTCTTGGGGTCACGAGTCACAGTTGTGCATGCAAATAATGAGTTTCTAAGAAAAACACATGGGGCTTGGGATGAATCTAAGATTACCACTAGGTAGATAAATGAAAATTATTTCCATTGATATTTTTTTGGATCCTAACTCATTATAGAGCTCCCAAAATCATTTCCTGAAGCTCGGGTGCTCTTTCATAGTGCAAGCTCCTTTGGCCTCAAAAAGCCACTTTTGATGAACAGTTCCTAAACCTTTGAATATCTTGAGAATATTCCTAAATCAATTGCACAATGATCCTAGCTCTTTAATACACCTCCTTGATGGATTTTGGACTTCAACATAGCTCGTGGGGTGTGTAATTGTCTTTGAGAGGTCGATGGTAGCCCTTCCTAAGTTTGCCTAAGAATCCGCCTTGAAATATAGTGCCTTAAGTGCTTGTATAATTTTGATTTCCCTAAATCACATATGGGGAAGGGTGACACACACATATGAACACTAGAAGGATAGGATAGGACTGATATGGGAATAGGTGACCTAGGGGGTGTCAGGAAAGGTATATAAATTTTGACACTAGGGTATGGTTGTCCCATTTTCAAGTGAATTTTTCCCTTGCAAAAACATGGTACAACACATATATATGTAAGGAGAGAATTTTTCTCAAAGCTTGCAATTGGTCCTGATTTCGGTTTTTTTAATTGGCTCGTTTAGAGAAAAAGGAGGAACTACATTATCCAGACTGATTGATCTATATAGGAAGATGCCTCGAGTAAAAAGGTGAACCTTTTGCGTTGCCATTTTCCTTCAAAAAAATTTGATCAATATTTTTCCTTAATACCTCTATATCTTGAGGAAGCCCAAATGAAGCCTTGCTTTGCAAAGAAGTTGGGACATTAATGCTAGTGTTTATATTCACATTTTAATTACTGAAACCACCAACTTCCTCTATGAAACCATTGCTAAACATTGATAATTGTGAATCTTTGTCTGAGGAGACCCCTATTATTTGTAGCAAGTTGTAGCCTATTATTTACAACAAGTTCTTTATTTTTTGAGTATTTACAATGAGCTCAAACCGTTATGCCCGAGACCATAAATAAGTTTTAACTCTTGTAATTGCTTTGTAACACCCGCTCAAAACAAACTTGTATGGGAACACAAAGTGGTTTAAGCTCATGTTTTTGCTAAGTTGCACTCCACTCGAATAAAAATATCTAGCCCCCGTGATGAGACCACAACCTTATAAAGATATGAAATTATTGAACATAGTAATAATACTAAAAGATTCAAATTAGAAATGGACAGTACAAAAAGTAAAAATATAACAACAGAGACAAAAATTGAAAAGGCAAAACCTTAAGGTAGATTTTCATTTTTTTGCACTTTTCTTTTTCTTATTTGTCAAGTTTTATAAAAAGATTTTAACTAATGTGTACTTTGAGAAATAACGGGATAACGAATAGGGAAAAAGAAAATACACATCAAACTATAATTAAATGTAATACATTTAAAAATAATTGGTTCTTCAATAAGATACTAAGGTAACCAAAAATCCAAGCTAGAAAAAATGGAAACTATATTATTTTACAAGCAAGGATTTCTTGTAAAAGAAAAATACAATTTACATTCAAGAGTATGTTGCATGTAAGACCAATTCCACAAGTATTGGTATAAATACAATTTGTAATTTATAGTAAGAAAAGAAACGAGAGGAATATTTTAAGTCGATTAAAAAGTTCTCACCGTTAATTGATGAATTTATGTGTAAATAAGCTAAATGTTTTTAATCATATGATATGCAATTTTTCATATCCATAGGTGCCTACACTTATCGTAAGTGGAAGATTGAATTTATTCAAGGATGTAATTGTCATTTTTTCATAAAATTCAGAATAGCTTCAAATAAATATATTCGCAAGACCTTAAATGAACTATTTCCATAATACCTACTGATTAATCTTCTTCCTTTATATTGTTTATACAAGACTTCAAGCTATAATTTCTAGGATCACACATCTATTTGACCCAAAACTCTCTCTCTCTCTCTCTCTCTCTCTCTATATATATATATATATATATATATATATATATAGTGTTAGTCAATTTAGGCCTATGTTGTTTTGGAAAGGCACTAGGAGCGAAAGACATTTCTTATTTCGGAAAATAAATTTTTGGTTGAACCCAATGATAATGTAAAAATACACTACATAATTTATCATAATTTATTCAATGCAATTAATTTAGCTATGTCACATAGTAAAAACTAACTCGACCATCTAAATGATGACTCGAGTTATAACATATTCTACATTCAAAGATGAATGGTGAATAAAATACCTCAAAACAGTCCAACAGAGAGGTTGAAATTAGGATGGAATTATGGGGTAGAAAATGGTGTCTAAAGCAAACTTATAACTCTATATAATTTGATGAATCTATAATTTATTTTCCAAATACTTGATTGGATTTTTAATCTAATAATATTACCATTGACAAATCTCATATCAAATGTGATATACTATTAAATGAATTATTACCAGTTAACATAGTATTAAAGTTATTTTATTGAATTACCAATCCCATTTACATATTTGCTTACTTTAATATCTAAATCAAATGAACGGAAAATGCAATAAGGAAAATATACACTACCTCTTTCTAATGTTATTTGCCTATTCTAATTGAACTCTCGCTTCCCATTAAACTAGTGTCCACTTTTCTTATCCAACAATTCTTGTTACATAAAATCATTCTCCTTTCCTCTTCTTCTTCTTTTTAAACGTGTACCCCCAATTCCCTTTTTAATTCATAACTCCACTTCTTCTAAGTACCAAAAGTTAGTTTGAAAATAATTAATATTCAAGTGATAATCTTCCATTTTTAGCGATTTGAGTTCAACTACACTTCAACTAATCAATTGAGGTTATTTAATTTATTTATTACTAAACAATAGTGATCGACAATGTAAGAATTGGGTTTTTGCACTTCGATTTTACTTAAATTTTTTCAACCAATCACAATCAACTATTTTTATTTCATATGGTCTATGCAATAGTTTTAAACAATATATATATTTTTATTCATTTACAAATACTAATTTTCATGTATGTGATTGGTTGATAGATTTTTCTCCTTATTCTCCTTATTCCCATACAACAAAATGATGTCATAATTCATTCTATTTTCATGGAACACTTCCCTATTTTCATGGATCACTTCCCTATTTTCATGGAACACTTCCCAAACAATTTTTTTATGGAGACCAATATAAATTTTTGTTGATTTAAATTAACAACTCAAAATACAAAATAGCCATAAAATTCTCTATTTTCATAGAACACTTCTCAAGCAATTAATTTTATTTGTAGAACAATATAATTAATTTGTGATTTTAAATTAACATTTCACTTTTGAAGCTATTTTGTGTTAAATATTAAAAAAAAACAATACTATGTCATAATTCATTCTATTTTCATGGAACAATTCCCAAGCATTTTTTTAGACCATTTTTTTTTCTAGATTTAAGCTATTTGATCCTAATTACTTTTTAAAAACAATAATAATACCTTTAAAACAATTCAACAAACACTAATCATTTTATATTTATACAACCCATACACACTTCTTTATAACATAATTACTTTAAATCAATTTAATGTCATTTACTTTAAAACAATAAACAATTCACCATAAAGACATTTTCATGGAACACTTCCCAAGCAATTTTTTTAATTGGAGAGCAATATAATTTTTTTGTGAATTTAAATTAACATCTCACTTTTGAAGCTATTTGATGCTAAATATTTAAAAAAACAAGACTCTATCATAATTCGTTCTATTTTCATAGAACACTTCCGAAAGCAATTTCTTTTTATGAGAGCAATATGATTTTTTGTGGATTTAAGCTATTTGATGCTAATTATTTTTTAAAAAACAATAATAATACCGTTAAAACAATTCAACAAACACTAATCATTTTATATTTATACAACCCATACACACTTCTTTATAACATAATTACTTTAAATCAATTTAATGTCATTTACTTTAAAACAATAAACAATTCACCGTAAAGGCAGGGACTAGTCGCATTGTGACTCTTGTTATTGAATAAGTCAATCACAAAATATTTAGTTAATAATACTCTTGTGTATTTTTATTATTATAGAATTATAATTAATTTAACACCCTATTTGAATAAGACAATTTATTTAATGGATATTGAATCTTAATATGCATTGGTAAATTATTTTTAAAAAAACTCGTATCTTTATTATAATCATGTCATATTTTGATATGATTACAATATAATCTAAGCTAGGAAATTTGTGGATTTCTTATTTAAACTCTATGCCCACTAATAATAAAAATAATACCTCTTATAACCTATAAAAGGATTCTAAGGCCAATTAATTGCACAATTCCTCAAACACATCGATTTCCTTATTTATCTCGCCTCTTTCGATGATACTCTTCCTCATTCTCGAAGGTAATTTATTTTCTTACACATATCAACTCTCACCACCACACATATGCATGGTTAGTGTTAACATTTAAAAATCAAATGTTTGAAATAAAATCTCTATAAATTATATTCAACTATTCCATTTCTTTTTACATATCATATTCATATTCATATTTAACCCCAAGGATTTAACATATGAAATTTAAATCATTTTCAAGAATCCAATTTATTCTTTATTTGAAAACAAAATTATATTCACATCATAAGAAGAATATAACAATTGAACAAATCACCATAGGGTAAAATCTATAATGTGCGAAAAAAAGAAAACAGAAGTTAAGCTCTTAAACCATCCAGTTGAAAACATATATAAGTATTGTAAATACTAGAAATTTAACAACATATTTTGTCTCAAAATTTGGGATGTGACATGAAAGATAGGGTGAATGCTTTGAAGGGGAATCAAATTAAGCATAAAGGTCTATTAATGAGCTTCCCTGTGCAAGGAAAACCATTGTAAAGAATAGTGTTGTAAGTATCTTTATGGTAAGAGAGTGCCTTTGTAATGACAACCCCATTCCTTTTAGAAATAAGGACCCACATTTTATGAACTAGTTAATGTAATTCTTAGTGGTCTTGGGTTAAAACATCATGCCTTAATTATAATATGACTAGCAATTGCAAATGAGTTGCAAGTTACGCCGGAGAGGGCTTGAATTTTATGTGTATAATTTTACTCAAAGAACAATTCCAGTGTAAAGATAAAGAAGGGAAAGGTGTAGAGAGTCGGTTCTTCTATCGGCCAGCTATGGTTGCCAGTAAAGTAAAATAAAAAACAGAACCATGAGTTAACACCGCAGTCACTCATGATGTTCTCAAGCCGGCCACTCCTAAAAGCAAGGGCACCAAAGAATGGTTATTGCCAAGTCTAAAATGTCATTTAAAGGATGTGGAGTCAAAGAATAGTAAATATCTATGACTTACAAAAATATCTAAAATCCGGCAACCTGTAAAGTTAAGCCACCGGAATTTGACACTTTCCAGCAATGCCTTCTTCAAAGTAAACGCTCTAGCGAATTAATGCTTCAAACTTTGATCTATTTGAAGATGTTTTAGAATTAAAAATTTGTTTTGCCTTAATGTTGAATTTAGAATAACTTAGTTATTTTGTGCTTTGTAGGCCCCTCTTGGAGTGTTCCAATTCTCTATTTCAACAAACTTTATGTTTATAGTCTTTGTGTTATGTAATTGGGAGTTGTCCATCACGTCCATTTGTTAAAATGATTAATCCTTTTACCTTAGTGTTTGGTCCCACATTTAAAGGAGAAGGGAACACATTGAAGGTTTATATGTGGAACTGTTTCCATGATTAAGTGGAGAAAGTTAGGCTCCACATGCCTTAGCATATGTTTTTGATGAAAATGCTTAAGAGTAAAATTAGTTAAGGAATGAATTAGAATTGGAAAATTTACGGATTGTTAACAATTCTAATGAATAATTGGGGTTGAATACATAACAACACATGGACCAATGCAATAAGGATGTGGAAAATTAAGGCTACGAAGGGTAAAGAACTTCAAAGTGTTTTCATTTCCTCATTTTCCTTTATTTTAGGCAAGAATATACTCATTAGAAGGACCTTAAAATATATATATATATATATATAATATAATGGGAATATTTTCATAGTCCAAAAGGGAAACATTTCATGGTAATTATCTCTCCATATAATTCAAAAACTTTGGGGCCTTAGAAATGTGGAATTTTTCATTTTATACTCGCTTTTTCTCTTAATTTCACCATCATTGTTTGTCCATAATATTATAAATACGACAATAACATTTATATATATATGTACCTTTCAGACGTTATAATTCGAGGAGAGGAGATATTGTTCTACTCCCAAGGAGGCAAATTGCTTTCTATTTTGGAAGGAGATAAAATTAATTGAATTAACATAACTTTACAACTACAATTTGATGTAAAACTATGTTAATTTAGATTTTTCTTTCTCAAACTTCAACAAATGAGGTGATTTACTTAACTTAGTAATTGTTGTAAGACATTTATTTTCTATTTGATGAGTTCATTAAGGTGTGAAATAGTTATTTTGGTTTGTTTAGATGCTAACCTCTCTTATTTCCTTCCTATAGTTAAATGTATAATATCTATTTTGCTATAGGAAATTAGATATTTCATAATTGTTACATTAGGATGTGATTTTTCTATTATATTGTTTGAATTCATTTCACATAGAGGTATTACTACTAAATGTACTCGTAAATTTTCTTCAAACTCCTACACCATCACGCACACAAGTACATGAAAAATATATACTTAGTACATTATCGTTGTATTGCATTAAGTCTAGGAAGCTATATTGAGAGAAGTTAGATCTCGGCCCAGTTTGATTCTTGTTTTCTTCCTTAGCCTTCCCCACTTTTTAGTTTTTTAACATGATCCACCATTTGTACACTATAATCAATGTAAATATCCACTACTTTTGATTTTCTTTGCTATTTTGGAATAATAACACACTTTAATGAGTTTTAGAGAGCCCTTGGTTATTTTTGAGTCTATCCGAATGTCCCCGAAAAGGTAGGTCACATGTTGTTATTCCAACCTTTAGTTATTTATAAATTGTAAACCAACATGACCCGTGCATGTTCTTATGATAACTTTAGTTTTTCTTTCTTGTTGTGTGTTTCCTTTCCTCATGTCTTTCCCTTTCCATTTGCATGTTTTTTTCATTTTCTCCTTTCTCTCATTTGTTCTTATGTTTTTGAATTCCCTCTTGAAATAATTTGACCCCATACCCAATGGATAATACTTCTAAGACATTATGGGGGTCCTCCACACTTTTCTCACCTTATAGGAAAACCAAAGTCTATCCCTAGTGAAGCCACTTATCATCATCAAATTTCAATTTCACTAAAATTTTATGGTAACCATACAATTTTTTTGAAAAAATCATTTTGAGACAAGCGTAATTTGAAAGCTACCAAAAACCCATCTTTGTACCTAAAAGAAACCAAGTTAGCACCTAGTCAAACTTTTTGCCTTGTCCCACAAGGTGAAAAGCCTAACTCTTCTCGATCAAAAATTTCACCTTGTTCGATAATGTGAAAAATCTAAAGCTTCTCGATCAAAAATTTTATCTTGTCTCGATAAGGTGAAAAGACCGACTCTTCTCAACTAGACTTTTCACCTTTTATGATGAGGGGAATAACTCCGATTTCTGTCGTGCAAAGCATTTAAGACTCCCTAGATGGACCTTTCAAGCATGCCAATATTTATGGGCCAAAGTTAATATAAGTGATTACACAAATATTTAAATAAATAAATGCTAAATCTAAATATGTAACATCGTAGATATAGACAATTAGAGTATAGATTTGACCCAAGCAAATAAGCTATTTAAATATGAAACCCTGGTTGTAAATGAAAGGATAAAATACTTAGCTAGTTCGCAAATAATCTTGGACTGGCTTTGAGCTAACAAATTGATGAACAGGAGGAGGGAAGTGTCGCACCCAAGCTCAAAAAATTGTGCGATTGCAGGATTTTCCTAGGTCAGCTCCTAAACAAGGTCGGGGTGCCTAGGGTGTTGAAACCTCCTCAGGTTCTATGACTACTTAGAACCTCATAAAACTAATTTCGTAGGGTCATGAGATATTCGTTAGACGTCACCTTTAATTGCATATATGTCATTGTACTTTGTTATTGTTTTCCTAAAACCTGTAAGAAGAAAGAGCACTTGTAAAACCCCAAAACACATCAAATCTTAAAAAAAGACGGTGGGAAGTCAAACTAATCACGGCAATCACCCAAATGAGTGAACTTATGATCCAAACATTGCACTTCATTTCAGACTCCATGTATTTTTGCGCGCGTGTGTGTAGAATTGTTCCCTAGGTGGCTCTTGTGTGAGTCGCACTTGATAGTGAATAATAGCTAGATGTAGAAAATGTAGATAGATGTGTGCATGGAAAAATGAACTTCCCCTCCTATGAAGTGTATGCAGAAAAATGTAGTCCCTTGCCCTTGTGTGGATGTTATATGGATGTTTAAATGCTCTTGTAAATGCCTTTGGATGCAACCTTAGGTGGAGATAGTAGATGCTTAGTGCTTGGTCCTTTATTATGATCACATAGCTTTGTATTTATATGATTCCCTTGGTTTAATTTCATAATTAATCACTAAAAGGATGACTAGTAAGAAATAAAGATGTCCAACAGCTAGAAAATACCTAAAAGATGTGAGAAAAGTACAAAGAGGTCGAGGTCACCCGGAGGGGATGGGGGTGCATGGGCATTGACATCCCGGCTAGGTGTTGGTGTTTAGAGTGAGAGATGTTGAAGTAAGGGAAAATTAGACTAGGCAAGAAGATGTGTAAGATCAAGAGAGAAAGTAGAAAGTAGGAAAAGAGGCAAAACACAATGATCAATTAGTACTTTTCTCGCTTAGGAATCATATGAATAGTGGTATGTGATCGGACCGATAAATACCCAAAGTGTGTGATTTAGTGTCTTAATAAGTGTGGGTTTTTCGTTGTTTTTTTCATTGATGAATCTCATTCTTGACTTTATCTCTTATTGTAATCACTAATTCACACACTTATTATGTACATATAGCCTCTAAATATTTCATTTATATGTATGATTCCCAAGTAAGATAATTAGTCATTAACAACACTTATTTTGCTTTAATATTACTTTTATCCTTCTTATCTTTATTACTTATATTTTCTATATTTACACCTTAAAATTTTGCACACTAGCTGACATCCTATTCAACTCGAATCCATTATTTTATATTTTTGACACCTGTACATAAAATCGACCATTAGGTTTAAGAGCGCTCAAATGCTACTTTCTCCTCTAGGTGCTTTTATCCTCCTCCCTTTTTCTAAATTTTTGGATGTTACATCTTTCATGTCTTTGTTTACTACCCTAGGTCAGCCTTTCACTTGTTAATGATGAAACTATAGCAAAGGAATCATATATATACATGTCTTATTTAACCTCATTAGGGGAAAACATTCAAGAGCCATATACATCGACAAGGAGTTAATATTTTCTATCAATACATCAAGGACTGCATACTTCACTACATAAGGGGTCTATTTTGAATTCCATACCACACATTTTTCACCGAGACGAAGTAGTTGTCAGAGCCGTTCTTCTTTGTTTCACCGACACTAAGGTAACCTAGCTCAAGGGACATTATTCCAATCACACACACACACACACACACACACACACACACACACACACACACACACACACACACACACAATAACTATATTGAGTCTGAAATGAAGTGCAATGCACAATGAAAATCACATTGGGGTGACTTCTAAGGTTAGTTTGACTCAAGCATATATATTATTTATTCATCAAATGTGCGTTTGAGTATTAGGCATGGAACTAGGGTTTGTTTTGTAGGTTCGGGTGTGACAAAGTAAGAGTGCAATGAATATGATGTGACCTATAGTGAACTAAAAGTGATAAGAAGCGATACATAAAGAACCTAAACTAAATCTATTCCCTAGATACAAAGCACCAAGAATAGACACAAGTGTCCATGTGGCCCCATCCCATTCCAAGAGTTTATGTCCTTAAGATCCTCACATTCCATTTTTTGAAATAGAGCTCAAATAATCCGTAATTAGCCTTTCCAGACCAATCTCTAGTCCGTAATCAATCTAGACCTATAGTTACAAGTTGAGTCATTCTAAAAACTCTATCTACCACTTTTACTTATACTTATTTAGATAGATCTCATATATTATTGTTATATCTATATGATCATAAGTATCCTTACATAGATTTAAATTTCATTAAATCAATTCTCTCCTATAATTATGGATTTCGAGGTCCTGGTGCATCTTGTTTGAATTATGCTCGACTCATTTCGATCGAAACCTTCCAACTACACCCATTGATCTCTGGTCTCTTGGGAATATCTCGAAACATGACATGGTTATTTTTAGTTTGATTGGATGAACTCATGCACGAGGATTAAGTGTTTTCAACCCTTAAGGTAGTTTTTTTGCTATAGAATATTGGAGTCTATCTTTGTTAGGAATTATTTTAATTAGTACTACACATGTAAGTCTTTGTGTTATGTTATTAGTTGGATTGTTATAACTATGAATAATATTCTGGGTTAATTGTTATAACACCTTCCAATTTTCTAGGAGGTTGTTTAGCTATGTAAATGGATATATCTTAGTGTGTATTGAGTGAGTGAATATATGGAGATTATTATTGTTTATTCTACTAAAACTCGTACTCAGCTTTTAGATTTGGTATTAGAGCTAGGTTTTGAGAGAGACAATAGAATGGAAAAATATTTGTATTGAGATTTGCAGTCCCGTTTGGAATTGGAGTCTTACATTATCTCAGCTACACAGAGTTCCGAACTTTTATTACATAGGTTCATGACATTTGAGAATGGCATCCACCCATTTCCTGACGAAATGCTCTCCACACAAAATTTGACTATTATTTTCAATAGTATTCAGCATGTTGGTTCAAGTGTACATCATGAACATTACGGTCAAATAGCTCTTTTATGGACACACTGTTAAAGGTCGGCACCGCATTTATTAGTCATCTTGTACACACTTCAATTAGTGGCCCTTCGAATAACACATTAAATTAAAAGCAAGCTGGAGATATCACGTGATCTACAGTGCGGTCAACAAAATTGTGCCTGGTTCGTAGCATGAGAAATAAGAGAGTGGATCTCTATCGCCACTTGTCAGTCACCATCAATTTGGATTGTTATGCGACTATGTGTATTTAGTTTTATGGAAGGAGGTCTGCAAATTCATGATCAGATTGTGATCTACATGGAAGGTTCACGAATTCCAAATTCATTATTTGGCTGTCAACACACATCAAATTCATAAAATCTTTCCAACCGGCCGCATCATTTGTATCTAGATGCGGTTGATCAAAAAGATCTATGGAGGTTAGTATATGGAAAAGAAATAACACCTTCAAATCCAACCAAATTGGTATAATGGGAAACGAGGGATGATAAAGCCAAAGCCATTATCGACCTTGCCCTTTTAGATTCTGAATTACACTATGTTGATCTGGAGAAAACATAAAAGGAAATGTGGGATACTCTGAGCAAACTATTTGGTTCAAAAGTGGTAAACACAAAATTTTCTTTTAAAAGTCAATTGTTTAGATTCAAAATGGATGATGGAGTCACCATGTCTAGTCACATTAATGATTTCAGATCACTAACTAGAAAATTAGCAGAAGTTAATGCTCTTATTGATGATGAGGATGCAAAAGCAATATTACTGAATAGTTTGCCTCCCAAATACAACAATGTAGTTTTTACTCTTGGACAGATGCCTTCTAAAACTCTTGAAGACATGATTTCAGCTCTCCTATCTGAAGAGAAGAGAACTAAAGAAGATGTAGAAGAAGAAAAATCCATGTATACAAAAAGGAAACATAGAAACTTTACTAAAAAGGAAAGTGAAGTGGAATGTTTCTACTACACGAATAAAAGACATAGTATGAGATTCTCGCAAAAATAAAGTATAGAGATATACTCAATGGGAAGCTTACAAATGAAGCCAATGTAGCCACTGATGAAGATTCATTAGGAGAAGATGAACCCGCACAAAAGTTGTGCGGATATGTGTTTGATGATCTCCTCTTCTAAAAAGTCACTCATCGGAGGATGGAGGCAATGGAGGTTGGAGGTCGATCAATGACCTCTCGTCGATCACCCTCAATGGGTTGCATAAAGGTTTGGTGGCATTTTTAGTGTGATTTTAGTTGCATGTGGTGTGCTTGATTTTAGTGTTTGTGTATGTTGTGTTCTGGTTTTTGGTTGAGAATAAGTGGAAATTTCACATTGTGGGGGAACATGATCCAATGTTCCATTCCCAGAATCTCGTTTTCAGTTTGTGTGTATGACCAGTAAAATTCAACAGATTTTCCTATGTTATTCCCTGAAGTGAGATAATGATGAGAGTTGAGCAATGTACTGCAACATCATGATATTGTGGTTGTTGGTAATCCACTGGAAAACCATCTATAGTTGTGGTTATTAGTAATCCAATGGGAAAACTATCTATAGTTGTGGTTATTGGTACACCACTGGGAAAACCATCCAGAGCTTGTTGGTATTTTCCTTGAAACCATCCAAATCATGAGTAGGTTGCCTAAGAACATGTCAAAGACACGGCGTATTTTCCCCATGTTCGCACTAAGGGGGGAATGTTAGGAATTATTTTATTTAGTGTTGCACATGTTAGTCTTTGTGTTATGTTGTTAGTTGGATTGTTATACCCGTGAATAATATTCTCGAGTTAATTGTTATAACACCTCCCAATTTTCTAGGAGGTTGTTTAGCTATGTAAATGGCTATATATTAGTCGTGTATTGAGTGTGTGAATATATGGAGATTATTATTGTTTATTCTACTAAAAATTTGTACCAGTTTTTAGAATCTTGTGCTTCTCACCCCTAAAGGCTTGATCAAAATCCTAACTCAAACGAGATCATGCTTTTTTTCCGTCGTACATCTTTAAAATCCCGACTCATGGTCAATAAGACTTTTTGCCCTATTGAACATTTCCAAAAACATGACTCAAAGGCAATCAAAAATTTTAGCCTATCAAACATTTCTAAAAGGCCAACTCAAAGGAAATTAGACTCTTTAACCTATTGGGAATCTTCAAAATCTTGACTAAAGCGCCCAAAAATTTTGGCATGTCGACATCTCTAAAATCCCAAATCAATAAAAATGGAGTTTCAAGCTTGTTTTACAAGGTGAAAAATCATGATTTCTTCTCAAGACCATTTTCAATTATTTCCCTCTAAATTTTTCAAAATTCCGAGGCATCAAAAGGTAAAAATTAAATGAAGTATCAATTTCAAGGATTCACTCCCCCATCTAACTTGGAGTCCAATATAGATAAAATCACATACATCGATGTTAGACACATTGACCCACAAGATTTCTTGTCCCGAATAAAGGATGATTACACATCAGATTGGGTACAAGGATATATGACCACAACATTACTCTAGCAACTATTTTCCTTATATGTGCCCAATATTCAAATTTTTACTTGAATTGTCAAGTTATTATGATAAGAACATCAAGTTGGTGAAGAAAGTTGATGGAGAATATCTCTTTAGGATATATGTAAACTACATAAAAATATGTTGAAGATTCCATATTTTGAGGCATGTGTTGATATCACTCATGCATTTACTCAATGTTTATGTAATAAAAATGATACATCATGCAAAAAGATAATAAACAAGTATTGGTTGGAGAAAACTAAAGGTTCCCCCTTAAGAATACCAAAAATATTGCCCAGATTTGATTTCAAGCAAGAAATCAATGACATCATTACTTTGCTTAATAGGGTAGTAGGCGGTCCTACTACAAGAGACTTTATGAATGGATGTTTCAATACATTCATATTCTTATGAATAATAAACCACATATTAACAAGGTTAAATTGATGAATGAGTGAATTCGTAAGCATCTTATTGAGGTACAAAACACATATAGGTTTTATATTACTTAATACCTCGAATATGCCACACACGCATATAAAACTTCTATAGGTTTGACCAAATTAGTTCATTTGAGCTCCATGAAGGTGTGTGAATTTTATCCATAATGACCTTGGAAGCCCACGTTTGAAATTTTCGTCGTGTTAATGACACTTTCTTCTACTATGTCATTGGTATGGTGGATCTAGTTTTGACATCCTCTCATTTCTTAATTGAATCATCCACAAACATAACAAACTAGGGAGGATTCTTCATCTAGTTCCCTACCTTATCATACATAAAGGTAGATGGATTCACATGTGCACCTTATATATTACCCAATTTTTTAAATGACAAAGTAACATTATTGGAGCTTGTGTGGCAATTGGTAGAGGTGCACAAATACCTTTTTAATAAGCACAAGGTGAGGGTGCATTTTTGATCACCGGATGAAGGTATTCTTATCTTTCTTTTATCAAGGGAAATAACATGGATGCCAAAATCACTAAAACATGAGTTTTTTTCCACTAGGCTATCCTTTGATCTCAAAGTGGAATAATGAATCATGCCTTGATATTTTCTCATGCTCACATTCCTTAGTACGAGGACTTCTAGGTTAATGGTGATGATGAAGAAGTTCATAAAAGAGATTGAACTTGTATGTCACTCGACAAAATTAGAGACTTCAACAAGGAAGACATCCTTACTGTGTTTGATGATGATGGAAACGTTTGTTGACCCTGCATATGAACAATAATAGATCAAGTTTCAACCACTACCAAGAGTTTATTGGTCAAAGGAAGAGTCCACCACTATCGAATAATGGACCAAAGTAGTAATTATAAGGATAGTAAAGTGGCTTCATACAAAAGGAGTCAACATGTAATAAATATGGTTGACCAATCCTAAAGGATCTGCAGGTGAACCCTCTAAAACAATCAAAAAGGAATATAGAGGAGAAAATGGTGAGACTTCATCGAGGACTACCACAACACCAAAGTTAAAATTCATGTATAAAGGATCACAAAATGGTGAGAAAAGTACTTCTAAACGTCCAAAAGATTCCACGAAGATTATAGTTTTGGTCTTGTAATATCCGTCGATCATTCCAAACATATCAAAACTATTTTTGGTCAATGATACCTCCATTGTGGATATTCCTCCAACTCAATGTAAACCACCTCCATCTTCACCCAATCATGCTTCTCCTCCTCCTTAGATTCCCACTCCTCCACCTTCCCCTTTAAGATCAATTGTTTTATCCACTTCTCCTCCAAGGTCATTTGTTGTTCCCCATCCTCCATCTTCTCTTCCTAGTAATAATCTATTATACCTTTATTACTTCAGAATAAGCTCCCTCCTATCACCCCTTCCTCATCACTTTCCTTAGTGAATGTAAACATGCCCATGACAACCCAAATAATTGTTTCATCCACTATGGTGCAAATACCTATTTCACTCTCAAGCCTAAATCAAGAACAACAATTCACACTTACCTAAGGAAGTCCCATAATACCTAAATAGTTGGGGAAGATGACTCAGAAGAATAAAATATGGTAGCACAAATCCGAGGCCACTAATTTCATCATCTTGGATCTCAAGCCAACACATTCATGAGTAGTGAAGAAACCAAGGTAGTTTTGAGGGTTTTCACTGATGAGAAAGGAGAAAGGTTCATTGATATTTTTGTGCCCCCAATGAATAAGAATGAAAAAGAAACATTTGCACAGACTACCAAGTCTCCAAGGTTATCCTAGGTAAGGTTATGAGAGAGGTTTCCAAAGAGGAATTCCAAACTTTGATTGGCGTGAATATATGATAAAATGATTAAGGATCAAGCCACAAATGAACATCTAAAGAAGAGGGTGGATCAACTCATGGACATTTTTCAAAAGATAGTTAAATCTATCCAGTCTTCCATCTCGATTCGGATAACTAAAACAGTCTCTCTAAAAGATGAAGAAGAGATAGGATGCGTGGAAAGGGGAACAAATGAACGGATAAGAAGCTAATCACACAGTCTCACCATGTGTTTACAAAAGTGATGAAAGTTCGTGAGGAGATTATTAATGAAGTAGATATTTCAAGGAATATCCTTGACAAATATCATACTAAGGTGAACCGCTCACCAATGTTTACCCAAAATTGAGGATTTCTAAAGACTTGATATAAATACTCTGATCCAAGTAGATTTTATCAATGAAGAGCAGGGAGTAGATCAAACTAAGCTTCCAAGAGCTACAAAATTCAAGATTCAAATCCTCGAGGAGTGTATAGATAAGTTGAAAGAATCAAAGAATGAAGGGATTGACACCATACACGACCTCGAGGAGATGATTGAAAAATCCCTTGTACTTTCAACAATGATAAAGGAAATCCTAATAGTACTAAGGCAATCATGGGGTAATTTAAGGAGTATATGCCTACAAGATCCTTTACTTATAATTCTATCGAGGTACATCCAATATCAAAAATTCCTTGATAACTTAACCAAGAAGATGAAAAATTTCCACAAGCTCCTAAAGTGGATGATCGGTGTTAAAGCAGATTGCCACATATAAGATATGTACTCGGTGGACCAGATGAGGAGCGAGCCAAAATGGTGTTCGATTGTAGACACCCTAAAAATACATATCTATTCCTAATCATCTCTATCACCTACACAATGTGCCAAATCAGTTCTAGAATGCATTCTAGACCATTATCCTCCCACATTCCATTAGAATTCACCCACATCTCATTAGAATTAATTTAATTAATTCTATCATGCATAAACCATACACTTACACACCTTAGCTAATTTAATTATCTATTTAAATAGAATAAAATCTATTTATCCACTCAACTCCACTTCACTAGCTCACTCCACTCAAGTTCTAGAACCCTACAAAGGTGGAAGAAAATTGCATGTACAATTGAATAATTCAAGAGCCAACTATTCAAATTCATTGCCCCTTTAATTCTTATTCAAACTAGCCAACTACACAAACCAAATCAACTTGCTAAATTAGGAAAATGCATTCATTTACCTGTAACTCATTCAAAGCTTGATCCACAATCCATGACCTCTCCTTCAACTATAAATAAGAGGTTTTTTCCTTCACAATTCATCTATTGGAAGCTTTACGAATTTGCAACATTACTTTGATAATTTTTCATTAGAATTTTCATGTCGTGAGGTTTCCCATTTGATCATTAATTGCTCGTAGCACATCCTTGTTCCATTTGGAACCAAGTTTTGAGCATACGCATGCCCAAATCATTCAAAGAGATTAAATAAGTGTGGTATTGTATTCCACACTTCATCCATCTCATCCAAGGTTGTAAGAGAACTTCAAGAAAGGTTTGTATTGTTTTTTATTTGTTTGTTTGTTTCATTTGTTTTAGTTTTCCTCAGTATACATTATGACACACCCAAAGGGGACAACCACACATTTTTTATTATTTCTAATTCATTTTTTTGTCAATATAACTTATTTTTCATTTTTTTTTGTCTTATTTGAGGCCTACTAACAAAATTTCAAGACATTTGGTGGAGTAAACAAAGAGAAATCCCAAAAATAGTCATTTTCCTTCATTTTTTGTGCATCAACAAGTTCTATGCACTATCATATTCAAACTTGTGCTACTATAACTAGCTCCGATCCAAGAAATTTTTTTGTCACACTAGTGCACTCAATTTCACGCACTAGCATTCTATCTTTTATTTTGTTCTTTTTTATTATTTTGCAGCGTGTTAGCTAACTTCTATTTACTATCTAAGCACTATTTTTCTAACTATTTTCTAAAAGTTTTCATGAAAACAATATTTAAGGATTGGTTTTGCTTCTAAACTTTGCATTATTTAATCTAATTAAACAAACTATGAATGCTCTTCTCTTGCATCCTCTTGGGTGATCAGTAGAATCATAAACGAGTGAAGTTTATTTTTTTGTTTTACATCATGTTTTATATGCAAGAAAATTACTAATCATTTGTGTGTAGGACCATTGCAAAACTATAAAAATTCTTCAATAAAATCGAGTGACAAACTATTGAAATTTTTTCATACAGTTCCCTTGGCCAAATACCATTGCAAATTATTAAAAATATTAAAATAATCTAAAAACACATTGTCATTGCAAGTTCGGATAAGGGTTAACACCCATCCTCTTAATTGTGGGAAATACTTGGGCATAGCCCTAAAACCCATTATGAAGTGTACCACAGGAACCCCAAAGTACTTGGCATATTGAGAGGACCATCCAACAAAACGGGTAGTGCCTCATTCCTTGATTGACTAGTATTATGTATGAGGAAAATCATAAGTTGTCTATAGTGACGGCCCCATTCTTAATTGATTGAGGGGTATAGTCTCTGTAACAAGAAGTTTTCTAGTGTGTGTACTCATTCAGACAACATTGGTGAGAGAATATCCCTACCCCCTTAGAAGCCTAACATATTGGGGCCAACTAATTCCATCTTTTTAAACAAACTTGTCAAAATTGAATCCAACCATTCTTAGCGTTAGTCTTTGATTTCTCGGAAAATTCTTAGAGTTAAGAAAAATCCAATCAAATCACGAATTTAAGTCTTTGTCATTGGATATTCACTTTATTCATTATTTAAGCACATTCGATCCAATCAAACCCCTTTATACATTGACTATTCACCGTATCCATGTGTTAACTACATCAAAACTCGAACTCAATCAAGATCAAATCAAGAATCAAATCCAAAATCTTATATGTTGAATATTCACCTTATTCACGTATTAAACAAATCAAACCAACATCCAAACTTTATACATTGAATATTCACTTTATTCACATATTAAGTAAATCTAAATCCAATTTGATCAAAACAATTTCCAATCTTAAACTTATGTTTTGATCCTATCAAACAAAGCTAAAACAATCACTCTTATCCATCTTTTTAGCTCAAAATTTGTTAAATTTTTTTAAAATCTCAAAATCACTATTTACTTAGGTATTTACCTATAAAATAATGGTGTTTATCTCGTATTAAAAGTAATCATGTCCATGAAGAGTATGACGGATTCAACCCTTTTGGTCACAACACTTTTGAAGACGAAGACATTGGAAAACAACCCGAACTATCAAAAGATGAAAAAGTAGCTATTTATCATCTCATGATGCAAAAAAAAAAACCAATATCGCTTTACTTCTTAGAAATGGGGTAAAGCTAGCCTTAGAATTCAGGTATGAACACTTAAAAGACTTAATAGACAAACTTGAGTCTAGTACAAATGCAAAATCAACCACTACATTTGATTCATCAAAAGAAGACTTGATAGCCAAAATTGAAGAGTTAACACGCCAACTCACAAACAATGAAAATCCTAAAAAGAGGAAGAATGTAAATCAATGCATGAAAATGATGTAACCATGGACATTCCTCAAGCCAACTCCCCATTCACACAAGAATGGAAGAGTATGAAAGAAACCTTAATGGGACTTCAAAAGCATACAAAATAATTTAATTTTGATGAACTATGTCCTTACCCATTCGATAGGGACATGTTGAGTGTACCTTTCCCTAAATCCTTTGAAACACCCAAATTTGATAAATACAAGGGAAAACATGATCCAAGAGAACATATTCATGGCATGTCAAGAAGTGACATACAATGACATATTTCTCTTGCACATATTCCTTAAAAGTTTAGGAGGGCAAGATTTGGATTGGTTCTTACACCTTCCAAAGGGATCAATCACAACATTCGCAGACCTTTTTGAGAAATTTTCAAACATTTTTCATTCAATCTAGATTCTAAAATTATAATGATGGACCTTTGCAACACAAAGCAAAGGAATAATGAAACTTTTCGTCATTTCTTCAACAATGGCGAGGAATCGTAAGTCGATTCCCTTTCTCTATACCCAAAAATAATTAGTTAGCATCTTCATTCCAAATATAAATTCAGAACTATCTTTTCAAATGCAAATGCATTGTTTGACTAACTTCAAATAAGTAATAGAAAAAGGCAACATATTGAGAGGGATCTTATCGCTAAGGGCCTAATCAAGACACCTTCCAAAGATCAACCTAATAATCACAACAAAAACAATAATAATCAAAATCATGATAAATCTAAATTTATCAATGGACTTGAAATGTTGTTAATGACATAATTACTGATTCTTGTCATGTCTAAAATGTAAAAATCCAATTCATTAATAATATGGTAAAATTGAAAAATATAAACAACCTTTAATCTTTTCTAGCAAATAAATTACTCCACGTGAGGTAAAAATATGAAAATTTACACCTCTTAGAGAAATCCTTTCAAGTGTCCTCCATCAACTCGCAAGCACTAAAATGGTAACATACCCATTCACACATCCTTTTGAAGAAGGAAAACCTAAACCCACACAAGATAAAGAAAATGCATACATCCTATGGATTGTTGTGTAAGACTACACCACTATATACAAGACTTAATTGATAATGGAGACATCAAAATAGAAGGACAATCTAATAACAAGACACCAAATGAGAAATTACAGGTCTTCCAAGACCCATTCCCTAAGCATGGTACAAACAATAATGCAAAAGACAAGGGTCAAACATCAAATAATGTCGAGTTTGATTATATCATTTCATTGTTAGATCATACATTAGACATGGTAACCACTATCAAATTTAACACTCCTACTTGTGTCATAACAACGAGACAAAAATATGTTTGGGTACATATTGCAAAATAAATTTTTACGCCCACAACGCCGCAACAAGTGTCTAATCCTAAGTCCACTACAAATGCACAATCCTCAAATGCAAAGTCTTCGTCTGATTCCTACGATATAATCAAACAATTAGAGAAGACCACTACAAATTTCTCTCATGGAATTTCTCAAGACATCTCCCATACTTCAAAGTATCCTTACTCATGCACTCCATGAGGCACGTGTTCCTAAGGATATTAACTCTCAACAATTTCAGCCCTCATTGCAAATTTATCATCCAATAATCCCATTTTGTCATTTGGTCCTCATGACCTCTTGAACCCCAACATTACCAATAATAATTCCTTATACATAGAAGCATTCATCACACATCATAAGATCAAACGTGTGCTTATAGAAAATGGAGCTGCATTAAATATCTACTCCATGAAATTGTTGAGATGTATAAGATACACTAAGGAAATTATAGGCACTAATATCATTATCTTCTGTGGTTATGATAATAGTGAAAGAAAATCTATAGGTACTATCTCTTTAGCGATAAAAGTTGGACCCCAAACTTTGGACATGTTTTGCCATGTTGTGGACGTAGAAACCTCCTATAACATTCTCCTCACCACCTAAGGATTCGTGCCATGCAAGACATTTCTTCTACATACCATCAAGTGCATCAAATTCCCATATGATGACAAAGAATTCATGTTACATGCAGATGTTAAACATTTTGAGTATTACAAACTCTTAGAAGGAAGACATATGCATGTAAACTATTTTCCTTCTGTGGATAAATCCTCATCTCCCCACCTTATCCCATTCACAGATGAAACCCGAATATGCCTTGAGGTTTTGATGAAACTTCAACCATCCACTTCTTCCACCCCATATACGTTGAAAATTATAGACAAAGGTCTTAGAGAGTACAAACTCCAAAATGCCCTCCATATTGGTAACCTACCGTTATCCCCATATAGTTATGGTCAATCCAATGCTCCCCATATCAAAGTTTCTCCTATCTATAATCTTGGTAAGTATGTATGGAAAAGGTTTGGATATCTTGATGAAGAATACATTTTGAGTTCTTTAGGATCTTGGCTATATGATGATGGATTTTCTTCTTGTTATGAATCATCCAAATATACTAAAGTGCACAAAATCATGAAAATATGCAATGGAAAGGTAAAGGACTTGGGAAAAACAAACAAGGATGTCTTGATCCAATATCTTACATAGAAAATATTTATCAATATGGTCTTGGTTTTTGTACATTTGAAAATTCATTGATACTACTTGATGTCTTGACTAGTGGTGAGGACATTGACTCCGATGACGAGACAGGTTCCACACATAGCCTCTTTGATAACCTTGTCGAAACAAACCTTTTTATTAAAAACCTCTCCATCAATACCATTGACTTCCAACTTGTCTATCCTACCCTGATCAGTTAGGATCAACTAAATCATGTCTCCATGGACCTCTTTCAAAATGATGAGGCCATTGAAGAGTTTCTTGGGACTTAGGATCCCATCCCCCTTTCTGATCATAGAAGGGATTCAATATTAAATTTGATGCATCTTCTTGTTTTATGTGAGGAAATAGAGTACCCTAGTCCAGAAAAAAGACAAAATCCAAGCAAAAGTAGAAAATAAAATCTCCCATAGTGAAAACCTCGTTGAGGCGCTATTGGAGAAACAAAAATCAAAAAAATGAAAAATAATAAAAAGAAAAGGGACACATCTCCTAGTGAAAACCTTTCGAGGCACTAGAGAGAGGGGACTCTCATTCATCTTCAACTGAATATTTACATCAACCAACGACATCCTTTTTAGAAAGAGATACATCTAAAATGTTGGTGGAAAAACAATAGACATTAACATTTGTACACCAGAGCAAACGAAGATTTTACAACTTGAAGCAATTTTGTAAAATAAAGAAAAATCAGAGTTCACAACACTTTTGTGGAATTTCAAGATATTTTTATGGACCTACAAAGATATGTTGGGATTAGGTCCATCTCTTGTAGTACACTACCTCACAGTACATCCGGATGTAAAACTTGTCAAGCAAAAATTGTGTAAAATACATCCCAAAGTTGCATTGTTTGTGAAATTCGAACTTCAAAAATATTTGAAGCAGGATTCATTCGACCAATATACTATTCTACATGGATTTTAAACATAGTACATGTGGAAAAGAAAACTCTAGGCATCAAAATATGTACATATTTTCGTGATATCAATAAGGTATGTCCAAAAGATGACTTCCCTTTAAAAATTCAGATTGTTGAAGAATATCAACATAAAACAATATTCACTACACCATGGGGCACATTTTGTTACAAGGTCATGCCTTTTGGCCTTAAAAATGCATGTGCTACATATCAAAGAGCGATGATAGTCATCTTTCATGATATGCTACATGATATCATGGAATACTATGTAGATGACATCCTATCAAAGTCTAAAACATGAGTGGATCATCCGGTCATATTGTGACGTATCTTTGAAATATTGTGAAAATCCAAAGTTAGACTTCATTTGAAGAAATGTGTGCTCGACATAACATCAGGAAAATTACTTGGATTTATTTTTTCATGGAGAGGCATAAAAGTAGAACTTGTAACTTGGTCAAAGCTATCATGGAAATTCCTCCTCCCAAAATCTCAGGCAACTACGAGGTCTTCAAGGAAAGATCCAATCAATTAAAAGGTTCATTTCAAAACTGGAATATAAGTGTCATCACTTCAATCAATTACTGAAAAAGATGTAGAGTTTCAGTGGAACCAAGAATGTCAAGATTCTTTTGCTAAGTTAAAAGAATATCTATCAAGTCCACCAGTTCTCATGCCACCCATATCAGATAAACCAATGCTTCTCTACACATCTACATTAGAATATGCAATAGGAGCATTGTTAGCATATCAAGGGCAAGAGTAAGCACTATACTATCTCAGTAGAACATTTATTGATCACGAGCTAAAATATTCATATGTTAAGAAAGTGTGTTTATTCATATCTTTCACATTTCACAAACTATAACACTATTTGCTCAATCACACAACCAAACTCATTGCAAAAGTAGATCCTCTCAAATATCTACTATCTAGACCCATTCTCATAGGTAGAATGTCAAGATGGGTCATTCTACTTAGTGAGTTTGATATCGAGTTTGTTATTGAAAAGGAAATAAAAGGAAAACTCTTGTAGATCAACTTCTTATTGTACCTCTACCAGATTAGAACCTCTTCATTTCAAATTTCCGGATGAAGAACTTTTGTATGTGGATATAATGCCTTCTTGGACTTTATATTTTGATGGTATTACTCATCACACCAAATGGTAATGTTATTCCAAAATATTTTTCTTGGCCTTCCCTTGCACAAATAATATTATAAAATATGAAGCCCTCATAGTTGGTCTGAAATTGGCTATATCATGGAACCTCAAAGAGTTGGCAGTGTTTGGTGATTCACTTCGATCATCAAACAAGTCATAAATGAATACTAGGTAAAGATGAAAAGCTCATTCCTTACAAACTCATGGTGGATAGCCTTCGAGGTTATTTTTAGTTGATCACATTTGAAAAACTTCCTCTCGATTCAAAACAAATTAGCATATGTTATAGTGACTATCAGATCTCTTCTTGAGTTCAATTCCCATCAAACACATACAAATTTTCTTATTAAACATATTCTGGGTTCGCCTATGATTTTCCTAAGTTAACCATGGTCTATGAAATAGTTGGTCCTAACAATCCTTGGTATCATGACATTTATACTTTCATTCATGATCAGAAGTATCCCAAAACGTGAAATCTTATAATAAACGATACTTAGCACAATGTGCTTCACGCTATACCATACTTATTGATACCCTTTATCAAGATGCTATGATGGGACTATATTAAGTTGTCTCAACAAGATTAAGTATGTAAAACCCTAGAAGAGGTACATGTTTGTATTTGTGGAGCATATACAAGCAACATCATTTTAGAAAAAAAGATCTTATGCATCGGTTACTATTGGCCCACTATGGGCGTACGATACATGCAACTTTGTCAAAAAGTTTACGGTTTTCCAAACACATGGGAATCTCATTCATGCACCTTCTCAAGCCTTACAACCAATTACTACACCTTGGCCTTTCTCTTGATGGGGTTCATCCTTCAGAGGAAAAATCAACCCCTTTTCATCTTTTGGCCACAAGTTCATTATCATTGTCACATAGTATTTTATCAAATGGGTAGAGGTCGTGGCTCTCAAGTATGTCGCTGGTAATAATATCTCTAAATTCATATTCAACCACCTTATTTTTCACTTTGGCATTCCATCCTCTCTTGTTATTGATAATGGTAATTCATTCAAAAATAAAATTGTTAAAACATTAGCCAAACGCTTCAACATCGGCCTTCATTGGTCTACCTTGTTGGCGTGTGCATTTTCCACATCACATGGTGAGTCATCTCACTTAGGTGAGGTCATGGGTCTTATATTTCATAGTGGTTATGACATACTCATGTACTTAATATGTGTCACAGCGCCAATGCGTTATATGGAAGTTACTTGCATTTCGAAATCTAACTCCCCTTCTTCACTTGAGGAGGCATGATTACTTGCACTAGGGTTACACAACACCCCTATTTATACCCCTTACCTTCTTCAGATCTATGGGAGGACATTGTGATGATACCCTTTCATTTAATTTCATGTACATTTCATGGTTGATATTTTCTCCCCCATGGAACCTCGTCACATTGTCGGATTGTAACTCGGTTGATGTTCACATTATCCCATAATTCCTCACGTTGTTGCATTTTTACTTTCTTGGTCATGGTATCATAGTGCACATTGTTGGGATCTCGCACTACTCACCGGATCAACATTTCCCTACTACTCTCGGTTTGCATTCTCATGGTTTCGTGTGTAAGTGTCATAATGGACATTCCATTTGTACTCTAATTGCATTGGTTCAATGTTATTTTGGGTTTAAATCTTGTTTGAGGTGCTTGGATCATGTTTTATAGTTTTCCGGGGTTTATCAACCTTCGTATGTAATTCTGGAGTGTTTTTTTCAATTTATAGGTTGCAAATCTAATGTTTTAAGAGCTACTATTTTTCCGAGTTTCGGTGGTGAAGGTGTTTTTCGGCCTAATTCATGCCCAACTTGCCTTGCTCACCATGTTCAACTCAAATTACACAATCCACATGCTTTACATCGGAGTTATTTCATTGGTCTTTGATCATTCGTAGATCCTCTCCTCTACACACTCCATGTTACTTGGCCCTGTCTCGGTTGTCTTCGCAGTTTGTTTTCTTGACATTTTTTTGTCAACCTCTCTACACCATCCCCGAGCTCCTGATTGTGACCTCTACACCCACCTTGTCACTGCACTTGGTTGTTTTACTAGCTTTGCATCTACCCCATGTGTTTTTCCATCCTTATTTGCTTCCCTTCGACGTCCTACATTGGTTTAATGTCGGCCCCTCCATCGGTTGGATCACCCTAGCTCCTCATTGTTGAGACCCCACAAACACTACTACTCATTGGTTCACTGTGCTCCTACTTGTCTGGTTTACCTCAACATGTCCTTTGTTCATGTAATGTTTTCCTTCTTTCTAGGTTCCAACCGCATTTAACCCGACCTCCTCGTATGTTCACTACTTCATCGTCAATGTCGCAAGTTAACTTGTGCCCGACTCTTACACCGCCTAACATGGTCATTACTCGCACAACCACCAGCTCAATGGTTACACTCTCAAGTGCTCTCTAAATGGCATTCACGGTCTCCTCTATTTGGCACTAAGACTCGCCGCATTACTTCTCGGACCTAGCGATCAACCCTCCACTCGCGCTTAACGGCTCGTCGACCTCACTAACTCGGTGCATAGCTCACCGAAGATCTCACCCACGGCTCCATCGAGCCCACTTTCAACCTCACTAAGCCCGCTTTGTCACTCACCGAGCCCCCATTCATCCCGCCCATCGAGTTGCCCCTTTAGCTTGCCCTTGAGCCCTGGATCGCCCCTTAATCTTTTTTTTGTAATTTTTCCTTTTTTCAACATTTATTAAGCTCAATTAATGGAAAAATTAATAAATTTGTCATTTATGGAGGGAGAATATCTTAATTTCTCGGACCTCTTTATAGGGTTATTGGGATTTGTTGGCCCTTTTTCTAGCTTGCCAATTGTAATGCTCCTTTTTGCTGCAGCCTAGTGAGCGTGTCCACCACAACTTTGCAGTAAGAGAGCCCCTTTTTTATGATGCAAGATGTCTTCTCTCACACTGAGTAGTGTTTATACCTATATTGTTCTTACACTTTTTGTGCTTGATTATGTGTCATTCCTATGCTTCCGACTAGGACTTATTGTGGCCTCCATTGTTGTGTAATTTGTCTCCTACCGCAAAGTTAGTGGTCAATTGTCCCACATCGCATGAATGCACCTTATTGTAATCATGCACTACTTATAAAGTGCCACAAACATGGGGGTATCATTGTTCTTGGGTGTTGTATTACACGTAGACGCATTCTTGGCTGAGTCCGACGTCTTGCAACCTTGCTTGTATCTACACACCCTCTTCTCGTGCACCTTGCACTTATTTGATGCACCATAGAGGATGTTATTTCTAGACTTGAGCATTGTAGGATCACTTTACATCCTCCTCCACTTATTCTTGGTAGAGATAACTATACATCATGACATGCTTCTAGAACACTACTTTTCCTACGAGGGCCTTACTCCCTTTCTACATGGGCCAATTCCTACACCCATTGATCCTTATCGTCTTGAGGACTATCTCAACACATGTGACCATGTTGTTGGTCACTTGATGTTGCATGTCTCTAGACCTCTCCACCTTCATGTGGCAGACTCAGATCCTCCTCACACCATCTGGAGCATCTTTCAGTCCTTATTTGGAGACCCTTTAGATACTACCGATACTACATCTACCGATACATTTGTCTCCTCTTCTTCTTCATGTGATGACCGTTATGCTGACACATAATTTCTTGTTTCCATATTTGATGACAAGGATTGTACTTCTAGTTATAATGATGAGAGTACTACTGAGGACTCCTCTCCTCCTTCTCTCGACCCTATTCTAGATTATGTTGATACTCCTCCTTCTCATCAGACATCAGACAATCTTGTTCCCATCCTCATACCATCATTAAGTCTTCCTCCTTTCCAATTGTAGTGTGCGAGGCTCTTTTCACTCCTCCTCCTTCATGTGATGATTCATAGCTGTCAAATAATGCTCTTCTATTTGTTGAGCCCCCTCCTTAGGATGAGTATTTTCCAGACCTTCGTCATCTTTTCGCATTACCTACTTATGGTGCATTATAGGGAGGTCCTCATCCTTCCATAGGTGTTTCAAAGGATTCCTTCATCTCCTTTATTGGGAGTGCCCCTTCTGAGACTCTTATCACTTAAAATTTTTGGAGATCATCATTGATCCGCCCTTGCTTGTGGATCCTCTTTTGTTGTGGGGTTGTTACTTTTCCTTCACTTCACTTGGGCATCCTTTCAGCGGATGTTCCTCTTTCACACTCTGAAAGTTCTACACTCGTGGCATTATCTTAAGCTCCTTGGCACTCATTTTCTATACTTATGTCACACTTTCATGGACCAGATTTAGAGTTATTCATACTACTACCTTCGGTTTCCTTCACGGAGTGGAAAGACTTCCAATACTCCATTTATGTCTTTCATAAGGGTAGGCACACAATTTGGTACAGTTGGTTCTTCTTCCGTCTATTAGGACGAGGACCACATTATCGACACTCTTTTTGGAGACTTCATAGAGTTACAGAGTTCAAATCCATCTATGGCTTCTTTTGCATTCCTCTTGTCTCCTTCTTCTCCTCTCTTCTTCTTCTTCCAGAGATTTCCCTTTTGTACATGGGTACCTTATCAGGATCCTCAATTGCTAGGACCCATTTGTGGAATATTTCTTATATTGTTAGAGAGTTTTTCCATCTCTTGTTGTGGATTTTTTTCCATTGGGTTTTCCTCCATTACTTGAGATCCTTTTTGTTCATGGGTGCCTCATCAAGATTAGTTTCCGGGACCCATTTCTTATTTTTTACTTGTCGCCTCATCCTAGGTTAAAATAAAATGGGGGTGTTGGTGTTTGCATTTTCCACATCACGTGGTGAGTCATCTCGCTTAGGTGAGGTCGTAGGTCTTAGATGTCATAAGGGTTATGATAGATTCTGTGTGTCATATGTGTCAATATGCGTCAGTGCATCATATGGGAGTTACTTCCATTTTAGGAATGTAACTCCCCTTCTCCACTTGAGGAGGTATGATTACTTGCACTGGGGATTACACAACACCCCTATTTGTGCCCTTTTCCTTTTTCAGATCTATGAGAGGACATTGTGATGAAAACCCTTTCCTTTATTTACATGTTCATTTCATGGTTGATGTTTTCTCCCCAATGGAACCACGTCATGTTGTCAGAGTGCATCTCGATTGATGTTCGTGTTATCCCACATATCCTCATGTTGTCACATTTTCGTTTTCTTCATCATACCCCTTACTATCCTCAATGTAATGGCCAAGTTGAAGCTTTCAAAAAGACATTAAAATCCATCATGACAAAAAGTGTTAATAAACATGACTATAATTGGCATACCCAAGTATATCTCGCTCTTTGGGCCTATCATACATCCTTCCGTACTCCAAACGAAACCATTCCATTTTCACGTATATACGGCTTTAAAGGTATTTTACCTATAGAGGTCGAGATCCCATCACTCCATGAATCCATCCAACATGGGATCAACGGAGATGAATATCGCAGGCTCGTCTTGTTGAGCATGATCCTAGAGGAAAAGTGGTTCAACGTTTTAGATCATCTCAAAGTATATCAAAATTGATTTAAATGTCGGACCTACAACAAGAAGATCAAACCAAGACAATTTGAGATCGGTGACCTTGTTTTAAAAGAAAATCAAAAGAATGCAACCAAAGATTGGGATAAGAAATGAAAATTTGAGTCTAATTGGTTAAAGAACTCATAAATGTGATTCATTTGAAGAGATTATATTTTTGAGCCATATATGCATTCCTCTTGTCTTTGGAAGCATTTTAGCACGTTCACTTATATTGTTTGTCCATTCTATCCATCTTATCGTTTCATCCCAAAACAATTCATGTCACTTGTTCCTTGCATTTAGGACATGTACCATCTTTCATCCTATTCATTTTCACTCAAATCCATCCTTGATCTCATAATATTTTCCTTGCTTGTGTATGCTTGGGTGGATCATGGATCACCTACTAAATATCACTAGTTGTTATAGTTAGATAAAAAAATTCAAAATCAAAAATTCAAAAACATTCAAATAATCACAAAACTCAAAACTCCAAACAAATCAAATAATTAAAATCCCAAAACATTCAAATGGTCACGAAATCCTTAAAATTTACAAAAATAATAAAAATCCCACAAAAATCAACAAAATCAAACTTTTTACTTCTATCCTAATGATCGTTCCAACTATCCTATGACTATTAAAAACAAATCATCTTACCCCTCATATGTATCCTTGCTTGGGGCAAGTCAAATCAATTTTATCCCTTACATATATCCTCGTTTGGGGTAATATTATCTCTCATTCCCTCCTTGCTAGCATCCTTGCTTAGGGGCAATGAACCATTCAATATCAAATTAATATTCAATGTGAATCCAACAAAGAGTGTCACTTGACCCCACTCCTTCAGTCTAATCCAATCCCCTTGCATGTATCCTTGCTTAGGGGCATTCAAATTTGCTTAATCATCACTGTGGAACACATTAGGGGCATAATTAATTGTCTTTATTTATAATTGTGTTACATTGTTGCTATTCTTTCTTGACCAATTACAAGTATTTCGTTATCATCTTGGTTCATTTATAGCCATGGTGCATACTTTTACTGTGTATATTGGGTTTTTTTACTTTTTATATTTTGTTTTCCTTGGACCAATTACAAGTATTTTGTTATCATCTTGGTTCATTTATAACCATGGTGTATATATTTATTATGTATATTGGGTTTGTTTTACATTTATTCTATGTTTTTTGTGTGTGTGTGTGTGTGTGTGTGTTTTTACGCACATAACTAGTTAAAGATCACGATTATTTCATAATTATGATGCCAAATATATTGTGTAACAACAAAAAAGGTTGCTATAAAATATAATATTTGAATAGAAGCTCAAACTATGAGAAAAATCACTCTCATTATCTTTCTAATCCTCTCAAAGCATACGCCTTATCCTTCTTCCTATCAAGTGGATGTCCACCACTTTTTCGCATCGCCCATCCACTTGAAGGGGCAATCCATTAGCATTATCCATACTCATTGGGGCATCTAAATGCTTCACCAAAGAAAATCAAATGTATATACTCGTTGGGGCATCCAAATTCTTCACCAAGGTAAATTAAGCAGGTTTGTCATGCTTCCTTATCATCCGCTCATTGATCTACATGTGTCTACTATATTTAAAATGCTATTACTTCGTAATAACACTTTAAAGAGGGGAAAATGTAGAAACCCTAAAAATACATACCTATTCATAATCATCCCTATCACTTGCACAATGTGCCAAATCAGTCCTAACATGCATTCTAGACCATTATCCTCCCACATTCCATTAGAATTCACTCACATCTCACTATAATTAATTTAATTAATTTTATCATGCATTAACCATACACTTGCACACCTTAGCTAATTTAATTAGATATTTAAATAGAATAAAATATATTTATCCACTCATACACTTGCACACCTTAGCTAATTTAATTAGCTATTTAAATATAATAAAATCTATTTATCCACTCACCTCTCACTCAAATCCACTTCACTAGCTCACTCCACTCAAGTTCTATAATCTTAAAAAGGTGGAAGAAAAATTACACGTACAATTGAATAATTCAAGAGCCAATTATTCAAATTCATTACCCTTTAATTCTTAATCAAACCAACCAACCGCATGAGACTAAAACAACTTGATAAATTAGGAAAATACATTGATTTACCTACAAATCATTAAAATCTTGATCCACAATCCATGAGTTACAAATAAGAGGCTCTTTCCTTGACAATTTGTCTATTAGAATCTTTAGGCATTTGCAACATTACTATGTCAATTTTCCATTAAAATTTACACGTTGTGAGGCTGCCCATTTGATCATCCATTACACATAGCACATCCTCCTTCCATTTGGAACCAATTTTGGAGCATCCACAACCAAATCATACAAAGATATTCAACAATCATGGTACTCTATTCCACACTTCAACCATCCCATCTCGAGGTTGTAAGAGAACATGAAGAAATGTTTGCATTGTTTGTTATTTTCTCGTTTCTTTCATTTGTTTCATCTTTCCTTGTATATATCAATAAATTTGATGCATATCATGAGTGTCTCTTACTATCCAAGGAAAAGGCCATCAATGTAGCATAAGATCTATATGATAGTGGAGACCTAATTTGTAGAGAATGCACATTTCTTTGGTTAGACATTTTGATTTTGTAAAAAAGTGAATTCTATTCTTTTAGGTTGTAAATCCCTTATTTATAAATTCATAGGATTTTAAAATGTAAATTTGTTTTGTAAATTCACGATTTCTTTGAGACGCAAATCCATTTTGTAGATCTGTAATTTTGACTTGGTCAAATCTCCTTAGAACAAATGACTTGTTCAAAAATGAGTCTGGGATGATTTTTTTTTGATATTGGTCAACATTTGTCACATGTGAGGATTATATTATTAGCAATCGAAATTTTTTTCCCGTGCATGTATTTGGGTAATGGGAATATTTATCTATGTATACGAGGTTTATATACTTCACTAGTACCTTTTTGGGTGTGTGTAAATTATGGTTGTAAAAGGGTTAAAATATTTTTATTCCAGTCTATAATGAAATTACACCAAATAATTGATTAAGAGCAACAATAGAACACCAAATAACACAATATTTCAGAATAATGATCTCAATATGCAATTAGAATAGCTTCGCCACTTCGAGGGGGCAACCTCCAAACCATATAATAAGACTCAAATGCTCAAATGATAATGAAATACTACCTATAATCCCCTATATATACTATTCATATGCTATGGCCATCACCAAGGCTGACCTATTAAGCATGAGAAAGTATAAATGATATAATAAAATGATATGGTAAGCCACAAGTCGGCTACTCATATCCTAATACAAGCAATAGGTTAAGGGCGTAGCATGCCCTTCCCCTTCAAACCAACGTTGTCCTCAACGTTGAATAATCTGGATGTTGCTGCAAAAAACCTTCATCCTCCCAGGAGGTGTCTTTTATGCTCAGATTCTTCCACTTGATCAGATATTCCTTAATGTCTCTAGTTCTTAGCCTCTTAGTACGTGTTTACAGAATATTCTCTGGCTCCAAAATGATTCTTCCTTCCTCATCAAGTTAAGTAACTCTGTCTGGGCTTCAAATTTTTGTCCAATAACCTTCTTCAGGCATGAAACATGGAATATTGGGTGTATGTGTGAAGATGGAGGCAACTCTAGTTTATAAGCAACACTACCAATTTTCTGTAGAACCTAATAAGGGCCATAATATTTAGGAGCAAGTTTGTTTTCCTTTTTCTATTGCTTTAGGGACATTTGTTTGTAAGGCTGGAGACGTACAAAAACCCAGTCACCAATTTCAAAATGTCTTTCACTATGGTGTTGATCTGATTGTTGTTTCATCTGTTTTGTGCTAATGCTAAATTCTCCTTCAAACTAGCCAAAACATGTTGTTGATGTTGAATGTGTTCCTCAACATCTCTGACCTTAGTTTGCACCCTCAAGGAGGAAGTGATAGAAGGTGGATGGTAACCATATAATGCTAAAAATGGGGTCATTTGAGAAGAGGTATGAAAAGATGTGTTATACCACCATTCTGCTAGTGGTAGCCATTTAATCCACCTTTCCTACTTATTTGATACAAAACAACGTAAATACCCCTCTAAGCATTTGTTGACCACTTCTATTTGCCCATCAATTTGAGGATGATAAGATGAACTGTGAGCTAGCTGAGTACCCAAACATGAAAATAATTCCATCCAAAAATTACTTGTGAAAATAGGATCACGATCACTTACAATTATCTTTGGGGTTCCATGTAGCCTTTAGCTGTCTCCAAAAATAGCTGCGATCAGTATCTGGGTGAAATGGATGTGATAGGCACAAAAATGGGCATATTTTGTGAGCCTATCTACAATCATGAAAATAACATTCTTACCCTCGAACAAGGCAATACGGTGATGAAATCTATGGAGACCTCCTCCCATCTCTGGCTAGGAATTGGTAAGGGTTGCAACAGACCTGGTGTCTTAATTGTTTCCCCTTTGTTCTGTTGTCACACTAAACACTCTAATACAAACTTTTGTACATCCCCCTTGAGTCCTTCCCAAAATAATTCTCTTTTTATTCTATGATATGTCTTCAAAAACCTGGAGTGTCCTCCAACAAGTGAGGCATGTAGCTCTACAAGAATCTTATGCTTCAACTCAGAATCTTTACTCAAGTATAACCTATCCTTGTACCATAGGGCATTACCTTTCCACTCAAATTTGTTAGATGTCATAGATCCTTGTTTGATATTTTGTATTAGAGATTGTGTATCCTTATCTTGATTCCATTCCAATCTTGCTTCATCCACCCAATCGGCCGTCAACATGGACATTCCACATAGTAAGGCATCTGCGGATGTATCCCTTCTAGACAACACATCAACTACTACATTTTCTTTACCCTTTTTGTATATGATTTCAAAATCATAACCAACATTTTGTTACCCACTTTTGTTGCTCCTCGATGCTAACCTTTGCTCCAAAAAAGTATTTGAGACTATCATGATCGGTTTTACCTTGAAGTGTCTACCCATGAGATAGGGCCTCCATTGCTTGACCACATGAAGAATAGGCATCATTTCTTTCTCATAGATAGGTTTGAGCAGATCTTTTCCTTTGAATTGGTGACTCTCAAATGTAATTGGTCTTCTTTCTGCATTAGAACTGCTCCCAATCCACGATCCTAAAGCGTCACATTAAACAATGAAGGTTTTTGAGAAGTTGGGAGTAAGCAAATTGGGGTGTTGCACATGGCTTCCTTCAATTTGCTCAAAGGATTTAGTGGCTACGCGTCATCCCAATGGAAGGCATCCTTATTTAGTAATGCAGTGAGTGGGGTTGCTATTCTACCATATCCCTGCACAAATCTTCTATAGTACCCTGTTAGTCCTAGGAACCCACGAAGATTTTTGAGATTTTTGGGCCTTGGCCATTCCACCATAGCTTTTGATCTTCTAAGGATCAAATTTGATGCCTTCATGGGATACAATATGACCCAAGTACTCTACCTCTTGTACACCAAAATAACATTTGGATGGCTTTGCATATAGAGTATGTTTCTCCAAAACTTCCAACACATTATTTACATGTTGTAAGTGTTCTTCCCATGTCTTAGTGTAAATCAATATGTCATCAAAGAAAACTAATACAAATTTACTTAAAAACAACCTAAAATAGTGTTCATCAAGCTTTGAAAGGTTGAGGGCACATTTGTAAGACCAAAAGGCATTACCAAAAACTCATAATGGCCCTCATCGATCCTGAAAGCCATTTTATGAACATCTTCCTCTTTTATCCTAATTTGATGGTACCCGAACGAAGATCTAATTTTGTGAAATAAACAACACCATGCGATTCATCAAGTAAATCATCAATTCTGGAATAGGAAACTTATCTTTGATGGTGTACTTGTTGAGTTCTCGTAATCTGGACACATCCTCCATGTTTCATCCTTCTTACGTACCATGACCACTTTGGTGAAGAATATGCACTCTGCTATGCACGATGATACCGCCTCAACATTTCCTCCACCATTTTCTCAATCTCACTTTTATGGGAATATGGGTATCTGTATAGTCGATGTTAGGTGTTTGGCTCCCCTGGAACCAATGAATGGCATGATCATGATCCCTAACTGGTGGTAGTCCCTTTGGAATTGCATCAAAAACAAATGAGTGAGAATCCACAATCTTTTGAAGATCGGGTTGCATCAAGACTCTATATTTTGTACTTCTATGGAAAATAGCTTCGCTATAAAGCCATCCACTCCTTTTCGAGAACCTTCTGCATCTGACGAGAGATAATAATTTATGGAGACTTAGCTACCATCCCATTCAATTGTATTGTCCTTCTATCTGAATGAAATCGCATGAACAATTCTTGAAAATTCATCTCTATAGTACCTAAGGTTGTGAGCCATTGGACACCCAAAACAATATCTGCCCTCCCATAGAAATAGCAAACATAGGTGAGTCTAACATGTAGTCTCCCATGGAAATCTTGATACTATGGCACTTTCCTATGCACTTGATTGTCCCACCATCCACAATCATAACTTGCATTTCTGGAGCTGGGTAAATAAAACAATTGAGGCGGGCAACTAACTTACTATTTATGAAGTTATGAGTACTCCCCGAGTCAATCAACATTGTCACCTTCTATTTTTTGAGATAGCCAATAACCTTGAGTGTTTGAGGAGTACTAATACCTGACAATGCATGGCAAGAAATTGTAGGTTGGTGATCCTCTACTTCATCTTCTACTGGTTCCTCAGCCTCTCCTATAATTTCAGCTTCCTCATCATCCTCATTACCTCTGTCAATATAGAACAACTTCTTCTCAACACATTTATGTCTCGGTCCATATTTTCTATCACAGTTAAAACATAATCCTTTTTCTCTCTTTTCTTCCATTTGTTGAGGAGTCAGTCTAATTGGCCTAGCAAATGAAGGGGAAGAGATACTACGGTCTTTGGTGTTAATGAAAGGTGGCCTCCTACTACAAAGAATTTTTTCCTCTACATGACGTGCCATGATAATAGAATCAAAACCTTGATTGGATTAAACATATGGTCCTTAAGACCCCAAGAAACAGTCATTGATTCTCTTCTCGGAATATTCTCCACCCTTAAGGATAGGTTTTGGAATTGATGCACATAATCTTTGATTGATCTTGTTTGCCAGTAACTTTTCTAATTGACTAATGTAGTTCTCTCAAACACTTTGGAACTATAGTGCAATTGCAACTCCTCGGTAAAATTGTCCAAGTGACACCTAGACCATTCTTACGCCTTTGAGCACATAACCAATGATACCAAGCAGTTGGTTGGGTTCAAGGTATAGGGATGCCAATGTCACCTTTTGTCCCGATGGTGTTTGATGTAACTCAAAGAAGTTCTCTATTTGATTTATCCAATTGGGGGATCCTTACCATCAAATTTGCGTATATCCACTTTCGGCATCATGTTCAGTGGTTGCGAATAACTTTGAATCGATGGGACTGGAAAAGTGATCCAATATGGCTAGTTTGTCCATTATTTTGGTGAAGGTCCTCCTTGGTTGATATGGGCGGATTTGGGCCATCTTTGGTTACCCTTTACATGTTGCATGATATCATCCAATCGATGATTGATTTGGGTTATGTCTCTATTAGAGGCCATCTCAGATTGTACATTCCACAACTCATACTCAAGTTGGCTCACCTTATGATCAACTGAGGTAAACCCTAGTGTTAAGGAATCTGTATTTACCCCTTTTTACTCCATCTCTTCAATCACTACCCCATCTTTATCTGGGTTTTTACCTGGAGTAACCGGATTTTTTTTTGCTCTTGTGGAAGGCCTGCCATGATGTCAAACCTTAGGGTTTAGGGTTTTGATACAATTTCGGCCGAACAGGAAAAAACATAGAGAAGATACTAATACTATTTTTTTGAGAGATTTCCGAAAATGTAAATAACTTGAAAATTTTCCACAATTTGCACCCTAGGGAGTGATTTTATGAAAAACCCTAAATTTGTAATAACTTTTGCAAAATAAATCAAAAAGTCTGAAATTTTCAGGGAACCTTACTTGAAATTCTTCACAACTTTGGTAAAAATATCTCCCACCAATTAGCTTTAGTTCACAATATGTGGCGGAAACAAAAAATTAGGGTTTTTGCCCTAATTTCGGCCCAGATCGCAGCTCTGATACCACTTGTAATGAAATTACTTGTATAATTCAGATTAAGAGCAACAATAGAACACAAAATAACACAATATTTCAGAATAATGATCTCAATATGCAATTAGAATAGCTTCGCCACTTCGAGGGGGCAACCTCCAAACCATATAATAAGACTCAAATGCTCAAATGATAATGAAATACTACCTATAATCCCCTATATATACTATTCATATGCTATGGCCATCACCGAGGCTGACCTATTAAGCATGAGAAAGTATAAATGATATAATAAAATGATATGGTAAGCCACAAGTCAGCTACTCATATCCTAATACAAGCAATAGGTTAAGGGCATAGCACGGTCCTTCTACCAAACAAGAGAATAAAGAAAGAAATTTATTCCGGGACTTTGTGTTTTTTATGTTTCTTCCTCAAGTGTTATTACTATTTTATTCATGAAGTCACACACTTACTACTTAAATCATGCGTCTAAGTATGTTATTATATGCATGATTCCTAAGTAAGAAAACTAGACATTAACAACACTTGTTTTGCTTTTACATTGCTTTATCCCTTTTAGTACTCTTGACATTTGATTTTCTCGAATGGTCACTTTACTTTTGGACATTGGACAACACATGACCTAGCTCTATATTTCATGTTTTATCCTCCGAGCATCACAAATACTATTGGCCATTAGGGATAGGAGTGCCCAGGCACTATTGTCCCCTTTGAGTGTTTTTGTCATTTTCCCTCTCTTTTTCAAGTTTGAAATGCCACATCATTTGGTATCTTTTCTAAAGTCTATTTTATCACTTTGGGAAGGCCTTTTTGGTTATTAATGACAAAATTCAAACAAGGGAATCATATATATATATATATATATATATATATATATATATATATATATATATATATATATATGACTTACTCACTATTATTAGGGGCAAGAGGACAACTTGGGCTATCATTTACTATCTACTACTCGGGAAAAGATCAACATTCAAGGACTACATTTAAGATGCATTATTCACTGCATAAGAGGGGTTATTTCTGAATTCCATCTCACACATCTATCTTTGGGGAACAGATTGTTGTAGCTCTGCTTATCTTGGTGCGACTAAAGCAAGGAGAAACCTAGCTTTGGGACATAATTCAATCACACACACACACTAGAAGTGAGCATGCAGTCTGAAATGTAATGTAGTGCTCCGTGACAATCACATTGGTGTGACCGTTGAGGTTAGTTTGACTCAAGCAATGTAGACACAAAATTACGCACTTTTGATAATTATCTAGTCCCGATTACATACTACTATTTATATGATTCATGAGTAAGAAAATTAATAATTAACCCATGACTTTGGCCATCTTTCTTTGCTTTCTATTGCCAATTTTGGTCTTGCACCTTTACTTGCTCAATCTACTTTTTTATAGCTCGACATTTATCACCCTGACACCTACGCCTAGCGGGACATCAACGTTAGGTGCCCTCGTCCCCTCTGAGTGCCCCTAACCTTGTTATACTTTGTTCACACTTTTTGGTCCTTTCTAGCCATTTAAACATCTTATATTTTTGGTATTCAGCCTTTTTGGGGTTAATTATAAAATTCAAGCAAGGAAATCACATAAATATAAAGTTATGTGATCATAATAACGGACATAAATTTGTTTACTTTGCATATATACTTTGTAGGAGGGATGTTCATTCTATTTCATGCACACATATATTACATTTCTTTACATCTAGCTTATTTTATCGCTATCAAGTGTGACACGTACAAGAGCCACCTAGGGCACAATTCCACACACACACACGAACTACATTGGGTATGACTTGTAGTGCAATGCTAAGTCATAAGTTCATCATTGTGACAATTGAGGATAGTTTGACCCCTCATTCTACATCTTTCTTTTTTAGGATTTGATGTCTATTTGAGGGTTTTGCGTATCATTGTTTCATTGTAGGTTTCAGCGACCTCGGCGATCATTGTACGACCTTGTAGTGACCAAAGGTGAACAAAAGCGAATAATTAAAGATCACTTAGAGGAGGTTTTTTTAGCATTTCCGTAGACATAAGTGCTCAAAATCAGGTTTAGGGTCCCCACAGTGCCCCTATCCCTCTCCAGGCACCCCACCCAGTCCAGGGCAGATCATCAGCTCACACACTTTTTTGAGGCTTTATGTGATGCTTCTACCTCTCTGTTCATCTAGTCAATACTTTGCACAGTCCAAATTTCATCATGCGAACCAAGTAAGGCTTTTCTCACCCTCTTTTTTGCAACTAGGGTTTCACATTTTTTTGTTTAGTTTGTTTGGGTTAATTTCTCTACTTATTTATTCATTTATTTACTACTACAATATCAATCAAATTAGGCATATAATTCACATTTTAGCTTAATCAAGCATATGCATTATTTATTCCACCTAATATTTGTTTGAGCCTTATGTAGGTAGATATGGTTTGTTTTGTAGGAACATGTGTGACACATGAACCCTACAACAAAGTGGATGCTGAAAAACAAATAGAAGAAGTTAAGTTCGGACCTAAAAGACTAGAAGTAGAGCACCTACAAAGACACTAGTGCCGGATCGGACACCTATGCCTAGGGTGGTCATGTCCCATTTTGGGCGGGTCCATCCAAAAGGGTTTCATATCTTAGGATCTCGGATAGATGATACACATGTTAGATCCAAAATCTCAACCTATTTTCTATCCCATAATCGGTCCAAATCTCTCAATACAAGCTAATTCACTCATATCTCCCATCTTGCACACATGTTTGTACTTTGCATGTTAAATCTTATGTGTTCTTATTATATTCATTTGATCTCAATTCTCTATGTAGACACTAAAATTAGGTCACACTCCCATTTTGTCCCTCGACATATAAGCACCCTTTTGTCCCTCAACAATTCAAATAAACAATCTAAGAAAAAGGTGAAACATTTTAGCACACGGTGGGACCCATCGGGGTTCCTTGCATTTCATTCATTCTAGGAAAAATTGTGTTTGTTTCCTTCTAAAAAGCGTACACACTAATTTTCTTCTTTGGTAATCCACATCTCCTTCCTATTTGCTCTAAAGGAAACTTATCTTTTGGTGTAATTAAAAAGAATCATTTCTTCATGTTTTCTACATTGTACTGAAAGAGCATCCCTCTTCCTCTTCATTTTATTGTGTCATCCAATTTCACATTTTCGATTTGGGTTTAAAAACAATTGCATTCCATTCTGATTTATTGCATTAGCTCACATTAATTGAGGGTAGCCTATACACTGGAAGTCATGACCAGGTGATGGTTGACAAACGAATCATAGAAAGGAACTTCTATCCTTTTCTCTTTCTCTAAGTCTTACCAAACTACACAAAAATTCAAAATACATACATTCTTAAACAACATCCTACCTGGAAGAAGTTGTAGGTGATCATACGATCACGGCACATTGGGCACCCACTCACTTTCTCTGTCGAGTCATACTTCAAAGCAAAGCCCACCCCCACCATAACATACCTGAAACCTCACCTTTTACATCTCCTTCTTTGTAGGAAGCCATCCTCACCAAAAACTCTATTTCACAATTCATGTGTCGGTCCAAAATAGCATAAGCTAAATAAACATAATATAAAGGGCACTCCTAGGATCACATTTTCTTAGTGTTTCTACTTGGCTTGTGTTTTGAGGTGAAAGATCACGTTCATCACTTTTTTTGTTCATCCTTGCATGCTCCTCATCATAGTTGGTGTTTCAAGCCACCCGAGTGTGCCCGGGCCATATCATCATCATTTCTAGAATTCAGGTCCGATTCTACATCGACTTTAATTCACAACCACTTTCTTTCATCACTATTTCAATTGCGCATGACAAGAATCGTCATCGATTACCTCGACCGCCATCGGTTATACCACGGTGACGTCGGTTTCTAGGTCCTTTTGCTAACCTACTCAAAAGGACATTTTTACTTCACTTTCTTCCACTTTTCACGGTCTGTCACTATCATTTTTCCCATTGACGTTTTACACATCTTGATTTGGCATACCTGTCGGTTTACACGGTGGCAGTAGTGGTTACCCCTAACCGACGTCAGTTTTCCCTAACCGGCATCGGTTATCTGTTTCACATTCCACCCACCATTTATTACTTCATCCATTTTTATCACCAAATTCACTGTTCCTGTTGTTCTCTGTATCATTTACAGAGAAACAACCCTACCTGATAAATATTGGTTCACATGGTGCTGACCGAAAACAAGCAAGTGCCCTCATGTTCCATGCTAGTTGCCAACCACTCCCACCTAGTCCTTCACCACCTTCTATTTTATCACCAGCCATGGATCCCATCCATCCTACTACTATCACTATCGGAGATGAGGAGTTCACACGACTCCTTGACTAGAACCCTGCCGCCTTACATTTTTACCTCTCCCACTCATCCACTCGAGATGCCTTGGGTCAGTTGATATACGGCATGCCCATATCTATCCCCCGACTCTCGCACCCACTTCCACATCGGCCCCATCTGGCTCCGTGCTGCCCACATCCACCTTACCCCAGTCGTTTCAGCAGTTAGGTTCTATACCCGCCATGACTGCCACATCTGTTATCTCTGTGGCACCCATTACATCCACCATACCCTCGATGACTACCCCAAACACAACCTCATCCACCCCTAATGTCTCACACATACCTGTAGCTACATTCCCACCTCCAGTGTCGGTGACTCCTACCCCATTTCAGAACGTGGTTCTTTCCATTCCACAATCATTAGCCCCTATTGCCACTAGGGTTACCACGACCCTTCCACCCCATATACATACTACCAATAACCGCTGTTTCATCTATTATTCATTTTGGGTACGTACCTTATTTCATTGCCTTATTCTCCACCACCTTACATGGCAGCCCCATACACTGGAATGCCACCCCCATTATATACCCAAAACCAACCTCCTCATGTTATAGGGGGCATCCAGTCATCACAACCCACCAATGACCTAATTAAATTGATGTTGGACAAGATGCAAACACTTGAGGCATTGGTTTTCGGCTCCAAAGAACACTCTAACCTATGACGATATTTGCAACGAGCCTATTCACCCATCCGTTCATACCTTGTGCATTGGGAAATGCCTAAATTCAACCACTTCAATAGCAAGGAAGACCCACAATAGCATTTGCGCTCATTCAAACACGGGTGTTATCTGATCGCTCATGATGATGCCCTGCTTTTGAGAACCTTTCCCATGTCCCTCACTAGACCTACATTAGATTGGTATAGTGGGTTACCCAAACACTCTATATTCTCATTCAATTAGGTAGCCCAAGCTTTCTTGGATCATTTCTCTATCAATATCGCCAAGAAGGTTACCATGACCTATATATATTCCACACGTCAGTACGAGGACGAATCTATCGTAGATTTTGTTGCTCGTTGGCGCAGCCTGATCAATCAACTTACCTTCCAACTGCCACAAACTGAACTCATTGAGCTCTTCACACGAGCTTGCACTAGACATATCTCCTCGACCTTGCAGGTCCAAACCTTCTAAACATTCTATGAGGCATTCACTATGGCATGAAAGTTAGAGATTCGGGCCATTGAAGAGAATAAAATCCAATTACGAAATAAGAATTTGGCATTCAAGTCGAATGAAACCTCTTCTTCTTCCAAACCACCAACCAACTATTCAAAGGCTAAGGGTACCACTAACGCAGTGGTACTCAAGGCCGCCCAACTCATCCGTCCAATCAGGCTACACCCTCATCTAATCTATCACCTATCCAGGCTTTTCGATTCGTGATAAGAGCAAAGAAAAATATACCCCAATTGAGGAACTTTACTCTTCTGTCTTAGAAAATCTTATCAAAGCTGGAGCCATCACCCTTCCACCCATAAAACCACACATTGGTTTTGACCCTGCTCGCCCCATGCCCGCATGGTATAAAGAGCATGATTTCTGTAACTATCACCGAGTAAAGGGTCATAGTGACGACAACTGCATCACTTTCAAGAATATTGTCCAAGAAATTCTTGAGAAAGGTGAGTTAACTATGGATAATCCCAACGCCACCCCCAACCAAAATCTACAAATCTTCAAAAAACCATTTCCCAATCATGCCCCTTCATCCAATCAAACCGGTGAGACATCCACTCACGATACCCATACCCGTGAGGTTCACGCAATCTTTAACGAGGTACATGTCACCTCTCAATTACCTCACATCCCTTCCATAGAGGAAATCCTAGCCCGAAATCCTCCTTCCACATCATTGAACCAACCTCCACCGTTCCTTCACCAATAGAGGAACACCTTTCATCTCCTACATCACCTACGGAGGGGTCTTCTACTAACATTGAGACCATCTCACCCCTAGCTTCACCACTTAGAGAACCTTTACCTACCGTACCTCCTCCACCCACAGAGGAGCACCCATCACCTCCTCCACCCACAGAGGATCACCCATTATCTTCTCCACCCGTGAGGAGCATCCATTTTCTCCTCCACCCACAGAGGAGCACCTATTCATTCCTCCACTTATAGAGGAGCTCCCATCATCTCTTCCACCCATCATAGACCCAATGGATATACCTTTACCTCTTGGCGAGCATTCTCCATTGGCTACCCAAAATTCAACAGACCTATTTTCGACTCTCTTACCCACGTAAGTTGAAGGTGACCAATTCCCCATCTCTAAGACACATTTTACGGGAATTCCCATTAGGTCTTTACCAACTCCACCACGACGTGTCATTCTCATGTTTGGCCGATCACTTACATTATGTAGATATGGCTTTATTATGGGGGCGCCTCTTACTCCCTGTCTCAACACAGATGCAGAGATCCCTCAACGACACCTCCACTATCTACCCAAACACATTTCCACCCATCAAACCAAATACAACCACTGCTGTTGCAACCCCTTCCACAATACCCGTTAGCACTCACACCACACCCTTATCCATAACCTGACCTATATCTAAACCCAAACCCATACCCACAACATTAGCCTCCACTAAACCTATTACCACTTTAGGGGTCTCCCCGACAACCAACCTTACTCATCCACCTATTAAACTGGATTTAGCTACATCCTCCAACGTCAAAACCACACCTACTCGATACCCAAACGAAAGAAACAAACTCATCGACCTCATACCCCACCGCACCAATCACACCCGCACTTGTCTCATCCACCTTCAGACCTCAGCTTCCCAACATGGTCAAGCACCTTCCACCCATCCATAAACCAATAACACGACAACCCATTCCTTCCTCACAAACCTCTAACCTACCCAAGCACACAACACAACTTATACCCACACCTGTAGTCTTCTTACCACCAATACCTCCGATACCTTCAGCTATTGCTTCACTACCCACTACACTTGAGTCATTTTCCCTCACACCCCAACACGACCCTCATCATCTACCTTCACAACACCCCCATTATCCCCCGTGGGTGACTCGCCCTCTTCCTCCATCTGCTTTTCCTTCTAGACGTCAGACACCCACATCACCTTTACTAAGAAGGTGTAACCCAAAACAAACCCCACTACCCCATAACAAGGTAGTCAAAATAACCCCACACCCTCCTACCCGTCCATCTATCTGTAACCCTACCAAAAAAACCCGATCAATACCTCAAACCACACCAAAGCACCTAAACCCATAGCTCGACCCGTTCCTACTCTTCCAAAATCAATTCCCGACAACCAACCACACCTACACCCAAACCCACATTCACTTCCCATTGTGATCCACTTAGCAGGTCCTATGCCAAAATTTTAACCAACCTCCTCAAGACTTTTGTTATCACATTCGCCACTCCGACCTTACGACCCCCTCAAACCCAAGCCCAAAGGGTTTGATGATACTAAAATTTGTGCATACCATCGTGTGCTAGGGCATGATGTGGAGAACTGTAAGGCCTTGAAAACTGTCCTTATCCAATTGTGTCCACCAGAAACCAAATTTGATGACGACGACCTTCTTGACGAGGATCCTGCTTCACCAATACCCATTCCCACACTGCCCACTCAACAACCACAACCTCCACCCTCACAACTCCTAGAGCCACCCTCAAGATTTGAAATTAACATGGTTCGCATCAGAGAACTTGCCACACCACCACCCAAATGTCATTGTGCCCAACTGACCTCACAGGGTTTTTCTCCTCCAGTAGGTTTTTGCCCTTCATGTCATTATACCACTCACCCTACACCTTCTCCATTTGCCAAATTCCTCAAATCAACATGATACACGTCACTACACATGCATGGAAGTGCAAAGAAAAAAGCGGTGACCCACCAACCAATCCTATACCTAACATACCATCTCGCACCCATACCTAAGATAACTATCTGCGGCCCTACATACCCCATTTCTAATGGCATCACACATCACACCTTTTTCAAACAACTACGACAATCTCCCCTCAAAATTTCCTTATACGACCTCATCCAAACCTTGGAATCCCATCGTCAAGCCCTCATGGAGGTTCTTCAATCTATTGAGGTTATACCAATGACCCTACACCCATAGCCTCCATCATCACACCCCATCACGTAGCCTCTCTCACCAAATTACCACCTTCATCCTCACCTCACCTTGTTCACCAAGTGGCCTCCCTCAGCTTCTCAAAGCATGAGATCGCGCCAAACCAAAATGATGACCCAGACCCAACCCTCTTCATCTCTGTCCACATTGATGACATACTAGTACGCCGTGTGATGATTGATGGAAGTGCTTACAAGCATTAACATCATTTCATCCCATGCATTTTTCAAATGCGCATACACGAAAATTGCATGCATAAACATCCAGGCCATGTTGCGTTCATTCAACGACACTATCACCTCCACACTAAAGTAATCGTCATCCTTCACGTTCGCGTGGGCCCCGCATTGTTCTGAATTGTTTTATGTTTTGGAGGGGGAATTCAATATAACTTGTTTCTTGGTAGACCACGGATCCATGTCATAGGTTATGTTCCTTCCACTTTGCACCGTTGTGTGAAATTTGAACACAAGGACACACTTATACCATTCCAGTGACCCATCACCTTTCGAAACATGCAACATGCTTTACCAACCCAACGATGTGCTCATACCTGTCAAGCCGTCTACTTCTGCAACCAATACCACTTCACCTACACCTCCACCTACTAGTACAACCGCTACTTTCACCGCACATACCTCCTCTATTCCTACCGCTGCTATAACCTCCACGGCTGACCCATTAGCTGCCCAATCCATTAACTCCACCTCCGCATCGACCTCGACACATCATCCATACTAGCTACCTACATACCAACCACTGATCCCTTAGAAGGTGTTTTTCAATGCCTCACTGGGGAGTATCACCTATATAGTGTCAACACATTCCTTACTCCACACGAGTATGGAAGCCTTCACCAACACCCTCGCTATGATCACCGTATAGGAGAATGCCTCCTTTATGGTCCTCCTCATCTTCGTACTAGTCTCACCTATGGGGGACTTGATACTACCACTTACACACCTGAACCACCATCACAACCCCGCCCATTTTCCGTTGACTTCCAATCACTTACCAATCACCGTTTCGCCCACACCTTCCTGCACCTTTCAGGCGTGGAAGGGTTTTGGTTTTGGATTTTACGAGCAAGGCCGCCATACCGTTATTCCATGTACCACCCGTAAACATAATGACCATAGTGGTATCGGCTTCCCCGAACCTCCTACCAAACAGGCCCACATTGAACTCATTAAAGACCCTACCCCTTTTCCACCTTCATCACCACCCTCACCGACGGAGTCAATGGATCTGAATCTATCCCTCCTAACTTTTTTTTCATAAACACCATTTCCTTGGGGCCTTTGACTTATCAACGTGAAGGTGAGGCCCCTTCCACTCTCCCATTCCTGTATCCTGAGATGATCGACAATGACACACCTACCATTAACGTCGTTCAATGTTAAGATGATGAATCCATACTCACCTACCTTGCAGTACAGAAGACTCATATATTCATCGATCGTTACCCTCTCGAGACACAAACCATGTTGAATGAATCAACTATGGAGATCAACATTCACACTCAGGATGACCCACAAATCCTAAAGATCAGACAATCTTTAGATGCTGCTGAACAGGAAGCCATCACTTATTTTCTCCGAGATCATAACCACGCCTTTGCTTGGTCTTACGCAGACATGCCCAAAGTATTGACCCCACCATAGTGGTCCTGATATCGTAACCGTTCCTAATGCCAAACCTATCAAACAAAAGCCGAGGAAAATGCACCCTCGCATTGCTCTTCTCGTCAAAGAAGAACTTCAAAGGTGCCTTCTTTTCATTTTCTTCATCTTACTAGATTGATTACCCTCATTGGATTTCTAACATTGTCCCCATTACTAAAGCAAGCGGCGTGGCGGACTTTGCATTTGCATGGATTCCGTGACCTCAACCTCATCTCGCCCGAAAGACGAATTTTCCTTGCCCGGTATTGATCAACTGGTTGACCTCACCGTTGGTCACGAGATGGTCTCACTCATGGATGGTTTCTCGGGTTATAAATTTTTTTTGCTTTCCCCAAAGGATCAACACAAGACCGCATTCATTACCCCTTGGGGAACCTTTTGCTATCGAGTCATGCCTTTTGGCCTTAAAAACATTGGTGCTACATATCAGCGTGCTATGACTTACATCTTCCATGATATCATGCATCGCATATTGGAAGATTACGTGGATGATCTCTTGGCCAAATCTAAACATCGTGCCGAGCACCTCGTCATCCTCAAAACCATCTTTGACCGCCTCATTAAATATTGCGTCCGCCTTCAACCTAAAAAGTGCGTCTTCGCGGTTCTCTCAGGAAAACTCCTGGGATTTATTGTTTCCCTTCGTGGTATAGAAGTTGACCCTGCTAAAGTCAAGGCCATTCTAGAAATGCCTCCACCCACTAACCTCAAACAACTCGTAGCCTGCAAGGTAAATTGCAGTCCATTCACCGTTTCATTTCACAATTATCTGATCGGTGTCAACCATTTCATCATCTGCTTAGGAAGGATGTCTCCTTTAAATGGGATGATGACTCACAAAGCTTTTGAGGCCCTAAAAAATACCTTCTCCAACCACCTGTACTCATTCCACCTAAAGATGATCAACCTTTTTACCTATACATATCAGCTACCGATCATTCCTTGGGAGCCATGCTCACTCATCACAATGAACAACACAGGGAGCAGGCGGTTTATTACATAAGCCATACTCTTTTGGACTATGAAACCCGATACAACCATCCAAAAATATTTTCTTAGCCTTAGTTTTCGTTGCCACCAAACTCCACCATTAGCTACTCAACCACAAAACCTATGTCATGACCAACACCGATCCTTTACACTTCATGTACGCCAAACCTTATCAAAATTAGTGTGCCGTGCGATGGCTTATGCTTTTAGCTAATCTTGACCTCAAATTTATTCACCAAAAGTCCATTAAGGGCCAAGCTATCGCCGACCAACCAGTTGTGAACCTATTTAGGGACCAACCCTCTAATTTTGACTTTCCCGATGAGTCAATTGCTACTCTTTCCCTGGACGAACCCCCTTACCAAATGACATTGTTCTTCGACGGTTCCAAGTGTCGATGTGGGGCGGTGCTTGTGTTATCCTCATTCCTCTCGGATGGCGAATCCATGCCTTTGTCTTTCAAACTAGACTTTGAATGCACCAACAATATTCCGAGTACGAAGTGCTCATACTAGGTCTCCAGGCCGCCTATGCCCTAGATGTCAAATCAATCCACATCTTTGGTGATTCACAATTGGTCTGTAAACCAAGTCAATGGTATGTACCAATGTCGTAACGAGATACTTCAAAAGTATAAACATCATGTAGACATAATTTTGACCACCTTTGATTATTACACCCTTCAAACCATCCCACGTTCAACCAACAAATTTGCAGATACCATGGCCTGCTTAGCTTCCCAAATACCCGCTTCCCTGCCGATTCCAAAATATTCGTCACCGTACAATGCCTCCATTCACCTTCTTATTTACCTCATGATGTTTACTCAATCGAAACGACACCCCTGACTCCGAGTGACCTTTGGTATAAACAATACTCCAACTACCTTTCCCTCTCCATCTTACCTCTTGATCTCACCTGTAATGGACAACGCGCCTTCCTTAAAAAGGTCTCCCATTTCGTTATCCTGGGGGGACTCCTCTATAAGCGGCTTTAATGGTATTCTCTTACGATGCCTCACAAGTTCTGAAATTCCTTATACCATTAAGGAGGTTCATGATGGCATATGTGGAGGTCACTTTAGTGGCCTTGTTGTTGCTAAGCGTATTCTTTACCTAGGCTATTACTGGCCGACCCTTAACCATGATTGTTGCGACTATGTCAAACGCTGTGTGAAATGTCAACAACACTCCAACCTTCATCATACACCCAATCATGCCTTATAGGTCACTCATGACCTTTGGCCCTTCTCTCAATGGGGTTTGGATCTTGTCGGAGAAATCAATCCTCATTCTTCCCAACGCCATCAATGGATCATAACTGCTACTAAATACTACACAAAATGGGTGGAATCCATACCACTCATCTCCATGAAAGTCGAGAAAATATGTGAGTTCATTAACCATCACATCATTTGTCGCTTTGGTGTTCCTCATCGCCTCATCACTGACAATGGAAAACAATTCAAAAACAAAACATTGCAAAAACTTTGCGACGTCTTCAACATTCAACTTAGTTTCTCATCACCTTATTACCCACAAACCAACGGCCAAGCCGAATCCACTAACAAAACCCTCAAAAAATTATCATGAAAGTGGTTGACGATACTGGAAAGGATTGGCATACGCACATTCCTTTTGCCCTATGGGCATACCGCACTAGTATTCACACTTCCCTTTGTGGCCACACCCTTTCGCATTTGGTCTACGGTGATGGAGGTTGTTCTGCCTCTCGAAGTCTAGATCCCCTCACTCCACATTTCTCTCCATGACATGCTTACTGATGATGAATTTTGTCAGGACCGCTTAGCACAACTAGAGTTATTAGATGAACATTGTCTTAACGCTCTGGATCACCTTCAAGTTTACCAACAACGTATCAAACGTGCTTATGAAAAATGTGTTCATGAATGAACCTTCCAAGTCGGTGACCTTGTCTTGAAAGAAAATCAACATGTAACCAAAGCAGAAAAAAGTAAATGGGGAAAATTCGCTCCTAATTGGCTTGGACCATACATCGTAACTCATACCTATGGATCGGGTGCCTATCGTTTGTCCTCACTTGAGGGTAAACCCAAACCTGAGCCCCTTAACACATTGCATCTTCGACCATTCTATTATTGACTCGTTGTCCTACCTCACCCTTTGTCTCTTTACAGGCTCGTCCCTTGAGCGCTATCCACTCCATACACCACCCTAATGATTAAACAAGAATCATGTGAGTACCCGTCATTTGTTATCTTCTCTTGAATATGTGTACCACGGCATTGCACATAGCATGATTCTCATGGATACTTTTCGTCTACCTTTAGATGAGATCCCATGGTCATTCCACCCTGCCTTTTGAACAAGAGTCCTATCCTTCACCTTGCTCTTGTCCATGATTTCAAAGACCTCCAATGGGACCAAACTCCTTGAGTCAAACTTCTAATAAAAAAATATGACTCCCTCAAAAGGACATCTTCCTCTCGACCAAATTAGTACTATAAATAGATTGCTCCCTCAAAGGAAAGCTATGTGAAGCTTTCAAATAATAAAAAAAATAGAGAGAGAAATCAAAGCTTCCCGCATCGATCAGCTTCACGAAGACCTCAAGGAGTACCATATTATTTATTCCATATAGACTTCCCGCATCGATCAGTCTATCACAACAAAAACATTTTTAGTCATGGACTTACCCATTGTGACCTCGGACCTCTTGCCCAAAAGCCTAGTCACTCCAAACATATAACATTAACCACCTTTCACCCACCTTACCATTTCCACTCTCATTTCCTAAATCACCTCAAGGGACATCTTGGAATTTTGACATTTGGTGATCCTGTGACTACTTTCACCGTAGAACCGTTAATCGTGTAATGCCTTTCGGGTCTTGTGTTCATCACCCCCTCTAAGGTATGATCTACTCGGTATGATCCTACCCAATCAGGTGGCTTTATTGCCCCTCGCTTATCTTTTAACCATCTTTATTTACATTTTGATTACCTTATACAGGACTTGGTCCTCGACGCTTACCTTTGGGGTAGTCCTCCCTTTTCACCATAATCGCCTTCACCTGCATCATTTTACCTATAATCCACCCACACCTATTAAACCTAAACCCACTACATGCTTAATAACCTACCAACTCATTCTCATATTCTTCCCTAGCTCATGGGAGAACTACATCGGCTTGAGGTCCCTTTTCACTGGGACTATGTAGGCAGCACTCGAGGGCATGGGGCCCTTGGAGGTTAGCTCGGCCATTCTCTACCCTAAACAATTCATCAACCATGCCTAACTCACCATTTACCCCCTCACTTAGTTCTCCTTTTCTAACAAAATTGGAAATTAAGCCACATACATTACAAGTTGCTTACCATAACATACATTTATTACGCCTACCATCCCTCTATCATCACTATGCATAGATTATAGAACATTTCCCATCGACCCATAGTATCGTTCATTGTCAACATAATGAATCATGCCTAAACCAACTCGACTCAACCATGCCTATAACCGACTCAATCCATGCCTATAACCTGACTCGATCCATGCCTACACCAACCTGACTCCATCATGCCTAACTCACCTAATTTCAAACCACATTAAAATAACAAATCCATATCTCATCTAACACAAGCCATACATCCAATATCTCATAAACATATTAACACATCACAAAATACCATGAATCTCATCATATAAATCAATAAATGTGTATCTCAAAATACATGCCTATCTCATCATGGCCATCATCTCAAAAATGTTAGCATGCAGAAGCCGATATACAATACAAAATGTCATCGACATGCAAGCAATCTCATATATACAAAACAAATGAATGAATCAATACAAAAAAATCTTTGGCACGCAGGCCGGTATATGCTCACAATATACAACAAAATCACTCGTACATCCTCACTTTGTCTTGACGCAGCAGTCGGTATGTGATCAAAAATACAACTATCTTGACAGCACGAGACCGCATATATATATCAAATAATCACTAATATACATCAAAACTCGGGTGGCTGCATATCAAACATCTCACCGGATGTCCTCCATCTCTGTGTCACCTGCACCCTCGGCCTCCTGTGTCCCTGCTGGCACATCACCTAGATCCGGTCGTCGTCGTGCGTTGGTGGCCTCGCCATGATCGGGCCTCTAGATTTCACGTAGAAACAGCCTAAGGCTTTTCTCACCCTCTTTGCAACTAGGGTTTCACATTTTTTTGTTTAGTTTGTTTGGGTTAATTTTCTACTTATTTATTCATTTATTTTCTACAATATCAATCAGATTAGGCATATAATTCACATTTTAGCTTAATCAAGCATATGCATTATTTATTCCACCTAATATTTGTTTGAGCCTTATGTAGGTAGATATGGTTTGTTTTGTAGGAACATGTGTGACACATGAACCCTACAACAAAGTGGATGCAACAAACAACAAATAGAAGAAGTCAAGTTCATACCCTAATAGAGCAGAAGTAGAGCACCCAAAGACACTAGTGCCCAGATCAGACACCTATGCCTAGGTGGTCATGCCCCATTTTGGGCGGGTCCATCCAAAAGGGTTTCATATCTTAGGATCTCAGATAGATGATACACATGTTAGATCCAACATCTCAACCTATTTTTATCCCATAATCGGTCAAATCTCTCAATACAAGCTAATTCACTCATATCTCCCATCGTGCACACTTGTTTGTACCTTGCATGCTAAATCTTGTGTGTTACTATTATATTCATTTGATCTCAATTCTCTCGTGTGTAGACACTAAAATTAGGTCACACTCCCCTTTTGTCCCTCAACATATAAGCACCCTTTATTACATTTACCTAGTCATGACCCCCTTCACCCCACTAATATTAATTTAATTAATTTAATGCTTTGTCCTCACTATATTTATTATTTAAATATCTTATTTAAATAATATATACACATATAGTTCACTTAGACACCTCACCAAGCTAACTCAACCTAAGACCTATTCTTAGCAAGTTCCCATAACTAACTAAGACTTACCCAAACCCTAAAAATCAATGCCTACATTCCCTCTAACCACATTCCCGCATGCTCACAAGAGGCTCCGAGTCTAATATGTGGGATAACGACACGAGATCCAAGGAAATTAGGAGGATATCCCTAGTTTAGTAAACCTAGGAAATCCCGCCTTGACCGAAGTCGATTACCCCTAATTGTCGCAAGTTAATCCGGACCGCCATCGGTTACCCCTTTTAACCCAAAACAACCTTATTCTCAAGGTTGAAACTTGGAAGTTGAAAACTTGGAAGCAAGAAAGTTGACGAGCAAGAACACATCTCAGAGAGATAACGCATCGTCGGGAGGGTCAATTCTCGTGAAAAATCACATCCAAGGAAGGAGATTGAGCATCTTCTCCTGCACAACCATTCCAGCCACGATCTGATCTATCCAAACAAAGAGGAGTGTACATGCAGCCCATGCAGAAGCTTTTCTTCAGTTGGTGATCACTTGTAGCCTTCAAACCCATCATCAACATCTCCATCCCTCACACATAGGCCTTCAGAACGAAATTCAAGTAAGTACAACATCATACTCTCCGGTTATTTCATTTCATCATCATTTTATCATCCATTGTTTATCTTGCTCCCTATTGACCTTCTCCAACATTTTCACCTCCATAGACCCATTAAAACCTCGCAAAAGCCTACTCCAGTCACCCAATACCTCATCCCGACCAACCAAAATCCTTTGTGCAATCACAAAGGAGACAAAACCTTGTTCTGTGACATTTCGGATCTCACAAGAATGGCACTAGTTATACTAACCACCATCGGTCACCCCTAACCGACACCGGTCTCTGTGTTTGCCCACACAACCTTAAACAGAGACCTACCCACCTAATTTTACCTCACCCTCATTCACCTGTGACCTACCCGAGACCTTTATCAGACCTGCAAAGACCCAAAACCAATCATTTGACCTTTGGATTCTATTCTAGCTTAGCCTGTTAGATTAGATCTATTTTCTTATTGTGTTTTAAGTGAGATACCTAAATCATTTCAAAATAACAATAGGATTTACTTTGTTTACAACATTAATTTGTTTAAAACAGTGGACTGATAACCATCTAGGAAGTATCATACTTCTCGGATCTAGCTTACGCTAGGTAGTTCACTGCCCATATTGTTTAATTTCTTCTGGTGGTCTTGTTTTCATTACAGGTAGTTCCTCTTAGCCAAAAGGAAGCTCTCACGATTAGATGTGGATTCGGAAGTCATATGCGCGCAACAACCCATCAACTGACATTTGAACAGGTATTCCTCCTATGCCCGTTACCCTATCTGTTTCGTCAACAATTCAAAGAAACAATCTAAGAAAAAGGTGAAACACTCTGATAAAGATTTTTTTAAACAATTGAATTTTTAATCTTATGCGTGAGTGACAATATATTCTTTTGATTCATTATTTTATTGATTTGAGTGATCGTTAATATTATTGTTAACTTCTACTTGTGTAATTAAAATAACGATATGCATTTTCCTATTGGAAAACACAAGTGTTTCTTCACGTATACTTCCATTTCCCATTCGATATCCTATCATTCTTTCCCCTTTTATACGTTTCATTTATTTCGAGAATGTCAACCTTGAGATAAAATCTTAAAACCCCATGATAATTTAGTATACGTACTTTTCTTTCATGCATTTTAGCTTAGCAATAAATAGTGCCTCCCCATCATAATAGAGCAGAGACTCAGTTTCATTTACATTGTTGCTAAAACCAATCATTTTGCCCCACATTACAATTACAAAATGTTTGTGGATATTTCAATAACTTAGGCAAGTGTATTTCCGTACCATGCAATCTGTCATCAACATATGTAATATCTAATAATATCGCACCGTCAAACACTAAATGCACACATACAAAACCAAAATGTTTTTGGTAAAACCAAGCACCTCTAAAAATTTAATCTTTCTCAAAGTGTATAGAGACAAATGTAATTAAGAAAAAACTAAAACAAACTTTTTTTTCTTAAAACATGTCACAAACGAGGCTTCAATTAGGCTAAGAAATCTTAGCTATAAGTCTTCATAAAAACAAAGCATAAAAAAACATGAAAACATTGTAACAAATGTTATTACGTTGTGATTTAGAAAACTTAACCTCCCATATATCCACAACCATATTTTCTTTCTTTTCCTTTATATTTATCTGTTACTCCTCCCTGATTTTTCTGTCGTGTTTATCTAACAAAAGGCCATACCTCTCACTTATCACATAACTGCCACAAGTTGTGGAAATTTTCTAACATTTTTATCCTCACAGTGCCATCTTCTCCGCTGCATCCCCACTAACTTGAATTAATTTCCTTTTCTTCTTAAACCATGGGGGATACTTATAATAACAATTCCAAATTAGTACAAGCTTATCAAAGCAGCAAAGAGACACATATTGAAGATGAAGAAAAAGCACTCAACAAACACGAAATAATACAATGCCTCATCTAGCCATCGTTGTGATGATCCACAAACTCAATAGTGTAGAGTTTCCACGATTCAATCAATGTTAAATTACAATAAGTTATGCAACTTAAAGTTAATCAAATTTTACTAGAAAATAAATTCCACATTGCAACATATATCGCAACAATGCCACTAAAAACAATGCCACTAAATACGTAACTTTGTTTTATGTCATTACTTTTAGTTTTGATGAAGTAAAAATGGTTGTGCTTGTTGAACTTTTCTATATTCAACCTAGTCAAATCTTACTTTATAGAACTATTATTTTAATTTTAGGAATAACATGATAAGATAAAGTACTCCAATATTTTACCTTTGAACCTATTATAGTTTGATGGAAAATAGTCATTAATCACTTTTGTAATTTTAAAACAATTCAATCCCAATTACTTTAAAACAATTTAACAATTCTATACTAAAAGAGGGCTTGTCACATTATAACACTTTGTTATTAAGATGTGAAATGAAAATATTTATGCCGAAGGTGTGTTTCCGATAAGAATGTTATATGGATTGAGCACAGGTAACTTTGATAGTATGTGTGTCAACGACATAATAATATACTAGCAATTGCAAATGAGTTGCAAATTACGCTGGAGATAGTAGCAATATTTAGTTTATTTGAGTTGTATTTCGGGTTGATATTGCATGGATGTCTATATGTTGTTGCAAAGCTCTTATTTTGTTAGTGCCCACATTTTTGTAAGACACAATTATCTACTAAAGCTACCTTTTTAACATGTCAATGTTCCGAAGCGTATTCAATAATCTCATTTTGTGGAGCTTATTAACATCTCTCACACAAAACTGTCTTGTACCAATCTTGGAGATAAACTTGGTTTTGTTCTAGAAATGAACACATACATGAAGGTTCTCAACAAATTTAATAGTTGTCTTGACATTGGGCTAGCAAATCAAACAAAATTGCTAATTTCTCACTTTCTCTAACTTTGCATATATCTCTTATATCTATGGGTATAAGTCGTCTCCTCCATAACAAGCATGTACCATTTTATGGCCTTTAATCCAATTACATTCATGCACCATTTTAATTCCCCTATCCTTCATTAATCTCTTTACTATTTAGACCTTGTCCCACCTAAAAATACCCTTATATAATAGTATAATAAATGGTTCTCATATAAATTTAACTTTAAAAAACATAAATAAAAATATCAATAAAAGAATAAAAAAAAGACATGAAATCCCATAAAAACTAATATCTAACATATTTCTGCATTAAAAACAAATTTTGCACAATGTGTATGATGTGCCCTAAATACGGGATCTTCTTCCCTTTGAGATATTAGAAAACTTGAACGAAAATAGTGGATTGTGAATAGGAGCCATGTGACCATTTAATTGATTGACCAGACACAAAAACACAAATCCACGCCCCAATAAACGCGCCATGGGTATCGGTATGGTTGGATATATATTATAAATGAAAATGGACATATATTAGTTGTGACTCACCCAAGGATTGACTGACCACCGTTAACATCTATACAAACACAGTAGGGAAATGCTCCAAAAATACCAATGTGGCGTTGTCATTCCTCAAACATCTGTTATTCTGAACTCAAGTATTTGTACGCAGGGAAGAAGTGAAACAGAGCAACTATAAAATACAGTGTTTTTTCTGTGTCAATGGAAGCTTTGTAAGGTGGAAATCAATTGCAAACGCGAGCGCCACGGCCATTGAAAGTGAGCAGTCCACCCGCAGATGTGTTTAGGAAGCTTTGATGTCAATATTATTTAAAAGAATTACACTGGTGTACTATCTTTATTGCCTAATAAAATTATAGAGGTAGAGAGAACAGTGGGTGATTTTGATTACCAGAATAAAAAGTTGGAAACCCATTTGGGTATTCTGAAGGGTGAGATTGCATCCTTAACGGAGGACAAAACTTAACTGTAATCTCAAAACGAAGAAATGGAAGTCAATTGAGTGCAAAAATAGAGGGTTTTGGTAAACTTCTGTTAGAAAAGGATGAACTCCAGACACAGGTTGAGATAGAGAAAACGCAGCTGCAAAATAAGAACGAAGCCATACAAAGCCAATTGAAGACAATGATAAAGCATTGTGGACAGGCCTATTTATATTAGAATGGCGGTGAGATATTTCCCTGCCATAAATGTCAAAGGAAGTCGGCAAAGACCCAACAACAATGGATGAGTGTTACAACACCTATTCCCTCACTGCCATATGCAATTGGAAAAAGCACAGAGATTAGTAAAAAATAATTTTGCTATCTTTCAAGGTTCAACGTGTTTGTATAATGATCTTCTAGGAACCTAATCGGACTACAGCACAGAGATTATTAAAAAAGAAAAAGAAAACGAAAAAACAAGACACTGATTAACAATTGCCACTGAAATCTAGCTACAAGTAAATGAAAAACGGCAGCAATATTTTTCACTGTAAGTAATGTGCTTATTAACTGACATTAGTATGAGATAGCTCCATTTGCAGAGATTAATGAAGTTTTTCATGACAACTGTTGTGCTCCATTCAAACCAACCATGTGGAGTGTTATTTGTGTGGTTCGGTGACTGGGAGGATGACCCCTATTTCCTCCAGCTGCCTCCTGCAAATTTTATTTGTAAATTCGTTTTGGCAAAATGATTTGACCAAGTGGCAAGGAGGATTAAAAAACTTGGATCCCCATTTTTTTAATTGAATCTGAAATTTCCAAGGAAAATGTAAATTATTAATGTCAATACCCTGTTCGAGAGCTCTTATTGGTACTGCCAAAGTAAAAATTTTATCCAAACGGTGCTTCAAACGAAAAAGCGTTGTAATTCTACTGTTTCGCTAAAAAAATCAGCGAAATTTGGCTCAAAATAATTGATTTCTCGCCTGGTCTCTCGCCAGCAAACAAGATCAATATGCTTCTGATCCAATCCGCAAATTACCGATTAAAACGAGATAAAAGAAGGCCGTTCTTCGATGGTTTTAATACTCCTTTCACGAGCATGAAAGGAAAAAAATATTTTCAGAACGAAAACGTAAAGCACAAATCATATACGGCAGAGATCAAATCCAGCTATATGGAAACTATTATCTACCGTTCATGATCATTTCAGTTGCTGTAGTACTTCGCAGAATTGTTTCTCTTGTAGTACATTAGTAAGTAAAATGTATCTGTACTGTACACATATGACAGGAAAATCTGCAGGATTTCATTCCAAAAAAAGCGGCCATAATAAATGACACTTACTTACCTCAACAACATTAAATAAAATGGTGGCCGGAAAATTTCAGTTGGAAATAGAGTCACCGGAATTTGACAGTTTCCAGCAGGAGCTTCTTCAAAGTGGACGCCTCCTGCGAATAAAATAGTTGCAAAACGCCGTAATTGAATGCTTTCGCCTGAATCATGTCCTCCACAGATTGTCACCAGATAAAATCACTGTTGTTTCATTTTCACTAGACAAACAAACCACATTTCAGAAATTTCCAGCTAGAAAATCAACGTTACTTGCATGATTTTTAGTAGAAATACAGCCGCCATCGAATAATTCTGCAGGATCTTGTCCTCAACCAACAGCCATCGGGAAAACCGTCATTGATTCGAAATTTCTAAAAAATTCGCTGCATTTCAAAATTTCTGCCAGAAAATTAAAAAATGAAACATGACCTGATATTTTTCAGGCAACCGAAAACTACAAACCCCACTCCTCCTGCCGCCATGGCCACAGGCAGAGAGCAAACATTTTATCTTTACTCATATGTTATTTAATTTCTGGACTTTGATTTATGTAAGGGGAAAAGACAACTTTTGTTTGTGGGGTCATTGGATTTTTTTCCCTTTGAATTAAGGCAAATTAAGAGCAGAACAATGAATCCACTGGAAAAGAGAAATATAAAGACGGTTGGAAATAAGAAGGAAACTAATTTTTTAACCGTGTTCTCGTAATTTTAAATTTGAACAAATATTATAAGAGTGTCGTAATCACACTGAAGGCGTGTTTTCGAGTTAGAATGTACGTGGACTGAGCCTTGCTAATTCCTACCGTCTGTGCGTCACCAACATATAATATAAAATGGTTGTGTGCACAGTTTGAGATTGGTAAAGTAAAATATATATGAAACAAAACAAGGTTGTGAGGAGTGGGAGTGGCAAGTATAAAACTCAAATGGTTGGAGAATTCGATTAAGAAATGAAAAATTATAAGCAGAGTCCACGTGGAATGATTGTGTGCACAATTAATGTCGATGTTGTATGGTCAACCCAATGTGGCACTGTCAACTATCAACTGTCAACCCTTAATCATGAGTTGTCAATGCCATGGTCAACTCCGAGTCCCTACAATGAGCATTTCATTTTTTCTTCCATCGTGGAAACTATTTTCTAGAAGGCATTAAATTTGATGGTCATTTAGACATTTTTGTGATTTTAGACATAAAATACTTGCAAATATTTTATAAAACCGTCACATGCGACTTGCATATTTAAAATGTGACCGTCAATTTTTATATACATTCATATATAAATTATATTAGTATATATTAAACATAGTTAAATAAAAATGGAATAGTCGTTTATAAATAATGTATAAATAACATTGTTTTGTATTTTTGACCAACAACATTAAAAATTTACTGTCACCTAAAAATTGTTTGACAGGCATAGATGCCCATCAAATTTAACCTTGGTTTCCGGTCAAAATATATGTGGTCCAAGCCTTGCTAACTCGGCGATCCGTGCGTCAACGATATAATAATATAAAATGGTTGCGTAATAGTTTAAGATATTGACAGTTGTCGAAGAATGGTATGGGAATAACCTACCATATCAGCAGAGATAACAATGATGTGGCCACCATATTCACCCCATGATAGTGCCACGACAATGCACGACCACTGATATTTACTACATACATGATGTATGGGTTTATTTTTCCATAAAATCCTAGCGTAGCCTCTGGAGATGAAGGGTTATTCCAGTTCCACTTTTGTTGGCCCGCCCATTGGTGGTTGTTGTCTACCCAAGTTAAATAATCAATATTTTTAAAGGTATTTTTCTTTCAGTATTTTAGCCTCGGGAAAGTGACTATAAAATTAAGTCCACGAAATGAGTATTATTAGGCCAATATTTGGTCGCAATTAGGAGGATTTAGCACAATTCTCAGTAGGTGAGGAAGAGAAGTTGAATAATTATAATGTAGAAATGTGAGCCCTCTATTAAATCCTACCGAGAGCTCCATTGGCATGGAGTTGGATGAGGGTTGCACTAACAACCACTTAGAGTTCATTTCCATGGAAAACAACACAGGCATGAATTTTCGTCAAGGGAATCGAACATCAGTATAGATATTCGATATACATGAGGAGTATCCTCAACATTGGCATATATATTCAAGCAACAAGGAAGATGGAACTAAGGGTGTGATAGACAAAGCAAATATCAGAAATTCAAGGCCTCTTGGCTTAGTACTAGAATATAAACTGATGGCCATATTTGCCAACCCAAGGGTAACAAGGTTAGGACATATGCATGGATCGTATTCAAGTATAGAGAATAATTTTGATTTAGATCTCCACTTATTTCTTGATCATGAACATGATGGAAGGGTTCCTATTGCTAAATATGTTACCAATTTTTAGCTTTTTGTGAGCTATGGAAATTACACTGCTAACAAGAAAGTAAATTAACTAACTAGATACCTTCTTCTACGTGATTCCGTCACAAACCTTGGAATGGGCGATAGAATGTGGGACGAGACCAGATTGTTTAAAGCTGTAGGTGTTTCCTTCGAACCAGAGCAAAACCTTCACTGCAACAAGATCGACTCACTTTGCACCAAGGATGTGGCGAAAATGGATTTGGGATGATCAAAGTGGGGCTACTCGGGCATTAGGATGAGGTGGAGGGGATGCTAGATGCTCTGTGCTAAAATAATGCAAGAGCTCTAATAGGATTTCAAGCTTGTTCTGAAAGAGGGGGTAAGGCTCTATTTATAGCCTAAAAGTGGGATTAATTCGGGGTTTTGGGTAATCATGATTTGGAAAAGTAAACATGATTAAGTGAGTGGGAGACATGAGGAATGGACTAGAATTAAACTTGAATATTTAATTTGCAAGTGGGCAGACATGGGGAATATTTGACATGTGAGGAAGATTGGGTTTAATTTAGGGATTGAAACAAATTAATTAATCAATTAACATTGATTAATTCAATGTAGATTTTTGTGGGAAATGGAATGGGGAAATTAATTGATTTAGGAGAGGTGTGAAATTGGGGTGTCTACATTTGCCCCTCTTTGGAAGGGTACTATGAAAGTAGTGTCCTTTCAAAGAAAGTAGACGAGATGGATGAATATGCCCAAAGGCGGTAGGATTGAAAGTTTTGAAGAGATTCTTCTTAAGGAAGGTGTTCCTTCGATAAGAAGTTATTAGAGGAAGAAAAGAGAAGGCATTCTCTAAGCAAAAAGTAGAACAAACTTTTGCTTATGAGAATGGGGAAGAATTCAATCTACTTTTCTAAACAAAAAGTAGAGCAGATGTTTGTTAGGGAGAATAAAAGGTGGTAGGTGATGGATGTTATGGTATCCTCGAAGACAAAAATTCCATGGGAAGATGTGATTAGGGATAGATGTGATGATTCCCCCTCGAGAGGGCTGACGAGAATGGAAGAGATGACAGAGCTCTCGAAAAGAGGAGAGGTCAACTCTGAGAGAGAGGAGGACGAGAATGGGGTGTAAGAGAATGGAACAATTGCGGTGTGCAAATGGGGAAAGGATTCAATTGGCCTTGAATGTTAGGTGTGAAGATGTGTTGAAGGACATAATGAGTAAGAGTGGAAAGAGAAGAAAAAAAGGAATGGACAGGAGTAGTGGTTGATTATGGGTAGGTGAAGAATGAGGGAAAAAAAAGTCAAAGGTGAAGGAGACAAGGGTATGGAATAGAGTGGATGGAGATGGAGGAGGAGAAAAGAGGAATGAAATAGGTGGAAGAGAATAAGAGAGAAGGATGATAGGGGAAGAAGGGAATGATGAAGGAAAAACAAGAAGAAGACGAGATGAGATGAGAGAAGATGATATAGTAGAGGGTGAAATTATGAAAAAGGGAGAGAGAGATTCAAAATGAAGGTAGTGGAATATGTATGATATGAAGGGAGAGAAATGATGGAAAGATTAAGGACATGAGGAAGATGAAAAATTTAAAGAAGACGAAAGAGATGATAGAACAAAGAAAATAAAGAAACTAGGAGGGACTAAGAAGATGTGGAGAAGATCAGAGAAAGGAAGAGAAACTAGTGCAGAATGATTGAAAAGGTAGGGGTGGTAGAGAAAATAAGGGGAGGGGAGGAGGAAGGTGAAAATGATGGGGAAGAAGAGATGATAGAGCGGATACAGGGAGAAGATTGAAGGAACCCAGTTGTCATGGGGAAGACCAAGGTAGAGAATATGAGACCACATGGAGATGCATGTGGATGATGAAGGGGTAAAAAATACTAGACAATGAGAAAGAGACATGGTAATGATGGGGAAGTAAGAAGGAGGCACGAGGGAAAAAGGGGAAGAAGATGTAAAGAAAGAGAGAGACAAGAATGAAGATTGGGAAGGAGGAGAGGACAATAGGGAAAATGATGCAAAAGGAAGGGAATAAAAATGGGGATATGTTGGGTAGAGTCGGTAGCATCAGGAATGTAAAGAGAAGAAAGAGGGGAGGAATGACATGGAGTGGAAAAAATGTAGAGATGCGTGAGATGAGGATAAGAGGATTATGAGAAAATAGACAAAGGATGTATGATGAAGACAATAAAGACATTAAAAGGGCGAAGGGAAGATGGAGAGGTGGTGAAGAAAAAGAGAGGGAGGGATAGAAGAGGCAATGCCAGTGAAGGGACGTTAGGGGAATTCCAACAATAATTATTATTAGTGAAGGATGAGAGGAAAAGTGAAGAAAGTTAAAAGGGCAATGGAGAATAGATGACGCGATGTCATTGAATGGACATTAGGGGAATTCCAACAATAATTATTATTGGGCAAGGAGGAAGGAATATATGAATAAAAATGGAGAAGGTCAAAGAGAGTGAACAAGGCCATGCAGAATGAGGATGGGTGAATTTTAGGGGTAGTCCAACAATAATTATTAGTGTGGAAATGGAAGATGATGATGAAAGAATGTTAGGGGGAGACCAACAACAATGGCGAGTAGACATGGGGGTGGATATGTGGGAGAACTTGAGAAGATGGAGTGGAAAGAGTAAAAAAGGATGAGTGATGAGTTGTGACAAGATGAAGGCGAGGAGAGGATGCGAGAGGATGAGGATGAATGAGGTGAAGATGAAGAAACAAGACATGAAAAGAATGGTAGGAAATGGTATGAAGGATGATGGATCAAGGAGGGGAAAATAGGGGAAAGGAACATGATTATAGGTGAAAAACGGTATACACACTTTGTGATATGATAGGCTAAGAAAGGATAATGGTAGGAGGAAAATTTGGTTAGTAGAGGAAACCAGGAGGAAGAAACAATCAATGGAGGGAACAAAGAATGAGGCAAGGGAGAAGTCCAGAATGAAAAGTTCAGAATGAAAATTTCAACTCAAGGATAACCCTTAAGTAAGACCATTATGCGGTGGAAGTGGTTAAGTAAGATTGCCATGCGAAATATGGGTGGGATGAAGAGTAGAGAATCCAGAGGTGGTGTTTGTGAGAATGAAAGAGGGGGTGAGAGGATGTGATGATGGGGAATGTCAAGAAAATTTGGAAGGTGAGAGTGTGTAGTGATGGGGAAGTGTGAGATGACAAATAATCCTTAAGAGGAACTCTTAAGTAAGATCACCATGCCACATGAGTGGTTAAGTAAGATCGCCAAACCAATAGTGATGGTGAATGGAGGGGGAAAAATAGAATGGTTGGTTGGAGTAGATGATTACGGCGAGGGGCAGGAGAAATAGGATGGAGGAAATTTGATGGGATGGGGAAGGGCCAAATGGAAAATCAATCTTAAGAGAGACTCTTAAGTAATATTTCCATGTTGCGTGAATGAGTAAGTAGGATCGCCAAGCTAGAGAAGAAGAATGATGGGAAGAAGTAAGTGATTGACGAAGTTGGTGGGAAGAGTGTATGACAAGATGGACTGAAGGGGAACCCTCAAGTAAATTTTTCATACTACAAGGATGTGTAAGTAAGATTACTAAGCAAAAGATGGATACTAGGAAGAATGAGAAAAGAGGAAATGGTGTGTGCAAGGCTTGGATGAGGGGTGAGAGGTGGTGATAACAAGGAAACAAGGAAGCAAAGTGTAAGATGAATGGACGGAGGAAGATATCCACGTAGAATGCATATTGTGAGGGGAATCCTTAATTGGGATGCCCATATGGTGAGAGTGATGAGGAAAGAATGATAAGTGGAAGAGGTGGAGCAAAAATATGTTTGTGGTGGTGATTGTCGTCGATGAAAGAGGAGATGGTGGAGAAGTTTCTACAGTGGGAAGATCTTAGGAAGAGGGTATACCTTAACTAAGAGTCCCAAACTGAATGGGTGATTAAGTAATATTGTCAAGATGAAAGCGGAAGAGTGAAAGGGAAGAACACAGAGTGGTGAGAGGGGACATGAATGGTGAGAAGGGTGATGTGGGGATAAGTGGTAGGCAGTGGAAATGAGGAGAGAGGACCAATGGATCAAAGACATGTTGATCATGGTGGGGGATGAGGAGTTGCAGGATAGCAAACGCTACCTGAGAAAGATCCTCAAGTAGGATTTGCAAACTGCAACGGTGATCAAGTAGGATTGCAAACTAGAGAATGTATCAAGACGGGTGAATGGATGGGGTGCAAAGCAATTTTTTTGATCATGTAAGAAGATACTCATGGGACGAAAGAATATTAGTTTTAATATAACACATAACGAGATGCATCATGATATAGAAGATCAAGATGACTAGACTGTAATATGCAGAGAGCATAAACAGGGGCCATCGAAATGTATGATGCCCCGATACGATATGCAAGTGCAAGAGAGCATAGATAGGGACCATCAAAAAGATATGATGCCCTTGTATAATATGCAATCATAGAACATAAGTATATTAGAGGGAACACCACGATACATAAAATCAAGATGCCCCTGTAATATATCAAGATACCAGATAAAAAATAAATAAACTTGTAACTAGTAACGCAACACAAGAACCTTTAAACATGTCCCTAATGTGTTCCATAGTGATGATTGATTGGATGTGCCCCAAGTAGGGGTACAAGGATTCGAAATGGATTGGGTCATTGTCCTCAAACAAGGAAACAATGAGATCCGAATTTTCCCAAGCGAGGATTCACGCGAGGGGAAATGGTTTGAATTTGATATTCGTAAGGTGTTTGGAACATCTGTTGGGGATAATAGTTCAAATTTTGAATTGTGTTAATTGTTAAAAAAAATTGGTTTTTGATGTTTTGCAAATTTTTAGGATTTTGTGATTTTTGAATGTTTTCGGGAATTTTAAGATTTTTTCATGTTTTTGGATTTTTAGACTAGAATGCAAACTATTTATGAGAGTTGATAAACCGGGATATCGTTTGTATGTACATTGTTCCTTGTGGTAATTCATGCTTCAAATAATAATAAAATTTTCACTCCATTAGCAGGATATGTTGGTGATGACATGATGAAAATAAGTCCAACTTTGTTCTTGACTCCACGTAACTAGTAAGATGCGAGGGCTCATCACCGAGAATCAAGAAGGACGTAGGATGCAGATAATGAATACAGAGATAAGTGATAACAATAATCCATTTGGGAAATTGTGACTCAATTCCTCTTAAGGTTACTGAACTAGTTTCAAAATGACTTTCACTTTATAGGTCACTTACTAGACTTAGACAGTTACGTGGCCTACTGATTGGTAAGATATGAGGTGAAGGGATAGTTCTCTCTTCACTTAGGCATCTAAATTACTTCTTTGGGAATTTAAAATTGTAAGCACTTTCATATTTTATAAGATTTTTTATTTTTGCAAAGACTCCCTATGCCTTGCCCCATGCTACCAGTAAGAAGTAAGGGCTCATCGTCGATGACAAAACATAAGCAAAGAATTTTTATTTTTATTTTTGAATTTTTGAGATTTTTTTGAATTTTTATGACATTTTTATGCTTTGTGATTTATGAATGACCCTCTATGCTTTTCCCCATGCCACTAGTAAGAGTCAATGGTTTATCACTTTGAAAATAAGACGTATCAAATAAGGGCACCTCCCTCCATTCCTAGTCTCACACTATTAGTAAGAAGTGTGGGCTCAACACCAAAGACTGTGAAGGATGAAAGGTGTAACAATGAATTATTCATAAGTTATTTGATTTATTGATTTGTATAATAGTGCTTTTTATTTGGGAAGGAACGTCGCCCCCAATCTCATCCCCACACAACTAGTAGGACATGAGGGTTCAACATTGAAGACTGAGATGGACGGTCAAACGAACCAGGTAAAGAAGTTTAGAGCTTTGTTGTAAAAGAGATAACTTCTTTGGAGGGAATATATTACCATCAGTAAGCTTCTAGGTATGACCATAGGTGAAAGCAACCAAAAATGGGAGACATTATAAGAAGTATGATACTCACAAAACTTAATAGGATCTATATTAACACTTGTCTCATGATGATGAATATGAAGATGTGATTTTGATAATGAAAATATCTACCAATGGAATGAATAATTTTAAATTATTTGGAGATGAGTAAAACAGAGGAATGTACAAGCAATTGTATCCCGAAATAGAGAGCACCTCAAGAATATAATTTCTTTAAATGTATTGCATTCATCGGTTTGTCAAGTTCTTGACCATCTTCAGTGGCCAATTTATAGGCTCTAGAGCCAAATTTAGCTATAATTACATAGGTCCCTAACCAATTAGGTTCAAATTTTCCTTGTTTTTCTTGTTCTTTAGTGGTATTCTTTTGATTTTCTTTGAGAATGAGATCACCAACCTCAAACTCTCTAGGTTTTACTTTCTTATGATAACTATGTTGCAGCCGAGTTTTGATAGACTTGAAGATGATTAAGAGCGTTAAGTCATCTTTCATCAAGAAGCTCAAGTTCATTAAGCCGTGATTGTTGATATTCATCTTCATTAATTACATCTTTAAGGGATATTCTCAAGGATGGGAGTTCAACCTCAACAGGTAAAATGGCTTTACAACCATAGACAAGGGAGAACAAGGTGGCTCTGTAGGTGTGCGATAAGATGTGTGGTAATCCCAAAGAGCAAGGTAAATTTGAGTGTGCCAATTTTTTCCATGTGTATCAAAAAAATTTTCCATGATGGATTTTAAAGTTTTATTGGTTTCTTCTACTTGGTTGTTACCTTAGGGGTAGTATGGTGTAGACCATTTAAGTTTGATGTGGAAACGCTTTGCGAGGTCTTTGACTGTCTGGTTTTAAATGATTTTCCATTGTCCATGACAATGGAGGATGGGATGTCAAATCGCAGATGATATTATTAAAAATGAACTTTGATATTTGGCTTTCGATAACATAGGTGAGAGGCATAGCCTCGACCCACTTGGTGAAGTAATCGGTAGCGGTAATGATGAACTTATGTCCATCAGATGATGTTGGTCTAATTTTACTGATGAGATCAAGCCCCCATTGAGAGAAGGGCCAAGGTGTGGTGGTTGTGTTAGACCTTTGTCATTGTCATATGTGTTGTCATTGATGTCAAGTTGAATTGATGGCAAAGCGGGTTAAGCGGTAAAGTGAGCAAGTGAGAAAGATGAAGGTTGATTGGTAGTGTCAACTCACATAAGCTTCAGGATGGTCAAGGATAAGTTCTAAGGGAATTAATCAACTCTTGTGAAAATTGTGGACATAACAAGTTAGCCATCAAAGTCTGCAAGAAGCTGCAAAACTCTAGAAGAAGTCGCAAAAGCTTAGTGAAGGCCACAGGTAAAGGAATGAAGATGCAAAGAAAAAAGAAGCCAAAGGATGAGCCACATATGAGAAAAGTGAAGCCGCGAATGTGAAGGAACAGCCACGCAACTAAGAATAGTCTGAAGGTAAAGCCATAATAGTAAGGAAGTTTGGAGGAAGACATGCATAAAGGAAAAGCCTGAAGAACCATAAAAGCAAGATTAAGAACGGAAGAAAGCCACGAAGAACTAGAAAAGTCGATAAGAATGGAAGATAGCCACATAAAGCAATAAAATCCATAAGTAAAAGGATAGAGTCGCAGACATGGAAAAAATATGTGGGAAGGCAATGGACAAGAAGAAAAGTCACATAACATTTCCAAAGTGTGAAGTGAAAGAAAAATTCGTAAATAATCGAAAAGTCGCCACGAAAGGAGAAAAGTTGCGAGATCAAAGGAAAGCGCCACAATACAAAGGAGAAAGTCATAAAAGCTAAGGAAAGTCGCGGATTGAATAAATATGAATTGGATAGGGCTCGATGACAATCAAATTGATTTAAACATGGACAAGTGAGAATTTTTTCTCCAAAATCGATGGTGATTCGATTATCGGTGATTCATGGTGAGTTACGACTTGAGCTCCACAAAGAATTGACTTTGTGGAAATACAGTTGTAGTTCTCTATGTGATTCCTGATTTCAAGGAAAAATTAAATATTAGAGAAGAAAACGGCTTGCTCATCTTGATCATGTTGGAAATCCTAGAAAGATGAGAAATCTATTTTTAGGTATTAACTCATAAATATTTTTTGGTAAATGCATAGAAAAAGGTGAAATCAAGCCGAATATAGCAAGAGCAAAATATGGAGTTAGTTGTATTCATTTAATGGACCAGATTTCTAGGTGATGAGTAAAAATATTACGGCATGCCAAAAGGAAGCATTGGAATGGGTCGATTAACAATATAGAGGAAATTTGATACCAATACATATATTGCTCAAGTGAGAAGACGATGCATTCAAGCTAAAGGAGCTACAAAAATAATAGAGAGAGGGGAAGGAGTGGAGTGAAAATGATGTGAAGAAGATATATCAAATGAGAAGAACATCAACGCGTTAGATTAATTAAGCAAGAAGAGTTCGAATCAAATGAGCAGAAGAAAGTGAAAGAGAGAACACAAACATATATAGAAAAGTGATCATAATCCATTGTGTAAGCAATCTTACAACTAGATGATCAAAAGTATATGTAAAATAAGTCTAAGTAGTAGCTTAGCATATTCAAGGGTTGTAGCCTCCTTGTGGGTAGGTTCTTGCAAAAGATCAATTGTAGTTGATTAAATTGGTGGTTGGTGCTCCTTGCAAGTTGGTGCTTGATAAAATTCGTGGAGTGGGCACTTAGAAAATTTTCGAGTGGGTGCTTGAAGTTGTGAAGTGGGTGCTTCACAGGTTGAGTGGGTGGTCAACCGAAACCATTGTAAGCTTTGGAATTGGTGTTCCTAATAAATCCTTGGTTTCAAGTGGGTTTTTCTCCAAAATGGTTTCCCACTATAAATTTTGTGTTTAGCTTTTTACTATCTGGTATATGTTTGAAAAAATGCACATGACATAGTAACTACAAAAATTAAGAAATTGTGAATTGGTATAACTCTAGAAATTAATTTTAATCCGCACTGATTCATCCCCCATCTCAGTTCTTGTGATCTCTAACAATTGGTAACAAAGCGGGTCCTTCTATCAAAAGCTTAATATATTCAAGGAGATCCTCTTTTCACAAACATGGTAGAAAATCAGGCTCAATGGGGTTTATCACTATCAAGATCACCTCTCTTCACTGGAACGAACTATGCATTATGGAGAATAAGGATGAAAACATATCTGATGTCACTTGGTTTTGATATCTAGGAATGTGTTGAGAAAGGATACAATCCTCTAGCCACGCCAATCACTTCTTTAGTAGATAAAATAGAATATGAATGCAACTCAAGAGAAATGAACGTTATTCTATGCGGCCTGACTGAAACAAAATTTGTAAAAGTTATGCACTGCACAACAACAAAGGAGATATGGACCAAACTTCAAAGTATTTATGAAGGAGATGAAAAAGTCAAGCTAGCAAATTTACAGACCTACAAAGCTCAGTTTGAGAATCTGAAGATGAAAGATGATGAGGCTGTATTGGTCTCATGCAAAGAATAAATTAAGTCATAAACATGATCATAGGCTTAGGTGAGAAGTTAGAAGAATTTGTTATTGTTCAAAAGATTCTGAGATCCCTGACTGGTAAATTTTATACAAAGGTTTCAGCTATAGAAGAAGCCAAAGACATGAAGACTCTCACAATGGATGAATTACAGAGCACTCTTTTAGCATACGAGATGAGGACTATTGGATCCAAGACTACCAAGAAAGAAGTAACATTTAAGGTCAAGAAAGAAACCCAATTCCAAGCAAGAAGAAGAAGAAGAATCAGATTCAGAGGATGAATTAGATGATGAAAAGATTGAAGCAATGTTCGTAAGAAGACTGAAAAGAGGTTCAGGTAAGTATAAAGGAAAACTCCCTTTCAAATGCTTCACATGTGGAAAAGTAGGTCACTTTTCTATTAAATGTCCAAACAAAATTAAATAATCTCAGTTTGAACATGAAGAAGACAATCATAAACACAACAAGAGAGAAATTGGATATAAAAGAAAAATAGCAAGAAGAAGTTCTTTAAGAACAAAAGGAACTTCTATTCAAAAGAAGAATCAAGTGAATTTGATTCAAGCAACCTAGGTAACTCTGAAAATGAAAATGATGAAGATTAGTTTGAATTTTTGTTTATGGCCATGGATGTGCCTGAAGAATGCAGCTCCAAAGGAAATAATACAATTGAATTTGAAGACTCTGATGAAGAAGAAGCTGAAGTAAACCTTGAAGCTGAATTAGTATGTGCTCTTGAAGAATTGAAACTATGTAGAAGAAAGAATCAAAAGCTAAGGTGCACACTGAAAGATTATGAAGAACAAATCCACATCTTTGAAGAAAGACAAACTCTAAGAGAAGAAGAAGAGGCTAATGAGCTCAAAGAGCTTGAAAATCAACTAGAAAAGATCTCAAACTCTTACAAATCAAAGGAGGATGAGTGCACAAAACTGAACTCAAAACTGGAGCGACTAAAAATTGAGATGGAAAAAATGAGCAACAAGCTGATTGTGTATGAAAAGCTAGAGAAGAGTTTAAATGTTTTGACTAGTATACTAAGTGGCCAACGTAATACAAATGATAAGTCAGGGTTGGTTTCAAGGAAGAAAGTAAGGAAAAGGATCCTGCAAAGAATGAAGGAAACAAGACTACATCAATTCTAAGCACATCTTCTATTGTAAATAAAGAGTTCAGTAAATCTGCCAAGAGAAGGACTATTGCTCCCAGAATTACCTATGTTATGAGGTACACACATTCTTTCTATGGTTATTGTTATTCATGTAATCAGTTTGGACATAAGGCTGCTAAGTGTAGAAAATTATCTAGAGGATATAGAAGAAACTTTGGCCCATCTTACACTAGATTGAACTATAATGATGTTCACTACAATTATTACAAGAAAAGAAATGAGGCATCAAAAAGTAAACAAGAACCTCCTAAACAAGAGAAATGGGTGTATGTTGTAAAGAAAGATGCAAATAAAAGAAAAGAGTCTGCTTTCAGTAGTGCAAACCGCATTTCATGTGTAAAATGAAGATAAAATCTGGTATCTAGATAGTGGATGCTCTAGCCATATGATAGGTGACAAAATAAAATTCATTTCACTATCAAACAATGCATCAGGTGTTGTGATATTTGGTGATAACAATTCAACAAACATAGTTGGAAAAGGAACCTTGAGTCTAGATAATGGAAAGACTATCACTGAAAAATGTTCTATACATTGAAGGCCTCAAGCATAATCTGTTAAGTGTGAGTCAAATGTGCAAAAGGGGATACAATCTGATCTTCCATGAAAAAGGTTGTGATATCATCAATGGAAAAATAGGAAAGAAATTTGCAAAATCCAAAAGGACAAAGAACAACATGTATGTGCTAAATGAAATAAATAATGAAAAATGCTTCATAAGTAAGGTTGATTACAACTAGTTGTGGCATAGGAAGTTGGGACACATGAGCTTTGAGAATCTGGTAAAACTAAGTGCTAAAAGGTGTGTAAAACATATGCCAAAAATTGTAAAACCAACAGATACTCTTTGCAAAGCATGCTTGCATGGTAAACAAACAAGGAGATCATTCAAGTTAAAAGAATACTCTACAACCAGACCTCTGGAGTTAATTCATATAGATCTTTGTGGTCCTACTAGAACTGAAAGCATACAAGGTGAGGTATATTTCATGTTGTTGATAGATGATTACACTATAATGACATGGGTAGCTTGCTTGAAGCATAAATCAAAAGCCTTAGACAAATTCAAGAAATTTAAGGCACTAGTGGAGAATGAGAAGAACAAAAAGATCAAATGCTTAAGATTAGATAGAGGCGGAGAATTTTGGTCTAATGAGTTCGATGAATTTTGTGAAGAAAATGGAATTAGAAGACAATTCTCAGCCACCAGAACACCTCAACAAAATGGATTTATTGAGAGGAAAAATAGAACTGTGCAAGAAATGGAAAGAACCATGTTGAATGAATCTAAACTACCATATAGATATTGGAGTGAAGCAAGTATACACAACAGTGTACATTTTAAACAGAGCTCAATTGAGAGTAAACAGTGATAAGACACCTTACGAACTGTGGAATAAACATACTGTAAACATGAAACACATAAGAGTGTTTGGAAATAAATGTTACATCAAAAGAGATGAAGACAACTTGGGAAAATTTGATTCTATATGTGATGAAGGCATATTCCTTGGATACTCAGTAATCAACGCAACTTACAGGTGTTACAATAAAAGGTTGCAGAAGATTGTTGAAAGCACAAATGTAAAGGTGGATGAAAATCCCAAGTCCAACACTCAATACAATAGCGGTCATGAAGAACAAGAAGATGATGATGAAATGGGACAGTCCACGTGAAGAATTAAATGAAGAGGAAGAAAGGCAGACTCAAGGCACCCTCAAGGCAAGTCAAAAGGGACCATCCAGTAAACAAAATAATTGGAAACAAAGAAGGTGACATTCTAACCAGAAGAAGGCTAAGAGATCAACAAAATCATGAAGATATAGCACTCCTATCCATGGTAGAACCCAAAAGTGTTACGAAGCAAGTAAGGATCAACATTGGGTAGACATAATGAATGAAGAACTTGATTAGATTGAAAAGAATGAAACATGGGAGCTTATACCTAGACCATAAGACAAGAATGTAATTGGAACAAAATGGGTATTTAGAAATAAATTGAATGAAAAGGGAGAAGTAACAAGAAATAAGGAAAGACTTGTGTGCAAAGGATATGCACAAATGGAAGGAATCAAATTTGATGAAACATTTGCACTAGTGGCAAGGATGGAAGCAATAAGACTATTCATGGCTTACACAAATTACAAGAAGATAAGAGTATTTTAGATGGATGTGAAATCAACTTTCCTCAATGGTTTTTAAATGAAGAGGTATACATTGAAAAACTTGATGGATTTTCACTAACTGAAGATAAATATTATGTGCAAGGTTGAAAAAGGCATTATATGGACTCAAACAAGCTCCTAGAGCTTGGTACAACATATTGGATTCATACCTCATTAATCAAGGTTTCAGAAAAGGTGTAGTTGACAACAATCTCTACATCAAGGAAGAAGAAGATCATTTGCTCATTGTTATTGTATATGTGGATGATATTATTTTTGGAGGAGATTATGATAAAATGACATATGAATTTGTTGATATGATGAAAGAAGAATTTGAAATGTCCATGTTGGGAGATCTTTCATTCTTCTTGGGCTTGCAAATCAGTCAATCAGACCAAGGTATATTCATATCCCAAACCAAATATATCAAAGAAATGTTGAAAAGGTTTAGGATGGAAGATTGCAGACCTATAGAACACCAATGGAAGTGGGATGCAAGTTGAGCAGAGAGGATAACTCACCAAAAGTAGACAAAACATTATACTAGATCCATGATAGGTAGTCTACTTTACTCCACGGCATCAAGACTTGACATTATGCAGGCGGTGGGTCTAGTTGGAAGATTTCAAGAAGATCCAAGGGAAACACACCTCAAGGAAGTCAAAATAATTTTGAGATACCTCATGGGAACACTTGAATATGGACTTTGGTACCCCAAAAGTAATGACTTCAACATAAAAGCATACATAGATGCATATTGAGTAGGAAGTGTTGATGATAGAAAGAATACTAGTGGCGAGCATTCTTTGTTGGAAATTATTTAGTCTCTTGGTTGAGAAAGAAACAATCATCAATGAATCTCTCAACATGTGAAACATAATATATAGTTGTTGCAATGTGTTGCACTCAAGTTCTATGGATGAAGCAAACATTGGAAGATTATAAGGTAAAATCGATAATCCAATTCCCTTGTTTTGTGATAGCACAAGTGCAATAAGTGTCTCTAAGAACCCTATGTTCCACTCAAAGACCAAGCATATTCCAATTAGATATCATTTCTTGAGGGAACAAGTGAATGACAAGAAAATTAGTCTAGAATATGTGAGCACAAAATAAGAAATTGTAGACATTATGACCAAGCCACTACTAAAAGCTACTTTTGAGAACTTAAGGAATGAATTGGGGGTCATTCCTGATCCCACCAACAACTAGAAGGTGTAAAGATAAGGTGAGGGATCATTCTTAGGTAATATCAGCTCCTAATTAGTGCTAAATAGTATTTGTGATAGGGAAGCTAGTTTGCTAGCTCAATATTATCAAAGTATGCATCAACTCAGGGGCAGCATTGTTGTGAATATATTAGATTATATGGATCGAAGCATGTGCCTGGGGAATTCTTGAGGTAGTAACATGAAGCATTCATCTTACAAGTATTTTCATTTCATACATCATAAATGACCCTTTGTTATTGTTGTCAAAGGGAGAGAGAAGCTGAAATCAAAAACCAACCAGTCATATAGAAAATGGGAGATACGCAGAAACTAGCCAAGTAATAAATGAAGGGAGAAGCGAAAAGCGAAATATACCAAGGAGAGTTCTGAGTATTTTCAGAAACCATGTATTGTTGGGTTTTTAAATGGAACTTTAACAAACCACAGTCAGGGGACAGCAATTCCCTCCTCTTTAATGGGAGAGGTTCCCTTATTGAAAGCAAGCAACAAAACTTATATACAAATGTACAACTTTCAAAGTGTGGATTCCTGATACTTTGAAATGTTTTATGCCCAAAGATCATCAATACAAAAGAATAGAAGAATTAAGGAGATGAGAGAGGAAGAACATAACAATACCTTTAGGAAATATAGATAGCAGAGTATAACCTTATACATATTGAACAGGGAGATGCATAATAGAATCATTCACTTTCATAACCAATATGATTCCACAGACACAAAGTTCAGAAATCATATAAATAAGAACACAATTTCTTATCATAAAAGATGGATGATTTGAAAATTTTCAGACAAGGAAAGAAAGAATAACAAAGGAAGAAAAGGGAAAAACTTATGTATTGATTACTTTGAATCTATTACATCTATAGAGTACTAGGATCCAACCCTAACAACGACATGGAGAAGCCATTAAATAGCTTCCAAGAATGGTTACATTCGGTTACAAAAATGATGAAACTAATTCAAGAAACCAACGACTAAACCTCTCCAATGCCTCGGCTATTTCCATGCCTGGTGGCAAAACCAGATGCATTGAATCGCAACCGTTCAATCTGCCTTTACAAACTTTTAATTTGAGTCGTCCACGTGGGAGAGATTTGAACTGAAGCGGACCTGAGGACGCCTTTTGTATTTTGTGCCTTTTAGAGAATTGGCACTTCAGAAAATTTTGGCCCGCCCACCTACTTTTGATACAAGCTCAACATTTGACTCTATCCCTTGGTATGAACGGGGCCGCGGGTCACTTTATAACTTTAAGCTCTTTATGGAAACAAAGCCCAAATTCCCAAATCACTCCGATGGCCTGCTTTCCCACTTTGACTTTTCAAAGCATCAAAACACAAAAAGGGCCCGCCTTTCTGCCTTTGCTTGAAACATGACCACGTGTCCCTTTACGAGATAGTTCAATATTTTTGTGTTTTTGACTAAGTCCCTTTTGTTTGGCAAGGCCATATGTCTAACCCCTGGACACACATGGAGGCTCTGCACATTTAGGACTGCGCCTTTGGATTTTGCCTTTGAAGTTGCGTTGAGCTGACACGTGGATGCTTTCACAAACTCTTCTATACTTAGCCGATTCAACGGCTGGCTCTGCCCCCTCTTTGACTATGACCACGTGGTGAGCCTACGCATACTTGGGGACCCGCTCTTGATTCTTCCTTTGAAGTTGCGCAAAGAGACACATGGAGACTTCTGCTGGTTATTTTATACTTAGCCGATTTGGGCTTACTGCCCACTTGACTTGTGTGGGACCCTAGACACGTGGAGAGTTGGCGCTCATTTGAGTTTCGCTTTGGATTCACCCCTTGAAAGGGCGCCAAGCTGACGTGTGGCTCCTTCCACCGGTCCTGGACTCTCCTTTGACTCTGACCACGTGGCGAGTTGGCACTCATTTGGAGACTAGCCCTTTGGTCTCACTTCTGAAATTACACCGTTGAGGCACGTGGAGGTTTAGTTAAACCTCTCATACTTAGTCGATTAAGCGGTCGACTCTGTCCCCTTTTCGGACTGGGACACATGGAGAGTTGGTGCAAGTTTGGGGAACCGCCTTTGGCCTCGACCCTTGAAGTTGCACCGATGAGACACGTGGTGTCGTCTGCTGAACCTCCCATACTTAGCCGATTCGAGCTTGTTCTATCTTCATTTCAAACTTGGGACACATGGAAAACCTGAGCTTAATTGAGGACTATCCCTTGGGACTGCCCTTGGAGTTGCGTCGTTTGGACGTATGGAGGCTTCTGCTACCGCTTGAGATGTGGCCACGCCACATCTAATCAGAGATGTCCACATACCCGTGGATGTTGGGGCACAAATTGATAGGGAATATATGACCGTCGTTCACGATTGTGGAAAAATAAAAATAAAAGGGAAAACCCCACCTTTACGCCCAAATTTTAAATTGTTCTCCATGGAATGAAAAACTGCAAACAATACCAGGCTCTATGCGATCCATAGCCAAAGAGAAGGATTGACAACGACATCCGAATGAAGGAAAAGATTTTGAAGTAAAAGCACGGATTACTCCACCGTACCGACTCAAAAATTTCAAAACTTGACTTCAAAAGAGGGGAATTTTGAGGCGACAACAATTTGGCTCTTTCTGGGGATGACTTGACAGAGGAACGAGGCAAGATCGAGAACCATAGAAAAACTCTGGGAAAGTAGACCAATGCCTTATCCATTGGGAAAATAGAGTCAAAGGTAAAACCAATACAAAAGACAAAACACACAAAAGGGAAACAAACCAAAAAGGAAAGACAGAAACAAAACACAAAGGAATGACCAAAAACCAAAACACTTGTACACAATATACAGAAGGATTGCCTAGTCACCTAGGACTTGAACAACTTTAAATACGCCCACTATAAGGAAGTGGGAGAGGAGATCCATCCATATAATCCAAATAGAACGAATTTTCTCCAGCAAAGTGCTTGATCTTGAAAGGACCAAGCCAAAGAGAATCAAACTTACCATGGCTTCCAGAACTTGTAAAACTTGAATCTTCAATAGCCTTTATTAAGTGCAAGGTGAGTAATTCCACGGTTACTAGTAATTGAGCTTGAAATGGAGACATCCCAATTGCTCTTTTGGGTGTAATCATATCTGCCTTGAGATCATCATAGAGCTTCTTGTGCCAATTCCTCTGAGAGTCATTTACCAACTTCCGAACGATGGTTACTAGATTCTTATTTGTTGATTATGCTTGTCCATTCCCTTGGGGTAGTAGTCTAAAGAATGAGAAAGGGAAATTCCATAACCATAGTAGAAATCCATCATCTCAGAAGAAGAAAAAATTGAAGCATTATTAGTCACAATCTTGCTTGGTACCCCAAACCTCATCAAGATGTTCTCTTTAATGAAATTACACACCACCTTAGAAGTAGTGCTTTTGACTAGAATAACCTCTACCCACTTTTTGAAATATTCTCATGAGCAGCAGTAGAAGTGAGTATGCCCAACACTGGAAGGTGGGTTAAGATTTCCAATGAAATCCAATCCTCATTGTTAAAAAAGCTCATCAATCACTACGGCTTTAGTGGCAAAGCAGCCAATTTAGGTCTCCCAACAAAAGTCGACATGTTTGACACTTACCTACCCATTTGACGCATCTCTAAAAATGTAGGCCAATAGTACCCAAAGATGAAGTATTTTATGGGCAAGTGACAATAGAAGAGAAATGGCCTCCACAAGCTTGATCATGAAAAGATGAGAACAACTTCTTTTGTTGCTCTTTGTCAACACACTTCAAGAATCTTCCGTCTATGCCTCGTTTGAACAAAACATTATCCCATAATACATAGTGTGTAGACCTTAGCTTAATAGCCCTCTTTTCCTTGGTACTCAAGTGAGATGGACACTCTCCATAGGTAAGAAAATGGGCAATATCTGCATATCATTCATCTGTTGAGGCGAGGAAGAGGACAACAGAACATCAACCGCTTCTTTGGAAAAAGTGCATCGCCCCCTCAACAATAAGCTCACACAAGCCTTTACCTCGGACTACCTTAGTTGGCTTGATATCAAAGTCATATTCTTGGAATTTTGTACCCAATTACCTCTCTTAGTTCCAAATTTCTGTTGTGTAAGAATAGACTTGATGGTTGTATCAAGTACAAGCACAACAAAGTGAGAATTAATAACATAAAAACAAAACTGCTTGACAACTTTGACCACTGCAAAAGCATGTTTCTCTATCATAGTATATTTCTATTCATGAGATTTCAGAACATAGCTCATGAAGGTAATTGGAAGTTCATGATCCTCAGAATTCTTCTGAGTTAGCACAACAACCAATGTATTCTCTGTAGCATAGCAATAGATGATAAAATCCTTCTTTGAAATCAAGACATGCTAAGATGAAGCTTTAGCAATGGCTTTCTTGATACCTTCAACTACTTCCTTACCCTTGGAAGTCAAACCAAAGTTTTGCTTTCCTTTCATCATGTGAGCAATGCTCATAGTCAATTCTATAAAATCAGGAATGAATCTCCTTAGGAAGTTTATCTTACCAAAGAAAGAGTGAACACCCTTTTTGCTTGTGGGAAGAGGAATCTATTGGATTTCTTGAACTCTTTCTGGATCTATCTTGATTCCTTCTTTAGAGACAATATGCCCCAACAACTTGCCTTCAATGACACAAAAGACAAACTTCTTTGGATTGAGAGAAACTCCATGTTCTCTGCATTTCTGGAGGACTGCTTCAAGATGTTGAAAGTGATTTTCCCTCAGTAAATCAAATCATCAAGGTACACTACAACACACTTTCCCTTTAGACTAGCAAAATTCAATTCCATTGCCCTCTGATAGGTGGCACCAACATTGATAAGACAAAAAATCATTCTCTTGTAGGCAAAGGTGTCCCAAGGAGTAGTGAAAGAAGTTTTGTGTTGATCTAGGGTACTGACTTCCACTTGATTGTATCCAGAGAATCCATCAAGCATAGACAACATCTCAGAGCCTGTGACAACTTGCAAAACTTGATCCATCATGGGAAGATGATAGTTTTCCTTTAGAGAGGCCTGATTCAAATTCCTGAAATCCACACATATGCGAATCTCACCATTCTTCTTCCTGACAGGCACAATGTTGGCAATCCATGTTGAATGATGTATAGGGAAGATGATCTTTGCCTTTAAGAACACGGATCTCTTGAAAAATAGTGCCAAAGCAACCTTGGGATTGTATTGCCTTTGTTTTGCTTGAAAGGTTTGATCCTAGGTTTTCAGAGGGATAAAGTGTTGCATCTCCTTTGGCTGGAAAGCCTTGAGATCATCATATAAATAGGCAAGAACATCAACATACCTTTTTAGTAGATTTACTACCTTCTTCTTCTCCTCTTGAGTGCAACATTTTCCAATTTTCACCATCTTGGGTTCATCAAGACTCCCAATATTAATCTTTTCACATTCAATAGACTTGTCAAGCTCCTTGGGAAGCTTTAGACTTAATGTACCTATCATGCTTATCAAACAAATCTTCCAAACTCACCAACCCTTTAGGGATCTTGTTACCTTTCAATTTGATGCAGCCATCTTGATCCATCTCTTCCTTGATATCTCCTTCATTAGAGGATACACACTCTCTAGGAAAAGTCTCACTTCCTTCAAAATACAACTAGTCAAAGTTATCCTTAAGCTCCAAGAAAGAGAGAAAATGTTGATCATCATTGAAAACCTGCCAGTTATTTGCATTATCTGGTACCTTTGGGCCTATGAATCATTTCAATGGTAAATTTCTCCTAAGAGAAATTTGGGTGAGGAATCAACAGAGAGCCTGAGACCGCTAGAGAATCAGCTCTAGTGTTCCTTTCTCTTGGCACAACTTCAATGGAGAAAGCATCAAGAAACTCAATGGAATCCAGAAAAGATTTCTATAATGTTTTAATATCATATTCTTCACTTGAAAAAGATCTCTGACTTGTTTCACAATCATCTCTGCATCACCATGAGCACAAAGATTCTTCACTCCCATTTCTTTTGCCATGTTCAATCCAAGTATGAGTGCCTCATATTCAGTTGTATTGTTTGTATTTTCAAAACAAAGCTTGAGAGAAAAGGATGAATGTTCCCTTCTGGAGAGGTCAACACCACTCCAGCTCCAGAACAGCTGAAGAGTAGCTTCCATCAAACTCCAGAGTCCAAATGCCATTAGGGTCATGAATCACTCCCTTAGGAAGTTTTGCCTCATCTTGTGACATGATCATGTAGTTACCATGCCATGTATCTTCATAGAGTATATGTGCTTTTGGATCATCAGTCTTTTGCACAATGTATTCAATTTGTTTCTCAGGTAGTAGCTTCTTCATTTTTCCATTGACCAGGATCAAAGCATGCGACCAATCCATTTGAATTTCACCTCCTACCTCCTTACATAAATTTCTACTCAACAACATCCCATATGAGGGAGGAATATCAACTACCAAAATAGTGGCTAAGACCCTTTTCTCTGGAAAATCAGCAAAAGCTACTTATGCATCTTTAATTCTTCCAACCAAAGGCACTTTTCTACTCTCCATGGAATAGCAGGAACCAAAGGCACGTGTTAGGGTCAGGCCCAAAGAATGAGCTACTTTTGTAGGCATTACATTGTCTTATGCTCCTAAGTCTATAACACAACTACTGAGTTTATGGCTAGCTATGAGAAGAGTCACATACAATGGTTCAATTTTTTCATTAGGGGAAGTGACTGCACCACAAGGCTTGATTGAGGTGAGGAAGAGGGAGTGGGCAAAAGACCTTTAGAAGTATTGGATGAGGCTTTAGATTTGGAATTGACAAAGTTTACCATTTTAGCAAAATCTTTTGGATGGGTTTGGTAAAACTCTACCTCTAAGATTTGGATTTTGGTCCTTTGAGGTGATCAATGATATCAAAAGATCCTAGAGGTGGATGGGGCATCATTGCTAGGAATTTGAGAGACTTTTGATTTATCAGTTTTAGGATTTGAAGGACAAGGAGTTTTGGAAATAGAAGTAGAAGAAGGAGGACTAATGATACTCACCTTTTGTGTGGAGGCAGTGGGAATAGGAGATCCTCTTCTTACAACCACTGGAATAGTTATAGGAAACTGCTTAGACTTCTTAGTAAGGCTGCACCACTTTTTCTTTTTTGTTCGTTTGCTCCCAAGTCATAACAACATATGACTCACTATTCATAGCATTTGCCACTCGTTCATCATTTTCATCACCATCATCCATACCTTCAGTGGTGAGGAAATGAACTTGAGATCCACCAAGCTCCTCCAGTTCATTATAAACCTCTTCTTTTGGTTCTTCACGAGTTCATTAAACTCCTCATCATCAGGTTCTTCAACTTCATAAGTTGCATTGATCGGAACCTTGATGGGTGGGCCTTTAATAGCCAATTTAGTCTGAGAAGAAGGCAGGCGGTTCTGGGCTGAAAATTCTTCCTTGGAACATCTTGGTAAGGGGTATGCTGAGCCAATTGTTTCTTGATAGCAATGAGATCATTTACAAGCTTTTGTACTAACTGATTAGAATTGGCTCTAGGGGAAGAGGAAGAAGAAGAAGCTTTAGATTTGGAGGATTCTCTTTTCATTTACAGACATGATTAAATCATCCTCAACACTGATAGCCAAACGTTGATCAACATCCAGAGTTGCAAGGTTAGCTCTCCTTAGTGCATAACTCACCTCAGTAGCTGAGCATTGAGGAAGAAGCACTTTTGAATTTGATCCACTAGATGAGTGTTCTGTGGAATTTTATGAATTAGCTTGTTGAATTTAGCCACAAACTCCCTCATGGGCTCAAATGGTTCCTTCTTGATATGAGATATTTGAGCTAATAGAGCATGCACATCTTCAACAGAGTTTGAAATGCTGCTCAAACTGAGTTTTCATGGTATTCCAATTAGTGATCGTCCCAACAAGAAGATGATAAAACCAATCAGAAACATTGTCCTACAATGTCTCCAAAAAAATCTGACAGAGACATCTTCATGTTCAACCCCAAGAATCCCACATGCAACAATGAAGGCTGCAATGTGTTCATCTGGATGAACCTTCCCATCACCCGGAACTTGGGAAAACTTTTCCTGTTACCCCTAGGTAACTCATGCAATGGTTGAGGAAGAGCAAGAGGCCCAACCTATTGTCCCCAAGGCAAAGGGGCTACCATCTTTGGAAAAATTGATGGGGAAGGCTGAAACACCAAAGAATTATCAAAGCAAGAAGATTAGGGTGAGATGTTCCTAAGAACGCTATCTTTGGAATTTCTGTTTTTAACAGGAGGTGTGCTTATAGAATGAGTTCCTATGTTCCTTCTTGCTGGAAGAGAGAAGTTTTGTTGCTCCAGAAGTTGAAAATGGGAATCCTCAACCCCGAGAGCTTTCTTCCCACATGTATACCATAGAGTCACCAGACCAAAAATGATCTTGAAGTTGTTCTTTTAGAAAGGGATCCATTTGAAACGAAATCCCCAGCAAAGTCGCCAAAAACTGTTGGGTTTTTAAATGGAACTTTAACAAACCACAGTCAGGGGACAAGAAGTCCCTCCTCTTTAATGGGAGAGGTTCCCTTATTTAAAGCAAGTAGCAAAACTTATATACAAATGTACAACTTTCAAAGTGTGGATTCCTGATACTTTGAAACGTTTTATGCCCAAAGATCATCAATACGAAAGAATGGAAGAATTAAGGAGATGAGAGAGGAAGAACATAAAAATACCTTCAGAAAATATAGATAGCAGAGTATAATCTTATACGTATTGAACCAGGGAGATGCAAAATATAATCATTCACTTTCATAACCAATATGATTCCACAGACACAAAGTTCCAGAAATCATATAAACAAGAACACAAAGTTTCTTATCATAAAAGATGGATGATTCGTAAATTTTCGAAAAGGAAAGAAAGAATAACAAAGGAAGAAAAGGTAAAAAAATTGTATTGATTACTTTGAATCTATTACATCTACAGAGTACCAGGATCCAACCCTAACAACGGTGTGGAGAAGCCATTAAATAGCTTCCAAGAATGGTTACATTCGGTTACAAAAATGATGAAACTGATTCAAGCGATGTTTGAACCTCTCTAATGCCTCGGTCGTTTCCATGCCTAGCGACAAAACCAAATGCATTGAATTGTAGTCGTTCAATCTGCCTTTACAAACTTTACATTTGAGTTGTCCACGTGGGAGAGATTTGAACTAAAGCGGACTTGAGGATGCCTTTTGTATTTTGTGCCTTTTAGAGAAATGCGACTTCAGAACATTTTGGCTCGCCCACCGCTTTTGATATGGGCTCAACATTTGACTTTATCCCTTGGCATGAGTGGGGCCATGGGTCACTTTATAACTTTGAGCTCTTTATGGAAACAAAGCCCAAATTCCCAAATTGCTCCGATGACCCACTTTTCCGCTTTGAATTTTCAAAGCATCAAAACACAAAAAGGGCCCGCCTTTCCGCCTTCGCTTGAAACGTGACCACATGTCCCTTTGCGGGCCAATTCAGTATTTTTGGTTTTGACTAAGTCCCTTTTGTTTGGCGGGGCCATATGTCTGACCCTGGACACGTGGAGGCTCAAAGCACACATTTGGGACCTGCCTCCGGATTTTGCCTTTGAATTTACGCCAAGCTAACATGTGGATGCTTCCATAAACCCTTCTATACTTAGTCGATTCAACGGTTGGCTTTGCCCCCTCTTTGACTATGACCACGTGGCGAGCCTGTACACACTGGGGACCCGCTCTTGATTCTTCCTTTGAAGTTGTGTCGAAGAGACACATGGAGACTTCCGTCGGTTCTTTTATACTAAGTTGATTCAAGCTTGCTACCCACTTGACTTGTGTGGGACCCTAGACACGTGGAGATCGCACTCATTTGAGTTTCTGCTTTGGATTCACCCCCTCAAAGGGTGTCGTGTTGACGCGTGGTTCCTTCCGCCAGTCCTGAACTCTCCTTTGACTCTGACCACGTGGCGAGCTGGCACTCATTTAGACTGGCCCTTTGGTCTCACTTATGAAATTGTGCCATTGAGGCACGTGGAGGCTTCCGTCAACCCTCTCATACTTAGTTAATTAAATGGCCGGCTCTTTCCGTTTTCAAACTCTGCGACACATGGAGAGCCGACGCAAGTTTTGGGAACCACCTTTCGCCTTGGCCCTGAAGTTGCGCTTAATGAGACACGTGGTGTCATCCACCGAACCTCCCATAATTAGCCGATTCGGGCTTGTTGCTCGTCTTCATTTTGGACCTAGGACACGTGGAAATCCTGTGCTTATTTGAGGATTGTCCCTTAGGCCCTGCCCTTGGAGAGCGCCGTTTGGACGTGTGGAGGCTTCTACCGCGCTGAGATATGGCCACGCCGCATCCAATCAGAGATGTCCACGTACCCGTGGATGTTGGGGCACAAATTGATAGGGAAGATACGCCTGTCATTCACAAATTTGTGGAAAAATAAAAATAAAAGGGAAAACCCCACCTTTACACCCAAATTTTAAATTGTTCTCCATGGAATGAAAAATTGCAAACAATACCAGGCTCTATACGATCCACAGCCAAAGAGAAGGATTGATAATGACATCCAATTGAAGGAAAAGATTTTCAAGCAAAAGCATGGATTACTCCACGGTACTAACTCAAAATTTTAAAACTTGACTTCAAAAGAGGGGAATTTTGAGGGTGATAACATGTATGCAAGTATATTACCATCAAAAGTTAGAAGTTTCGTGGTATTGAAGTGTTGAGGTGTTGCCATCAATGACAAAGGGGAGATTGTTAGACCTTTGTCATTGTCATATGTGTTGTCATTGATGTCAAGTTGCATTGATGGCAAAAAGGGTTAATTGGTAAAGTGAGCAAACAAGAAAGATGAAGGTTGATTGGTAGTGTTAACTCACATAGGCTTCAGGATGGTCAAGGATAAGTTCTAAGGGACTTAATCAACTCTTGTGAAAGTTGTGGACATAACAAGTTAGTTGTTGAAGTCTGCAGGAAGCCGTGGAACTCTAGAAGAAGTCGTAGAAGCTTAGCGAAGGTCGTGGATAAAGGAATGAAGATGCAAAGAAAAAAGAAGCCAAAGGACAAGCCATGAATGAGAAAGGTGAAGCCACGAATGTGAAGGCAGAACCACGCAAGTAAGAATAGTCGAAGGAAAATCTGCAAGAGTAAGGAAGTATGGAGGAACTCGCACTTAAGGAAAAGCCACAAAGAACCGAAAAGTAACTAAGAATGGGAGAAAGCCACAAATAACTAGAAAAACCGCTAAGGACGGAAGATAGCCACGAAGAATGATAAAAAGCCGCAAGTAAAAGGATAGAGTCGCAGACATGGAACAAAGCCGCGGGAAGAGAGTGGACAAGAAGAAAAGTTGTGTAACATTGCTAAAGCCACAAGAAAGAAAAAAAAACCGTGAATAACTAAAAATCCACCATAAAGGAGAAAAGTCGTAGATCAAAAGAAATTACTGCAATACAAAGGAGAAAGTCATAAAAGCTAAGGAAAGCCACAGATTGAATAAATATGAACTGGATATGGCTCGAGGACAATCAAGTTGTTTAAACATGGACATGCGATATTTTTTTCTCCAAAATCGATCATGATTCAATTGTCTGGTGATTGTAGATGAGCATACGACTTGAGCTCCATGAAGAACAAAGAAATCTACAGTTCCAATTGTCAACATTTAATGCTCATTGACTTTGTGGAAATACAGTTGTAGTTCTCTATGTGATTCTTGATTTTAAGGAAAAATTAGATATTAGAGAATAAAATGGATTCCTCATCTTTATCACGTTGGAAATCCTAGAAAGATGGGAAATCTATTTTTAGGTATCGGGTAATAAATATTTTTCTGGTAAGTACATAGAAAAAGGTGAAATCAAACCAAACATAGGAAAGAAAAATCTGGAGTTAGTTGTATACATTTAATGGACCAGATTTCTAGGTGAAAAAGTAGGAAGATTACATGACATGCCAAAGGAAGCATTGGAATGGGTCGATTAACTATATAGAGGAAATTCGATACTAATACGTGTAGTTGCTCAAGTGAGAAGACGATGTATTTAAGCTAAAGAATCTATAAAAGAAAAGAGATAGGAAGGAGCAGAGCGAAAAATGATGTGAAGAAGATGTATCGGATGAGAAGAGCATTAGTGAGGTAGATTGATTAAACAAGAAGAGATAGAATCGGATGAGCAAAATAAATTGAAAGAGAGAACACAAACAGATACATAAAAGTGATCATAATCCATTGTGTAAGCAATCTTACAACTAGATCATCAAAAATTGTATATAAAATAAGTCTAAGTAGTAGCTTAGAATATTCAGGGGTTCATGACCTCCTCTTGGGTAGGTGCCTGCAAAAGATCAATTGTAGCTGATTAAATTAGGGCTTGGTGCTCCTTGTAAGTTGGTGTTTGCTAAAATTCGTTGAGTGGGTGCTCAGAAAATCTTCAAGTGGGTGCTTGAAGTTATGAAGTGGGTGCTTCATAGGTTGAGTGGGTGCTCAACCAAAACCATTGTAAGCTTTGGAATTGGTGTTCCTAATAAAGCCTTGGTTTTAAGTGGGTTTTTCTCCCAAAAGGGTTTCCCACTATAAATTTTGTGTTCACTTTTTATTGTCTAGTATATGTTTGAAAAAATGCACATGACATAGTAACTGCACAAATTTAGAAATTGTGAATTAGTATAACTTTGGAAATTAATTATAATCTGCATTGATTCACTCCCCTCTCGGTGTTTGTGATCTCTAACTGAGTTGATTGAAATGATTGAGAAGGTGCATGTATAAGGTTGCCATGCTTCTGACAAGCCTAACATCGTTTGACAAAAAGGAATGCATAATTCTCCATGGTGGGCCAATAATACCCAACATGTAGGATTTTCTTAGTTAAATCCATACCGTTTGTATGCCCTCCATGATACTAGAGTAGACTTGATTAGAATGTTGGAGGCCTCCTCCTAATTAAGACATCGGAGTAGGGTGTCATCATAACCTCGTCTATAGAGAGTTTCTGTTAAAATGGTGTAACAGGAGGCACTTGTGCTAAAGCGCATTTATGACTTGGTTTCATGTTGGTAGGGAACGCTTTGTCGTGGATGAAAGTGTAAATATCATGGTACCAAGGGTTGTTAGGACCCACAATTTCACATACCATAGTATTTTTAGGTAGATTATAAATAGGCATTAAGAGGTGTTCTATGAGAAAATGTGCCTGGGGTTGATTGGATGTGATTTCTAATAGAGATCCAATAGTTGTCATAGCATCTGTGGATTTGTTATGAATTCTAGGGATTTGGTCAAAACTAATCAATCAAAAATAGCTTTTAGAGGCTATCTACCATGTGCTTATATGGAATAAGTTTTTCGTCCTTGACCTGGTATTCATTAGTAACATGTTTAATGATAAGTAAAGAGTCACCAAATACAACCAACTCTTTAAGGTTCCACAATATAGCGAGTTTTAATCCTACTATGAGAGCTTCATACTCGAGATATTATTGGTATATGGGAATGCTAATCAAAATGACTTGGGGATAACATGTCCACCTGGTGTGATAAGAAAAATACCAACTCTGATCCATGGAGGTTACATGATCCATTAAAGAATAAATTATAGGCCAAAGCTATGTCTATGTACAAAAGATCTTTGTTAAAAAATGTAAAATAGAGTTGTTTTGTTATAGGAAGAGGTGCCTCAACAAGTTGATTTACAAGGGCTTGTCCTTTAATTTATCTCTAAGGAATGAACTCGACATCAAATTCACTAAGTAGGATGACCCAAGTAGGCATTATGCCCGTGAGAATGGGTCAAGGCGGGAGATACTTAGGGGACCAACCTTAGCAATCAATTTGATCATGTAATGACGTAGCTTATGGAATGCGAAAGTGATTACTAAGCATAATTTTTGATTTGGGAATATCTTACTTCATGCTCAATAAGTGTTCGACTAAGGTAATAAACAACTCGTTATTTGTCTTGATCGTTGTGTTGTGCTGGCAAAAATCCTATGACATGTTTAATGGAAGATTATTAAAGAAGCATGGGTTTATTTGTGACTAGTGACATAAGGACATGTGGAATGGAGAGGTATTATTTGAGTTTGGTGAAAGAATCTTGCAATCTTGATTCCATTGGAATTGTGCATCTTTCTTAAGAAATTGATTAAAATGATGACATTTATCAGCTAATTGTGATATGAAACATCAAATGGATTGGATTTTTCCTTGGAGATTGTGTAATTGTTTGATATTTTGGGGAGGAGGAATTTCCATGATGGATTTGAACTTTGTGGGATCAACTTCTATACCTCTTCGTGAGACAATAAATCCTAATAACTTTAGGAAGTTACTCGAATACACATTTCTTTGGATTAAGGTGAACTTTATACTCATGCAACCTTTCAAAGATGTGTCTCAACACACTGGATGACTTATCCATGTTTTAGATTTTGTTAATATGTCGTCAACATAATCTTCCATGATATCATGCAACATATCGTGAAAGATGACTGTCATGGCTCGTTGATATGTGGCACCTGTATTTTTCAGTCCGAAAGGCATGACATTATAAAGAAGGTGCCCCATGGTGTAGTAAATGTTGTTTTGTGTTGATATTCTTCAGTGATGCGTATTTGATTATAGCCAAAAAAATCCATCCATTAGGGAGAGCATTTCATGGTCCTGTCGTGGAGTCGATAATCATGTCTATGTTTGGCAGGGGAAAGTCATCTTTTGGAAAATATTTGTTGATATCACGAAATATGTGCATACCCTAATGTTGGGAGTTTTCTTGGCTACATGCACTATGTTGGATATCCATTCAGAGTAGTCGATAGGTATCATGAATTTTGCCTCTAATAGTTTTGGAGTTCAGCTTTTACAAGCAATGCTACTTTGGGATGCATTTTACGTAATTTTGTTTTACAGGCTTTATGTCCGGATGTACTACAAGGTGATGTACTACAAGAGATGGATCTAATCCGACATATATTTGTAGGTCCATGCGAAAATGTCCGAAATTTGATGAGGAACATTGTGAACTCTATGCATTCTTGGTCAAATAAATTGATGCCGAGTTGTAACATTTTTGGTCAGACGGAAGTGCTTGATGTTAATATCTTTGGTTTCCTCAACCAACATTTTGGATGTGTATTTTTATGAAAAATATGCTATTGGTTGATGTAAGTCATCGGTTTTGGGCGATTCAGGGGAATTAACACAAGGTTTTTGTTTGTGATGTTGGGTCCTTTTATTGATATGTGATAAGAACTTTGCATATAATAAATCAATAAATTACAGAAGATAACACAACACAAGATATATGGGGGCCAATATGCCCAAATATGCAATATATTTAGAATAATACCCTTAAGGTAGGGCAACACCATACATTTCTCATCCTTAAGGAAGGAGTAACTCCACAATATCCCAAGATGGGAATCCACTTCGAGGGGGACACCTCCAATATACCTCTACCAAGTAGAAGAATCAACTCATACATACATCACCCCCTCATAATGATACTCACATCCTTTAAATAGGATGGGTAACACCTAATCCCAATGTAGGCCGACTCATTACCCAATATAACTAATTCCTATGTGAGCCCATATAACTAAGGGGATGTGTGCCACATGTCAGCATCTCCATCAACCCATATACATTATAATATTATATCCCATGTGAACCCATACATATAACTAAGGGGATGTGTGCCACATGTCGGCATCTCCATCAACCCATATATATTATAATATCATATCCCAAGGTACATAGCATTGCCTCCCTCTTTGACATGTTTCGTCCTCAAAACATAAGAAGAAGCCATATAATGAGTGTGCTTTAAATTATTGCACAATTGTCGCCATGCTTGATCATCCAACCACCCATATGAAATCCTAGTGGGTGATGTGCTCCAAACTTGATTCCATATTCCATTGTGCTCATCAGATTCCATCCTGGTCCATATGTGTTCTTCATCGGTATCCATGCATATCCATAATGATTATTCATGTGATTCCATGTCATACAATTATTGTTCCATTGATTCCATGTATAGCCAAAATTATTACTCCTCCAATTCCATGTATATCTATATAGATTGTTGACCTCATGTGTCCTAACATGTCTCCATGATTTTTTTCTCTCATGATGATGTGGGTGTCTATATGGTGCAACTTTAGTATGCTCAAGCTTATCAATCTTTTCCTCTACTTTCTTTTCCTCTTCGAACTTGTTTGTTATTTATTTTTTCTCTTGAGTAGAGAAATTATTTTTTACTTTTTCATCATCCTCTCCTTCTGATTCATCCTTATTCCCTTCTTCACCATCTTCAAATTCATCTTCATGATCCAATTTTACATTACTTTCTTCGCTAAGTGTGATATCTTGCAATGTAATTTTCTTTCTCTTATACCATAATTTCATGAATTTCTTTTGCACATTAATATTAATTGTTCCCAATGTCTCTAACCAAGGATATCCAAGAACAATATCCATACCATCCATATCTAAAGCATAAAAATCTGAATGTAAAACATATTTATCCATAGAAAGCTTTAAATCTTCAAAAACTTGAATCGCTTACCATCCATTTGAGATTCCTTGATATGCTTTATTTGCACATGTAGATTGTGAGCTACATCCATATTGATGAAGTTATATTTGCTGCTAGGGTTTATGGAAACAATTTCCTTTTTCTTTGAATGCACCCTTCAAATTGAAATATTGAAACTTCCTTCCTGGAGATGCACTATCATGTGTAAGCAAACTTCATCATCAACATTTTCTTCTTCTTCTTCTTCATTGATGCTTGCTTTTGCTTCTTCTTCTTTTTATTCTTCTGATTCTACTTTTGCTTTTGATTCTTCTTCTTCTTCTTCTTTTCTTTTGCTTCCCATTTGTCCATGAAAACTTGTTCCAATTTCTCCAAAGACCAATTAGACTTTTCCTTTTCTAACTCGAGAAAACCAAATATGTGAAGGGCCACTAATCCACAACTTCAAGAAACAAATATCGATGGTTGAGATAATTTATCCCTAAATTTGTTCCACCATTCTCAAAGATCAATCCTACCATCTCCAAATAAAAGTCACCATCCCCATGATCCACCAAACTAGGATTTTAGGAATAGACACTTTTGATCAAAACTTATTCTAACCCTTTCGAATAAATTTCGGCCAAAAATCATAAATCAAAGAACACAAACCCCAATTTAATTTTTGAGAGGTTTCCGAAAATGTGAGAAATTCAGTAAAAAATTTCAAATTGCGGCCTGTAGAGCAAAATAGTGAAAAAAAATAAAACTGCAATAATTATGACAAAATAGATCCAAAAATTCTGAAATTTTTACCATAGATTTCTGAAGCGAATTAGAAATTCTGGAAAAAAATTAGAAAATTAATTCCAAAAATTACAGCCTATGAAGCAAATTTAGGCAAAACCCTAAAAATGTAATAACTTCCACAAAACACCTCAAAACTTTATGAAATTTGGACTGTAGCTTTATGAAACCCTTTCACAACTGTGGTAGTAAAATTGAGAAAATATTCATAGCAATTTATAAAAATATAGCCGAATCACTAAAATTAGGGTTTGAACCAAATTTTTTTGCGAAATCAATGCTTTGTTACCACTTGATAAGAGCTTTGCATATAATAAATCAATAAATTACAGAAGATAACACAAAAAAAGATATATGGGGGGCCAAGATGCCCAAATATGCAATATATTCATAGTAGTACCCTTAAGGTAGGGCAACACCATACAATGCTCCTTAAGGAAGGAGTAACTCCACAATCTCCCAAGATGGGAATTCACTTCTGTGGGGAAACCTCCAATATATCTCTACCAAGTAGAAGACTCAAATAATACATACATGACCTCCTCATAATGATACTCACAACCTTTAAATAGGAAGGGTAACACCTAATCCCAATGTGGTGACTCATTACCCAATATAACTAATTCCTATGTGAGCCCATATAACTAACTAAGGGGATGTGTGCCACATGTCGGCATCTCCATCAACCCATATACATTCTAATATTATATCCCATGTGAACCCATACATATAACTAAGGGGATGTGTGCCACATGTCAAAGCATTTGCATCAACCCATATACATTATAATATCATATCCCAAGGTTCATAGCAATATGCTTTTGGGGTAGTGTGGCGATGAGGTTTTTACCATGAGAAATTGTGTTTTTTCATTTCTTATATGAGGCTTCCCAAGGTAGAGGATCTAAATATTCTATTTCTTCACCGAAGTAGGTGAATTCATCAAGGTTAATCTCAAATCCTTTTTATGATCAGAGAGGGGAATTTGATTATGAGTTCCAAGGAACTCTTCAATGGCCTCATCATTTTGAAACATGTCCATGGCCACATGATGTAATTGGTCATGGTCAATGAGATTTGGGTGAAGAAGCTTGAAATCAATGACATTAATGGATAGATGTTCAAAGTGGAGATTTGTTTGGAAATATTTTCAAAAAGGTTATGCATAGACCTGCATCATTGCCAAAATTGGTGTCATCGTCATCACTTGAGATTAATATGGGAGTTGCATTAAGTATCTTGAAACCAAGGCCATGTTTACCATGATTTTGGTGTAAGTGATTAGATCTAAATGACCTTGTTCATTTGGACCGAGTCCTTTACCCTTCCATCACATGTTTTTCATCATTCGATGAGCTTTAGTAAATTGAGGGGACTCATAAGCGAGAAGCGAGTTCGTCATCATATAACCAAGATCTGAAGAACTTGGAATATGTTCATTGTCTAGATAACCAAACTTCTTCCAAACTGACTAACCCAATTTGTAAGTGGGATGGATTCTAAGATGAGGAGCGTTGGGTTTTCCATAGTTTTGTGGGGATTTATTGATGTAAAAAGAATTCGCAATGTCTTGGAATTGGTATTCACCACAACCTTTATCTATGATTTTGAATGTATGCGTCGAGGGACTAGTAGGTACTTCGCATGGTGTAGTAAGTAGTTTGGTAGTTTTAAAAGATGGAGATAATGGGTTATAAGAAGAGGAGGGTGGATTAGAGGATGAAGCTTGATTAATCAAGGGGATGGTATTTTAATAGAAGAGGTGTTGTTAGATGAAGAAGGTTGACTAGGTGAAGAAGATGATTGTTTAGTGGAAGGGGGATTGTTGTTAGATGAAGAGGGTTGATTAGTAGAAGAGGATGGATTGGGAGATGTTGGTTGATTAGAAGATGATGGTTGACTAGAGTCATGAGGATGACTCTTGTATGATTTTGGAATATGTTTTGGAAGTATATCGGATTAGCACACATTTTGTTGAGAAAGGGATTATGCGTGGTGGATAATATTTCTTTTCCGATGGACAATAGTGAGCATTTAGATACATAGTCCTTCGAGGAATTTGTGGTGCGCAATGTAAATTCCTTATCTAAGTGGGGGAATTTAATACACTGGTGGAATGTGGATGGGATGAATTTCATGGCATGAATCCATGGTCAACCGAGGAGAATATTGTATGAGACTTCTACATCTACCACATGACATAACATTTCTAAAGTAATGGGTATAACCATAAGAGGCAATGTGATTGTGCCTGTGGATTGTCTTTCATTATCATCATACCCACGAATGGTTATGATATCATTTTGTAAGTCTTCTTTAGTGTAACCAAGACATCGTAGTAGTTTCATGGAGCAAATATTCAATGTTTCCCCATTGTCAACTAGTACATGCTTAATCTTGTGATGGGTGATAAAAGATTTGACATATAAGGATTGATTGTTAGTAAGGTTGGGGTTAAGAAGGTTAGCAGGACCAAATGATAGAATGGGATTGGGTGTTGAAATATTGGTGATTAAAGCTTGGAATTGTTGTGAGTTGATGTCATGTGGGACATGAGCTTCATTCAATGTCTGTGTAAGAATACGTTGTAATGCGGGAGAATACTTAAGTAATTCCATGATGGAAATCTATGTTGTGGTCTTTTCCAATTGTTTGACGATGTTGAATGAAGGTGTAGGTTGGGAAGTGGAAGTGGTGGTGGAATTAGATGTTGGATGAGGAGGTGGTATGGGAGAAGAAGTAGTGGATTGTTTCGTAGTAGGGATCCATACTTTTTTTTTTTGTCTAGTGATAACCGCACAATTAGTTTTGATCTTTATCATAGCCACTAGATCTTGATTGTAGTCTATGGTTGAGATGAATGAGTCATACTCAACATTGTTTGATGATTGGCCCTTGTCCTTTGAACTATCATCATCGTGTTTAGGAAAGGGGTTTTTGAACATGTTTAGTTTTTGTTGGGGTTTTTGTATTGGAGGTATTTTCAACCTCTATATCTCCATGTTTGATCAAGTCTTGTACATAATGGTGGAGTTACATGCATCGATTTGTAGAGTGCCCTTTGATGCGATGGTATTCACAATATTCATTGTCTTTATACCAGTTGGTTTGGGTTTCCCTTCTTCAAAGGGTTTAACGATGGGATATGAGATCATATTGGCATTGGCCAAGTGATGGAATATGCTAAATAAACTTTCTCAAGTGGAGTGAACTATCTTCGCCGAGGTCTCGAGGAGAAGCCTCCTTTCTAGGTATGAAAATGGGTTGTTTGTTGGGTTTAGTTGTGTTGGATGGATTATTTTGAATGTTTTGAACGTACTGAGAATTGGTGATGCCATCATTGACTACATTTCTATTTGATTAGAAAATTTAGATTTGTCTTGACTTAGGTCATCACTAGGATGTTGGTCCCTAAAGGGTGTTTTAATTAAGCCATTAGAAATGAGTTTTTTTTCTCGATTTACATCCCTATTTCAACGACTTATTCGAAAATGTTTAAATAATGCATCTACATATGAAATGATAACTTTGTAATGAGGTTTGGGATGAAGATGTTGACTAATTGTATTTCGATATCGAGCAAGGGAATCTACTTAACCCCTCCATCTTTGTTGTAAAAAGGATACAAAGTTCTCGTTGGGACTTTTCTTGGTGTTACAAAGATCGAGCATGGTTACCTCAAAGTCTAGGTTGAAGGAAAAATATTTAACAAACTTTTTCTTTAGGTTTGCGAAAGTCGTGATTGACCCTTTTAGAAGATGAAGGAACTAAGTCTAAGGCTTGTCCTCCTAAAATTTTAGGAAATATCTCATAAAAGATAAACATCATGGTAAGTTAATTCCTAACATTGCATGAAAAATTATTTGACATGTTCACGGGGTCACCTTTTCCTTTGTATTTGTCGAATTTAGGAGTTTCAAAGGATGGAAATGGTAATCGTAACATTTCCTTATCAAATGGGTAGGGGCATAATTATTCAAAATTGAACTATTTTGATTGTTTTTGTAGCCCTTGAATGGTTTCTTTCATATTTTTCCATTCTTGTGTGAATGGAGAGTTGTGTGACGGGGTATCAAGGACTTCATGAGTAGGTTGTTCTAGATTGTGATCATGTAATTTTTTTCTCTAGAAGTCACTTGCTCGAGTTGCCTTGTCAACTCTTGGATTTTGGTAAATAACTCATCGTTTGAAGAGTTATGCGGGTTGTCTGGTGTTGCATTATGGTGACTTGATTCACCATTGTCTATAATTTTGGTTAGGTTTTCAGTCCCAAAATCAGGAGGTAGTTTTTCTCCCATGGCTAGGATGCATAGTAGGTATTCGTTCTTGTTTTGTTCTAATAACTTATCTACTTGCTCCTATTCTTCTTGAGTGATTTCTGGTTGTGTAACCTCTTCATCATCATTTTCATGGTTTAGAGGGTCTCTATGACCGCACGTGAATACCATGATTGGATAAGTGTAAGCTAGCACGGTTTTGTTTTAGATTTGGCTTGAATAAGCTCTCAAGTGTTGATAGGAAGAGTAAAGTTAACTCAATGCGGTTGTGATATAGCTCAAATCGAGTTATGAGAGGATTTGTGTTGGATGTAGTTTAAATAAACTCGATTGATGAAAAATGGAGTGAGTAAAATCAATCCACTCAATATAAGTCAGAAATAGCTCAAACAAGTTATGAAGGATTTGTGTTGTAGCTTAAATAAACTTAATTGATGATATATGGAGTGAGCTCAAAAGTCACTCGAACAAAGTTGGATATAGCTCAAACAAGCTATGATTTTTTTTGTGTAGGAGCAAGCTCGACAAAAGAGTGGTCTCAAACAAGTCACTCAATATAGGTTTTGATATAGCTTAAAATGAGCTATGATGATTTTGTTTGCTTAGCTAATGAGTCATCAACGTAAGATTTTTCATTGTTCAATTTGATTCATTTGTTTGTTTGATGTTGGGGTAATTTGGAAATGTTTTTGTGGAACACTTTAGGACTTGAAATTTACAACAGATGCATTTGTATCATCCAAGTTTTATGATATATATATAAACTAATAAAAAACTTGTTTTCAATCAAAAACAATCATGTTCATTTGATTGTTTTGGCTCAAAGGCAGATCCATCGGGAATAATCATTATTTCATGCATCATACAATATGTTGTGGAATGGGCGGATGTAGGCTCTTATCACTCCAAAAGATGCGTCCTCGATATACCAAGTCATGTTATACCTAATTCTATACGGGGACAAATTTGGTATGGGAACCCTTAGAACATTGGAAGAGACTCACCAATTCTTACTTACCTACTTTGGAGTGAATCACCATGTCTAAAGGTAGGACTTTGTGAAAAGGTGGAAGGTGATGGGGGATGGAAGTGTGTATGGTGTCCTTATTACTCCCTAAAGATTTATAGGGACGATGCCTAGACTTTGTTGTTACAACTATATTAAGTGTTACTCGCACAGTAGTCCCAATCACGACAACATCACCTATAAGTGGGGACCAGAGGTGAGGTAGATATCGAATGTTGTTTTGAGATTGGTCTCAATGTGCAATGCAAATGTGAATGCTAGTGGTGTGTGGTAGTGAAGTCCACATCACTGGTGTAGCGTAGGTGGTGATGAAATCCACTTCGCTATGTACAAAGTAAATGATGATGTGATTAACAACAAAGTTCTTTCCAACTTAAAATAAAAGCACTAGCAGAAAATGATAACGTACCTGAGCGTGTTAATTTTGGTTTTTAGTGGTTTCAACAATTGTTTTTTGGATGGTGGTAATTTTGCGGGAAGGTTTTTATTTATTTTTTTTTGTTTTTGGCAAAATTCCAACGACGTGGTCCTGGAGAACAGATTAGTAGTTGTCCTGCAAATGAAGTGTTAGAAAAAATCGCGTGGTTTTTTTATTTTCTAGATCACTCAAAGGCGCAAGAAAAGAGCATACACAGCCAACAATCAGACAAATATTAATAATGTGAGAAACAAAATAATGATCAAGATGATAGTTAAAGACAAAAAAATAAAGCTAAAGGATCCTACAATAATGTTAGTTAGCATGAAATGTTTTAAAATTTCAAATGATATGGTCTTGCACAAAAGAGGTTAGTATTTTTCCAAGGAAAACAAAGAGAAAATGATGAAAGATAACACCATCACGTTTTTTTTATTCACAAGATCACTTGTAGAATAAGCGAGAGAAGAGCATACGTGCGAAGTGTTGCGATTAGCTTCATAAAAAAGAAAAAGAAAGAAAGAAATGATGACAATACATTGAAAGATTCACCAAAAAGCATTAGACAACAATGTAAAGTGATTAATAAATAGCGAAATGATTAAAAAAATGACACGAAGGTGTCAGAAACGTTTAGGGGCCCTAAACAGGCAACATTCACTATGCGACGAAATTTTGGAAAAGGCAAGTGATAAGGGTTTAGATTGTGTATATGTTTCAAAAATTATTCTTTGACAACAAAGGAAGTTGTCGAAGTATCGAAAAAAATCTGTAAAATGAAAGAACACAATTAATCACGTAGTCAGTAAAAATATGATAAGGAAAATGGAAAGATCGTAATGTTTTTGTTTTGTTTTGAAAGTGGCCTAATTAGAGAAATACTTAATCTAATTAATTAATAAAAATTGTGTTTTGAAAAAGAAATCCCCAATGAGTTGTGATTAAAATCCTTTGGAATTACCTTTGGCTCGAGAAAATTAATGACAAGATTAGCTTAAATCAAGGCTAAATTAATTACATGATTAGACTAAATTAAGTACGAGATTAGGTGCATTGAAAAAGGCTCATCGTGAATGAATTAACAAGTTAATGAAGTGAAAATAAGATAATTATTAAAATGACTAAGTTAATCGTATACAAATTATCTCAATATGAGAAGGAATGAGGAAAAACACGAGTCAAATTAAATCTAAGAACAAATATACAATGAATGGAGGACCGAAAGAAATGAAGTAAGATAGATAAAAGCTAAGTAATAGACTATAAAATAGTGTAAATAAAACAAAGAGTTTTTAATTGATTCGAAGTGATAAAGTATTGGTGAAGTTAATATAATAAGCCTACAATCGAAAAAATGTGAACCCTAAGAATTTAGGCAAACGATGTGTATATTTTATTTTTTGGGTTATGGTGTGTGGAAAATGCGAGGAATGGCGACGATGTGGTCTTGTTTTAGGAGCTCAAGATCGGCAAAGTTTACCGAGGAGAGGGGGTAGGTTACGTGGATGAGGAAGCGTGTGTGATTGAAGGTGAATTGGAAGCGAGAGAGGTCGGCATGTGGATCGACGTGTGGAGTTGTCCATGTGGGATGGGGTGAGGGTAAGTGGGTCATGTGGGGGGGTTGGGAGATCCGAGTTGGATTGGGCTCTGGGGAAGGGATTGGGTTCTATGCGAGGGTAGTGATGGCGAGGGAAGGGATCCATATGGGTGGGGATCTGCGTGGGCCTCGGGGGTAGTTTGGTGGGGTAGGTCGTAGGTTGGGTAGGTGGATTTGGGGCGGAGGTTTGAGGGATGGATTTGGTCATGGGAAGAGGGCTTCCAGGAGTGGCTAGAGGGGAGGGACGCGGGTGGATGGGGTGGGTAGGGTGTTCGGGTATGGACGAGGAATGGGGCGAGCGAGTTGACTACTAGGGTTGTGGAATGGGTTTGTGTGGGAAGTGCAACAGAGTGTCCGAATAGTGAAGGAGTTGATCCAGCGTGTAGAATTAGGGATTTGAAGGGGAAGTTGAAAGGGTGAGTCTTTAGGATAGGTTGGGTTGAGTCGGTAGAGCGGGGTGTTTGTGGAGTGTGAGGGGGAATTGGGGATGGGTGTTAAGATATCTCGATGCAAGCAATACTCACCGAGTTGAGGGGTGGGTGGGTAGATCTAGGATCTGCAGACATAAAAAAATATTGATTTTATTTTTATTTATTTGATTTTGATAATATTTTTTTGTTTATTTTGTAAGTTTATAAAAAGTTCAACAATAAAACCAGAAATGTATTAATGTAAAACTAGGAGAAATGAAAAACAAAACCCCCACCCAAGACGGATATAGACTACAAAATTTGAGTTATACCTAAGTAATACACCAAGTTGAAACAGAGACAATCTTTGAAATGATTTTGTTCCTCTTATATGTCGAAATAAAATAGATTTATACTACGGATCAAACAAACTTATACCCCTGCAAAACAAGGTGAGAACTAAAAGTGAAATGTTCCTAAAAAACAAAACAAAATAAACAAGTATAATTTTTTTTTGGATTTTCATATTGTGGATACCTACATGATTAGAAAAACAAAAATAAAAAGTTACGAGTTATTAGTTGTTTCGGTTCTTGTTTTTGGGTACCGATACTTGCAAAAGACAAGAGTAAAAAAAAGAAAGATAATGATGACAAGAAACAAACTAAAATATGTGTGCAAATATCAATGGATATTAAAAAAGCAAAAAGGGGTTATTAAGACATGTAACAAAAATAAACGCCAAATGAATGCCTCCCCTTTAGGGGTTTACGATGGGGAAAACAATATGTCCATATGATTATAACCTATAGAGATAACATAAGACACCACAAAGCAAAAATATTTCCCACAATGTAAACATTAGCCAGAGAATACCATACAAAATAGAAAATGAAACAATAACAACAAATACCAGTAAACAAATAATGGATAAAATAACAAGTCATAAGACCAAAAAATAATCATGGGTAAGTCCCACTGGTGTGCCAGAATGTGAGCTATGGAAATTACACTGATAACAAGAAAGTAAAGTAACTAACTAGATACCTTCTCCTTCGTGATTCCTTCGCAAACCTCGAGAATGGGCGATAGAATGTGGATGGGCCCAAATTGCTTGAAATGTAGGTGTTTCCTTCGAATCGGAGCAAAACCTTCACTGCAACAAGATGACTGACTTTGCTTTGCACCAAGGATGTGGGGACAATGGATTTGGAATGATTAAAGTGGGGCTATTCAAGCATTATGACAAGGTGGAGGGGATGCTCGATGCTCTGTGTTGAAATAATGCAAGAGCTCTGACATGATTTCAAGCTTGTTTTGAAAGAGGGGGTAAGGCTTTATTTATAGCCTAAAAGTGGGATTAATTTGGGGTTTTGGGTAATCACGATTTGGAAAAGTAAACATGATTAAGTGAGTGGGAGACATGAGGAATGGACCAAAATTAAACTTGAATATTTAATTCGCAAGTGGGGGACATGGGGAATATTTGACATGTGAGGAAGATTAGGTTTAATTTAGGAATATTTGACATGTGAGGAAGATTAAAATGGATTAATTAATCAATTAACATTGATTAATTCAATGTGAATTTTTGTGGGAAATGGAATGGGGAAATTAATTGATTTAGGAGAGGTGTGAAATTGGGGTGTCTACACTTTTAATAGGCAAACCTTTAAAAAATGAATTCTAAAGATTGAAAGATTTTATTCTTTACAATCAATAGCCTCCAAATACTGCAATTTGTTGAATTCCTACCACGTGCATCATCTCTATTGCCTCGTTTATACATCTTCATTTGGGGAAGACACTATGTTCATCATATTTTTCACTTCCACGATTATTGACATCAAAGGCTTTAAGGGGAGAAATTGCTTCGCTTTCAAATATGAGTTCCACATTTAGTGATAGTTGGACCTTCCTCTACATAAACCCTACCAAATTTAGCATTGTAAGAATATGAAGTGTAGCATTTTATTTGTCCCACATAACGATGTCCTATTTTTCCTTCCTTGCCCTTTTCTATTTCTTCTTAGTTTTCTTCTTCTTTATTGTTTTTCAATTCTTGTGTGCAACATTGATTTCTTAAACTTGGACAGATTATCAATTTCTTTTCCTTCCCGACTTGCCTCGGATGACTTGACCCATTCAGAGATTTCATTTTAATGTGACAGATACAAGTGACTTTAGGAGAAGTCGGCTCTTGCAATTTGAATACGTGATATGTACACAAAATCACATAGAAAGAATTTAGTCTTTTGTAGTTGCGTGCCATGGGAGAATAAATGAGTGTGTAATTGATGTCTTTGGATCAGTGAAAGGTGGAGCCATTTCAACACCGTGACTGAGGTTTGAATCCGTTGAGACCTACACCCTCTCTGACCCGACCGAATCCCCATTCTCCTCTAAAAAATAAAATGAATGTTTGTGTTGCATAAATGACCACATTATTATTATGTTGAAGGCATGTTCCCTGTCAACATACATATGGATAGATCTACCAATAGGGGTAGTCTTGAAGAAGTTTAAGTTGAAGAATGAAGGTGAAACATTGGATGGGATAAGAGTTGTGATGAAGGAGGTTGAGGTAGGAGAATTTTTGGGTTGGAGATTCTATTGAAGGGAACATATGTGAACCATTTTTTTTTTTCGACAAGTCACTTATGGACTGCATATTAATTTTTGTCACCATTTCCAAATTGTCTATTTAATGCAATGTTTATTAAACATTACATCTGTCTTAATATTCATCAACTTGAAAAGTCCTACCTTTTAATGGATTTATAATTTTTAGGGATTGATGCAATCATTGCATGGGTCATCACAATCCCTGTCCTACATATAGCTTGGATTTACAATCAGGTTAGACATTTTGAGCATGTGTTGCCTCCTCTACTAGGCTTGTGCATTCTGCAAATTATTATGTTTTCCATTCGAAGGTTGGCAAGCTCCTTTGTAGGATCCCATGGATTTGTTTAAGGTTCTCCAATTGTCTTGGGATAGTGTCTTCATGTTGTTCTATTACGTGTTTCCATATGACCCTTTTTACACGTGCACCACCATCTTCCTAGGTGGGCCAAAATGGGTGTTTAGAGCAGGGCATGAGAAATCATTAAAGCTTAATGGAAGGTGGATTTTGTAGATGTTGTTAGCATTTGGGGTGGAAAGACCCCTGGTCCCAATCTTTTGTTCCACAACATGACACTTGCCGCAGAATAATAGAAATAAACCCACAATTCACAAATCTTCCATTTTATCGACAAACCACATATTGTAAAAGCAAACACCATCACTTATATATACATAAAAATATAGGGCAATAATGAATGATCCATAAACAACATTGCATAATATCGGTTGTTGAATTTGTAATGTTAACAAGTACCTACATTGATATTCAATTTTTGAAACTAGACTGATCGGACCAAATTCTGACAACTGATCAACATAATTATATTCTTCAAGCTACAACATTCCTTATTTATAACCTTGGAATAACTAGAGGATTGAAGGAGAACCTATGCATGCACAAAAAAAAATCTTCTCTTGACAATGCCTTAAACATTTTCATGTTCCCTTTCTTCAATTAAACTTCTCTTATGCATCCCCTTTGACATTTCCATCACACATCTCACATGTGATTGCTAGTTATATAACTTTTCATCATACTAAAAAAACTGGTTAAATATTTGAAACACATTGAGACTTGGACCAGCCCTTCAAATTTGATCCCTAAGACTATCCGTAGGGGCATTTTGCCATGACTGTCAGCTGTCGGTTGTGCAAGGGAGTTTAAATACATAAGCATAAAATACGGATAGTCCTTTCCGATTGCCCCGCATCGCAGTCGCGGTTTGAAATTCGAGGCGCTTTGGAAGCAGACGGCTTCATTTCGTTACGCCCGTGATACGTATAAAACAATCCGAGGACAGTAATTACAAATGTGCGTTTCTATTCGTATGAGGTGGCTTTTCAATCAATCAAATAAAAAAACCTTATTCGAGCGATAAAAATGGATTATACTTGATATTGCAAAGCCTTTTAAACGAATTATAACGACTGATCAGGTGTTTGGCTAGGGTTCGAAACCGAGGAAGATCACAATTGTGCTGGGGAAGCAGAGGTTAGGATTTAGGGAATGTGGCGCGCGGGGGTTGTTACTGGGGAAGGAGGATCAGCGAAGATGAAGGCAATCGCGAGGAATTGTGGTTGTATTCGCATGGATGCTCAGCAAACCTCGGCATTTGGAGGCCTACGTTAACCTTTACAGCTCTCTTCGATGGGATTCCTGGTCGCCCATTCGCATCTCTTGAATTTGTGAGTTCCTCTTTTTCTTTTTGCATCTGTTGTAAAAGTAAAAGGCAAATTTGTTGTTTTTAGGCTACGCCAAGCCAGATGCTAATTTCGCATATCAAACATTTTCTAAGAATCTAATCCTTTTCTGGAGAGATGTAATCGAAGTGGAATACGAATTTGTAGTAATTGGCGGCTGTTTGTGAGTACTACATCTTAATTCTTGCTCAGTGACATAAACTGTTTGGTCTTGAGAACGTTATCAAAATCTTTCATTTCATTTCATATGAAGGATCTCGAGTAATAAAAACAAATAGAAGGACGGGAAAACAAAGGACAGAGGATAAGAGATTTCCTTTTCATTTACGTTAGATATTTGGTTCAATTAGTTTTGTACCTCTAGGTTTTCACCTCATGAACAAGCTCGGGTGTAAATTGAACCTCTTTAATTTTATAAATCTGTTAAATAATTGACGAAACCTTGGCTAGCTCACAAAGTGCTGGAGTAACCGTTAAGACCCCCCGAACATTTTGACCGGCATTTTGACCATGTTCTGTGATGAAGTGAATAAACTAATCAACACAAATGACTCTTTTATTTTCTGGGAATAGTTATGCATATAATTCCTGAAGTTAAAACATTTCGATGTACTGAAATGCATGGGATTTTCGATCTAGACATTTTTATATGCTGAAGTGCTTTATAATCTTTGGCATAGTGGGTGCTGGTTGTTTGTGACATGTGTTTGCATGAGTTGGTGACATACTAGAGTTGAGAGGAAGGGATAGCCTTACTTTAGAAAGCACTACAAGTAAAATTGGAAATTGGAACAAAGCAATGCTTACAGTGTTCAGAGGAATGTTTAGAATCTAGAAAGAGATGATGGAATTTGATTCCTTGATTAAAATTTGTAGAGCTTGATATATTTATTTGGATTTGCTGCAATTGAATCCTTATGTTGGGAATCTACTTTAAGAGCTTAGTTGAAGTATCTCTCAAGTTAGAAGAAGACAGTTCATTAGAGGTGGAAGGATTCTACCTAGCATCTAGGTTGTCTGGAAAATTTCAGAGGGCAGAGTAGAGAATGCATCAGCTCCCTTTTATTGTCTCTACAAACTCCTTTTGACAGGACTTCCTTTTGCAGGGTTATTTATTTCAATATTCCATTGATATCAGGATATGTGCATCTATGAGAGATGGGACAGGTATCGGCACGCCATTTTCCAAAAAATGGGAGACAGATATTGGGAGATGCCAAAAAAACAAACAAAATTTAAATATATATGTAAGGTTTGTAAATTTTTTCCTGTAGTATACTGTATGCGTAAACAAATTTAAAATGACATAGAATGAATTAATGAAGTAAAATCATAAAACACATAATTGAGGCTAGGGCATGGGGTTTTGTCATTAAGATTAGGTTGTAGTGATAGGAGCGCTTTTCCTATTTTTAATCGTTTTTTTTCATTTTTAACAAGAGACTGCAGCTCAAGTCGGTATCAAAGACGTCTCTGTACCAGTCTCCGTTACTGAAGACATGTTTCTGTTTCTGAGATATGTCTCAGGTACCTGGAGACGTGTCTCCTGGCAACAATTCTGTATTCCTTTTCTTATATATTGACTTGTCCAGGGATAACCTGGATCTATCCCCCATTCAATTTTTTGTTTTAACTTTTATCACTTCTCAGTTTTAGATTTGGATAGAATTTCTCTCTTTCTACTATCATCATAAATTTCACCATACACGTGCGGCAGCTTCTTTTGCTTTCAGACAACATGTTTTCAGCAGTTGTGCCACTGGAAGTATTCCAACATCTTTTATTGCTCGCTTGCCTGCATCAACTTCTTTGTATGATAACAAGTAACAAGATCTTCTTGTTGCTGTTTACTTGACAAACTCAGTAAGAATTTCAAAAAATAAATCCATTCTCATGTCCTAAGAGATTTCTAGATATCTGAACAAGTGGTATATAATTCTTTTAAGCAGTGTAAGCCCTACTATAGTCAGCAGTCCAATAAGGAATTTCATTGGTTCTGCATAAACAAATTCCAATGAGGTGAAGCATTGGCATGCAAGGTAGCTAGTGCTTGAAGAACACGTTTCTGCACTAGACTAGAGATGAATGGCACAAATTGTCTGATTAGTAGGTCCTCTATTTCAGATGCATTAACTAAATCCACAGCGTCTGAGGTCGCAAACTCCATCAATGCATAACTATAGCAACAGAGATGTCAACAGATCAAATAGCATTGTTGCAACTTCAAATATTCTCTCTAGAACTGTGCAGCACAGGAGACATACTGATAAAAGCTTTAGCCAAAGCACATTGTGGAATTCTCTTGTAAGGATTGGAGAGGTGGTCAATGGAGGAACTCGTTTGAAGGTGCTGAAAATGCATTGATTAAAAGTGGAAAACCACTTGCATCCACCAGAGATTTCCTCCACTCTCTAACTTGGAATAAATAGATTTTCACACACTGATTGCCTAAGAACAGATTTTTTTTTAAGGACCTGAAAACTTAAGTTGTGATTCAATAGCACCAGTTTCATTCACTGTAACATTGCTAGATTCAGAATCCAAAATTAGACTAGACAAGAGAAAGGATGCACAGACTTGAGCAAGCAGCTGCTACCAAAAAAGAGTAATTTTAAAAGGATTTCGAGTCCACCAGCCTCACTAGTTACTTGCTCATTATTACCACCTTGAAACTCCTTAATGCCCCTATAAATAAGCTGGGTAGCCGTGTACGGTCTGGCCCCACTGGGTATGGGTACCCGGTATGTCGGGAAACGTCCCAGATACGTGGTATAATACCCGCCATAAAAAATGTTTTTTTGAACTTTTTCTTTTTCCTTTTTCTAAGTTGTAAGTACTTATTCTAAGTTTGACCAATGAATATCATGATATTTGACACTGAATTATCATTATGTTGTGCTGTTATTTAGCTTATCTTGTTTTATTCTATGCATATTATATGGTTAATTTGCTTATTTTTGAATATTTTTGTACGGCCATACCCAAGCCCCCAAAAATTGCTGTACCGACGTACTAGGTTCCTGTCCCCGTACACGCACCGGCTACCTAGTTAAAAGACCGTCAATTAACTTGCCTGTTGCACTTTGTAGCATGTGGATCTCAAGGATAGGGATCTAACTCAGCCACAAATATCTTGATCCCAATATGATATGTTATACAGCCATCTGATACAACATATCTGTTCTTTGCAGCTTCTCAATGTATTTGTACCAGGGCCCAAACCTGAATAGTCATGCAAAGGATTTATTCAACCTCTTAGCAAGATTTGATTCTTATTTATTTGTCTTGACGTTGGATCTTTACAGTTAAAATTCATGTTGACCTTTACAGTATTTTTTCCACATTTGAGGGGTGTAACAAGCGAAGGATCGCATATCAATAGGTACTATTGGTTTCCGTGACAATCTTCCCTACATTTTATGTACTAAGAAGTAGTTGGGTGACCATATTAGTGTCTTGCATTGTTGAGAAATTTGAGTGGAGTTGTTTGAGGGGTCTTCCTTTCCTGCTGGGAAGGGTTCATACAGTGCTATAATGTCTTTTGGATTGTTTTCGGGGAAAAAAGCTTGACGCTTTACCTTTATTAGGCCTATCTTGCCGAGTGTAGGAAGAAGAAATAAAGACAAGTAGAAGTAAAGTCAACATTGGATGATTACACAAACACCTTGCAAGAAGTTCTAGATTCTAAGGGTAAAGTGTCAATTCTTTTTCCCCTGAAATAAAGTAGGCCGAAGGATGGTGATAGAAATGAAGAACAAAAAAATGTAAACAAAGATGGAATATTAAAAGTAGTGGACTGTGCTGAATGCTAATTTCTTTTTTAAGAGAACCCTAATGATATTAGCAAAGACATGATAACAATGGAGAAATCTAAGAGAAAGGACAAAATATTAGACAAAATGTGTTGAAAACTTGAATGGAAGGATGTTATTCTCACACCAAATTTTAAGCAGCTCAAAAAGTAAAAATAAGAACTAGGGGAAAGGAGCCAATGACCGTGAATGGCCCAATGACTGTTAGTAGTTACGTGAAACAAAGTGCCAATGATCATTTGAATTAAAGTTAAAAATGAAATAAAAACTAGCCAATAAAGTAAGTCACATCAAGTCACATCAATAAATGAACCAATGAAATGATGACACATAAACAACCCATAAAAGGTGATTTTATTCACAACTAATGGGTTGCCTTAAATTCCTTTGTATTCAAAAGTACTTATTTTAAATCCCTTAAAAATATATTTTCCACATACTCAAATTTTTTGAAAGAAAATCTGTATATTAAAAAAATCATGCTCTCCAAAAGGGTATTTTTAAAAAAAAAATTATGATTGTTAAGTGGCTCTAACAACCTCCCACATTATGATTCACGATGATTGGCTCCTCTCCCCTACGGTAAAAATAAATTACAATGAAGGCACTTGTACTTCCAAGGTTGGTTCACACCTACATATTTTGAAAAATGAAGAAATCTCTATAGGAAAATGGCATACCTTGACTTGTTTTAATGAGTTGTAATATTCATTCTTTACAAAATCTCACACTAACATGTGTGCAATGGAGATCCCCGAGCCAAACCGTGAAATCGCAATCCCAAGGAAGTAGTGCAACAAACCCAAGTCAATCATGGAGAACCTATCATGTAGAGTTGTTTTTTATTGCTGTATTGGAGAATGATGAAATCGCTATGATTAATATAGGTCATCATCATACATAACCATAATTAGAAGCGAATCATCTTGTGCTGTAAAATGTAAACATTCGGATGAGAACGACATCTAGTGAACCCAATTGTGAGAAGGGATCCATCTTAGCATACTAAGCCCGAAGGGCTTATTTGAGGCCATAGATTTTTGAAGTCTCGCTTACAGGGAAGAATTTTGCACAAAACCTTGTGGCTTCTTTGCATATATCTCCTCCTCAAGATTACCATGAAAAATGCACTCTTCACATCCATTTGATGAATCTCCCAACGATGAGCTGCGGCAATGGCAAGAGTGTGTTAGATAGAGTTCATCTTTGCAACCAAACCGGCAAAGGTCTTGGTATAGTCAATGCCAAAAATGTGTGAAAAATATTTTGCCACTAGTTGTTGCTTTGAACTTATCCACGGACCCATTTGCTGAAAATTTTGTTCGATAGATCCATCCGCATCGAACAAGCTTTCTTCCCTTAGGAAGGTGTATCAAATCCCAAGTGTGGTTCCTAATCAAGGACTATATTCCTCGTGCATAGTCAGTATCCCACTCGGGATTCCCGGATGCCTCATGAAAAGACTCGGATCGGAAGTAGAGGCAATGAAGACGCGAAGCACTTTGGAATAGTGAATGTGTCTGTTTGGTATCCGATGGATCCCCAGCCCAATCACTTGAACCTTGTACCCCACTCTAGAGTGCCGGATGTCTCACTAAGAGATTGTGGATCAAAAGTAGAGGCAATCAAGACATGTGGAACACCTGAAAGCGTGAATGTGTCCACCTGGTATTTGATGGATCTCCAACCCAATCAACCGCATCCCCGGTGTCTGTCTAGCCCAAAGACGACTTAAAGTCGGAAAGTCGGTGGAGATTCCTCAACCTTTGAAAAGTGACTCGGGAGAGGAAGGAGCTGATTTCCTATTCTTTGTTCTTGTCATTTGAATTGGAAGAAGAATCCTAATCATTAAGAATCGCTGCAGGGTGATCGAATCGAATTAGAACTGTCATCAAATCCTAGAGAGTCCAAAGAGGAGGGAGAAGTGTTAAGTGTGGAGTCTAAAGGACCCTCATGAAAACGATCACTATTCTCAATGAATTCATGTGTGGTAGCATGAAGAAGCTTGTATCCCTTAACACCATATGGATATCTTACAAAGATACAAGGCCTATTCTCGTGGATCTATTGCCTTAAATTTCTTCTTAGGAATGTGGGCCATCGCTAGAGATTCAAAATCTTTGAAGCGCTTAATTATGGGTTTTGACCCTCCAAACTTCAAAGGGAGTGACATCATTCAAAGCTCGACGAGGAACGCGGTTCGGATGTAATATGCGCAATTAATGGCCTCTGTCCAATATTGAGGTGCAAGAGATTTGGAGTGTATCATATAGTTTTCCATTTTCTTCAAGGAATTGTTCTTGTGTTTTGCCACATTGTTCTGTGCAGATTTTATGGTATTGTACGTTATAAATCAATCCCCTTTGAAGTGCGTAATTGCTGAAAACGATGGTTGATATACTCACCATTGTTTGCAGTGCACAAAAACCGATGGCTTTCCTTTATTGTTTCTCCACAAAAGTCTTGAAGTCTTGAAAATTATCAGAATTTTTGTACTTTTGTCGAAAAAAAGTACACCTAAGTATATCTCAAAAGTTATCAATAAAGGTAAGAATGTATCTAGTCATGCTAAATGAAGGTTGTGGAAATGGATCGAAATATCTTTGTGAACTAGCTCCAAAATATCATTGTGACATACTCACCATTGTTTGTCAGGCGCAAAACTAGATGGTTTTCCCTAATTGTTTCTCCACAAAAGTCTTGAAGTTTTGAAAACTATCAAAACTTCATACTTTTGTCAAAGATAGTATACCTAAGTATACCTCAAAAGTTATTGTTATCCAATTTTGCCCCTCAGGCGAAATTGGACAAACAAGACCTCATAGAGTGGAAATGGAGGGATGACTCGGCCATGGAAGCTCACATTTTGGGATGCCGAGCAAGTCAGTGAAGCAGGCCGAGCACATTGCAGAGGAGTTTGGGAAATGAAGAAGCTCCGAAGTTCGAATTTCGGACTTCAGAGGTGTGGTCGTTCAAAGGTAGGCCAAAGAAAAATTCGGGACTCGGCGGAAAGAAGTGCGAAAAAGGAGTGGGAAGTCTAAAACCCGAAGTCCGAAAGTTTTGGAGTTTCGGAGGTTTCATGAGCTCAAGGTGAATAGTGCCGCAGGAGATGAAAAGTCCAAAACCCGAAGTCCGAAATTCGGACTTCGGGCTTTCAGGATTTCGGAGGTTTTATGTGCCAAACGGATAATCTAAACTTCAAGTCCTGAAACCCCAAAACCCGAAGTCCCGAAACCCCGAAACCCAAAACCTCGAAACCTTGAAATCCCAAAACCCGAATCCCGAAAAGGAAAAGGTTTGAAACCCGAAGTCTAAATTTCGGACTTTGGAGTTTCGGAATTTCAGAACATTTTTCTCGGGCAATGAACAATGTCACGCGACATGGTTTTGAGTCTGAACTCTCAAGCCGACTTGAGTGATGAAGAGTGCAACGATCTCTCGAAGTGGAAAAGCCCAAAGTTCCGAATCCCGAAACTCCAAATTTCGGATTTTGGAGGATGCGATGCAATTCAAGTCCAAAAACAGAGCCAACCACTCGCATTTATCACAGTATGGCACCCTCATCTTCAGATGACCATAACTTTTGACTGGGAGCTCAAATTTGCACAAAATCATACTTTTTGGAAAGCCCTCAGTGTCCTCTACACAACTACAACTGGATTTCTTAATTTTAATAAAGTTAAATATTTCAAAATGTGAAAGTACAATCCGCCATTTTAGAGGAGTGGTTTCAAATTTCTCACCTACCAGAATGATGAGGTATGGGCTTCTTTTCTTCCCCAACAAGTAAGGTACAATGGAGTATGGGATTTACAGACTTGCCCATCACTCCCACAAGGACAATGATGGATTTTGCAGAAGAGATTGGAGTGCATTTTCGAATTTCTTCTCTCTCCTCATTTTCTTCCTCTATAAATTGTAAGGGGTTGCATTGTGTAAAAGTTGTTGATCATCTTTCTTCTCCCATGCACCCCATTTCTTCTTGGGGCTCTAAGCCTTCCTCCAAACACTGTAATGGCTTCATGCCTTTCTCCCACATGCAATGTATTGTGTATACTTCATGAGAAATAAAAATTATGTTTTGTGTTAGTTGTTTTAACCTTTGCATGATTTTTGTGTCTCTCTTACCTCTCATTGCAATAGGGTGTTGTGCATATTTCATAGTTATTGTAGGATATGGGTGTTTTGTGTTTATCAGGAATGAAAATTGTTTGCATTTCGGGTTTGTGTTGCATTTGTCCAACCTCCTCAGGATTCACCCTTTCTCCATTTTGCAGGGTTGGGAAGAGTGATTAACACTCCTTTCTTGGTGTATCACTTCGCTTAGTGTAGGCTTTCATTCCATGCATCTTTCTTTCCCTATCCCTCTTGGAACCATTGGATTAGGATTAGTCGGTGGTTTACCCGCATTGAAAGATCCCCAATAGATCTTTTGCCCAAATATGAGATTTTCCCACTTTATAAAATAATAAAATATACTTTTGGCAGCTATGGGAAATAAACTAGGGTTTTATATGCAAACACACCCAAAATCAGCATACAATAATTATTTTTACTCCCAAACCCTTGGAACAACCCCGAGAGAATTTATGGCGAAAATCAGATTTTACAACAGCTGGAAAATAATTTATATTTGAAACCCTAACTGCTGCAATCTTCAAGATAGCATAACTTTCTCTACACAACTCCGATCTAGGCAAATGACATATGCCCGAACTTGGAAAAATACAAGGAACAAGATGATGTAAACCAAATTATAACAACTACCAAACATGCAGATCTGGCCCTCCTACTATTTCGGCCCACACATTTAGGGCATCAAATGAGCTCCAAAAATTATTTTCTCTATCCCAGATGCTTGCCTATATTTTTAGGAACTCATTCATATAAAAATCAGAATTTTTGAATGCCAAATCAACTCATAAATCAAATCTGAAATCTGATTATAAAATTGGCAAATAACCCTCAGAAGAATTATGAAACTTGGGTATTTTCATTCACAGAAATTATGAGATATTAGACAATGATTTGCAGATCTAAATACCTCAATAATAATGCCCAAACAGTCCCAAAGTGAGTCGATCCAATAGAGAAAACACTGCTGCAATTTTATTCACCAAAATACTTCGAAAAGACTGCTGAAAAAAATCTGAAATAGACTGAAAATCTGATTACAATCAATGGGAATTTCTGAGTGAAAAACCCTCTCAAACTCTTGGGGTTTTCGTCCACAAGAGGTAGAATTCACAAGGGGTTTCGTCCTTGGAATTTTTTATGCAAAAGCTTAGAGCTCAAATGCAAGAGAAATATCATATAAAAATTTGGATTATGGAAGAGGCAAGTCGACTTCCCTTTTAAAGGAAAAGGGCCAACAACCAACCTCCAAACCAGCCAATGAGCTCACATGATTTTCCCTATGCAAACATTTAATATTTTCCCATATTAAATGTTTTTCCCAACAACATTTCCCTCCTAGTGCAAGTCGCATTTCTCTAGGGGGAATACATAAATTAATTATGTTTTTATCTTTCCTAGGCTTCATTACTCCCCTTTGGCCCAAGTCGCCATTATCCTTTCTAGGAGGAATAAAATATAATAAATCCCTTTACAATGACTTTTGCCCCTTAAGGCAAATCGTATTTTCCATAGGGATTACAATTTATTTTTATTAAGCTAAATAAATTAATATAAGTGCTTTAATTATTATTATTATTTTTATAGCACTTTATAATAATTTATTATAACTTAAGTCACCCTTATATTTTTCCTTTGGCCGTCGGGTTGACAAAATAGGCCAAAGGTCTTCGATTGGAAAGGGGACATTACATGCATTAGGAGTAGTTAGTAGCAGGAGGTTAGGAGCAGAACCGGGCTTCTCAGGAGAGTTGTTTGATTCGCAAGGTCCCACACTTCACGACAACTCCATGTTATGCAATCACACCGAATGCCCCAATCCATAAACCTGTCTCATTCGGGGTGCTTTGTGATTCCGCATCAACAATTATCAATAAAGATAAGAATGTATCTAGTCATGCTAAATGAAGGTTGTGGAAATGGATCGTAAATATCACCGTGAACTAGCTCCAAAATCTGTGTAGCTCTCCATGATTTGCCTTTGTCAAACTTCTCTTCATGATGTTTACCAAGTATGCAACCTTGAAAAACACCGTCAGAAAAGCGGACATGAGACAACCTTGAAACCTTATTATGTCGACTAAGTTAATCCAAAGTTGAGATGGCCAAATTGCTCATGCCATAGCTTATTCACTTCATTTGAGTGAGAGAGTAGTGCAGCGAGAATGGTGATCGGGAGTGAAGTGTGAGAAGGTGTATAATTGTGATTGGTGATCCGCTCTCCCACCGACACCGTAGAATCACTATACAATTCCTTAATGACTACAAAATCTGGGTAAACTCAACTCTCTTGCCTGAACCAATGTGAGTGATCTGATAAATAGATAGGAGATTAGTTGATAGTGATAGAACACGAACATTCCGAATGTTCCATCACTCTCTGAGTAAACCCAACTCTCTTGCCTAAACCAATGTGAGTGATTTGATAAATAGATAGGAGATTAGCCGATAGTGATAGAGCACATAGAACATTCTCGGAATGTTCCATCACTCACTTTAACAAACCCTCTCCCACAAACTTCTACAAAAGTGTCATCGCCCTTTAAAGTAGAAGGCATAAAACATGGTTCCAAGGATGATAAAAGGTCAAAGTGATGAAGCAATGTGATGTGAAGCACCATAATCAATCACCCATCCGGAAGGGTGGGATGCAATTGCTATAAGGGCCTTGTCCTTATCCTTTGCCTTAGAGGACTCCCGAGTTGATGAATTTTGTTTGACGGAATCGAGACACTTATATTGTTTTTCTCAAGATTATGTTTCTTCATACATTTATGTTCATAATGCCTCATTCTCTTACAATATGCACGTTTGACCACCGCTTTCTTATGTTTGACATCTGAAAATGAGGTCTCGGTTGTTGCTTCGGAAGTAATATTGGTTTTCCGATCCTTTTTGCTTATTGTTCTTGTTTTGTTTCGTGTCCTTTTATTTGAATCCTTTAATTTTTCCATGTTTAACAATTAGGGCATTTGACTTAGAGGACTTCAATGTACTTGTCTCGAATAAGCTTAATTTGCTCCCTAGTCCAGGAGGTAGCAAAATTAGTAGCAAAATTATTTGAGGACGACATGGTCCATGTAGCTCAAAGAGTACGCGATTTTTCTCAATGACACAATTTCAACCGCCATCTAAGTGACTTGAATTTGGTGAAGAAGTCTTGTATTGTGTCAAAGTTGTATGGACTCAAACTAATGAACTCATTCTCTAGTTCATGACCCGTCATTGCATCTTGCTTTCCAAAGAGTTGTTCCGACTTGGTCCAGACCTCATTAGGTTTGTTGGTAGATTCAACGTAAAATAGTAAGTCGGGAGATCATGACAAATATAGTAGACCATAGGCCTCATCAAATTAGTTAAACCTCTTAGCCTTTTTTGTATCCGGTGTTGCCTCGATTTCAAGCACCCATAGTGATTCGTGTAAACCTTTACTCAAAAAGATTTGTACTTTGGTTTTCCATTCATGATAATTATATGGTGTGAGAAGTAAAACCAGATTTTGATCCATAGTGCAGAAAAATTAAAGAGATTTGTAGAAATAAAAGTGCAAGAGAGAACATAAGGCACAAAGCAATCCCCGAAACTATCAACAATGACTTCCCAATATTACAAAAGTTTGGCACTTTATATTTTAGTACATATACAATTTTTTTCAAGGCCTAAAAGTATCTTATAGAGGACAAACAAGAATATGAAGACAACGCTAATGTGAAGGGTTCAAAAAAATAAGTGCTTTAAAAAAATAGCATGTCCAAAGAAGTTGTCTACGTAAAGTTATGTATTCTACCAACTCTTGCAATTACTATATTCAACACTTGTTAATCCTGGCCCACAACAATATATTTGGCCTTGCAAATCTTGGTTAAGCCCCCTTGTCTTAGTTGTGACCAAGGACTAGACTACCATATGACTAGAGGCTAGGGTTTACAAAGGGGTGTGGCTCTTTGGTACTGTGCTGTCACGGAGGGGGCAATGTTTTTAGAGCTTATGTCACTATCCCACGTAGAACTGCTCCTTGTGGCAGTGAGATGCAATCACAAGGTGCATGAACGCCATATGTGCCAGTTGTTGCACCAGGCAGTTGGTACTTGTGGTAAAAACTCGACTTGTAATAAAAACTTTGAACTGGGCCCAAAATTTTTCTATAAACCCAAAAAAATTGATCTATATCAAAATTTGTCGCTGTACGTAATAATTTGAATTGCTCTAAAATGCCCAAACAAACTTAAAAACATAAGATATGGCTGCCTCGAGCATGCTCGAGTTTATAGTCATTTCTATGGTTTTGGCATGTTTTGAACCCAATGACGCAATCTATTCTTACTAAAAATACACTGCCACATGAATGTCCTGAAAAACCACTTATACAAAAACTTTTCCCCACTCTTTTTTGATTCTCCAGATCATTCAATGATGTGAGAGAAGAGCATACTTAGAGATTAAATGATTTATAACATACAAGCTCAAATACTCAAAATTTCAGAATAAATCGCAACAAAACAAAGCTGTTTGGTTACCATGACATGCTTTTATACCATGTTAGCGTGGGCTATGATCAAGGACTCGACAAAATACGAACACACTAAACTCTTAACATGTGAAATGAAAATGCAAAAAGAGTCTTGTTGAGAGAGGAACCAAACATGAGCAGGATAGCTAACTTGTATTCAAAATGATAAACTAGCTTGAGTAGAGGTACATAAATAGGAAGAAGAGAGGCATAATGCCTTTAGAAAGGTGGAGTATGCATCTTAAACATAGAATGCATAACCAACTCATAACCTAAGCAAGCTAAATACACGTGTAGGAAAAACCATAAAATAGAATAAAAAACCTACACTAACATGCAATGGTTTTAAATGAATATTACAAAGTGCACAAAGGTTAATGTAGGTTTTTAATTCCATCTTATGTTCTTTTCCGACATGTGTATTTAACTTGTTTAGGTGTCATTGATATAGATATGAGTTGGTTACAGTGTTTTAAAAACTAAGCGGTTCTAGTCCATTAATTTTTTTAAAATGGTAGAAAAACCGAATTAGTGATTGGTTTCGCATCTTGGATTAGGTTTTTTGCCTTAAAATGTTTTTTTTTCAATTTTAACTTTTAAGTTAATTTTAAATTACGTTTTTCCAACTCTAACCCTAAAATGATGATATATAGAGCCCGTTTGAACAACAACAATTTAACGATCTTGTCTTCGTGGAATACAACCTTTGGCTAAGGTGCAACCGACATCGGATATAAGACTTGATACAAATCCCATTATCTTGGATGATATTGATCCAATCTCGAATGGGTAGAAGAGTCACCCAACAAAATTTGATCCCAATGACTTGGGGTAGATGGTTTTAAATGATGGACCACTAGTAGCACCAAACATGGTAGGCACTAGCCATGCTACTACAACTACCACAGATGTCCCCGAGGAGTTTGATGTGTCCGAGTCTGAGGAACCCGATAACATGATGGTGATGAGGATCCCATTCTTAGTAGTGGTGTTGAGTTTGATGATCGATATCAAGCATGTAGTACCTTGTAACATATTTTTTTGGAATCTATAGGCTATTTAGATCCTCATTATTTATGTATTTTGTTTCGGATATGTAGTGCATTTGGTGCCATTTTGCTATATTTACCCTTACATGGTATATATATGAGAAAAAGTTGCATATTTTGTCTCCAATTGTTTGTAATCTTTAAATATATTGTTTTCTTTAAAATTGTAATATTTTATGTATTTTTTAGTAAACCAGCTTATTAATTTTTAAACCGGTCCGGTTTTGGTCCGATTTCGGTTTGGTTCCGATTCGACCCTTAGCGGTTCCATGTCCATTCCGATTTTTAAAACATTGAATTATACATTTTATTTGTGCGATTTGTGGCCCACCTTTCTAGATGGCATTATGTCTCTCTTCTTCTTATTTATGTACCTTTTCTTAAGCTATTTTTTAATCATTCGAATACAAACTAGTTATTTTGCTCATGTTTGGTTCATCTCTCTCTCACAACAAGACTCTTTCTGCATTTCTATTTTGCATGTTAAGAGTTCAGTGTGTTCGTATCTTATTCGTCCTTGATCGCGACCCACTTTGATATGGTATTAGAGCAGGTTCTAGTAATCAAATGCCCTTGTTTTGTTGAAATTTATTTTGAAATATTGAGTATTTGAGTTTGCATGCTATATATTCTTTATTCTTTGAGTATGCTCTTTTCCCACGTCATCAATGATCTAGAGAATAAAAAAGTGAGGGAAAAAGTCTTTGTATAAGTGGTTTTGCGGGACATTTATCTCGAGGGTGTATTTTTAGGAAAAATGGGTTGTGCTTAATGAAATTGGAATGTGCCAAAACCATAGAAACAATCGTAAACCGGAGTATAGTATGAGGTAGGCAACTCGGTTGTTTTTAAGAGATTTTTTTTTGCGTTTGGGGCAATTCAAGTATTTAAATTTGACGACATTTTTGACAGAAATGCAATTTTCTAGGTTTTGTAAAGAAATTCTAGGTGGCTTGGATTTTTATTGCAAGTACTGGCTACTTGGTGGAGTAATAAGCGAATATGAATTTCTTGCACGTCGTGGTTGCGAATCATTTGTGGCCTTGACATCATAGTCAACCTTAGCCCTCGGTCATATGGTAGTTTAGCCCATGATCACGACCAAAACAAGGGGGCTTAACCAAAATTTGCAAGGTTGAATATATTTTTGGTCAGAACCAACACGGTCTGAATTTAGTAACGACAAGAACTTGTAGAATACATAACTTTCTGTAGACAACTCCTTTGGGGTGCCAATTTTTTTAAAGCATGCATTTTTTTGAGCTCTTTGCATTACTACTGATTTCATATTCTGGTTTGAATTGTATGAGATATTTTTAGGCTTTGTAAAAATTATATAAGCACCAAAATTTAAAGTGCCAAACTTCTGTAATCTTGGGGGGTTTCTGTCAATAGTTTTATGGGGTTGTTTTGTGCCTTGTGTTCTCTCTTGCATTTTCATTTATGCAAATCTATTTTTTAAATGTTTTTGGATCAAAATTTGGTTCAGCTTCTTACACCACATAACTATCACTAGTGGAAAACCAAGTACAAATATTTTTGAGTAAGTGTTTACATAGAGTATGGGTATCAAACCGAACGAACACCAAATGCAAAAAGGCTAAGTGGTTTAACCGCTATGATGAGGCCTATGGTCTACCATGTTTGTTTGTATCTCCCAACTTGCTCTTTTACATTGAATCTACCAACAACTCTTTGGGAAACAGGATGTAATGACAGGTCATGAACTGGAGAATTAGCTCATTAGTTTGATTTCAAACAATTTTGACACAATACAAGACTTCTTCACCAAATTCCAATCACTTAGATGGCGGCTGAAATTGTGTAGCTAGAGAAAAAATGATGAACAATTGATGCTTTCAATTCTTGCTAAATTAGGTCCTAAGTATTCTGTTTTTGTTTCTACCTTCCATGCCACTAGGAGTGCCCTTGAAGCTACATGGACTATGTCGTCCTTGGATTATTTTGCTACCTACTTGATTAGGGAGCAAGATAAGCTTATTCAAATGGGTACATTGAAGTCCTTTGAGTCACATGTCCTAATTGCTAGTCACGAAAAATTGAAAGATTCAAATAACAAGGACACGAAACAAAACAAGGACAATGAGCAAAAAAAGGATGAAAAAACTAATGCAACTTTTTAAGTAACAACCGAGACCTCATTTTCGGATGTCAAACCTAAGAAAGAGAAGGTCAAATGTGCTTATTGTAAGAGACTTGGGCATGATGAACATAATTGTATGAAGAAACAAATTGATCACTTGACAAATATTCTTGAGAAAAACAACATAAGTGTCCATGATTTTGTCAAACAAAGTTCATCAACTCAAGAGTTCTTTAAGGTAAAAGATAGTGGTAAAAGGAAAGGAAAGGGCAAGGCCTTCCACGAGTGATTGATTTTGGTGCTTTGCATCACATGGCTTCATCACATGACCTTTTTCATCCTTGGAGCCATGTTCTATGCCTTCTATTTTGATGGGTGATGACACTTTTGTATAAGTTTGTGGGAGAGGGTCTATTGAAGTGAGTGATGAACATTCCAAGATGTTCTATGTGTTCTCGAATTATCAACTAATCTCCTATCTGTTTATTGGATCACTCACATTGGTTCAAATAAGAGAGTTGAGTTTACCCCAAATTTTGTGGTCATTAGGGAGTTGTATAATGATTCTACATTGGTAGTGGGGAGAGTAGATCACTAGTCATGGTTATACACTTTCTCACACTTTGCTCTTGATCACCCATCTATTACACTACTCAATCGGATTGGGTAAACAAGTTATGGTATGAGCGATTTGATCAATATGCCGAGAGACATTCTACAATGGTAGCACAAAGTGGAAGACTCTCATGTGGTGCCCATGAAAGAAAAAACTAAGGATGACATTATTTTACATATTTAGTTTAATTTGTAAAAGTTATACATTTGTATTAGCGGACTCAACTTTTGAAAATCAAAACAAATAAAAAAGGTATCTTCTTGCTTTCTACACTTCTAAATAATTACATATGATTTGTTATTTTAAGGTTTGTGTGAATAGTAAATTTAATTTGACCATGATGTAATATCCTTGAAAAATACTTTAGATAATCTGGATATTTTAGTACTTGATGTTTTGGATTTAGAATCAAGCCTCGAAAAGCGTGCCCCAACCGCACTTTGGATAAACACCTATACCTTGAATGACAATTGCAACCCCTAAATGGAATTTGCTAAACTCAAATGTGAGGGATTCAGTCCTCAAATCTGTATGCAAATGAGGGATTTTGTCCTCTATTGCTGATGCAAAAGCAAAAGCTACTTGTAGACAAAAAGTAATTGATTAATTTCAAGATGTATGTAATAATAAACCCCAAATATGCCTTTATAACTTCCAAGGCCTTCTCCAAAGTTGACCCTCCTAAAAATAGGAATAAACAATATAAAATTGCTTTATCCTCTCTCCATCCTAAAAATAGGATCTTGATGCTCATGCAGCCCATTCTATCTTTGGCGCCCATAATAGAATGCTTTATTTAATTATTATTTTATCTTTAACGCCCCATAATAGAAGTTCATCATTCTATTATTATTTTATTCTATTTCGCTTTTTAGGATTAATAATATAATTTAAGTGTCATTTTTCCAATTAAAATATAAAAGTACCCTTGGACCACTTAAATTAATTTATTTCCCTTTAATTCCTACTTGCCAACGGAAAATAATAAGAATAGGCCTCGGGTATTTAGAATTAATTAATACTAAAATGGGGACATTATAGTCCGCCCTTCCTAGAATTGCTTGCCCTCAAGCAATTGCAAGTCCCTTCTGCAAATACTAGGATCCCAAACTCTCATGTTCACACAATTTGGAACTTGTATGAACGGTTCCACTATGCTGTCCATGATGACCACACATCCGAAATGACTTAGTAAGAAGCAAAAATCCTCAACACTTTCATACCTTCGGTTTTCCTCAACTTTTTCACTTTCCTTTGCCAAATGAAGCTTGGTTGAGATATCTTCAAAGATCCCTAACCTTGTGACTTGGAAATTTTGGGTTAGGATCAACATTCTTCTTCACATTCAAGAAGTAACTCTTGTTGATGCATGTAAACATTAGAAGTCAATAAAACATCTTCATAATTCTTGCTAAAATCATGAACACAGTCAATTTGCTTCCCATAGGTTCTGAAAATTCCAGCAAATTGAAAATCAACATTAGAATCGATAAATCATTTTTTTTTCATGTTCACGCCCTTCAACATGGTCTTCTTGGAACTCCACCCCAAAACCTTCTTGCAGATCTGATTTTTCTTTCTTCAGTTCATGCCCCATGATTTCTTCTTCTCTCCTCATCACTAAAGGAGAACTCTCATTAGAACCAAAAGTAGGGAGTGACAACTTCCCCAAACGCTCAGCTTGTAAGTCTCTTTGATTAGTTTGTGGCCCAGGTTCAACTCTTGCTCCACCCCTGCTTTCCTTCAGATTAATAAAATTGGTGAGGGATATGGCATCTCTAATCTCATTGGGAAGTACCCTATACTCCTCATAGCTAGCAACAATATCATCTGCTATGGTAGGTTGAATTTCTGCCTCCCGAATTGCGCCTGCGTCTATGTTGGAAGTTTGGATGGAAGGGCCTAATAGTAGAACCAATGACAGGGCTAGTTATGGCTCACTCCTGAAGAGCTTCCTTCACCGTTTGGAGCCCTTTGCACATTCGTGCCTTGCATAACTTGGATTAATTGACCCATCATATCAAGCTAACATGTCCTGTCCCTGAACAAGCTTGTCAAAGTGTGCCTCATTCAGATCCTTGTTACCCATGACTTCTGGTTGTTATGTACCTTTGTTTTCTCCCTTTGGTAGTACCTGACTTCTTTGTCACTACCCTGCATGAAGTTCAAAGCTGCAGTTTTTTTTGATCCACAATCTAGGAGGAAAATTAGCTCTGATACCACCGCTATATCCTGAAAATACTTTAGGTAAACTGGATATTTCTATACTTGCTGTTTTGGATGTAGAATCAAGCCTCACAAAAGCGTGCTCTAGCTGCACTTTGGATAAACTCCTATACCTTGAATGACCACTACAACCCCTAAATGAAATTGCTAAACTCAAATGTGAGGGATTCCGTCCTCAAATTTGTATGCAAATGAGTGATTTTGTCCTCTATTGCTGATGTAGAAGCAAAAGCTACTTGTAGACAAAAAAGTAGTTGATAAATTTCCAAGATGTATGTAATAATAAACCCCAAATCTGCCTTTATAACTTCCAAGGCCTTCTCCAAAGTTGGCACCCTCCTAAAAATAGGAATAAACAATATAAAATTGCTTTATCCTCTCTCCATCCTAAAAATAAGATCTTGATGCTCATGCAACCCATTCTATCTTTGGTGCCCCATAATAGAATGTTTTATTTAATTATTATTCTATCTTTAGCACCCCATAATAGAAGTTTATCATTCTATTATTATTTTATTCTATTTCTGCTTTTTTGGATTAATAATATAATTTAAGTGTCTTTTTCCAATTAAAATATAAAAGTACCCTTGGACCACTTAAATTAATTTATTTCCCTCTTTAATTTCTTCTTTGTCTGTGGAAAATAATAAGAATAGGCTTCGGGTATCCAAAATTAATTAATTTTAAAAAGGGGACATTACACATGGCATATAAGTTGTACACCTTCCTTGCTTCACTATTAAATGATTACATATACTTTATTATTTTAGGTTTTTCACGAATTATGAATTTAATTTTACCATAACATTTAGATTTGTTTCATGTACATTATTTTCTAAAGTTAATGATAACATTTGGTATTGTTATGTTATAGTTTTTACTATTACTTTCCAAGTATTCTTATCTAGGTAAATATAATTTATTATAATTATGAATTTAGATTTATAACAAATTTAATATAAACTAGGTACAAAGTACCTATTTATCTTATAAATAACAAGATAAATAAGGTACTTAATTTAAATAATAAAATAAATATGGGTGAATATATAGATAATACCGTGTACATCATTATAATCTAAGGTATATATTTAATATAATATAAACTAGGTACAAAGTACCTATTTATCTTATAAATAACAAAATAAATATGGGTGAATATATAGATAATACCGTGTACATCATTATAATCTAAGGTATATATTTAATTTAATATAAACTAGGTACAAAGTACCTATTTATCTTATAAATAACAAGATAAATAAGGTACTTAATTTAAATAATAAAATAAATATGGGTGAATATATAGATAATACCGTGTACATCATTAGTATTAGTTTATGTATATATAGATAATACCGTGTACATCATTATAATCTAAGGTATTTATTTACCTTTAATTTCTTACATCTCGTATTATATCTATTTACCTATTTAGCTATCTATTTACCTCTTAAATAGAATGGTAAAATTATTTACCTATTTAAATTATTTAGGTATTTAATTTAGGATGAAATCTAAAATTTAACTTAGTAATTTCACCTTTAAGATGTATATTTTGTTATTATCGAAATATTTAATTTACTATCTAAGTTGATATAAGTATGTTAGATTTATTATAATTGGGGAAATGTCTTTGCACAATATTATACATCAAATTTCAATTCAAATTACTATAAGTTACTAAAGATGAATTATATATAAATATATTGGTGTGTCGATGTGGAATTACATTTATATTAAAGAAGTATAAAATTTAATATTATATGTGTTTTTGATAAGGGTAGTCAAAGATAGAGTTAATATAAAAATATAGTTATCAAATGTTTCTAAATGTAATTATTAAGTTTGAAATAAATTAAATTTTCAAAATGAAGAAAATAAAGAGAATATCAACTAGCATACATATCTTAGAATAATCTATATAAAAGATGCCGAGAGGTATCATTCTCGAGGTGCCTATTTCACTTATGTTAGCAATGCAATATAGGGTCCTTGAGAATGATACCTCTGGGCATCTTTTACATAGATTATTCTAAGATAGGTATGCTAGTTTTTACTATTGCTACTGGAGCAACTTAGTCAAACATGATATGGTTATAGGGTTGCCTTGAGTTCATTTTTTTGATGATGTTTGGAAGGGTTGCATACTTGTTAAACATCTTCAAGAGAAGTTTGACAAAGGCAAATCATGGAGAACTACACAACTTTTGGAGTTAGTTCACAATAACATTTGCAGCCCATTTCCACAACCTTCATTTAGTAGGACCGAGATACATTCTTACCTTTATTGATGACTTTTGAGTTATACTTGGGTGTACTTTCTTCAACAGATGGCTAAGGTTTTTGATTATTTTTAGGACTTCAAGACTTTTGTGGAGAAACAATCAAGTAAAGCCATTAGGGTTTTGCGCATAGACAATAGTGGTGAGTATGCCAACTACCGTTTTTGACCAGTTCTACACTTGAGGGGATTGATTTATAGTGTACAATTCCGCATACAGCTTCTCAACGAATGGTGTGGCGTAACGCAAGAATAGGTCTTTGAAAGAAATTACAAACTATATGATACACTCGAGATCTCTTGCACCTTTGTATTGGGCATGGGCCATTAATTGTGCATGTTACATAGAGAACCACGTTCCTCATTGAGCCTTGAAAGGTGTCACTCCTTTTGAAGCTTGGGGTGGTCCGAACCTCACAATTAATCACTTGAGAGTTTTGAATCTCTAGTTATGGGCCTCATTTTTGAGAAGAAACGTAAGGCAATGGATCCATAGAGTGGGCCTTGCATCTTTGTAGGATATCTAGACAATGTTAAGGGATATAGGCTTCTTCATCCTACCACACATGAGTTGTTCATTGAGAGGAGTGTTCGTTTTCAGGAGGGTCCATCAAATTCCAAGCTTGTCATTTCTCCCTCCGAGGACTCACTAGGATTTGATGATAGTTTTTATGATTCAAATCAGCCTGAGTAGATTCTTGATGATGTGGATTCTTCTAGTTCAAATGATGAGAAAAGTGATAGGAATTCACCTCCTTCCTCTCCCAGTCACTTTTCAAAGGTTGAGGAATCACCGCCAACTCTCCGACTTTAGGTCCTCATTGGGTTTGGAGACACCGTAGGGTGCAAGTGATTGGGCTGGGAACCATCAAATACCAAGTCTACACGGTCATAGTTCCAGTGGTGTTCCACATGTCTTCATTGCCTCTACTTTTGATCCATAGTATTTTTGTGAGCTATCCGGCACTCTTGTGTGGGATACAACTTTGCATGAGGAGTATAGTTCCTTGATTAAGAACCACACTTTGGATTTTTACACCTTCATAAGGGAAGGAAGTTCGATGTAGATGGATTTATTGAACAAAATTTGCAGCATTTGAGACTGTGGATAAGTTCAAAGCACGACTGATAGCAAAAGGTTATTCATAGGTTCGGGCATTGACTATACTGAGACCTTTGCATCAGTTGCAAAGATGAACTCTATCCAACTCACTCTTGCCATTGCCGTAACTCATCATTGGGAGGTTCATTAAATGGATGTGAAGAGTTCATTTCTTCATGGCTACCTTGAGGAGGAGATATATATGGAGCAACCACAAGGTTTTGTGTAGGATTCTTCCTAGTATGTAGTTATTCGAAATCTATGGCCTAAAACATACTCCTTGGGCTTGGTATGCCAAAATGGATTCCTTCCTTCTCACAGTTGGGTTCACTAGATGCCATTTTGATCCAAATGACTTACATTTCACATCCGGATTATTCACTTCTAATTTTGGTTCTTTATGTTAATGAATTATTGATCACAAGGAATTCTTCATCCCCCATTGCAGCAGTGAAAACTGCTCTACATGACAGGTTCTCCATGACTGACTTGGGTTTGTTGCACTTCGTTGGGATTGAGATTTCACAGTCTGACTTAGGGATCACCATTGCACAATCCAAGTATGCTCTTGATTTGCTCACATGGTTTCGCATGGCTGGCTCTAAACTAAATCAGACTCCCTTTCTTTCTGGAGTCAAGCTTGAGGCTGATTGTTCTTCTCCATTGTTGGTACCTTGGTAGTCTCATTTATTTGACTCACAGTAGACCGGACATTTCATACGTAGTAGGCATGGTTTCCAGGGTCATGCAGAAGCCTCATGAGCTGCATTGGAAGGCAGCCAAGTGGATTCTCCACTACATTCAAGGTACTTTTGGGATTCACTATGGAGCAGGTATTGATGTTGACTTGGTTGGGTACATAGATTCAAACTGGGCTGACCATATTGTGCATCACAAGTCCACTTCAGGATATAGTTTCTCTTTTGGTTCAGGTCCAATTAGTTGGTCTAGCAAGAAGCAGAATGCTATTGCTTTATCATCCACTAAGGCTAAGTACAAAGGAGGTTTTAATGCTGCTACTGAGGCTATTTGGCTTCAGGGGATTCTTACTGAATTTGGTATCTAGTTTAAGTGACCCACAGTCATCTTCTGCGAAAACCAGGGCACCATTCAAATCTGTAGGAATTCGATCCAACGTTAGCGGACTAAGCACATCGAGATTCATATGCACTTCATTAGGGAGCTCATTCATGGATAGTTCATCGATTTCAAATTTTGCTAGACTACAAAGTAGATAGTTGATATCTTCACCAAACCCTTCACTAAGAGTATCTTCATTTGTGGGCTCTTCTTGGGTTGCAGGCATCTTGAACTTCATCTTCTCGGGGCTTTTAAGTCTTCTACTCTTCTTCTCTCTCTACTGGGGCTATGAGGCCTTGTTGCCAAGACTCAATTCTTTTACCCACCTAAGCTATGCTTATGGGGGTGTTAGTGTAGTTTTTGTTTCATCTTATGATTTTCCCTACATGTGTATTTAGTTTGCTTTGATGTCATTGGGATAGATCTGAGTTGGTTGTGCATTCTATTTTTGGGATACGTGCTCCACCTTTCTATATTGTGTTATGCCTCTCTTCTTATTATTTATGTACCGCTTCTGAAGATTTTTATAATCATTTTGAATACAAGCAAATTATTCTGCTCATGTTTGGTTCCTTCCTCATAACATAACTCTTTCTGCATTTCCATTTCATATGTTAAGAGTTCAGCGTGTTTGTATTTTGTCAGTCCTCGATCGTGGTCCACTCTGACAATTCTCACACCAAAATTTATGCAGTTAAAAGAACAAAAATAAGAACTTCAGTAAAAAGAAATTATAATGAGGGCACTTGTAAATCCAAGGTTGGTTCACACCTAGATATTTTGAAAATAAAGAAATCTCTATAGGAAAATGACACAACTTGACTTGTTTTAACAAGTTGTAATATTCATTCTTAACAAAATGGGGTTGCCCCAAGGCATTATGGCCATGGTAAAGCAACATGCAAAATAGCTAGGTGGTTAGTGGTGCAGATCCTCACCTAATATTACGACTACAGAAAACTAATCTAGTGTTGTGTTTAGGCTTATGTTTAGGGATGTCATTGTGAACTTAATTGTATTGAAAATTGAGGCTTTAACAACAAAGACAAATCACAGTGACATAGAAAGATTGACTTGCATGGATACCCTTGCTTTCAAGAAAACTAACTGTTAAGACAATAGAAACTATACTGAGATCCTCACTACTATGAAAATAAAGAATTAGAAAATTAGAGCAAACATGAACAGTCAAAATCTCAAGATGGCAAGGCAAAGGATGCATATGAGAGTCGATGACCGTTTATGTGACAAAATACTATTAATGAAAAGATGAAGCCAAAGTGGCAAAGAAAAATTGACTATGAAACCTATGAAAGTCATATATGGATGGATGGATAATCATTGCATAGCGACAGTTGAGCATAAGACTGCACAACTTCAAGAGAATCCTACTAATTGCTTTCTACTAATAAGTTTGAGGACATAATTTTACAGTGTCAACTGTAGAACATTGCAGACTGAATAGATTAAATAGCAGATTACACATTCTCAATGACAGAACATAGCTGTAATGACAGAATAGAACATCATATTGTAGTGAAATAGATAAAGTGTGTAGATCTGAGATCTGAAATATGGATGAACAAATGACACGTGATAAAGTAAAGAATTACAGCAGAGCCACTTTGAGAAGGCTACCTCTGAAAAGCTTTCAGCTAAAAGCAGAACACACAACTTGATGGTTGGCTACTGACTACTTTCCTCCTGTATATAGATAATGTTAGGTTGGGATGATCTCGAATCCCTAGTGAGGCCAACTATCTAGAAATTATAAAATCTAGAAATTGCCATGTGACTTAGTCCATGTCAGATGCTCCATAACCTGATAAAACATAATGACACATGGAAGGTTAAGGTTGTAACATGGCCTCCCCGTTCTCTTTGGAAAAGGTTGCCCTCAATGCTTGGTTTCTGCTGAAAACATCCTCCCGCAGCAAATTCTTCTGTTTTATGAGATACTACATAATCACCCTGTTTTGTAATCACTTCACTTGATTCTCCAAAACCGCTTCCAGCTGCAACATCATTTTTCCCTTGTCCAACTCTGGAAGCTTGCTTTGGATCGAATCTTGTTACTACAACCTTCATTTGACAAGGAATGTGAAGGTTGGATTTACTCATGAAGGAGGAGGTAGCTCCAGCTAGTATGCCATACTAACAATCTTATGAGGCACCTTATAGGGCCCATAAATTTTTTTGCCAACTTACTGCTTTTTTGTTGCTCGAGGGATAACTACTTGTAGGGTTTGATCTGCAGAATGAGTGAGTCACACACCTCAAATGTCTCTCTGGGTCGTGTCCTCTGGTATATCGTTTACTTTGGTTATGTGCCATGGTCTGATTGTCCTTCAAATTACCAAGGACAGTATGTTGGTGTTGACTGTGATCTTCCACTGCTTTCACCATGGATACTCCTAGAGTGCCTCAAATGGCGTCATTTTTGTAGAAATGTTAAAAGTAGCATTTTACCATCCTTCTGCTAGAGACAACTGCTTGGACCATTTAGTTTGCTTGTCCAAAGTAAACGAATGAATTATCCTTCTAGACACTTGCTAACCACTTTGCTGCCCATCTGACCAGGGATGATAGGAGGAGATGTGATCCCTCTCACCAACAATTATTTTTGGCTTACCATGGTGCTTCTGCACATATACTATGAATGCCATGGCTACCTTACTAGCTAAAAATGGATGAGCCAGGTCACAAAAGTGTGATTATTTGGTAAGCCTATCAACAAGCACCATGATAACATTCAAGCTCTTTTCCTTTAGAAACTTTGTAATAAAGTTGCTAGACACCTCCTCCCATGGATAATTAGGCATGGGCAAGGGTTGCAGCAAATCCCAGGGACTTGACTGTTTCCCCATTGTTCCATTGGCATACCAACATTTTGATACAAGTTTTTGGACATCTCCATTCATACCTACCCAAAAGAAATCCTTTGTGACACCATGGTATGTGTAAAATAATGCAAAGTGGCAATCTATTAAAGGTGCATGAAGTTAATCCAATTGTTGTTTCTCCATATGCTAGTCAAAGATTATGCACGCCATAGGTCAGCTGCTCCATAACCTGCCAAAACATAATGACACACGTAAGATTAAGGACATAATAAATTGCAGCTCAGTGCAATACACATTACAACTTAAGAAACAAACCTTTTAAAAAACATTCTATGAAAACATACTCAAGGAATTGTCAGAAATGGACTATAGCTATAAAAGTAAAACTAGAAGACAAGAGCTATAGGGAATTACAATCCAATAAAACGGATAAAGTTTTAGGCAAAAATGTGTTGGAAGTATGACCTCCTTACTTATTATTGTTTGTCAGTCTTCCATATCAACTTCCATAAGAAGTCCTGTATCTTTTGGTTCTTGGTGTTCATCTTTGCTTGAATTGATTTGTTCTTGTTCATGAATGTTTCACTTGATTTATGCTAATTATTGTCCTCACTATCTTGTATGATTCCATAAAATGTAACCCCACATTAATGGAATATCACACCAGTCAAAGGCAATGTCCCCATATATTGCATCATGCAAAAAGAGAAGAAGACAAAACAAGATATCATTTCTATTGATCTCTGAAATGAGAACCTGCTTTCTTGGCTTCTTCTATTCTATCTTAATTAGATCAATGATTACGATATTAGTTTCATGTCGGAGTCACCACTAATAATTACAACCATGTACATGTCAGCCTACAACATCACCTCAATCTATCCTCCTTGAGAAAGATGGAAGCCTAGATTTGCATGAGAAGTCTTCTTCCTGGAAGCAAGTGCAGAGTTTAGACTCACCATTCTTCAATTTCTGCAGCGTGAAACTGATTGGTAGAAAGCAATTAGTAGGATTCCTTAAAGTTGTGCTCAACTGTCGCCAGTGCCACGCATGATTATCCATCCATCCATATGTGACCTTTATAGGTTTCATAGTTGTTTTTTCTTTGCCACTTTCTTATTGATCTTTTCATTAATACAGTTTTGTCACATATGTATCCTTTCTTGCCATCCTGAGAGTTCAACTCAATGTCTGCTCTAATTTCCTAATTGTTTATTTTCATAATAGTAAGGATCCTAGTATAGTTTCTATTGTCTTAACTGTCAGTTTTCTTGATAGTAAGGGTATCTATACAAGTCAACCTTTCTATGTCCTTGTGATTTGTCTTTGTTGTTACAACCTCAAATTTCAGTACCACTAAGTCCACAGTGACATCCCTAAACACAAAGTCTGCTGTTGATACCGTGTAATCTATTATAATCTATTATAGTTGATTTTGTGAAGACTATTAAATAATGATGAAGAGCCATATGTTGTAGCCTTGTAAGTTTTTTTTTTTTTTTCCTTTTTCCTACGATTTAACAAATATAATCTAATTCAGTTTTACTTGTTTCTGCAAGTGGCAATCCTAGGTAGTTAAAGGTCTTATTGTTATTGGTCTCCATCCTTCATATAGTTTTGATTGCATGTTTCTCGGCTTTCCACAAATATTGTTATATTATAAAGGCTTTTTTTTTTTTTTGATTTCCTTGCCTTATGACTTCAGCTAGTTCTGGTTATGCAACTTCTTTATGAGCAAGTATACACCATATTTAGTTCACTTGCATTACTAGTGGTCAACTTATGTCAGTGCAAGTTCATGCAAAATGGTATGAATTTTATAAAAAAACAAGAAATAAAATTGTTTGGCAATAAAAATCATAGTACCATGCATTAAGTTTGTCATCCATGCTAATGAGACCTGCACTTATTTTTTTCTCTACAACCTAAATACTCACTAATCAGTAACTAGGAATATTACTTTGGTTTTGTACAGAAGTAGAACCTTTCATCTCTGTTCTTTTGTCTTAGTGTGTGCCTTAAATGAAGTATTATAATTGATTTTCTGTTCTGTATACTAACAATGCAGATTTTATGTAGGTTTTTTCCTAGCCAAGCAACAGCTTTGGCATTGATTGTCCTTGATGAGCTTTCCAAGGTGATTGAGCTGAGCTTCACCAAGAAGTAGTTTTTTCCTATTTCACAAGTTTATTTAATTTAGAATGGAATATTAAATGGAATATCACAGCCTTGAGGCATCATGATGAGGAAATGTATATTAATTTATTTTATTGACGGGTCCAGTTTAAACTTCACTAAATTGAACTTTTTATTTGGAGTTATTGTTAGGAAGTTGCAAAAAGACCAAGGCCCATTGTCTTTGCTACATTCTCTGGTGGGTCAAAGTCATGTATGTACAAACTTTTTCAGGTACCCTTCTACACAGAGATTTATCAAACAATAAATGCATTTGAATTTAAATACATTACTCTGAGCAACATTTCCACTAGTTATTTTGCAGCATCTGTGCTAATCAACATGTGAACATGTATGTGAACTGGGTCTAACAACATATCTTAGTAATTAAGCAAATATTTGAAGTTCAAATTTTAGTTGTATGAAGTGAGCGCCTTATTGTATGATATTTTCTGATGTAATGTTATAAGCTTGCTCTCTGTACTGCAACCTAAGTCACAAAATTTGCCGAATTTGAACCAAAAAATTCGAAATTCAGCGGACTCGGATAAAACAGCCAAAAATCGCTAAAATTCGACAGGAAATTCGCTTATTCAAATTATTCTGCAGTTTTATTGAAAACCCTATTGGAAATTCCATCATTCACAATTTTGACCCTTTGACTGGAATACAATGGCTGAATCTTTCACTGAGAGCTTCAAATTAAAGAATGCAGCTGCGGAACTGTGCAAGCGTGCAATATCAGTCGTCTGGGCTATGCATTGAGTATTCGAACTCCTGTTCATCTGCCATGCATTGTGTATTGCACTTCCAAGCTTCCAGCGAATCCTCCACTTTCCAGCATTTCATTCCCTTTCCAACCCTCGACTATCCTTACCATTCTAAAAATATTATTCGTAAAGGCTTAATATATTAAGAAATTAGGTTACAAACTTTACGGGTTACATTTTAATTTATGAAGTTTAGTGTTTACTATTTAGTAGTTAATAAATTAATTGTTTAGGATTTTAATTTGTTAGGTTATATTTATTTGTTAAGTTATAAACTTGCATTATAATTTATAGATAATACTAATAGTTTGGCTATTATGTGGTGCTAGTCTTTTAATATATTTGTTTTAGATTTTGCGTGATAAACTTGTATTATTATTTATTATTAATAATTTGGTTATTATTTAGTTTTAGTTTTTTTTTTTATTATTTATTAATAGCTAATTTTTCTTTTTTAGATAGATAAACGCTTTTGACTGGAGCTATGAACCGGAGTACAATCAGCCAAGATATAACATTTAAGCTCAACAATTAGCAAACCAGATCCACCACACTTGAACACACTTCTAGCGTAGGCAATCTCGAACTAGAATCCACCTCTGTTAAATCAGCCTGCCAGCCGCGCCACCTTGGACATTACCACCTTGAACGGGATTGTGCCTAAGTGGGATTTGAACTTGGGTGGAGCCGGATACAACCATCTGTCTTAACCACTCCACCCAGACCCCATCGGCAGCTAAAAATCAATTTATAAATCTATAATTAGATAGTGTTTAGACTTTAGAAAATTAGAAGTATAATTTAATATTTACTATTAAATTTAATATTTATTATTTAATTTAATATTTTGACATTATTGTATATTTATAATTTAGTTTGAAAATAAAATGATAAAAATGTATTGAACTTATTGACAATTTTTTTCCCCGAATTTTATTGGCTGATGAACTTGTTTCGAATTTTATCCCTGGCAGACACAAACACAAACACGAACTTGGTGACTTAGTGCAAACTGCAGATAGATCCTCTAGTTCACTTCTAGTTCTGCCTCTAGAGTCTAATCTATATCAATTTTCCAATGATAGGCCACAAAAAAAAAAAAATTCGTGTCCACGATTAAATACTTTCTAATATAGTTGAATATCATACTTTTCTCTGAGATTTTTATACTGACTATGGTGCAATTTTCGAGGTTATTTTCCCATAGTGATAGAAGTACATTAACTTACTCCTTGATTTATCCTTTTTTATAGTTAAAGAGATTACAAATGAAATCAAGTGCAGACAATATTATGAATGTGCATACGTGCCGACTCGGAGGATATTCATGACATCAACTTTCAACTATCAATATAATCCATTTTTATTTTTATGTATTGGAACAGGAAATATGGTTCTGGACATTTCAGAAATGCTAACTTAATACAGCCACAATTATTTTGCATATAGAAACTGTGATTCCTATCTTAACAAAACTTCTAATATGTTAAAAGGACTAGCTGGAGTATAAGTACCTACTTTGAAGCTTTACAAGTTTAACTGATATGGATGCTTGCCAGGCAGCTTTACTTGTTTTCTTGTTTCCTCTCCCTCTTTGGTAATAAATCAGGAGTATGACTCACATTTGCTGGGAGATAACTCCAGTCAATAAATTTATCTGTGGTCTATATTGGCTTCAGCATGCTCCTATGTTTGAAATTTGGCAGGTTCACTATCATTTAAAGCTAATGGCATCTGACATCTCTCGTCGTAGTTACTGTGAGAAATGATTTTTCTGGTATTTATTTTCTTTCTTTTAATTAATCCCTTGGGTAGAATTCACTGTAGGAAGATAAAATACCATAGTTATCAGGAGACAGGTATGGGTACCGGTATGAGGAGACAGGAACGGGTACGCCATTTTTCAGAAAAATAGGAGACGGGTACTCAGAGGCAGCAATTTTTTCTTTTGTAAACATTTTAATATATAAATAAATTTTAGAGAAAACAATATTATACAACCTAATATAGTCTAAGAAAACATTAATAACTTTTAAAAGTAAAGATATTAGATGTTGACAAAAGATGAGAGTAATCAAATTGATATTTGTTTTTGATAACTTATCAAATCTAGGGTCAAGAGTTATATATATATATATATATATATATATATATATATATATAGAAAAACAATGAAATGTAAGTCTCCGAGACAAGTACCGACAAGTACCAGCCTCCGATGGTAGGAGATGAGTCTCCGTGCAACACTGTAATGTACATTCATCGTGTTAGTTTCTGCATCTTTAGAACCCAGAAAGATTTAGTAGTATTGACAATGGTGCAGCTTGCTAGCCAGTCACCCACTTGGGTGTCGATTAATTTCTATCGATTCTCTATCTTTGATTCCATAACTTGTTCTACCCCCTTGTTCATGTCAAGGATGCACCTTTCTCTGCGTCCAGTATGATGGTGTGAACAGCTATCTGATTTTCCTGAGGTTTGCCGGTGGACACTGTAAATCTATTACCTGTTGGATTACTGCCTTCCTCAGTGGTTCTTGTATATGTCCATGGTAGCTGAAACACCTTGTAGGCATGGGGTTGTGTTGCCTTTGTTTCAGTTACCTACTCATAAATTTGCATTAAGTGAATGTATTGGTGCAACTTGGGTTAGCTTTTTATTAAGTCTTATCAAGTTAAGGTGTTTTGCGAATAAAGTGCATTGCCATTGTGATTGACCACTTTGTGGTCTATGACGTACCTGCAGACATTTATTCATAATGCAAACGAATGCATATTAGCACTATCACAAATTGTAGCTTTCTTGATGCTATAAAGTCTAAATCATGAGAGCCCTATTGATATTGATAAGAGTTTTATTAAGGCCTAGCTGGCTATAAATTTTGCTGCAAGAACGGTATGGTGTCCCTTATGCTCTTAGTCCTAATACTGCCAAGATGCAACCCAAATATGTCTTTTGCTAGCATGCTCAAGCTAACTTAAACAACTTTCTGCATCACAATAAAAGAATTTATCTTTACAACCAATGTGTGACTACCCAAAACAATTCCATGCAAAAGAATATACTGACTACTTTGACATATCAACTGTGCCCAAGCTATAAGAATGCAAGGATGACATCAATGCTAGTCAAAAGATACTAAGTTAATGCAACACATCCAACATACATCTCACACAAATGTTAACCGAGACAACAATCGCCCATAAGTGACATAGGTGGAGTGTGTTTTAATGTTTTCTTTCTCCTTTACTACTCGTGTTGAGTGTCCCTACAGCCACACACCTAAACAACAATGTAGTTATTCCATTATGATGATAATGAAAACTTAGATTCAAACTAATCTAAACATTTCAAATGCTAATTGATTAAGGCATTAAATCAAAGTGCATCTTAAAAGTAATTTTTAACGATTAATTAAGCCATTAATTGTTTTGTAGCACCATGTCAAAACTAGTGATATATGTGCAAATAAAATTTAAATTGCAAAATAAAAAATTGGGAATGACACCCATCTTCTAATATCTCCGTTGCATGAAGATGTCTTCAAAAACACACCTGACATGCGGAGTCTCCATAATTGAGTCCACGATTTGCAAGCTTCATAGTTTGAGTTGTTGAATAATTGCTTCAAAGAGATCAACAGATGCTGAGACAACGATCCATAAAGAATGCTCATCACAAAGGGGCTGGATCAAAATAATTTCATCTTAACTAGCAAAAGCATGCCCAACTGTAATGGAGCTAAGGGTCTTTCGTAAGGAGCCAAAGAACCCCAACTACAAAGGGGCCAAAGCTGAATCACCACATGTAGAATTTATAGGTAGCACAATGTGCCCATCCTCAAAGGGCCAAAAATGCTCACTATAAGGAGCCATAGTTGAATCACCACATGAAGAAGTAATATGTTGAATCGCCACATAAAAGGTGCCCAACCACATGGGCTTAGTTGCTCATTGCAATAAAAGCTAAAACGTAACTTGTAAAGTAATAACTATTTCGCCACATCAAGATCCATAAGAAGTGTCTTGCCTTTGCCTTATATGGCAAGGATGCATTACAAGAAATTGCTGATGTTAAGGAGATTTCCCCTTAAACATTGAAAACCCACGTTACTAGAACAATTTGGAAGCAATTGATCAACTATGGTGAACCACATTGCAAGCCTAACATTTTGACAAGCTATTCATCTTGCTTTTTGCAAGGAACACGTTGAAGAAGTTGTTGATGGCCCTATTTCCATGATTGCTCGATGTAGAATATGCACTCAAAAGAATTTTCTTGGTGCAAACACATGGCTTGTTATGAGCTTTGCCCCTTGGGTGGTGGTGTAGGATTGATGTCGATACCCCGGTGGTACCACACTATACGAGGTGACCTTAGTGGCGTGTTTGGTAGGGGCTTAGGACCTTGAGATAGCCACTTGAAAAACCGTATAAGAAATGGCACATGTAAGAATGGCACCATGTTTGAATTGTCGGGAGGTATTGTGCCACTACAAAAGTGTTTGTAGCTTTAGGTGAAGATACATTAGTGGTCTCGAGAGTACCACAAATTGTTGGAGGTGGTTTTGAAGTACTTGAGATTGTAGTTGGTATACTTGTAGAGTACTTGCAAGAAAAGTTTAGAAATGGGTAGTTTTCACCCACACTAGTTTTCGAGTCTTTGTCGAGTTTTGGGAGAATATTTGTCACGAGTACTCGGCAAGTCCATGCTAAGCATATTCATAAAATAAACATTTAAGTATAAGTTTACATTTAGATATGGACATTTACTTTCTTATACTTTAAGTATATTTTATGTATATACTTCTTCAAGATGTTTGAGAGTGGTTTCAGACATCTAGGAGCTATAATGCAAATTCTAGGTTTTGGAGGGTCCTATTAGGTTTTAGAATTAGCCAAATTTCAAGGTTTCAGACTTGGCCATATTTCAGGGTTTTAGGATTTTAGGGAGACATCATAGGAGGTATGAAGGTAGTATGAAGGAATAGATAGGTATAACAGAAAATCATATGGACATCTCTCCTAAAATACCATGAGCCGACTCCACCTGTTTCCCAATACACTCCTTAGGATGTGCACTTAGGGAGATTGATGCGCAAATGAGTCTTGCAAGAGAGATTGTTAGTAACTGAAAAATATAGGTGTAAACCTATATAAACACACTACATGCAATGACAAACCTAACAACAAAGCAATCATCCTTAATTTGTCATAGTTATCAATTGGATGTTGTATTTGCATGATGATGTGATTTTGTACTCTATTTGTATTCAAATCTAATAGAAAACACTTTCCCAACGTTTTATAGACTCATTTGATACATTTCGTATTTTGTATAAAATTTATGTTTTTAAAGAAATTTAATATTTTTTAAGATGTCAAGTTTTGCCAAGTATTTACCGATTCGGATTTTTGGTCAGCCAAGTCGGAGTATGCGAACTATGACATAGATCATTGAATAAAACCACATTGATCTTAGGCTAGAGAATGGTCTTTTCGACATCATGGCCTTGGTGTGTTGTGAATCTAATTGGAATCATTTGAAGCCTTGTGGAGCTCCCCATGTTATGTGAAGCTTCTTTTATGTTTTGAAGCTTTGGTTGGATTTGCAGACCTATGTAGTCTTGTGATGCTTCATAAGCTTGCAAAGCTCTTATAATTTTTTGCGGTTACAAAATAAATTGCCAAGCTTCAAAGGGATTTGTGAAGCTCAACGTAAGCCAAGCAGATCTAGGGATGTTCTTGCGTCAATCTCCCATGGAAATATGATTACGAGCATGGTGCCCACAATCTAAGGGCTGTAATGACTGGTCTTGACCAACCCATGTGGTCAAGTTGCTCCTTTGAAATCCACTCTAATCCTCTTCAAGTGCTTTGTTGTTCGATTGAACCAAGTACTCTTTGTATTCATGCTGCCATGTCTTCTTCCCAACATGTTCTTACGAGAATTCTTCCATTTCTTCATGTGTCTTCTCATGAATTTGAGCTTTCCAATCTACTTGTTTTTCCTTTTCTTCTGATATTATCAATTCCATGGTAGGATACAACTTACAAGTCCACAACATTGAAAATGGGCGAAATGTCTAATCCTTATGGCCAATCTATCACATATGCATTGTCTTAATTTTTTCTCACAATCTTCCAAGGACCAATATTAAATTTTAACTTGTCATAGGTTCCTCTTAGGAAACTCTCCTTCCTCATGTGCACTAGCACTAAATCTTCTTCAACCAATGATTTCACTCTCCTCTTTACATTTGCTTTATCCTTATATTTCAGTGTACTTTGTTGTTGAGTAATTTAATAAAATACATGAATACTCAGATTGCACACACAATAAACTTGAGATGGTATATCATCATTTACAAAGAGAGAGGTTACATATATAGTATAATGATCTCCTACAAAGTAGGAGTCAACACTTATCAACTCAACCACTCATGTCTAATAGTAGAATGAGCCGTTACATTCTAAGTAGAGTGTATAATGTACCCAAGAATCTCTCTCACACCTCATTATATGCACACTAACAATTAAAACACGACAATATGAGTTGTTATTACAGCTCATCACACAATACACACTAATATGTGAATGCTAACTAGATATTCCTAACATCTCTTCCTAACATCCCCCCCCCCACCCCTTTCGCACCTCCTTTTGCGAACATGGGAGATATTACCAAACTCTGGAAATATAGTGTGCCGCCACAGAGCTTGCTCATGATCTTGATCCATGTGTGCTGCATGGGCTTGCACACAACTCTAACAAAATTGTATCCTCATACAACCACCTAGGTATGAGCAGGCATCCTTACACTTCTGTTTATCCTCCACACCTGTATATTGATGGTTTTACATGGGAATGACCAACACTCCATACATCTCGATGATTTGACAAGACAATCAACAACCTACACAGATGGCTTTATAGGAGAACCAACAACCTATATAGACGATTTTATAGGACAACCAACAACCTACACATATGGTTTTATAGTTTAACCAACAACCTATATAGACGATTTTACAGGACAACCAACATCCTACACATATGGTTTTATAGTTTAACCAACAACCTACACATATAGTTTTATAGGACAACCAACAACCTACACTTACAAGTACATGATACTACTATAGAACTCTGATCAAATTCTCCATTATTTTTACATCAGGGGAAAAGTAAGGAACTTAACATGTGAACAAGTACACACTTTTGTTCTTATTTTCAACCACACAAACTGAAAAGGAAAAAAGTGTTACTATACAAGAATGCGACCCCTTTTTTAGTGGTGCACGAGAGGTGTTGTTTGACTTCTGACTTCTTGTTGATATCAATCTAGTAGATGTATTCATCACTGGGTGTTTCTGTGTGAGCAGTTTTTACTTCCTATTCTTCCTTTTCTTCATCAACAACCATGGCATTTTCTTGCAGTTTTCCATCAAGTAGATCTTGTGCTCTCTGTTTGCAGTTTATAGTAATGTGACCAAGTTGTTTGCAGTAGTAACAAACATATTTTTCTTTGAATCTTTAGAAGTTGACCCCTGCTTGAAAGGAGGTTTGGGTTTATCCTTCTTGAATTTGCTTTTACCATACATTACAGTTTCCTCCAATTCTGAATCACATTTCTTTTACTTTCTTCATCTATCAAAGATGAAATCAGATCTTGTAGACTTGGAGTTATTTTGCTCAAAGTAAAAACCATGTTTGATTAGCTAGATGACATACTATTCAATAATACAGCTTTTGCATCATCATCATGCACATCAATTTTTATTCTAGCTAACTGATTTAAAATGGAATGAAACTTACTGATGTGCTGCACCATGTTGTCACCTTCTCCCATTTTTAATCCAAACAATTTTTGCTTCTGCTTCAGAGCCAGTGCTACATTTCATGCTTGCGATCCAAACAACTTATTTAATGTCATCTAGATGGGATTTGACTTCTTTAGTAGGTCTATATGATGCAAATAAGCATCAAATAATCCTAAACCGATAATTGTTGTTGCTCTTTGATCTTTGCTCTCCCACTTAGCTGCTTCATCTGCATCTGTTGGTTTTTTCACTTTCCTGTCGACAAATTCCCATAGATCTTTGTTGATCAACTACAATTGAGTTTGAACTTGCCATGTATGGAGATCTTTTCCTTCAAACTTTTCAATAAGGCTTAATTTCTCCATTTTTATTCCTATAGAGATTAGAACCCCCTACAATGTAGACAAAAATTGTGAACGTCGGTTTCCACTGAGAACACATTCACTTACAAATAATTTTTGAGATATTATGAAATAGATTAGACCTACACAACTATAACAATGTTAATAACATGACACTATTCAACTCAAAAAATAGACCGTACCCATTTACTATGCTGTCATGAATTGATGCAAAGGCACATAAGTCTACAAATGGACGGTGTAATAAATGAATGTAGACTGTCAAATTGTCAACAACTGTGTTGTGTTGAGAAGCCTAGATGAAAGCTTCCAAACCTGTGTCATGGAGACAAGATTCAATGCAAAACTATGTGGAGCGATGTCACTTCAAGGCTAAGTCTGTTAGTGCAAACTATGGAGAGCTGAGGTTTGAAGTGGAAGTGCCAGTAATCAATGAGAGGCACAATCAATACAAATGAGATTGTATGTAGAGATGTCAACCTATTGTCCCCCGCAAGCACAACGCCATCAATCTCCAGACTTGGCAATAAAATGTTAGTCTCCAGCCTCAATAACCAGACATACAGTGAACGTGAGTAGTAGGCAGAGTTGATTATGTGGAGCAGACTGTGTTTGAGGAGACAACGGGTTAATAAACCTGGATCCTTCAATACAGGCTGCTCAAAGCAAAAAGGTGGAGGACAATTATGCAGAACTACACGTTGATGAGGGACTTTTATTTAATGAAAATAAATTCAACGTCTTTCCATTGTCTCGCTACAACGTCTTAACTCCTTCCTTATTAAAACAAACACCTAACAATACCTAAAATATTGCTTATAGCTTCCCAAATAATAATGTATTTCATATGCGGGTAACCAACAATATCAATGGAATTGACCCTCATTCAATACTCAGGTCCACATAGCTGCTCTGACACAAAATGAAGAATTAAGTTGAGCTTCCAAAAACAAAATACACGAATACTCACTGCACATACAAATAAACTTGAGATGGAAATTCATTATTTACAAAGAGAGGCTATATATATAGTGTAATGATCTCCTACCAACTCAACCACTCATGTCTAATAATAGCGTGAGCTGTTACATTCTAACTAGAGAGTATAACGTACCCAAGAATCTCTCTCACACCTCATCATTTGCACACTAACAATTACAACACATAATAATAGTATGAGTTATTACAACTCATCACACCATACACACTAACATGTGAACACTAACTAGATATTCCTAAGAGGTGTAGCTTCCTTTGCACTTGCTAATGCAACTCATGCATATTCTATGCAAAATCCATTGCATTTGAACTTTTTTTTTTATGTCACTTTCAACAGATCTGCCACTCCCTTGGGTGACCTTTCATATACAATCTGAAATGGGGTCATGCCAACTGACCATTCATTGAATTGTTATAGGCAAACCCCCTACCAAACATTTGAGAAAATTCCCTAAAATTCTGTTCACAACCTTTGTTTGTCCATCCATTTGTCGTATGTTGAGCTATGCTGCGTCTGGGTGCCTAAAATTTTCCACATTGTTATCCAAAAATGTCCCAAGAATTCAGCGTCTCTATCTGAAGTAACACTCTTTGGCTATCCATGCAATCTAACAATTCCTTTGAGAAACAAAGTTACAGCATTTGAAGCATCACCGACCTTCTTGCTAGGAATGAAATTAGCATCTTTTGAAAATCTATCAACCACCACAAATTTGGAGTCATTTCCTCTTTGCGTCCTCGACAATCCAAGAAAAAAATCCATAGTCAACTTTTCCCATGGTCTTTGTATAGACAATTGTATATACAATCTTGTATTCTTGCTTGTGCCCTTTGCCAATCGGCATACTTTGCTTCATCCCATAGACTTGCTAACATTCTTAGGCATACCTGGCCAATAGTACTATCCTTTAGCAATGCTAGGGTCTTGTCTCTTCCAATGTGACCTGTTAATCCACCACTGTGTTACTCCTTAACGGGGTTTACCCTCATCGATCCTTGTAGAATAAATAAATGCTGTTTCTTAAACAAGAATCCTTCTTGGATTATGTAATCCTCATATGGATTTCCGTCACTCTCTCATGGCTCTTTACAAGCTCTCCAGACTTCAATGAAATCTGCATCTTCTTCATGCAATTCCTTTATGTTATTTAACCTAACCTACTAACATATTGTTTGGTAGCACAACTCTTCTATTTATTTCATGTGCTACCTTATTTGATTGTTCTGATCTATGCTTGAGCACAAATAAAGATCTTTACAGGTTCTCAACTCATTTCATATACCCTTGGCTTAACTTGCTTTGGTTGATTATGAACTTCAAGGCTTGGTGGTCTGTATACCATACAAACTCCTTGGGCAGCAAATAGTGCCTCCACTTCTTCATACACTGAATACTTCTGTTTTTCCTTATTCAACTTCTCACTTGACTCAAAACCGCATCAATTGCTGTTCCACTTGCATCTCAATCAACTTGGAATACTTTATCAAAATCCGACAAGTCGAACACATGCTTCTTTGTGACCTTCAATAATTGAGAACTATTTGCAACTTGGGATGTCTTTAAACATTCCTGTCTTCATGCAAGCCGTCAATTGCACACACTCCACTAAAGTTTCTAATACATTTACTATAAAAACTTGTTAAGCCATGAAAGCTTCTTGCCTCAATATCATTCCTTGGCGCAGGCCATTCCAATATCACTTTTGACATTCTCTAGATTTGTCATCTTCAATCCTTGTGAATTGACAAAGCCTAGATAACTAGCTCTTCCTTCAGAAATGGATGCTTTTTCAGATTTATCAGCAGCTTTTCCTGCTTCAGGTGTATCAAATGCTCCTTCCTTGTTCTACTGGAAAGAAGTATATCATTCCCATAAATGGCTTCAACACTTCATTCGTCAGCCGCATAAATTTACTAGGGCATTGGTTAACTCAAATGGCATTACTAACCATTCGTACAATACTTCCTTGGTCCTAAATGCAGTCTTTTGTTCATTTCCTCTTATTCTAACATGAGGATTCCACTGTTCAACTCAATCTTGGAGAAGTACTTCACTCTGCTCAAACAATCTAACAAATTGAAATCAGTACTTGATGGTGATCTAACAAATGATCCATCATTGGCAATGTGAACCGGTACTTGATGGTGATCTTGTTGATAGTTCTTGAATCTATATTAATTTGCCATTCGCCATCCTTCTTAGGCAAAAGCACTGTGGTATTGCATGTGGACTCAAACTTTCTCTTATCAATCCCCTACCTAACAAGTCTTGAACCTGCTTGTTCAATTCTTCACTCACAAGTGGATTCATGTTATTTGGGGCCTTTCTTGCTTGGAAACTTGCTGTAGGCATCGAATCCATATGTGAGAAATATTTCTCATTGGTGGAATCCCACTAGGCAAGTCACTTGACTCTTCCTGCTCGTACTCCAACAGCAATTCTGCCACTTCTTCTAGCTTTTCTTTCTCTTCTACTTGCTGTTCTGGCTTGGAAAGGTAACAAAACGTACCTTTGTCTTCTTCACTACTTTCAGAAATTATTTTGTTGAAAGCAACACCACTAAGCTGCTGGCTCCTTCTTCCTTCATAGGCAACAATTCAAACTTCATACAAACCTGGGTAATTTGGAAATTATTCTTCATCCCATTGCGCATTGCACTTCTACCATATTACCATGGTCTACCCAATAAGACATGACAAGTGTCCATCAGTATGGCATCACACCATAGTTTATTGTGGTAGCTTCAAATGTCGAAATTAACCTTGCATTGCTCTATCACTATTACTTGATGATCTTTCTGCATCCAAGAAACCTTATATGGACTAGGACGATTAACACACTTCAATTCAAATTTCTGCACCATCTCAATGGAAATTAAATTATTGGTACTGTCACCATCTATGATCAATGTGCAACACTTACCACTAACTTTGTAATTCATTTTGAAAATGCTTCTACTTTGCCATGGCTCATTTTCTTGCCTGTCAGTCTTCAACAAGACTCTCCCCATGCTTGAGCTCTACATGAGCAGTCTCTTCTATCCGTTCCTCTTCTTGTGCTACATTCACTCTCTTCTCACTTTTGTTATCTCTGTTTGCTTCAGAGCATTTATAAACTCGATGCCCATGTTGGCCACATTTGAACATGTGCTATTATCTCCTCTACCTTGTCCTCTATTTCCATATGCTCTTCCTCTATTGGAAATTATAATCACCTCTTTGGTTCTGCTATGAGCAATTAGCTTCATTCTCTTCCTTCTTCACATAGGTTTGGCCTCTTCCAAATAATTGTCTTCCACACCCTCTACCTTTTATGTGCCCTTATTGTTGTCTTTGGACATTCTCTTCAACCTTAAAAGCACATTGAGAGGCGTTTTTTACAGAACATAGTCTTATCATTGCAAACTCATCTTGTATGGACAGACGGAGACCATTTACATACCTTGAGATCTGTACTTCTCCATCTTTAATATGATCAGCTTGGATTGTCAGTTTGTAGAACTCCTCAGTGTTATCTTTTACACTCCTATCCTTTTGTCTCAAATTTCGCAGTTTCTTGAACAAACTTAGCCTATAATCAGAAGGAAGAAGCATACCCTTCAACTTATCAGTCATTCTATCCCAAGTATTGATCTTATATTTATCTCTTTCTCTTTGCAGTTACATGTGATCCCACCACCTAATTTGCAAGCAAACTTCACTCTCATGGGGTCCTTAATTTGCTCCTACTCAAAGTACTTTTCCAACTAGGTGATGCAATTGATCAAATCTTTAGGGTACAAACTTCCTGAGTAGCTAGGGGTGTCCAACTTTGGTTTGCCTCCTATCTCGAAAATAGCTTTCAAAAATTTGTTCTTCGTTCAACTCTTCTAGATGAACTTTTGGAGCTTCTTCTACTTCACTTATGTCACCAATAACTCCTCTTCGTTGCACAGTCTCCATAGCATCTAATTTTCTACCATATCTGCAATTCTTAGTGCTTATCCTCTTCTAAATGGTATTCCTCGGTGTGCCATTTTGTACTTTCAACACTTCCACTATTGATGTATGTGAGTGAGCTCAACTCGTATCACGTATGTAATAATATAATAGTTCAGGATCATGACAGAAAATATCAATATCCAGCCCTCGATATTCTCTGGGGGCCCATATATAGATAGGGCCCGCCCCTCCGGAGACCCTACCCTCTATTTTCTCTTATCCGGAGGGTCTCCGGTAAGGTTTCAACTTGCAATAGACTCAACTTGAGCCTTATTCAACTCAGATACACACAAACATCTCTCAATCTGCCCTCAACTAGGTAGGATACAGCATGCTTTGATACCAATTAATGGCGAGGTTGGTTGTGTGTTGAACGAATGACAAACAACTCATTACCGTATCAAAGTATGCAACTCACAATGGCGACACAAGGTTGGTGCAAGACAACTTATTCATTCACAAAAATATGGAGATTTCACATTCATTTACTTACACTCTCAGCTCTGTGCAACCCACAGACAAACTTCCAACACACTTGGCCAGCTTGATCTTGTCCTATATACACTCCTATACACACTACACCCTGCTAACTACGAGCTATAAATGCCGAACTAGCTACTCTACTTGATTTAAACTCTCAACACTACTGAAAGACTCTTCTAACCAAGACCCCTTTTTGTATTGAAAGCGGTGTTTTTTCTTCTTTGTGGAACCCTTTTTATGATTTTGGCTTTCCCATATATTGGCCAGGAGGTGTTACAAGAAATTACTGATGTCAAGGTGTCCATATTGCCACTCGAATAGTAAAAACCTACATTACCAAAATACTTTGAGAGTAATCGATCAATTGCTGGAAAAAGTATTGCATGTCATTAGATTCCTTTCCGCTTCTGAAGGTTTTGACATGCTTTCCGGATACAGGTGTAACAGTTTTGACACATTGTTGGTCTCGCCTTCTTGTAGGGAACTTATTCAAGAAGCTGTTGATGACATTGCTTTCTTGATTGCTCGTGATGTAGAATATGCACACTTGAAAGAATCTTCATGTTGCAAAAATTTGGCTTGTTATGAGATTTGACCCCTTGGGTGTGGGTGAAGGATTGATCTCAGCACTCAGCTTTACTGTGTGGTGTGAGTTGATCTTAGTGGCATGGCTGGAAGGTGCTTGAGACCCTAAGGAAGCTATTGAAGAAACCCTAGGGATGGTACTTGGAAGGATACGGCCATGTCTGAGCTGCCTAGGTGGTGTTGCACCATTGTAGAAGTGCGTGCGGCTTTGAGTGAAGATAGATCAATGATCTCTAGTGTCTGAAGTACTGTGAACCTTTGGAAATGGTTTTGAAGTACGACATATCGAATAAACCACATTGATTTCAGGCCACGAGAATGGGCATTTCAACATCATGGCATTGGTGGCTTGTGAAGCTAATTGGAGTCTTAAATGGCCTTGTCGAGCTCCCTTGGTGGTGCAAAGCTCCTTTTACGCTCTGAAGCTTCGATTAGACTTGCAAAGCTCTATGGCCTTGTGAAGCTTTGTAAGCTTGCAAAGCTCTTCTAGTTATGCTCAGCTCCAAAATGAATTGCTAAGCTTGCAACACTCGAAGGGCATTACAAACCTCAACGTAAGATGTGCGTGATAGCTTAGAGATCCAATTCTGCTCCTGCATCACATAGAAGGTACATACCTCAAATGTGTATTATCCCTCCAGAAGAACCAAGAAATTGGTGAAATCAAAGCAAAGTTTGTGAGATGAAATGAATATGTGTAGGAATTGAAGGAAGCCCCTAGGACAATGAGCCTATCAATATGACTTGTCAATACAATAGTCCTCCTCCACATCATTATAAGAGTCATCATGCAAGTCTTGTTGATCATCTTTGTCTTTTTTCCAAAATCATCTCCAGATACTCCTTTTCTCGTTGGTTTGATGTCCTATTGAATTAGTGTCCTCCTCTTGTGTTGCTTTTTTGCAAAGCATCTTGGGACCAAAACACTTAGTATACTTCTCAAAATCAGAAAAGGAGCCTCTTCATATTCATTATGAGGACCATTGTCAATATCTTTAAAAATCACGCCTTCTGAATTTGTCATCATCCTCCATTTTGTACAAATTTTTAAGGAGACTATCATAACCCCTCTTCAATAGATCACGTGGTGGCTAACATCCTCATCTACCTTGGCAATTGAAGCTAAAGTTATTTGAAGTCTGTCTTGCAATTGAGTGAATTTGTACAATTTCTAACTTGTATTGAGAAAGCTGAAAGCAACCACTGGGACATCATCATTAATATACTTCACAAAAACTTATTATATCAATAGTTTTCCCTTTAGACATGATATGTATCACCCATAGTTATATTTTTAACAAGAACGTATTTAAAACCATTAACCAATAAGGAGATATTTGCAGAAACTATTTTCTTATTTGTTCTTTACCAAGAGAAGTAAAGAGAGAACTATCCTTGGCCATATCGTGAGAGTATTCAAAATCAACTAGAAAGAGAGAACCATCCTTGGCCATATGATGAGAACATCCAAAATTAAATTTGTTCAAAAGCAGGAAAACGGGCATGCAAAGCTTGATAGGTATCCGAAAATGCATTATCATGGTTTTCATTATTGGTCTATTTTTGTCACTGATCTTGCTTGGGTTGCAATTCCAGGTTCTTGAAATTTTCCTCAAGGTCTTTGCCACAATAGTTGCACGGTTTCTTCTTCACTTGGTCATTAGTGCTGGATCCATATTGATTTTCCTGCTTTCCATCTTTTTCCATTGGTTCAATTTCCATTGTTGAGCCTTTTCTTACCTTTGTCTTAAGTGAACTTTGTTGGCTATTTTGAATCTTCCAATTTTGGATCTACTTCATCTGTTGCTCAAACCAAAATGGAGCAAATGCCATTAAAGGTGATCTTATCTCTCGTGTTTTATCGGAGTTATACATTGAAGAAACTAAAATGGAAAATATCATATGGAGCCTTCAGACTTGAAAGAATAATTTCAATTAATTGAGGATTCCTCTTTTACGTCTCGCCCAAATGCCTCCAAACACAATTTAAGTTCCTTGATCTAAGAAAGGTAACCTTCAATTTGAACAAACCCTAATGGATTAAGGGCTACAAGTCCTTGTTGAATTTAGACAACACGAACTTCATTTGGATTATTCAACACCTCCTTAAGCTTTTCCCATGCGTGTTTTGGAGTCAAAAGATTGTGCATGTTAAACCTTGGCTTCTTAACAATATGACATATAATAATACCAAAGGCATCATGTGATTAAATCTTAGAAGATTGGAATCAAAACATTGCAAACTTGAAACCTTATCTCTCCTCCCTCACCTTTCCTTTCCTTATCTTTATTCTCCCTCCCCTATAATTTTTTTATTCCTAAGGCCACTTCCTAGCCTCCCCCTCTTATCTACCCATCCCCTTCGCCTCTCATGTTGTACTTAACCATCCCCTTCGATTGTTTTATTTAATTTAGATTTTTATTCTTTTTAAAAAATTTCTTACCCTTTTCTAGAATCTTCCGACTACCCACCCTCCTTATCTTCCTCGTGTCTTTTCTTTCCCTATGCTCCCCCTTATACTTTCTTTCGGTGTTTCTCCACATCATCACTCCAACCCTAATGCTTTCGGCAACACATGAAAGAGCCTTTCCAACAACGGCAATGAGGGACATACTTCTTACTGCAGACACTTGCTCTCATGGTTCCTATTGATCAACCACAAAGCTCTCATGCCCTTCCCGCCATGTCCATTGACTTTCATATCTGTGCATCCATTGTTGATTAGCCCTTATTAGCTCACAACATCACCTCTTTCTTCTGGTATAATTTGCGATGGTATAGGGTCGTGGTTTGACCATGTTTAGCAAAGAAGGTGTGATTAATATTCAATATGCTTTTTGATGTTGTTTGACAAAGAAGAGGCCGTGAGTATTATTGGGGCCATACACAATGAGGTGGTTAGCATTCACAAATTGAACCACCTTCATTTCCTTCTTAAAGATTCCTTTCATACAACAATCTTGCAAGTACATGAACGTGATTATCTCCATGAACAACAGCTCCAACAACCTTCTCTTCTTTACACAACATCACCGGTCAGGATAAGGCCGTGAGTATTATCGGGACCATACACGATGAGGTGGTTAGCATTCACAAATTGAATCACCTTCATTTCCTTCTTAAAGATTCCTTTCATACAACAATCTTGCAAGTACATGAATGTGATTATCTCCATGAACAACTCCAACAACCTTCTCTTCTTTGCACAACATCACCAGTTAGGATAAGTCTGCAGGCTCAACGAGTCAAGGTAATAATTTATGTACGTGTGCTTTATATTAAAGCACTGCTAGGAAGGATGATAGTTGCAACCACCCACTGATTCAGAATGCGGACTCAGACCTAGCTATAAAAGCTCCCTTTCTTTGGGCTGCCTTACACTTCCACCTTGAAATACTCCTCATTTTCAATTTCTGGGTCACCTTTTGTGAGCTTGCCTCAGGATTGGACACTCTCAAATAAAGCTCAAGCATTGCAAGCAGTTGGGTAAATCCATAGGTCAATCTTTGTATAGGAAGATGATTAATGCTACTCTCCTTAACTCTTTTCCTAGACATAGCCAAAGACTTCTGGCTAAAGCTATAAAGAGAGAGAGAAAAGGGGAAAAAGTTAAAAATCTCTTTCTACCTACAATCAGACGAGAAAACATGTAAACATGCTTAAATTTTTGACCTGTAGAAGATTCACTTTGAAAGAATGGTTGGACTGGCAAGGGAAAACAACCCATTATCATTGAGGATGACGACTACGAGATTGTTCTCATCAGCTTCGCATGGAGACAGAGCATTACATTCCTAGAGACCAACACACTTGCACACTTTGCAACAATGAACCTAAATCAGAGGAGCACTTTATATTTCGTTGTCCTGTGTACTATGAGATCCGTGGCAGGTACTATTGTCTCTTCCGAGAAACTCAAGGCTCATTACGGGCCCTTATCCATTATGAAGACCAAAGGTGTGTAGCTTTATTTATCAGGAGATGACCCAACATAGATATGGCCTCCTCAAACATCATCATGGCAGCCTTGGGTCTCAGACTATTGATTCATTCCTTCAGCCTTCTACACAACATCGGTGGCATAAACAAGCTCATGACTCCACACAACAGTCACGATCTACCAGGCGCTTAAGCATGGCACATAGACTTGTTGTATCTTGTCTCTTTCCAGTTGCTTCTTGTATTTTTTTTTTTTTTTTTGTCTTTGTTTTTGCTTTCCTGCATTGTCTTGTTCTCTTTGCTCCTCTTGTAGTCCCATTAACCTTTTTGGTTACTTCTGGACATTAATTTTTAAATTTAAATTTAAATCTTGTCCTTCATTCAAGTTTTTCATAGCCATCTCAATACCCCCACTCACTCTCTTGCCAGCAAAGCTCCGGCATTCAACTGTTTTCTTCCACGAGGAAGCCACACGAAGCTGAAGTGCTCATGTACCTGTGCACCTATCTCAGCCCTGTCAAGCTCCAAAATGTCATGCTGGTGATCTTTCTAGTGGTGAAGACAAGGGCAGTGCTTCTGCTGCTGCTTATGGGGAAGCTACCCCTACAATCTAATGATGATTGATGTTCTGATGCATGAGAGCAAGCACCCTGCTCATTCTAAGATCCATATGCTTTGCTCTTAATGAGTTTTGATTTCTTCTTTATTATGTGCAAGGCCCGACTCATGTTCTTTTGTATAGCAAGAGGCAACCCTTATTGTCCTAGGATCCTATCAGCTTTGTCATGCCTTCCTTGTTTATCATGCATCTTAATTACAACTGCTCCTGTTTAGAGGAGAAAATTGCTCTCATGTTAGCCTATTTTGAGTCCTTTTCAGTCCCTCTAGAAAGTTATTTGAACTTGGAGGGTCTGGATGTACTATTCTACTTTTTAATGCAATATTTGAATTCTTATTTGAAAAATAACAACAAAGGCTTCATCCAATTGATTATGGAAGTTAAGAAACTTCTTTTGAGCACTGCAATCCTTCTTCACGGTGTGGTAATTTCACTTCAACCCTCTGCTCTTCAACAATTCTTCCATGTCTTGCTGAAGGACCCACGTATACCTGGGGAAACCTATTTTTCAAATTTTTAATTGTTTGATTGAATCAGGCTATTTCTAGACAACATTTGAATGATATTTAAGGTGTCCTGTAATGGCAGAAATTGCAGTTAGATGAAAAACACAATAAAATCTCAAAAAATGACATAATGACAAGATCAAATATTATTTGTATGTGAAAAACAACCCCTTATAAATAAGTATAGCACAATGATAAATTCTATGGATCAGAACAAAATCTAATACAATTTTGATAAATTGAAATAAGATGGATATATTATAAACACCCAGGTAGATCTGGAGCACCTAAGGTTTACTTTTAATCCTTGACAAAAGGGATTACTGAGCTAATTGAAGGAAAATACAGCATCTCAAGCATTAACAAGCTCCCAAACTCAAAGTGGAACTGCCAAAACTTATTATCACATTCAAGAAAAGGTAGAGAGGAGCACCAATAAAAAATTGGGCGCAGTGGCAAGAGATATGGATCTGATGATTTATGTCTGCCAGCAGCTGGTGCAAATCAGAACCAAACACTGGCAAGAAATATGGATAGCACAAACATTTTTTTCTTGAACATCCAGTTATCATTATCAATTTATCAGTAGTATTTTGCTGTTATTTTGAATTCTATGCCTATTATGTGGTTAATTCCTCTTTATTAGGCTAGAATATTTATATTTAAGTTTTCTTTATACGGCTGCATAGAAGTCGTACCTGGGGCAAAACAAATTGTCATGTGGGCGTACTTGAAAAATGCACTGGCACTCATAACAGTACCAGGATTGGTTACTTAGCATGGCGTGCACGAATGCACACACATAATGGGTTATTATTTTTGTCCAATCAGACACTGCCACATGTCAGATGTATGGAAGAATTCTCTGCCACCACCATTGACATGGCCATCTTACAATTCCATGTGGACTGACCACATATGACCATATGACACCGAGAATACACAAACTATTGCCTCGCAAGTTTCAATACACAAGGGGAGAGACTCAGGTCGAATTTGTGACCTCCATTTCCTTGGAGAGTGGGCTAGTGTGCTACTGATTCTTGTGGGTGAATGCTCTTAGATGGTGATCACCTCTGTCATGCTACTCCCTACCTCTGCTCCTCGATAGAGCATTGCAGCCCAATGACCACCTCTTCCTCCAGTCACTTGGCACCCAAATGCAAGACCCGAATTTTGTTAGTTTGTTGTGAAATTAGATGAAACTTTCGATGGAAAATTTGAGCTGTCAAATGGAAGAATTTTTCGATGAATGCAAAAGTGACGATATTTAATTTTTCACAAGCAATGTGAAATTCCCCAAATCTGGAAAATTTTGTTGTTTCACTGAGATATTTAGGCTTTTAGAAAAACCTTGTATACCCCATAGAATGACCAGACAAAAGGATTGAGATCTGCTGTTTACACTTCAAGGTCTTTTCACCAGCTCCTATCAACACTATTAAGCTTATGGTTGAATTCACAATGGGAAGAAGGATAAGACAGGGTCCTTCAATACTTGGACCTAAGCCCGAGCAAATATATGTGAAGTCTCTACCACAAAACACAACCTATTGTGACCACTAAGCCTCCTCATGCTTTGTTTGAGCTAGGATTTAAGTCCCAGCGAGCTCACCCCTTAGGGTTTGATGCCTTGTTGGAACATATGGGATCCTTCAAAACTTGGAACTAAGCCGGATCAAATATAAGTGAAGTCTTTAGCACAAACACCCCCTCTTGTGACCACCAAACCTCCTCATGCCTTGTATGACTACGAGCTTGGATTAAAGCCCGGGAGCTTACCCTACTTTTCTTATCCCTTAGGATTTGATACGATGTTGGAACGTATGGAGAATATAAGTCAGATCATACAATCTCAACCATGCACAAAAGAAAACAAGATACACAAATATATTAAGTTACCGAACTACTTGGTATAAACGAATAGAATGATTTGAATTGGATGAATAACGAGATATACACATCCAGTATCTATAGTACACATTTACCACTTTTAAACTTTTCTAGTATAGGTCTGCCTCATGGCACATATTCCAGTATTATTTTTCCAAAAACAATATAAGGCAGGCCCAAATCGATGTTACACAATGTAGGTCCAACTCAGAGCCCTAAGATACCATAATCATGCAACTCATTTGGCCCTAAAGCAATAACCCCAAGGATTGCCACAATCAATGTGCAATACTCCTACCATAAAATTCTTCATTATGCCGATAGGCATCCTACAATGGCAGCCGAGGCTGGTGGTTGGGGGTGTAATGATCATGGATAAACAATTAATGCTAATCCTAATTTTAACGTCCATTTGACAGTCACCGGGTAATTTCAATCTAAAATTTGATGTTCATTTGACTGTCATTTGGAAGTTTTTTCTTTTTGCTTTGAGAACTCAATCAAAAAATCAAAATATCTTGGCTATATTTTGGAGTTTGGAGCCTATCTTTGTTTTTTTGGAAAGATTAGTTTCAAGCATGATACATTGATGCAGCTAGATTGATGCCATTTGTTACCAGTCAGTAAGAAATTTACAGAGAAGGTACGGATTTAATCAATATGATATACGGAAAATGCAAGATAAGAGTCTTGAGACTGATATCTATTGACGTTGCTCAGATAAACGCATTTAAGCTATCTGTACTAGTAAGTAAAACAGAATCACAATTAAAAGAAAGGTATATTTAGTTACCTTATTGTTGTTTAGGATAATTATTTACTTAAAGAAGGATGAAAACAGGAAGCCCCGAGTGCAAGTAGTAGAAGAAATCTAAGAAAACTTAGAGACCCTTGATTCTAATCCCCTGATCTCTTCGTAATTTCCCATATAGTTGTGATTGTCAAATGCATTTTATGGTAGTAAAATGTCTATGTACAAAAATATATCAAACTACTGAATTTGTACTGAAAAGGTTGGTTAATCCAAGAATGAGCTAAAACTTATATCATGTTATTGTAGGTACTCTTAAAAAAGAAGAAGAAGAAGCAAAACACAAAATATTACACACCAACAATATATATCATCAAATATCCTTAAATTAAAAGTTGCTTGTCATAATCATATATCTGATTCAAAATCCCACAGCATTGTGATAGCACTATAATCTTTTCTTACTTGAAAACTCACACAGTTTATGGTTTAATCAGCATAGACTGTGGTGTTTGGTATCACAAAATCTAACACAAATAACACCAACCATTCCAACTTCAAATATATTTTGCTGCAATTTTAAATTTGATTTTAGAAAACCAGAACATCGTGATAGATTGACACCAGGGAATTCGTGATGGTATATCCTCATTTTGCAATAAAATATAGCCATACTATATTTTATCAAAAATTCTTGGAGTATGTTTTGTAATCATACAACTAACGTTCCTTGATTCTTCCATGGATTTCAGTAGTTTTTTTGAAAGCTCTTAAAATTCGTTGTGGGTCATAGTGTGGCTTATTATATTTTATCAAGATATTCCATTTAGTTTAATGTTTAGGTCTTATGTGTTATGTTATCAATCGTTTGGGATTGCGAAATATTAATTAAGACAAATAAATACTAATTCAAAGGATTTCAAAGAAAAGGGTGAAACAATGTAAAAACACTAACATTGATGCTGCAATTTTGCTGAAAATAACAAATATCTTTATCAATATGTTTATTCCATTTGTTTCAAATTTTATGCAGTGCATTATGATGCATTATGATGTCAAGTGATTTAGAATATAACAAATCAATATTATTAAAAAAAACCTTATTATAAAGGATTTCAAATCAAGGAATTGTTAGAAGCACAATGGAACTTCTAAGTTCTAAAGAGGGGATGAATCAATGATTCACAGTCATTTAAAACCTTATACTTAGTTGTCATAATCTTGAACATACACCATTCAAAGCATCAAATCAACATTCATTAACCATTAAGAGCATATTAGTCTCATCATCAACCTCTAACATACACATGGATGAGAAAGTACACAAGACACTAGGTATAAATTGGGATACCCTCAAGGGGAAGAAAACCTCACTCGTATTTTTTTTTTTTTTTTGCAGCTGAAGGAAACTTTTAAATATTTTACTGAATTCAAAAGACTTGCGAAAAAACCTTATTATTCAATCAATGAATACTACACATCACACAAGATTTGTTTAGTAAAACACCCACTTCACAAGGAGCACCCACATCCCTATTTAGTATATTAAGCATCCACTATACAAGGAGGCTACAACCCCCAAGATGACTAAGCGCCCACTTAGCCACCTAATGATGAAGATCAACGATGTATTATTGGAGGCTTTCTACAACAGATTGTGATCACAAGTTCAGCTCCTCTCACTCAAAACCCTTCTCAAACACACCTTTTCCTTCTTCGCTCTAACCTACTCCTCTTGCTGATTAGGTCTAATGACCTTGAACACTCGCTCCTTTACACTTCTCAATCCTTCATACCTTCTTTCATCATCTCTGTCTTGAAGCCCTCATACCTCTTTCACACTTTTGTCTAGCTCACACATTCCTCTCTTCACTACTAGCTCAAATGAGCAAATATAACACACTTTATATACATGACTCATGCTTACAAACACCTTAGGTCGGCCATGACCATTAAGGTCGGTCATACCAACAAGAAAATACATCTACAACATCATATAAAATCACATGAAAGGACCATATAGGTCGGCATTAGACTAAGACTCTCAACATGCACAACTAGGCCTAAAAGGCCTAGTTCCATCTCCACCGAATGCACTATGGACTCCAAGGGCACATTACATCATCATCAAGACTTCAACAACTCCATGCATGTCAGAACATCCTATCAACACCTTTTACAAGCTCAGAACCTCTGCACCATCCATTCTTCTCATGACACCATCAAGTAGGACTGTTTCCTACTCATTTTGAGCACCTCCAACAGACCAGTCTTCAAAGATGAAGACCAAGCTTCAACATATCACCTCAACCATGGCATGCAACCACTCATTGGAAAGCCACTGACCCAAGTAATATATCAAATCACTTTAGACCTCATGACTCAGCCCATTGAGCTATCAAAACATCTCCGTCCTCCAGGATACCCGAACTGCCCGAAACCAGTCTTGGAAACTTGACCTTCTCACACTCTGTGTTGACACCTTCAAGACCTCTCAATGCATGGAATAGGATCAAATTGAACCCCTCATCACTCTCCAATAGCTAGGAATCATGAATCAAGACAATATATTGGTCTTCCAAACCAATTACACCAAGAGAACCTTCATTGTCCTTAAACCCTATCAAGTAGGTCAACTTGTGACCTCATCCTTGCCAACCAATCTGACCTATAGGGCTCAACCAAAGCATGAATCATGTCACATTGGATGTGTAAAACACCTTCATAGTCATTAGACACCTCTACTTAGGCCACACATGCCCAAGAACCTCCTTTCACCATGATTGTTAAAAACGCCTATTAGGCCTAAAAACCAATCTTCACTTTTGGACTTGTGTAGACCTTCAAATGGCTTCACCAAGGTCTGAAATCACCTCAACCTTAAAGCATAGCTTCCTTCTACTCGTAACATCAATTTATATACTAGGTTTAATGGCAAACTTGAGAGCAAAACAAACTTTCTTGAAACATGCATGCAGATTTGAATGGGCTCCACCTACTGTCAAGACACCAAACCACCACCATTAGAAAGTTGGGAGAGTCCTTTCCATCCTCCAATCATCACATTTGATGATCCAATGCATTTTGAGCTCACACCAACAAGTTTTCCTCCACTAATGAAAAGGGTTTAGGTAGGGTTTTGACCACCTTGACTTCTTAGCAATCGTTCATAAAGCACATGACCTCATTTGATCTCATTCCAACTCTGAAACCTTCTTAGCTCCATGCCTCAACATCCCTGAAGGCTTAGGTCCCCATGCAAACTTTGCACGTGCCAACCAACACAAAATATCTCATATTGAGCTAAGAAACTCACCTTCTTGAGCTCGGTAGGACTAAAAACACCATATCATGCAAGAATCTCATCATACAAACCTGAAACTTGGCCCACAGCTTTAGGACAACCTCTCTCAACTTCTCCAATGCTCATTTGATCATGCTTATCTCTGCATCTTCTCAACCACCATGACTTTGCCTAGCTAGGTCATGAAATTAGGTCTAGTTTAGACCTAGACATAGTAGGTTAACACCATACGTGTGCTCCAAAGCCCTTCAAAAGGCCCTAACACCTTTGAGACAACATGTCTCACTCCTCTGCATGCCCTCATGGGCCCACACACCTCTGCAACTGACCTTCATACTCCATTAGGCCACCAAGCACCTAGACTAGGTCTAGATGTAGACCTACAAACCATGTTCACACCTTGCAATCACCTTCTGAGACCTGTATGAGTGTCTCAACACACCACCAACATGCTCTCCATGCCTCTACCATGCTTCACAAGCCTCCATGCATCTCTATCCTTCATATGCCATCACCTATGTTGACTAGACCTCCTGATTAGGCCTACTAGACCAAACAACTCTCACCATTTCCACTCTTGCAACCATGTGTCTGCCCATGTCATCATCACTACAAACTTCCTCTTGCACTCCTTGTCATCATCCTTTGTCATTAATGTTCTTGCACCTTTTACATCAATGACAACACTAACACACACACATGCCAACAATCTCCCCTTTGTCATTGATGGAAAACAACTTGATACTTCTCCCCCTTTTTACATTAATGACAAAGCACATAGTTTCTTCCTTCAACAACATATTAGGACAACCTTTTAGACTTTAGTTGAAAATATCAACCAAAATCATCGAACAAGCTCAAGGTCCTATTACTCTTCTCTTAACTCTGTTTTTGGCTTCATCATATCATGAGAGCACTGTAGCTCCCCTAGGCAGATGCACACCATCACATATACAGCTACATGTCTGATCTTTGAGCAAAAACACCATGCTAGACTCATATTCAGTCTCGTCTCAGCTGGAGACACCTTCAAACTGACTTGATTTTGCTATACACAGATTGGAAATATCTTTTAGGACGAAGAGCCCTAAACCTCTTCTTCAGACCAATCTTGCCAATCTTCTTCTGGCTACAGGAGCATACTAAACACATGAAACACTATCTTATTGCTCCCCCTGACAACATACCATCATCCAACTGTCTATGCAAACACAAGAGCACATACCTTGACCAAATGCCATGGAGATAGGTCATATCAGATACCACAGTCTTGAAGCAACTTTTCAGTGCTCTTAGTCTTCTTTTCATGTCATCACAACTTGTTTGACCATATGACTAGCGCCCCCTTTCAAAATGCTTGCACAATCAACATCTCTGCCTAACAACCCTTCTTGACACCTGTTTGAACTTTGAAGATCATTGCAGTACCCAACAGCATACTGTAGCCTGTCATGATGCATTCTTCAAACATACGTTGTCTGTCAACACTTCTAGCTACACAACTCTAATGAGCACTCAAGCTCCCCCTCAACTCATGCAATCATACAAAACATCTATGCTTATTGTATAAGAATAATGTCAATGGAAAAACATTTTGCACTATGCTCGTGACTGTTGAACTATGGATTCATGTTGGCTTTGTTTCTTGGTTTTACGTTGGAGATGAATTTTGTAGATCATATTTGCAATATATAAAATACTTTCAAAAGTAGCTGCTTCAATTTGTGTTTTAGTTTATTATCATAATTAAATCTAAAATCCAAGTTTAAGCTCTTATTATTTTGTGTTTTAGGGTGAATTTTTAGCATTTACTTTTTTTTTTGTGAAAGTGAGTTGGGCATAAATTTTCCTGTCTTAGGATGAAACAGCATACCAATGGCTGTTGTTTCTGATAACTTTTGATTGTTTTGTTACATTTCTTTCAACAGATACTGCAGGAGAGGTGTGAAGAAGTGAACTTTGATTCGGTAAGCTTGATTATCTGTTTTTTAATTCTTTGAACCACTTCTTCCCTTTCCAAAAAGTTTAAAAAGAGCAAATTGTACTTATAGCAAACAAAGTGCATTGCTCACATTCTTGTCACTGAAATATTTACTTTAACGAGTTTTATTATAATGCCTGGAGTTTTGTTTCTCTTCTTTTGTGAAGGGGAGGTACGAGTTGGTCAGAAAGTGTGTTGCAGGACAGATACATGATTCAAGTCCTATAGATTTCATTAGTGAATTGGGTACTAACTTTGTAGTCCACCCTACCGTCCTTAAGTTAAACCATCCACCAAGAATGCTGAGATGGGGAGCTCAGGCTACATCTTGGGCCTTGGATACTCTATTTCTTGGTAGGTTTGAAGCACAACGTGCAGAATACTGGCAGACTTTATATTCATCAGTGGTAAATGAACTCATCCTAACGGTTGTGAAATTGGTTGCTGAGTTAATTTTCATCTAGTATTTTTCTAACCTAGCTCAATTACCATGCACAGAACATGGGTCCAATCCTCTTATTGTGCTCGAAGATGATGATCTTGCCCCATATGAGACAATCTGCAATTTTGCTTCCCATATGCATGAACTAGGCGGGAAGTGAAGACAGTTGCATGGAAAAGTTCTCCTCATGTTGGTAAGCAACATGGGTTTTATATTTATGATGTTTATGGTGATAAAATATTCCTTTCATATTGAGATCTTAGATTGGACTAGTATAAATCCTTTGTTTTACTCTGTTCTGTTGTTAGCAAAAACACAATTTGCAATAATTTGACAGCCATTGCAAGGTTTATCTTTAAATTTTTTCATTCAAACTCTTTACAATGAATCTGAATTTTATATGCACAATGACAGATCATTATCGGCATCATCCTGAGGAGTACAGGGATGCTGTCCTGTGGCTTCTCAGTACAGTGGCTTCTCATTACTCTGTAAGAATGGGAAAACTATCGCAGCTGGAAACATGTAGAGAATCTTACTGCAAAATGTCAGAGGCCATTTGTGATGTGGATGAAGTTACAGCTGATTCCCTCGTGACAAGGAAAACTAATCTCTTCACTTCAACAAGTTGTCCACAAGTGCAAACTCGTAAACACTTCGGATCATATGCAGATGGACAGAAGGAAGAGCTAATAGATATTGTGAATATTTCTAGTCCAAATGCCCAGGATATGCTGGGAAAGCTTCCATTTGATATTGATAAACCAAAAGATATTGAAGATTGGGAGATAAAACCTGTTAGTTCATCATTACATATGTTTGATCGACATGTCAGAACTCGTGCCAAATCAGGTTTGATCAATCCTACTAGATTCATACGTCGATGTAGGTTGTGAATGGTATTTCCCTATAAAATGTATATTGAAACTCTGTTTAGGAATTTCTAAATAAGTAGTCTGCAATGTTGGTACACATGGTGAAGGTTCCACCCTTTTGTATTGGTTTAAAACTTTATGGCAAAGATAAAGGGCCTTTATGAAGACACAAACGTGGCTTCTAAAATGTGTTTAAAATAAGCATGCAAGCAGCATCACTGAAGAACAGGAGAATCCCAGTCCATGGTTGGTTGTTTCCATTTTGGCAGTGTTTCTCCTTATACCATAAATAGCCTCTCTATATGCTCTTGGCCTTTTTTAAAATGATGGCATGGAATAGCGGTTAACTATTGTAGCTAGCATGTTCACACCAGTGAATGCTTATATTTTGGATAGCCCATTGCTATCTTTTTTATGTTGTTAGGATCTACTTGGAGAATTTGACTCTAGTAATACGATATAGAACTCAAGCATCAAGTCACAAAAGTGGCAAATCACGTCTAGGTTTGTTAAAATCTATTTCATTCTCTTCAACTCTTGAAATGCTAGATTGCACGGATACGGGTACGGGTACGGTTTTAGTACGTTGATACGACAAAATTTTAAAAATCTTGGGTATGGTACGCTTTTGGGTACGTTATATATATATATATATATATATATATATATATATATATAAATATATATATATGTATATAAATTATAAATTTAAAGAAGCATTTGCATACTTATTGAAATTTAATACTCATAGAGTCATACAACTTAAAATCATTCATAGAACATGAAAACAAAATTGAAATTTCCAATACTTTGAGAATTGAGACTTGAGTTTGTATTGATTCATAATGACATAATGTTCAAAACATGATAGTAAATAACATAATACATTCAAGTTCTCAACTTCTAGAGCATATCATCTAGATGATCGTCAAAATCATCTTCATGGATGCCACTTACAACACCACTCCCACTAGCTCCACTTTCAAACCCTTGTGAAGGGCTCCCTGGAAGTTCCTCATCAATGCCAAGAAGTGAAACATTGGCCAAACAAGTAGCAAAAGTTTCAAAGTCTGTATTTTCAGGTTGGAGGTCCCAAATCTTGTTAGGACCACCAGTATACTCTTGCGTCTTGTGGGTTAAGAGGCACACATTGGAGTGAATGTATACTAGATTTTCAGCCTTCTTCGACGCCAACATGGTGCGTTGGTGAGTGGATCAAGCCATAAGTACTTAGGTTGCGCTCTGCAAAGGAATTACTAGCCTCTTGTCACAAAAACAAAGTATTAATATTATTAATTAAAAAAGAATGATATCAATTTGAATTTTAATTCGTAATTGTAATTAAAATATCAAATAACAAGTTACAAACTTCATACCTATGAGATCGATTTGATCGCAATCTGGTCGTAAGAACTTGGCATGATGGCCATGACAAGTCCACCACGTGATTGGATCCATGGTGGGTTTGTCACAAATAACCTCTATCTCTCCCATGCTACCTTGTTCATTTACAAACATCGACATCCTTTGGCGGATCGCAAGTGATGTAGTTGGATGAGAAACAACCTTCCGAATGTTGACTCGTCCCATTTGCAACCTCATGGTCATCATATGGTCGCGGTCTACTAGTTCTCCCAACTATTTCACTCGATGTAATATTTGAGATTTAAAACATAAGTGAGTGAGTTGCAATGGGGTGGTCATTTTGTTCCACCTTTTCATGATTACATTTTTAACTTAATTGTAAATTTTTTTCGGGACTCTTGCTTTTTGGCCCGTATAGATATCATGAATTTTTTCAAGTATGGAGTCAATGCCATCATATATTTCTCCAATGCAAACATTATCTTTGTCAACAAATCGTATTATACTCAAAATAGGCTTTGTGAAACTCAACAAATATTCAATTTTTCCCCACCAATGCTCATCAAGGATCCATGATTTTATTTATTGGGCTCTTTTGTGTTATATTGCCTCGAGATGGTTCAAACATCATTAATCACCATTGTGCTCAAAGACGCCTCACCTTCACAAGTCGTCTCAAGACGAGTGTGTGAGAGACAAACATAGTCTCAACAACCTATTAAAAAAAAATGGAAACAATTCAATAATAACACAATTTGAAATTGATTTAAAAATTTAAAATAAAATATTAAATTTAAAATGAATTGTTCTTTTACCTTCAGTAGTTCCAACTTTGAAAATCTTTTGAATATGGCTTGAGACATGTGATGGTTGGTGACAAACATTTGAATCTCATTTGCCTCTGTGAATATTCTTTCAATCCATGCAATTTTTCCAATCTTATGTATCATTAGATTCGGGGAGTGTATTACACATGTTGTCAAAATATGTGCATATACTTACCATATACTATCAATTTTGTTGCCTTGCAATTTTTGGCGATGTCTGTGATGACTTGGACAACCCTCACATGCACCCACTGACTCAATAGCCTTAATGAGAATATTTACAACGAATTGAGCATCTTTTACTTCCCCTAACAATCAACAACCTTTAAAAATATTGGCTCTTTAGGGCACATTGCAATAATGTTGATGAGAGGTGCTGTTTTGAGTCTTTCCATCCATCCGATATAATAGAAACTCCTGAATCACCCAAGAATCTCTAATTCGATCAGTAAAGATATTCGAATGTGTTGCATTTCTTTTGCTAAAAGAGAAATGAAAACCTTATTATAGCTAGGGTTTGTATACCCCCGTGGTGCCTTATTAATGCTCTCACCATTTTCTTCACGCCAATAAGGTGATCTCAAGACATGAATGGTAGTTCGCATGCAAATATAAACCGAGACACCAATATTAGCAATATCCTCTTCTCGATGTTAAATGCTTTTTCTAATGGGCCTTTTTGTTCTTTTGCTTGATGACCCTAAGGTATCTCGCATCAAAAGGGTCATCATGCAGAATAGTTTCAAAGACGAGTCTCAATGAAAGGATGAAATGATGGTGTTGATGTTGGTGGTTTTCCCATGGTCCTACTCATCGCAAAGAAAGTAAAAGCTTGATTAGAATGAGCTCTCTTGCCGCTTCAATGTTTCATCCTCTTGCTTTTTAGGTACATGGCTATGGTTTTCTTTTCCACCTTCCTACACGATCTAATACCCGTCCCATATGCCCCGTCGGATGAGCTCTCAAATGGGTATATGAGAATTTAAATGTGGTGGCGCAGAATGAGGACACGTTCGGCACACGGGCACCACCACCGGCAACAAAGCTCTACCACTTCACATGTCTCCATAAAGGATAATTTGGATCCATTTTCTTTGTCATACCACCCAAACATTTTCCCCCTGTTGCTCCACTTGATTGAATTGGATGTCATGATTATATGATTAATTTGTTTTAACTTTTAACCTACAATAAGAGATATTTTTTAAAACATTGCTAAATATTAAAATAATTTAATTAAAAACAACAAATACAAATTAGAAAATTAATTTGTTAACCCATACACGTCATTCTCTGATTCTGATCACCAAGTTCGCCATAAATGGTGCGAGGTGAGAGCATACACAGAGGGTAAACGTTTAAATTTTTAACAAATTCAATTTAAAACTTAAACAATTAGTGTTACACGTCAATCTCGATTCGATCACCAAGTTCACCATAAATGGTGCGAGGTTAGAGGATACAAGAGGATAGACATTTAATTAAATAAAACTTCACTATTAAACTTAAAATATAAAAAATTAATTAATATATTATATTTTAATAACCGTAAAATAAATAAATATTAAAAATAAATTTAGATCATGATCAATAATCATGAATGATGTGTTATATTGATCATTGATTATATTCATATACAAAACATTGCTAAAAAGATTTTAAAAAAATGCTTGAATGCATGTAAAATATCCGGAAAAATCCTCCTTCGATGTTTTGTAGACTTGCTTTTTCCTCTCTTTCTCCTTCAAGCTCAATCACTGTCTTCTCCAAACTCTCTTTCTCTCCTCCAAGCTCTTTCTTTCTCCTTCAACCTCTCTTTCTCTCTCTCCTTCAAGCTCAAGCAAAATAACAAATATTGAGTGTGAGGAAAAAGTAATTGCAAATCTTCCATTGCTAGTCTGGGGGTGACTGATGATATTCCAATATTTTTTCACGGTAGAAACCCTACGATTTGTCATCACTCTTTCCATCAAAATAAGCTAACTTTAAATGCCTACTACTTCTTGTAGAGGAAGTAGAGGTGTGCTATTTTGTGTAGGGTGGAGCTCAAAACAAGACTAAGGAAGGTTCAAATTGAAATATTTCAATAAGAAAGTTGAATGCAAAGACTTTGAAGCATGTAATATGTATCACCCAAGACTTGAATACAAATGTACGCTTTACGTCAATGAGAAAGTAATGGTGCCTAAGATTCATTGGAACCAAAATGTTATGTATGTTGGATGTTAAGAGGGTTTCATTTAGATGATCCATTTTAGAATTCTATAGCTTGGAGCGCTCATCCTAAATTTAATATAGGTAGTTGGATATAAATATATCCACCTTTGTTGAAGAAAACACGTACAAGGGAGATGGTATGCAAACCTTGTTGGACAATATATAGCATAAATAGAAAAAATAATCCCCCTTTAGAAAACCACATGGGGGTCTCATACACCAAACTTTTGTCTCGTTTGGTAGTGTTCTATAAAACCACCTTTACCTTTACCTTACCCCGTAAAAGAAACATGTTATCACCAATCCTCAATCTAGACTAAGCACTTCAATTATATCACTTCAACTAGTGTTAACATTCTCAAGACATCTTACAATGTTTGTAGATTTTACAAGCAAGGAGTCATATAAGAGGGAATTGATTATCAAGGCGGTGGGGCATTTACCTCCCTCTCCTTCACTCTTCTTTCTTCTTCAAACCTTTAGAGGGTTTCACTAGGATGACAACACTAACATTATGGTGGTTGGATGTAGTGGCGAGAGGAAAAGGAATCGACAACGGATGAGAGGGTCAACACCTCTAACATATAGCAATGGTTCGTATTTGTTGTCACCTTGGCTTTAGCAAGGACAACTTAACTCATGGCTTTCTTCTTATAAGCATTGGTTCCCTTTGAATTTAAATTTTTGTTGAAGAATCACACAATGGAATCTTCTTAGTCAATTTTAGATCAAAGGGTATTAGACTTGGTTTTCCTTATGGTAAAGTTTTGGTTACACACTTCAACCGTGTATATTTGTATCGATACTTTATACTCGTCATGGAACTACGTGTGATTTGGTTGCATAGTCTAACCAATACAGTGGGCCTCACCCTCTATATAGATGGGGAGAGAAAGGGGCCCTCTTTGCCCAAATATCTAGAGGGGATGCCATATAGTGGAAAACTTTTAAGATGGATAGGCACCAATCTCTATAACATCAAGAAAAAATATTTATGAAAGAAAACCATATTTGATTTAGATGATGCATCACTTGTTTTGAGAAATAAAGAGCCGAAGAATAAATTGGTCACCATATGCAATTCCTTATTCAAGCCGTGGAAGAGGTCGAGAAGTGTAAAGCACAATTCTTGGATAGAGAGTGGACCAATCTAGAGGGAAGGAAATCTCAAGCCATGGGAAATGCTACAACAAGAGTTGACATTGAAGAAGGTATTGTTGCAAAAGCTTCAATGCAATTTTAAACATTTGCAATAGGAAGAAATGACTTATACCCAAGGGAGACGAGTCTTTATGTAAGATGCTCGAATTATGATGGGGTAAGCATTTCACACACCTCAACATTTCTCTTCCTATTAAGCATTGAATGGATCTTTTGGTCATTTTGACAAGCATACAGAAGAAATTGCCTTGAAGTTAATGTAAATGATGTGCTATATCGATCAAGCTCTTGGCAAATACGTCCAAGGGATGAAGAATTGTGTAATCTTGGTTGAAGCTTAACGACAATACGAAGATTAATGATATTTTGGTGGCAAAGAGGAGGTTGAAGAGTGAGCTGAATAAAATGTCTACTAATGAGGATTCCAAACCACACATTTGTCACAAGATGTTCCAAAAAGTGTCTACACCCTAGGTGATCTTTTGTAAAGGTTCAAGGCTCAAGAAGAATGTACAACATTTCAAAAGAGTGGGCAGCATTCCAATGGAGGAGAGGGTAATACATCATATTGGAAGAGGTTACTTTGTATTAGCCATTTACGCACTTACAACTACAGGGATGCAATTTTTTTGGTCCACATTTACTTGTTATTGGAAATTTGATGATGACCAAACATCTCATGCCCTCAATACATCTCCATACAAAATTACAAGGCGTCAACATCTGAAAGTGACATTTTATTGAAATTTCAGAAATACAATGTATGAAATCACACGAATCTCATGTAATGATGAACACTAGAAACAAAATAGACCTTTTCTTGTAACACGAGTTTTATGTTATTCTTTGAAAAATTGAAAAATCCATAAAGATTCCCAAAGTTGCCTATCAAGCTCGATATTCTAAAGCTCTTGAAATGAATATCTCAAAAGAGAAGCCCAATTTAATTAGTGAAAATGAATATTTTTGAATTGAATTATTAAAAATGAATATTTCTTAACTCTTTAATATGGAAAGAGAAAATAAATGTTGGAGCTCTTATAAATAAAAATATTGAATATATATGCATGATCTATCGATGTGTCTAGTTTCAATTTTGTTTATTGATTTATTATGAAATTTTCCAATTTAATCTAATAAATTTAGAATTGAATTTGATACTTGAAATTCAAATATTCTAAAATAGGTTTTTACAAATTTTTAAGACGTATTTATTTTAGTTATGTGTTTGTTTAGTTAAGTAGGATCAAATAAGTGATTTGTTAAGAAATAAATGAAAAAGCTAAAAATAAACTATCTAAAAAGGATTAATTTTTTTGAGTATACAACTTGAAGAAGGCTCTTTATGAGCTCAAAAAAACTCTAATACTCAAGCATTGATAATTAGTTTGTGGGACAAAGAATTGTAAAAAGTCAAAATGAGCCAACTCTTTACATAAAAGCATTTAGTTCTAATGTTTTGTATGTTTGCCTCTATGTAGATGATTTGATCTTCACATGTAGCTCTATGGAGATGTTGTATAGCTTCAAGGAAGCTATGAAATTATAATTTGAGATGAGTGATTTTTAATTATGAAGTACTTTCTTGGTATGAAGGCCCATCAAAAGAAAGAGGAGTATTTATTTGTCAAGCAAATGATTGGAATTTCGAGCTTTGGATCAAAGGGGGACTATTGGGAATGATGCCAATTTTGGCATTTGAAATTTTGTTAAATTTAGACAGCTTTTTATTTTTAGAAATACTATAGAATAATATTTTAGGACGTATTATGACTTATTTATTTTGGTCATATGTTTGTTTAGTCAAATAGGATGAAATAAGTGATTTTTAATGATTTCTTAAAAATAGCTGAAAACACTAAAAATAGATTGTCAATTTGTCTATTTCCAGGATAAGTACAAAATCTTGTGTAGTCATCCCCAAAGAGGTGGGAAACACTTTCTAAGTTAAGATAACTACAAATATGCTAATTTTATGACCATCCCTATATTTTAGGGACATTGGGGCTTAGTTTTGAAAACACGCCTAGCTTGCATAATTCTATTCCTAGAAAAACGTCTCGCCTTCTTTTCATCCTTTTTCACTCTCTTCTGATCTTGAGAGAGAATGTTCCAATTTTTAGGTGGTTGATACTCATTGACAATATTGTCCCAAAATCCCTTCCAAACAAGAATTCTCTTCAATTGATCCCTCCAATACTCAAAGTTGCCTCCTTTGAAAATAAACATTTTCATAGTAGAAGAAGTATGAAGCCATTACTTGTTGAACTTTTCTTTGATATCAAATGAAAGAGACGTAAATCCCATGGGAGTTGTAAGTTGTAACCAATATAAGGGCAGATTACACTATGGAAGGAAAACAAAACCACGAACTTGAAGTGCTGATCAACATTTGAATTAACCCAAAAAGGAGCTCAATATCATCCAAGATTAGAAAAACTAGTGATTAAGCTAGCGTACTTCATGATTAAATTGTACACTATATGCACCACTGAACTTCAAAATAAGCTTTACAAGTTTCTTAGTTATTAAATCTAAATACCTGCTTGATAAAAAAGTAAAAACACTAAAACCACAATAATGGAGCACTATGTCGCCTTCCTTTTGGCCATGCTTTTATTAACACAAAAAAACTAAATTTAGGAATTACAACTCAACTTGCAAAACAAGTTAAACTCAAAATAGAACCACTAATAATAGAAAAACAATTCTAAACTAATTTTGGACTTTCAATTAACTTAAAAATAGGCTCATGCAATCGATGGACAAAGTCATTATGCAAGAAGTTTTGCAGAATAGAATTATGTAAGCTAGGCATATTTTCAAAGTTAATTATAGTGATCTCCAAGGAAATTCACCTCAAGGTCCCTAAAATATAGAGATGGTCATAAAATTAGCATATTTGCACTTATCTTAACTTAGAAAGTGTTTTCTACCTCTTTGGGATGACTACACAAGATTTTGCACTTAGCTTATCCGTAAACCGATAGTTAACAATCTATTTTTTAGTTTTTTCAAATTATTTTTAAGATTATTAAAATCACTTATTTGGTCATACTTTACTAAACAAACATATGAATAAAATAAATAAGTCCTAAAACATCATAAAAGTCTATTTTTAGAGTATTTCTAAAAATAAAAAATTGTCTAAATTTAGTAGAATTTCAAATGCCAAAATTGACATCATTCCCAACATTTTAAAATTTAAATCACAATTAATATTTAGAATTTAGATCAATATGTAATTTCAATAACTTTGCCATTTATTCCCAATCAATACTAAAACTAGTTATCAAATCTAAACAAAAACATGTTCTTTGAAAAAGTGTTATCTTACTCAAAGTGAAGGTTGGTTGAGAGTTGGGGTCATCTAGAGCCACAAAAGCTTGTTAGTGAGCTTGTCCATGTTAAAAATGGTTGTACATTACGTATTGACAAGAAAATGGAGCCCCTTTTTTTATAGTGAATTATTAAAACCAAGTTTTGAACCTTCAAACTGAATTATGAGTCACACTGAACTTGACAATATTTTCTAGCTTTTAAAACAAATGATTGCCAACTTTTAACATGATTCAAATGTCTCTATTCTTTCCAATTCTTGATAAATGTATGAAAAAAACAACGTTAAATTTGTTTATGGCATTAACAATGTTTTCAAAGTTTTAAAATGGGGTTGCCTATGATTTATTCATCGTTTTATCTATCAACGAGTGTATGCTTTGTTTTAATGATTATCACATGTGCATGATGAAACAAGGAAGAAACCCATAAGTTTGCAATTTTTGGATGAGAAAAGGCTTTTAAACATTCACTTGATGGCTGAGTCCTTCAATTTATATTGATTTGAAGCCATCAAAATAAACTCAACAATCAAAACTCTTTGGAGGACTGAAGCTTACAGATTAAAGCCAAGTGTGCCCAAGGATACGTGCATGAATCGACTATCAGAAATATTTGGGCGCAAAGTTAAAAAATCCTAAGGCATAAAATAGTGTTGTGCACCGATGAAGGAAAAGTGTCATCCATCCACACGAAGTTCAAAGCTAGCGAAACACAAGTGCACCGATGTATTCCACGTGGCGGAAATTGACGCTCTGGAGGACACAAAAATCAAATTTTTAATACTCTGTGGTGAGCGATAGTGCCAATGATTGATGTGTTAAAGCCAAGTCACCAAGATTGAATGCTCATGTGTTATTTGACTAAGCTAAAAAGGACAAGCTAAGTTAGAGTCAAGGCATGTGTGGAACTTCCTAAGTTGCGTCACCAAAGGTTAAATATTTGTGTTTTGTTTCACTACTAGTTAAAGCATAGGAGAAAAGATAGAACGGTTAAAGAAGATTTGAAATGGATATTTCAAGCCATCTTTGATCCAAGATGATGGATAAGGATTCACAAAGGCTACATAAATTAATTGTGGTTTAATTTGAGCCCCACAATCATTAATTTTAATGAAATGACACTAAAATAAACAAAGGAGAATAGTAACAATCATATAAATGACGAAGCAATTATTTTTTGAGCGGTTTTTGGGGAATCTTTTTGTTCACGTGGTTAGATAACTATTAGTTGTGAGGACTCTTGGTTTTGAATTCCATACAAAGGAAGGATGTTTGTTTTTACATGTTGTGAGTGTATTATTGCTATCAATTGAGAATTCATATCTAAGAAGCTTAGACAACAAATCTCTTTCAATTATTAAGTAGAGTTTGCACTTCTAGTTTTAATTGAATCTATAGGGTAAGAGATTGAAATTTGCAAGGTAAGAGATCGAAATTTATAGGGTAAGAGATTGAAATTTTCTAGTCTTATTTTCACGAGTCGATGTTTCTTGCATTCAAATATGTAGATGTGCTTTGCAATCTTACATACTTGAGTGGTTTAGAGATGTTGGTAAATGGATAATCGCTTTCTGTTTTCTAGTTGAATTTAGTTAGCTTGAACAATGGTTAGGCCAACTAACCTTGCCATGAACTTAGTGAATGAACAACAATTATTTCCTTGGATTATGTGGAGTTTTGATCTTGGTGTTTAAATTTCCTTTGACTCGAGTTTATGCGTAATGAGTTAAAGTTATTTCTTATATTCTGTGTTTTTGTGTGGTTTGATTGGAATCAAGGTGTTTGTTAGAGAGAGAGAGAGAGAGAGAGAGAGAGAGAGAGAGAGAGAGAGAGAGAGAGAGAGAGAGAGAGAGAGAGAGAGAGAGAGAGAGAGAGAGAGAGAGAGAGAGAGAGAGAGAGAGAGAGAGAGAGAGAGAGAGAGAGAGAGAGAGAGAGAGAGAGAGAGAGAGAGAGAGAGAGAGAGAGAGAGAGAGAGAGAGAGAGAGAGAGAGAGAGAGAGAGAGAGAGAGAGAGAGAGAGAGAGAGAGAGAGAGAGAGAGAGAGAGAGAGAGAGAGAGAGAGAGAGAGAGAGAGAGAGAGAGAGAGAGAGAGAGAGAGAGAGAGAGAGAGAGAGAGAGAGAGAGAGATTACCCTTCCTCCTCCTCTCGAGTTTTCGACGAGATCCAAATCAATTAGAACCATTGTAAATACTAGTAGATTGAGCTTAATTTAGATTAGAATAATCTAAATCGATAAATTCAAGGTTTAATAGGTGGGTTGTCCAAACACACCGGTCCCTTTCACAGATTAACACTTGGCCATATAGCCTCTCAACTAAAGCTATACATTTAAAGTATTTCGTACCTTGAATCCTATTTCCGGCAGAGATTCTAAAATGAGTAGGGTTAATTTCTTGTTTCCATGTGTTCCTTTGAAGCCTATGTAACAAAATTGCATCAACGAAGGTGTTGTTTTTATTTTCATTTTCTAATTTGAGAATTTTTCATATCATCATATGTGATAAACTAATCTAATGAGCAAGTTGGGTAAACCACCAAATATTGACCATATGTTTATTTTCCATCACATTAAGTGAAACGACACCTTGTTAAGCTCTATGTGATTCAAGCATCTACATCACTTGAACCATGACAAGTTGATAAAGTGCGTAATCATAATTATGTTTTTAATTTAAAAACCATCAACATTGATGGTTACATGTTATCGTGATCATTTTAGATGTCTAATCTCATTAAAATAATGAGCACTTTTGCTTCTAAGAGTTCTAAGCTTGAACTTTTTAATTTTCTATCAAAGGAGATTGCTTTTTTGCTTAGGAAAATGGAAGACTTGAACATATAATCATGGTAACAGCTTGTCTACATTGAATGATATATACTAAATTTATGCAATGTTGATGGGAGAAAGAATATCATGTGAGTCTGCGTTTTGAGTGCTTGAGAAAAAATATTCTTTGTTAGTCACTATTAGTCATTGTTGCATCATTATCGGTTTTTATAAAAAGATAACACAATGTGTTGTTACATGATAGGGGTAACGACATGTGTTGCTCTTGTTGTGTCCTTGTTAATTAGGAGTGTAATAAAGGCTTTTAGGGGTAACAACATATGTTGCTCTTTGTTGTGTTGTCATTAATTGTGGATGTTATAAAGGCTAGGTTGTAAGTTCTAGTCTGCAAGCAATTAGAGGGAGAAGTCGACAAATCCCATACATGATGGATAAGTTCCTTCTACTCATTTGTGTTATCAACTTTGTCAATACTAAACTTTAAATATTAAGCTAAGATAATAATGTGTGCATCCCAATATTTGTTAGATTTAATATCTTCAACTAATGTTGCAATAAAATATTGTCACACTTTAGTTATTTAATATTTCTTAATTTTAAGAAATGAAAGATTTTTAAACTTGTAATTAAATATTAATGAACCTTAGTCTTTCAATATTAAGAAATAAACAAGTGATAAAAGCATTCAAGTTGGAAAGAGGTGGTCTTAAGTTTGAGTATTATCAAGTGAGATCTACATGATCACCTTTAACAATGAAAGCTTGCATGTTTATTATTTGTAGCCATTTCTCAAAGGATATTATTGGAATAAATTATATTTAGATAATTTATTTATATTAATGATTATATGGCATAATATTTTACCTAAAAATATTTGAGAAGAGGGAGTGCTCTTTATACAAGAGTCGTAACATCCCAAAAATTTCTTGTAAGTTAAATTAACTATGGATAAGTCTAATCAGGATTAGACGAGATCATCATTGTGTGTAAAATTCATTTGGTTCGTCGTGTCATGACCCACAACTTACTTTGCTGGCATGACATGACACTGCGGAACGAATAACCCCGCACCCACCTTGATGATCCTTCCTAAAACGTGATTAGGCCTTAATCGTAGGTAAAATGGTTCATAAATGATTGTGGATCTTTCGGTTATTTGTATTTCAGTTACTTTATTTTATTCGGTTTGGTCGTCTTTTGTTTTGTTCGACTTTTACATGACCGTGATGATAATTGCCTCTGTTTTATTTGACTAAGCTATATTAAGCCAACTTTATGAGAATATTTAAATTATGATTTACGGACTTGGTGATTTTCGTTATTGGAATGTTTTATATAAACTTGGAAATTCAACTAATTATTATGGTAATATATCGTGGGAGATATGTGGACTTGTATTATGAAGGTTAATTTTACTTAACCATTAAGTTGGGTAAGAACTAAAGTAAAAAAATGTGTATGAAATATTAATTAGTATATATATTTTAGAGGGATTTGGCATGTAAGCCAAAAGTTTTTATTTAGACATTGAAATTTATGGGTTTCATAAAAGTGAAACACCTTCACATGGCACAAGTGTGTGGAATGCACTAGTACGTACCAAGCATTGGGAAGCTTGAAATTCTTCAATATGCCGCCCAACTATAGTCTCTTTCATTATATATTTTTTTGTTATTTCTCCTTGGTCTATTTTTCATTCTCCCCTTCTGGAATACTGCGTGAGTTTTGGAGGAAAGAAGGATTCAACTTGTTGGAGCTGGAAGAGTAGAAAGTTGCCGATTCTAGGTTTACTTCAGGCATGAATATCTTCTCCTTTCTCTGCTGCATTATTGGTAAAAAATGAGGAAATACACATTCTATTTTTAATGGCAATCAAGGAATTTGTGGATAGCTTTTGATTTAATCGTTTGGAGATGCAGTTTGAAAAGGAAATTGATGGATTTTGTATTCTTTTTAGTTTCTTTGTGTGATTTTAACTAAACCCAAAAAAAATGCAGATGGGGTTTTGGGTTTTGATCTGCAAAAATAAAGTAGAAGAAAGGTTAAAAATTCCTTCGTTGCATTATGATAAATTGTACCTGAAAGGAAAAGAGTTGGGTTTTTCCTGTACAAGAAGAAGGAAAATGTTTTGTGAATTTGTGTGTTTAAAATCGATTTGTGCTTGTGGGTTTTCATTTTGGTTTACTGGAATTTAGTTGTGTGTTTTCTGTAAACAAATCGATTTGGGTATACAAATCGATTTGCATAAATGAATCGATTTGGGTAACTCCATCGATATGGGTATGTAACCGGTTGGGGTTTTGTATTTTTTTTTTTTTGTTGTTATATGCAGGTCTGATTGTTAACTTATTGTGATCTCTTGAATGATAATTGTGGATGTCAAAGCTCTTGCATGGGGCTGTTTTTCCAGAAATTTTATCTTTATGGACATCTAAATCAGATCATGTATAAATGAGGGTGTGTTGTTATGTGTAAAAAAAAGGCATTTAACCTGTAACTTCCAGCCTGGCAATATGACTTGGATTTTTGTAAAACTGTGAAAAGAAATTGCTTGTCTTGGTAAGGGCATGAAAAGCGGGACAAGCTTGACCCAAATGCACCAAGGAGTAATTGGTGGCATGATTGGGATTTATATAATGATATCTTATGAAAGAAATAATTAGTTGTTCTTTTACTAAACAGAGTATGTTTACATGATGTAATCAGGGTGCTTCTATATTGTTTTGTTGGGGTTGTTCGTTTACCAGATAGAACATGTTAAAGTGATGTAAATTTGGTGATATTTGTGCTAATTTGTAGAGCTTCTCATTGACTGAAAAGAAGTAAGTTTTATTTCCTTGGTAATGATGTTCTTGGACAATATGATGAGCTGCTCATTAACTAGAAAGAATATGTTTGATTAGTTTTTGGTAATGATGATTTTTGGACAGTTTTGTTAAGTTGCTCATTGATTTGGAAGATAAGAGAAATAGTATTAAAATCTATACCAAATAAAGTATGATTTTCTTGTGGTCATAATTTGAATTCGGAGGTTGAGTGATTATGGTTTGATTATGTTGAAATAGAGATTGGTTGTTCTATTTGTATGCATCCATAGTTGTATCTTTATAGAAACCAGGGGGTAAATCATTTTCAGTTGTATTACCATATGCTTGTTGATAAAACAACATGTATATCCTTTCTTATTTTACTAATTAATTGCATCAGAAAATGGAGTTAATATTCATGCCAGTTCATTTTGAATTGACATCATACCACTACTCCAGTCTTGCAGGACCATTAGCCGTTACTTTTGGATGTGCGGAAACTCATGTTTTGTGAAGTTTTATTGTAGCATGGATCAAAATGAGATACTTGGATTTCAATTTGTAGAAGGATGAAATCCTAGAATTTTGACTGAATTTATTGGGATCTTGGACCCATTGTAAATATTTAAACCTCACTATGTGAGAGTTATTATACCGGTTATATAATTCGCCTTAACGACATATGTAATTTATGATTTTAATAAAGAGATAATTACTTTGTGTGTAATAATGTCTCAAAATGAGTAAATGATGAATACTTGAGTTGAGAAATCTTACTTTTCACAAATTGTTAAATATATTTATTTGATAGTAATCAATGTATGAAGCCGATAATTGGACAATTATCTAACAATCATTTGTCTTTTAATTTCTAAATTTAATAGCTATTTAGTGTAGCTAATCAAGGAATAATATATATATATATATATATATATATATAATATATAATATTTATATAAACTTGGTATTATTATGTTAAGGTAAACAATTGTATAGAGAATGGAGAGTATCATTATAAAAAGGTAATTTAAAGTTAAAGAAAAAATTAGGAAATGAGAAACTAAATGGGATGGTAAATAGATGGAAAGATCCATTAGGCATATTAAGGGATAAGTACATGCGGAATGCTGATATAGTTACATTTCAACATAACAAATGTACTTATCTCATAATGATCCTAGTTGGCCTTTGGCATCTATCACAATATAAACTCTTGCAAGATAGGTTAAATTGGAAATAAAATAAAAACAAACTATAAAGATCTAGATAACTATGAAAGGGATAGTTGTGAGGTGGCGGAAGACTTAAAACTCATAAGACTAGTGTGTTGTCTTGAGTTTAGCCGTAACTTGCACATGGATAACTTTGGCCAAAGTAATGCATTGATGGTTGTGCATTGTCTGATCACCTAAGTCCTCCAATTAAAATAAAAATTGTCTGTAACCTGATCATGGGAAGTTGAACACTGAACATGAGGTAGAAAATGGTCGGATACTAGAATATGAAGTCGGGAAATTAGCTTCGTGGTAGACCCAAGGACTTTCACATAGTTCCCATGACCTTTAAAAGGTTGAGCCGAAATGCTAGTAAGCATTGTCACTCGAAGTAGTGACGAAGGGAGATCGTGGAGATCTGGATACACCCTTCTCAGCCACACATGGCTTACATGGATGTTATCAGATAGATCAAAAGAACCAATTTGATTTAATGAATTTGATTAAATAAATCTATATGATTGCAGCTGTGTAATTTGTTTTTATGTTTAAAAAAACAATCCTCATTTTCTAGCTCTTGTAATTTTGAGTGTTACATTTTGGTATCAGAGCCAGAGGCTCAGACACTTGGACATTAATGGGACACACGTTCTAATAAAAGTATCCTTTTTTATAAAACAGGAAACTATGGCTAGGCTGGCAACAAGAGCTAGTATGGCAAGTGACAGTGGGGTAAATATTGATGACGTGCCGGATAATATGGCTGCTAAGTTAGAAGAAATCCTCAACCTTTTGAATGACACCCAAAACCGAGTTGTTGCCTTAGAACAACAAGGTCAGGGTGGTGAAGAAAATGAGGATCGTAGGGATGAGAATCAGGGTGATGAGCAATATGATGATCAACCCGAGCACCTGAATGAAAGGGAAAATAAGAAAGCAAGGTTGGTTGTTGAGTTAGCAAGGGACATTAAAAGAATATCCCCACCTAAATTTGATGGTACAACTCTTGGGGATGGTGCTAAAACTTGGCTCTCTGAAATGGAAAAGTATTTTGAGATTAGGGACTTTTCAGAGGAGACAAAAGTAGTATGGGGAGCCTACCAATTGTCCCGTGAAGCATCTTCCTGGTGGGATAACTAGAAAATGGAACTAGGAATTGATTCTGGTATGATCACATGGGAGTAGTTCAAGGCCTACTTCCATCAAAGATGGCTACCTCAGCTATACTTTGACCAAAAGATGGCAAAATTCCAAAATCTGACTCAAGGAAAGTACTCAGTTATAGAATATTGGGAACGTTTCACTCGATTGCTGAAATATGTTCCTTTGTATCAAAAGGATGAGAAGTTTAGAGTGAGAAAATTTATAATGGGATTGAATCCTAGTATTGGTGGTGAGGTAGATGTTCATGGACCTACCTCGATGGAAACAGTGTTTGAAAAAGCTATCAAACAAGAACAAAAGCTGCAAAGTATTTATGCCTCTAAAGAGGAAAGCAGAAGGAAAAATAGCAAGTTTCAAGCACCAACCGCAAGTAAACCAACATGGAAAAAGGGAAACAACAAGTTCAGGCCTGTCAACAAAAGAGGAATAATGGGTAGAACTATTGTGAATAATAATAAAAATGGGCAAGGAACAAGTTTCAGCCAGAATAAGATTGAGAGAAAAGGACCACTGGGTGGATGTTTTAAATGCGGTGGTGATCATTTTGCTAACAATTGTCCGTAAAAGAGGACAATGGAATAACCAAGAAGGGGTTTACTGTAGTAAATAAAGAGGGGCAACAACATAAGATTTATGTTCATAGTCCATAATAAGCAAGCGGAAAAGCAAGTGACTCCAATAGAAACTTCAGGTAAGCTTTTTGGAGAACCTGTTTCTATTTTATTTGATTCCGGTTCAACAAAATGTTTTGTTTCATCTAAAGTAGTTGATAAACTCAAGATAAGAGTTGGGTACATGGAACACACTTGGACTATACAATATGGAAATAATGCTATACATAGAGTGAATCAGTGTTTGTTTGAGGCACCACTAGAATTACCTGAGTTCACGACAAGATTAAACTTGTATGTGGCACCTCTTGGATCCTATGATATTGTCATAGGTATAAATTGGTTAAGTCAGCATAATGTAACTTTGGATTGCTTAGGAAAATGTGTAACCTGCTGCGATGATCTGCAGAAAACAACAAGTGTTCAGGGTGTTAAAAGAGAGTTTGTCACTAGGTAGATTTCTGCCATGCAGCTAAAAAAGGCAAAGTGGAAGGGCTGCCATCTATATGCTGTAAAAATAAAAAATTTAGGACAGGAAATTGAGCCTGAAATTGAAGCATTTCCCATCTTAAGGGAATTTAGAGATGTGTTTCCAAATGAGTTGCCCGGACTTCCACCTAAGCGTGAATTTGACTTCACCATAGAGGTCAAACTAGCAATGGAACCAATCTCCAAGGCACCGTACAAAATGAAAACAACCGAATTAGTTGAGTTGAAAGCTCAATTACATGAATTGTTGTCCTTGGGTCTGATTAGACCAAGTATATCACCATGGGGTGCACCGGTTATCTTCGTGAAAAAGAAGGATGGGACCCTCAGACTTTGTATTGATTATCAAATGCTCAACAAGGTAACAGTGAAGAATCGGTACCCGCTGCCTTGAATCGATGATCTTTTTGATCAAATGGGGGGGAAAAAGTGTTTTCCAAGATTGATCTTAGATCCGGTTATCATCAACTATGAATCAAGGATGAAGATATCCATAAAACCGCTTTTAGAACAAGGTATGGGCATTACGAGTTTATAGTTTTGCCCTTTGGTCTAACAAATGCACTTGTTGCTTTCATGAACTTAATGAACAATGTGTTTAGGGAATACTTAGACCAATTTTTACTTATCTTTCTCGATGATATATTAATATACTCCAAGAATGAGGAAGAACATGATGAACATTTAAGGATTGTGTTGGGAATTCTCAGAAAACATAAATTATATGGAAAATTATCTAAGTGTGCTTTCTATCAATACGAAGTACAATATTTAGGCCACTTAATAAATAAAGAAGGAATCTCAGTGGACCCCTCGAAGATTAGTGCCATCATGGAATGGCCAACACCAAAGGATGTGCATGAAGTGAGAAGTTTTATGGGTCTAGCAGGCTACTATCGAAAGTTTGTAAAGGACTTCTCTAGGTTAGCAGGACCTATCACTTCTTTGCAAAAGAAGGGTAAGAAATTTTTTGGGACAATAAGTGTGAAGAAGCCTTTAATGAGTTAAAAGGTAGACTCACAAGTGCTCGGTGTTGAAGATTCAGATCCAAATGGGAACTTCATGGTGGTAACTGATGCTTCAAGGGAAGGTTTGGGCAGAGTACTACTACAAGATGGGCATGTGGTAGCTTTTGAAAGTAGAAAGTTGAGGGTGCATGAAGTAAATTACGCACCACATGATCTTGAGCTTGTTGTGATTGTTCATGCGCTGTAGGTATGGAGGCACTATTTGCTAGGAAAACCATTTGAACTCAAAATAGATCATCTTGGGCTCAAGTACATTTTTACACAGCTGAATCTAAATGCAAGGCAGCGAAGATGGCTGGAGTTCCTAGAAAATTATGAATTTGATATAAATTACATTAAGGGAAAAGAGAATAGAGTGGTTGATGCTTTAAGTCACAGAAAACATATTGCTGCTATAATTACATTAAGAACTCAGTTTAAAGATGAGGTTAAAAATGAGTTAACCAATGACCCCTACTACAATCATGTTAAAACAACTCTAGAAAAAGATCCAAGGGACAAAAGGTATGACGGTTTCAAGGTGGAAACAGATGGGATTCTGTGTTATAATAGTAGAATATATGTGCAGAAGGTAAAGAACTCAGAAATAAAGTCATGAGAGAATTTCATGATGCTCCCTACTCGGGACACCCAGGAGTAACAAAGATGATGGTGGACATCAAAAATCAATACTTTTGGAAAAAGATGAAAAATGATGTGATTCTTTATGTCTCACAATGCCTGGAATGTCAGCAAGTAAAGGCTGAACATTTACATCCAACAAGATTATTATATCCTCACAATGTGCCAGAATATAAGTGGCAAGTTATAAGTATGGATTTTATCCAAGGTCTACCTATGTCCCAAAATAAACATGATGTTATACTTGTAGTTGTAGACAAGTTAACTAAAGTGGCACATTTTATAGTAGGTAATTTAATGGATAATTCACCCATACTGGCAAAAATATTTGTGCAAGAAGTTTTTCGATTACATGGAGTTCTAGAAGTAATAATTTCAGATAGGGACTCAAGGATAACTTCCAGATTTTGGTAGACTTTGTACGCTACCTTAGGGACAAAACTAAACATAAGTTCTGCCTACCATCCGAAACTGATGGTCAAACCGAAAGAGTAAATCAAGTGTTAGAAGATTTACTAAGAATGTATTGCATGGATCAACAATACAAATGGGAAGAGTATCTTCCCTTGGTTGAATTTTCCTATAATAATACTTACCATTCTTCCATTCAGATGGCTCCTTTTGAGGCCTTATATGGTCGTAGGTGTAGAACACCTATAAGTTGGGATAATCCTGAAGATAGAGTACTGATTGGACCAGAAATGCTTTTGGAAATGGAAAAATAGGTTAAATTAATCCAAGAAAGATTGAAAGAAGCAACAAATAGACAAAAAAGTTATGCAGATTTAAAAAGAATTGACAGAAAGTTTAACATGGGAGATAAATTTTTTCTTAGGGTCAAACCTAAAAAGAGTTCTATTTCATTTGGCAAGTCAGCCAAACTATCTCCTAGGTTTGTAGGACCATTTGAAGTCCTAGAGGTCATTGGACCAAGTAGCTTACAAGCTAGCACTCGCCTCCGCTCTATCCAGGCTACACAATGTATTTCATGTATCCTTGCTTAAGAAATATGTACCTGATTTAACACATGTACTTAATTGGGATTCATTGCAGGTTCTGGATCCAAGGGGTAATCGTGGTTGATCCTATAAGGATACTAGAAACCCGAAGTTGCACTTGAGGAACCGTGAGGTTTTACAATGTAGGGTCTAGTGGGACCAATATTCTGAAGAAAGTGCCACTTGGGAGAATCTGGAAGATATCCAGACTACTTTTCGCATCTATTTGACTGATTTTTATGAACATGCTTTGTTAAAGTACTAAATTCAGTTTTTCTGTAAAGTGGTAGATAAGAAAATCCTGTAGATAAGCCTACAACTGAATATTGGGACTAAGATACTTTTTGATTAATAGTTATTGTTGAAGTTTTTGTTAATAAACCCAAAAAATATGTCGTTTAGGTAGTAATGTGTTATGTCTGTAGATTATATGACTGATTTTCTATATGAACAAGGGTTGTTGTGACCTTTATGATTCAAGCTAAAATAATATTGCTACAAATTCTAAGATGATTTGAAATATATTTATGCAGCAAATGAATAATGGGTTAGTTTATCTATTTATCCTGAAATCATCGAGACGATGATTATTCTAAGGGGTGGAGTATGTAACATCCCAAAAATTTCTTGTAAGTTAAATTAACTACGGATAAGTCTAATCAGGATTAGACGAGATCATCATTGTGTGTAAAATTCATTTGGTTCATCGTGTCATGACCCACAACTTCTGTTACGTGGCATGACACTGCGGAATGAATAACCCCACACCCACCTTGATGATCCTTCCTAAAACGTGATTAGGCCTTAATCGTAGGTAAAACGGTTCATAAATGATTGTGGATCTTTCGGTTATTTGTATTTCGGTTACTTTATTTTATTCGGTTTGGTCGTCTTTTGTTTTGTTCGACTTTTGCATGACCGTGATGATAATTGCCTCTGTTTTATTTGACTAAGCTATATTAAGCCACTTTATGAGAATATTTAAATTATGATTTACGGACTTGGTGATTTTCGTTATTGGAATGTTTTATATAAACCTGGAAATTCAACTAATTATTATGGTAATATATTGTGGGAGATATGTGGACTTGTATTATGAAGGTTAATTTTTACTTAACCATTAAGTTGGGTAACAACTAAAGTAAAAAAATGTGTATGAAATATTAATTAGTATATATATTTTAGAGGGATTTGGCATGTAAGCAAAAATTTTTTTATTTAGACATTGAAATTTATGGGTTTCATAAAAGTGAAACACCTTCACATGGCACAAGTGTGTGGCATGCACTAGTACACGTACCAACATTGGGAAGCCCGAAATTCTTCAATATGCCGCCCAACTATAGTCTCTTTCATTATATTTTTTTGTTATTTCTCCTTGGTCTATTTTTCATTCTCCCCTTCTGGAATACCTGCGTGAGTTTTGGAGGAAAGAAGGATTCAACTTGTTGGAGCTGGAAGAGTAGAAAGTTGCCGATTCTGGGTTTACTTCAGGCATGAATATCTTCTCCTTTCTCTGTTGCATTATTGGTAAAAAATGAGGAAATACACATTTTGTTTTTAATGGCAATCAAGGAATTTGTGGACAACTTTTGATTTAATCATTTGGAGATGCAATTTGAAAAGGAAATTGATGGATTTTGTATTCTTTTTAGTTTCTTTGTGTGATTTTAACTAAACCTAAAAAAAAACGCAGATGGGGTTTTGGGTTTTGATATGCAAAAATAAAGTAGAAGAAAGGTTAAAAATTCCTTCGTTGCATTATGATAAATTGTACCCGAAAGGAAAAGAGTTGGGTTTTTCCTGTACAAGAAGAAGGAAAATGTTTTGTGAATTTGTGTGTTTAAAATCGATTTGTGCTTGTGGGTTTTCATTTTGGTTTACTGGAATTTAGTTGTGTGTTTTCTGTAAACAAATCGATTTGGGTATACAAATCGATTTGCATAAATGAATCGATTTGGGTATACAAATCGATTTGCATAAATGAATCGATTTGGGTAACTCCATCGATATGGGTATGTAACCGGTTGGGGTTTTGTATTTTTTTTTTTTGTTGTTATATGCAGGTCTGATTGTTAACTTATTGTGATCTCTTGAATGATAATTGTGGATGTCAAAGCTCTTGCATGGGGTTTTTTCCAGAAATTTTATCTTTATGGACATCTAAATCAGATCATGTATAAATGAGGGTGTGTTGTTATGTGTAAAAAAAGGCATTTAACCTGTAACTTCCAGCCTGGCAATATGACTTGGATTTTTGTAAAACTGTGAAAAAGAAATTGCTTGTCTTGGTAAGGGCATGAAAGCCAGGACAACTTGACCCAGATGCACCAAGGAGTAATTGGTGGCATGATTGGGATTTATATAATGATATCTTATGAAAGAAATAATTAGTTGTTCTTTTACTAAACAGAGTATGTTTACATGATGTAATCAGGGTGCTTCTATATTGTTTTGTTGGGGTTGTTCGTTTACCAGATAGAACATGTTAAAGTGATGTAAATTTGGTGATATTTGTGCTAATTTGTAGAGCTGCTCATTGACTGAAAAGAAGTAAGTTTTATTTCCTTGGTAATGATGTTCTTGGACAATATGATGAGCTGCTCATTAACTAGAAAGAATATGTTTGATTAGTTTTTGGTAATGATGATTTTTGGACAGTTTTGTTAAGTTGCTCATTGATTTGGAAGATAAGAGAAATAGTATTAAAATCTATACCAAATAAAGTATGATTTTCTTGTGGTCATAATTTGAATTCGGAGGTTGAGTGATTACGGTTTGATTATGCTGAAATAGAGATTGGTTGTTCTATTTGTATGCATCCATAGCTGTATCTTTATAGAAACCAAGGGGTAAATCATTTTCAGTTGTATTACCATATGCTTGTTGATAAAACAACATGTATATCCTTTCTTATTTTACTAATTAATTGCATCAGAAAATGGAGTTAATATTCATGCCAGTTCATTTTGAATTGACATCATACCACTACTCCAGTCTTGCAGGACCATTAGCCGTTACTTTCGGATGTGTGGAAACTCATGTTTTGTGAAGTTTTATCGTAGCATGGATCAAAATGAGATACTTGGATTTCAATTTGTAGAAGGATGAAATCCTAGAATTTTGATTGAATTTATTGGGATCTTGGACCCATTGTAAATATTTAAACCTCACTATGTGAGAGTTATTATACCGGTTATATAATTCGCCTTAACGACATATGTAATTTATGATTTTAATAAAGAGATAATTACTTTGTGTGTAATAATGTCTCAAAATGAGTAAATGATGAATACTTGAGTTGAGAAATCTTACTTTTCACAAATTGTTAAATATATTTATTTGATAGTAATCAATGTATGAAGCCGATAATTGGACAATTATTGTAACAATCATTTGTCTTTTAATTTCTAAATTTAATAGCTATTTAGTGGCGTAGCTAATCAAGGGAATATATATATATATATATATATATATTTATATATAATTCAGCCTTTCGGTAAACTTGGTATTATTATGTTAAGATTGTAAATCTTGTTGTATAGAGAATGGAAGAGTATCATTATAAAAAGGTAATTTAAAGTTAAAGAATCAAACATCAGGAAATGAGAAACTAAATGGGATGGTAAATAGATGGAAAGATCCATTAGGCATATTAAGGGATAAGTACATGTGGAATGCTGATATAGTTACATTTCAGCATAACGAATGTACTTATCTCATAATGATCCTAGTTGGCCTTTGGCATCTATCACAATATAAACTCTTGCAAGATAGGTTAAATTGGAAATAAAATAAAAACAAACTATAAAGATCTAGATAACTATGAAAGGGATAGTTGTGAGGTGGCGGAAGACTTAAAACTCATAAGACTAGTGTGTTGTCTTGAGTTTAGCCGTAACCTGCATGGCGGATAACTTTGGCCAAAGTAATGCATTGATGGTTGTGCATTGTCTGATCACCTAAGTCCTCAATTAAAATAAAAATTGTCTGTAACTTGATCATGGGAAGTTGAACACTGAACATGAGGTAGAAAATGGTCGGATACCAGAATACGAAGTCGGGAAATTAGCTTTGTGGTAGACCCAAGGACTTTCACATAGTTCCCATGACCTTTAAAAGGTTGAGCCAAAATGCTAGTAAGCATTGTCACTCGAAGTAGTGACGAAGGGAGATCGTGGAGATCTGGATACACCCTTCTCAGCCACACATGGCTTACATGGATGTTATCGGATAGATTAAAAAGAACCATTTGATTTTGAATTTGATTTAATGAATTTGATTAAATAAATGTAATTTTGAGTGTTACAAGAGCATTAATGTGTATTTTAGCTTATATAATTTAGTTATGTATTTCGATTTAAATAGACCAAAAAAGTATAAGATGAATGTTCGAATTAGGAGATTAGACCACATTTGGTCCAAAATTTAAAAAGAACATCATCACATAAAAAAACATGGCTATGTCAACATACTCAAAAGAAAATAGATAGTGCAATTTTATCTATATGCTAAGGAAGGCTGCCTTGCTTAAAAGTATAAAAATAAAAACATCAAAATCTTTAGATATCATCATCTACAAATGTTACAAACATTACTCGATCCAAACGATCAACATTTTGTGATGTATGGATACCTTTTTCCAAGAGACTGTCTCGGTGATGACACTTCATTAGATTGCCTATTTACTTCCACCCCGATTACTTGGGAGCATTGTGTGTTCTTGATGTCTATGAATGAAACCCATATTTAGATACACCACAAATCTTGAATTCAAGAACAAAAAAATGTATATGCATCTATATAATCACATGCCACAATTCTATCTTTTACACATTAACCAAGAGAAGGATGAGATCTCATTCAACTATGTGTGCACACGATAAATAAGCAACATATCTTCACAAGCCCCGCACACTTATTCAATGATCCCATTCTACACACATCATGTCTAAGAGAAGACAACCTCTAGTGTGTGCTAATCTAACAATCATAATTGTGTGTGTAGGGGTGCTAAAACCAAACTAAATAAGATAAACAAAACAATCAAATGGACCGAATATTCAATCTCACTTAACCTCTTCCACATATTCACATTCAACTACTCAAAATGGAAAAAGAGAAGGTCCATAATTTGATGGTCAAGAGAAGGTTAAATAGTAAATACATGTGCGTGAAATGCTACTACACTGGAAAATCAACCCAAAAAAATGGTTAGAACCACCATAATGAATCGTGAGATTAGTTGGCATATGTATCTCAATATGTATCTATCTATGAGCTAACACAATAATACTATCTTGTCCAAAAAGAACAAGCACACCCGTTTTCTCTTGAAGTACTATCACAAAGTCTCAAAAACCATAATAAGGGAAAACTACACAAACATTGAACTCCATCATCCTTATATACATATATATCAAAAAGATAGAAAGATGTTAAAACACCAAAGTTAGTCAACAATAATCACCTCTTTGGGTGAAGACGTCATGGGGCCATCTTCTTCATCAAAGGGAAGGTAGTAGGTCGAGGAGGTTAAATATGACATCCTTGGTTAGGATGTCACAACTTTTTTGCAGACCGTAAACCAAGACGTTACTCAAAGCTCTCATCCCATCCAATTGAATGTGTTGAAGATAAATGATCACCGCAAAAATTGAATGGAATGTGCATTCTAGGTTACGATGTTCCTCGTGGAGTGAGAAGTGTCCAACTAAAATGGAAATCATATTAGCACAACTAAGGCATTGTCTTTACACAAAATATGTTGCTTCGTCAATAGATTAGTTAGAATCCAACATCATATTCTTCATCATTCTAGAAATGTCCTCCCCATATGCATCCTCCATATCTTTATTAATCTTCCACATCCTTGAAATCGATACCTTCATCTAAGGATTATAAATTTATTTATCAACATAGTTAGAGAAGCATTCCCCAACATTGCTTTTAATCACACTTTTACTTTAGCCACATTGATTTTGTTGATGCTTCATCCATCCCCATTTGATTTTCATACATAATATTTCCTTTTGTACGTGAAACGAAGGGTAAATGTGTTTCCCAATATGTGTTAAAAATAAATCCCTTAAATGGGTAAAAACAAATATGGAAAGCAAAGATTCAATAGACCAATATGGGTATGACTCAACCCAAAAATATACTACAATACCCAAGAAGAAAAATTCATCCCAACCCTCAAAGGAATTAACCCCACAAACCCATATCACAATGTAGTCCATCCCTTGCACCTTGACACGGGGAAAAAATAATATGGAAAAACCAATTTCAACTCATAGGCCAAATGACCAAGCTTAGAAAGATAAAAAGGAATTAGATACATGCATTGCTCACACCCATATGATCACTCACACCCAACTCCTATAGAGCACAACCTCTAATGTTATGTTCCATGCAAATATATGACACCATTTGTTTAACCATTTCGAGGTGACTTTGTCAAGTGTGTGAGAGGAGAGGGGAAAATCACAGGTGGAAATATCAAGTATATCATTCATAAATAGGCTTGGTATGGGGGTTCTCAAATTAGGCTTGACTTTGTAGTTAAATTCTCATTTCCAATCCACCATTTGTTTCCAATCCACAACCTCATTACCAATGCTTTTGATATGTATGAATTGAATCTTTGTTAGTTCCCCTAGAAACACGATCTTATCCAAAAATTAGATGTGAGATATATTACCAAAATTAGCACCGATAGCTAGACCATGGAGGTTACCTTTAACAACATCCCCTATATGGCTCATCCTAATGCTTTAGCCATACCGATAATAAGGTAAAGTGACAATGGATTTCAATTCCTTAACACTCTTAAGGCCTTAAAGAACCCTATACGAGCTTCATTAGAAGGATAAAATAAGGAGTGAAGATGCAACTCCACACTCATTGAATTCAATCTCCACAAAAGCTAAATTGCCTTACGCTTGATCTAGAAACTTCCAATTAATCATGTCATAGGATTTAACCATGTCCAAATTGATAAATATTTTGGATCTTCAACCGTGTGTCGGTGAATGAATAAGTTTGCGGAAATAAAAACCCCATCAAGGATTTTCTTACCGATAACAAATCCCCCTTGCTCAAATCGATATAAATTGTTTTAGGCATAGTTTTAGCCTATTAGCCATGACCTTAGTGGAAAATTTTCATGTAAAGTTACAAAGTGAAATAAAAATGAATTCATAAAAATAGAGGCAATCCTCTTTTTTCGGTATAAGTACGAGAAGGTATTACTCCATTCGTGAAGGAATTTCTTCTCTTTCTACACTCTTCAAATAGCTCAACTATATCCAATCCTACAACCTCTTAGTAATTATGAAAGAATTCTCTCTAGGAGAGAGATCCCCCAGATAAAAAGTGTTTTTTTCACTTCTTCGGATAGTGGAGCTATGAACATTTAATTCATTGATTCTAAGATACAAACATAAATTTATTGAATAAACCAAGTTTGGTAGACATATCTATCCAAATTGTGCTCCAATATGTCTTTATAAAAATATACCGCTTCCTCCCTTATTTCACACAACTCTTATAGCTCTATCCCATTCAGTGGTTACAAATTTATCAATCTTATTTCTATTCCTTTGAGTCACAATAGACAAGTGAAAGAACTTAGTATCCATGTCTTCTTTGATCCAACTATCCATTGATTTATATCTCTAGACTTTTTCTTCATGCATCAGTATCTTTTGCTATTCCATTATAAGGCATCTTTCCATATCTCGCAAAGTCTTAGTTCTAATCTCCGGGATGTAAAGATATTTGGATCTCTTGTAAAAACATATTTCCTTATTACACACCTTGGCCCTTGTTTCGCTCCCTTCGAGTTTTCGGGAGAGAACAAAGCATTTGGAAATATTAGATGGAGCTCGCCACCATTTTTAACTAGGTCTCGAAAGGAAGGATTTTGGAACCACATAAATTAAAACTTAAAAGGTACAGTCTTAGAGTTTTATATTTTTCAATTTTGACCGATATACCGAAGATTATACCTAAAAACAAAAGAGCTCAACCATTAATTTGATATTAGATCAAATTTGAATCAAGCAAACCACATCTCATGTTTTTCCAAAATTAGTTGATCTCCTTGCCTTCAATTATTTTAGGTGAAGCTAGAATGTATGATTCAAAGTCGACAACCCAACTTTTGGGAAAACAAATTAAAATCACACATGGATCGAGTGATTCTACTTAAGCCCCATATTTTTTGAGATTTTTAACATCATACTAAAATATCCCCTCAAGGTCCATTCTAATACATCTCGTCTTCCATTAAAATCATAGGGATGTTTCCATCATGTCTTTTGGCTTCAACCTTGATGGATTCATATACATTAGATAGTAGGAAGTGTATTTTACCACCAAATTCCTCGACAAAGGCATACATAAAATGTTTTGAGGAAGAGATAAGAATACAATGACATATCTTAGGGCTCCAAATAATAGGTAATCCTTCAACCGTGTTATCGACCTCCTTAATTATCCATTAGAAGTTCCTCGAGAGTTGCTTAACAATTACCTCAATTTTGGTGTTCACTATCTTAGTTTCTTGTAGTTGTCACGGGGCTAGCTTTGAAGCGGAATTAACTAGCCAACGTGCGGCACTGAGACACTACTTTTTTCGCTTGCCTTAGAGGATCAAGCTACTCCAGTAGTCCCAGACTACGCCTTTCTCCATTCTCATCCACAACCCATTCCCCAACTGCATCTCCAACTATGCACAAGTGAACCCTTCCAACACCCTTCACAGCTGCCCATACAACTGCTCCAGAAGACCACTCGCCGAATACCACGGCTGCCCATACAACCGCCGGGAGCTCTTAATATGCCTTCTTAGTCCACTTGAGGGAATGCACAACTCACGCCTCCACGACTCATCACTGACCCAGCCTCTAGGCCGCTGGCCGGCTCATCTGTCGAACATCCCACTGTTCTGCACAAGGCCACTGAGGAACATCACATGCCCCTATCTGTCATCCATCCATGAGTCTGCCTGAGTTGCCGCGCCGGTCACCTACGCGTGCACCGACGGGGGAAGTCCTCCTCTGAGTCCTTCCCGGGTGTGAGCCTCTACTCACCCCGACTCTGCTGACTCAACTGTCACCCAAGTCCACAACACCAAGGATCCCTGCGGGGAGCACTGCTAGCTCGCCATCCTGGTAGACCGCATCACATGCGGGTGAGGTACTCTGCTTCCCTCGGCTCGATCCATCCTCTGATCTCACCCCGATGCCATGGCCACTGACATCGGCGTGCCTACTCTTCGAGACACCCGTCTGCGTCTAGACCGCATTGACTTCTCAAGTCTTCTGCCTTCGTTGTCAGCTCACCACACTGCAACGGTATCCATGATGTCCTTGACTCAGCCCACCATGTCGCACATCACCATGTGAACCATCCTCTGTCCACTTCACTGAGTCTCAGCGTCTGCTTCTGCACCCACTCCGCATCCGCGCTTCCGGCGTACTCCGATACATCTATGTGAGCACTCGACTCATCTGCGCTATTTTAACCTCTGCAAGGTTGAGGAGCTCGCCACACTTGGCTCGCTCGCGTCCGAGTTACTTCTCCTCCGTTTCGACCTCCGAATCCCAGTCTCACTCCATCACGCCTCTTGGCTGTTTCCCACATGAACTCTGCTTCTAAGGACGTTGCCACCTCAAAGGTCTCCCCAAGTCCACTGTCACTTAACTCTGGAGTCCCACTTTGTTATCCACGATGCACATCACTGCATGGACATACTCCGCAAGGGTAGAGTATATCTCCAAGGTCTGCTGAACACCCCATCCTCTGAATGTCCAGTGCACCAAGTGTTCCACACTCCACTTGGTGGGGTTGTGAGTTCCCCCTGTTGGTCTGTATTGTCTGCCATGCTCACCGGCTCTTTAGGCGTGCGCTGCACTCTCAACGCAAGGCCTCTATCGTACAAGGTCTTCATGCTTCAAACCAACTCCCGCTCTGCCACTGCATCGCCCACATGAGTTGCCCAACTCGCTCCGCGTACATTGGGTATGTTCTTCGCTCCAAGACACCCTGCACTGTTCCTAAGTGCAACCAACTTAGCTCACCAACCCGCCTCGGCTAAACCTTGATTCTGAGACATCCTTGGGCTCATAGCATGGTCCTTTCATATCCCCATGCACAACTCTTACTCACTCCATAGCCCTCAAGAGTTGCATTGGTGCGCCACCGGGAACTTCCCGGGAGGTCACCCATTTATGCCCTGCGCGCTTAACTCGCCCAACTGGAGTTATATTGGTGCGCCACCGGGAACTTCCCGGGAGGTCACCCATTTTCAGCCTGCGCGCTTAACTCGCCCAACTCGCCCAGATCTTCTGTAGGCACATGCATGTGAGGTCGTCAACCCCAACCCATGCCTGGCCAACCGTTTGCCTCGGCCGGGAGTCCCTCTGGCTCCCTGGATAGCGCCTCGTGCACTACCCTGCGCGGATGGGGTCTGCCCATCCTGGGGGAGGCGGTCGCTCTGTGAGCATGGAGACGCACCCCCTTATAGTAGCAATAGGCTACAATATGCCCTCTGTAGCATCTAGGTGGTGAGAATTGCATTTAGACGACAACATGGTTTGATTATAATTTTAAAATAATAAAATGATTAAATAAATTAAAATAGCAATAAATAAATAAATGAAGGGAATATTAAATTGAATGCAGTTTTGGAGGTTGGCAGTGGGTGTATGGAGTTGGTGGATTTGACTGGACATGTGTAAATCCAGGCCTGCAGCCTCTTCCAGCAAATTGTCCTAACTCCTAGGTAGCCTCTGCCAAGACGGGAGTTGTTATCAGGATATAACCATTCATCAAAATGTACAGGACAGAGGAATACGATCAGATGATGTGGTTGCAACACACACATTGAATGGGTTTGTTGAAAAGACTTTATAAACTTTCAAGCAAAGACCATTGACATGTTCAGCCTTTCCCATCCTGCTGCGCTTTCCAATAGGTTCACCATTATTGGAAGACTCCACAGTCTCCTCTCATCATGTGCGCCAATGGATGACTGCCAAGCATATGGAATCAAAATGTGGAAGCTAGACAAGGTATATCCACTGTTTGACCAAACGCCTCAAAACTGTGGGCTTCTGGACAACAATGATTGTTGGAGATGAAATTGGCACATGGTAAGCCAGACTCCACAACGTTTCCATCATCTTCCCAACCACTGTCAAAATGGGAGATTTAGAAAAAAATATGGATAGGTTGCGCACCAAATGGATTTGCTGAAAAATATTTGAAGACTTTCACTAAATGCAACCAACACGTGTCCATACGATCTGATCATCTTTGCTAACACCACCCAGCCTCTGTCAAAAGGGAGATTTAGAGTAGGCCATGGACAAAAACCGAAGCATAAAAGGTAGAGAAAATTTGTTAGATGTAGATAGAATTGCCCTGGTAGACATGTATGCCAAATGCCAAAGGCATAGACACACCACATGAATGTTTGACAAAATGCCTTGAAGGAATGCAGCCTCACAAGACACGCCAAATGTTTGTTAGAATGCCTCAAACAAATGCAGTCTCATGGAATGCGCTGATTGCTGGATATGCGAAAAATGGATTTGTAGGAAAAGGATGTAGAAATTTTCAAGAAAATGCGATTCGCTATCCCCAAAAGCCAATTCCACAACTTTTGCCGGCGCCCTCCTTGTGCCAAAATGGAGCTTTAAAACAAGGGACAGACATCCATCAAGCATTAGGACAGAGGGATTTTTTCAATTCTATAGTAGCAACAAGCTCGGAAGACATGTATGAAAAATGGAGAAGCTTTATGAATGCATGCAAACCATTTGACGAAATGCCTCTTTGAGATGTAGAACTGAGCTCCACAACCTTGACCATTTCTGCTTCCTTTAGGCATGGTTTTTCATCCTTTCTCACAAATTTTACTTTCGTAGGGTGGAATAAAAACTAAACGATTAGTTAAAAACATGTAATTTGCTTCCGTGTAAATTGTTTTAAATTAAAAATTGTGCCAATTAAACCTACCACACAATACCTCTTTTTAATGTCATTATAGTCCATTTTCATTGTGAACAGAATAAAACTAAGTCAAAATCTTGCTATCATACATTTACCATTTGTGACAACCAATCACGAGAGGAAAACAACGAGAAAATGTTTTATCTTTAGGTCAAAACAACCTCCCTCTAAATACGACAAATGCCTCACGAGATTGACGCGCAAAGAGCACCTCTTAAAATAATTTCCTAAATTTAACTGATGTAACTCCTCCCTTGTTGTACGAGGTTGTCATCCCAACCCTGAAACACTGCCAACACAACCATATACCATGTTTTTCTAATTGGTTCTCGAGGCTACTTATGTGAATTGCATGTTGGAGGAAGTTGCTAAAAAATAACAACCCCTCAAACCTCTTTTTTGTCATGCACGGAATCATGGTGCATGATCCATTTGAACCGTACTCTCGAAAATGCACTTTTGCGTAACCATTTTGGAGCCAACTTGGCTTAGCTGCCGTTGGGCAACAATTAAATTCAGCCAAGTGACCCAGAAAAATACTCCCCATTTGAGCATCGTTTATTAGTTTTGGATACCGTTTGCTCCTTGTGTTTCTCTATTTAGTAGAGAAGAATATGAAACTTTGAAACATTCCATTTGGATTTTTCGCACCCTTATGGCGGGCCCCTTTTGGAGGCCACTTGGCCTTATTTTGAAGGACAAACAACCAAATTTAGCCAACTGGCTCTAGAAAGTTGCATCCATTTTGAGCTCCGCTTATCAGTTTTGAAATCCGTCTTTTTATCGTAATTTGCTATATAGTAGAGAGTCAATTGGAGGCATTAAACACCTCGTTATGATGTTGGGTGCTCTTTTTGCGGGCCCATTTCGTGGCCATTTGGACCAAATATCGCATCAACACAAATCCGTATTGTGGACCCATGTTGACCCTCTAAAGTTTGTGTGAGGGATAAGACTAGTGTAGTGGTTGATAACATGCATGTGGACTTAAAATACATTGTTTGGAGACTTGTAAATAGATGGTTAACGAAATGCCATATTGGCGTGATGCGACACGTCCTTAACCTCCCTTGTGACCAAAGAAAAAGGATATGTATTGGAAACCGTAATCTACTATGATATATATGTTCATATATGTTTGTTGCACGTAACACTTGATAGGATAATTTTTCACCCTTTGCTTGTGCAAAAAAATGTTCTCTCTCTACTCTCCCTTTCTCTCTCTTAAATTTGAATAGAAATCATGCTCCGAAAATATAGAAATTAGTTATGTTATTTTTCTATCCTTTGAATTTTTTTGCATGACGATAACATGTTAGAGGGAGGGTGGACCCATGCTAGCGATTTTCGTTGACCCATGCTCACATGGTTTTGCAGGATGCATGTAAGATGGCGAAATGACATGGTTGTAATTCATTTTGTGTATTATTGTAATTTATATATGTTATTGGAAAAAAAGTATTGCTATGTTTATAGTAAAGTGTCATTGCACTATTTTCTTTCAAAAAAAAAAAGATTGTCCTTGTCGTGCATGAAGTTTTAATAAACTTATAATTGTTCTTTGATATCGAGTTTAAATAATTATCCAAATTTTACTAAATGCTCTTCTTGATTTCATTTGTAGCTATGTTGTGAAACCTACATCATGTATGGTAGAAAGGAGTATCTCTATATGAATTAAAATTGAATTGTGCTCTAAACCCTTTCAGTTAATCAAATTCCTTCGATTATTGCATGGGTAGTAGGTGAGCTTTGACATTAGGCAATTGAGAAATCCTTGAGATTTCTTCCAGTATTGAGTGATCCCCACTTTGACCATGACCATCCTAAGTACGGGTGCTTGCATTTACCAACTAATATTTCTACCCTCAGGTGTCGTGCTTTGATAAAACCTTGTGATGATGAGTTGTGCCCCTTGTGTTTCGTTATGCAAATCTCGTATCTAGTGGATAAATCATGATGTCACCTTGTGTATAATACAAGTCTTGTATTTAACGAAGCAATGAGTTGTGGGAAAATTGATGGTAAGGCCATCCTTGAAGCCGTTAGAAAACTTGATTTTTTTTAAAATCCTCTTAGTTGACCCACAATGTATCCTAAGGAAGATACCATGTCAGGGATGCTTGTTAAGGCTCCATGCTCTAACAAGATGGAGTTGTGAAACTTTTATAGTGTTGACTGTGAAATTTTTTGACCTTAATTTGATTAAGCTAACCTAATACCTCTTGAGAGGTCATTTTTGGACAAGGCACGTATCTAGTATAAACCTCTAGACTTGGTCCTAACAAGGTGTTGAACCTAAAGTAAAGTAAAACTCATGATTTATTTCCTTGGACTTAGTGTTAAGCATGTTATGTACTTATGATATGAGGGATTGATTCACTTGGGAACCAGTGATTGAGAAAACATAGTTTCTCATTTGGGAATCAAAACTTATGATGTATAAATGCTAAGATACTTCTAATTAATGATCGAGTTGTATCATGTGTAATATAATTTTTGAAAATAGGAAGCCTGATTGAAATCACGAGGATTATGATTCTCAGGCATATCTTAAGCGAGACAAACTAAAAAGCTAAGATGCATAGTTAAATGTAATAACACAACCAATGAGGGAAATGTGCTTTTAACGTTAAAACTTCGTAACGAAGATGAAAAATGGTTGTGCCACTCTTAGGCCTAATTTCCTCTCCCCGATTTCATGTAAGTATTCCCTTATGTAATGGAAGTGAAATAGACGGTCAAATAAATATGATTTTAAGAGCAATGACTCTTAGCATGAGATCAAAATTTAGTTGTCTCATGTGATGACACCCTAAACTTTCATAAGCAAATTGCAAAGCTAAACAAGGAAGGCTAACACCATTGCCACCTAATTAGCTAGGGCTCTAAATCTAGGAATGTAACATTATGATAAAAGCTTAAAAGAATGCTTAACTAGTATGAAAACAATGCAAAACTAACTAAACATGCCTACTAATATGATCAATTACCTAACATGGGCCTAAATAGACCTAAGAGGGAAATCAAATGGTTATGGTTGCTACTCCAAACAATGGTGAAATGACCTCTCCAAATGACTTGTTAAGTCACTTTAGATTATTCATCTACTAACCTTGTTGAAGGTTTTAGGCAAGGATTGAACTTGGCTTATAGATCATATGTATTATATGAGATGCAAATGAAAGCATGGTGTAAAGTATAAAGGAATGAGGTGCACCCTTTTTATAGTTTTCCTTTTGGGAGAAACTTGTATTTTGGTGCATGTGGGACTAAAAGCCCCAAATTATATTAGAATTGCTAATCATGATTAGGCCTTGCTAATCACAATTAGTGAATTACCAAGTGATTAAGAGGTGTGAAGCCTTAATCAACCATTTAGGGTCAATTAGGAGGCTATGATAAGATTTTGAAACTTGTTGAGATGTTGTGGAGGTGAATGGGGTGATTTTGAGTGGTTGGAAGAGGGGTTTGAGTCAATACTAGGGTATATTGACCAAAACAAGGGAAAAATAGGCTTAATTAGCTAATAAATGCTAATTATCTATTTTGAAGAGGATTTTGACTTATGATTTGCCGTAAAGTGGCATCCTGAATGCGAAAGGGGTTACGTAATCAACAAAGCATTGTTAATTGGCTAAAGTGGTAAGAAACGTTAGTTAATTAGCAAAGATCACTAATTATAACGGAATTGACAAGAATGAGAGTGATTTGTGTGCATTTTGGCAATAAGATTGCAAAAGTGGAATTTAGGTGTCTACATTTGCCCCTATTTGAGGTGAAGTTAGTGATTTCACTTCAAACATAGTAGACAAGCATAAACATGTAAATTTTGAAGAAAAATTAGCAGGATGAAGGATGCCCCTCGAGTGTCGATGGGGTGATTGAAGAAGTCAATCAACGATTGAAAATATGATCGAAATGGATAGAAGAAAATAGGTCAGAATGGGTGCGAAACCCTTAGGTATTGAGAAGGAATAAGGATGGGGATAAACGTGGTTGTTTATTACCCCGGGTGAGTTTTAGGAGAAAAATTAGTAATGGTAATAAATGATAATGGAGAAGAAATTATTAATGGAGAAATATAGGACAAGCCCAATATTTGCATCCAACCTTTCAATAAGCAACATGTTTATATCATTTTTCCCTAGGTCTACATCATCAGCCTTTAATTAAAATAAACAAAAGTGTAATATAACATTAAAAGCTAAATTACTAACAATTGTTTACTGCTAAAAATACATAACTCCATGCAATATACATTATGCAATGCAATACAAGAAAGTAAAATGATATTTAGCTCCATGCAACATACATTACACAATGCAATACGAGAAAGTAAACCAACTAACCTAACAAAGAAACTAGTACAATCACACGTACTCAAACAAACAACGTGTTGCACCAATGTTTTTGTTATCAAGCTGCAGTTCCCAAATGTTCATGTTGTAACAACAAGGGTTAAAAATGATGCCCCAAGCAATAACACATGCGGGAAAAACAGATGACACAAGTAGTCCTATGGAAAAAATTTCATGCACTATGACACAATTTCTGGAAACTCACTGTTGCGTGAGAGTACCGTAGTATGTATGTGACCAAGCTTTTGTTAATGGAGGTAGATCATGATGATCCGCAAGTTGTTTGAGACCAAAAAAGCAAGAACCATAGAAAGATGATTTTGTAAGACATATTTTGATGGTTTGAGGACAATGTAATTGACACATGCTTTAGCTGCGTATATGTTTTTAGCAATTTTTGTAAAATTTTAAATTTTAACAATTTTTTTGGATTTTTAACGGTTTTATCAAATTTTTTAAATTTTTTTGATTATGTTTTGATTTTTATGACTAACATATTTGAATTTTGAATTTTTTGATAGTTTTGTGAAGATGTGTACAGGAAACAAAGAAATATGGATGCCCCAATGACAGATGTGATGTACAAGGGAAGAACGTCATGCACATGCATACACAAGAAAGTGAAGATGTGAAAATTCCCCCAACGTTAGATGGGAATATTCAAAGTAAACCTATTCACGCGTGCAGAAGATGGATCAAGGCCAATATAGATAGGTTTAACATGATGATGAATGTAACCTAATGACGTGCTAGGAAGGAGTAAGGATGCCCTCAGCGTAAGTTGGCCAAGAAGCACATGATAGAAAGAAGTGGAAGATTGTTTTGAGAAAGGGGACAAAGGTGCCCGCAAACATGGAAAAAAGACAATATTATACACATGGATGTTTTGAATGAAGTAGAAGAACAACGTGAATGTTTTGAATGTAGCTTAGAAGCCTCACGATGAAGAAGCAATTAGCCAAAGACACGAATCGTGAGACAAGATACAGACTAGAGTAAGAGTCTAAAAAGGTCCAAAAAAGACACTTGGTAACATACTAATCTTTTTTCTCATAGAGATCTAATGTGTGCACGTGGAAATTTATTACCTCTTGGAGGGAATATTTGATAGAAAACAAGTGAAGACACCCTAGCCAATGTGTAGGAATGATTTATTTTTCAAAGTTGATTTTTTTGTGAATGGATTGTGGAAGGAGAGCCATACATTGCTCCGTTGCCAGCTAGGTGTCCATAGCCTCGACGGAGATGCATTTGATTCTAATCACAACATTTTCAGATCTTTTGTCAAAGTGTGTCCATAGCCCTAGTAGAGATTATTGGAAATACCCCAAGAGAGAGTTATATATCAATTTGCTTTTTCTTTTAGTGTTTGCTTTTAGCTTTGTGATTTTTGATTTGATTGATTCTTTTTCTTTCTGAAAAATTATTTCAGCTCTCTTGTTTGACAAGGGGTTAAGAACCACTGATGGCTTGATGGAAGGAGGTAGAAGTGATTGTGATGACGACATTGGCTAGTGTCAACAAATATATCCAAAATTTCTTCGCAACAATTTTTTTAGATGTTGATTATGATAGGATCTCTAAGAGGTCGATCGTTCTTTAATTTACCAAGGCGATAAAATACCAAGGCCAAACAAATACCATAGAGGTAAATGTCAAAAATGAGTGTGAATAGGCTAACCAAAATATCACTGAAAGGATGAAAATGGTAGGAATACTTTAGAAGAATAACAAGGAAGGGAAGAAAGAACATCCATGTGTATGCAATACCTGATTACAATGTGTGTTTGTTTACCTTTGATTTTTTGAAATGTTTTCTCATTCATTTTTTTGTATTTTGTCTTTTTTGAAAGGTGGGACCGACAAGGTCACTTGATGTGATAAGATCCAACAACAATGTTAGTGATTTCCTTGATAAGGAAGACTAGGCGTGTTTTCTTATCAAGAGTCATATTATCCCCGATCTCAATGATTGTGGTGAGCTCATACTCAATAGATGACTATGTTTTATCATGAAATGTGGATTTTGTGTGTGGGAGCTTGAGGTCCCTATCCAAAGATGTTTTTTGCACTTTACGCCATACTTTATGGGGGAGTTGGTGTGCATTTTTTAATCATGTTTTATTTTGAACTTTAAGATCGTTTAAATTGTTGTGAGCTTTGGAGCTCTTGGAATTTTTAATCGTAGTTGGATGAAGGAACCATTTGGGTTTCTTGTAAGCTATTACATGACTTGTCTGATCTCGAGAAGTGGGAGAAGAAAGTGGACGAATAGAATTGGTGGGAGAAATGATGGTGGGTTTTCCACAATCATTGATAGAAGAACAATATGATGGACGTGAAGGATACGGTCCAAGAATTGAAGAGAATGGGCTACCAGGAGGTGTCCCATAGATTGAAGCTAAAGGACTACAAGGATGTGGCCCTAAGATTGAAGATGAAGGACTTCCTGGTGGCGTCCCATAGATGGAAGATGAAGGACTACCTGGAGGTGTCCCATATATAGAAGAAGATGGGCTATTAGGACGTGGCCCAAGAATCGAAGATGAGGGACTTCTAGGACGTGCCCCCAGTATAGACGAAGATGGGATGCCGGAGGTGAGCCACATATAGAGGATGTGGGGCTACTTGGAGGTGGCCCACATATAGAAGAAGATGATGGGCTACCAGGTGGTGACCAAGGTAAGATTGTGATGGAGGAATCTTGATAGATAAAGAATGATTAGGTAATGAGAAGATAGGCCGTGGATCAATGTTAGACCCAGACATTTCATCACCCAATGAAGAATGTGAAGATGGAAAAATAAGAGGATCATGTTTGATGGTCTTAGGGTCTTCCTTTATTTTTTGACAAAAGGCATCAATCTCTTCCTCCCAATACGCAAATGTATCGAGGTCTAAAGAGGTTTCTTGCTCACAAACTTCTAGAGGAATGTCTTCATGTACCCTCATAAATTCTCTAATTGCTTCTTCATTCTGAAATGAATCAATCGGTGTGGGTAGTTTTTCTACCATAAGAGGTTGATTGGATGAATACGACATGGGAGTCAACTTGGATGATTGATTATAATGAATTTGAGTTGGAGAGCTCTTCAACAGAAGAAGGGTCGTTTGAGGCGTCGAGAAATGAGGTCTGTGAAGATAGGGAGGACCGTGACTTAGGAGTCGTATTAGAGGAATTGGAAGAGGAATAATTTGGATTGGAATCTTCATAAGATTAGAATCATACCACTTACCATGAGTTGAAGATGGGGGAAGAGGTAAGTGAATGGGTTCTTTAGCGCAAAGAATCAAATGAGGTCTAGTTGTGATAGGTATCCTTTGATGGGAATGTTGAAACCTAGGTTCCTTATCATCATAAGTATGCAGAATTGTGTGATAATCAAGTCTTTATCAAAGACATTCCTAGACATAGATAGTCCAGGGGATATCACAGGATTATTGTGTTGACATGTTCAACATGTGTATCTACAAAACCAATGAGAGCATAAAAATGATTCTCCTCATTAGACACATAATTAGAATTTTTGTCCTGATTATGTTTAGGAAAATTATTTGTATTGGGGCATTTTTAGGAGTGGATGAATCCATCTCCACATTGCCACTTTTGATTAAGTCTTGGATGTAGTGCTGCAACTTCAAACACTTATATGTTTTGTGACCTTTAACACGATGGAATTGGCAATATTCATTATCTCTAAACCATGATGGTTTAGGCATGTCATCCTCATAAGGTGTAGTTTCAGGATATCTTATCATATTAACCTCCTTTAGTTGTTTTAGTATTGATTACATTGAGTTAGACAGAGAGGATGAAAGTATGATGCTTATACTCCATAAGTGGAGCTCCCTTTGCAAGCTTCAAAGGAGTGTTGTTTTGAACAACTTGTACTCACTTAGAGTCTACTATCCCATCACCAATGATGTTTTTGTTCTTATTATGAAAAAAATTGGTTTGTTGTTAGATTTGGAATCATTTTGATTGTGGGAGAAAGGTTTTAGAGTCCCCCTAGCTAACAATACTTTTTCAATTTGACTCCCTTTTTCTATTACCTCTTCAAATGTGTTGCCACAATGCATTTGCAAGTGGAACATAATGTCTGGATGGAGGTTGGGAAAAATATGCCTATCAACTACTTTTCGGGTATGGAGTAAGGGAATCGACTAGCTAACCCTCTCATCTTTGTAAAAACAAACGAAGTTTTCATTGTTTCGTTGTTTGGCATTGCAGAGATCTAACATGGTAATGTCGTTTTCTATATTGAAAGAGAAGTGTTGTACAAAACTCTCTACTAGTTTTGGCCATGTTGATATGGATCCCTTAGGGATATGCACAAACCATTCTAGTTCCGTTGCTCTAAACTTCGTGGAAACAAGCACATAAGATAATTGTCCATTGAATGTAACCTCTTGACATGCCATATAAAAGTCTTTTATATGATCACGAGGGTCACCTTTTCCCTTATATTTATCAAATTTTGGAAAATCAAAATGTCTTGGGAAAGGTACTTGTAGCATGGCTTTGTCAAAAGGGTAGGGACATAACTCATCGAACCGATATTTCTTGTTATTGTTACTGGTTTGGCCCTCTTGTAATGCTTGAAGGGCGTTCTTCATAGTTGACCACTCTTGATTAAAAATGGATCTTGTGGGTGGTGTAGTAGGCCTATATGAAGGATTAAATCTAGGTGTATTCCCACCTCTATTTGTTGTGAGAATCTCTTCATAAGGATCTCTTTGTGCCTCTCGTTGAGGAGTGTTTATTGGGAACTCGTAAAATGAAGCTTTAGGTTTCACTTTTGGTATACTTGTTTCAAAATTTTGGTTGTTCCTTATGTATATGTGATGCCAAACTTGCCAATTGGTGAGTGAGGGCTTGGACTTGTTGTTCTAACGTCACCTCTTTAATAGGTATTTCATGATGATCTTTGTTAGGAGGAGGTTGTGCATGATGAACATGGTCTTCATCATCTTCACAATGAACCCTAACTGTAGGTATGTGATATTCCCATCATTTTCAAAAGGCACCTCTTCATTATTTCATCGTCCAAAAGTAGAGGCATGACCTGGGTTCAATATTTCATTAAGAGTGTGACGAGGGTGGTCTACTTCTTCTTCTCCCCGAACCATGCCGTGAAATGTAATTTGGCCCTTAGTTCCACAACCCGCATAAGAGATTCATGTTTGTTATGAAAAATGTAGTCGTCAAAATGGGCGGAATGAAGCTCTGCATCCCTACGAGGAGAATCTTCCTCTTCGACACTATGGTCAACCATGATATTATCCTCTAAAAAGAGAGTTACCACCTCTAAATATATTGGCTTCTAACTTTTGTGACCCCATTCTTGTAGTAGACATTACTTTGAATAGAAGGTACAACGTGAAATATTTCCATTAAGGTTTATTAACAATAGACCCTAGTCAAATTTTACGGCGCGTAACGACCCTAAGTCGTCAACAATAATGGTGACTATAAAATAGCTTCAAATTCAATAGGTCAATGTGAACCTAAGAATTTAAGAATAAGCTACCCTAGCAAGGTAAAGTATGACACAAGTTTTTTTAGAACAATACGACGATGCATATTACTCGAAATTTGATCACAACAAATAGTCTATTCCCTTAAATTTATTTAGATAGGTTTGAAACCAAATAGTGACAACACATTACACCAGTTAGGTCAATTTTGAAACAAACAAGGCCTAAATGGTAAAATAATGTTGATGCGATCTTCTAACAAGATATACTAAAAACAATTTTCTAAATACTAACAAATTCTAAGATTTGTAAAATGGACGATAAAAATGTGAGCATCGTAACAACACTATTTAACACGTAATCAAGTTTTGCAAGAAAGTGGGATTTTAGTATCAAAGTGGCATTATAGCGATGCTAACAAAGTAATCTAGACAATTACACAATTCAAGACAAGGCTAGGATGTAAAAACCACGTCTAACTATAGCAAGGAATTATTAAGTGTGAGCAACGTAACGATACAATAAAGATATTTAGGCCAAGTTTCACAATGGAAAATGAGACGTAAATGTTGAAATTGTATGGCTATAATGTGAGTAGTGTAACAACTCTAGAGAAGACAATGATAAGAAAACCTAGCTACAATGATAATAAGTCTCAAATATGGGTTTTGAGACACAAGGGGCTACTAGATCGTGAAGACGTACCATTCACACTTTCAACTCTTGCATTCCTACCGCAACATGGTCATGCAAGAAGACTACAAAAGTGGTGGACACGATTATATCTAGTAGGTATCCATATATGTTTGTTCTTCTTTTTCTCAAAATGAGCAATAAGAAAACAAAGGGATAGACCAAATGGTGTTGAAATAAACTTGGTGTTATTTTGGCAGAGTTTTTCCTTGTCTTAGGACAAGTGAAAAATAGGAAAAAATGACACTAAGTAGATTTCGTGATGAAATGTCATGCGTTTTCAACTTTAAGAGATTCTTTCCCTTGTTCAAAAAACAAGAGTTTGAATCTAACAAAGTTTTCACTTTGTGAGAGCACTCAAGTATACTATCTAAGACAAAAACAATGGCTCCAAGCCGCAACAAGCTTCCTAGGTGGTTCTCTCTCTAGGTGTCACAAGATATTTGAGGCGAGCTCGATTTACCTTGGTTTTCCATGGAATATCTTGTCTTTACTTTACCCCCTTCAGTATAATGAGCACATAATGGCATTTAGTTATACTTTCACTGGGGTCGCAATACATATATTTTTGACTCTAATCTCACCAAGGCATACTAGACATGTCGGTAGTGTGGAGTACTTTCTTGTTTTGTTCACAAGGTTCCCTCTTGCGTGAACTACTTTAGGGTTCCTAGGATTGCCCTATTGTTGTAGCTTAAGGCTTATGCCAAAGGGGTTATGTCCTAGTTAAGCGGATGGGCCGTAGCTCTTAACCGAAACCTACAAATATAATGTGATGATTATGGTGTGTTTTTTATCTTGTATACTTAATGTGGTTTTTGTCGCACTCCTTTTGGCAACCTATAATCACACGTGTAGTTAGAAAAATTGTTTAGGTCCTCCTTTTCTTTGACTAGTGTTAGGTCCTTCACAAAATGGTTAGTAGTTTTAAATAGATTCACAATATCATAGGAGAATAGCAATGAAAAATGCTTGTAAATCAACTAACTACCATCAAATTTTACAAAAACAAGGTTTATTCCCAATTCATCTAAGTGATTTTTAATGAAAAGACTAAAATTTCTTTTGATTCCCAAGATCACACTAGGTGCAAGGGAAGAGCATACAAAATTCTAGGCTTGGTTATTTAGCAAGTGAAAAAACATTTAAACTAAAAGATTATTAACAAAGTTTTCTACTTACTCTAATGATAGCAAAAGAAGGTTTAAGAAGTGCTTTTGATTCTCTAGATCACACGAAGTGCAAGAGAAGATCATACACACCTTAACCCAAACTCATACAAAGCATGGAAACAAGATTAATTCCTTCAAACCCTAAGTGATTTTATGAGAAAACTTACTCTAAATCTATGAAATTGAAAAAAGGGCGTCTAAAAACTCGAAAAGTAACATAAATCCTAAAACCAAAAATGAAAATTTTGAGTTTGTAGGAAAAATTTATATAGACACACATGCATGCCTCTATCAACATATATACGCTTGTTTCAAAACTTGCGTGCCTCTAACGATGCATACATGCCCCTGTGTAAAAAGTGACTGACATCTAAAAAAGGTGAGTTATATGTGTGCTTATAGAGAAGCGGGTGCGCACCTGTTTCAACGCATGTGCTCCCTTTTCGGTGTGTGTGCGCCTATTTCAATGCCTGCACTCCCGGTTCAACACCTGCGCGCCCCTTTGCTGGAAGTGGTCAAAATTTGAGTTTTGACAAGAATTTCTTCAAAAAGGTCAAATCTTTGGTATTTTTGGCAATTTTGATAGGGCTTCGCCTCCTTGAATCCTGCAAGGAACATAAAAACACAACTTCTACCACTAATCTAGTTGAAACAACTACCTAGCTTGAAAAAATGATCTAAAACTTTGAAAACTACTCTAAAAATTTGAAATTAATCTAAAAATCTTGAGAAACTAATCTAAAAAGCTTTAAAAGTACTCTAGAAAGCTTGAAATTTAAACTAGAAAACTTGAAATTAATCTAGGAAACTTGAAACTAATCTAAAAATTGAAATGAAAAACTTTGAAACTAAGTTAAAAAGCTTTAAAAAGTGAATGCAATGGGGTATTGTCCCACCTGGGCATGCCAAATGATGACACCCTAAACTTTCATAAGAAAATTGCAAAGCTAAACAAGGAAGGCTAACACCATTGCCACCTAATTAGGTAGGGATCTAAATCTAGGAATATAACATTATGATAAAATCTTAAAAGAATGCTTAACTAGTATGAAAACAATGTAAAACTAACTAAACATGCCTACTAATATGATCAATTACCTAACATGGGCCTAAATAGACCTAAGAGGGCAATCAAATGGTTATGGTTGTTACTCCAAACAATGGTGAAATGACCTCTCCAAATGACTTGTTAAGTAACTTTAGATTATTCATCTACTAACCTTGTGTCCAAGCCTTGGTCATACCCAAGGGGCTTTGGATCGTTGGGAGCTATTGGGTATGAATATCTAGTCCATTTTGTTATAATTCTTCATTGACATATATAAAAAGGTGTTTTGGAAGGACTAGATGTTACGTTTTGTCGTTAGGAAGGGGCCACATGGTACTAATGTTCTAATTTTGTGTTGGGGGTCACTTTTGGACCATGGCGACTTAAAAAGGAAAAGTAACTTAAGTTACTTTTATTTTATTAGCCCTTCCAAGGGAAAAATGCGACTAGGGTTTATTGGGGCTCTTTTGCCTTGGAGAAGTTATATAAGGAGTTGGGGAGAAAGGAAAGACATTCTTGCATACCTAATTATCTCCTTTCATGTGTCAACTGTTGTTTGAAAATCTATAGCTTGTGGAGTGAAATCCCATAGGAACCCTACCCGGTGGTGAGAGATCCATCCCTAGCTAGCAGGGCATTCTTCGGTAGTGAAAGATCTACCCTAGCTTGTCATTTTGGAGATTTTTTCAGGGCTGATTTATAGAGATATTTTCAGAGGTTTTAGAGATAGGGTTTTGAGGTTTTGAGATAATTTGTGAAGATAATCAGTGGGTTTTCAGATCAGACTTACGGACAACAATAAAGAAAGGGTTTGGCATCATTTCTAGAGGATTTCAAAGGGGTTTTGACCATCTACCAAAAGGGTGACTTGTTTTGGAGATTGCAGCCTTTATTTGGAGGGTTTCTAGTTGGCCATTTTCAGATCTGAGGGTTGGAATATCATCTTCTATATTTGTAAATGTTATTTCCAAAGTTTCATAGTTTTTGCACTTGTATTCGGGAAGATATGAATTTTAGAAGTTTTCAGTTGTTTAGGGCCCGTTGTAATTTTCTAGCAGCGTTATATTGTCTGAAAAATTCCAAAAATAGTTTTCTTATGTTCTTTATAATATTAGCAAGCTCTCTTTAAATTTTCAAGTGATTTGAGTGGATATTTTGGGAGTTATTAATTTTCTTCAGTTTGCCCTAACTGGTAAAAATATACAAAAATCAGTATTTTATTTGGCTACAAAATTTTCAATATTTTGTGTTATTTAAGTGGTATCCCACAAGGGATATTTCAGTGGTATCAGAGCAGTTGTTTCTCCAACCTGTTGGGATTGAAAGATGGGAGACAAAGATAGTGAGGATATAGGTGTAGATCTGATGAAACAATTGTTCACCAACATGGTAAAACAGTAGGAGACTACCAATCTCTATTTGAGCCAACTCACTGAGAGATTAGCACAAGGAAGATTGATGCTCATACGGAAAGAGGAGAAAATAGCAATATGGGACAACATGGTCAAAGAGGTGAGGGTGGACATTCAGGGCAGCGGTCTCCCCATTCTTCTACTAGGCCTTTGGGGTTTCACGAACCTTCTTTCTTGAAGGATCGAAAGTTTCACAGGTACGACAACCAGTGGATATTGTAGATGAGGAGTCTTGTTGGGAAAAGTACCAGACCTTGAGTGATGGATTTCGTGACAACATGCCATTCCAAGAATATTGCAAAATGAAGATTGGCAGCAGGCCTAAGAGAGATCATCAGGAATGCAGTACCAGAGTTGTAAAGGAGATTGGGACAAATTTCTATTCCACACTTCGATGGTTCTAAGAAGTGTACTTGCAGTCTTGGGTTAGAAGTTGAAGACATACTTCGACTTGAATCCTATGCGTGAGGAAGATGTAATTAAGTTTGCAATCTTACATCTTGAGGGAGACGCTCATGATTGGTGGCATCATGGGTTGATTACACAGGGACACATATACATCACGACTTATGCAGAGTTCACACAGAGGCTAGTGAGTAGATTTGATAGGAGGGACCCCGACAGGTATTTTAGAGAGTTGACTCATTTGAGGTAGACCGGTTCCTTGGATCAGTATATCACAGATTTTAGAGACTATCGGTCATGGTACCTGATGTTATAGAGATGAGGTTGATTTCCCTATTCACAGCAGGTTTGACAGATGCTCTCGTTAGATTTGTGAAGGCATTTGAGCCTTCTTCTTTGCATGAGGCTATTAGGAGAGCTCGTGACTTGGAGTTATCCACTCCTAAGTCGAGGTTTCCACCTCGAGTGCAGCCTAAGGGTTTCCCTTCTAGATCGATGGTTCGCAGCTGAAGGTACCTCCACCTAGGCAAGATACAACCAGGAGACCATTCGTATCTAGAGAGGACAGAGATGAATTGAGGTGAAAGAAACTATGTTTTGATTGCCACACACCTTGGGTTCTAGGACATGATTGCAAGGGTAGAGGGAAGGCCCAATTCATAGAGGTATTTGAGGAGAGTGATGGTGATGAGGAGTTGGACACACAAGGATTAGAGGATGATGATGATGAGGCATTAGATAGTGCGGGTGTTGAGCAGGATAGTGAGACTTTTCCCCAGGAGACTATCGCCACTTTGTCTAGTACCCCGAGGTATAAGGCATTCAGAGTTAGGGGAGTTTTGCAGGGACAATGAGTAGTGGTACTCATTGATAGTGGGGCAACCCACAACTTTATTGATGCCTCATTGGTTGAGAGGTGAGGGTTACAGATAAAGGAGTTTGAGGGCTTCAACGTGGTTGTAGCCAATGGAGATTCTATGAGATGCACACGACGGGTTCCCCAATTGAGCATCACGATGGGTAACTATATAGTTACCGATGATTTCTATATTGTTGGTATTGGAGAGACCAACATAGTGCTTGGAGTACAGTGGCTCCATTCCCTTGGTGAGTTTCGGACTAACTTCAGACGATGGAGCTGAAGTTTAAGTCTGAAGGGAGGAATGTGATCTTGAGGGGCTTATCTTTAGAGGCACCCCGAGTTGTTACAGCCAAGAGGATCGAGAGGATTTATAGGCACAATGGGGTGGATTGGGCAGTACATTGTTTGGTTTCGACCAAGAAATCAGAGGATGGACAACAGGAGTATCATGTGGATATACAAGGCTTATTGGACAGACATAGTGTAGTTTTTGGTGACATACCTCCAGGCATACCTCTAGATAGGGGATTTGAGCATGTGATTGAGCTCGAGGATGCTAGACCGGTGGTTACTTCTCCTTACCGTCACCCCAAATGGTTTAAGGATGAGATCAAGAAGACTATACATGAGCTCATTGATATGGGGCATATTAGACCGAGTTCCAGCCCTTTTGCTTCTTCGGTGGTATTGGTGAAGAAGAAGGATGGGACCATGTGGATGTGTATAGACTATTGTGCCTTGAATAAGAAGACAATAAAGAACAAGTATCCAGTACCACACATTGATGAGTTGCTTGATGAGCTACATGGTGCAATCTATTTTTGAAAATAGATTTGCGATCTGGATATCATCAGATCAAAGTCAGGGAGCAGGATGTGCATAAGACAACTTTCAGATGCCATTACGGTCACTTTGAGTTCTTGGTGATGCCCTTCGGATTGTCTAATGCTCCAGCTACATTCCAGTCTTGCATGAATCATGTGTTCAACCGCCACCTGCGGAAGTTTGTATTGGTTTTCTTTGATGATATTTTAGTCTACAACAGGACTTGGGAGGACCATATCAGGCACCTTGGTGAGATATTGGGGATATTAGAAGCTAATTCGCTATATGCGAAAGCTTCTAAGTGTGAGTTTGGCATGACCAAACTTCTATACTTGGGATATGTGATTGGTGGGGGTACAGTGAAGGTGGATAGAGAGAAGATACGGGTAATTCTGGATTGGCCGCCACCTAGGACATTGACACATTTGAGAGGATTCGTGGGGTTGTGCACATACTACAGGAGGTTCGTGAAGAATTTCTCTCGGTTGACTGCTCCATTGACTGATTTGACCAAGAAGGGGGCTTTTGCTTGGTCAGAGGCAACACAAAAGGTTTTGATCACCTCAAGGAGGTGATGAGTTCATGTCCCATTCTCGCATTGCAGATTTCTCCGCCCATTCATTCTAGAGTGTGATGCATCAGGAGAGGGTGTTGGGGTAGTTCTCATGCAGGATAGGCATCCCATTGCCTATGAGAGTCAGAAATTGAAACCCGTGGAGAGAGGGTATTCAATTTATGACAAGGAGATGTTGGCCATTATGCATGCTTTGGCCAAATTCAGACAGTACCTTGTGGGCAACAAATTCGTGGTTCGTACGGATCACAACAGTTTGAGGTTCTTCTTGGGATAGAAGGAGCTCAACGATCACCAACAAAGATGGGTGAACAAGGTACAAACATATGACTTCGACATAGAGTACACTAGAGGTAAGAATAATATTGTTGCGTTGACGCTTTATCTAGGAGGCCTTACCTCACTTCTATGCTTAGTTCTATGTCTGAGATTTTAGTGGATTGGAAGGCTCATATACTTGTTGAGTATTCCAAAAATCAGTTTGCATGTGAGATCATGGATGGTATTATACAAGATGACCGATACAGAGTAGTGGATGATCTCATTTTCTACAAGGATAGGATTTTCCTTGTACCAGGATCCAAAATGAAGGAGAAGATCCTTCGAGTAGTACATGATACACCACTAGTTGGGCATCCTGGGTATTTCAAAACATACAGGTTTATCAGGGAGATATTTTCATGGAAGGGGATGAAGGATGATGTCCTTAATCATGTCAGAGAGTGTATGGTTTTCCAGCAAACCAAATCCAAGTAGTCTTTTCCAGCAGGATTACTTCAGCCTCTCCCCATTCCCGAACAGAAATGGGAAAGCATATCTATGGAATTTATCACAGGGCTTCCCTTGGTGCATGGGCATAGCTGCATTTATGTTGTAGTTGATCGGTTAACTAAGTATGCTCATTTCTTTTCCCTACCCAAGGGGCATGAGGTAGTGGATGTGGCTCGGATCTTCTATACAGGTATTTTTAGGCTACATGGGTTGCCTAAAAATATTGTCAGTGAGGACAGATCTTCATGAGCACCTTTTGGCAGGAGATCTTTAGACTAGTAGGTACGGAGTTGACTCCTAGCACTAGCTACCACCCACAGACAGATGGGCAGATGGAGATAGTCAATAAGTGGATAGAGGGCTACTTGCGGAGTTATGTGTCAGGACATCATGGGCATGGATTAGATGGTTACACATGGGTGAGTATTGCTACAATACCACCTATCAGATGAGCATAGGTATGACTCCTTTCCGAGCCTTGTATGGGTACGACGCTATGACATTTGTGGATTTGGTATTACCAGATAGCTGAGCTCCCAAAGCTTGAGATTGGTTACAGGAGAACCAGGATATTTTGAAGGCTCTCAGAGAGAACCTTTGAAGGCACATAATCAACAGAAGGTATATGTAGATCGGACACAAGATAGAGAGGTCTTTTGAGGTTGGGGATCTAGTATTCCTATGTTTGTAGCCATATAGGCAGTCCTCATTGAAGCAGAAGGGTGTAGAGAAATTGAAACCACGGTTTTATGGTCTCGTACCGGGTAGTTCATTGAGTTGGGGCAGTTGCATATGAGCTAGAGCTACTGGAGCACAGTAAGATACATAATGTCTTCCATGTTTCATGCCTTAAGAAGGCACTCGGGACAACATATTGTACCATCTACAGAGTTTCCGCCACTAGATGAGGAGGGGAAGTTGGTGTTAGAACCAGAATCCATTATTGAAGAGAGAGAGGGGGCTTAGGAGCAGAGTGATCACCGAGTATTTGGTGTGATGGAAGGGATTGCCACTTGAGGATGCTACTTGGGAGGGAGAGTAGATTTTGCAGCATCCTAATTTGCATTTGCTTGAGGACAAGCAAAATTTGGGAAGGGAGGACTGTAATGTCCCCTTTCCTACGCCAAAGGCCTAAGGCCAATTGAGTCCAAGCCTTGGTCATACCCAAGGGCTTTGGACTCTTGGGAGCTATTGGGTATGAATATCTAGTCCATTTTGTTATAATTCTTCATTGACATATGCAAAAGGTGTTTTGGAAGGACTAGATGTTATGTTTTGTCATTAGGAAGGGGCCACATGGTACTAATGTTCTAATTTTTCAGTTGGGGGTCACTTTTGGACCATGATGACTTAAAAAGGGAAAAGTAACTTAAGTTACTTTTATTTTATTGGCCCTTCCAAGGGAAAAATGTGACTAGGGTTTATTGGGGCTCTTTTGCCTTGGAGAAGTTATATAAGGAGTTGGGGGAGAAAGGAAAGACATTCTTGCATACCTAATTATCTCCTTTCATGTGCAACTGTTGTTTGCAAATCTATAGCTTGTGGAGTGAAATCCCACAGGAACCCTAGCTTCGGTGGTGAGAGATCCATCCCTAGCTAGCAGGGCATTCTTCGGTAGTGAAAGATCTACCCTAGCTTGTCATTTTGGAGTTATTTTTAGGGCTGATTTATAGAGATATTTTCAAAGTTTTAGAGATAGGGTTTTGAGGGTTTTGAGATAATTTGTGAAGATAATCAGTGGGTTTTCATATCAGACTTATGACAACAATAAAGAAAGGGTTTGACATCATTTCCTGAGGATTTCAAAGGGGTTTTGACCATCTACCAAAAAGGGTGACTTGTTTTGGAGATTGCAACCTTTATTTGGAGGGTTTCTCAGTTGGCCATTTTCAAATCTGAGGGTTGGAATATCATCTTCTATATTTGTAAATGTTATTTCCAAAGTTTCATAGTTTTTGCACTTGTATTCGGGAAGATATGAATTTTAGAAGTTTTCAGTTGTTTAGGGCACGTTGTAATTTTATGGCAGCGTTATATTGTCGAAAAATTCCAAAAATAGTTTTCTTATGTTCTTTATAATATTAAAAATCTCTCTTTAAAATTTTAAGTGATTTGAGTGGATATTTTGGGAGTTATTAATTTTCTTGATTCGCTGCCCTATTGGTAAAAATGCAAAAATCGGTATTTTATTTGGCTGCAAATTTTCAATATTTTGTGTTATTTAAGTGGTATCCCACAAGGGATGTTTGTGAGAAGTAAATGAAAGCACGATGTAAAGTATAAAGGAATGAGGTGCACCCTTTTTATAGTTTTCCTTTTGGGAGAAAGTTGTATTTTGGTGCATGCATGGGACTAAAAGCCCCAAATTAGATTAGAATTGTTAATCATGATTAGGCCTTGCTAATCATAATTAATGAATTACCAAGTGATTAAGAGGTGTGAAGCCTTAATCAGCTACTTAGAGTCAATTACGAGGCTAGGATAACATTTTGAATCTTTGAGATGTTGTGGAGGTGAATGGGGTGATTTTGAGTGGTTGGATGAGGGGTTTGAGTCAATACTAGGTATATTGACCAAACCAAGGGCAAAATAAGCTTAATTAGCTAATAAGTGCTAATTGTCTATTTTGAAGAGGATTTTGACTTATGATTCATTGTAAAGTGACATCTTGAATGCGAAAGGGGTTACACAATCAACAGAGTAGCGCCGTTAATTGGCTCAAAGGTAAGAAACATTAGTTAATTAGCAAAGATCACTAATTATAACGGAATTGTCAAGAATGAGAGTGATTTGTGTGCATTTTGGCAATAAGATTGCAAAAGTGTAATTTAGGTGTCTACAATATGTGATTATAAGTGTTCTAACCATTAGTGGAGTCATCCAAATTATTTGTAATAATGGAAAAGAACCAAATTAAGTGTACTCATTGGAAGCTAAATGTTGAATGAAATGAAGGAAAACATAAATTAGAAGATGGGATTATATGTCTACTTATTGAATGCTTGTTAAATAATGAAATATTATTATAATAAATGTGTAACCTTAGAAACGTTGTGTTGTGGAAGGTGCCTATTTGTGATGTTCTTAGTGTTTGTAATCGTTCGTTTGAGGAAGTATGACATTGTTGTGGATCTAATGTTTTCCTATTGTATAAGTGGGTGTATGTTGTATAAGTGTCACTTGTGATGTGGTTTTCCAGAGTAAGCCAATGCTCGTGATGCCCTTGTAAATTCTCACCTCTCATTAGGACATCATTGCTGCTCATTTGTTTGTAAAGGTTTATGTGAAAGTATTTTGGTGAATTGCTTTTATCTTATTGATCATGATGTTTGATTAGCATCTCGTGTTCTTGGCTTGGTACGATCTAGTTATCGTTCCTTTTATATAGACACCTAAAACGATTGCACAATTTTTATACTAAAATTACACTAATTATCCTCTTTCCCATCATTTCATTATAATTAGTGATTTCTCACTAATTAGCTAACATTCCCCTTTGTCTCGATCAATTAACAACACTTCGTTAATTAACTAGCTTTTCCTTCATCCTAGATGCCAATTAATGTCGCTTCGTTAGTTATAATCCTCTTTTAATTAATTAATTAACTATTATTAATTAATTAAGCCTTTTAATATTCTATTTAATCAATAAACCCTCTTATTGGTTAAATCCCCTTTCAAACCCTTCAAATTCTACTAATCTACAAATGACTTCGTAAGCTTAATTTGGCCTATTAATTAATCCTAGTTGATTAATTAAATCACCATAACTCCCATGAGTTGCTAATCACTAATTAATCTCTTCTAATCATACTTATCCCTTTCTAATTCTATATTCCCTTTATCCCACATTCACTAGGTTGCAAGCTTCTCCAAAATGGAAAGCTATATAAGAAACCTAGTACCTTCCTATAATTTTTACACCTTTACACACCATGTCCTTGTAAGACATTTGCACTTGATAAGAGCATTTTCATGTTATTGAAAGCTTTGTTCAAACCCCCTTTCTACTTGGAAAAGAGTAGTAAGAGAAGAACTAAAATGACAATCAAGCCATATTGGTGAGATCTCTTCCTCTTCCTTGGAGAAATCCTTTGATTGTGCATAGTTGCATTCGGCTCATAAAGGAAATATCTACAATCTAAAGCCCATCCAAACAATCAAAGGAAGGTTTGCAATTTATGTTTGATTTAATGTTGTATATAATAGTTTAATTTTTCCTTTCATGGATTTATCATGATGTATTAGTTTGAATTAACTAAGTTATGAATCTACTTGGTGTTATGTTCTTGCAATTAGCTTAGATTAGTTTAGCATGCATACAATATTTAATCCACGATGGATCAAGAAAGTCGCTACATATGTAATTGGAGTGAATACAACTCTAAGTTCTATCTAGGCTTTCTTCAAAGTGAACGTTCTATTTCGAACTTATGTTTTACAATCTCATCTTCTCTTCGCTATCATCTGTTTCAACTTTATAAACACACCGTCCTTTCCAAAATTTTGTGTGTTTAATCTCCGATGGATCAATAAAGTTGCTACATATGTAATTGGAGTGAATGCACCTATGTTTTCTATTTAGGATTTCTCTATTGAATGTTTTGTTTCAAACTTGGCGTGTTTTTGAAAATCATCTTCGGTTCCCTAACATATGTTCGATTCATAAACACACTATATTTTCCAAAAATCTATGTGTTTAGCTTCTCACATTGATCAAGAAAGTTTTTCTCGTTTGTAATTGGAGGGAATAAAACTCTATTTTCTATCTAGGATTTCTACAAAGTAAACATCATATTTCAGGCTTGGTGCATTTCATCTTTGGTTCTCTACCATCTATTCAAACTTCATAAACACACTACATATAGTGAAAATCATTGTGTTTAATCTCATGCATTGATCAAGAAATTTGCTACGCATATGTGATTGGAGTTAATACAACTCTATTTTCTATCCAAACTTTCTACACTAAACATTTTGTTTTAGACTTCGTATGCGTTTTCAAAATTCTTTTGGTTCCTTATCATTTGTTCAATTTCATAAACAATGTTGTATTTTAAAACTACACATTTGTGTTATTTATACTAAAACTATTTTATACTTATTTAATTATTTGTAATAAATATTTGTATCTATATATAAAAATGATGTTCATATTTTAAATGTGTAAGTCATGACAATTGTTTCAAATATTTACAAATATTTTACGGCTAAAATCAGGGAAAACGTCTAAACGGCCGTGAAATTTAAATCCTTGTTTTATTGTGGGATCACGTGGTCCGCTTGCCATGTAAAGGCAATGCATGATGTCAGAGTTTAGCAGATTATTTATGTTTTTCACCGCCAAATATTCCAAATTTCAGCGGCCCTTCGTTGGCAAATTTCCAAATTCCACTAATCATGCGATAATCATTTTGTTCCAAAATAATATAAAATATTTGACTTAACTTGCCATCCACGGTGTAAATTGTAATGATGAAAATAGGGATCATTCGAGTTGGCCATGCAATCAAATTATGAAATTATGCCAATTGAAATTGATTAATTGCTGGATTACCTGGAGATTGCTTTTGAATATTAAATTGGTCGGTGATGATAATGTTTGTGGGGCAACGCAACTTGCTGGTGGGAACTGGACAGAGGCTTCTCGAGTTTAAATTCATTTATAATGTTTCGTTGCAAGGGGACACATTCGTTTGCCTTAAGTAATCCTTATTTCCTATCATTTCGCGTGTTTTACTCAAACTAATTGATTTTCTGTATTTCTTACCTTACTTTTGATGCGCTCTGTGTGTCTTTCACTCTTTGGGCATTGTTAATTTTAAATTAAGTACCATCATCGAGCACAAGGTAAGATTCGCTTGCGCAGCCTATCAAAATCTCTCTTTTCCCCCAAAGTTGTTCACACTGCAGTAGCGCTTCCAAGTAATAAGAATCATCGACTCATGGTTTGGTGGGATTTTTTAGGTGGCTCTCCCCTCTCTGCATCTACCAAGCATATATTTTATACCTGTTCACTTGAGTTTAATAATGTCAATATAGTGTGCTATCTAAGGCTATAAGCAATAGAAAAATGAAGACTGGATTATCTTCCATCTTGTTTGGGCTATACATTGATAAACTAGAGGAGTGGATGGACAATGTTGGTGGAAAGGGCATTCATCTAACCATGTTGTAAAGTTACTTTTATATGCAAATGACCTTATCCTAATTGCAAAAACAACTCATAGCTTGAGAGACCATTTGAGGGCTCTAGAACTCTTTTGTCAAGAAGTGGGAATTCAAATAAACACTAGCAAAACCAAAATCATTATCTTCTCTCTGCAAAAAATAAGAAACAAATTGATTTCCTTTTCGAAGGAAGCCCATTCGAAATAGTGGATGAATACAAGTATCTTGGGATTGAATTTCACAACAAGCTTAGTTGGGAGACCTATAAGACAAAAGAATTCAAGGGGGATGGAAAGCCTTATACTCGCTACAAAACAGGTGCAGGAATGCAAAACTATGGGATTGGAAAACCAAGAGAACTTTATTTGGTCTACTTGTCATGCCAATGGTCCTATATGGATGTGAAGTTTGGGGCAACAATGTGTCCAACCTAAACTGGAGACAGATAGAGAGAATCCAAAAACATTTAATCACAAGCAACCTAAAAGTTAAAGCTTCAGTTCCATATGAAATCCTATTGGTTGAAACAAGGATTTTCTCGGGAAGCATCAACAATGACTCAAACATTAAGTTATTTAAAAAAGACACAAAGTATGGAGAATCACCGATGGCCCAAAATGGTAATAGAAGAAGAGCTAAACAGAAGAAACAACACATGGATGAAACAAAACAACAAATGGATGAGTAAATGGGACATCAACATACAAGAATGTCCAAACACCAAGGAAGAAATTAAAAAGTATGTGAGAGAGAAATTCAGGGCAGCCATGTGGACAAAACAAATAGGATGGAAGAAAGCATATTACATCAAAGAGTTTAACCCCATGTGGGACCACGATGAAAAGGCATACATGGGGTAGAAATTGATTGGAAAGCGAAGATGTTGATAGCTCAACTAAGGACCAACTCACACCATCTTAGGTGTGAAACCGACAGGTGGATAGTGCCTAAGGAGGCATGGGAAACAAGAACATGTTCATTTTGTGATGAGGGAGTAGTGGAGATAGAATGACATTACATCATGGAGTGTGCAACATATAATGACATTTGTATCAAGTACAAAGACAACCCGCATCTCTCAACTCTAAATCTTGTGCTTTAAAGCTTGATTGATTCTCTCAACTCCAAATCTTGTAAATAAGGGACAACAAAAGTCCGGATTTAGCAAGTAAATCAACATGATTGCAGCTTCCAAAGTGATGTCCATGGTTGGTAGGTGCGTAGCTTTTACAACCCTAACATACAAGTATTGCATCCGTTCAACCAGATCATAGGTTTTATTTATCTTGTCTCTATGCATCCCTATGCCTCCAAGATGAGGACTGGTCTCCTTTAAAGTGTAATCTTTTGGTTGAGAAGGTGTATTAAACATATGCACTACTTTGGCTTCAGACTTCTTTTGCTCAACTGGTTTGGAATCTTTCTTTGTTGTCTTCTGGTGGTGTTGGTAGTGCTTTGTTTCCATGTCTAATGAAGGTAAATTCTCTTAGTCTTTTCCACTTTAGAGAAACTACTCCCATTCTCTTCCATATAGTAGATCTTCAAGGCAATGTCTCCCTTGATGTGTGAGAAAATGCCTCTCTTTCAAAGTGGAAATTATTGAACAATTACCTCTTTTTGACTCACAATGCTACTTCCATACACCCCGACTCTTCCCAGGAAGTTCTTGATCTGAGTAGATTTATTTTCATGATAAACATATATGTCTACAGTTTGATTGGGAAGATTAGAAGGATCATGGATAGTAAATGTAAGATATTCATTCCAGACAAGACTTAGATCCTCGTCTTTAGTAATGTGTGAAACCTTTGATTTCCATAGTCAACCTTTACATAAGCACTTGCACGACCCCTGTCCATCCTTTGTCATCAAATTGTGAGCACTCATAATTTCTATTGCTAGCTTGAGTTTACTCATTGATCTCTGTTGTTATATCAGAACCACAAGCTTTATCCTCACTACTCCCTCTGTTAAGGAATGGTAAGGTAACAAGTCTGACTCAGAGCCTCCTTAGGTGACCTGTGCATGACATATTAATAAGTCTGATTTAGTTAACTGAAATGGTAAATCTAATGTCATGTTCTAATTACTAAATGCTACAAAATGACAAATATTTGTTCCATCCTTCTTAATAATATGTTTGCATTGAAATTCCATATTGGCACATAATGTCAAGCTTCCTTATACCCAAATGAATTAATATGATTCTACTTACCAAAGTGAAATCCTGACTTATATTATGAACTCGAGGATTGTAAATTGGACACAAATTTAGGCCTTTAGTAAGTAGATAAAGATATGTCAGTGGGGCTTTGTAAAGTATATAAAGTTATTTCGTGACATATTCATCTCCTTATCTACCTTTGAATGCAATTTTAATATCTTTGAGCAAGAGAAGGAATCAAGATTTCTAGATATCTCACATCTTATTCAATATGATTTTTGTAGCTATTTATCAATTGAGCACAAATTTAGATTACATATGTCCTATGTTTCAACAAATTTAAAGCTTGAATAATTATCTCAACTCCATATCTTGTAAATACGGGACAACAAAAGTCTAAATTTAGAAAGTAAATCAACATGATTGTAGCTTCCGGTGATGTTCATGGTTGGTAGGTCTCTAGCTTTTACAAACCTAACATACAAGTATTACATCCGTTTAATCAGATCATAGGTGTTATTTATCTTATCTTTATGCATCCCTATGCCTCCAAGATGAGGACTGGTCTCCTTCAAAGTGTAATGTTCTAGTTGAGAAGGTTTATTAAACATATCCACTACTTTCGCTTCAAGCTTCTTCTCCTCAAGTTGGTTTAGAATCATGCTTTATAGGATCCTCAAGATGATATGATGAAGAAGAAGGAATGGAAGAAGATGAAGAATCATGAAGAGTGAAACGCTCATCAAACTGAACATGTGTTCGAAAAAGAACATGTGTATCAGGATCTAAAAGATGATAAGTTCTCATGTCCTCACAATACCCTACAAAGATCAAGGGTTTACTCTTCTTATCCAAAGCTTTCATTTTCTTCTTTGGCACAAAGGCCCAAGCATGGCTCACAAAGACTCAAAAAAATGAGACATCTGGCTTAGTGTTGGACCAAGCTTCCTTTAGAGTCAAATGTTCAAGTGCTTTATGTGGTGTGTTATTATGAATATAGTTAGCACAATTAACTCATACTTGCCCTAATAGATAGGAGGTATATCTCTAGAATGCATCATAGAGTTAGCCATTTTCTTAAAAGTTATATTCTTCCTTTCTGCTAAGCCATTTTGTTGTGGAGTATGAGGAACATAATGTTGGTGAATAATACCTTGAGTTGCCAAAAAGTCAGAAAACTCATTGCTGAAGTACTCCCCCCATTATTAGTATGAAGGTTCTTTATGCTACTAGAAGATTGTTTCTCGACCAAAGCCTTGAAGACTTTGAAGTGTGAAAAAAATCACTTTTGTACTTGAGAAAATAAACCCAAGTACGCCTCGAGAAATTATCAATAAATGTAAGTGCATACTTAGCTCCATTGAAATATGGGGTAGGAAAAACCATCAAGTCACTATACACAAGCTCAAGTGGTGAAGAAGCTCTCTTAGAAAAATTCTTAGGAAAAGGATCTTGGTGTTGTTTCCCTAATGCACAACCATGACAAACTCCCTTAAGACAAGAAACTCTAGGAAGACCATCTACCATACCATGAGTGCTCAACTCCTTCAAATATCTATAATTGAGATGTCCAAATCTTTCATGCCAAAGCTTATTCTACGAATCTACGCATAAGAAACCAATCGTCCCTATAGAAGAAGTGTCATCAAAACCCTCAAAGTGATATAGTCTAGAACTATGATCAACAATACCCTAAGCAAAAAGTGAATAAGGCTCCAACAAAGTTCTTACTTCTACCCCATGTGGTGTAAAAGTCATTGTTTTCCCTTGACTAGAATGACAAATTTGATATACAAAAAGAAAATTTGTAGTGATGTTAGGAACATATAGTGCATCTTGGATATTGCCACCATCAAGTTGTATATCACCTTTTCCCTCAACAGAAAGAAAGGAAGAATCTCCAACCTCAATTTTGGAAGTAGAACTCAAACCTAGAGAAAAAAAAGACTCCTTGGAAGAAGTCATGTGATGAGAAGCACCAGAATCTATAACCTAATTGTCTGCAAGTGGTGACTAAGATCTTCCAACAACATTAAGTGCTTTTCCATGTTGATTAGAAAGAGGTGGAGTGGAGATAGAAATTTTTTGTTTCTTGACTGCATCCTCTAAGGCTTGCATTCACTTATAACACCTATGTTCTTCATGATTACTACCCCCACAAAAAGAGCATGAACGACTAGACTTATTCTTGGATTTAGAAGACTCATTGGGTTTTGAGTTGTTTTCTTTGGGTTTAGGAGCATTTTGAGATGGAGAAGGTGTGGATTTGGTTTTACTTGTTTGGTTTTCCTTGCCCTTAAGATTAGATGCAACTAATACATTTTGAGAGGTGGAAGACTCAAGGTGAGACAATTTGGATTCTTCCCTAGTAAGTCTTTCACAAAATGTTTCTAAGTTAGGCATTTTGAATGTGTCACCTAAGACATCCATGCTAGAGGAAAAGGTAGAAGCAAAAATTTGGAATGGTCCTCTCAACTTGGATAGAATCAAGTAAACACACTCTTCATCTTTCTTATCTCTTCCACTCCCCTTCAATTGTGTCAAAAATACTTGAACTTGGTAAGATAGTCTATAATTGTTAGAAAATCTTTAGGATTAAGAGAGGTGATCTCAATTTCAAGTTTCATGGCTCTCATATGATCCACCTTACCAAATAAATCCTCCAATTTCTCCCATATTTTGAAAGGAGAGTCACACTTTTCCAAATGAAATAAAAAACTGTCACTTACATAAGTTCCTATTAAACCCATACACTCATCAAATTTTCACTGGTACTGAAATTTCTCATATTCTCTAGTGAACACTGGTTGTTCTGAAGAAGTTAAAGCCCATAATCCTTTCCGCTTAATTATTGTTTCCATTCTTGGTTTTCATGTGTGGTAATTATGTGTTGTTAATGTCTCAACATGATCTAATGCAGAAATAGATGTCATCCTAAGAAAATCACCAAAAAGAAATGCAAGAACCAAGCAATGCAACAAGACCCCCAAACAATGCAACAAGAGCCCCCCAAGATTTTGGCACTTTATAATGAGTGCGTGTTACAATATGACACTTTATAATTATAGTGAAATTCTCAAAATAAATATTTCCAATAGAAGGAGCACAGAAAAAAAAGTACTTTTACAAAAAATGGCACTCAAAACCGAGTTACCGATCAAAAGTTACAAGCTTTTCAATATTGTGCTCTACTAGTTATTTTAGTTGTCACTAAAATAGAATAAAATTCTCTTGCCTTCACCACACAAATAAAATGAAAGGGGCTGGAGTTAAGCACCTACTAGTAGGAATCATAAGTTTTAAGCCCTCATATGACCATACCATATGACCAAGGGCTAAGAATTTTAAAGTCACATTAGAAAATCATGATAGCCAGTGACCTTGTGGACCCAAAATAGTAATTTGTGGATTTTTCTGAAATAGCAAAATGCCAATACATGTGGACCCTTGCCAAAAGAGGAAAGAAACTTGAAACATCTTTTTAAAAAAATTCCTCTTGTGTGCCGACCAAGAATGCTACACTCATAGAAACACAAACCTAGATTCGATCTCAAAAAACCCAAAAATGATTTTCTTTGGTTTTCCTTCACAACCGATTTTACAATCGATCTTTGAGTTTTGCCACCTCCGAGGATCCAATGGAAGCCATTGCTTTTTTACATAAAATGCATGTGGCAACAAAATATGAGCAAATCTAGAAATATATGAATACATAAATAATTTATTTACAAAATAAAACTTCTGACGGATGTCAACAACAATCTCCTACTCGATACCATAAAAGGACGATAACAAGATCGTACTCAAGCCAAGAAACACATGCTAATCAAACACCACGATCAATAAGATGAAAGAAATTCATCGAATAATTTTACATAAACCTTCACAAACAAATGAGCAGCAATATCATATATTATTATGGAACTCAATGAAATACAATATCAATGGGCCTTGCTTATATAGGCAAGGAATAACAATCTAAGAACTAGTCAAGGTCGTAGATCAAGCCATAAATCATGGAAAGAACTAGTCATCAAAGAACTAGTTAAGTCCATAGATTTATGAGAGAACTAGACATCAAGGATCTAGTCAATACCATAGATCAAGGAAAGAACTAGTCAATACCATAGATCAAGGAAAGAACTATACCTAATAACTAGATAATATCCCCCTAATATCTAAATAAATAAAAGGAAATATCCACACACATAAGTGGGTGAGGATAAATACAATAAAGGTAAATAAAGTACCTAGAGTGAACATGAGCTAAGGTAAATACCTACTCTAACAAGGACTGGTCTCCTTCAAAGTGTAATCTTCTAGTTGAGAAGGTGTATTAAACATATGCACTACTTTCACTTCAAGTTTCTTCTCCTCGGTTGGTTTAGAATCATGCTTTGTTGTCTTCGGTGGTGTTGGTAGTGCTTTGTTTCCATGTCCAATGAAGGTAAATTATATTCCTTAGTCTTTTCCACTTTAGATAAACTATTCTCATTCTCTTCCATATAGTAGATCTTCAAGGCAATGTCTCCCTTGATGTGTGAGAAAATGCCTCTCTTTTCCAGTTGAAAATATTGAACAATTGCCTCTTTTTGACTCACAATGCTACTTCCATACACCCCGACTCTTCCCAGAGAAGTTCTTGATCTGAGTAGATTTATTTTCATGGTAAACATATATGTCTACCGTTTGATTGGGAAGATTAGAAGGATCTGGGATAGTAAATGTAAGATTTTCATTCCAGACATGACTTAGATCCTTGTATTTAGTAAAGTGTGAAACCTTTGATTGTCATAGTCAACCTCTACATAAGCATTTTTCGATTCATGTCCATCCTTTGGCATCAAATTGTGAGCACTCATAATTTCTACTTCTAGCTTGATTTTACTCATTGGGAAAGTGCACCAAGTTGGGGGGCCAAAAGGGGGTCTTAAGTGGACACATTTTTCTGAAAAAAAAACTTCAACTCGTACGAGTTGTTCGAAATAGTTACACTCAAAATTGGAAGATGTTGAAATATGAATCATATCATTTTGAGTCTAGTTTTTAAGCTACTAAATTTTATTGAAAACAGATAAGTTTAAGTGGGTCAAACAACTAAAATACCAACAAATGCTCATGTTTTTGTTAAAAAACATAATAGAGTGACTTTCGTGCCCCCCACCATTTTTTGAGCACCATTTAGTATTTTTGAAAACCCTTTAGTAGAAAGATAGCTAGGAGCATCTAGTTTGAGCTCCATTTTTAAAGATTTTTTTAGTGAATATTTTTTTATTTATGACTTTTCTAGTACAGAAATTTTATGTTTTGAAAAATAATGGAGCTCGACCGTGCCCCCAACTACCTCACAAAATATCAAAATTAGATTTTTTTGAATATGTATAGAATTATGCCTAGTTTGGGCTAGTATATTTTTTTAAAAATTTCGATCACCCAAAAAAAAAGATACACCATGAAAGATAGACATATTTACACTTCAAAAATAGCTATAAAAAAGGAATAGTTAGAAAATAAATAATATGGAAACCTTATATTAGTCAAAAAAATTTGAAAATTTATATTTTTAGAAAGAAGAGACTCTGCTCTACGTCGTGGTATAATTTTTTAAAAATGGATCGATTGTTTTATTTTGATTTATCATAGAGGAAGTGACATTTTTACATTTTCTTGTAAAAACATGTTGTTTGTTGTGTTTCAGCAAGTCCATGCCTCAGGCTTGGGGATCCAAACCAGATCCCAAGCCTTGAGGCATGGCTTGGGAAAAGAGAAAATGCAAAATGTGTACGCATTACATAAAATGCGTACGTGTTACATAACGCGTACGCGTTTTGTGTAGTATAAACATCATACATGCTTTGACATGCTTCTATTTGCATAAATTATTATTTATTATACTTTAAATTTATTTATGTGAATATAAGAAATTAGGGTCACTATGGACCTTATGGAATTAGTCTCACATCTCCACGAGTCATGGTTTACGAGATAGTTTTTTAAATTATAATCTGGTCAGTACATAGGTAATTTTTTAGATTTCAACATTCAGCCTAAATATTTTAGCGTTTAACTTCTACAATCAAAACCCTAAACCATAGGCCATAAACATAAACACTAAACTATAAACCTTGAGCCCTAAACCCTAAATCCTAAACCTTTAACCATGATCCCTAGACCCTAAAACCTAAACCCTAAACCCTAACCCCTAAACATTCAGCCCTTACCCGTGAGCCCTAAACCCTGAGCCTTAAGCCCTAAACCCTAATCCATAAGCCCTAAACCCTAAACCCTAAACCCTAAACCATGAACCATGAGCCCTAAATGCTAAACCCTAAACCCTGAACCATAAAAACTAAATCCTAAACCCTAAACCCTAAACCCCAAACCATATTTCATCAATATTTCCTAGTCTCGTGCCTAGAACCATCATTGAGTCTGCTTATAAAACTACCTTGTTTATGAGATGTGGGACAAGTAACTAAATGGACATAACATCTACCTTGTGCCTTATAATGCATATATTACACATCTCTTCCAAACTTGTTTCTCCCCACATATACTTGCGCTCTTGAATGTAAATTTATTCACACTCTGAAACAAATTTCACATTTCTCATATTTCCATGTATGGTATCATGCAAGCTAGGATGACCCATTGGAAGCTGGAAAAAATAACCATCACAACAAAAAAATTAATCTTAAAGGAAACAAAAGAAACATAGAGAATATATCAATGTAGAGGTGTAGGATCATAATTGAATTTCCTGTAGTATCCTCTCCTCCAGAGAAAGATAAAGTTCAAGTGTTCTATTGGAATGGATAGTAAATTTGACATAACTTCCTAAAGTGTTCAAAATAAGCATAGAAACAGGGGAATGGCTAAGAACACTAAGGGGTTATCAATCGCCTAGTAAATATTTCTTGTTTAGTTCTAAATGGGAGTTACGCCCACGACTTAGTGACCTTCCATTCATTGATAATTCCTTATATGATAAACCCATGGATGTTTTCAAAATCCCCTGAACAAAAAGATAGGGGTAGTCATCAATCCTAGTGAAGGGTGTGATGTGATTTCCAAGCAACTTGAAATTCATATAGATTTAGAGGTCATAACATGAATTTTCAAATATCTCTATCATTATAAATGGAAGCCAAGTAACAGTGTCTCCCTGTACATCCAAGGATTGAGGACTATTGGGGTCTTTGGAAGGATTGGACAATCAGGAATATGACATTTCCCTCCTTTAAAATATCAACAAATGAAAAACATCAAATTTTGATGACTCTCTTTGAATGTTCTACCTACAAATTCGATGAACCCTGAACTCTGTGACCTAAACCCTTAACCCTCAACCATGAGACCTAAACCCTAAACCCTAAAAAAAAAATAATAAATCCTAAACCCTAAACACTAAATACTAAACCCTAAAACCTAAACCCTAAAACTATAACCCTAAACCCTTGACCCTGGACCCTAAACCCTGAGCCCTAAGCCCTAAACCGTAAATACTAAATCTAGAGCCTCGAGCTTTAACCCCCAAACCTTAAACCAGTAACTTTGAACCCCGAACCTTAAGCCATAACCCATGAACCATGAACCCTAAATCCTAATCCCTAAACCATAAACCCTAAACCTTAAGCCTTGAACCCTACTCCCTAATCATTGAGCCCTAAACCCTAAACCTTAAACCCCAAGCCATAAACCCTAAATCTAGAGCCCCGATCTCTAACCCCTAAACCTTAAACCAATAAGTAACCCTTAAAACTTAAACTCGTAACTCTGAACCCCAAACCCTGAGTCGTAAACCTTAAACCATGCACCCTAACCCCTAAACCATGAGCCTTGAGCCTTGAGCCCTAAACCATAAACCCTAAACCTTAAGGCCTAAATGTTAAATCCTAAAGGTCCTTAAACCCTAAACCCTAAAAATAAATCATAAACCCTAAACCCTGAACTCTATGACCTAAACCCTTAACCCTAAAACCTAAACCCTAAACCTCGAGCCTTAAACCCTAAACCCTGAACCCTTTGCCCTAAACCTTAAACCCTAACCTTTAAACCTTAAACCCTAACTCCTAAACCCTAAACTGTAAACCCTAAATCCTCAACCCTAAACCTTAAACCCTAATCCCTAAACCCTAAACCCTATACCATAAACCCTAAGCCCTAAACCCTAAACTCTAAGCCCTAAATCCTAAACCCTAAACCCTAAACCCTAAAACCTAAACCCTGACCCCTAAACCCTAAACCTTGAGCCCTAAACCCTAAACCCTAAGCCCTGAACCCTAGGCCCTAAGCCATAAGCCCTAAGCCAAAACCCTAAACCTTGAACCCTTAAACATAAACCCTCACCCTAAACCCTAAAAACTAAACCCTGAGCCCTAAACCCTGAACCCTCAACTCTCAACCCTAAACCCTAAACCCTCAACCCTGATCCCTAAACCCTAAACCCTAAACCCTTTCTCTCAGACCTATGAACCCTGACCTTTAAACCTTAAACCCTAACTCCTAAACCCTGAACGTAAACCCTAAATCCTCAACCCTAAACATCAAACCCTAAACTATAAACCCTAAATCCTCAACCCTAAACACTAAAAACTAAACCCTGAACCCTAAACCCTGAACCCTCAACTCTCAACCCTAAACCCTAAACCCTCAACCCTGATCCCTAAACCCTAAACCCTGAACCTTGAGCCATAAACCCTAAACCCTCAACCTTGACCCCTAAACCCTAAACCTTGAGCCCTAAACCATAAACCCTCAACCCTTAACCCTGAACCATAAACCCAAAACTCTAAACCATAAACCTAAACCATGAACCCCTTAGCCCTAAACCCTAAACCCCAGCCCTAAACCCTAAACCCTAAACCCTCACCCAAAGGAAAGTCCTAAAAAGATCATTCAACGTGTTTCAATGTGTAGGGAATAGTGTTTAAGGTGATTGATCAACTCATTTAGTTTTTATGAGAGACTACTTCCTTTGAAGGCCTAAAAAGGTATTTTTGGCCATTTTGTAGTTAATTGAACACCCTTCAAAACAAGCTAAAATGAGCTAGTCATGTCACCGAGTTATCAAGGACCATTATTTGTGAAGTATTAAGGCATTGTTTGTCTCCATAAGAGACATATGAGCAAAAGCATGTATGATAATCATGAATTTGATTCCATGAAAGGATGCTTTTAGAGCTAGGAAAGGTGAGGGGATGATCTTTATATGGAGCACCATGTTTCTAAGAATGAGCAATCATCTGAGTTCACTTGATGCAATTCACTTAGTACTATTTGTAACAAATCATTCAACACCTAGTAGTGTTATCACACCTTAAGGAGGAGGCACATTACAATCACCTCATTTTGGCCATAGGATAGGAATCCCATTCAGGAACAATCCTCTATCTACAAAGTGAGGATCTCTTTTTAGTAAGAAGTAGACAAACATCATAAAGTTAATTCATGGTCACTAAAGTGAATTATGGATCAAATTTAAAAATTAGTACCAATTCAAGCAGTGGTAGGGCCAAAATCCATTTTAGAAGGTCAAAAACCTAAAAATGACTATATGCTTTCCCAAAACAAAGACCAACTACAATATATATGCCTTGAAAGTTTTAGGTCGTTTGCTGAAATCTTAAAAATGAGTAAGTATTGACCAAATTAGATTTTGAAAAACTATCTTCTAGATTATAACTGTTGGAGCTACGAGACCACTTCTATAAGGTGCAGAGTGACCCTAATTTCTTATATTTACTAAAATAAATTTAAAGTATAAGAATAATAAAAGTATAAGAAATAATATAAAGTATAAGTTATAATGCGTTGACTTGTTTGAAATGCATACACGTTATAATGCATATGCGTTATAGGTTCGGTGATTCCCGAGCCAAACAAATTAAAACACGTAGGCGTTTTACTTTTTTCGATTCTTGTCCACTTTTTCCCCCAACTTCGTGCACTTACCCCATTGTTCTTTGTTGTTATATCAGAACCACAAGCTTTATCCTCACTACTCCCTCTGTTAATGAATGATAGGTAAGGTAACAAGTTTGACTCGGAGCCTGCTTAGGTGACTTGTGCATGACATATTCATAAGTCTGATTTAGTTAACTCAAATGCCAAATCTAATGTCATGTTCTAATTACTAAATGCTACAAAATGACAAATATTTGTTCCATCCACCTTAATAATATGTTTGCATTGAAATTCCATAATGACATAGAATGTTAAGCTTCCTTATACCCAAATGAACTAATATGATTCTACTTACCAAAGTGAAATTCGACTTATACTCGAACTTCGAGGGTAAATTAGACACAAATTTGGGCCTTTAGTAAGTAGATAAAGATATGTCAGTGGGGCTTTGTAAAGTATATAAAGTTATTTATGTTACATATTCATCTCCTTATCTACCTTTGAAGGTAGCTTTAACATATCCAAGCAAGAGCAGAATCGAGATTTCTAGATATCTCACATCTTCTTCAATATCATTTTGTAAAGTTGTTTATCAACTGAGCACAGATTTAGATTGCATATGTCCTCTGTTTTCAACAGATTTAAAGCTTGACTGATTCTCTCAACTCCAAATCTTGTAAATAGGGGACAACAAAAGTCTGGATTTAGGAAGTAAATTAGCATATATCTATAACATATTCATCTTAATCTTTACTTCTGCCCTAAAATCAAAGGCTATAGCTTTAAACAAAGATTACAAATCAGGTCAATATATCTAGAATTTTCAACTAGGAACATTTTCAATACTTATTTTCTCTGTTGGAGAAACTAAAGTAGAACATTTTCTGTTTCCATGAAATGAAAATGGTCGCCAAAGCCTCGAACACACATAATTGTCTATTAGTAAAGTAAAGAATCAAGCTTATAGTTCCCTGTGTTGGACATCACAACATTTTGAATTTTCTCATTTTAATAATTTGTCCACCAACCAAAAAAAACACACAAATACAAAAAACATGTCAATCTAGAACTTACAAAGTGGTATTACATGAATACATCGATTAGCCCATTTTCAAAGCAATTAGAAACCTTTTAGTTAACACCCAATTCCTATAGTCAATGGTAGCTTCTACAATTAATAAAATTGCTCAACATTACTGATATCTTTTATGTCTTCCACGAGTCCCTCCACTAAAAACTATAGAAAATAAACATCCAAATAAATACAGATAATCCAAATAGTTAATATTCCTTCCCCATTGAACAGATCTTTGTACCCATTTTCCAAAACTCTCACCGCCCACAAACAAAATCCTAGAGAAACAAAAAACCATAGTTCAATCCATAAACTCTTTCAAAACAACCATATAAACTGCATAACCTTCATTTCAAAGAAAAAGTTGCAACATTACAAATTTTGAGTTTTAACACCAAGCTCAGAAATCCACCAACCCAGGCGGATGAGACAACACTTCCAGCTGGATACACCACTCCACCACTAAACCCCTTCCTTTGGTTTCCTCCAAGAATCCCGCAGGCAGAACTTCCCCAATGTGAGCGTGTCCGGGAGGGGGCCGGATGACCCACACGAAGCCCCCCGCCCATTGTTTTGGATCCCCACAACAAACTCTTGAATTTGGTGGGGGCTTACGACCGCGATGCTGCCAAATGATATGTATACCACCGACAACGACGCTTGCTTCTCCACCATTCCATACAATCCACCGCTTCCCAGTGGATTTGCTCCCACATGCGTGTCCTCTGGATTGCGTCCGTCAAGAAACGTAGAGGGAATGGAAGGGTTGATGAAGAAGAAAACAACACTCCTCCCTCTAATAGAATCGATTGTTTGATGCTCCAGTTAGTAGAATGTATTGACAATCACCCAGAAGCGGTCCTTACGCTCTCAAACTAGCGGAGATAATAGTTGAGCAAGCAGTTGTATCTCTGAATGCCGAAGGAAATTCCCACAATTTCATCTCGGGAAGGGCAAGAATTGTTACGCTTTCGGGTATTCTGCTCGAATCCCACAACCCCTCTTCTACTATTACTTTTGCGGTTGGAGGAACCATGTTGATTGGGAATACGCCCGCATGCCGTGTAACCTTTGCACCATGAACGTGTCTCTCACATCCATGTAAGCATTCACATGCAGCCATGTCACATCCGTTCTCGATCCCCGACTCGTCGAGCTCAAACACCTTCTATGGCGATACACCACCAAACCGCCCACGCCGATATACACAGAGTATAGGGGGATGATTGAAGATATCTCCCCCGCCAAGCGAACAAAGCGATCTGAGCTCTCCTACGCCCTGAGTTAAGCAAGTGAACAATGCGAAAGACAGTTATTGCGAATGACAGTGAATGCTATGCATGCGAAATGGTGCAAAGCAGGTGAATATCCAGGTATGCCCGTGGAGGAGGCAATCTGGTAATGCTATTAGAACTCAGAGGACTTGCGTTGGATTGAGCGTGAGGATCGTGCTTGGTTCCGACTTCTGTCAGCAGAGCAGTGTGCAGCAGGCAGTGGGTCAACCGACTTGAGATCAGTGGATCTTGAGCGTATCTTCAGATTTGGGGCTACAGAGGGCCCTGGGTCACTTAATATCAGTGGTGGCTTGGTGAACCATCACTTTGCAGAGTCAGAACAGGCACAGGAATCAGGTTGCGGCCTGAGGAAAATAGTTAAGCGCGCCCGGGCTAGAGTAGCACTGGGATGGGTGACCTCCCGGGAAGTTCCCGGTTTCGGCTCCCAAAGTTGCAGAGTTAGTGCAACGCGCGATTCAGTGGCACCAGGACCGTGCAGAGGTCCATTTGTACATCGTTGGGCATTTTCGGCTGAGACCGACCCAACTCCTTTGTAAATACTCTTGGCTTGTGAAGCCTTTGTAATCCAGCTCGTGGAGCACCCTTTTGTAATTAATACAGAGCTCTGTTTTCTCAATCTTGGTTGGCATTAATATTTATGGTGCATGCATTATTTGGTTTGCAAATGAGCTAACTCGTGCAGGTCCTCGCTGGAAAGGAAGAAGGCGTAGTCTGCGAATCCTCACGGATCGTCGCAGTGCCGCATGGGCTAAGGAGTGAAATCCCTGAACCCGTGACAGCTGGTATCAGAGCTTGACCCACGAGTTTAGCCTTGCATTACCACCACCAAGAGCAAGAGCTTGTATTCTGTCCAGTATAGTTTTGCAGTAAGATATCTCATCCAAGATGGCTGACAGTGATAATGAAAGCCAGGGAGGTGAACAGGGTGAGACAAGGATACGCACCAGGGCAATTGCCATGGATGCAGCAGCGCGAGTTACAAAGTTAGAAGATACTGCTCCGGGGCCCAGGATCAGTAATTTGGAAGCAGAGTTGTTCGAGATGAGAGATCAACTCTTGGAGAGCATCGCCAATCAGAAAAGACTAAGCGATGATCTCGCTCTTGTGAAGAGCATCCTTGCTGCGAGTGGACACAGAAGTTCTTAGCAAAACTAAAGGTTCGCGAACCGGAACCTTACGATGGACAGCGTGACGATAAAATTTTGGAAAATTACTTTTGGGACGTGGAAGAGTATTTATCCAACATGACAGGTCTCAATGATGAGGCCCAGGTCAGAACTGCCGCCACATACCTCACAGGTAGTGCGAAGCTATGGTGGCGAACTCGTGCCGAGGACAAGAAGGCAGGCCGAGTTGTAACACAGATTGACACATGGGATGAGCTGAAGGCAGCTTTGCGTGACCAGTTCCGTCCGGGGAACTCGGCGTGGGTGGCGAGATTGAAACTTATGGATCTAAAGCAGTCAGGTAAAGTCAGGGACTACATCAAGTCTTTTCAGGCGTTGATGTTGGAAATCAAGGATATGTCCGATGCAGACCGCTTGTTCCAGTTTATGAAAGGCCTACAGCAGTGGGCCCAAACAGAGCTGCGTAGACAGAATGTGCAGACATTGTCAGCAGCCATAGCCGCCGCAGACCGCTTGCTTGATTACAGGTCAGAGGGCCCAAGCAAGGCAGGTGATGAGCAAAGCAGAGGTAGGTCAAGAGCGCAACAGACTCAGAGTAGGGGGTCTTCAAGGGGGTCGCGTTCCAAGTCCGCCTCCAGGAACTCCAGCAGATCAAATGATAGAGGTAAAGGGAGCTCCTCTTCAGGCTCAAGTAAGTGGAGTGTCAAGTCACAGAACTCAGTAAAGGGGCCAGTGCGGAATCCGCCCCCTGAACCGACAGCAGAGAAGTCGGTCATCATCTGTTATGTTTGTGGGAAAAATCACAGGGCATTCAATTGTCCGGAACGACAGAGAGTGAGTTCTATAGACGGAGAAGTATCAGAAAGGTCTGTCCCCTCTCAAGAGTTGGGAGCAAGCAGACTGCTCAACGCTCTAGACGAGGTTGAGGAAATGCCAGCTACTGCCGTGAATAACAACAGGTTGATGTTCGTGGAAGCCACTCATGGTGGAAGAATAACTACAGCATTGGTGGACACAGGAGCCACTCATAATTACATTACACCGCAGAGGGCAGATAAAATTGGTCTCAAGTACGAGAAGACGACGGGACTATTCAAAACCATCAACTCACCCTCCAGGAAGATTTCAGGCGTAGCTCGAGGAGTTGCGTTACAGGTTGGAGAGTGGCACGGCAGTGTAGATCTCCATGTCATCGAGATGGATGACTTTGAGATGATCCTTGGACAGCATTTTGTGCGTCAGGCTAAGGTAGCAGTGATTCCACATCTGGACTGCTTGGTACTCATGGATTGCAAGCAGCCATGTATGGTAAAGGTCGTTGAGAAACGGCAGTCGGCGAAAACACAGCGAGTGCAGTTTGCATCCGCGGCAAGCATGACAAAGGCAGCTAAGAAAGGCAAAGAGCCAATGTATCTGGCTGCACTCCTTGGAGGTTGGGACGAAGATGAGGGAATGCGCACCCCCATCCCATCCGCAGTGGAGAACGTCATTAAGGAATTTGAAGATCGCATGCCGAAGACCTTACCACCGGAGCTACCACAGAGAAGGGCGATTGACCATCAAATTGAGCTTGAGCCCGGGGCGAGGCCTCCAGCCCGAGCACCATACAGGTTATCCGGCCCGGAAATGATAGAATTAAAGAGACAGCTTGGCGAGTTAGTGTCAGCTGGCTACATCAGACCATCAAGGTCACCTTATGGCGCACCAGTGTTGTTCCAGAAGAAAAAGGATGGAGAGCTTCGGCTATGTGTTGATTACCGAGCTCTTAACAGGTTGACAAGGAAAAACAGGTATCCGGTTCCCTTGATAGCAGATTGCTTCGACCGCCTAGCAGGGGCGCGTTACTTTTCCAAGTTGGACTTGAAACAGGGATATTACCAAGTCCGCATAGCAGAAGGTGATGAAGAGAAGACCGCCTGTGTGACCAGGTATGGGTCGTATGAGTTCATGGTGATGCCGTTCGGCCTTTGCAACGCCCCGGCCACCTTTTGTACTCTAATGAACGACGTGTTCCGTCCATTGCTGGATAAGTCAGTGGTAGTGTACCTGGATGACATCTTAGTATACAGCAAGACTCTGGAGGATCACAAGGTTCACCTTGCAGAAGTGTTCGAGCGGTTGCGAGAGCACAATCTCTATGTGAAAAAGGAAAAGTGCCAGTTTGCTCAGGAAGAGGTGAATTTCCTCGGGCACATCGTCGGAAAGGGACTGATCAAACCGGATCCTCAGAAGCTCAAGGCCATAGAGGATTGGGAACCTCCAAGTAACGTCCACGAGGTGAGACAGTTTATGGGCCTAGCGACATATTACAGAAGGTTTGTGCAGGGTTTTTCAAAGCTGGCTACCCCGCTTACAGATCTACTCAAAAAGGGCAGAAAGTGGCGCTGGATGGAGAAACAGCAGCAAGCATTTGAGCTGTTGAAGCAGAAGCTCACATCGCAGCCTGTCCTTGCGCTTCCAGACTATGGGAAGCCATTCGAGGTGCAGACAGATGCATCTGACTATGCCATTGGGGGCGTCCTTATGCAGGAGGGCCACCCCGTAGCCTTTGAATCGCGGAAGTTGAATGACAGGGAACGGAATTACCCTGTGCACGAAAAAGAGATGACTGCTATAGTGCATTGCTTGAGAAGCTGGAGACACTATTTGTTGGGAGCACCGTTTGTTGTGAAAACGGATAACATCTCATCTACATACTTCAAGACGCAGGCGAAGCTTACCCCTAAGCAGGCTAGATGGCAGAATTCCTTGCTGAGTTTGATTTTGAAATCACTTACAATCCCGGTAAGAAGAACGTCGTTGCAGACGCACTCAGCAGAAAAGCACAACTTGCAGCCGTGACTGAGAGTCCCGCTTCTATGCACAGTGAGAGCAGAGTGCTTCTCGCAGAAGCGATGGTGGAGCAGATCAAGGAAGGTTTGACACAGGATCCCCAGGCAGCAGAGTTGGTCAAGCAGGTCCGAGAGAACAGGACCCGGAAATTTTCGATCCGCGATGGACTGTTGGTTTTTACACAGGGTCGAATCTACATTCCCAAGTGGGGGAAGTTGCGGAGGGAGTTATTGCATGAGTGCCATGACTCCGTGTGGGCTGGACACCCAGGGCAGAAGAGAACACTAGCACTTATAGAGAGAGGTTTCTACTGGCCAAAAATGAGGGAGGACGCCGACGAGTACGTCCGTTCTTGCCTTATCTGCCAGCAAGACAAACCCGTATATAAAGCTCCAGCAGGGACGCTACAACCATTGCCAATTCCAATCAGACCGTGGGTAAGCGTGAGTTTGGATTTCATCACTCAGTTACCAGAATCGGATGGAAAGACTAGTATAATGGTGGTTGTCGACAGGTTCTCGAAGTACGCCACATTCATAGCATGTGCAGCGCCGTGTAGGGCAGAAGATGCAGCTGAATATTTCTTTGGCCATGTGGTGAAATATTGGGGTGTTCCGTTGAGCATCGTTTCTGACAGGGATGCTCGGTTCACAGGAAACTTCTGGAAGGAATTGTTCAAACTAATGGGCACCAAGTTGCTGATGAGCACTAGCCACCATCCTGAGACTGACGGCCAGACAGAGAGAATCAATGCTATCTTGGAGGACTATCTGAGGCACTATGTGCGGTCCGACCAAGCCAACTGGCCGAAGCTGTTGAATGCAGCACAGTTCAGCTATAATCTCCAGAAGACATCGACGAGTGGATACTCGCCGTTCCAGCTGGCAACGGGCCAACAGCCGTTGTCACCGCAGACAGTGATGAGCGGGTACCTTAGCGACTGCCCAACGGCCGCTGAGTACCTCACAGAATGGCAGGACAGAGTGGACCTTGCCAGACATAATCTGAGTAAAGCAGCAGAGCGCATGCGGGCATATGCAGATCAAAGCCGCAGGGCGGTAGAATTCAACGTTGGCGACAAAGTGTTGTTGAGGATGGATCCGGTACAATTCAAGCCTCCGAGGGGTCTGAGCGCAGCCCTCACACGTCGATGGGACGGACCGTTTGTGATTATCGGTCGCGTCGGCAAAGTCGCCTATCGGATTGCATTGCCCCGTCACATGCATGTGCATCCCGTCTTCCATGTGAGTCAGCTCCGCCCATACCTCGAGGATAAGTTGGATCCATCCCGGAACCAGCCGACAAGAGCTCCTGCAAATGTCGTGGACAAGCCAGAGCAGGTGGTCGACAGGATTCTGGAGATGCGCAGACGAGGGATCGGCACCAAGGTAAGAACAGAGTTCCTGGTACACTGGAAGGATCAGCCTTCTTATGCAGACACCTGGGAGCGTGGCGAATCTCTATGGAATGACGAAGACAAGATATGGGAGTTCTTAGGGAAGAACCCCCAGATAAAATTTTAACTCCAAAGTGGATAACGGAGTTACTCCCGTGTTAAGTCGAGGGACTGCACCGGCGCCGAGGGCGTCGCCGAAAACGGTGGGGGAGCGTATAGGGGGATGATTGAAGATATCTCCCCCGCCAAGCGAACAAAGCGATCTGAGCTCTCCTACGCCCTGAGTTAAGCAAGTGAACAATGCGAAAGACAGTTATTGCGAATGACAGTGAATGCTATGCATGCGAAATGGTGCAAAGCAGGTGAATATGCCAGGTATGCCCGTGGAGGAGGCAATCTGGTAATGCTATAAGAACTCAGAGGACTTGCGTTGGATTGAGCGTGAGGATCGTGCTTGGTTCCGACTTCGCCGCCGAGCAAAGTGTGCGGCGGGCGTGGGTCAAACTGACTTGAGATCAGTGGATCTTGAGCGTATCTTCAGATTTGGGGCTACAGAGGGCCCTGGGTCACTTTATATCAGTGGTGGCTTGGTGAACCATCACTTTTAGAGTCGAACAGCAATGAAATGAGGTTGCGCCCGAGGAAAATAGTTAAGCGCGCCCGTGTGAGAGTAGCACTGGGATGGGTGACCTCCCGGGAAGTTTCCGGTTTTGGCTCCCAAAGTTGCAGAGTTAGTGCAACGCGCGATTCTGTGGCACCAGGACCGTGCAGAGGTCCATTTGTACATTGCTGGGCATTTTCGGCTGAGTCCGACCCAGTTCCTTTGTAAATACTCTTGGCTTGTGAAGCCTTTGTAATCCAGCTCGTGGAGCACCCTTTTGTAATTAATACAGAGCTCTGTTTTCTCAATCTTGGTTGGCATTATATTTTATGGTGCATGCATTATTTGGTTTGCAAATGAGCTAACTCGTGCAGGTCCTCGCTGGAAAGGAAGAAGGCGTAGTCTGCGAATCCTCACGGATCGTCGCAGTGCCGCATGGGCTAAGGAGTGAAATCGAACCGTGACACAGAGCACAAATAGCTCACAACCACGTTGATTGTCAATGCATTGCCAAAAACAAATCTCCACCGCTCGTTTTCTAACTGATATCAGAATCAACCGAGGCAACCAAACTCGGGGTACGCCTTCCGACGTAACTAGAGAGTAGATAGACAATGTTGGTGGAGGGGGTGTTCATCTAACCAACTATGTTGTAAAGTTACTTTTATATGTAGATGACCTTATCCTAATTGCAAAAATAACTCATAACTTGAGAGAGCATTTGAGGGCTCTAGAGCTCTTTTGCCAAGAAGTGGGAATGCAAGTAAACACTAGCAAAACCAAAATCATGATCTTTTCTCTACGGAAAAAAGAAACAAATTGATTTCCTTTTCGAAGGAAGCCCATTGGAAATAGTGGATGAATACAAGTATCTTGGGATTGACTTTCACAACAAGCTTAGTTGGGAGACCTACAAGACCAAAAGAATTCAAGGGGGTGGAAAGCCTTATACTCGCTACAAAACAGGTGTAGGAATGCAGAACTATGGGATTGGAAAACTAAGAGAAATTTATTTGGTCTACTTGTCATGCCAGTGGTCCTATATGGATGTGAAGTTTGGGGCAACAATGTGTTTGACCTAAATTGGAGACAGATAGAGAGAATCCAAAAACATTTAATCACAAGCAACCTAAAAGTTAAAGCTTCAGTTCCATACGAAATCCTTTTGGCGAAACATGGACTTTTGCGAAAAACATCATCAATGATTCAAACATTAAGTCATTTAAAAAAGACAAAGTATGGAGAATCACCGATGACCCAAAATGGTAATAGATGAAAAGCTAAACAGAAGAAACAACACATGGATGAAACAAAACAACAAATGGATGAGTAAATTGAAATCAACATACAAGAGTGTCCAAACACCAAGGAAGAAATAAAAAGTACATGAGAGAAATTCAGGGCAGCCATGTGAACCAAACAAATAGGACAGACAAAAGCATATTACATCAAAGAGTTTAACCCCATGTGGGACCACGATGAAAAGACATAAATGGGGCATAAATTGATTAGAAAGCGAGGATGTTGATAACTCAACTAAGGACACCTTCTTAGGTGTGAAACTGTCAGGTGGACAGTGCTTAAGTAGGCATGAGAAACAAGAACATGTTCATTTTGTGATGAGGGAGTAGTGGAGACAAAATGGCATTACATCATGGAGTGTGTAGCATATAGTGACATTCGTATCAAGTACAAAAACAACATGTAGATCAACAACTCGACCGACCTATTTGAGGAGGCAAGGTTAAACAAAACAAGTTTCCTAATCAAGATCCATAACAAAAGACTTAACATCGAGAAGGGCTAGAAATTTAGCAAGAATAATAAGGCACCACTTGTTTTAGATGGTTGTGTTTGCACGGAATAGTCTTGCTATTGCTCTTGATCCCATAGATTGCTTGGTCTCGTGGATATTATTGAAATCAACATAACAACTTTTATAAGGAGAGTATTAAACGATGGTCTTCAAGTTTAGAAAAAATATAGTCGATCGAAAATACGATAAATATCGAAAAAAATGCGGTCCCATTAATCTTCCAAAGACTGTTGAAAACCTTCTAAACAATGTTGAATAATGAAACTAAAAATCTTAAGTATTCATAATTTAAACATTTATGATATAAAATAATAATAAATAACAATTATTTTTAAATCTTATATTTTAAAACTTTACCAACGAAAATATGAATTTTAATACAATTCATTAAAAATATGGAAAAACACTTAAAAAAAAAAAAAAAAAAAAAAAAACGAATTTGGTAACTATGATTGAAATATTTCATTCATTTATTCAATGGACTTGTGCTTTTGCTACACTATCATCAATAGGGAGAGTCACTTAGTTAAGGGCAATGTATGACGTCACAGTCTAGCAGCTTATTTGACCTTTTTGCACACAAAATATTCCAAATTTCAGCCCTTCGTTGCCAAGTTAGCGAGCAAATTTCCACATGTGGTCCTGTTCCTGTACTTTGTTTGGTCCGAGGAAAAAACAATACTTGTCATCCCCGGCCAAAAGTTGTAGCTTGTCATAAAATAGTCATAACATTGTGGTTATAACTAATTATAAAATATATGATCCATTCAATTTAAGCCCCTTTCAAACATCTTAAATGCCTTTCATACTAAGAGTTGTAATAGATATATTAGTTTGCATCATTTAATATGTTTAAGTAGAATAATTCCATCTTTAATGTAACAAAGTCCATTTTCATTTTTTAAATCGTGTATCGAAATAAGATATGTCTATGAACATTTTCTTATGAATGGACTTTGATGAGGTTGGTTGAGCCTCTTCAATTTAATTTAATAATGTGAATCCAATGCAGTGTCTAAGACTATATGTAATAGAGAAAATAAGACTTTTGGTTAACAGTTCTTTTTAGTTAGAAATGAAAACAATATTCATGAAAAAGTGAATTAAATATTTTATTGAAATTCAATCAAACTTAAATTGTTGAAATAAAATAAAATAAAATTTAATTGTTGAAATTAACTCACATTTATTTAAATTGTTGATATAAAATCAAATCTGATCAAATTGCTAAAGATAAATCTTAAATCAATCTTTCTTAAAGAAACTGGAAATAAAAATTAAAAGTAAAACCAAAAATATATTAAAGAATGAAACTAAGCAAAAAAGTTGCCACAATAAATCTTTGCAAACTAAACTCTGCAAGTTAAATAATGAAACCTTTTCACAATGATAAAATAAATGTTTGAAAAGTTAAAACAAAACAGAAACAAATCTAATCTAAAAATACCAACAAAATTATCCTTCCTCATGTTGCATGAGTCCTTCCTCCTCCAATAGATTGGAACTGAGGTCAATAAAAAGAAACTGCAAGACTATTCAAACGCTCCAAATTCTAGTGATTAAAAAGTATTACAAAACTCAAAACTCAGATATTCTTTTCTTGCTTTTTATTTGGCCTTATATTCTATATCAAACAATTTATTTATAGAGTTAGGATATTATATTTGCAACATATTATCATCAGCCAACTCCCTAATCTTAATCACTATCCCAAGAAATTAGGTTTGCATGTCTATCATCCTATTCCTTTATGGAGATAATGACCTTTACTTCCTATTTACATCTTTAGAAAGCAATTCATATGCAACCTTCTAAACAATAAATTGGGAGAATGCGATATCCAATGATTTGATGGTTTTTCTTCCTTTTATCTATTTAAAATAAGGTATAGTTTGTACAAATCACGGTTGCCTTTCCCTTGGACATGCTTGGAGTTTTGATGTCCTTTACATGCTATTTTTGAGTTGACTATATTTTCCCAAAATAAAATATTTAACAACATTCTAAAATTATTGTAAATACCTTACACACTTTGGAGTTACTATATATACTTCTCTAAGAAAATGCTTTGGGGCTAAAATATAATGGGAGTTTTGGAATGTAGGGTATGGAAGTCAATCAATTGTTGAATGATAATTGAGAGTATATTTTTAGACGTTGTAGTTGTGGATGCCATAAAACAAAGCATACAAAAGGAAAGTAAACTGAATTGTTTAAAAATTAAAAAAACTACACTCTCACCTCTTATGGTAATCAAATTTTGACCATGTATATAAAAAACCTATAAACATTAAAATTTTAATTCAGTAATCTGAATTGTTTGACAACATATAAATATATCTATTCTTTCATCACATAACTTTTGACTGCACTTATCAAAAACCTAAATATATTAAAATATTAAATCTAAATAGAAAATTATTATAAAAGATCACACATTTTGTTTGGAATTTAGAAATTTGAGAGAAATGAATTTTCTTTCACACTAAATAGTGTAAGATAGAATACAAATAAATAAAGATAAAAACATCATAAACAAAAACAAAAAACATAATAAAAATAAAATAAAAATAATAAAAATAAACTTTCTATTTTCTTAAGATTTTTCATGTTTTATGTAAGAGTTTGGGGAATACATTCTTGCCAGCAGATTTCTATGTTACCCATTATATTAATAGGTTTCTCTTATTTTCACCTCACTTTTAGTTTTCTCTTGGGAAATCATCATTTTTGTCTTAATAAACTTACTATTTCGTGCACCAACCCTGCTGCCCAAACTGTGCAAATTTCCCATGCCAATTGATTCATCAACTTGTAATTTGATCTCAAATTTAAATTTTATCCATTAATGCACATCTAGAATTAGTTATTGGGATTCGCTAAATCATGAGGTAGGACGAAGGATCTGTAGTCTAATACCGACTGACGGGAATTTTCAAACAAATACTTTTTGTAATTTTTGATAAAAAACATATAATCTTGTAAGATTATTTGATCAACAAATATTGGAAAATAACACAATCAGTAACTTCACAAATACAAACACATAAGAAATACCCAACAAGGTGAACACAATATTTTCGGACAATTGTCCTCGGAAAACCCCGTAGGGAAAACCAAGATTACTACAGATGAGAAATATATTAAACTTCAAAGCAAATCAAGAGATACAAATATCGCTTGCTTCTTATCGCAGAGCTCCGACAATCTCCTAATCCTCCTGCTGATATTCCTCCACTGCTATCTCCAACGCTATCACTGCACCCTTGCTAACACTACAAGACTACTTGCTAACACTGCAAGTTTCTCTCAAAACTTCCTTGTTACAAATGACCCCAATGACCCCCTTATATACTACTCTCGTTGAAAATCAACGGCCGAGATTAATACAAATGAACGGCTGAGATTAAGACAACTCAATAACCATAACAACCTTGGTTATGAGGTGTCACCTAAAAGGAGTCAATATTAGATAACAATTGTTCTTATCCTAACAATATTTGTTTGACAAAAACAACTATTTCTCTAAATTCTAGGCTGTCCAAACTACCCATAACAAATGGATGAGGACAAACAGCTGTCCAAGCTACTAACTACTAAGATTAACACTCCCTCTTAGCGAGGAAGCTGTTCTGCATGACACCCAACATCTCTCTGAAGAAGATAAATTTTGCCTTCCCCAATGCCTTTGTCAGAATGTCTGCTACCTGCTGATCTGTAGGTACAAACTGTAGCTTAACAACCCCGCACTGTACACAATCTCTGATGAAGTGATACTTGATGTCTATATGTTTTGACCTATCATGAAACACCGGATTCTCAGTCAACTTGATGCAACTCGATCGCAGCAAATGTATCACCGTAGTCTCAACCTTCGACCAAACAAAGCTACTAAAGAACTTCCAAGCCATATAGCTTCACATGTTGCCATGCTAGCTGCTATGTACTCGACTCGCCGAACTCAGAGCCACAGACTTTCGCTTCGCCGAACCAAGATACAACTCCCGATCCTGATCAAACAACACCCTCAAGTGCTCCTCTTGTCCATCAGTACTACCCGCCCAATCAGCGCACAAGATAGCCCATCAACCCGATTCCTTCACCTCGAGCATATCTAATTCCATACTCGATCAGTACTCGCAAATAACGCAAAGCACATGCTTTCGCAATCCAATGCACTCTCTTTCGCTCAACCATGAACTCGACTAAGAGAGTTAATCGCAAAAGCTATATCTGGCCCGGTATTGACCAAATACATGAGAGAACCAATCAACGCTCGTATAAGGTGGGATCTACATCCTTCTCCCTCGGATGTGTCTACCTTCCTCCAATTCATGATCATGGGTGTAGACATGGCTTTGCAATCTTCCATCCCGAACCTTTTCAAGATTTCCATGCAATATTTCCCTTGCCCAAGGAAAATCTCTCCATCTTTCTCGCCATACCTCCATGCCTAGAAAGTAGTGCATAAGTCCCAAATCCTTCATCTCGAACTCCGCCGCAAGATCCTCTTGCATTCTTCTATGAGCCCCAAAGTGAACTCCGTAAGAAACAAGTCATCTACATATAGAACAAGAATGAGAATCTCACCTCCAACTACCAAGTAGTAGAGATTAGCATCTCGCCTCACTCTTCACAAAGCCCATTTCGCGTAAGTAACTATCAATGCGCTCATACCACGCTCGGGAGCCTCGCTTGAGTCCGCATAACGCTCTCTTCAATCTACACACGTGGGTCTCTTTTTGTGTGCTACAAAGCCTTCTCGTTGTTCTATGTATACCTCCTCTTTCAACTCACCATTAAGAAACGCTGTCTTGACATCCATTTGATGGATCTCGCCATCCCATCAGGCTGAAATTGAGATTACAACTGTATAGAAGTATACCTGCAATCGGAGCAAATGTCTCCTCGTAGTCTATTCCTCTTTCTCGAGAGAACCCTTCGCCATGAACCTTGCCTTATATTTCTCGATGCTACCATCTCGCACCGTGCTTGATCTTATAGATCCAAACGTGATCCAACCACCGCCCTATCTCGTTGGTCTAGTGCACTACCTCCCACACATCATTCTCGCATAATGAAGTATACTCCTCAACCATGCGCTTCGCCACACTTGATGTTGTGCACCTCCCGATAGCTAGAAGGTTCACTATCTACCAACATACTAACTAATGCAACATAGTCATCATACCGGCTGGTGGTTTTCGTTGTCTATCACTCCTCCTAGAGTACCCACTAACTCCCGAGTATTCTTCTCAGGTTCTTGAACCTCACGGTTCTTGCGCCAATCGTAGAGGATGAAATATCAACCTCCATGTCTTCTTGATGCATCTCTTTCGCACTCGTTGCTCCATACTTTGAAAACTCTCTCCTCCCGAGTCTATGCTTGTACTAGTAATCGTACTGAGCTTTGTCGCCTTGACTCGATTGAGTGATCTCGAGCTTCTCGCTGGCCGCTTCACTCGATCATCTACCGGAAAATCTCTAGACCTTCTAAATGCCTTGTCCTCCATGAACTTGACATCACGTCGAACAATAATCCTCCCGGTCCCCTAATGAATATCCGATATGCCTTAGAGGTTTCACTGCACCCACAAAGTACTCTCTCTCGCAGCCTCCGATCTAACTTGGTACGTGTATCCTTAGGAATGTGACAATATGCCAAACTCCCAAAGATCCTAAAGTGATCGACATCCGGCTTCTTCCCTGAATGCTTCCTCCGGTGTCATCTTCCCTAGTACCTTATGTGGAACTCTATTTTGTATGTATACTCGTTGTCAGTGCATGCCTACGCCCACATGAGATAAATGGGGTAAATCCCTGGTCATGCAACATAGCCCTCGATGCCTCTCGTTATAGACCGATTCTTCCTCTCAAAGAACTCCATTTTGTTGCGGATTGTAAGGAACAGTCCACTCTCTCTTGATTCCTTCTCTGGTACATAACTCCTGGAACTCATTGCTTTTGTACTCACCTCCATTGTCTGATCAAGAACTTTTATCTTCCTTCCCGTCGAATTCTCCACAAGAGCTTTGAACTCGGGAAGCGATCAAAACCTCATCCTTGGTCTTCAAGAAGTATATCCATGTCTTCCTCGGAGAAATCATCAATAAAAGTAACAAAGTACTCATACCCTCTGAGAGACTTCGTCGACATTGGTCCACATACATCTGAATGTACTAGATCAAGAACGCCTCGATCTCGGTGTCACTCCTTGGAAAAGATGCTTTAGCAAACTTCCCCAACACGCATCCCTTACATACATCATCGTGCTCTGTGTTCACCTCAGGAACACCTCTCACTGTCTCATGAAGTAATTTAAGGGCTCCATGATGGATATGGCCCATCCTTCTATGCCATAGCTCTCCCTGATCTCTAAGATTACTGTTGCTCATGAGTGCCTTAGGAATATCAAATTGCAGCCTATAAAGCCGACCGCTCCTAACTCCAATAGCTATGGGTGATTTCCAATCCTTGTGCTTGATCAACACATGTGCCCCTCTAAAGAGTACATTGTACCCTTTGTCCTGAAGGACAGATACATAAATCAAATTCATCCCTAAGCCTGGAACATGCAACACATCATGAAGGGGAATCATCTTACCACTCTCCCTCTCGAAATCGAATAGTCCCTTTCCCAACCGAGTTGAGTTTGACATGTTCCCATAGAGATCTGGATTTCGTGCTCTCTTCCTTATAATCGGAGAAGTATTCTCTAACTCCCCGTCATATGATATGACGCCCACTATCTATGTACCAAACACTCGTGAGGTTGAGCTAACCATACATGCTATGAGTGCAAACTCATCTTCCATTCTACTAGAGAGCTCATCTCGCACTTGCCAAGCCGCAACTTGCTTCTTGCCTTTCTTTTCATTCTTCTTCCTTTTCGGGCAATCACTGACATAGTGGCCAAACTCGTGACAGCCCATAAGACTTGATCTTCGAAGAATCTTTCTTCTTCTTTTCACCTGTGAATTTGATCCTTTACTAGACCCCTCTTTGCTTTCCCTTTACCCGCTAGGCAACATTTTCCTGCTCCACCTCACTTTTCCGACTCTTATTGTTGGCTCCATCGACAAGACTTAGTCTAAGCTCCTCCCGAGTGAAATCACTCCATAGTCGATCCCAACTCGGTAAGGTGTCTCGTCCATGATGACTGAACAAAGACATCCCACCGCTAGAAACCCATTTAGGCTATTCTCACTAGCTCGTCATCACTTGGTTTGTCTCCAACAACCGCCAATTCATCCTCGACAAGTCTAAGTCTCGGTGAGGTAACTTGTGACGCCTTCTCCTTATTCATCCGGGTATTCCTCAACTTTTCTCTGAGAATCAGCTTCCGATTAGTGGTAGCATTCTGGTACAGATTCATAATGGCATCCCACATCGTCTTCGCTGTATCTAACTCTGCAATATGCGGAACAATATGATCCTTGACACCGTCAAGAATCAGCCTCCTCGCCTTGGCATCTTCCTTCTTATATGCTAAGAGTTGTGTTGCATCTGTAGGTACAGGTACAACAGTGGTCACATATTCCTTGATACCATTCTCTTCCAGCAATAGAGAAATTTTGGCTTTCCAGACACCAAAATTCGAGGCTCCATCCAATCTGTCCTGATCTCTTAAACCTGCTGAGGCCATCTTAAAAGAAAATAATAATAATAATTTTGAAGAGGTTAAACTGGGTTTTATAAACCCTCACTTTCTTTCACCTAGGGTAAATCTCTTCTACCCGAACTTAGCTCGATACCATGTGAAAATCTATTACAGCTTATCGATTATTAACCTCCTATCTTGTAAGATTATTTGATCAACAAATATTGGAAAATAACACAATCAGAATTTCACAAATACAAACACATAAGAAATACCCAACAAGGTGAACACAATATTTTCTGAGGATAATTGTCCCTGGAAAACCCCGTAGGGAAAACAAAGATTACGATGAGAAATATATTAAACTTCAGCAAATCAAGAGATACAAATATTGCTTGCCTCTTACTGGCAGAGCTCCGACAATCTCCTAATCCTCCTGCTGATATTCCTCCACTGCTATCTCCAACGCTATCACTGCGCCCTTGCTAACACTGCAAGACTACTTGCTAACACTGCAAGTTTCTCTAAAAACTTCCTTGTTACAAATGACCCCAATGACCCCCTTATATACTACTCTCGTTGAAAATCAACGCCGAGATTAATACAAATGAACGGCTGAGATTAAGACAACTCAATAACCATAACAACCTTGGTTATGAGGTGTCACCTAAAAGGAGTCAATATTAGATAACAATTGTTCTTATCCTAACAATATTTGTTTGACAAAAACAACTATTTCTCTAAATTCTAGGCTGTCCAAACTACCCATAACAAATGGATGAGGACAAACAGCTGTCCAAGCTACTAACTACTAAGATTGTAAAGGACCTCCGGACGTTTACGTAACGATGTTAAATTTGATGGCCTCTCGGACGTTTTTCCAAAGTGATTAATTTTGATAGGCAGAATGAAGGTTATGACGGCCTTATTCACGTTCTCGCTTTTCCCGTCTATTTTCAGCAATTTTGCTTTAAACCATTACTTTAAACCTCCACGTATCTTTCGGTAATCGGTATGGATTTTTTCTCGAAGGTTTATGGTATTGGATCTGGTAATTTTTTGCAGTGGTCGTATTTTCTTCGAATGGTAGTATTCTAAGAAAAGATAGATTCCCTATAAACGGAGTGATTGGGCCGACTAATCCCATACCTGAGAGATTCAATGAAACGATCCGCTGCCGATGGGAAGAGCAGGCAACACTAGTCCAATTGCAGGTGTTGTGATCGGGAGACCAATCGTGCAGATAATTGAATGGGTCGTATGCGAGGGAATCCCTGAAAATGAGAAGAGTATGTTGATCGGAATAATAAGAAGGAGAAAAATGTGAGCTGTGAAGAAGTAGTAGGGGAAGGAGGAAGAAAAACATCTTGAGTATTGAACGACAAGCTTGATTTCAACTGAAATGAGATGAGAAATGGAATAGATTAACCCGTGTGGCCTCGCAAATTTATAGCGACGATGAGTGAATGCAGTCGTGTTTAGACGTTTTTAGTATTTTACATGTCAAAATAAACATGACCGTCATGATTGGTAAGCAAGGACCTCAAATTGTCCCCGTCCTGACTGGGATTCGACCTCCACATCACTCTCTCTGCATCTCTCTCTCTCTATATATATTTGAACCTCCTCCTCTCTCTCTCTCTCTCTCTTATATATATATATATCTCTATATATATATATTACACATACACTACAGATTATAAATTTGTAATATTCATGACAAATATAACACTAGCAATCACATGTGTACATTACAATGTGAACGCTGAACAGTATAAGTTATTTGATTTGGAAGGATACGTTAATTACTTTCATAGTTGATGTGGTTTGAAATTATTACTAGGGGTCAGTTGGTTCGATCATATTGTGTAACAACTCTGTGTTTTGTAGGCTCGTGGATAGACTACTTGATGTGCAACTTGCATTTATAGGAGATGGACCATATAGGTAAAAGTGTGCATGCACTAGGCCTAAAGACCTGAATGTAAATTGAAAATGCTTCCTTGATGGTAGGGATGGGTGCTAACTTATGTTTGTTTGCCTGTAAATCTTTGGGCTTTTCATACAGGATGGAACTTGAAAAAATGTTTGCAGACATGCATGTTGTATTTACTGGTATGTTGCATGGGGAGGAACTTTCCCAGGCATATGTTACTGGGGATGTTTTTGTTACTCCTTCAGAATCAGAAACCTTAGGTTTTGTTGTTTTGGAAGCCATGTCTTCTGGGGTTCCTATTGTAGCATCAAGTTTAGGTGGAATTCCAGACATCGTATCTGCTGAGCAAGAGGGAAAGACATGTTTTATTTTTACTCCTGGAGACATTTATGACCGTTTGTGTAAAGTTAAACTAATGTTGAACTCTCCGAACCTCGACTGAATGCCGGTAAAGCTGGGAGATCAGAAGTTGAGAAGCATGACTGGTGAGCTGCTACAAAGAAGGTACGTAATGAGCAATATAATGTTGCAATTTGGTTCTGGTAGAAAAATCACTTTCAGCTCCTTTGGTGGCTAGGCTGGATGGTAAGATACACTCCTTTAAAAGCCCAACTACATTATTCCTGACTTTGGCAGTTAGTCTGGTGGTTCAGATAGACTCCTTGTAGAACACATGTTAGCATGGTGGTTAAGATATGCTCCTTGTGGACATAGTTTGCATAGCAATTATGGTGACTATTGTGTTTCATGGTACAAATATTCCTCTTGCATGTTTTTCTAAAAAAATAGCAAGTTGCATAAAAACAAAAGACAAAAAATAAGACTCATCGGAAACAGAGCATCTAGAGGTGCTCACGCATTAGATGCAAGTGCATTAAAATTTAGTGTAATTTACACTTTTATGTATATTGGAGGTTAAGAATGCTTATTGGTTTGGATACATAAGAATATCTACAGGAGCTTTTTGAATACAATGTAGAGTTATCTCTATTAACATGAAAGTCTCCACTTGGATAAGGGCTATCGTTGTCAACATCTTGGCTCAAAGTGCTACCAGTTCCCTACAAATTACAAAGACAAAAAATGAGTTAATCTAAATCAAAATAAGATTCATATTGCATTGGCCAATTCATTAGTAAGATTTAGTAATCGGTTTGGATTTTTTCTCGAAGGTTTATGGTATTGGATCTGGTAATTGTTTTGCAGTGGTCCGTATTTTCTTCGAATGGTAGTGTTTTTTCCAATGAATGTCTGAGCGGTTCTGTTACTTTTGTTACCCATTCCTCGGCTTCGTGACCATTGTCTGTTAGTTCAATGTTTTTTCCTATGAATTGAATGTGGGTGTGGCTCGTGGTTTTGTTAAGGAAGCCGGTTCTTCTATTGGAGAGATCGAGGCCCTGACATGAAACCCCATTATCAGTTGTGAACTCAATGGCCACGACTGGAGAAGTTGTATTGCCTGAACCTGAAAAAAGAGTAGAAAAATTATGTCGTTTCCGTGTTGTGGCACTCTGTTATTATACATAACTGTTTGGTTGTTCATCCAAATCGTGGGGAAGTAGGTAATTTACAGTGTTAGATTTTACCGTAGAGCTTATTACGCCGAAGGCGTTCCCCCTATGGGAATAGCCTTTAAATACTCGACAACAACCAAGGCAAATTATTACACATCCAGCTCGAGCTCTGTTTCATTCTGCATTGAGCATTATTTTTGTTGCATCGAGGTCTTGTGTTCGAGTCCGGAAAGAACAGTTCCTATCACCCAGCTCAAGGTGGCAGAGGCTTAAGAGGACGTATTGAGATACATCTACAGAGAAGAATCATCAGTGTCAGGTTTCACCCTTAACCTCATTCAATATTGTATCTCTGGTTATGTATTTGGTTTCAACAATGTTTGTCTATGAACTGTTAAAATAAGATTAGGTTATAAGGTTGATACCTACAAGAGTGGCAACATGAGGAAGCAAAGCCCTCCTCTCCAGCATATGTTGTCTGATTGTGAAGCTCAACAAAGGTTTGTATGTCATAGGTCCCCACATAAGCTCTTCAAAGGAGTCTGTCAAAATTTCTAATGTATCCTCCATATGCTCCCTGCCCATAGGTTTAACCACCAAACAACATTTAACCATTTCTCCCGAATACCCCAATTTAATAAATTCATGAAAAAAGACTTTATTGAAAAAGCAGAATGTTGTGAGCACCTTTGTGAGGATATCTATGTGCGAATCTGGTTTCATTCCCTCTTTCTCTTGTCTGGAAACCTCCTTCAAAAAATTTGTAAATGAAATTTCATGGATTATTCATTCATTTTGAAACAATAGAAGTCAATGAGCATTTGAATTTAAAGAGTAAATACTAATACTAATAACGATATCATATGTAGAGCCAACACCCTGGCAGCAAGTGGACAAAGAATTCCAAGGGTTCCTTCATAGTTATTTCACCAATGTATATATCATGTTGACTGATGTAAGTTGATGTCCTCTGAGGGACGAACTCCTTCCATGCAATGTCCGTTCTACATTACTGATCCTTCAACCTGAGCCAGTAAGTGTCAAACTCAATTACTTGGTGAACCTGTGTGCAAGCTGCAACTTTGACAAGCCTATCCAGAAATTGTTGTCGAGCCTCTACTTTGTATTCCTCACATCAATTGTTTATGTACATTGTATTTAGCAGATCCATTATCACATACGCATTTTGACATACACAAACCTGTCCCTCCTTTATCATCTGTTCAGCAGGCACTGCCACCAAATCAATTTATATGCATCGTTATCATCTTCAAAGTATATACACATTTAAAAATTACTTTTCCTTGGTCAAAGAAGGGGTTTGAATCCCTGAGCATATGTATTGCAACGGTGTATGGCTTCCCATTTTAGAAATCCAATTCCTTGTTCCAAAAAAAAATGAATTGCACACCATGTCCTCTCATCTCCCTCTTCCTGTTGGAGAGGACGCTGACATGGTTGTATTCATAGTGTGAGTATTTCATGCATAGTTTTCCTATTCAGCGAGTACTCGTCAGTTGGCGAATAGTCACCATATTTTCTCCATGTTGAATATTTGTATTGTATTGACCTATTCAAATCTAATAGAAAACACTTCCCCAACATTTTATGGACTCATTTCATACATTTTGTAGTGATATTTTACATAATTTATGTTTTTAAAATAAATTTGCACATTTTTAAGTGGCTGAATTTGGTTTTCTTGGCCATGTTGTGGCATGAATTTAGGAGATGACAATATTCACGAAAGTGATGGATCATATTCTTCATTCGGTTGTTTTATCTTTTCATATGAGGGAGCTATGGTGTTCATGCTAATGCATATGATAAATAGTCAATATGTTCCTTGTCTGGATTAGACTACGAGTTGCTTAGATAATTTTTCTAGAAACAACTCCATTTGATTAGAATTTTTCCTCCTGTCAAAACCTGTTGGTATCTCTTCGTGAGTTGAAGCCTGTATGCCAACACTACATGAAGATTAACTAGAGAGATCTTAAGTGATTTGTTTACAAATTTATGATAGAATGTATTCGTTTCAATCTCTATTGAAATGGATTTTGATTGTAGTTTATAAGTTAAGTAATGCAGAGTCTGAAATTATGGCTTGAATCTTCATGTTATAGTAATTAATAGATATTATTTTAGTCGTGGTTATTAGACGAATAACTGGCTTTAGCTTTCATATTTTCTATTGCAGTAACTTATGGTGACTTAGAGGATTAGTTCCAAGCTTCAAGAAGTATTACTCAAGGAAAATGATATATGGCTACAATATCTTATTTTAAGAACTGAGAAGATCATTGTACAATGAAAACAAAAATGCCACATGGGCAGAGAAAAGCCTTAGAATCTTCACAAATGACACCACCTACTAGAAAGAAAGTAGAGTATGCATACTAATGTGAATTGCCTAATATGATGGTGACATCTACAATTTTACCTAATAAAGTACTCATGATAGAGGAATTGATCGAGACAAGGTTGATAGAACAAAATCATCTACCTTGGCCACAAGATCCTTAATTGAATTATCATCTATCTTTTCTCTCCTATATTCTAATACTACACACAATCTATGGTTCGATAAATTGCCCAAATCTACCTCTTAATTTAGATAGGTCATAAAGGTATTTAGATAGGTCATACACAATTATAGGTGCACTTTTTTTAATTTGAGAGTTTATTTGCTTGGAGGTATTTAGACTTTCAGTAAGAACATGTTATTTAAACTTTGATTTTCATATGTTGACATTGGTTTCTATACTTATCTGGTTCTAATGAAATATTGAATAAATTATGCCGATCTTGAGCATTTATAAAGGGTGCAAATATATGACTGCAATATACAGGGACAATTATGTGGAATCTGGATAAAGGACAAACATAAATGCTAATGTAAAATTTATGAATGATGTGACCCACATAATCCATGCTCTAAGATCAAATTTGTTAAATGGTCAATATCGTCATGCATACAAAGCATATAGTTTTCTATCTCACAATTATTATGCACTAAATGATGAAGATTATTGCTTGTATATGTTAGAATTTAAATTTAACTTCATCTTACTATTAAATTTGGTCTACATCTCTATTTCCTTGAGTTTCTTGAGGTCAATTGATTAGCACATACATTTAGTTTTATTAACTTCTTTCACTTTTTCAGGATATTTGTGATTCTCTTTCTCCCATGGAGTAAAGAAGAGAGTGTTGTCTCTAAACAAACTTCAGGTGGGTTTCAATATTGATTGAAGTATTTATTCATTTGTCCTAGTTTATTGCATGTTATAGACTAAAGAGATTATTGTAGAGTGCTTTCATGTTATTTGCTTTTGATTGTTCCATCTATATTTATAGTTGGCTCCAATCCTTTTTCCGAAGTAACATGTGGGGGCATGTGCCTTCGTCAATGATAGGATTCGTTATGTGCTAAAGGGCTTGTTCCCAATGAGACCATTTTGAAGCGTCCCAAGTTGGACGTTATATTGATCATCGACAAGGCTTTTTAAGTTGCTCGTCATACCTAAGAGCATCTTCTTGGACTAACATACTTCTTTTCCCTCTCCAGTTTAATATGATGCAAACTAGAAACACAATTCCCCTCCCTACAATGGGCTTGACATTAACTACGTCTCACTTGCAGAGGGAGGAAGAGTTTAAGAGTCTTCAATGTGTTGTTAATGTTTTGCATTGCAGGCAACCGAAACCACTACTACTTTACTCAACACTTCTTGTATCCAAAGCGACATTGTCATTCAAGGGGTATCAAATGTATTCATATTTACCGCAAATAAAATAGCCCACAAAAGGCTACCATTCATGATATAAATACTACAAATGTATACATGTCTCGTTATGTGTACATAGGTCTTCATGTATTTGATGTTGTGATATATGATTTGCAACTTTAAATGTACGAATTTGTAACAAAATTAAATGTACACATACAACCTTTCAATGTAATGTTTCATCTATATTCCTACACTACCACTATCAATCACATGCCTTATCGAGTGTACAATAAAGGTTTTTCCAACAAAAGACCAACCAAACAACCGATGCAACACTAACAAAATTAACCCGAAATAAATACAAACCACATCAACTATAAAAGTAATTAACTATCAAAAACGGTATCAAATGTATTCATGTACGAATTTGTAACAAGTTTGAAATGTAGAGAGAACCTTTAAATTAAGTGGTTCATCTATATTTCGATACTTACAAAATCACACCCCTTATCAACATCAACTACATAAATAATAACTATCCCTCTAAACCAAATAACATATACCATTCGACATTCACATTGCATTGTACACATGCGATTGCTAGTATACTTTACTTTTAGATTTTATTTTTGAAAATAAAATTAGAGTTGTTAAAATAAAATTCCATAATATTAATTCAAAATAAAAACCAAACTCCATAACCCACAACTCATAAATATATAAAAATATTTTGATAATTAAATAGAACTAAAACTATAATTTCTGTACCTTAAAAAGGAGGAATCAAAGACTAAATGGGATATAACCTCTATAAATATGTCGTTGACAAAGTGTGTCGACCTTTAAATAGTATTTAGAGTTATGCTTCAAGAATTGATGATGGTGGTACAAATATAAAATGGATTTCAAAAGGAACATATTGATATTTAAAGAGAAAGTATTAGACCTTCCCATCCCACTTTTGGGTGGAATCGTGCACAAGACTAATTCCTTTCTACAACTTTACGAAGGAGGGCCAAGAAATTGATGCCACCTTAGAAAATATAAGAACTTCCTATCCCACTTTTATGTGGAATTATGCACAAGAATAATTTGCAACCCGCATGGGGTACATTTAATCGTTCTCAACTTCGGTCACTGAACTGTGTAGGCACATCATGATTATTCTTATTTTTAGGATAATGTCTTCATGGGTTTCTCTATGATCTTTCACTTTTATTTTCCGTTCTTATATGTTTTTCGCATATATTTTATTTATTTTTTCCACCCATGTAAATACCACGTAAAATATAGCACCAATGCCCAAAAAAAAAATCACTTCCTTAGTTTTGTGTTTGTTTTAATATCGGTTATTACATTTGTAATATAGTTTTGGAAATTTCTTATAGGCAACACGCTTCACAGTCTTTTTGTTGGCTTTAAATATAGATTATCACATATTATGGTGTCTTAAAATGCATAAAACATGGACACTAGTTCAAAAGGGATATTTGAAACTTTTCGAGGTATTTTATATATAAGAAATTTCTAATGCCGAGAAAGATGATTAAGTGTAAATTAAATAACCTATGGGGTACAATTGGATTTATTGTTTGTAATGTAGACAACATCAACATCTTCCCAACGTGAAGCTATTGCATTTTTTACCGTTTATGAGGGATATATATTTTTTCTTAACTTATCTACGGGTATATCCAAGTCCATTTTTGGTGAATTTGTGACCAAGGATCCCAAGGAAGCGAAGTCTAGCCACACAACCATTAGTGTCACACAATGTTCTACACTAAAAGGCAAGTATCTCTTTATGAATAAAAAAATAATATATGATATAGTTTATCTACGGAGCCCTCTTCCTACAAGTTATTTACTTCTTTCAGTAACTACCACATATGTTATAATGGAGTTCTCTCATATCTCTCACTCTTTCTCTCTTCTTCCTCTCATGTAGACCTCCTCTTAACACACACTCTCTTCCTCATGGATATATTTGTTAGAGCCATCTTCTCTCTTTGGTTGTTATATCTCTTTTTTAGATATTCTCTCCCTCAAGTTCCCTTCTCTCTCTCTCTCTCTCTCTCTCTCATCTTCTTGAGTCCTATTGTCCTCCTCTTTGAATTCTCTCCAAAACTCCAACTCTTCTTCTTAACTCCACTCCACTTCCTTCCCTTTCCTCCTCTTCCATTTCATCTTCCTCTCTTGCATATTCCTTCTCTTTGAATTCTTGGGATCCGATCTCACATCAACATATAACTACTTAGGTCATCATGATATCTAGCACCCCATTAGAGATTTGTTTTGAAATCATATTTTTCTTTCCCCACACGCACTCCTTATCGGATCGTGATCCATATATCTAATCCTTGCATGCCAAATGTTCTCAATAATGTATCCTCTTCATCTAGGTTGGTTCTATGCTCTCTAGATTCTTAGTGGTCAACTCTTCGAGACATGTGCATCTCTCATGAGGTTTGCATCTTATACATGTTTCCCTTCCTTCTTTTTGACTTTTCCTGGGGCTCTTCCTTCTCATTAGTTTATCTTCCTACAATCTTCCCTCTAGCCTTACTATTCTTATATTTTTCTTAAACAATCCTTCATGTGCTCACCTTACCTTGGCTCCTCAACAAATTATCTCATATTTACGTCCCTACACAAAACTTCCACTTTTTTACACCCTTATTAAATTATGTAGAATCTAAGAATCAATGAATTAAGTACACTAAAGTATGTATGTGGAGATATAAGAGGTTATTATGATTAACTAGCTTCCAACATTATTACGTAATATCAAAACAATGTATTAATACTTGTAACTAATGTATGAAACAAGACATGAACTTGAAAAAATAAGAGGATGAGTGCACTTCGCTATTTACATACAAATCTAACAATTTTTGGGAGTGCACACTTCTAAAAAGAGGAGATTTGAACTTGTAATGCTTTGTTCCTGGAATTGTGATTGGAAACTAACATGGGGCAGACAATACAACTTTATCAAGACCATCCATATGGTCTTGACCCTACTATACGGTCTTGGACCTACTTACATTTTGGTTCTATAACTTTCTAGGACTATTGCCTACCTAGAAATATTTGTCGCCATCAAACCCTAGTTGTTGGTCATGTTGTAAAGCTCTCTAAACATTTTGAACAAGATCTCAAACCCTAACCATGGATGGGAAACCCTACAAAATAAACATTAGTTAGGTTGTGGGAACTGCTATGCATCACCGACATTAACACCACTATGAAGAGGCCTCACATTGTACGTTATTATTCACCTAGCATGTGATATCTATTTGAATGCAACTAGATTTGGCAACTTCTTTGACAATGCTCGAGTTAAGTTTGGCTCTTGCTAAAATACTCAGAGAAGGTATGTTTGAGTTTTGTGGAAGAGAGCAATTAATGCCTTGACTTGATAAGAATATTCAAACTTGTAGAGAATGTTTCCCTAATGACTATGGATGTGCCTTTGTGATATTTAGGAGCCTTAGGTGCCTTTTGAAAGTGTTGGAAGTGAGTGTATCAATGTAGTGCCATAGGATTTCTAGGTTAGTAAATGAGGTAGTGTTAGCTTGTTTATATAGGGTTTTGAAGGTGAATTATTAAAGAAATGGAGACTTAGAGGGAGTAAAGGACCCATCAAAGAATTTGGAACTAAAAGAAAAGATGAAGGATATGCTGATGTAAAACCATACAAATAGGTCAGGATCGGATATAAATTCCTCACCAAACTATATGACCTTGACCAGGGATGAAAAACATGTTAGGTGGACTTAATATATGGATTTTATGATTTGTACTTTTAGAATATGTTGGCATATTAGACTGCAAGGATAGAGAGGCTAGATAAGAGACCTTGGAATGTACTAATCAAGAATAAAAAGGTTGTGTTTATCTTAGAAAGAGTGCATTGTTAAAACCAACATCGCCAAAGAGTGAATTTCTAAATTTTCAAATGTCTACATTTGCCCCCTTTAAGTATGAAATGAAAATTACATGCTTCAAGGAAAAGCTACATGAGTTTGTAGATAATTTTTCTTTGTTTGGAGTCTATTTTGCAGAGTCTTGTTGTGTTTGGTGTCGGTGTGATCCACGATGAAACTTGTAACACATAGTGTAGTCAATGTCCATAATAAAGAATTGAAATTTAACTCAAATGTAAAGTGTAACATGAAATATTTGTATTTTCATAAAAATGAAATGAAGAGATGTAACAAAGAATGAATACACAAGGAATGTATACACTTGTTTGTTTTGTAGAGGGAAAAGCTCATGTCCTTTGCTTGTACTTGAAGATTTGCATTGTTGAACTTGTCAAAGGATTTCCTAGGTGACCAGTCCTCAACTATGCCAAGGATAAATGGAGTGTTAGGTGTATAAAACCCATCACGGAAACGAAGGAGAGATAGAAAAATAGTGAAGTACTATAGCATCCCATGAAGGAAGAAGATTGTACAAATCAAATTCATTATGTCATTTTGATATCTTCCCTTTATATGTAATAGGAAATGAATGAATGCCTTTGAAGGACTTATTTTCTTTGATATCTTCCTAATCCCACGGACCACACCACTGCAGATGGATCTAGGCCCAATTTTGTAAATTACAACAAATAGTAGAAAAGAGAGCAAATGACCTCACTCCCTTCCCTTGTATCATGCAACTAAATAGAAATTGTAATGTATTAAAATGTAGATGAAGAAAGGAGACCCATGCCCACAAGATTCTTGAAAGCCGTAGGTGAAAAATTTAAATTCTTTGAGAAATTTGATATAATCGCCCTTGGGAAAAGCTGCGTGAAAGGGTCGGGAGTGTTCTGTACGATGATCAATTTCCCAAGATGGAAGAGGTGTTAGGATCAAGTTTGGTGCTCAAGTGATAATTTTTCTTAGAAGAATTAAACATTTTTGTTTTCATTAAATTTTACAAGGACCTAGAAAATATTTTGGAGGAATAAGATAGGCTCAACGTGAAAGATGGTTCTTCCAAAGTGCATGCCTTTTTGTTCCCTAACTCATCCCTAAATCCTTTAGTGGCCATAATTGATATTATCACCAAAGGAGGAAGCAGTGGTGGCAGTATTAGTGGTCTAAACTCTTAGGAATGTGTTGTTCACTCAATAGGACATGTCACCAGATACATTCATTTAGGGGAACTTGTGGACGACGTGTATTGTTGGAAATTAAGAAACTGAGAGGGGGGTGAATCAGTTTCTGTTCAACTTTTAACTCATAGATTATTTATTTTGATTTTCATCATCAGTACCAAAATACATCCACAAGTAGATAAAGAGAGATAACAAACAAAGACATAGTTAATGTGGGAAACCCAAACTGGGAAAAAACCCACTGAAACCAAGAACTATGCTTAGGACCAAATTGTCCTATATATGTTACATTGATTTCATGGTTGAGCTTCAACTCAACCTGGAGCTACAACTCCAAAATTTGACCAAGAATCCACTTAGTCTTTGACAGACTTCAACCTATATGGAAGCTTCAACTCCCAAGTTTGGTTCAAAAACAATTGATCTTTAGTGAGCTTCAACTCACAGGGAAGCTACAACTCCCCACATGCTAAGCTACAACTTAGACTTAATCCAATATTTTTTCACTCCGAACTTGTTGTCTCAAACAACTAATAGTGTGTGACTAGATTTGCTTACGCTCTTTACAATTCGATTCGATTTCTCTCTTTTTTATCACCAATTCAACTGCAATGCTCTACTTTATCAGGCTTACTTCATTTACATTCACATATGATGTTCTCTCACTTTCAAAGCTTCACCTTCTAAATACATATGTTGTTACAATACTTGCTGCTGCAATATTAATTTATTATGTCTTCATGCACTTCTATGTCTAATATGTCTTCAACATGTATCTAGTATCTGAAATTCAAGGATGTTTTGTTCATGTAACATATCATGCTCTCATTTTCCCCTATGTCAACTTCATCACATTCTTAGCTCAAGCTTATATCACATCTGTTATTTTGTGCTCATCATTCAACTAAAACTATACCACTCCAACATTGCTCATGTCTCCATCAGAATGATCTTGTTAAGCTAGTCTTTCTATGTTCATTTCTAGTTCATTATTTTCATATAAGAATCAACTTTTTCCTGCAAAATATTCTTTTAGTTTTTGCATGACACCCACTCAACTCAATCAAAGTTTTTAGTCTTGTCTTATATATTCAAAAACCAAAGCTAAGATATTTTTCAATTCACCTCTAATATTCCACTCAACTCTTCACAATTTACACTTACTCAAGCTATTCAAGGCATCAACTCTTCAAATTCTATATTCTTTTTTTTTTTTTTCATGGCTTTTGGACTCGCTCATTTTATTGACCAAGGGAGGACACTTCACATTCCAATTCGAGCTAGACGAGGACAATCCAATTTTGTAATTGTTCATGACTTTTAACCTTCTTCATGAATTTATTCTCTTCAAACAAGATGACCCATGACCTTTCATCTTCACCACAAGACCAAACAAAAGGTCTTGACAACTCAATTAACAAAAAAAGAGCTTCACGCTACACACTTGGACCAGGAAAAACACTGTCAAACACTGGGAGCTTTTTAAAAGGTTCATCACACCTCCATTGTTGTAGAAATTGATCATAATTTAATGTTCCAATAACCTTTTGCACAAATTTGCATCAATTCGGTGATTGTGATAACTAAAACATGGTTTCAGGACTTACAATTACCCATTTGTCATGTGTTTTCAACCTTTTGAAATAACCATGAGATCACACTAATGTTGAGTGACCCATTACATAATTTTTGAGACCTTTGCATGAAGATTTAGGGCATTTACACTGAAGAATTGCATCAAAATGAAATTTCCAAACTTTTCACAGAATAGAAAAACAGGCTTCAAAGAAAATGTCAACAAACACTCCTTTGTGCCTTGATGAAACCATTCGATTATTTTTTTCAATGTGACTGTATCCTTCATATAGATATGTCTTCAAATTTTAAGGAATTTTCATTGGCTAGAATTCAAGTTTCGAGCTTTTGCTCATTCAAACCCTTAATGATGGTTTTTCTCATAATGTCAACTTAAGGGGCTATAAAAAAGGATTTTTGTCTCATTTCTAGATGAAATTCAGAAATTTCACCTCCTATGGACATGTGGGAGTGCCCTAGAACTTTTCCATGCATTTAAATAGTTTGAGACATTTCAATTCATTCCCGAACAAAGAAAAACAATGCACATTGTATAAAGGATGGTGACAGGGTGTTGTTGGGCAAGCAAAATTTGTTTTAATTCTGATAAAGAGTTTTTATTGAGATAATGGAAGAATTATACATCTCATACTAATGAAAAATAAGTCACCTTCAGACCAAGATCTCATTTACACTCGTCGATCTTGAAGATGTACAATGGAAGTTGTTTGCATCATGTCTACCAATGAGCTTCATAACCTTCATTTCAACCTTATACATAGCCCCAACACTTTGAAACCATTACTAGAAAAGTGTAGGCCATTTAAAAATATTCAATTCTCTTACTATCATTATCTTATGAGGTGAGACTCATATCTTTCCACTTGAAGAGTTCACTCCATGAATTTTGCATAGAAGGCACAACAAGGAAAAAGAGGAAAAAAATGCTTCACACTTCCTATCTAGTACCAAAATGATCCTTTATCTTCACAAATGACTTGAAGAGAGAATTAAATCCTTTTAAGATCAACACTTGACTCAATGACAACTTCAAGGTGACTCTTCTCGCGACACACTTGTATACATATACCTCAAGCATACCCTTAGAGACTTTGTCTTGATTCGACTAGCTTGGATAACCTTGAAAACACAAGGAACATGGAAACATCATTAAAATACCATGTAAATGTTTAAATATGCTCATCCAAGTGATTTGAAGAAAAAAACAACTTTTTCTATCACTGACTCAAGAAGGTGCTTAGAGAGAGAAAAATATGGCTAGAAAAATGATCATGACTTCTATGTTACTTGTCCAAATTCTCTCAACATTTTTGCAAAATTTTAGGCTTTGAATTCTCTCAAAAATTACTTCTATGATTTGTCTAAATAAGGCTTCATATTTTTCTTGGATGCTAAGAAGATAGGGTGCTAAATTTGCATTCCTCAATAAACCAATTTTAGAAAAACTTGCATAACTTTCACATACCTCTTCAAAACTTGATGAAATTTGACATGAAGCACTAAAAGACACCCCTCTACACATTTTGTGTGTTGGTTATCAAAAATTTTCTTGTACATCTCAAACCTATCTCATTTGCATCAATCTACATTGTTAGTCCTCAAAGGCAATTTTTGTGAACTTTCAAGTTTTACCTCCAGGAGCTGAAATAAACCTTGTTGTTGCTCATACATTCCATAGACACCATCCCTAGGCTCCTCCCATGATTACATGGTCTTTTCATGACCTGTATTAATATTTCACACCTCATTAGGCTCTAGAACTAGGCCTAAATGAGCTAGTTTCAACTGAGACTTCCACAAGATGACTTGAAAATCACTCCAAGAGCTCTTTCCCATGCTAACATCATCATATATGACCTTTAGAACATTTGATCCAAGCATACTAACTCTGCATTCTACCTTCAAAGTGCTCAACCACCTCATTATTTAAGCTCAGAAGCACTCTGAGGCCACCTTGAAACCATCCCAACGACTCCAATAACAAACTTGAAAGCACCGAGAAACCAACATATACATATTTGCATGCCATTTCATTCCTCCTTTTACATCAATGACAACACCACCTCAATACAAAGCAGGTTCGACATGTATCTTGAGAAATGCATGGATTTGACGTCCTTTCTTTCTTAAGTGTTAATCCCTATAATATGAGTACATGTGGCCTATATTTGACTCAACATAATGTAGATGAAACCACCAACAAGGTTGGGCGATCTTGGTGGTGGCCGACCATTGTTCCAAATATGCAATACAATTGTCTAGTCACATAAGAAAAGTCGCATAAATCAAGTGTATTAAAGGGCATCGATGCCACTTTGGTAATACTCGATGTTTTCATACCCTCTACACATGGCATTGAGGGATGAGCATTGTGCGACAACAAACTCAAAGTGAGCACATATTTTACCTATGTTTGCACACATTGGTTTTAAACCAAACCTAATATTTATGCACCATTTTGTTACATGCCATCTTATTATTTAAACAAGTTGTACAAAAGTACAAAAATATTAGAGAAATTGTCATAAAACTTGGGTGCCCTCGCTAGACCTAGGAAATTGTACTTGCAGTAGTAAAACACACACATATGGGCTTGAGGGCACTATGATGGCTGAAAATGCACACATTTTTAATCCATGTGCACAAGCCTTCAATTTATTCGATTGACGATATGATTGTGTGAGATTAAATAAGCTTTGATGTATGGTCAATAGTCACAAACAAAAGAACTATGATATTTCATATGTATTAAATTTTCTTGTTTTAAATTTGAGAGCTCCCGCCACTAAAATTCCTATTTGTTAATTCATAAGTCAATAATATATTTCAATTTTTTATTTTTATAATTTAATGTAAGAATTTTTTGTTTGTATTTGAAAAATGGCTTTCTTAATATTTTATAGAAAATAAGTATTCATTTTAAATTTTCTCAATAGTTTCTCTATAAAAATCTAATGCACCATTAAAATTATTTGATAAAAATCCTTTCAACCTTATGTGAAGAAATCAAAATTTCTATAAAATTCTAATTTACCTATATTAAAAGAATTTGATAAAAATTCTTATAAACCCTATGCGAAGAAATCAAAATTTTGTTGTCACTATATTTGATGGTTCTTTGAATCTTGTCATTTCCAAAATTCAATAAAATCATGGTTGTCGTAGTGATTAAAATTGTCGCCTAAATTTGATGGCAATTTTTATAATTGATTAGGTTTCAAAACTTATTGAAATTGGGCCATAGATCCTTGATCGTAGCTTGCCAATTCATGGGAATGAATTTGGAGATAATAACACTTACACACATTGTTTAGCTTTGCATGGGTTTGTAAGCATGACCTTCACTAATGCAAGTGAAACAAAATCAAATGCTAAAGTTCATTATAACGGGAAACAAGTAATACCTAACTCTGTTTTTGGGGTTGATGTTGTGTGCTTTTATCTATATTTGGATTGTGCAAACATATAATCTTTTAGATTCGATTTTTTTCGAAATAAAATAAAATAATATACATCAACTTTGTAATTTATTTTGAATTTTCTATCGTCTAATCCCTTGTACCTTATATGGGTGTAAGTGAGTATTATTTCTTGAACTTTCACTTCCCACCAATATTATTAATAGTACTTTGAAATTTTATAAGTATATTTCAACTCTATGTACTTTCTCCAAAAATTTGATTCATGTAAATATAAGCTATAGATAGCTTTGAATGCCAATTGTGCACACGATATAAAATTGAAATCATTCCTCACTTTTTATAATATCTAAATATATGGAACTACTTTTAAAAATACAAATTGATTGGCTATTTTGCTTCATGGAGTTTTCACAAATTGTTGTTTATGTTGGAGATGTAACTAAAACCATGATTAATAAAAATAATTTTAAAAATTAATTGAAGCATTTTAAAAATATATGGTTATGAAAAATGTTTCACCCTTTTTCTCTTGGAGATGTTTTACCTTTTCCAGTCAAAATTTTAAAGATAAGATGTTAAGGGGGATGTATCGAGTTAATTGCATCCTATTTTCATGGCCTTGTATCATAATTAGGAAGAGGCTTTGTGTCCATCTTCCAAATTTATATGATAGATTAGTGAAATTTCATAGACTCAATGATTCACAAGGCCTCACACTCATCACATATTTCTTCGCCACCTTAAGTATCAAAAGTGTATCTAGATAATAAGAAGATTCATCTCTACAAAAAGACTCCTCTTTATCATATTATATCATGTTAAGACTCCTCTTTATCATATTCTATCATGTTGTGTTATTCTATCATTTTTATTTTGGTTCTTTATTTGTGTTCTTTAGAATATTTTATTGTATTTTCCCTATCTTGCCTACATTGTTGAAGTCATATGAATGTATCTTTCCCTTAAGTGGACATTAACTATTTGATACACTATATAACATGAGAAAAGGCCCTCCCAAATTCCCCAAAATTGTCTCACACTTGGAAAAGAAAACATCATCATATCGAAAACAAAAACGTCACATCGAAAACATAGGGAAATGTTTCAAACTGTTTTCTATGGCAATATCCATGGAACTTGTATTAAGGAAAAGTTGACTAATAAATAACCTCCTTGCTCGCTTTTATTTTATTTAAAATTATGAAGTGAGTTGTTAAAGCATATGATGTGCACTTGCCAACAATTATCGTGTCCAATTTGTATTCATGTATTACACAATTTTTATTTTTTATTTTAGTTGTATTTAATATGTTACTTTAAAAACACAAAACGGTTTCAAAACAAGGTTTGTATGTTGTTAATTAAAATAGAAAGTTTAAATATGCTTATTTAAATTAAACAATAACATGGATAATGATGTCAATAATTTCTATTATTGTTATATGTTCTTTGCAAACACATGGTGTACACGAGAAAGAGTTGGATCATATGCAACACTCGCTCCTCCATCTTTAGTTCGGACGGAAGAGCCTATCCATCACATGAATTTGCAAGGCTGACTGGTCAACCAACCAATGGGTTGTTTACCACTTTTTGGGGTAGATTTATCATTGGTTGGTTGACCAGTCAACCTTACAAACTCATGTGATGTTTAGGTTGAGCGAGTTCAAACAACGCCGGTGGTAGAAGACATGGTTGGTGTTGCGAACTTGGTGCATCAAGAAATTGCTTATATTTAACAATCCTCAAGTCAATTAAGGCAAAGCCACTAGCCTTCTCACTAACATAATGGTGGATTGGTTATGGGATATGTATGTTTGTTTGTTGCCTTTCCACCTTGGTCAAATATATCTCTTTAATACATCTTGAAATTACTTAACAACATTACAAATCTAACATACCTTAGTATGTAGGCTAAACATTTTTTTTTTTGTGTATCATAAAATTGTTTCTAATGATTCTACCAATTCTCATATATTTAATTATGACATAACATTGCACCTCGTTTTGGTGTAAGTGTTCGTATATAAATTAGGTGTAAGTGTTCGTATAGGTGGGACTGCTCGAGTGCCCAACTTGGTATTCACTCTACTCGGAATACACGCGCAATTTCCAGATGGGACCAGCCTCGTCTCGATTGGCTTACGTTACGTGGCGAATGGCCGATCCTCTTCACACCCGCACCACCAAATATCACATTTTGATCTCATGTAATTAAAGTGCCTCCACCGCGGATACAAACAGTCGCTTTATTGCGGCCACGCTAAGTATTGTTTTTCAAAAGGACGTCAACTTGCAATTCCGCTACGTCACAGCTCCTTGTTACTTGTTTTTCCACCAAAGATTTTCTGCCAACTATTCCTGAATCCAGATTCCAGACAAGCATAAACCTGACCTGCATAGCGTCTAACAAAAAAGAAAAGTCAGTCATACTACATATAATTTCTAGAGAAACTTTATAATTGAGAGTAGCGTCGTCATTATAGAGACATGCTGCCGTCATCCTCGCCATTATTGGGAAATTGGGCCAAAATTTGACGCGGCATCATTAGCATTTGGACAGGGTCCCGCCAAATACATCTCGTGACTCGTGAGTGTCTTGTTGTTGAAAGATTTTCATCTGAGCAGGTTGCTTAATCAAAGGGCGTATGGCCGAATGCAGTTCTTGGTCACATGGTTTCTGTCAAGTTTACCCACTTTCTATACTTGTGCCAGCTGTGAAATAAGCCACGGCTCCTGCCTCCTGCCTGCATCTCCCATACTAACTGCCAAATTGTCGAGTGAGGGAGGGACCACCCTTATTCATAAAACAAGCGTCGTCAATTTGTCAATTATAACAAGTGTAATTCACTCACCACTTTACCTGTAAATTTCTGCACTATAATAAAACAAAACCTAAGGCCTTCGGTTCATGAGGTGGACCCTTGTAAAACCGCCCACGTGGAATAATAAGTCCTCCGTTACTACTAGTCTGTGTTGTTGTTGATGAGGTGGACCATTCTAGTCTCCTGCCGCCCATGTGGAAGACATATATTTGGATCCACCCACCACAAGAGAATCCTTAAGTACTTGCTTTTGTTTAAACGAGGGATATCAATGTGGGCCTGAGATGTCTACGTGTCGGCATACTTATAAACGCAACTTGCATGACTTACTTATCGAACGGACAACTTCCTTGTGGGCCAATGGGCACTCGGCACTCGGGAGTGGAGAAATTCGAATGGGTGAGGAAAGGAATGAATCTTTTATATGGCGGGCGCGTGGGAAGTGGGAAAACAGTGTTCATTTTCGATTGAGCGAGGTTTATTATTCCCGATTTTAATTTTGTAATCAACAACATGCAATTGATGGATAGTAATGTTAGATAGGTACTTATATCCATTTCTTTATGTCATGGTCCTTTTGTTTATGTGACAAACATTTGGTTGTCTCATTTTTACATTATCCTCATTAGTCAAACTAAAATAATTCATTAGGTAACTACATCTCCACTGTTCACCATTTGTTTTGAATTATTCAACAAAAATAAATAATAAAGATTTGTACTGCAAAACAACTTTTAAAATTATAACATGTAAATAGGTACTTATGTTCCACGTTCACAACATTAAATGTGTGAAATTGTGATGTGTTAGAGGAATCTCACGATAAATGAGAGCGTTGTTAAATTTAATGGTCGATGCAAGAGTGCCACTACCCTTCAACACAACTACTTCTATTGATCTTCAAAGTAGGAGATATTATATTATTTTAATTCTATAAAAAAATAACATTGACAACTCACCCAAAATTTACTTGTTCATGGTATACTTGTCTTCAAATAAAATTCCACTATTTTTGGTCTAAATATTTTTAATAGCTTAAATATATTAATACAACCATCATAATATTTATATGATAACTTAAATATATTCACATAACTATCAATTTGGGCTCGTATAAGCTGTTCATAGTAATGCTTTGAAACTATAAACGATTATGTAGGAATTAAATATCTTTGTTTGAGTATGTATTGAGTTAAGTATTTTTAATAGCTTAAATATATTAACACAACTATAAAATTTAATATTTATATGATAACTTAAATATATTCACATAACTATCAATTTGAGCTCGTATAACCATTCATAGTAATGATTTGTTAACCTGAATACATGTTGAAACAAATATATTTAATTGATAAGTCAAGATATCTTAAGTGAAAATATCTTTCATTGATTTACTAGTAGGGCTTGCTTCAAGTGAGACCTTTTTAGGTGTGAGACTATTTTTTAGGAGCTTACTTTTCACCCTATATAATATATTGGCTAAATATGTTATAATGGTTGCTCTTGTTGTGAGGATTAAATTTAACATTTACTTATATATGTCAAACAATTTTAAGTGACGATAATTTTTAATAACTAGCAATCACATGTGCACAATGCAATGTGAACGTCGAATGGTATATGTTAGTTGATTTAGAGGGATAGTTATTAATTTTGTTGTTGGTGTTGATTACGGGTGTGATTGTTTTTGTAAGTGTAGGAATATGGATGAAGCATTAGTACATTTAAAGGTTCTATCTCTACGTTTCAAATTTGTTACAAATTCGCATACATATACGTTTGCAAATCTTCTATCATGAGTGGTAGTGTTTTGAGACTATTTTATTTGAACTAAACATGAATAAATTTGATACTCCTTTGGATAGTTAATTAATTTTGTAGTTGATGTGGATTGTTACTATTTCAGGGAAATTGTGTTGGTGTAATTGATAGTGGAAGTGTAGGGATATAGATGAAACATTACATTAAAAGGTTCTATTGTACATTCCAAATTTGTTACAAATTCGTACATATACATTTGCAAATCTTATATCATGAGATATGAACTAAAAATGAATACATGAAGACCTCCGTACATTTCCAATTTTATATCATGAGTGGTAGCCTTTTGTGGCCAATTTTATTTGCACCAAACATGAATACATTTGATACCCATTGAGCGGCACTTCCGCTTTGGATATAAAGTGTTGAGTAAAGTAGTAGTGGAGGTGGTATCAAAGTAGAGGGTAGTATTTACAACGGGTTGAGTGATAGTAGTCTTGACTCCTCTTTTCTTCTTCGACAGAAGGATTACACTTCAATAAAGTCTAAGCACTGTCTCTGCTAACCTCTAGTGAAAGAAAACCTTAGAGAGAAGGTATGCCTTCTTCTTTGTGTCTCTATGGTTTAAAAAGACTGTAGCTCCATAGAAAATATCTCGACCAACTCAAATGTATTTTTGGAACTACAGTCCCTACTTATTGGGATTGTGGAAGAGGAAGCTCACTGCAACAGTAAGCTAATCTCTATTTAGGAAGTTTTAGTCATATTCAAGAAACAACTTTTAAAAATGAAAGATGATATGGAAGTTTACAATTGAACAACCTTTGACCAAAATTGCATAAACACAAGAGATTGTAGAGGGCAGAACTGATAACCTATCTGGATTCAATTCCTTTGAGATATTGATCCCATATTTTAGACTAGGATAAAGACCTCAATAACTAATAATGACGAGTCATATTGGATTTGCACTGGTGCTTTGCATACCTAAACATGGAGTGTTACCCTTATTTCACCTACTTTGGATGTTGCATGATCAAGAATTTAAGGAAATATGAATATGATGAGAGAGAGTGTGTACTCATGTCAGCAGATGTATATGTATTTGTCGACAAGCCAAGGATACAAACCTTTTTGTTACATGTAGAATAGGTATAAATCTGCTACAAATGAATGATCCTAAATGATGAAGAGCGATTCAAAACCCTGTCTTGTTTTAAGGGTGATCGCCATGTTTGGTTTCAAGAATCAAATTCCTTTCACATCAAAAAGGGTATTTTATAAAAATGCAAGCACCCGCCTTGCTTAAATTGGTAAGCACCAATCTCTACAAAGCCCAATTGTCATTGAGGCCGGACCGCTCCATGCTTCACCTTTTTCTTGGCCTTGTCATGTTTTTCAAAGAAAATACATTGTGAAAGAGAAATATCAGTTCATCTGGCTTCTTTCCCCTTTGACTTTACTCCCCTCAGTGATATGTTGAGATGATTTTGTTGGATAAATTTGTTGTTTTCTATGTAATTAATTTGAGCCTGGGCTTGAGTTGAGGGCTCTGTTATGTAGTCTGTTGGTCATATTAACTGAGAATTATGAATATTTCAGTTACTACAATTCCTCTGCAAGTTTTTGTCAATTTTCTTCTTGAATGGCATGACTTAGAGAGAAAGGCCAATCCCCTTATGAAACCCCTAACAAGAGTGACACAATGGCAAAATAGTGTTTTTAGTACAATATTGGTGAATCACTTGATGTCAAGCTATCAATTCCTTGAATTGTTGGTGAAAGTTGTTGTTCACTGTGAGGATGGATGTTAAGCTTGCAGTGTAACTTGAATTAATGATTAAAACAACAAATAACCATATGATTACTACTGATCGTCCAAGTGTGCTCTCGGTATTTTCCTATGCATTAACCCCATAGGCCTTTCCGTCAGGATTTTAAGTTTATTTATAAATTTACTTACATAAATTATTTTAGATACTTGGAAGGAGCATATAAAATCATGAAATTGCTGTAACAGAAACCTTTCCATTAATGCAAATATGGTCAACCTTCAATGCTTGATAATGCTTAAATAGTTTAAGACCAATATTGTGAAACTATAAAATAAACCGCTATGTTTTCAAAGGAAGCTAGAAGCCACAAAAATAGAATGTAAAGGATAGATTACTCACTATGGGAAAAGACCATTGTAGAGAATGTGAACTTGCAAAAGGAACATTACATATTGGTAAGGCGTTTCATCTTTACATGTCTAAAAATAGTGGTTTTAGTTCAATACCAACTATAAGAAATGAACAATATTGAGGTGTTTCAATTGCACACTAACAACCCTCAAAACTCTAGGTGTAAATAGACGCATGAAAGCTCAAGCATCGAATCAATCTCTCTGTGATACCACTATAGCTAAGCCCGATTCTACATAAGGCTGCGTGAAACATCACCAATGACTACATCAAGGATTTTCTCACCCAAAACATGCAAATAATGGAGTTTAGTCTCCTTCCCTCGAATCTTGACCAACCATTCTGCATGCAATTTGGTTAAAAATAGGAAAATCGGCTAAAAACATATTGTTAAAAAGGAAAACTAGTAAAAATAACTCAAAAAAAAAAGCCCTTTCCCATAGGAGGATCGCGTTCGGCGTAATTATCTTTCAAAAAAATAAATTAATTTTATATATTAGTAATAAACTAGCAATCACATGTGTACAATGCAATGTGAATTTAACGGTATATGTTATTAGATTTAGAGGGATATTTATTAATTTTATAGTTGATGTTGATAAGGGGTGTGATTGACAATTCTGATTTTCTATTAAAGTCAAAACAAATGTTGCAAAGTACATTGGAAGGGATGTTAAATAATAGTTAGTTGTGTAATAATCGAATACAAATGCAATTGAGACATGTAAGTTTGCTAACACTCACTCTCGAGAATGTAGTGAATGTGAAGTGTTGACATCAAAGTAGATTGAAAGAACGACTAAGTGCTTTAACATATTAACTCTCTAAGAAACATAAATGAGAAAAATATGCAAGCATATATAAACAAAGGTTAAATGGTTTGGGTACATTCCAAAGTGCTTTATTACCTCAAAGAGTTTGAGAGCATCATTGTTAGAGTTATTTTGTGGATATCCTACAATCATAAAATTCTATGTGACCACAACTCTTTGAGGAATTTTGTAAACAAAAATCGACTTTCCATTATACTTTGATGGATGTTCATACCTTGTGCTAAGACTCCCATATTGGTATAGAAAGGGAGTATGTTGTCAAAGATTTTGTAGGCGGGCTTTGCATTCACATTTGAAGGCATTTTTAACTAACCCATTGTATGCATATCCTACAATCATTTAAGTCCATGAGATCACATCTCATTGAGGCATTTTATCATACAATTCACGTGCCTAGTGTATCTCAGTGATGCCCATTAAAACAACCCACTTGAGACCCAAGAAACAACCTAGGGTTAGTCAGGAAAATTATGGAATAATTTTTTTATTAGAAGTGTCTACAACTAGGTTGCAAGACAATAGTTGACACTAATAGGTTCTGGAACAAGCTTAATATGCTAGAACATACTTTACTTTTATTAACAATTATCAGAGGTCACAAGGTCCAAATTCTAGGGTTAGAAGTTTCAGTTAGGTTCAAGGGGTAAATTAACACCATACCCACTCTCTAATAGGCTCAGAGTTTCAACTTGATTTTTCTCACACTTAATGCATTCAAAATTTCCGTAAATCATTTCCATTGGATAGGAAATTTTCTCACCTTTCCAACAATATAAAGAAGTCCTCCTAACTCCTTTTAAAACTCCAGTTATGGACCGACGGACCTTAGGGGTCAAATTTTTTTCCCAAGGGGACATGTGTCGAGCAGGGGCGAAAAGAAATTTTTGGGTGGTGGGTCGTGGGGCGGTGTTTGAAATTTTTCTTGCGTGGGAGAAAATTCCCATTTGCGCCCGCGCCTTCGCTGTGCTACCAGGGACACGTGTTGGGCTCCGAGCTCATTGGATTTCACCCAAGGGAGGATTATTATGTGCAGGCCCGAATTGTACATTTTAATTAAAGTTATTTGCCAATTTTAAAAATTTACAAAGAGATCAAATTAAAAGAGGTCCATCTAACTTTTCATCATGCAAGTATGGCATTTCATTTCCAATATAATCTAATACATTCAGTTGTTTTAAACAATCCATTCTAAATCAAAAGCAAATATTGAATTCCATTTTACACATTTCCAAGGATACAAAATGCAACATTATTTCCACGTACATTTCTTCTTTTCCAACAGAGATCTAACTATCTCTTTTGCCATACAATGAAACATTGAATTCAATCCAACAATGCATATGAGAGAAGATCTTGCAATTCTTTATTGGCTTCAATTATAAAACTTCATAGCTTTCCATGTTTGAATGCAAACAACACATTTCACTCTCTTTCTTTCAAATGTACGAACAAAATATAAATATCCTTCACATTTCGAATGTACAACTTCCACAATCAGTTACATACATATTTTCTTCACAAATATAAATTACAATTTCATCCACATCAAGTGGGAAATGATTACAATTGAATTTGTTTCACAAGGGGTTGGCAAAATTGTTTTCTTCTGCTTCAGAACAACAACATGTAAAATTTCTTTTTCTTCCAAATTGATCACAACAAAAGTGGGGGAAAGGCAACGCTCTCCACCCAACCAAGACATCCAATGAAAGGAGAAGCCATCCTTCATCATTGGCCCTCGAGCCCCAACCATAATACAATAAGAGGTGTGATTAAACCCATGGCAACAACAGGCTTCCACAACACACAACATTCTTTCAACATGCATAATTCAATATAAAACACAGTCCAAACAAAAACAATAGTTTACAAGTACATTTACAAACATTCAAACAGAACTAGGGCTTGATCATGCAAGCCAAAGGAGCAAGGACTATGGGGGAAGCTACTTATGCCTCACAATGAGAATTGCGCATCTACCAAGTAACAAACCGCCAATAATTTTCACCACACATATCCTTATGCCCCCCAAAATCCCTCCTTATGCCCCCCACAAAGTAAGAAATGTAAGCTATTTCTTTTCCATGGTGGATCCCAAACCCAAAATCCCTCCATAAAATATGATGCCACCGACATTCCCTTACGCTTGCCCCACATGAATTCCCCATAGCCTTCTCCAACATCATTCCTATGGTAGTCTACCCAACCAGCCAACAAATAAATAAAAAACATGCACCATTCATTCATACACAAAAGAATAATAGTCACAAAAGAAGAGCTAAGCTCCTACCTTTCCATGGTGGTTTTTGTTTCCAAAGCAAGCTTTTAATGCCAAAAACATAGTCCCAAAACAACAATGCCAAGCATGAAGTTATCTCCAATCTCCTCTACAATCCACAAGAGCTCCAAACAACAAAAATGTGCCCCAAGGAAGTTTGCAAAATGATTTAATAACCTAAAACAAGCAAAGAGTTTGAATTTTATAGAAGAGGGAAGAGAAGAGGATGATGTGGATCCATGTAGGATGCCACATCACACATCCTCAACTCCAACACAAAAGATAAAATTTCATTCTCCCAAGCACAATAAAGAGGTGGGTGAAAATATGACAAATTACTTGCACACTCCAAAAAGTCCACACCCCAAAGGACTACAAATTAAATAAAATGTAAGAGAGTGCAATCAAAACTTGTAACATGAATAATAAAATGCATTATAAAAGTCTAAAATCACCCCTCCAACCATAAGTATGGTTGGAAAATTAAATTGAGAGGTATGAGACAAGTTTTACTTGTCCCACAAGCCTCCCAAAACATCCCCAAGGGAAAATTCGAATTTCCAAGGAGGTGGAGTGTTTCATACTCCAAAATCAGACTTACACAACTCTTACACAACTTACACATCCCATACATATTTAATACAAATAGTCAACAACTTCCATTATTACTTTCCCATATCCCAATTTGATTTATTTAAATTTTAACCATATGATTTCTCACATTAATCAACCATAATTTTAATTAAATAAAGGAAAGGAACATATCACTAATAAAATATATATAAACAATAAATAAAGTATAACCACATTAATAAAATACACAAAACCCATGGTCACATATAAAGGTGATCCCCCCCATGGGAATCCCTAACAACAACAAACACAACACAATAAAACAAGTTGTCATGGTGACCTTGTCGAATTCACCTAGAGTTCCATTGTGGTTGGTCTCCAATCCCCGATGTTTGTTTGTGATATTTTAACCTGCAAAACACAAATACCTCCTTCGGCCTCGTGGCCATATCAGAACATCCAAAATGAATATAAATATAATCATAAAATCATCTAAATATGTGAATCACAACAACATCAAGGCAATTTAACATTATCACATACAATTTATATCAACAACTATATCATCGTCATATAATATCCATTTTATAGATCTACTCATAATATCCAAATATCACATGTCCGAACAACATCCATAAAACATCCATATCCAATAGTATATCATCAACCACATATGAGCGTCTCTAATAATCATCGCGCATCATAACCAAATCAAGATCAACAATAATCCATGATCAATTATGTCTAACATCATACTAAATCAAAGCATAATAATTTCCATAATGTAAAAACAATACCAAAATAAGCATGAAAAGGTGTCAAAGGGAAGTGGGCACTACATCTTCCACATTTTGCATACATGTCTACCACGACACTTGCAACTACATCTAACAAAAATCAGCTTTCCATTATACTTTGATGGATTTCCATGTCCTATTTTAAAACTCGATTTTTGGCACATGCTAGGATGATGATGGCAAAGGTTGTGGAGTTTGGAAAAAGTCTCATATCTATTATTCTTTGGTGAATGTCCATCCCATGTTTTGACATAGGTGGGCAAGATATCTTTGGTTGCATTTGGTAAAATAGAGTCAATGCTTCATGAGGATGTTCATGTCTTTTGTAAGCATGCACAAAGAGGTTTACATGTTAGAAGCGCAAAGATGAAGTTCCTTTTGAATCACTTGTATCATATTGTGAATGTTGTTTTAATCTATTGAAGAAATCAGCTAATTGTTTGACAAAATGCCAGAATTCAGTCTTGATATTGTCTAACCTATATGGGGACTCTAACAATGTTTTAATGTTGTTTTATTCATTGATAGGCTCTGGGAAAACCTTTAAAGCACTTGTATTTCTCATGAGTATTTGATCTTGGTTGAATTTGTGTCCTAATTAGTTTAAATGGTCCTATGTAAGAGTGTTTTCATGCTTATGGTAGGATTGTCTTTAGTGCTCTCTAATCTTGACTGCACCAAAAGATGTGTTACATTAACCCTACATGCATTTCTAATTATTCTCAGTCCACATAGGTGAAAGAAAATGTCATGCATGTTTTAAGCAACAAATTTGAGAAGCTCCCAATTATTGGTGTTACAGAATTGAATAATAGCCACAAAATGCAATGTAGCTCTTTTTAACAAACAAATGTAAGCATCTCGTTACTTATCGAAATACTTCCACAGTGACATAATTTCGATTTAATGGTATGAACAATTATAATTATGGCCTTAAATACCGATTTATAGAAATAGGTTCCTCTAATATAATGGTAGGAACAACTTATATCATGGCATTTAATCCCTATTGTAGAAAACATTCTCCTCTGTCACCCAAAATAGATAGAGGTGAAATCACAAATCTCAGTGTGATTAATCAGAACTATTCCATGAGGCTTTAGGCCCCCTTGCTAGAGTTGAGAAATCCTTGATAACTTTTCTCAAGCTTTAGTAAATGCTCACAAAGATTACGAAAAAGGGAGAGAATGCTCAACAAACGACAAAATCAGATGCACTTACAAGCCATCCATATCCTATACATTACAGATTTCCATCTCTTTCACTCACCTATTGTCATTGCCAAGAAGTTTCTGCAGCATCCTCACCAACGTAGCTTGTATTCACAATGTTTTTCAAATCAAGCTCAATGAATTGTAATCTAGAGGTCTCACAAACATTGTATTCTCAAGAATCAAATGTCTCATTCAATTCAGAATATAATGAAAACATGCAGCAATAGAACCTTCTTCACTACTAATATAATAATCAAATTCTATAAATTAGTAGATAGTACATACCTATATTTTCCGTAGATCCCAACACAACATTCATTTTTTGTGAGTTTCTAAAATAGCCAAACAATGTCTTGTTACTCTTTTTTGAACTGGCAGTAACCTTCTTACCCTACTTTCCAGAATCCATGGATATGTCGTAGATACTTACTTTTGAAAGACAACTACAAGTATGGATGATAAAGAGTTGGGTGGTAGGGCAAGAGGCACAAGAGATTCAATGAAGTGGGAAAAATGGGCTTGATGTTGGAAAAATAAGGTTAATGGCAGAGGTTGAACAAAATAAGCTTAGAGGGATTGCGATTAGATGGATTGCATTTGGAAGGATTTCCTTTAGACGGATTGGAGTTGGATAGATTGCGCTTCGAATTGAACGATATGAAGCTGCATAGATTGGGGTTTGATGAATCAAAGTTGAATCGACTTTAGTTGGACGAATTATAGTTGGATAGATTGGGGTTGGGCGACAAAATTTGGAGCATGAACAACAAAGGTTGGATGGCAAAGGTTGTATCACCGAGGTTGGGCAACAGAGCTTAAAGTATGAATGATAGAGGATAGATGCTAGAGGTTGGACAATAAAAGTATGAAATTAGGGCGGCAACCACACTCGCAGATTCGCAAAAAGGTTGGACGGTTATATATGTATTATACCTAGGCGCTATGTATAGTAATACTTCGGTGAATATGTGCACAAGTTGATTTGAAATGTTGGCGAATTACATGCATAAGTTCATTTATATGTGTAAATAATAGGCGAATTCACACATACAAAGGACTTATCGGTAGAATTTATTGGCGATATGGGGTGGCGACCAATCGCTGAATATTCACCATTTCCAATTTCTAAAAACTCGAATATTCGCGAGTTTACGAAAAATTTTCCACTAAAATTTTCCCTACACATGATCACTTACTTAGGAAAACTCATCCCGCTTTCACTTTTAGTAAACTTATCATGGCCAATCATTTTCCAATGAATTTTGTGAGCAGTTAGAGGATATCTACAATCGAGGGTCTTTACTGATTAGTTGTCCTTCTATACAACTATTTACACCATCTATGATATGCACATTCTCCTTTTTTCAAACTTAACAAGGAATGATTATAATGTCTAATTTTCACACACACCACACAATTGAAATAAGAGAAAATGCCATGCCTTCATTGTGTGGCCCCATCGCTTGAAACTAATACGAGTTCATTAATTATCATCCTTCCTCTAATTCCTCCACCTCCATTTCATATTATTAACTCATGTGGAATGTGATCATGAGGCTCACAAATTTTCACATTGTGTTTATTCTTATCCTCCCACAATGTGAAGCACTTTATTTTAGGATGTTAGGTTACACCGAAAATACGTCAATGGGAATTTTTTTATATTTTCCAACTCTTTTGACACTTTTGTAAAAACAACTTTGACTTGAATTGATAAAATGATTACTCTTTTTTGATTACCATATATTGACACTAAACAAAAAAATGATTAAAAATTAATATTTAATTACTTTTTTAACATGACATCAAGACACAAAATGACTATACATGACTAGAGTATGATTTTAAAAAGTAATGTTTAGTTACTTTTTATCATAATTATAGACATATAGGATACTAAACAACATAAAACGATTCTAAGGTTATTCCTAACTCAACTTATACTTTATGAGGGAATGATACAAATATTTTAAATTAAACGGATAACACTTGGGTGGACCAAAATAAAATCTTTTAAGATTATTTAAAGGATTATAAATTACCACTTATAACATTAAGTACTATTTTTACCACTAGTAAAAATAATATGAAAAACTACTCTTTAAACACACACTATTTATTATAAACCACAAAATTTGAAGTTAAGTTTATAGAGGAAGACATTGTGAGTAATAGTCTCACACATGGCTACTAGAAAAATGATCAAATCTTTTTGTGATTTGATCACGACATTTAGGAAGTTTAAATGACAACTTACATATCAAAGGCACCGATGTTGATATGAGAATGGGACTGTCGATTGTTGAATATGGCCCACAAATAAAAACTCCATGCACGAGTTCGAAATTTTCAATGTAAGGCAACATAGTGATAAATTTTAGACGCACAACTAGAAAGACCATTGAAATTCATAATGAGGATGAGAAACCAAGAGTGTCTTCCATATGACATATGCATCGATGTCTTGACTAGCCCGAGTGACCTTACGTGAGTGTACAAGTATTGAGAAATACAAAGTTCCAATTGTGATGACTAAGCACCAGAAGATCAATGACCAATCAAATTTTTATATCAGTCGGCTAAGAACATAATTTTTTTAGGATTTATTATTGATAAGTGCATGAGAGGATAGACATATGGGTCGACAGTAAGAATGAAAAAATGCACCTTTAAAAGTAGGAGATCATGGATACTGACTAAAACATATTATTTATAGCCCTTCGTTGGTAACCACTCACTACTAAAAACTTCAAATGTCAACGAAGTGTATAATAGCTATCCACATTCACATCTAGATGATAACAAGGATTTTTTTGAACATTTTGTAAGATGCAAAGACAGTCCATAAGGATGGATTAATACTTTGAATCTCACAAATTGCCTCACAAAATAATTCTCTCTAATACAAAATGATATTTTGGTTTGATCTTAACACGATAAAACTTCATTTTATTCCACACAAATGCATACATATAAATATTCCTAACATATGCGACATATATGGAAATATGTTATAACTACTTTAACAAGCATCATAGAATCTCTCACAAGCCAATCTATGTGATTTATACTCACAACTCATTCACATTCATTATTAACAACTCTCATATTACATATAGTTACCAAGAAATGTAACCACTAATTAACAATTCCTAACATCTTCTCGTAATATTTGGAGTGTATTTCTCTTTTTTAGAGATTTTATTCCAAATAGAAACCATTATATTCTTAAATATCCACATTGGATCCAAAATATGCCCATTTAATAAATTATCTCAATACAAGAGATTGTAGGATATAGATAGTTTCTTTATTCTTGCATTTAATTTTAACTTTATGGCTAATTTTAGACATCTATATCTAATCTTTGCACCAATATGGATTAATATTCAAATTTGATGTTAGTCGCGCGTGTGTGTGAAGGTTTTATACTAATCCCCAAGTGACATAAGTTTTGAGGTTTTATAATATCGGGTTGTCCATCATAGTTATTTTTCATTGTAACAGGATACTTAAGATCCATTTGTAATAACCTTCAATGGCCTTCATATACAAACTTGTTGATATATTTAGATGACCTTCCACATAGTTGATCATTGTAACTTGGATAAGTGTACTTTCCTTTTTTGAGATTCCTACATATAGAAATGATCAACAAACCTAGTGTGCAATGATTCATGTGCTACATTTCTCCATCTCTCGCATGGATGAGGATCTCACCATACACCTAGCTCACTCAAGGTCTAATTTATGTCTCCTCTACATTCACCTTGCATCCTCTATATTTGGCCTTTGGATCAAAAGTCACCTCCAACTCTTATTGGCCCCATAATAATGAATGTACACCATTTAGTCTCTTACGTAAACTTAGATCCACCTAGGAAATTACCACCTCCTAGATCTTTGCAAGTCTAAGAGCACTTTACATTCAAGTCTCTCTACTAATATTTGATGCACTGATTTGCATGGAAAAACTACATAATTCTATATTTTTCCTTCAATACCCATTAAACAAACCAATCCACTAGTTGTTCAAGTCCTCTAAAGTACACTTGGCTATGGTGTTAGCTCTTGGAAAAATTTCTTCAAATAAGCCCTCTTGGCTCTTGAGACCATTGGATGACCCACATAGCTCACCACCATAATGTCTCTTCTTATTCCCTACAAGGCCTTCTTGCTTGATCAATCATCTCGACATGGGAATAATTACCCTCTTATTTCCCTCCATAAGTTTCACAATTCACACACTCCTCATTAAAACATGCTCTTTTCCTAAGACACCACACACTATCTCACCTTGTAAGTTACCCATGTTCACGCTCCGGTTGAAATTAAGTTTACTTTGAATGCTACCTTGAAACCCACTTGCAAACTTAGTGCTCATCTACATGTTGCTTCAAGAGATCTAAATATGGTCTCACACAATACATCACACCACTTCACTATGTAGATACTCAATTCCAAGGAACAATTCAACGGACATAGATGCATCCTACCTCTTTTGCAATCCTTACGTTGTAATGGGGTTTCAAACCCAACATTCACTATGTCATCCATTTGCTTCAATTAGGAGCCAATTTTCCCCCTTGGAAAATTTGTACGATTAGCCAAGATGGATCCCCACTTGGCTTATAAAATATGGGGATCAACTTGAGTACTACACACAAGATGTAGATACAAAAGATGCTCAAGGAGCATAAGGATTACAATTCTAAAGGATAATAGACCTAACCCTAATATAACTATTGGTTTTAAGGCATATAATTGAGATAAAGAGAGGTATCCTACTAGGATTCGGAATAAAGGTAGGTCAAGAGATGGATAAAGCTAAGGGGCATAACATAATAATACATATTAATAGACAACATATACCCTAATGTATAGACACGAATGATCAACCATCCACACAACAATAAACATGAAACAAAGGAAAAATAAGGGTTAGAGATACTTACCTATGGTGTGATTGCTGATGCATTGATCCTCCTCGAGATAATAGAACTCTAAGAGAATTGAGCTATGGGTGTAGAAAGGGAAAGCTTAAGAGTAATGCATCTAGTTCCAACTCACTATGATGATATAAATGCAAAAGGAAAGCTCCAAAACCTCAAGTCTAACAACTAGATGTGAATATGTGTGCAAATGTCCAATGTGCAAGTAAAGTGAAGTGTTTAGAGTAATTATTTATTGATACTAAACTTACGAAAGGAGAGGAGTTTATATACTCAACGTGATATCATATGTGCAACCGCATTGTCCATTGCTTGGAATAAAGATTGACATAATTGCCCATGGGAAATATTACCATATTTAGAGTAATGTGCAAGTGCTTGATAGTGGGTGCTTATGGATTCATAGTTTTTAGGGTTTTTAACACTGTTCTTGAATCTCACTTTTGTTATTATCAAAATTTCCTAAAATGTTTTCTTGTGTTTGAGGAGGATGTGTGGGAATTGTAAGAGAAGTCAGACGGGGTTTTCTTTTCCGTGTTGTTTTGGCACATGTTCTTTATTTATAGTTCCAAGTTAAGAATGGTTTTGAGTAGGTGAAGGATTGTGTTATATTCACTAATATAGAATAAATATAATAAATTATAGGTAATGCAAGAAAAATAATGTTTAATCAAGATTCACTAATATTACCCTAAATTGGTTTTAAATCACATATTAGATATTCAGATATTTTCGATTGATTACCTTGAAGGTTTGGTGCAATCTAAAATGCACTCACATACTTCCTCACTCTCATTTGTTAAAATGAAAATTTATGAACATGATCAGCCTCAACCGATATTATTTAACCTAGTCAGAATGCACTCATGTTATAATGTGGGGGTGTTATGTCTTGGAATTACCAAGCCATATCATGCTCACAATAAAACATGACCAAGTAATAACATGATCATGCCATAACATGACCGAGGCATAACACGAGAGCATTATGAAAAAAATGTCTCTTAAACACTTTTTGGCCACTTTTTGGTCCCCATTGCCATATGCATACTCATATATGATTTCTTATCAATATAGGCCATATTCTCCCATATATATTTAGGCATGCTTACAAAGGTAGAAGTTTTACTTACTCAACACATGCTAAGGCCTTCACACCCTTATCTCGTCACCATGTCCATTTCACTTGCAAACCGCATGACTCCGTATTCAATTACTCTATTTTTCACTAACAATTTTACCAAATTAGGTCATCACTATATGATATCAACATATTATCTTCTTAACTCTATTAATTGTGCTATATCAACTCTATTCTATACTAATTATCACATTGGTATCACTTTCTCTCTTGGCCTCCTATAGCTCCGATACTAATTGTCACATTAGTATCAATCTTTCACATTTGGCCTCATCTAGATCTCGATACCGCTTTTCATGTTTGTATTATCTCACTCTCCAATATACATGCCAGTTGGCCCACTTACTTGGAAATTAAATCAACACATGTGCCTTGTCATCTCTTGTCAAAGAATATCTCATTCCCTTTCATTTTATTTTATTGAGTCTTCCTAAGTTGTTAAACTAGAAACCTATGTGTGTAGGGTAAGCACATGGAAACAAGGGACCAAAAGGGGATCAAAAGTGGCCACTTTTTTCCGAAATCAGAAAAAATGAACTTCATTTGATAATTTGTCATGCATATGCTCAAAATTTGACAATGTGATAAAAATAAGAATGGTAGTTCTCGAATTATATTTTCTAAACTACTAATTTTTACAAAATTGTATTTGGCCTCCAAATCCCAACTCGTCTCCAACGTTTCTTAGAACCATCCACTGAATGTTCACCACTTAGTCTCTTATGTAAATTTACCTAGACATCTATGAAAATCCTCACTCCCAAATCTTCACAAGTCCAAGAAAACTTTGCATTGGATTTTTTTCTTTGATCCTCAATGCACTACTTTTCATGGAAAAAAATTCAAGGGTAGTGTCTACCTCCAAGGCCATTTGAGAAAACCCTTTTGCTTAATGTTTAAGTTTAACAAGTGACCTAGTCCACTTGGCCATGGTGTTAGTTTTTAGCCACATTTTTTGAAACAATCCATCTTTTTTTGGAATTAGGGTAATATTTTTGCAGTTGTTGAAAGGACCCACATCCTTATACAATTGAGGATTTTAGAGAGGACCCACAACCTAGGTTATAATGAAGGGACCGCCATTAGGAGCCCAATTGAAGAAACCTATGAAACCATAGAGAAGATGCAATGATCACGCCGGTGGAGCAACAACCAAAGTGAAAACAACAAGAGGAGTAGCCACCGGTGGACAAGATTGAGAGGAGCAACCACTAGCGACGATAGCTAGAGGAGCAGCCACTAAAAAAAAAAAAAGAGAGGAGCAACAACCAAGAAAAGGAGCAACCACTAACGACAACAACGAGAGGCACCACCAATGACAACAACAAGAGGAGAAAAGAGGCGGTGTCGGGAGCAACCACCAATGACAACAACAAGCAAAGAGTGGCCATTAGTGACAACAACAAGAGAAACAACGACCAATGACAACATAACGAGTAGAGATGTCGCTTCTAGTGGCGAAAACACCTCCGAGGAGTATTGTGCCTAGGGATATTTGAACATGGGTGGGAAAACACACAACCATGTGACTTGACCGCACCACTCGACCCCATCGAAAAAGTGGATTTTGGATAAATCTCGTGTCATAATGCCAGGACATGCCTCCTCACATTGAATACTGGATTCATGCCTACCCTTGACCCACATCGCATTGAACACTAAACCGACTTGACACCATGTCGAGAGACCACCCGCCACCGAAGCAACCGACCCCCACCGCCTTGCTAGCCAAGTATGACAAGATATGGAGGTGGACAACCTGAGGCAATAGACCCGAGACCTCCCACATATAACCCATATTCCCCCTTCGCTAGGTGTAGACCCGATGGGCTAAAACAATCCATCTTAGCTCTTGAGACCATTAGAAAAATTGTAGAGCTTACCACCATAATGTTTCTTTTTAATCGCTGCAAAGCCTTCCTACTATATCACTCATTTCGACATTTGACCAAATCCCTCTTCTCGCACTACAAGAATTTCGCAGTTCACCTATTCCTCGTTGGGATGTATTTTTCTATCTAAGACACCTCTTAATAGCTCGCCCGTAAGGAAACTATTGTCCAAAATAACCCCTGTGCTCTTTTGGTAACTCAAAATGCATTTTTGGACTTAGGTAGTTTTTATTTAAAAATTTGCGAAAATACTATCCTAGTGTTACGAGGATTGAAAGAACTTAGCGTTCTGCGGGTTCTGCTAACCCGTGGAACAAAGGGAGCATCCGTTTGGACTTCAGAAATTTTTGATGGATATAGTGCGTCATGGAGGTTTTTAGTCTTTCACAAGATTAAGGAAGTCATTCTTTTGTGGCATTGATTCGAGTCACTGGGGTTGAAGGCAAGTCAAAGCATCGTGTTTTTATGCCTATGAAAAGTTATAAAATAAGCTAAGGACATAATTCATTGAGTGAAGGAGTGGGAAAGAAGATTAGTGCTTGGCGACATGACAAAATATAGTGTTGTGCAAAATTTGAAACATATCATCCCATGGAGTTTAATAATTTTGCGAAACCAAGGATGAAGTGTCATTAGGCACCACACAATAAAGGAAATAAAGGTGAAAAATGACTAAGGTTGGAAGTCGCGCAACACTATCCTTGTGTTCCGTGGGCTTCCCAAATTGAAGTGTTGCGTGGTTTCTCATGGAGCCTTGGAATGGTGGAACATGGTCACAGGATAAAGTGTCGTGCAAAGAAGAAAAATTGTGTCATAACAATAGCGTTAAAAGAAAAGTGCGGAAGTTATCAAAGCCACATAACAAAGGAAAATCCACGGTGAGGGAAATCATGGCGCGAGGGGGCTTAATGTATTGTGGAAAATTGATTCCGCGCATCATCTTAAGGGTGTAGAAGCTACGGGAACGATGGAAACATTTAAAGCCATGAAAAACACAAGAGCCACACCTAATTTCAAAGTAAATGTTCAACCAATCTACCAACCATAATTTAATGGAGTATGGGTGCCGTCTTCCTCGACCTACAAATCCGATGGAGTATAATTCGATCCATGTTTGACACCCACACTTCTTTGCAAATATCTATGGTGATTGGCCCTTGGTGGTTAAATCTCTCATGTTGGCACCTCTCTCTCATTTTCTATAAATTTGGAACTCAAACTCATTCAAACAGACCCTTTTGTGTTGTAACAACACCATGCCAAAATGGTGCTTTACTTCCCATGGGTTTTAAACATCATATTTGGTCTCGTAATGCATTTAATGCCTTCTACAATGAATGTCATAGTCTGTGCATCATTTGAGTAGTAAAATATCATGTTTGTGGATATCCTCTGTAATATGCCTATGTTTATTGCATCCTTTCCTCTCTATTTTTTTCTTTGGTATCTTGTGTGTGTTTCTATCCGTAGGTTTTCATTTTGTTATGTTGTCGATGTGTGGGAAGGGTTAGTCTATGTAGTTTCGGTATGTGGCACATGTATGTCCGCCCTCTCCTCATGTGTTCTCTCCCCTTTCTCCCCCGTGAAGAGTGATCGTCCCCTTCTTTCTAGTGCTATCATCGTCTCCTTTTATCTTAGATTTTACTTTCTACATTTCTCTCTATCTCTCTCTCTAGTTCCTTAGATGTGTTAGAGTAGGTTAGGTTAGAGGTTGTGTTAGTGCTATTTAAGATAGGTAGAGGAAGTCGGCTTTCTCCGAAGGTTTGTCTCAAGCCGCAAGTCCCACACTTGGATACAATCCCATGTTAGAACAAGTATTTGATCTTCAATGATCAAACTAAGGGTGCTACTTTTGAGCTCTAATAGTACCCACGTTCACACTTGGATTGACGCTGAGTCTCCACTAAGTCTTACCTTAACACCCACATGCCAACTTAGCCCTTAGTTGTATGTTGTTTAAAAAGCCACATATGGACTTATGGTGCTTCACTCCGAGTTCACTAAGTAGATACTCAAGTCCAAAGAACAATTCATCACCCCTACGGATGCATCCAACTATAGGAACAACTCACCACTCTCGACATGGAAGAGTCATTCTTAGCTCTTAGTGTCACCTAGTTGCCCACTAACACACCTCAACATAATTCGAATTAGACCACCTCATGGTTAATCTTAAGCTTTTTCTAAGTCTTACATCCACACTCACTCACGAACTTAGCCTCCTCAGGTGCTTCTTCACTTGGAGATTCCTACTTGACTACCCCTACCCAACTCATCATCATGTGCAACTCTTAAGTCTAAGGGGACAATTCACCAACGGTCCAACACATGGATCCATCCAACCTTTTTTTGAAAGCCTTAGTGAACTTGGGTTTCGTTCCCATCTTACAATACATCAGTTGTATGTCTTAGTTGGGAACCAACTTGTCCGTAGGAAGAGCCTCACACTAGTTCCCTACATTGAGCGTATCCACCCCTCATAATTTTCATTATAAGATTACTTTTAAATTTGTATTTCTAAGTGTTACAAATCTTTTATTATATCCACGCAATAAAATTAGGATTTGTTTTAAAATAAATCCATGTGCCTCATCCTTAGTATGCGAGTCCATGGGCTCCTAATTTTTATAAAAAGATGGCCATAAAAGTTCAAAACGTAGCAAGTTTAATATATGGTACATCTTATGATGAAATTATTTAATAGACTTTGTAGTGTATTTTTAATTTTTAACTTTTTATTTATGAATATTCAGGATTTAGTTTGTGTAGAAAAGGTTGTCACCCAATGGTTAAAGCTCTCCTTAGTTCATCTAATCAATTATACATAGGAACAAAGCTTCAAGCGACCACGAGTTTCATCCTCAAGATTCACAGCCGAAGAGCGGATATTGAAAGGAGTCTGAAAGTTGATTAAAAAATTTATGTTTTGTGGTCCCATAGACTCTTTAGTCTTGTGGAAGTCATTAAAATCTTTCATTTCATTTCATTTCCTTTCCCCTACCTAGCCCTTCCATTTTGATCACTAAATTCTATGGCCCACCCTTGGTACTATATTCCACACCTCGATTGCTGCGAAGATATGTTTCATACATATAAAATAAAAATAATTAGCATCGAATACCTAGTAAAGATATGACGGGGCATCGTTTGAAATTTGATGTTTGATGTTTCTCATTATTACGACGAGGCGTTATGACTCATTATTCCTCCAATATTGTACTTTTTAACTATTCGATTTAAACAGAACGGAACGGTAACGCAAAAGAGAGTGAGTGACGGAAAGACTATTGTAGACAACGTCACCAAAATCATTCTGAGAACAACAGAATAATTCGCTTGAACCTTCAAAACTCATTATGTTCATCTTAATCAAACAGAAAATCGTTACCGGGAGATGATCAAACTCTGCTTCAATGCTTGTGATAGATACATATATATGTTTACAACCGAGCCGAGTCAAGCTCAAAACTTTGCCTTTTCCACAGGACTTTGGGCGCGGTTACGATTTATCAACTCGCCGAGCCTCTGGCACTCCACCAAATTCACCCCGAAAATTCTTACTTCCTTCGACAAAGGCGAAGGATCGAAACTGATCGGCGACTCTTTCTTGGCGGGACCATCCACTGCACCGGGCCTGTTAATGTTGAGACACGGGTGACGGTACAACGGAATTGCAGGGCTGTGAGGCGGCCATACGGCGGCGTCCATGTGACCGAGGGGCGATTCCGAATTGGGCCAGCAGATGTGAATCCACTGGGGATTATAAGCCGCCTCATGTTGCGCTGAATGGAAGGGATTTAATGCTCCGAGGGGGAAAATACTCACATTTTCTTTTGTTTGGACAGGCTGCTGATCACCGCAGGGTCTGCGCCGCCATGTGATGTAAAGCTGGTGAGTGTCGGGTGTCCCTCTGTGAAAAGAAACAATGTCGCCGGCTTCGAGTCTCTTGTCCTTCACGAACCGGCTCCAACCTTTGGTCAATACGTAGCTCTGGCTGCTGTTCCAGTAAGAGTAGCGAAACCGCCACGCCTTTCCCGTGTCGTCTTCAAAATTCAAGAGAAGCCCCTTGTCGCTGGAATTCACATCCAGAGGAAAATGCTTCTCTGCGTGCTGTTTCGGAATCACCAGCCGGTTCAGCTTCCCGACGTCGCTCGGCGTCACGGCCTTGTCGAAAAGATGTTCCCGATGCGGGGAGAGAGAAGAAGAACAAGGCGGATTAATGTCGAGGTGAGAAGACGAAATTGCAGGCCGTCCGATTATCGGGTTTGATACGGGCGAGGCAGCTTCGATTTCTTGACGGTCGCCGGCGTCGATGGCCGTCGGTTTCGTGTTGTTGGTGTGTTGATCGAGCTCTTCGTCGTAAGTGTGTTTTCGAAGCATTTCCACGATTTCTCCCTTGGAGTGCTGCCTCATGAACCGCGCCTCCGACTCGGCATCCCCGACTGCTCTGAAGTTGGTGATGGCGTCTCTCCCGCGGAACTTTAGAGCGGCGCGGTCGTAGACGCGGGCGGCGTCTTCCTCCCGGTTGAACGTCCCCAACCACACGCGCTGGTGTCGCTCGTAAATCTGAGCGCCCCACCGCCCGTTGGGCTGCGGAACCACGCCCTTGTACTGCGACGACGGAAGCTTCCCTGATCCAAAATCGAATACCTTCTCAACTCGTCTCCTCCACCCGAATCGTCGTCGGGGCTGACACAACACTCAATCCGCTTTCCAATCTCTCCAGTCCACTCTTCGTCTCCGCCGATCTCCAATCCACGAACGAAACCGCCTCCGCCTTCTGCCGTTTCGATCCGTTAGACGACGTCAACTCTTCCGTCATGGCGCTGCCCACTTCATCGTCTTGAAGCGAACCAACCTTCCAGCTGCAGCTTGTGGAGCTCATTTCTGGGCAGCACGCCAAGCTCATTACTCTTTCCCTTCCCCTGGAGTTTCATTTTACCAAAATTGTTACCAGGCGGCACTTCCTCTTTGCAATTACGCATCTGGCATCCACCCAATTACTAAATATATAACAATTGGCTAATGAAAGGCGCGCCGCACTAGTGTAGCCACAAACATTTGCTGCAATCATGGGCCACGAGCTCCACCATTGTTGCTGTCATCTTCATCCGATACCCCTACCTTCTTATTATAGAAGACAATTATTGACATGCATGAATTTTTCGCAAATAAAAAGAAGAGGGAAAGCATTAAGGCTTACACTCTGATAGGATGTTTATGGAGGCGGCCTCACATTGGCCTTTACACGCAAGTTGAGATTGTGCGGGGTCGATTGCTCTCACATAATTTAATCCAACTTAACCCAGCCAATGGGGGAGGGCAAGCAAACATTAACAAACTCTGGGTTTGGCAGCCCTAAATTATTTCAATAGAGTTGAGCGGTTCATACCTCAGGTGTGGGTTGGTCGGGTCCACATACAAGGAAGGATAATATGCGAGATGCGTGTGTTATTGTTATTCTCAAGTAAGTTCACCCCACTTTTCCTTGACATGGACAAAGCATACGCCCCATGCCGGGGACGGTTTTGCCGAGTATATTCTAACACTCGTAAACTTCTAAAATGGAGCTTCGAGTCTTTGGAAATTTACGATGGGTTTATTTAAAATTGCATTGGCATTTTCTTTTTCTTCTTTTTTTTGAGTTAAATAATGAAATGATAAACATTTTTACTTTGCTTTTTTATTTTTTATTTTTCCAAATTATAGTAAGTGGTAACTTCTTCTCCTTGGCTTCATCCTTTATAAGGTTGTGACCAATAAAACAATGATTTTTAATTTTTTAATTTTGTTTCTTGTTCTATGATTTTATTGGAATTTCTTTAGTGTTCTTCGTAGTAACAATGTAATCCATCTTCCTAGGTGGTGACGTAGTGTGTAAGAACACGAAGCTTTCTAAGGTAAGCGAAAGATTCTATGCATATGTTTTCTTTGTGCTCTTCATTAATACAAGTTGGATGTTTCTAACATTGTCTCGCACTAGGCACATCAATAAGGACTCGAGACAGGGGTTAAATTTAATAGCCACTAAACAATTTTTAGGTATGTAATTTTTCAATATTGTCCCCCATGAAATATATATAAAAGATTATTTTATATTTATTTAATTATTTTTAATTTATACTTATATATAAATATGCAAGTTGCATGTGACACTTATTTCAAATATTTTATCTTAATATGCAAGTTGTATGTGACAATTATTTCAAATATTTGTAACTATTTTTATGTCTAAAATCCCAAAAAACGTCTAAACTATAGTCAAATTTAACCCTTTATTAAAATAAGATGCAAAAATTGTCTAAATAAAGACGCAAATAACATAATAAGAATATGTATTAAAAACCATGTTTAACAAACTACTAAACTCACCACATATATGGTATTCTTTTACAAAGTTAGAAAGGTGAAGTTAAAAGGAGAGAAAATTGGATACATAATTCTATTCTAAAATATACCAATAGCATGTAACAATAGTCAATCACGATATCCATGACATTTACAACTAAAACAAGGCCATGAGTGGCATATACTACCGAAGAAGTGCTAAAGTAAATGTATTTTACTTTCGCAAGAAAACATATTTTACTTTTGCAATGAATTTTATAGACAAACATTTGTTGGGAAAATATTTTAGATGCGCAAGCAAGAAAAACTTCGTCTTAGTTGGGAGCGGAGATCTTAAATGAAAGAGCATGCCCAAAAGTTCTTTTAATTGATGTTGGAGTTCTAAGGTGTCGAAGTAAGCTATAAGTTCAACTATTGCATGGGGGCTTTTAGAAGTGTTTGATAAACACGAAAGTTTGACATGGAAAATTTAAGAAATGTGATAGAGGGTTTTGTTGCTTCCCACTGGGGAGCAAGTTCAAAACTTAGAAGAAAAGGAAAAGGCGCACCAAAAAAGTACTTTGTATTGTCGAAACATGACCATTTTTGAAGCTATTGTCTTAAGGCTACAAGTTCATGGTGGTAGAATATAAATTTAATAGGAAAATATTGTCATGTAATATCAATACAAAAAAATTGTGAATTAGATATAGATCCTCCTGGATATATATACAAATTTCATAGTAGCCTTGCAATTTCTTGGCCACAAATCTCCTTTTTAGCATTGTAGGGAAAGTAAACATGATATATGTTTTTAATTTACACATTTAAATTTCTAGATCTACTTTATGTGTTGATTTTGAAATTCAAAAATTCGAAGACACCATATTAACGAAGAAAAAATAGGAGAAGTGAATAAGAAAATTTGTTTTTTTTAAAAATATTTATATGAATACAAAAATATTTTATCCAAACAGAGAATTGAATTAAAATTTCAGTAAAAAAAAGAATAAACATTTAGTTTTATGAAAATTTATATTAAAGAAAGCAATTTGACACTTGGAAAATTAAGAGTGGACAAAGTAAAAATAAATAATAATGCTATGAAAAGGAAAATAATGGCACATTCCAAGTACAATGGTGTGTCCAATGAACATCCAATTAAAAAATCATTTAGGACTTCTTAAAAAAATTAATGTCAAAACTATAAAAAGATTAAATATTTACCACATGTTGTTTTTAAATTGGTTAATAACAAAAATAACTTTTTGACTAATAAAAAATATTTAAAATGATTTCAAAAATTGAATTAAAGATTTTGAAAAAAATCAAATAAATATTTATTTTTATGAAACTTTATGTTAAAGAAAGCAATTGACACTTAGCAAAATAAAATTAGACAAAGTAAAAATAATTAATAATGTCATGAAAATGAAAATAATGACACATTCCTAGTACAATGATGTGTCCAATGAACATTCAATGCAAAAATCATTTAAGACTTCTCAAGAAAATTTACTAATGTTAAAATTATAGAAATATTAAATATTTACTACATGTCATTTTTACATTGGTTAATAAGAAAGATAAATGTTTTTACTAATGAGAAATATTTAATATCACTACAAAAATATTTCAGCCAATCACAAAATTGAATTAAAGTTTTTGTAAAAATCAAATAAATATTTGTTTTTATAAAACTTTATGTTAAATTTTTTTGACACGTGACAAAATAAAATTAGACAAAGTAAAAATAATTAATCTGGTTGTTAAAAACCATGCTATATGCCTTCGGTAGTATAATAAGATAATTCACAAGTGGTATGCCAGTGAGAACGTGAATCATTCTAGAAATGAACTAAAGGAAAAATTGAAAGCAAGGATGCAAAATTTGTGTATTGCATTGGAAAATGCATTAAATCATTTTGTTCATTAATCAAATATTTGTTTATGAAAGAAAATTTGTATACAAGAATCGGGAAGGGAGCACCATATTAAAGTACACTTTTTCAACGTTTTGGAAATGGGGTGGCAAGTTGAATGGTTGCCTATCACACGGAATATTTGAATGTCAATTTTATTTGAGATGGAGTAGCAATAAGATGTTAGGTGACATCATAGTTGTAAGTGTGGGAAGTGATTTCTCACAGACATAAATGTATTTATTGCTAGATTTGGTGTGAGCTTATAAAATAAAACACAATAAAATATTGAATGAGAGTAGAGGTTAAATTTGACTGCCATTTAGATATTTTTTTGTGATTTTAGTTATAAAATATTTGTAGATTTTTGAAATAATCATCACACGTGACTTGCATATTTAAAATGTGACCGTCATTTTTAATATATATTTATATGTAAATTATATTAATATATAATAAATATAGTTAAATAAATATAGAATAGTCTTATGTGTGTGTGTGTGTGTGTGTGTGTGGGGTATAAATAACAATTTTTGTATTTTTGAAGGGCAATATTAGAAAATTACCATCACGGAAAAATTGTTTGATAGGCATAGATGGTTGTCAAATTTAACCCATGAATGAGATCTAGTATTACAAATATAAACTTGTTGACTCGTTATTATCGAAACAACCTTATCAACTTAGTCCAAACTCCACAAATTTCTCACAAACTACCCTATCACCTAAAACTCTCTACTAGTTTCTTTTTGAATGTGAGAGGTTATAACCACTATTACAATTACATCTCTCACATAATATATTCAATGTATGCACTAATATTTTCTAACATTAACTAAATATATTTAAATAAAATTATATTCAATTCAAATTTAATCTTCAAATAGAAATCTAATTGTTATTATATTTAGGTTCACTTCTAATTATATATTACACATCACAAATGGCGATAGTGCAATTTTCTAGAAATCAATAGATAATAAACCACAAAACTTTGTAATGATTGATAGGAATTAATTAATTTGATTGGTTCTCTATTTATTTGTTACTTTTTAAAATTGAAAATATACATGACAATGGAAATATATAGTCAAATCACCATTATGTAACTAATAACATTTTTAAAAAACTATATTTAAAAAAATTATGTAGAAAGTTTTGTTGAGACCAACAGAAGAAAATAAATCCTATGAGATATTAAGCAATAAGGGATGAGGCCACGATCATGCCTAGAATAAATTTGACGTAATAAAAGAAAGCGGTGATAAATTTCAAAACCTTTATTCCATTTCAATATATTTGGTCCATGTGTAGAATGAATGTGAAGGAAAGAGGTGTTAAAGTCTTCTAAGTAATTAGTGTTTAAAAAAATTGAAGACATTATTTTAAATTATTACTAATTATCTATAAATGGTCATAGAGATCAAATTTGATTGTTGCTTGAATGTATTTAAGTTGTTAAAAGAATTCTTACACCAAAAATAGTGGTATTTTATTTGAAGACAACTGCACCATGAACAAGTAAATTTTGGGCACGTTATCAATTTTTTTAGAGAATTAAAAGAAAACAATATCTCTAGGTACTTTAAAGGCCAAAAGTCCTAAGTGTGTTCAAGGGATGTGTTGAAGTGGTAAAACTTACCCGATAATACAGAGTTAAATTTACCAATGTTCTCATTTATCGTGTGATTCCACATTGACATGACAATGACGACACATCTAATGTTGTGAATTGTGGTACGTCGTATTAGAGTTGTACTTTTAAAAGTTGTTTCATATATTATATATATATTAGATATTAATGTCCACAGAAGGCCAAGAATGGCCTATGGGACAGAAAAAATATAAACCAAGAACCAAAACATAAAGGGAGTGTCAAAACATCTCCGAAAAAAAATAAGGAAACAACAAATCAACCGCTAGAAGGTTGCAGATCGTGAAACCAATAGAAAGTGCGTTGTCTAACACATCTGGACTAGGTTGTCTGCATATGAGATCTCTTAAGATTCTTGAAATCAGTAATGTGGAAGTAAGAACTGATATTTTTGTACTCATTTGTATTTGAGGACTGCAATTTGAGTGTTCTTTCCGAATTTGAAGTATTTCACGAATAAATAAAGCTAAGCATTTCTGATCTTCATATCGAATGAGACTCCTTAAAGACCCATTGGAATCTCTGAAAAGACAATGATATCTCCCATGGATTTCATAATAGATGGGACACTTGAATATAAAATGCTCTTCGCTTTCAGGTTCTAGAAAACACAATTGACAAATCCGCTCATGTTGTGGAAGGCTATGATCAGATTCCATCCGAAGAGGGTGAGAGCAAATGCGAAATTGAGCTAAAGGGATCCTTAGGCATGAAGGCAAAAACATCTTCATGTATTCTGGAATTTTGTTTTGATCTTCATGGAAGTAGGAATACAATTGAAAATAGTGAAGAAGCTTTGGTTTCAAAGGCTCTTTTGGAGAAAACCATGTAACTTTCAAATAAGACTTAGTGAGCTCCTCTCGATATGTTAGTGCAAAATCACAAAGCACCCTGTACTTCGATCAGATTTCTAGGTTGATCACTCTTGCATCCAAAGTGTGATTGCACAACATTGAATCCTTTTCTCGAGTGTGGGACCTAGAAATGAGAAAGGAATCTCCGGACAAAGGTGGTTTCTACTTCCTAAACTACTCCGCCACAAGCTATTCCAGTGCAGGCAAGCTAATCTAAACCTAATCTAACCATGCCAAGGAGACAGAGAGAGAGAGAGAGAAAAGGAAAAACAACAAAAGCCTACACTAAAACGGTGATACACCGAGAGAAGGAGAATGTTGAACATCTATCAAATCATGCCGCCAAGGAGAGGTGAGCAATGGGAAGGATGGACGGATGCATCATCACAGCCCAAGGATAGATTTCACACGAAGATGTCCCAAAACTCCATGAACACAAACTCAGGACCCTGCAATGAACATTAGAACATGCACAAATACCTGCAATGAAGAGAGACAAGAAGAGAACAAGAAAAAACGAGCAAGGATGGATAGATGCATCACAAAACACGTTTTTGTTCAGCTTTAAGTTTCATGAACATCATTTCAATAGAAAAGGCAAAACGCCATTACGGATCAAGGGAGGAGGTTCGAACTCCATTTTCAACCTGGAGAAGAAAAGAAGGGAGGCAGAGCAGAAAAGATGAACAACTTGTAATGTCTAACCAAAAAATGAGCGAATCCGGCCTTTTACAATGCATGGGTCGAGCCCATGAGAGAGAAAACGTACAAAAACATGGGAGCCCATTCCTCCTTGATTGCAAATGCATTAAATCAGCATGGAGGACCTTAAAAACCCATACCCTATCATTTTGAATAAATGGGAGGAGATGCGACCCATTATGTATTAAATTTGGTCACCGAAATGTCACTTCGGCCATGAACACGCATTAGAGACGTTTCCTGATTTTTCTCTCTCCAAACTGAATCAAAATGCAAGATTGACCCAAGAATCGTGTAGAGAATTTCATAAGCTTTCCAATGATATAAAGAACGTGCAAATCTGAGCTCTGGATCAAAAGATATGGGGGTTTGAAGTTTTAGGGCAAAAACGGCCCAAAAACGGATTTTGAATTTTTCCCACACTCTGCCACCTGGATGACACGTGTCAGGCGCTGATTGGCTGAGAAATTCTCTCTCTTCCACCTTTCTATGGGCTTTCCTTTGAAATTTCAACCTTTTCAACTCTTTGGAAAATTTTCCATTTTTTCCCGTGACCTCTGTATTGGGACACGTGGCGTGATCTCGGTTCGTTGACAGGGGCACGGGGAAAACCGTTACCTTTAGTTTTTTGGCCAAACTTTTGCTAAATTTTCCAAGTCCTCCCGAGCTCCACACTCCCTCCGCCTTAGGACACGTGTCCTGTTTTATTGGCTCGGGCCAATCCTCCAAACTTCGCCTTTGGAAACTCGGCAAAACATTAAGTAAAAATCTCACCCTCTCCTCCGCCGCTCTGATCCACGAAGACACGTGTCACATTCTGATTTGTTGGCGGATTTTCTCGGGTCTTCGCGTCCCTCGCGTATTTTTGGCCCGGATGTCCCAAACCGTCTGGGACAAATTTCTCCGATCCGCCCGATTCGGGCTTCCCTGTCCCTCTTTGCGTTGAAGACACGTGGCAAGATTTGATTGGCTCTCGGCTCCTTCGGCTTTTTCCGCGTCCCACGCGTCCCTTTGTCCCAACTGTCCCGGACTAAAGTTCCCTGTTTCGGCCGATCCGGGTGGTTCGCGTCCTCCGCGTACATTTGATGATCGTATGCAGGACAAATTTTTCAAACTTTGAAATGAAGCTTGCCTTTGCTCTCGGCCACTTCCCACGACCCGGATGTCCCAATTGCTGCGTGGACCGCCTGGAGGCTTTTCGGCCGGTTCGCACCTCGACGTCCCAACTGTTGGACCAGGACTTAGCCAATTTACATGATTTTTTGCCCCAAGCTTGGTTTTTCGCAATTTCTTCCATTTTCTCGACTGTTGGGATTTCTTCTTGGGACAGAGAGTTAGAAGGAAGATGAGGGGACCTCGAAACATGATTTTTGCCTTGAATCAATCTATCTTCCGGGACTTGAATATTCGATGCATGTTATTAAAATTACCCAGGGGGTGAATTTTGATAATTTTAGCGACTTCAAATGGGGTCATCACTGCTTAGATGAATGATCGAGTCTGAAGTAATCCATTGGGCATGGAGTCATGAGTAGTAATCTAAAACTGATCTCGAACTTTGAAAACCTCCCTCGAGCCACTTGAAACCCATGAAATGGAGTCGCTCTCACCAAAAGCCACTTTGGAACATGCAGAGTGTGCACAAGACACTTCTTCCGCTAAAAGCAAATCTACCTACTCTACTCTAAGCTGGAAGCAAAGGCAAGCTAAATAAACCCTACAATTGGTTGTGAGAAATAGCTTCCCTTTCTCAAAAGTGGTAGCCATGCAATTGATTTGGAGAGTGATCATGGTCATTAGGATGAGTGGAAAATCAACAAGAAGTGGTCTTCCACCCAAATCATCAAGGTATCACCAAGGCAAATTCAATACCTCTTTTAGTTGCTCGCATTTGGATTGAAGAGGTATGACAGCTGATCCTTGGTACTTTGTAGCTCACCCTCATGCTCGAAGCAAGCATGATGGTTGTAACTTCTCCTTTGGCTCCAATGAAGCCAAATACACGATTCTTGCAAGGTCCGATCCGTTTGATATGCCCATAGTTTCGATTTTCAACTCCAAGAATGGAGTCTACTTGTAGACCTTGAATGGATGGTGTGGAAGAAATGGTGAAATTCCTCTGTCCTTTCTCTTCCTCCAATGAAGGACATGAAAGATTTAAATCTTCCAATCTTGGTTCCAAAGAGTTGTTATAAGATGCAGTGCTGCAAATGAATGTTCTCCTTCGTGACGGTGGACTCAAGTGTTTGGAATGTGGATGATGAAAGAGATAAAGGTGGAAATTCAACCGGCTCTTCTCCATCAAAATAGTCCTCAAACCGGATAAAGCGCCTCATGGCTGTCCTGCTGCAAATGCTCCACTTCCTCCATGGTGTCTTCTTGTTCGAACTTGACCACCATGTTTTCTTTCACCCTCAACATTGAGTTTGAAAGATCAAACTCCTCTTCAAGACTAGAACTTGAGAGAGGTGAAGTAGAAAGAAGAATCTGAAGGTTCTCCTATAGCCTTCTTTTGCTCAAAGCCCTTGGATTTGTAATTTTCTCCTCCACAATTGGAATGTGCTCCTCTTCTTTTGGATTTGGAGAGCTTCTTTCCTTCCTCAGTGCTTGAAGACAATCTTGCTCTTTATTGAAATCTTCCTCCAGCATGAAGTTTGTCAAGTCAAACTCTTTTTGCTACTCTAGAGGACAAGTTGGGACTGCAAGATCTTCTTGTTTTCTTTGCAACAAAATCAGTCCTAACCACCATTTGTTCTCCAACTCCAACCTCTTTTGTAGGTTTAACCATCAAAGGGATCTTTGTCATCCCAAACCGCAGCCCAAACCCTCAAGTTGTCTTGTCATTTCTTTTCATTGGGCTCCCCTTCGCTTTATCCTTCATGGCCATTTTTGCAATTTCTTCTTCCCCACATGGAATTGGGAATGCAAGAGGAGGAATGGGTCGCACTTTCCTCCCATTTATTCAAACTTGACAGGTATGGGTTTGTAAGGTCCTCCATTGATTTAATGCATTTGCAATCAAGGAGGAATGGGCTCCCACGTTTTTGTGCGTTTTCTCTCTCATGGGCTCGACCCATGCATTGTAAAAGGCCAAATTTGGCTCATTTTTGGTTAGACATTACAAGTTGTTCGTCTTTTCGCGCTCTGCCCTCCCTTCTTTTCTTCTCCGGGGTTGAAAATGGAGTTCGAACCTCCTCCCTTGCTCTGTAATGGTGTTTTGCCTTTTTATTGAAATGATGTTTGTGTAAACTTATTAGCAACAAAAACGTGTTTTGTGATGCATATGTCCATCCTTGATCGTTTTTGCTTGTTCTCTTCTTGCTCTCTCTTCATTGCGGTATTTGCATGTTCTAATGTTCATTGCAGGTCTAGATTTGTGAAATGGAGTTTTGGGACAATGTGAAATCTATCGTTGGGCCGTGATGCATCTGGCCCATCCTTCCCATTACTCACCTCTCCTTGCTCCATGTAGCGTTTTGATAGATGTTCAACATTCTCCTTCTCTACGGTGTATCACCGTTTTAGTGTAGGCTTTTCTTGCTTTTCCCTTTTCTCTCTCTCTCTCTGTCTCCTTGGCATGGTTAGATTAGGTTTAGATTAGCTTGCCTGCACTGGAATAGCTTGTGGCAGGTAGTTTAGGAGCAGGAACTAGCCTTCTCTGGAGATTCCTTTCTCATTTCGGGTCCCACACTCGGAGAAAGGATTGATGTTGTGCAATCACCTTTGGATGCAAGAGTGATCAACCTAGAAATCGATTAGCGTCAGTAAGGTCCTGTGATTTTGCACTAACAATACCCTTGTTAACTTCATGTTTAGTAAGTTGAGGAGAATTAATAGAAAACCCAAGAGGAGGGAGTCTATCAATATCAATATTCAGCTTCTGAAGGAGAGTAGTAATCCTTGCATACCAACAAGATTTGTAACCCTTTTTGGCAAGTTGTACAAAAGATTGAAGTGCCAAATATGGATACCTGTTTTGACCAGAAAATGAATTTGCCATGCATCGAAGCCTATGCAACATAGTGATAACATTGAAAATCAAAGAGATAAAGAGAGGACATACCCCAAACTTAGCAAGAATAATTGAGTGAGGAACTGTTCTTTTGGCTCGGATATTCTTTGATAACATGGAAATGAAAACTCTTTCCATACGATTGAAATCATTTTGTCTCAAATATGGACCCCAAACATCACATCCGTATAAAAGTGTTGGTGTAACCAATGTATGAAAAATCCGAATCTTCGTCTGAATATCTTGAAATTGGAGCTGAAAACATTGTCTTTCCAAGACCGTCAATGTTGCATACCCTTTGCTCAATCTTGCTTCTATTCATTGGAACAAAGCTAAAAGGTGGACCAGAGAAAACCACACCCAAGTAGGTGTAAGAGTACACCACCTCAACTTGTTTTCCTTTGTACAACAAATTCATTGTAGATGCTACTTTCTTGGTTGTATTAAATGCCATGAGTTTTGTCTTGGCAAGATTTACTTCCAGGCCTTTCTTATCACAAAAATTGCTCAATGCATCAAGCTGATTTTGAAGCCCTGTAATTGTGTGTGAAAGCAAAATAATGTCGTACAAATAATAAAATAGCAATGTAGATCCCAAGGAGGCTACAACCATTCATGGTACCTAATTCTGTGGAGATAAGATCCTCTAATTCATCAATATAGAGCCCAAAAAGTGTAGGTGATAGTGGACAACCTTGTTTCACACCTATGTTACTATGAATGTCATTAGTAGTGCCCAATTTGGTACGAATATGCCCAAAAATTTTCTCATATAAAGTCATGACAAGAGAAATTACCATGTCAGGAAGACCCAAATCTTTTAGCCTCTGAATCAAAAGATGTCTAGGTACTGTATCAAAAGCCTTACGGAAGTCCACAAAACAACAATATACCTTTTGTTTTTAGCCTTTGCTTCCTCTATAATGGCAACCAAAGTGAATATGTGATCATTAGTTTGGTGATTCCTCCTAAAACCTGCTTGACCTTTTGCCCTGATCCGTTTCTTTTCTGCCCATTGTGAGATATAATCATCAAGTACTGTAGCAAAAAGCTTAGCCAAAGTATGCCCAATCATGATGGTACGGTAGTTCTCTGGTTTAAGAGAGTCTCCAGATTTGAAGATGGGATGAATAATATGGGAAGTCCAAGAGGGAGGAAGACCATGAGGAACAATAAAATTAAAAAGATTGGAAATGTGGACAAAGAAGAACAGTTGGACTATGATGGAAAAATTCAACTTTTAAATTTTCCACATCTTGGGCTTTATTGGAATTGAGTTTATAGATGGCTTTAAGAACCATCTTATCGGTGAAGAAATGACACTTGGGTGGTCTAGGATTCAAATGAATGGAGGGCTGATTGGGAGCATCATAGAGAGAGGTAGCATAGGTAAACCAGGTATGTGGGTCAGTAATGGCACAAGTAGATTTTTTGGGTAAAAATGATCTCTAGAAAGACTTGGGATTAAACTGGATTTGGTATATGGTAGCTCTTTGTTTATCATACAAGTATTGTCATTTTTTCCTTCTAAGAATGATTCTATAAAGCTTTTGGGCCAGCTTGGCTTTAGAGGGAGTTTCGGTCATAATACATTTGGTTAACTTGTGAACATTTTTACAATCCACATCGTACCAAGAATTTCGCGGGCAATGACCATGGGTATGGAGCCGAGAAGTATGATTGGAGTGGGGGAAAGCCTTAAATGCCGCATCCATAATTACTGTGATAGTCTAGTAGCCCTCTCAACTGGATCTAAGATATCATAAATGTTCATGAGATCGGTTTTGAGGATATTAGTGTAGCTCTCATCATATGCATGCTCAAATGGTAAAAAAGGTACAAATGTTTATTAGTTATTTATGTTGAATAATTCAAACGAAGGTTGGACCGTGGATGGTGGAGAAGGAGATCTAGTTAATGAATTATTTTCGTTTGACTAATGTGTACGAACGGATAATGTAAAAATAAGGCAAGCAAATGTGTCCATGGTGGGACCCCAAGTTCCCAACATAAAAGAAAAGGATATACCTAACATTACTATCAGATTGCATTTTCTTTATTACAAAATTAATATCGGGAATGGGAATCTACTCAAATAATTAAAGTATACAATAGATATATCTGCGACAGATTCGTGAATTATAATATGAACAGTGAACACTGTTTTTCCACTTCTCACGCGCCTGCCATACCGAAGTCAATTTGGATTCCTTTCCTTCTTTATTCGATTCTTCGAATTTCTTATCCCATAATCCATTAGTAATGCAAGTTGCGTCTACCATTTGGAAGCATGGCACTTAAGAAGAGTATATGCCGAAACGTAGACATCGCAGGGCCACATTCACATCTTACAAATCACATCCCCGTTTAAACAAAAACGAAGAATGATTAAGGAAGGATTCTAATTTCTGCTGTGGTAGGTGGATCGAAATTATATGTGTAGAGTTAGTCTTCCACATGGGCGGCAGGAGACTAGTATGGTCCACTTCATCGTCAACAACACAGATTAGTAATAATGGAGGACTTAATATTCCACGTGGGTGGATTTTCAAAGGTCCACCTCGTGAACAACAAGTCTAATTTGTCCACGGTGAAGGTTTTGTTTTATTATAGTGCAGAAATTTACAGGTAAAGTGGTGAGTGAATTACACTCGTTATAATTGACAAATTGACGACGCTTGTTTTATGAATAACGGTGGTCCCTCCCTCACTCGACAATTTGGCAGTTAGTATGGGAGATGCAGGCAGGAGGCAGGAGCCGTGGCTTATTTCACAGCTGGCACAAGTATAGAAAGTGGGTAAACTTGACAGAAACCATGTGACCAAGAACGGCATTCGGCCGGCCATACGCCCTTTGATTAAGTACGTACCTGCTCCGATGAAAACCTCTTCAACAACAAGACTCAGGAGACGTATTTGGCGGGGGCCACTCCAAATGCCAATGATGTGGTAGGGTGATGCCGCGTCAGAATTTGGCCCAATTTCCCAGTAATGCCGAGGATGACGGCAGCATGTCTCTATAATGACGATGCTCCTCCCAAATTTCAATTATATAATGTTTCTCTAGAAATAGAATGACTTTTCTTTTTCTGTTAATGAATGCTTGCCAGGATAGAGGAAGAGAAGGATATCTGGCAGTGGCGAAATCTTTGGTGGAAAAACAAGTAAGAGGGAGCAGTGACGTAGCGGAATTGCAAGTTGACGTCCTTTTGAAAAACAATACTTAGCGTGGCCGCAATAAAGCGACTGTTTGTGTCCGTGGTGGAGGCACTTTACTGTTATGATCTCTATTTGGTGGTGCGGGCGTGAAGAGGATCGGCATTCGCCACGTAACGTAAGCCAATCGAGACGAGCCTGGTCCCATCTGGAAATTGCGCGTGTATTCCGAGTAGAGTGAATACCAAGTTGGGCACTCGCGCAGTCCCACCTATGGACTCTCCGGCAGGCCTGGAATTTCAAATTCCTCATGCCTCTCAATAAATATGAAATATCTTTTAAGGTAAATATATATTGGTTTTTTCATCACAAAAATAGAAATATCAAAGATCAAGAATTCTTCTTGACTTTGTATCTTTCCAAATCTTAAAGATTTCATTCCAATCTACATCATCTGCTTCTGGTCCATTGAGAGATACTCGCATTAGTGCATCTAATGTTTAGAAAAACCCCTTTCACAATCTACTGTGCTTGCAAGAATGACAAGTACAGCTTGCCACAACTTCATTAGATGAGGATAACTTTTGTGCCAATGTTTTGTGTTACGAAATACCTTCCATGCATCTTTCATCCTAAAACCCTCACAAGCCAAATGTAATGAATCAACAAAAGAATGCAGCTCCCTTCTACAACCAGCAACATTAAATATAGGTACAAAGTCAACAGTTACATCAACATTTGTATGTTGTAAATGTTGAAGAAGCCTCTCAAGCCAACGTTCTGTAATATTATCTCGACTTTGACGATCAGATGGATAATAGGAAGGGCTAAAGAGCTTTGTTGCATTAAAAAGTGGAAGGTCTGGAAATCTTTCATTCAAATTGTCTATGAGAGATTGAATATAACCTTTTGTGAGTTGTTGACAACTCTCTCGTGTGCCTTCAATAAGAGGTTTCATGTTTTTCTTCCTTGCCTCACTATAGTCAAAATCCTCATTTGGAATTTGTATATATTGTAAATCATGCTTGTCTATGACTATTCCTTCCTCTTTGATTTCAATATATCCATATTGAGAATCAACTAAAAATTTGGATAGATATGTTGTACCTTCTGTAAATTTTTCTTTTTGCAAAAACCATATGTATAAATTATTTATTGTTTCATCAAGAGCCAACCCAATCACTGTTATGTCCACATTTTCTTCTTGAAATGTCCTGTTCAAATTATTGAGCTCACCCAAGACATCAACAAGCATATGCAAACAATATTGAGTAGAGTAAATTCTTGCCTTGTCATACCACAATGAGAATTTCTTATCTTTTTTCCATAGACTTAAAATAGCAGGCATAAGCTTTACAAGCCTTATAATTACCTCACCTCTTGATAGCCATCTGATTGCATGGATTTGTAGAACATCTAGCACATCAATGTGCATAAATTTGAGTAAATCATTGAGTTCATTGTTTCTCTTTGGTGAGTTTTGAACCCATGAATACACTTTATTTGCAATTTTTTCTACATGCAATAGCTCGGGTACCTTTTTAGAAGCATCTCCTGCAGCTAGTGACTCGCGGTGAGCTACACAATGCACTGAAATAAGATTTGGAACATCCCTTTTCAAGAATGAAACAAAACCATTTTCACGCCCAATCATTGTTGAAGCTCCATCTGTTGAAACGACTACCAAATTCTTAATCAAAAGGCCTCTATCATTCATTAATTGTTTTACTATATCATATATTGTTTTCCCTTTTCCATCTAGAACATTCATAATCTTCATAAATTGAGAAGTAGGTGGCCCAAAACCCTCTGAAGTTAAAAATGTTGTGTAAACAACCAAGTGTTGCTCCAAGCTGCGATCAGTGCTTTCATCAACCATTAATGAGAAGAATGGACTTTTCAACATTTTTTCTTTTTGAACTTCTTCAAAATATTTTGATATGCAGTAAAGGAAATCGTTTGCAGCCTTGCGATTTGTGTATGAACCATATTCTTGTGACTTTGGCATATGTGGAGTTTTCATGTTGAAGAGAAACTTACAAATTTTCTCATACTTGGCTAAAGATAAATCTTCTCGACATACAAAATAAGTTGTTTTCATTGTGGTGATCACTCTTTCCATATTAATATCTTCCATTTGAATAATGTGATCTGGAATAGGCTTCATCTTTTTCTCTAAAAAATTGATCCATCTTGCTTGAGCATCCTTATGAAACACTAATTTTTTTAAGAGCATCATATTGTAAATTTTTACAACCATTTCCTATACCTCATGGACCGACACTCTATGTTTCTCACAATAGTTACATTTCATAATTGTTTTACCATCACGCTTGAAATAATTTAACCAGACAAACTTATCTAGCCATTCCATGCGAAATTTCCTTTTTGATGATAACTTTTCTTTCCCTTGATTGTTGCCTCCTTCTTCAACTTCATTTCTTTCATCTAAAGAATCATCTTGGAATACTTGTTTCCTTTGAATGTTATGAGTCTCTTCATTCGTTGTATTTTTTTAGGTTTAGTCCATTTATACATTTCCCCAAGAGTAGCTTGTTTCTTTCTTTTTTCTGACATTTTTTTCAATCACCTAAATAGTAGAAAGAAGTATATTAGTACAATAATATAGACATAATACAATTAATAGATTCATAAATTTTAGAAATAAACGCTTAGTTTAAATTAACAATAAAGTATTTTAAAATAAAAAATTGTTGGCTTTCCTTTCAATTTTAACTTGATGTTTAACATTAAAACATATATAAAACTTACTAATAAAATTTGCATTTAACATGAAAATTACAAAAAACTTATTAATTAATTGTAAATAATCTAATTTTTAAATATTTATTAAGAAAAATGTTTAAATATAAGCCTATGAAAAACATTCAAAGTCTCAATTGGTAAATTAATAAAGATTGGATTGTTTTAGATCAATAAGAAAAATATACAAAACATGGATTAATTGGCTACCTGACTGCAGAGAAGAACCAATGTATTCAAACTCGTGAGGAAAATTGCAAAGGTTCCAATTCCCAAATAAATTGGATCAAGAAGTTTCTCCCTTCTCACATAAACTCAATCTGTAAAAATTCTAAATTTAGACTAATTCATCTGATAAAGATATTCTTTGAAAATTGTAATAAAAAAAAACATTATTGATTGAATTATTTGAAAATGAAACATTTTAAAGTATTATTTTGGAGATTCAAATCCCAAGAGACAATATGGATTAGAAAAGATGTAAACCATGGCTGTAGTGAATTATATAATTTGTGGATTCTTTGAGAACTATCATACTAACACACAATACAAACCACGTGTCATTGATTTCATATGACATTATTTGCCATCATTTACCAAATTCAACACTCAAATTTAATCATTTTTTCATATTATTTAATTAGTTTAACTAATGTCCTTGGAGTCAATTAATAACTCATAAGTATCTTTTAACTTTTAATCAAGCAATCTAGAATGCAAAATAAACTATATATTATTCAATCATTTCCAATTAGCATATTATATTTCTTACAAAATTTATAATCTATAAATAAAGTTTTTTATGCAAGGCCATACTCCAACAAAATCCTAATGTCCTTTCATGAAATTTTTAGGTAGGAAATAAATTGTTTGAAGATATATTAATTTTTTGAATTAAAATAACAAAAATTTTATTAAATAAAATAACACTCAAGTTAAAAATTATTCACATAAAATCTCACCCTATGATCATATATTTATATCAATGATCAATTAATAATGAATGAAAAACTCGTTACCAATAAAAAGTCTTGTCAATAAGTTAATTGTTGTAGTAAAATATAAATGAAAAAAAAAAGTATCTTATAGACGTGTTTTTTCTTTCAAATGTAAAATAGTTAATATTCTTATTAAAAAATTCTAACTATTATTAAAGAGGTAAAAATTTACAACATTTTAAATTTTTTTACAAAGCAATAATTTTTTTACCGGTGTAAATTTCCCTCACATATTAATCTTCCTTGAAAATAAATTTTGAGGGATAAAATCTTATATATTATATGACCTTTTATAAAAGCCCCACGAAACATATGTTTTATGAATGAACCACGGTGTATGTCCACGATTTTTGGACTACAGTTACTTTTTGGTGTTCCATGTTCTTTTAAAAATATCCCACCAACCACCTTATGAAATGTGTCATTTGGAGGGAAAAAAACTTTAATTTCGAATTGAACCACAATGCCAGTACGTGATATCCATAGTCCAATATTTATGTTTATTAAAATATTAAAACAAATATTTAATCCATTGTCACTTACAAAATTAATTGCATTTTACTCTCATATGTAATGAAAATCAAGGCCGCCATTCAAAAATATTTGGAAATAATTTAGAATTTGATAATTGATTTTGGATTCAAAATCTTTTCTTTTAAGAAGGGGTGAATTAAGCTTAGTACTCTAGGCAAGATATGGAACTAATACCCTCTCTAAATTTTTATAACACATTTTATAGTAATATTTTTATGTCGAAGGCGTTCCCCCTATGGGAAAGGCACTTTCGGACGCTTTTCGTGACTGTGTTAAATTTGACGGCCTTTTGCCTGTTCTTCTGGTTTTAGCAGATTTGGTGTTTTTAACTTTTCCACCTTTCACGAGCTGCACTTCCGCTTTCTTCTCATGCATCGTGGTCACGACAATGGAACCTGTCTTCAGATCAGATGCACATAAACCCCAACGATTCTCTCTGTTTGAGATCTCTTTGGCCACAAGATCATTCAAAGCGAAGGAGAGATTTTGGGTAATGGCGAAAGGGGTATTTTCTTCAAGGGAACCTTGCAGAATGGCTCCTCTGTGGCAGTAAAAATATTACCTCCTCTTTTGATTCATGTTCACATGATCAGATCAGGGCTCGAATATGATGTTTTTCCGACATCTGCTCTCGTGCAGATGTATGTGAAATGCGGAAGAATTGAGGAAGCACACCAACTGTTTGACAAAATTTCTAATTGAGATGTCATCTCATGGAATGCAATGGTCGCTCGATATTTCAAGAATGGGTTTGCCAATGAGGTCATGTCCTTATTTGATCAAATGCAGCTGAGAGGTGTAATGCCATACTTGTTCACAATGGCGAGCATGCTTCAGGTGTGTGCACTTTTGGGTGACTTGGGATTTAATTCCGATGTTCATGTCCAGAATGTCATCATAGACATTTATGCAAAATGTGGGAGTATAGACGGTGGATGCCATGTATTTGACAAAATGTTGGAACGAGATGTGGTCTCATGGAATGCAATGATTGTTGGTTATGTTCAGAATGGACAAAGCAATGAAGCCTTGAAACTATTTAATCAGATGCTACCGACTGAAGTTATCCCTGATTCATTAACTGTAAATAATGTACTCCAAGCCTGTGCTGAATTGGGGGATCTGCAAAAAGGTAAATGGATTCATGATTACATAACTCACTGAAAATTTGAGTTTAATCTTTTTTCGTGACAACCTTGATAGACATGTATGCAAAGTGTGGGAGTATAAATGTTGCATTTGAAGTTTTTGAAAAATCTTACAAGAGCAATGTTGTTATCTAGAATGCGATGATTGTTGCCTATGCACAGTATGGACATGTCAGTGAGGCCTTGAAACTCTTCAATGAAATGCTTTTCTCAGATACCCCTAGCCTCAGCAACGATATGGAAATTTGATTATAACTCATGTCTAACTCGATGAGAGACACGAGCCCACCTATCGAATCCAGCAAGGTGTTGAAGCAGTCAAAATTGTAACTAGTGTTCAGGATTTGAAGTTACAGGCAATGACGTTTGCAAATGTTGTTTGTGTGGTTGTCATTTAATTCCCAAAACTAAACATGATGTTTGCACATACTACAGAGCACTGCAGATAATGGCATATACACATTGTATATTTGATTATGGACCTGTTTTCCTTGTTTTTGGCTTTAGGGTTTTAGAATCTACAACTGCGAGGCCTTCAAGAAAACCTTCCGTAGAGAGTTTAACAATGGCGGCGGCATAGGAACCTGAAGCTTGTTCATCAAGTCGAGACCATCCTCACTGCAAAGGGCTTGCTCGACCTCTTCTTCCACCTGCTCGGGCCTCCACCGCGGACAGGTCCGCCTTGAGCATTTGGTTCTGCGACTGCGGGATTAGCAAAAACAAGGTAGTTGATTGCATTTATTGGTGTTCGCATGTGGACCGGCTTATTTGCTCTTGTCACACAAAAGGGGACATTTGTCCTGACACTATTTTTTAAAGAAAAATGACATCTCTTTCTGTAGTTTTCCTGAAGTCAGTGAGCATAGCATATTGCTAACTTAGCCAGGTCATGTCTTGTCTAAATCTCATTTGTGTAGCTCCATAGTCGATGTACCAAATGCAGTCTGAGTATTGCTCAATACTAACGGGATTAATAACTACCAAGGAATGTTCTCGTTATCCCTACTAGACAATTCAAAATAATTAAAGTCAAGTGACAAATTCTATCTTTTGTGATTACCAAAAATTTCTATGAGAATTATTTTGTTTGGTCCCATACCATACTTGTAAATTCATTTGTGCTCCCCATAGATAGTCTATGGTGGACAACACTTTCTTGAAGCTTTGCCCCAAAATACATCTAAGATGATTTGTATGCTTGTCAAGCTTTTTGTTTACATTCTAAAAGGTGGACTTTATTTTTAAAATTATGATAATGTCACTTGAGGAGAAAATCATTTCATCGGATTCTCTTGAATGAAGTGAAACTTCAATGTAAACCATTATGTTGGTCTATCTAATATTCGATGGCTTCAGGCATTGTTCTATTTTTGCGAATTGACATTGCTTTTGAAAATCATGTTGTATTTTAAGGCTTCTTCCATTAGATGCCTCATTTATTTAAGATTCAATCTACCTCATCCAAGCAAATATTGTTGTCAGTTGTTGATTCAGAGCATCTTTTAGCGGGACGTACAACAATGCTACTAAAACTCTTTAGTTTTTGGCTTAAAACTATTGCATTCTTATTCATTCCTTTACCCAACCCATCTTTTGGGTTTGTGTTCTCTTTAAATGCTTTGCTTGCATGATCCCAGGTCATGTTGACATGGAAAAGCATAAGTGTAAGTCCAAAGTATTAATCTTGTGATGAACTTCCACCTGGTTGGAGGATTGAACTGATATAACAAAACATGGTATAGTAGATATATCTGGTATGTTTCCATATTTGGTGTAAAGTATTTTTTATCTTGACCCATATTTAAGTGTTTACCTCCATATTTTATGAAACTCTAATTAGGTTTAAATTATCCCCACTGTAAAGTGTGCAAAAGGTCAATATTTATCTGGTATCAATGCCCTGCACATCATTCAGTAGATTCTTTTGGGGAATTTTATATTGTAGAAAACAATTAGAAGTAATCTACAATTGTGGTTGTGATGGCAAATTTTAAGTTTTATTTCCATTATTGATGCACACATGATCTCAATAATTTACACTTCTTTAGGTGGATGTGCTTCTATTAGTATTTACATAAAGATTGAAAGATAAAACTCTGTTATGAACTTCAAGGTACAAATATGTTTATTTTTTTTTTTTTTAGATTATATATATTGTCAGCATCTCTGCTCATGCTTCAGAGGAAGCATATAGTGGATTTACAATTACGAGTAAGCGTACAACTAAATTAGTGATCACCTTCACCTTGTATTTTTAGGTATGCATGTATTAAAACTAAACTAAAAAAACAAGAAACGGGAATGAAAGAGCTCACCTTTTTTCTCAATTATGTTTCCACTGATTTTTATGTGAGTTCAAGTTTGAAAGCATGTCCTAAATATTATATATGTGGAGTTGCAGTTCCCTTGCATGTGGGCACTTTTTTGGCAGGTCTTGTATTACAAAATGGATTAAGGAAATCCATATTTCTTCTTCTATGGTAAAACCATTTGAAGCTATATTCATCTGGGTATTATCTCATTGTCTCTATTAACATCATATAGTTTCGATTTTAGAATTTATGTATTTTATTTCTGCTATTGAACAGCCAATAGGATGTCATTTATTGCCATTAAATTAATGCTTTCATATTCTTGAAAAATCCATAGTGTCCACAGTGCTTAGAAAGTGCATCACTGAGAGACATAAGAAGTCACAATTTGTAGCAAATATTTGTTGTTGATGGGAAGATTCAACAGGTAGATTACTCTTCTCGTTAAGTCTTAGCAAAATAATATTATGTGTTTTTTTTCTTGTTTGTTGGTTTTTTATTTGATTCTAACCATAGGATGAGATTCTCTTTGAAACATGTTTAACTAGTAATTGATACAGAAGCATCAATGTTCTTATTATGTTTTAGATTATTCTACACAAATAGCACATGGATCTTATTGAAAAGTACACTCTGTGTTGGCACATTTGATGGGAAACACATATTCATAAAAATGTATTAGGATCAAATGGATTTTATGTAGATGCAACAAAAACAACCTTTCTTTCACCTAAGCATAATGTTTGATAATTTATAATTAGAGTTTTGACATAGTGTTATCTAAATATCTTTAATATTGTGAGATTTCATGAGATTTGTTTGGATGTGAATGCTAAAACATGCACTCATATGTGACATTGACTACACACATAAATCTAACAATCATCGAGAATATATGTCCAAAGCATGTGGGTATACCTTACAGGTACAAAGTATTGCGTAGAATCATGGCGTATGAAGGATAAGCTTGAAACAAATTTTTTGAGTGTGTTCTCCTTATTTAAATATTTGATTTTTTGTCTTTGATATTTGTGTTGTGACACATGTAACGTACAAAACATAAATGTTCTCCTAATCCTTTCCCGAGTTTGACAAAAATATCTTAAACTTAACGAAAACAAAGTATATGTTGAGGCTGTGTTACAAGTTTGTTAGTCTTTAAACATTCTCTAATTATCAAATACCTAAACAATAAAGAGTATATCAAAAATAATAAAGTGCATAATTGAAAACAATTCCATTAGCATATAAAAACCTAATTTGTGCACAAAATGTGACATGCAAGAAATACTACTCTCAAATAATAATGAATGTTTCAAGTTTATTATTTGATCTCTCTAAAATGTATTATGCACTTTATTGTATTGTAGTGCCAAGATAACTACAATGATTCTATATTTACAAACAAATTAATTTAAATTAGGACCCTCTTAGCACCTACTCAACATACAAAAAATCAAAACTGAAAAAGATATAATGTAAGAGACAAGTGCACCCTATACATTTCTTATTCCATAGTGTAGGTAGGGTTCAGACTTGGAGAAACTATAGCAGGGGGTGTTGGCATGATTCTTTGCAGACTCTCATATTCTTCCGGCAACCCACTTGAATGTAGTTGATGGCACAACGATTTTTTATTATATCAAATCTACAAAGTAGGTTTTGAAAACATTGATATGCCACAAATACTGTTATGATGCAGGTCCTTGTTGCTTACATTAGTCCTACAAGAACTGTATTGGATACAAAGCCAACTCCTTTCATGGCAGCCTTCTCTTCTACAGGACCAAATTATCTTTCTCGAGACATATTGAAGGTATAGTCCAATCCTAAAAATTGTGGTGTTCTCAATATTCTTTTATCTTGCAATTCTCTTGTTGTTTTGAAAAAAAAATGATTTGGATAGTGTGTACGATGCAACCTGATTTTACTGCTCTAGGCTCCAGGATTGAACATACTTGCAGCATATTCTACCCTCCAAATTTACATGATGTGTAACTGAAAAATCAATATATAAGATTTGCAAATGCATATGTACGAATTTGTAACAAATTTGAAATGTAGAGATAAAACATTTAAATGTAATGTTTCATCTATATTCCTACACTTACAAAATTAATCACACCCCTTATCAACATCAATTACAAAAGTAATAAATATCCCTCTAAAACAAATAACATATACCATTCGGCGTTCACATTGCATTGTACACATGCGATTGCTAGTTAATAACATATAATTAAGCTACTAAAAAGATTTTTATTACTTTTTAACATACTAAAATTGTCTATGGAGACATTATAATAATGTTTCGACCGAAATACCTATCCTTCTCAATAGAATCTAATTATGCAAGTAAAACCATTGTAAGCCATTGAGCTATTGAATATTATCTATGAAAGGAAAAATCAAATTAGATAGAAAATGAAGAATTATGTGTGATTGGGCATACTATAAAGATAATGGAGCGGTAGAAATTATATGTTTAACACGAAATTCGATTGTGCAACAATAAAATTATTAACCAGAATAAATGTAAGAGGGCTGGAACGGATGGTGTTGGACAACTTTTGGGAGCGTTGATTTTAAGGAAGATCATTCACTAAAAACAATGTTCAGAAACATATATTTGCTGAAACAATAGATGCAGAAATAACAATGCCACCTAGACTAGGGGTATTTTTCATATACATGTTGAAAACTGTCAGTCCCTTTTAGGTAAATATATATTGGGTTTGTTTTGTATTTTGGATATGGAGTTTTCATTTACAAGCACAATCATAATGGGGTTAAAGATTTTAATAAAAGACCATAGTATAAGCACGAGATGGTCTGCATATGGTGGATTGTGTTCATATGATTTTGTACAGGGTAAATATAGGCATATTCCGGAGGTTAATAATACAACTCAAGATAAATCTTCCATATTCATTACTCATATGTTTCCAATTTATACTAAAACTTTAGCTAGTCATTATGAAAAGTAATCTACACAAAATGTAACATAAAAAGTTAGATAGTACTCACCTCAGGGCTCTGAAATGGTTATGCCAATGTTGAAAGGAGAGAGAATTGATGTAAGCTCTGGTTTGCAGTGATGGTCAATAAATCCAGCTACTAATTTCATTTTTCTAATCCATTTCATAACGAAGAATTTAGCACACTGTAAAAATATTATTACTAATTGAAACTTTATCTTAGGGGATTTTTTAAAAGCACAGACTAATATCTCATGAACAACTGAAAAATAGGCAAGTGCAGGAATGAGCGGTTTTCATGAACAACATAAATTAAAATGGTTTTCTTATGTCAGTTGGATGAAAAGTTTTGAAACACATTTTAAGTTTAGTATTTTAGATTTGTAATTCGTAACAGTATTGGCACAATACTTAGCACTGGCATAGTGGCACTGCTTTCACAAATTTTACTAAACTTTTTTTTTTATTAGTGATCGACATTTGACACGGATTTAAATATATAGTAGTTTGTCATGTATTAATTTTTATTAATTGCATTTACAGATACATATTTGTTTAATTTATCCCCAATTTTAAATTTGTCAAGCAATTTGTAAACATAGGGATTAGGGAAGCCAAAAGATTGAATACTTTTTCTGTTTCATTTGATTTGGTTAATATTTTAATATTTAAGAATTTAAATTGAACTTCAAATCATAAATATATCACAATTGGGAGAGTGGCAGTTGCAGACTTCGGGTTTAGTCATGCTTGGCAAGTTGGTACTTGGCACTTGTTAATCAAGATTTAAAATCAATTCATTGCAGACTGCAGTACAAAGTATGAAATATATTTTACAAAATTAGCTCTATTAACATTATAAAATTATATTTTAATGTTAATATATATAACTATTATATATATATTTACAGTTTATATCAATTTTTCCTGTCATTATTAAGGTTTATATAATTTAGTAGTTGTATATGTTTACGGTTTATAATTTATTTACCCTGTAATATATGGTTAAAATCACTAAATACAAGTTACAAACGATCAATTTCTAGGCTTGTTTTCCAGTCTTTGTTGTTTTTGTTGCGTATATCTAATTTATATTCGACACTTATACCAAAAGGTGCTGAAATGTTATGTCGTAGTTAAAATTATGGTGGAGACAAATATATATGATTGATCATTGTTGTATAGTGAGTATTTAATGACTATAAGTCCTACATGTCATGACATGATTGACTATTTTACATCATTAATATGTCAAAATTAAATTACTACTAAATAGTATTGTGACAAAGTTATTATGTGGCACTATGACAACTATAGGATATTGTTAGACCCAGCTGATGACTGGCAAAATTCGGGTCCTGAGCGTGCTCCCAACTCACTTGCGCACGGTCTTACGCACTCTGCATTTCACATGCGGCATAGATTTGCCGAGAGCACTTTAAACAATTTTTATTTTATTTTATTTTGACAAAAACAAATATTTTATTATAAATTTCTAATTAATAGTATAAATAAGGATAAGATTTCTTATTGTGCTTTATATACGTAAACCAAATAAAAAGACTCACTAACATTAGTAGATGAGGACTCAACCATAACTCGACATTTCTATTATGTGATCCAGACGGACTGCACTCCATGTCCAATATTGAACTTTATTGAAGTATTGGCGCCTTTCCCCCACAATGCAAGTAGCATCTAAAATATTACTTACTCCGTTACGATATCCACTTGAGAGGAGCCTGACAGAGTATATGCCAAGACTCGGACATTGCAGGTCACTTTCACATCCCCCGTTTAAAAAAAAAAGCAAGAATGATTAAGTACTTAAGGATTCAAATATGTGTAGGGTTGGTCATCCACGTGGGGACAGCGGCAGATACTACAAGGGTCCATCCACGTCATCAACAAAGAACACACGGACCAGTGTGGTCCACGTATTGAAATTTTTGGTATCTTCTCTCCACAAATTCACAATTGAAGTCTCGATTGTGACACTTTGTATAATTGACCACTTGCCAACATTTGTTTAGTGAATAACTCCGGGGAACAGTGGCCATGGTTTTTGGTAGAATGTGGATTGTTAGAGTTGTAGAAGAAATAGTCCTGCAACAACAACCATGTTTGTTAGCATCTGCAAGTGTTTCTCAAATTAAAGAGAGACAAGTGGTACTGTATCTATCCAATGCTTGTTTATGTTTGACAACTATGTGTATGCAAAGAACACATAACAATAACATTTATTAATATCATTGTCAATGTTACTCTTTAGTTTCAATATACATATTTAAAATCTCTCTATTAATTAATTACATACAAACCCCAATTCATGTTTTGAAAACAACATATAAAATACAATTTAAAAAAATTTAATTTAATTTGAATAATAGATGAATATAAATTGAACAAGATAATTATTGGCAAGTGGACATCATATGCTTTGACGAATCACTTCATGCTTTTAAATCAAGAAAAAAACAAGCAGGGGACATAAAACCCCACAAACTTAAATTTCTTTAATAGCTTATAGATTGTTTATTGGTCATCTTTTACATAATACAAACCATGGATATTGCCATTAATAATATTTGACACACTACCCTTGTTAAATTCGGTGTGGCATTTTGGTTTTCAGTGTGATATTTTACATTCCAGACGTCAAAAGCTTTTAGGGAATTTGGGAATGGTCTTTTCTTGTGGTATATAGCCTATCGGGTGATTAATGTCCACCAAAGGGAAATATTCCTTTATATGACTAGAACAATGTATGCAAGATAGGGGAAAAACAATAAAATGTTATAAGGAACATAAAAAAGAACCAAATTAAAAATTGTTGCATGGAAATAAATAACCCAACATGATAAAGAGGAGTCTTATCTAGATATGAATCTTCTTATTTTTTTGGAAACACTTTTGATACTTAGGTAGTGAAGAAATGTGTGATAAGTGTGAGGCCATGTGAATCACCGAGTTTATGACATTTCACTACTCTATCATATAACTCGGAAGATGGCCACAAAGTCTATCATGTAAATAGAATGTACTTAACCTATGACACCCCCTAAAAATGTTATCTTAAAAAAGTCTACCAACAAAGGTAGAACATCTATAAAAGAGGGTGCTTTTTTCATAACCATATATATTTTAAAATACTTAAAATAATATTTTTACTATTATTAATCACATTTTAGTTAATTCTCCAACATAAGCAACAATTTCTGAAAAATCCATGAAACAAAATAGCCTATGAACTTGTATTTCTAAAAGCAACAATGTGTTTTGACATTATGAAGAGTGAGAGATTGTTTCAATTTTATACTATAAACACAATTGACATTCAAAACTACTTATGGCTGATATTTATATGACTCGATTATTGGATAAGATATATATAGCGAAATATAGATATAAAACTTAAAACTATAGTAAAAATTCCAAGAAATAATACTATCACTTATACCCATAAAAAGTGTAAGAGATTAACCGATAGAAAATTTAAACAAATTAAAAAATTTGATGTATATTTTTACATAAAAATCGAATCTAAAAGATGATATGTTTGCACAATCCAAATATATTGCCACCAAATGACAATAAAAACCCAAAACAAAGTTAAGTGTTAGTTATTTCTGATTGATTTTCTTCATATAATAAACCTTTTCTAAGGAACGTGAACTTCTTTTCATAACATTGTGTATTAGATTATTTCATTAGTAGTTGGGTTTTATTTCATTTGCAAATTGTTTCAAAAGATTGTGCTTTCGAATCCGTGCAAAGTTAAACAATGTGTGTGGGGGCAACGGGATACTATTTGACCAGCTTGCTGGTTACTGTTCATCACTGGTATAAATACAAAGCAAAAATATATGAAGCCCAAGATATATCCACGCCTGAAATATCGTATCTTTGTTAGTACAATGGTTTCCCAAAATAGTTTTTCAGTAAAGTGGTCAAAGGAAAATGGATTGAAAAGACGTTACGAGTTGGTTGTTTAAATTAATAATGCTTTGAGCGATAATGTTACATAGTATTTAGCCTATCAACAATAATTTTACACTACCTATTTTTAATAGCCTTGTAATGCACTATCTATTTTTATAGCCTTGTAGATGCTATTCCATCATTTTATATTGGTGAAAGTTTTACAAAGTATTGCATTCATTGTTAATTTATGTTGTCAGTAGTTTTTGGCTGAAATATAATTCGTTGAAATATTAACATTCAAGGGTTTGAGTTCTGTTGCCTACTTCATTAGACGAGGCATTTATATTGTGATTTGTATGTAAAACGAAGGGAATGTTGAGTTTTGGAATTTCCTAATGCAAATTCGATCAGCCATCCAACTAAATAAGCTCAGTCCAGAGTTCTGTACTTCTACTTTGCTTTAATAATTGTAGCTCTTGAGGAGAAATGTATTCCCATTAGCATTCTTTGTGTTATAAACCTTCACAATGGAGGGTCATTCGGGGCCTTACTTCAAGCACATGTGGCCTCTTTGTCATGTCTGTTCTCATGTCTTCTACAATTTGTTACCCATTTAGGATAAAGAGGCAGTACCTTACTTTCTTGGTAAAGGAATAAAAATAACATATTGTAGAAAATATAAAAAGAACGCTTATTTCTTGCGGCTAATTCCTCAAATTGTGATAAAAAGTTTGGTGACATTATTAAAGTGTAAAGTGGATTGATTTCATTATGTGTGAGAAGGTTGTTCATGAGTGTGGTTCACGAAGAAAAATGACTCGCTTAATAATAACATCAACATATGATTGGTTTGTTTGGTCCACATAAATATTAAAATTCTAATATATCATTATCAACCTTATGTCAATAAGGGCGATGTCACTATGAAAGTGGTCCTCTTAATAATATAATGGTTGATAAGTTGGGATGATTATGTTTTCTTGCTTGGCCATTCCCTCTCCTCCTCCATGACTTAAAAATCTTGTAAAATTCCCCTTAAATACATGGCTTACCACCCAGTCCAAAATGCCTCTCTAGTGTATCTTGGAATTGTTTCTACACCTCTAAAAATACTCATTCAAGCAAAAAAATAATTCCACGTTGGTTGGTTGGCTTGGTCCACGATAACATATAAATGCAATATGTCATAATCTTCATGTTAGGGGTGATGCCACAATGGAAGTGGCCCACTTATGCAAATAATGAATGATTGGTTACTTCTACAACTCTATAAATCCTCATTTGATCACAATTGTCTAAACTAGCAATTAGAAGTGAGTAGTGCAATGGAGACGTTAAAAGGGATGTGTTGAATAACTTAAACTCAAAGAAGTAAAACATTATAGGATTAAGAGGGGCAATGAAAGGCGATTGAGAGAGGATTTTTCTAGGGGCATGGAAAATGTTATGGGAAATGTATGTAAAATTCTTCTATCTTCTAAGAAGATAAATATAAACCCATGCAATTTTTGTGAATTGTTCGAAGGAGAAATGAGGAGTGGTGCACAAATTGTTGAGGCAATGTACTTTTCAGATCAATATTCACAATGTTAATAGTTGTTTTTTACAATGACATTCATTTTGTTTTGTGGATAGTTAGATGGAGATTAAATACTAACATTCTAGAATTTCGATATTAGGCATGTTTTTTGGATTCTTAGATTATGCAAGAGAAAAATAGTGTATTGGAGACATCCTTACCCTCACATAAATTTGATGAATCCACCAAAAGAAAGAAGCTTTAACATTTTAGGGAAATCGACATTAAATAATGAAATGTTTTTTTACAAATGAGTTTCACAATTTACACCCTACATTATATTTCTAACAATGTCTCTCACATGTGGAATGAGGTGTACATTTGATTCAAGTGGAATCACAAGGGATCCAATAGATGAAATCATGCAAGATGGATAACCTAGTTAAAAGCTTGTAATTGCTTAAATCACTCCACCATCTATCAAAGACAACGTATAAACATAACCCTCAAGAGAATATATTATTGTGTAAACATATGAACAAGATATTTAGTCATAAACACATCAACTTAAAAGAAGTATATTGATAATGAATTTTAATGTATGTGTCAAAAAACAAATATTTTTTAATCAAAGAATGCGTTGATTTTTTGACGTAATCGATACCCTGACACCACATTGTCTTAATTGTTCGCCATATAAATTTGTAAATAAGAATGCTTCCTCACCTTCTTCGTCACTATAAGAACACAACAATCTCAAGAATCACCTTCATGCTCACATAATTTTTTATAAATTGGATCTTGCTTCATATTTGTGTCAGTGTTGACTAATTTGGCAACAATAAGACATGTGATTTCTTGGTTAATTACATGTTTTACATAGGGATAGGAGGAGATGAGAAACTTGGTTTCTACCCAAACTCGGCTTAGCAACTCAAAGCTTGACAAGCTGATTTCTAAACTCATGGCAATGGTCCCCCTTCGAAATAAAAGTGGACCCCATAGTTGAAAACCATTTTTCGACTTTTGAAGACCAACAGTAACAACAATACCTATCTTTTCGATCCGCACAATGCCACTTGTTGACTCCACGTTGACCCATTTTTCATTTTTGCAATGTGTCTTGGCACTACGTCACATATGCCCTTATTTCACCCTATTGAATCATATTATTATGTGGACAATTTTTGGAGCATATGGTGTCCATTTTGACCTATTTGAAATCCTTTGGAAAGTGACTTGAGCTCTTTCGTAAGGAGTAGGTTCAAGGAAATTTTGGGAACATACAGAGTTTGAAAAATCCTCTGGATCATATATACACAATTAAAATTATTTTTCTTGATATTCAATGTGGAATCAAAATGGATTTAAAATGAAGTCAAGGGAAATGGTAAGCAAAGCTAAAATCCCCAATAACTCAAATGACTCCACCATCTATTGAATACCACACACACATAATCCTTAAGATAATATTATAACATGTACATGTATATTGGTAGGATATAAAGTCACAGACACATTAAGTTAAAAGAAGTATATTGATAATAAATTAATATATACATGTTTCAAAAAAACAATGATTGAAATTCAATCAAATCATACATCATAAAAATTGAGGAAATCCATACCAATGCAACATCGTCTTAAATGTTCATTCTAGTATTTTGATTAAAAACTATGAATAAACCAAATATACATGTGTTTAATCAAATATTATGAATCGTATGTGTTTTTCATGAGGGTTCTATCCATTCATGATACCTATTGTATTTTATATATATGATACTCAAAATTCATCTTTAACCTCACATAAAGAGTATGAATTTGATGAAGAAAGAAAACAAAATGTTTTAGGGATAACGGAAAATATGATGCAGGAATTGATAATTTGCGACCTCCATGATATTTTTAGTGAAGCATCTCACACATGAATTGAGGTGTGCATAATACGATTGGATCCAATAAATTAATTCAAGGGAGATGGTAACCCCGATTGAAATCCCCCAATAACTCGAATCCCGCACCGCTCTATGAAGACCACACATAGACATAACCCTTAATAGAATAATTTAACATGTAAACATATTAGCAGGAGAAAAATTTATAAACACATACAATAAAAACAAATATATTTTGGTTTAAAAAATCAATTGAATTGTACACCGGAAAAAATTGACATAATATGTACTGACCGAATATCGTGAAATTTTTTTGGCCTACAATTTTGATAAGAAATATGCCACAAAGAAACCAGTCGAAATCTAAATATGCCACATATAAACCAATTTTAATATGAATAAAATATAATGAAACATTATTTTTTGAGTGTAATTGTAATAAATCTCTACCAAAATTTACACGATTCATTATAAATTTTCAACCTACTTTAAATGGAATTCTTTTCTAAGGAATCAAATTTGATGGCCATCAAAGAATTTCAAAAATACTTAGAGTAGGCCAAAAGTAGTATTTTGTGTTTTTGTAGTTATTTTTATTACATTTAAATAATGATCCATAAGGTTTGTAGTAGCTTCTCCATTCAAAAATATTTCCTAGTTGTAAATGCAAACATTTATTTCATAGTGTAATGTACAAATGGAGATATGTCATGTTACAGGCTTGGCCAAAGAACATTAAAAATGCATTGTGGCACCTCTTAATTGTACATACATGTATTTTAGAGTCTTAAGTGAGGAATAAAACTTTTTGTGCAGTATCTTAATACTTGTACACTTGAGGTGGGTTAAGAATGTTCAATAGATTCCGGAAAACACTACACAATCCTAAGAATAATGAATTATGCACATAATAAACATATTCATTTTTAGAGGATCACATTATGTCCATAACCTCATCTTGGTGGTGTGCATATATCTACCAATATCTAAAGATGATTTGGACTTTGGCATAAGGAAACAACTTGAAACTTTTACCATGAACTTCTTTGTGTAGATGTGTGATGTACACACATGACATCAAGGAGTGCAAGAGTTTGGAATCACTTATTAAGAATTATAGGGAATGTAACCAGAGGGAGCTAATAAAGATAGTTTACCTAACTCAGTATTCTTGGTATGCATCTATTTACTAATCACCAAATATCATTACAACTTATGCATAGGGAAACAACTTGAAAATTTTCCAGTGAACTACTTTGCACAAATGTGTGTTGTGCATACATGACCTCAGGGAGTGCAAGAGTCTTAACAACTTACTCAAAATTATAGGGAATATAATGATAAAGATCCAACATAGAGGGTTTACCCAACTCAATATTGTGGTTATTGAGTGGAATTATGTTTCTTTGAGTTGTGTTATGCTTGTGATTCATTATGAAACATTTGGTTATTATCTTGAATTTAATAATCATAACACATTTATTAATGGGGCATGGGTTAAAGGACCCAATTAATGTTATACAATTGGGATGTGGCTGAGAAAATATTGTAAGTAGGTGAATCATGTACTTGTATAAATACATGTTTATGCTTGAAAGAGGATTGTTTCTTATAGGGATAAGTTGATAATATAGAAGTTGGAAAAGTAATGCAAGGTTGATTTAAACATATGTTTAGTTAAGATGCACATTATTAGAGATTGTCGGAGAGTGTATCTTCTTGGAACTAGTCTATTGCGCCTACAAATTGTGTTTTGTTAATGAAATTGAATAAAGTGATATTTTCTTAATTTTTATTTTGTTTGTTAGGATGTTAGTCACTCTATGTTGTGTTAGTTCTTCACGCTACATGGTTTAATGTTTTCCTTCAATGTATCATATATCCATGCATGTTTCATATAACTTGTATGAAAAGGTTTATTGAAAGATAAATAAACAATTTATCTAATTTTATATAGAAATTCTTAGTATACTATTAATAAAATATGAAATTCGATATTCTTTGGTAGTATAACATTCAAAATATCGAAGTCTTAAGGTTAAATGCATAATCATTGGTGGTTTCTTCAGAGGCTTTTAAATTGCAAATATGACCTTGTTGACATGTACTTGATTAGGTTTTACGTATATTACATGTTAGTTTTTAATAATACAACTAGTACAAATATCCTAGATATATCTCTTGAAATACATTGAGATATTTTGATTTCAAGTTTCTTGTCTTGAAATTTTCCTAAATTTTACCACCCTAATTCAACTATGCGTCTTAAGTGCATTTTAGAATTGCTTTACGGCTCTAAATCCTTGATATTGCATTGTTTGTTAACTCTATTACATTTGCTTATGTGATTCCATTGATTGTTGACAAATGACATTAATGAAGGTGTTATTTTTTTAGTCCCACATAAATATTATCAAGGATAAATGGTTCAAAAACTATATCATATGGTTAAGAAATTATTATCTTCCAATTGACTTCTTAAAGTGAAAACAAAAGGTTTTCAGGTGAAAGCTAAATGAGCAACAAATTTAAGGTTGAAATTGTCCTATGACGATCAAATGAACATCAAATTTAATATTAAAATTAAAAAAAATCATGAACACAATATCATATCCACTCCCAATCTCCCAATTACCATTATAAAATGCCTCTCAATATATTTATAAATTAATTTTAAAACTTATCTAAAAGATAATTCCTTTTAAAAGGGTCAATTGCACTTTGATTTATTTAACTTTAAAAATAAGAAGGTAGACATTTTAAAAATAATATTGAAACTTATTGTTTTCTCCAAAACGAAAATTATTGCATTTCATATTTGGGTGAAAAAACTTTAATGTTTTTTTAGCATCGAAGTTTTGGGATGCCGCAAATTAAAACCATGTTCCACGAATAATTAAAATGTAGTGGAGCAGGTGCTGCAAGAAAGAAAAAGTGTGGGATTCATTAATGAATATAAAAGATTCATTTTTATTTTCCCTGCTGGCAGGGTCATATGGAGGTCAATGTAAATGGATGGGTTTACAGTTAACGGAGGATGCGATGTGGGACCCGCAAGACAGGTCAGCAGATGCTCGAACGTACCGGCAAGTTAAAGCCTTCCTTGAGTTTGGATTGTGCCAAAACCATGGAATTGATAATAAACTCAAATATGCTATAAAAAGGTCAACTATGGTCTTTTACGGGTTTTTGGACATCTTTGAGATATTTGGTAGAATTTTGAACCATGCCAAAGTTTGAGTTTTCAGGGTTTTAATAAAAAAACAACTAGTTTGTTGTTGATTCAATAAAACTCCTCTATGTAGTAATTGACTGACATCTCCTTTTGCTTTAGATTTTGCATCTTCACGAACACGTTCGTCTGATATTCTGTGGGCATAAATTTATCCTTCATCTTTGCCACCATTCTGTCCCAGCATACAATTTTATCCTTTCCTCTCCTTTTGTGCTTATTTTGAATTTCTTTCCACCATAATGTCGTGTACTCCTTCAACTTAGTTTGTGTTACCTTCACACTTTGTGGTTCATTTATTTCCTCAAACTTTAAATATTCTACCATGCTAGTAATCTATTCTACTAGTTCCTCTAGTTCCAACTTCCTTGAGAAAGATGAAATATCCATTCTTGGTCCTAAAACTAGTTTTGATTTAAAGATCTTAAAAGTTATGCTTCATTATCTTCTAAAACATTTTCTTATGAAGCAACTTGTAAATATTTGCTAAATACAATAAACACTTAATAATAATAATAAAATTTCTTTATAATATTCAATGACAAACATACAATATATAGGAGAGCCTGCTCCTATATTCAAGGAGAGTGAATCCCTATAAATAAATCCTTAAAAAAATCTACACTATTCTATGTAATATTGTTGTAGGCATACCAATATAACAACTAACCCAAATAAGAATATTATCATAAGTACAATTGTCCTATACGGTAATTGACCAATTAGCATGGAGCAATAATAATTTTCTAACATTCCCCCTTAGTGCGGGGTAAATTTTAAGAGCCCTCCTAAAAATAACCATAGATATTACTTGGCAAATTTCTAAAAATGACTTTCGAAATATTGTAGAAAACCACGAATTGAAATTTGTAGGGCGGTAGCATAATGCCACTGCGGCGGCTGTAGAAAATTTCTCTTTTATACAAATGGTAAATACGATTTCGATATAAAAATTTGGCTATTATTGTAAATACTAGGTGAATCAATCCAAAAATTAACGTATACCCATAAAATTTAGGTGAAATAGCAAGCGACCTAACACCTCAAAATTAGCCAAATCCAAATTTTAAAAACCCAAATATTTGTGAATTAACGAAGATTAGCCACTAAAATTTACATTGCCTTAGTGCAAACATGGTAGAAAAACATTCACACTCTCAACTACAATATGCTCATCACTGTGACATGTCCAAGTATGTGACTCATGACCTTGATACAAAAGAAAGACTCTCTCCTTCCATGGTTTTAAACAGGCTTACCACAAACCTTAATGTGAACAAGCCCCATCAACTGTCCACCTTGTGTGGTTTTATGGATCTCCCACAAACCTTTTCAAGATTCATGAACTATCTTACACTGGTGCTTTGTTCTATACAACATTTTTACATCAGGGAAGTACATAAGAATTACTTCTCACTTTTACCAATTCGATAAAAATACTACACTGGAAAATATTTCACATTACATCCATAAGAATAACACATTCTTAATCAGTAAATGCTATTGTTGATTGTTACCACTCGATCTCGAACAACATAGAAAACTACCACTTGGTATTGAAAGTTTCCCTTGACTTTAGCTAGTTTGGCACAAAATGGAAATGGAACTGTTTCACCTCAAAGTAATGCGATAAAACAGATAAGTAGGTAATAGGTGTAGGAGGAATACCTTTGTTATGTAGACACTAGAAGGTGCAAACAGCCTTTGTAGAGTTTTGACCCAAGCTAATTGTGTGAGCTTCCTTTGGCTAGGAGGAATGACTGTATAAGAAACACAACAAGACCACCAAATAGTATTAAATAGCAAGAGTCAGAGGACTACCTAGCAAGGCTAGATCCGAGAAGTGTGACACTTCCTCGAATGGATATCAATCCTCTGTTTAATATAACTTAATGTAAGAAATAATAGTTCCTATTGTAGTTGATAAGATTTGGGTATCTCCCATTAACATACAAAAAGTGAATTCAACACAAAAGACAATGGTTAGAAGTAAATATGGATTATTAATGTGCTTAATTGGAGTCTGTAGGTGTAACAGAGGCTGTAGGTGAGGTCTGGGTGAAATTAGGAAAGGTTTTGGGCTGTTTTGGGGAAGTTGTTAACTCTTTGTTATAGGAAAAATTGTCAGTGATCGGTTGGTCAACTGATATCGGTATAGGAGATAGACTGTTGCGGTTAGCTAGCGGTGTCGGTAGGGGCAATTTGGTTAAAATATTAAAAATGGGAGTTTGGGCCTCTCTGTGATTGCAGAGAGCTAAGGAGGTTTGGGGAAGGATGGAAAGGTGTTGATTAAGACTCAAAAAGGTACAGAGGGTGATGGGATAGGTGAAATGGCTCTGGTTGGTAGAAAAGATGATAAATAGGTAGAAGGTGGTAACGAGATAGAGAGAAATTAAACGAAAGCAATAAATGAAATGATTAAGATCAAACACACAAACTTAACAAGTAAGAATGATTTACTTATCTGATAAACTTTACAGATCTCGAATGTGGTATGAATGGTTGATCATTTGGAGGAGAAGCGTATTGTGTCCAGTGCAATGGTAAGCAGTGCATGTGTGCTCTGTTGTGTCAATCTAGAGCTATGGAAGTAATGATCGATTGTCTAGTGGAAGTGTGATGTACTGGTTCGTCGTCAGAAGCCCGATTCTTTGGAGACTCGAATGCCAAAGTTGTGTGTGAGAATGAATTTGGTCCAACCCATGCAAAGAGTTAGAAACTCATATTTAAGAGTGTTGGGTTTTTAAAATGATTCTTTTAACAAACCACAGTCAGGGGACAACAAGTCCCTCCTCTTTAAAGGGAGAGGTTCCCTTATTGAAAATAAACAACAAAACTTATATACAAATGCACAACTTTCAAAGTGTGGATTCCTGATACTCTGAAACGTTTATGCCCAGAGATCATCAATACGAAAGACTGAAAGAATTAAGTAGATGAGAAAGGAAGAACATGAAAATATCTTCAGGAAATATAGATAGAATAGTATAACCTTATACGTATTGAACCAAGGAGTTACAAAATAGAATCATTCACTTTCATAACCAATATAATTCCACAAACGCAAAGTTTCAGAAATCATATAAACAAGAACACAAAGTTTCCTATCATAAAAGATGGATGATTCCTAAGTTTCAGACACGGAAAGAAGAGAAGCAGAGGAAGAAAGGGAGAACTTCGTATTGATTACTTCAAATCTATTACCTTTATAGAGTCTCAGGATCCAACCCAAACAATAGCATGGAGAAGCCATTAAATAGTTTCCAAGAATGGTTACATTCGGTTACAAAAATGATGAAAACTGATTCGAGAAACCGATGTCTGAGTCTCTCCAACACCTTGGCCGTTTCCATGTCTGGCAACAAAACCAGATGCATTGAATCACAACCGTTCAATCTGCCCTTGCAAACTTTGAATGTGAGTCGTCCACGTGGGAGAGATTTAAAATGAAGCGAGCCTGAGGACGCCTTTTACATTTTGTGCCCTTTGGAGAAATGACACTTTGGAACATTTTGGCTCACCCACCCGCTTTTGATATGATCTTGACACATGCCCTTACTTGAGTGGGGACAGAGTTGCGGTTCGCTTTTATAATTTTTTCCTTTTTTCAATGCGAGCTCAAAAACACAAATTTCTCCGCCTGCTCTGCCTCCTCGCTTTGACCTTCGACGCAGAGAATTAATATTTGACTTTCTCTCCTTGGCATGAGGGAGGTTGCAGTCACTTTTTAACTTTTAGCTCCTTTATGAAAACAGAGCTCAAATTCTCAAATCGCCCGACGGCTCGCTTTCCCGCTTTGACTTTTCAACGACATCAAAACACAAAAGGGCCTACCTCCCCGCTGACGCTTGAAACATGGCCACGTGTCCTTTGTGGGCCAGTTCAATATTTTTACATTTTTGACTAAGTCCCTTTTGTTTGGTAGGGCCGTATATATGTCCCCTGGACACATGGAGAGTCGACTCTCATTTAGGACCTACCTCCGGATTTTGCCTTTGAAGTTGTACCAAGCTGACACATGGGGCTTCATAAACCCTTCTATACTTAGCCGATTCAATGGCCGGCTCTGTCCCTTCTTTGACTTTGACCACGTGGCGAGCCTACACTCATTTGAGTTTCTACTTTGGATTCGCCTCCTGAAATTACGTCGTTGAGGCACATGGAGGCTTCACCAACTTGCTCATACTTATTCAATTAAAATGATTGACTCTTTCTTGTTTTGGACACGGGACACGTGGACGACCGACACAAGTTTAAGAATTTCCCGGCTTCGACCTTTGAAATTACACTTTCTTTGAGGCATGTGGCGTTGTCTGCTGAACCTTCCATACTTAGCCGATTTGGGCTTGTTCTGTCTTCATTTTGGACTTGGGACATGTGGAAAGCCTGCACTTATTTGAGGACTGTCCCTTGGGCCCTGCCCTTGGAGTTGTGCCATTTAGATGCGTGGAGGCTTCCGTTGTTGCTTGAAACATGGCCATGCCGCATCCAATCAGAGATGTCCACGTACTACCCGTGGATGTTGAGGCAAACATTGATGGGGAGGATACGCCCATCATTCTCGACTATGTGAAAATAAAAAGAAGGGGAAAAACTCCACCTGTATGCCTAAATTTCTAATTTTTCTCCATGGAATGGAAAACTGCAAACAATACCAAGCTCGACGCAATCCATTACTCCAAGGTACCGACTCAAAATTTTTGAAACTTGACTTCAAAAAGAGGGGAATTTTGAGGGTGACAATAGCTGGCTCTTTCTGGGGATGACTTGACAGAGGAACGAGGCAAGATCAAGGACCACAAAAGAACTCCAAGAAATTAGACCAATGCCTTATCCATTGGGAAAATAGAGTCAAAGGAAAACCAACACAGAAGACAAAACACATGAAAGGGAAACAAACCAAAACAAGGAAAGATAGAAACAAAACACAAAGGAACGACCAAAAACCAAAACATTGTACACAATATACAGAAGGACCGCTAGTCACCTAAGACTTGAACAACTTCAAATACTACCCACTATAAGGAAGTGGGAGAGGAGAACCATCCATATAATCTAAATAGAATGAATTTTCTCCAACAAAGTGCCTAATTTTAAAAGGACCAAGCCAAAGGGAATCAAACTTACCATGGCTTCCTCGAGGTTCATGCCTTTTGTCCCACAATAAAACAATGTCTCCCACTTGAAAATCTCTGGGTCTAGCTTTCTTATCAAACAAATCTTTCACCTTCAGTTGATGAGTTGATATCCTATCAAAAACCTGCAACATGTCTTCATCTAGCTTCGGAGATACATGATCCTCTTGTCCAAGGAATTGGAAAACTTGAATCTTTAATAGCCTTCATTAAGTGCAAGGATGGTAATTCCATTATCACTGGTAATTGAGCTTCAACACCATACACCACTTGAAAATGAGACATCCCAATTGCTCTTTTGGGTGTAATTCTATCTTCCCGAGAGCATCATAGAGTTTCTTGTGCCAATTCCTCTGAGAGTCATTGACAAGCTTCCAAATGATGGTTACCAGATTCTTGTTTGTTGATTCTTCTTGTCCATTCCCTTGGGGGTAGTAGTCTGAAGAGTGAGTAAGGGAAATTCCATAACCATAGTAGAAATCCATCATCTCAGAAGAAGAAAAATTTGAAGCATTATCAGTCACAATCTTGTTTGGTACCCCAAACCTTATCAATATGTTCTCCTTAATGAAATTACACACTACCTCAGAAGTAGTGCTTTTGACTGGAATGGCCTCTACCCACTTTGTGAAGTAGTCTATAGTAGTTAGCACATGAGTATGTCCAACACTGGAAGGTGGGTTAAGAGTTCCAATGAAATCCAATCCCCACTATTGAAAGGGCTCATCAATCACTATTGGCTTTAGTGGAAAAGCAACCAACTTAGGTCTCCCAACAAAAGTCTGACAGGCTTCACACTTACCTACCCATTTGGATGCATCTTTGAACAATGTAGGCCAATAGTACCCAAGACGAAGGATTTTGTGAGCAGTGACAATAGAAGAGAAGTGGCCTCCACAAGCCTAATCATGAAAAGTTGAGAACAACTTCTTCTGTTTCTCTTTGTCTACACACTTCAAGAATCTTCCATCTATGCCTCGCTTGAACAAAGCATTCTCCCATAACACATATTGTGTAGACCTTAGCTTAATAGCCCTCTTCTCCTTAGCACTCAAGTGAGATGGACACTCTCCATAAGTAAGAAAATGTGTGATATCAGTGTACCATTCATCTGTTGAACTGAGGAAAAGGACAACATGAACATTAACTACTTCTTTGGACAACGTTGCATCAGCTCCTTCAGCAATAAGCTCACACAAGCCTTTACCCTAGACTAGCTTAGTTGGCTTGATATCCAAGTCATATTCCTGGAATTTTTCTACCCAATTGCCTCTCTTAGTTCCAAACTCTTGTTTTGTGAGAATAGATTTGATGGTTGTATTAGGAACAAGCACAACAGAGTGAGAATTAATAATATAAAAACGAAACTTCTTGACAACTTTGACCACTGCAAAAGCATGTTTCTCCATCATAGTATATTTTAACTCGTGAGCTTTGAATATAGCTCATGAAGGCAATTAAAAGTTCATGATCCTTAGAATTCTTTTGAGTCAAAGACAACAGCCGGGTGGTAAACTCTCTCAGCATAACAATAGATGATAAAATCCTTGTTGAAATTAGGACATGCCAAGATGGGGGTTTTAACAATGGCTTGCTTGATACATTCAAATGCATCCTTGCCCTCAGAAGACCAACCAAATTTTTTCTTTCCTTTCATCATGTGAGCAATGATCATAGTCAATTCTGCAAAATTAGGAATGAATCTCCTTAGGAAATTAATCTTACCAAAGAAAGAGTGAACACCCTTTTTACTTGTGGGAAGAGGAATCATGGATTTCTTGAACTCTTTTTGGATCTATCTTGATTCCCTCTTTGGAGACAATATTCCCAACAACTTTCCTTTAGTGACACAAAATATAGACTTCTTTGGATTGAGAGAGACTCCATGTTCTCTGCACTTCTGGAGGACTACTTCAAGATGCTGAAAGTGATCTGCCCTTGTTTTGGAGAAAACAGTCAAATCATCAAGGTACACAACCACACACTTTCCCTTCAAACTACCAAAATCCAAGTCCATTTCCCTCTGAAAGGTGGCACCAACATTGATAAGACCAAAAGGCATTCTCTTGTAAGCAAAGGTGCCCCAAGGAGTAGTGAAAGTAGTTTTGTGTTGATTTGGGGTACTGACCTCCACTTGATTGTATCCAGAGAATCCATCCAACATAGACAACATCTCAGAGCCTATGACAACTTGCAAAACTTGATCCATCATGGGGAGAGGGTAGTTTTCCTTCAGAGAAGCCTTGATTCAAATTCCTGAAATCCACACAGATGCAAATCTCACCATTCTTCTTCCTGACATGCACAATGTTGGCAATCCATGTTGAATGGTGTATAAGAAAGATGATTTTTGCCTTTAGAAACTTTTGGATCTCCTGAAAAATAGTTCCAACAACCTTGGGATTGTACTGCCTTTGCTTCTGCTTGAACAGTTTGATCCCAGGTTTCAGAGGGATAAAGTGTTGCATCTCCTTTGGCTGGAAAGCCTTGAGATCATCATACGAATAGGCTAGAACATCAACATACCTTTTTAGCAAATTTATTGCCTTCTTCTTCTCCTCTTGAGTGCAGCATTTTCTCAATGTTCACCATCTTGGGTTCATCAAGACTCCCAATATTCACTTTTTCACACTCAGTAGACTACCGAGCTCCTTGGGAAGTTTTAGAATTAATGTACCTATCGTGCTTATCAAACAGGTCTTCCAAACTCACCAGCCCTTTAGGGATCTTGTTACCTTTCAATTTGATGTAGCCATCTTGATCCGTCTCTTCCTTGATATCTCCTTCATTAGAAGATACACACTCTCTAGGCAAGGTCTCACTTCCTTCAAAATATAGTTGGTCAAAATTATCCCTAAGCTCTAAGAAAGAGAGCAAATTCTGATCATCGTTGAAAACTTGTCAGTTATTTGCATTATCTGGTACACTGGGCCTATGAATCATTTCAATGGTAAATTTCTCCTAAGAGAAATATGGATGAGGAATCAACAAAGATCTCGAAAACATCTAGAGAATCATCTCTAGTGTTCCTCTCTCTTCTTGATTTCAATGGAGAAAACACAAGAAACTCAATGGAATCCCAGAGAAGATTTATGTAATGTTTCAATCTCCTATTCTTGACTTGAAAAAGATATCTAACATGTTTCACAATAAGCTCTGCATCACCATGAGCACAAATATTCTTCACTCCCATTTCTTTTGCCATGCTCAATCCTAGTATGAGCACCTCATATTTAGCTGTATTGTTCGTATTTTCAAAACAGAGCTTGAAGGAGAAAGGATGAATGTTCCCTTCTAGAGACGTCAACACCACTCAGCCTCCAGAACTAGTTGAAGAGTAGCTTCCATCAAACTCCAGAGTCCAAATGCCATTGGGGTCATGAATCAATCCCTTAGGAAGCCTTGCCTCATCTTGTGACATGATCATGTAGTTACCATGCCCTGCATCCTCATAGAGTATCTGTGATTTTGGGTCATCAGTATTTTGCACAATGTACTCAGTTTGTTTCTTAGGTAGCAGCTTCTTCATTTTTCCATTGACCGGGATCAAAGCATGCAACTAGTCCATTTGAATTTCACCTCCTACCTCCTTACAAAAATTTCTACTCAGAACATCCTATATGAGGGGGAATATCGGCTACCAAAATAGTGGCTAAGACCCTCTTCTCTCGGAAAAGAAGCAAAATCTACTTGTGCATCTTTAATCTTGCAAACCAAAGGAATTTTCCTACTTTCCATGGAATAATAGGAACCAAAGGCACGTGTTAGGGTCAGACCCAAAGCGTGGGCTACCTTTGTAGGCATTACATTATCTCGATGCACTGAATCTATAACACAATTCGAGTTTATGGCCACTTTGAGAAGAGTCACATAGAATGGTTTAATTTTCTCATTAGGGGAAGTGACTATAGCCACAAGGCTTGATTGAGGTGAGGAAGAAGGGGTGGGAAAAAGGCCTTTAGAAGTATTGGATGAGACTTTGGATTTAGAATTTACAAAGTTTACCATTTTAGCAAAAGCTTTAGGATGAGTCTGGTAAAACTCTGCCTCTGAAATTTGGATTTTGGTCTTTTGAGGTGATCAATGATATCAAAAGACCCAGAGGTAGATGGGGCATCATTGCTAGGAACTTGAGAGAATTTTGATCTATCAGTTTTAGGATTTGAAGGAGAAGGAGTTTTGGAAACAAAAGTAGAAGAAGGGGAATTAGCATTACTCACCTTTTGTGTGGAGGCAGTGGGAATAGGAGCTCCTCTTCTTGCAATCAACTGGAATAGTTATAGGAAGCTCCTTGGACTTCTTGGTAGGCTGCACCACTTTTTCTTTTCTATTTTTTGCTCTGAGTCATAACAACATATGAATCACTATTCATATCATCCACTCTCTCATCATATTCATCTTCATCATCCATACCTTCAATGGTGAGGAAATGAACTTGAGACCCACCAAGCTCTTCCAGTTCTTCAACTTCTTCTTCTGGTTCTTCATATAGTTCATTACACTCCTCATCATTAGGTTCTTCAACTTCACAAGTTGCATTGACCGGAACCTTGATGGGTGGGCCTTCAATAGCCAATCTGGTCTGAGAGGAAGGCAGGCGGTTCTTAGGCTGAAAATTCTTCCTTGGAACATCCTGGTAAGGGGTATGTTGAGCCAATTGTTTCTTGAGAGCAATGAGATCATTTGCAAGCTTCTATACTAATTGATCAGAATTGGCTCCAAGGGAAGAGGAAGAGGAAGAAGCTTTAGATTTGGAGGATTCTTTTCAGTTTACTGACATGATCAAATCATCCTCAACACTGATAACCAAACGCTGATCAACATCCAAAGTTGTAAGGTTAGCTCTTCTTAGTGCATAACTCACTTCAAGAAACTGGGCATTGAGGAAGAAGCAATTTTGGATTTGATCCACTGGACGAGTGTTCTATGGAATTTTATTAATTAGCTTGTTGAATTTAGCCACAAACTCCCTCATGGGCTCAAATGGCTCCTTCTTGATATGAGAAATTTGTGCTAACAGAGCATGCACATCTTCAAAGCAGGTTTGAAATGTTGCTCAAACTGAGTTGTCATGGTATTCCAATTAGTGATCGACCCAATAGGAAGATGATAGAACCAATCAGCAACATTTTCCTGCAATGTCTCCACAAAAATCCTGACAGAGACATCTTCATGTTCAACCCCAAGAATCCCACATGCAACAATGAAGGCTGCAATGTGTTCATCTGGATGAACCTTCCCATCACCTCGAAACTTGGGAAAACTTTTCCTGTTACCCCTAGGTAACTCATGCAATGGATGAGGAAGAGCAAGAGGCCCAACCTGTTGTCCCCAAGGCAAAGGAATTGCCATTTTTGGAAAAATTGATTGAAGGGGAACTGAAACACCAGCAAGTATCAAAGCATGGAGATTAGGATTGAGATGCTCCTGAGGAACGATATCCTTGGAATTTTTGTCTTTAGTAGGAGGTGTGCTTGTAGAACGAGTTCCTCTATTCATTCTTGTTGAAAGAGAGAAGTTTTTTTGCTCCAAAAATTGAAAATGGGGATCCTTAACGCCAAGAGATTTCTTCTCACGTGTATACCATAGAGTCGCCAGCACCAACAATGATCCTAAAATTGTTCTTTTTAGAAAGGGATCTGTTAAAACAAAATCCCCAGTAGATTCACCAAAATCGTTGGGTTTTAAAATGATCCTTTTAACAAACTACGGATCGGGGATAGAAAGTCCCTCCTCTTTAATGGGAGACGTTCCCTTATTGAAAGCAAGCAACACAACTTATATACAAATGCACAACTTTCAAAGTGTTGATTCCTGAGACTCTAAAAAGGTAATAGATTCAAAGTAATCAAGTATAGAAGTTTTCCCCTTTCTTCCTTTGCTTCTCTTCTTTCGTGTCCGAAACTTGGGAATCATCCATCTTTTATGATAGGAAACTTTGTGTTCTTGTTTATATTATTTCTGGAACTTTGCATCTGTGGAATTATATTGGTTATGAAAGTGAATGATTATATTATGTAACTCCCTGGTTCAATATGTATAATGTTATACCCTGTTATCTATATTTCTTGAAGGTATTTTCATGTTCTTCTTTTCTCATCTCCTTAATTCTTCCAGTATTTTTTATTGATGATCTTTGGGCATAAACGTTTCAGAGTATCAGGAATCCACACTTTGAAAGTTGTGCATTTATATATAAGTTTTGTTGCTTGCTTTCAATAAGGGAACCTCTCCCATTAAAGAGGATGGACTTGTCGTCCCCGACTGTGGTTTGTTAAAAGGATCATTTTAAAAATCCAACAAAGAGTAACCGATGACGGGTAGGGAACTAGTGCCGACCGAGGGAAAACCAACGTCGGTTAGGGAGAATTAGTCCAAGTTACCAAAAATAGCCCGATCTTTACTATTTTTGGTGTGATCTTGATTGTTAATCCAGGTCTCAAGTGAGGGTTGGTGCTTAGATAAGTGGGAGATTTTTTTGGAGAAGGAATATGACTTTAATTTTAGGGTTTGAAAGAGTCCTAGTTGGTTAAGATAAGTAGAGACTCAGTCTTAGTTAATCAATATGATAGGAATAAGTCCATGGTGAGGTGTTTAGGTGATGTGCCTAGGTGAGGTGTAAATTAAATTAATTAAAATAATTAAATTAATTAATAATGTGAGAATGAATATTAATTCAATTATAAGTGATTAAGTTAATATCCAGGTGTGAAAGGGGAGTGTGGCTAGGTATATGCGTTGCGTTGATTAATTGAAGGGGACTAAGGGGAGTTTGACCCAAATTTGGTTTCTATAGGAACATTGGTGTTATGTCCCCCACAATGTGAAATTTCCACTTATTCACACCACATAGGAACTTTGAAATTTGAGGCACACTAAAAAATGAAAAACATGCCACCAAACCTTCATGTGGCCCCATCATTGGTGACTGACGAGAGGTCGTTGATTGACCTCCATCCTCCATTGTAATGCTGCTAACTCAACTAGATTTGAGTATGGAGCTAATGTTTACATACCTCAATCGAACGTTAGATTCCATCAAAATGTGTCTCGTAAGGCAATTTTTTTAATTTTTGAGACTTTTTCAACAACCCAATTATTTTGACTCTTTTGACGATATACACTACTTTGACACTTTTATTATGATGATGTTAGACACAATGACTACATTAACTCACAATACTATTGTTATTGACATTTATACATAACACTATTAGAAAAAGGATATTACATGAACGATAATGATGACACAACACTTAACAATGGATAAACTATATTAAAAAATTAACAACAAAAATTACTCCTTTTTCCAAAAATAAAAAAGTAAAAAAATAAAAAAACTACAAACAAAACAATACTCAACTATCTTGTACAATAATACTTGACTTTGATTAAATTGACTAGACACTATTTTCTTAAAACGTATGCAATTATTTTAGACTCTAAATACATTAAAAGGAAATCATAAAATAATGACTAAGAAAATGTATCAACACACTAATGATATGGACTATCAACCAAAGAGAAATTTAAACAACTAAATTAACAATATGTTGGAAGAATTTATAACAATGAAACTTACATATTTGAGCAGACTGGAACAAGATAGATATGCACGACTAACTATATCAGCGGATAGTGTAAAACCATTGCAATGTGTTGAGGAGGATATACCAAAATTGAATAAGGTGTAAAATTAGACGAAGAATAGGTGGTTGATCGTGTGTTGTAAATAGATAATTTCTCCCCACATGTTTTTTCTATTTTTAGGAAAATCAAAAAGCAAGTTGCTTTTCCATGCATAGGTTAGTTTTAATTAGATGTCCCTATTTTTAGGATAAAATAAAATAAAACAAATAGTTTTGTTTTCATGAACAAAAGCACACACTATTTGTAGATGATAGTTCTATTTTAAAGATGCTCTATCTTATGAGTTGAGTGTTCTATTATTAGATGAAATACCTCTATATATTGGAGGCGATTGTAAGTGTTTTTACACACACAGATTGTATTGAGTTGAAGCTCTGACAGAGAAGAAGATATATATGCACAAAAGTGTTGATTTGAGTTTGGGATATATATATTTTATTTTATATCCATTTTTCGCTATTTTATTTGCCTAATTTCTATAAATTGGTATCATATCATTGTTTTTCAACAGGTTTCTAATTGACAACGGGTTATGGATTCTACCTTTGATCTGTAGACACCACAATTTACAGGAATAATTACAAGTAATTGTCATTAACCATGAAGGCACTATTCAGATCCCAAGATGTGTGGGAAATCATAGAGAATGGGTACACAGAGCTCATAGATGCAACATCATATAATGCAATCTCATAGACACAAAAAGATAATTTAAAGGAATGAAGAAAGAAAGATGGAAAATATCTTTTCTATATTCATCAAGTCATGCATGAAAGCATTCTTCCTAGAGTGGCAACATCCATTCAAGAAAAACCGCATGGCACACTCTCTAAGTTGCATATCAAGGTAAGGAGAAAGTAAAAACCACTATGCTACAATTACATCGAAGGGTTTTTGAAATTATGTCAATGAAAGATTCAGATTTTGTAGAATCATTTTTTTACTTTTGTATTTGGTTTAGTCAATCAAATTAAATACCATGGTGAAACTATTGAAGACATAAAGATTATTGAAAATTTACTTAGAATTTTTCCTACAAAATTTGATCCCTTGGTAGTTGCTATTGAATAAACTAAGGATCTAAGTCATTTTTAAATTGATGAGTTACATGCATCAATAATAAATCATGAACAAAGGTTGAATAGATCACATGCAGTTGTAGATCAAGAATTTTCATCACAGGTATCGGGAATTCGTAGAAGAGGAAGAGGAAGCTTCAACCCTAGAGGTAAAGGAAGAAGTTCATCTAGAGGACGCAAAAATGGTGCATCAAACTCAAGTGGAAGAGGAAATAGTCAATAGCATAATCATAATCATTTTTTTGGTCAGAGACATGATAAGTCACATGTGCAATGTCACTATTGCAAGAGATATGGGCACTATGCTTATGATTGCAGAAAAAAGTAGTATGATCAGAATAGGAAGAATCAAAATCAGGTTGGGAGCTCTACTCCAAGCTCCATGTTTATTGCATGCACAAAGATTGCCAAAGAAACACCTTCTTTATCACCTATTGAGTGTAATCTATCATAAGAGAGTCCTAGTGATGTATGGTATTTGGATTCTGGTTGCAGTAATCAAATGTCGAAACTTAGATTTATTTTCTAATTTAGATGAGTTGGTAAAGACAAATGTTACCCTTGGGAATAATAATATAGTTTCTATAAAAGGAAAAAGAACAATCAACATTATAACTAAAAAGGAGGAGCAAAAGATTATGCATGATGTTTATTATGTTGTAGGTTTGAAGCACAATCTTATGAGTATTGGTCAATTGGTACAAAAGGGATACAAATTTTATATTGAAGAAAATGAATGTGTGATCATGGATAAAGATCCAAGTACTCGAGTTGATTGCTAAAGTGAAGATGACAAGCAATATAATGTTTCCTTTGAAGATTAGACCAGCCACATCTAGAGCTCATACTACATATCAGTTCGGAGCTAAAGAAATTGAATCAACTTTTCAATCAGTTGAAAAAGATGAATCGTGGCTATGAAATCTCAAGTTTGGTCATTTAAATTTTAGAGGTTTGAATTTATTACAAAGGAAAAATATGGTAAAAGGTTTTCCTTTGATTCAGAAACCAAAGAGAGTTTGTGAAGGTTTTTATTGGGAAGAAACATAAATATTCCTTCCCAGTTAGCAAAACAACAAGAGCAAGTGCACCACTTGAAATTGTTCACTTGGATTTATGTCGACCTATGCAAACAACTTCTATAGGAGGTTGCTCATATTTTATGACAATCATTGATGCCTCTACAAGGAATACGTGGGTGTACTTTTTGAGGTAAAAATCAGATGATTTTGATATATTTCAATAGTTCAAGTCTTTAGTGGAAAAAAGTGGGTATTTCTTTCTAAAATAACTCCCCTAGTTATTTTGACAACTTACATCCTCATTCTAACTCGAAGTTTGAGACTCCATGATGCGCATGCACTCTAGTTGTTTCCTTGACACATTGCTTGGTTGTAGTTATTCCATGTGCCCCTACATGCCCTTCCTTCTCTATTCCTCTATTTTCTTCCACTCCGTTTACACGCACTCCTTATGCAGCCACCTTTTTTCCCATAGTTCGTGCACCCTTCACGCACACCTTTGACTTGCCTTCCAAATCGGATAAGTCTCCTACATGATTTCTCTATGCCTCCACTTGCATACTTGTATCTTTTCAGGTATGTACCTTGTCTTCCCACTTTTGCACGTATTCCTTTTCACATTCTCTTTCTCGCATTCTTACCCTTATTTCTCACTCGCATGCCAAGTATAATCTTCTCTGCCAAGTCCTTGTGCCACATGGAATTTTGTTAGGTTGAGTGTGTCACACACAACCTATCAAAGCACACCGACTAGGTGCCAAATCCTTTCAACAAACCAATGTGTGACATGTGGAAAAAACAATAAATACTAGAAAACCAATTGATCTTATGGATCAATTAGAGTGTGTCACATGTCATTGCATGTTTAGTTTGAAATGTAAAATTTAGATCGTCATAAATTTTGCTACAGAGATCGATCCATGCTCTCTTGATATTTTTGGAAAGTGCTAATTTTGACTTTAGATATACTCTAGATCATTAAAAATCAGATTTTGCTGGGATTTGATAGGTGAGAAGAAGGAAATAGATTTCAGCCATTAATGCACATGTCCAGTTGAACCAACCACCCCGATTTGATATGATTTTCCCTTTTTCCCTAATCCACAAGAAAAAAATACATAGGAGGCACATTCGACAACATTATATGTGATTTATAGGCTTTCAATGCTAGTTGTTGGTGGTTGGAAGTTTGAATCCGAGTTTATGTCCTCTTTCTCCTCCTCTTCTCTCCTTCCTCTATAAATTAAAGAACAATGCTAATTGTAAAACGTTAGACTCTTTTGGTTTGCTAAGGGCATTGTTCATAGCCTTGTTCCTTTTTTTTTTGAGTTAAAGTCCTTTAGATCTTTCTCTTTGCATGTGGATACTAGCCTCATCCTCCATTGTAATCGACTGTATATTTCTTGGAAGAAATAAGATCTTATTTTATGGCTATCTCTGCCCTTATCTCGCATTTTATTACATCTTCTCACCTTTCCCTTGCATTGTTTGTTTGATGTGCGTCTTCTACATCCTTACAAGATCCTTTTCTGATTGTACCCCATGAGAATGAGTGTGTGAGTGTGTTTTAGATGTGATACGTGTTTATCCTCTATGCATGCATTTTTCTTCATTTTTTCTTAAAGATAATTGTGTCCATCCCCCTTTTTCTGGTGCTATCACCACCCTTTTAGCTTATGATTTCCCTTTTCATGCATCTCCTTCTAACCTTGGTCCCTTGGATTCTTAGAGTAGTGATAGGTAGTTGCATTCCCCTTCATAGGAGTAGTTTTAGCGTTAGAAATAGGTAGAGGAACCAACCTTATCCAAAGGTCTGTCTCAAGAGCGTAAGGTCCCATAACTTAGAGATAGTCCCATGTTGCCTCAAAAAAGAGTTCATCATTATTTGGGATGGGTGAAATCTTGAGCCCCAACATTTTTTGGCACACCTGGTGGAATGAGTATTGAAAGCTTAATTTCATCGTTGCTAGGTTTGGTGTGTGACTTAGTGATTTGCAACATTTTGAGGTTTGTTTTAACACATATGAGGACTCCCAATTCCTATATCTACTATTTTTAGTAGTTCACGTCATGCCTTTTTCATGAGAAGGATACATACTATATAGAGTACAACAGTTGAAGATTCCTTTGAGTACCTTCACTATCTCCACGAAGAAGAGGTAGCAGAACACCATCGCACGTATCCCCATCTCATTGCACCGTACTTTTTCCACTCCTCCTTTAGGTAGAACTTCTGCGCACTCCATCATGGTAGACTAACACCAGAGAAGAATTTTCCATTTTTCAATTTTACTGGTGGAAGTCCTCTTTCTCTAAATGTGCAACATGACATGCTAGTAGTTGCGCTCAAAAGTATTCCATACTTCACCGGTGAGAATCAAGTTAATCCTACTTGAGCACATCCAGGATGTTGCAAATGTGTGCTTTGTTTATCTAGTTACACATGATGATGTAACAGTTAGGCTACTAGCATCTTCACTCAAAGGTAAAGCACTCCAATGGTATAGGAGCTTGAGACTTGCATCCATTACTGGTTGGGATGATCTTGGAACAACTCTTTGCAACTATTTTGAGGATAATTCAAATTACATGAATTTTGTGGAGAAGTTGATAACAACAAAGAGAGCACCTAATGAGTAGATGATTGATTTTAATATCAAATTTCAAAAAAATTGGGACATGATTCCTCAAGTGGTAAGGCCTACATCCTAACATGCTTTCCTATATTATCTAAAGGCTTTTAAATAGTGAAATTTCATTCATGATTCAATCTATGGGGGTAAAACCTTACCAACTGCCTATAACATTGCAATTAGGGTGGAAAATAGTCTTATTCGTGGGGGAAATTATCTCCTAGACCACCTATGCCCTTATTTCTGAAATTCCTAAAGCGCTCCAACCTTCTATTTCCCCTTTTCCCAGTAGAGTTCTCAACCCATTGAATGCACATCGTATTCTCCCACACAACAAAAGGAGGATGAAGAAATGAAAGCCTTGATTAGAAATTTGTCAAATAAAGTCATATCTTTAGAAAAATAGCTAGGCACAAGCCTTCAAAAATAATTCTAATCAAGGATTTAATAAAATCCATCAACCCTTTAGAAATCAATATCCAAATCAGAGATATGGGTAGAACCAAAAAAATGATAGATGGCATGCTAATACACATCTCCTATTTCAGGTTTTTGCCCTATGAAACCTCTTCTAATGCCCAGTTCAAGTCAAGCACTTATTCCAATTCATAACAATTTGGTTCAAATGACATAGTGGTCTTATTCCTTGTAACATGCCTCATAACCAATATAATCTGCGCTAATGCCTTCCGTGTGTCTTTGGCCTACATGATTGAAAGTGCTTAAGGTAGTGAGCCTTCAATGAGTGTGTGAGAACTAGAAAATGAAGAAGCACCAAAATTTGTTCATGAGGCCAACCTTATATTCTTTTTGTGATAAACTAAGCTATGGGTAGCTCAAATGGGTCGTATGCACATGTTGTTGATAACACAAGGTACAAGAAGATAATTCTTGACTTTAACACACAACCTTCTGCTCTTACCACACAAGTTGATCCTCACAAGCAAAGGGATGTGGCTCACCTTCAAGCATGAAGGATTCTAAGGCATCTAAACAGTCATGGCACATAAACTTCGCATGTGAGCTTCTACACAACGCTCGAAAGAGATGGTGCACCCCTCTTTGGTAGGTCAAGTCTACGTGCAACCCAAAGCTTATGTCTCCGCGCATGAACAATTAAGAAAAGATGTTGCTATGCCTCAAATGCACAATTTCATGGGCCTTCCATTCAACATTGTGGACTAGATGAAGAAAACAAATGTAAATGTCACAATGTGGGACCCTAGCCATTCCATCTCAACGTGAACTTTGCATGAAGCTTTGTTGTAACTCCCGTGCATTGATCTTGTTATCCAAATATGTCATGTTGCTATTGTGAACATATGTCATGCAAAGGAGAAACAAGTAAGAAAGGTTGTCAAAACCCCACCTTTCTATATGTCCTTGATAATAGGAAAACATCTTGTGCATAATTGTATGATTGATTTAGGGGCTAGTACTTCTATTATGCCAAAGAAAATTGTTGATGTCCTAGGTCTTGAGTACACCCCCATGTCTAAAGGAGTCTTGCAACTTGATGGCTCAACTATCACTACTCTAGGAGTCATCAAGATCTTGAGTTAACCCTCCATGCATGTCCAAGCCTAACCATAACTCAAGATGTGTCAATTATTGACCTACCTCCTTTATTTTCCCTCTACCTATCAAGAGATTTCACTGCTAAGGTAGGTGGCTACTTGTCTTCTTATTGGTCTCATATGTTACTAAGAATAAGGTATGACACCTAATTTACCATACAAGTTGAGCCTATATTTTCATATCATGTTGAGTTATATGAACCGGGTCCTCTCTAAGCCAATGCGTAATCAAAGAAAGCCAAGAACAAGATTCATTTTTAGAAGAGCCACCTATTCCTCCTCATATACCTGATCTATTGTTAGATGAATGAGAGAAGAGGCATTATGCATTTTATCCTTATGATACAAATCTTGAAACCTTTGAAACTGGTCTTGGTACTTATTTCATCCTTCAAGAAGAAGTTGTGCTTCTAGCGCACTCAAACAAAGTGAAGAAAATTATGGATTGTGGAAGTTATATTTTGACGGCTCCTGAAGCGAAATAACACGAGATATATGTGTTGTTCTTATCTCCATTAAATATGAGAAGTTATTTTTGCGTACATGATGCAATTTTCATGCACAAAAATGTAGAATATAAAGCATTGGTGCATGGTATTCTTATTGCTAAGAGGCGGTAGACTAAGGCATTGTAGATCTTTGGGGATACTTGAGTTGGTTATGTACTGTGTCACAAGAAAGTGCATAACAAATACTAAGCTTCTCAAAGATTATAAACATAGAGTTTGGGACTTGTTGGAGAATTTTGAAGCGCTTAATCTCTAGGTGGTGCCAAGGAAGTTAAACAAAGAAGAAGATAAAATGGTCGCGCTCCGTTCACAATTCTCACTTGATGAGGATTTTATCCAAGGAAACATGTAGCACATCAAAGTAGTGGTTAGACCATCTATTCCATATAATGAAACTAGTCGGCAAGTGTTAAACAATGACACATAAAATTATTCATTTATTTAGAATGAAGTTGAGTTCTCTTTAAGCATGCAAGCTAACTTGCATGATAGTTATGGTGACAAAGTGATTCAGCTAAAGACAAATAAGTTTCCCAAAGGGTTGGTTACCTTAGAGAATATTTTCATCCCTGATGATGAGTTCAAGGGTAAAGAAAATAATATGCACGTAATGCAAGAAAACTGAACTCCAGTCACTATTGCGCACAAGATGAAAAGAAGGCCTTCATTTCTATTTTTCAAGAATACAATGACGTCTTCTCATGGGAGTATGAATACTTGAAAGGATTTGATCAAGTGTTTCTCAATAATCCATTGTCCTTGATCCTATTATCAAACCCAACATATAAAATCAAAGGCCCATCAATATGAAGATAGAGCCCATCATGAGGAAAGAGTTATCTAAACTCATTGAGGAAAATATATTTTCCCCATCAAGTACTCTACTTGGGTCATGAATCTTGTTCTAGTGTGCAAGAATAATAGTGAAATCAGACTTTGTGTTGATTTCAGAGACTTAAACAAGGCATCCTTGAAGGATCATTATCCTTTCCCTTATATGGAACACAATTTTCAGACTTTAAATTTAGCTGTGTAGAGATTTTCCATGCTATATGGGTATTCTGGTTTCAATTAGATTATGGTGAAGGAAGAGGATCAATTCAAGACAACATTTACAACCAAATGGGGAACATATGCATATCAGAATATGTCGTTTAGTTTGTCAAATGTAGGCATAACATTCCAGTGATCCATGGACATTGCCTTTAAAGGGTATATAAATGAGTTCATCCTAGTTTACTTGGATGACATAACTATCTTCTCAAAGCGAGTGCAAATCACATGATGCATTTGGAGAAAGTATTTGAGAGATGCAGAGAATTTGGGGTGTCTCTCAACCCAAGAAGTACAACTTTTCTATTACACACGAAAAATGTTTTGGGCCATGTGGTCTCAAAGGATGGCATTTCCATTAATCCTGAATACATTTCAGCCATCCTTGCTCTTTCATTACCAGTTCATGAGAAAGCCTTACAATCCTTCATAGGCATGATCAAACTACCCTTAAGCGTTGGCCATACATGGGTGTTAACTTCTTCCAACTACTACCCTCAAGGAAATGGCTTGGCAAAGTCAACTAACAAGAACCTGATTAGAATCATGAAGCGAACAATAAATATCAACAAAAGATAGTGGCACACGAAGGTCTCACACGCACTTTGGGTAGATATAATCATGATGAAGAAGGTAATAAGTACTTCACCATACAAGATTATTTATGGAAAAGAAGCTATACTTCCTTTGTCTCTTGAGTTTCCTTCATTAGAGCTTTCCCAACAGTTGGAATTTGAGGGCACTGAGACCAGAGAGAAAATAAAATGATAGAGCTGGTTGAACTTGAAGAATTAAGAAACTTTTCCATGATCAAGTTAGAACAACATCAAAAATAAACAAAGAAGTGGTTTGACAGAAAGGCTAGACCTCAGGATTTCAAATTTGGTGATCTAGTTTTAAAATGGCATCTTTGATAGATCTAAACCAAAGCACGATTATAATTTTGATGCACTTTGGAGTGGCCCATACACCATTAGTTCTTGCAAGGAGGCTAACTCTTTTGAGTTGTCTCACCTTGATGGAGGTGCATTACCAATCCTAGTTAATGGGATTTATCTCAATTATTTCCATTAAGTATCATGTATCTCTTTATATATTAGAAGAGTTTTAATTCCTCTAAGTGCACTATGTTTGCATTGTTCTATTTATATATAGTTCTTTCCTCTCACGTGATTTTTACATGCACTCTTTTGTTGCTTCCAGGATGCCGGTTTAGTTCAAAGTTCCAACAGTTTTTAGCGAGTTTTTCACTCTCATAAATTTAAATCAAAATGTATTTGCATGAGAGTAACAATTGTTCAAATTTTAGATAGTACTTTAAATGAATTCATGGGTGTTCTTGAAGTTACAAATAAGATCTTCACGTTTCCGGGGAAGACTCTAGGCCTAATGGATGCTTCAAGGCTACTGATCTCCTTCATTTAACAGGTAGATGGCCCTAAAAGTTGCCAAACTATTATCCAAAATAAATCCCTAGTTATTTTGACAACTTACATCCTCATTCTAACTTTGAAGTTCGAGACTCAGGATATGCGCACACTTTGGTTATTTCCTTGACACATTTCTTAGTTGCAGTTATTTTGTGTGCCCCTACGTTCCCTTCCTTCTCCATTCCTCTATCTTCTTCCAATCCATTTTCTCGTACTCCTTACGCACTTTCCTTCTTTCCCACAGTTTAGGCACCCTTCACGCGCACCTATGACTTTCTTTCCAAATTGGCTAAGTCCCTTGCATGATTTCCCCATGCCTCCACTTGCATACTTGTATATTTTTAAGGTATGCACCTTGTCTCTCCCACTTCGTGCACATTCCTTTACGTGTTTTCTTTCTTCATTCTTGTGCCTCTTGCTCATGTGCACACCAAGTGTAATCTTCAACGCCAAGTCCTTGTGCCATGTGGCGTCTTCTAGGTTGAGTGTGTCACACAAAACCTATCAAAGCACACCATCGGGCTCGAATCCTTGTATCGAACCAATGCACAAAACATGGTAGAAACACCAAATACCAAAACGCCAAATGATCCTATGGATTAATCGGAGAACGTCACGTGTTATTGTGTGTTCATTTTGTATTGTCGAATTCAAATCATCATAACTTATAGTACTGAGCTCGAGATCTATTCACTCTTGATCTCATTTGAAATATGTTGACACGGGCTACACTCTAGATCATTTAAAATAAGATGTTGGCAGGATTTGATAGGTGAGAAGTATTGAAACACATTTCATCCATTAATGCACATGTTCGATTGACCTAACCACCCAAATTTGATCTAATTTTCCCTATTTCCTTCTTCCACAAGCAAAAAATACGTGGGAAGGCACATCGACAACATTACATGTGATTTTCAGGAATTCAATGTTATTTTTGGGGTTGGAATTTTGAATTTGAGTTTCCGTCCTCTTTCTCCTCTTATTCTCTCCTTCTTCCTCTATAAATTAAAGAAGAATGTTCATTGTAAAACATTGGACTCTTTTGGTTTGCTAAGGGAATTTTTTCTGACTTTGTTCCTTTACTTTTTTGAGTGTTAGGCATTTAGATTTGGATCTTTTCATGTAGATAGGTCATCCTCATCCACCATTGTGATTGGATGTGCTTTTATTAGAAGTAAAAATATCTTATTTTATGGCTATCTTTACACTTATCGCATTTTATTGCATCTTCTTGCCTTTCCCTTACATTGTTTGTTTGTTGTGCATATTCTACGTCCCTCGAAAGTTCCTTTTCTGATTGTGCCCCATGAAAATGAGTGTGTGAGTGTGTTTAGACTATGATGCATGTGTTTGTCCTCTATGCACACATATTTCTTCATTTTCTCTTAAAGCTAATCTGTGTCCATCCCCCTTTTGCTAGTGTTATCAACACCCTTTTAGCTCAGGATTTCCCTTTTCATACATCTCCTTCTCACCTTGGTCCATTGGATTCTTAGAGTAGTGATAGGTAGTTTCATTTCCCTTCATAGGAGTTGTTTTAGTGCTAGAAATAGGTAGAGGAACCGACCTTCTTCAGAGGTCTATCTCAAGCGTGCAAGGTCCCACAACTTGGAGACAGTCCCATGTTTCTCAAAACCCGGCTCATCTTGATCCGGGATGGGCGGATTTTGAGCCCCAACAGTACTACATCAAATTTTTAAGGACAGACAGAGGAGTGAGTATGTTTCAATGCTTTTATGAACTTTTGCAAATATCATGGTATACAGAAGCAATTTACTACCAGGCATACATCACAACAGAACGGTGTGGAAGAGAGAAAGAATAGAACCATCATGGAGATGGCGAGAATTATGATGAAGGAAAAGCATCTTTCAAATGAATATTAGGTGACGAGAATAACTTTTGTTTAAATTTTAAATATGTGTCTAACAAAAATTGTTCGAAAGATTGTTCCTCAACAAGTTTGGACTAATAGGAAACACGATGTTTCTCATTTTAGAATCTTCGGTTGTGTGGCATATACACATGTGCCTAATGAGCTAAGGAAGAAGTTAGACAACAAAGGAGAAAAGTGCATATTTTTTGGATATTCAGAGAATACAAAATCTTACAAGTTGTTTAATCTAGTTACCGAGAAAAGTCATAATCAATAGAGATGTACATTTTTTTGAAAATGAGGCATGGGATGGAAGTATTGAGAGAATAGTTAGTGTATCAATATCTATTCCTCATGATGATATGGTAGATGACAATATAGAGCAGCAAGGTATTACATCTTCTTCGTATCTTGGACATGCACTACAAGTTGAAGCATAAGCTATACCTCCATCTACATCTAGGAGGTCTCCAAGATTTCAGTCATCTGCAACCATGCAAGAGACACCAGAAGCAACTACTTTATTACAAAATAGTCCATCATCTAATAGCCCTTTGCAGTGGAAAACACAGATTCTTAGAGAGATTTATGATGTTGATACAACTAACTCTTTTTCAGTTTTTGCAATTTTTTCTCAAGTTATAGATCCAGTATACTTTGAAGAGGCTATAAATAATGAAGTTTTGGTTCAAGCCATGGATGATGAGATAAACGCCATAGATAAGATTCAAACATGGGAATTGGTATATCTTCCAGAAGGAAAGGACTTGATAGGAGTGAAGTGGATCTACAAGACAAAATATACTACTGATAGTAAAGTACATAAACATAAAGCAAGGTTTGTTACAAGAGGTTTTTCACAGTAATATGGAGTAGATTACAACAAGATGTTTACACTTGTAGCATGTTTGGACATGGTAAGAATGGTTTTAGCAATTACAACTCAAAACAAATGGCCTATTTATCATATGAATGTAAAATCAACATTCTTGAATGGTTTTCTTGAAGAAGAAGTTTATGTGAATCATCCATAAGGTTATGAGATTGAAGGTCATGAAGGAAAGGTATACATGTTGATAAAATTACTCTATGGTCTCAAGAAAACACCTAGAACTTGGTACAATATGATTGATTCTTATTTGATTCATAATAGTATCAGTAGTGAGCCTACCTTATATATCAAGATAAATGAACAAGGTAAGATTGTGATCTTGTTTGTTTATATGTGGATGATTTAATCATTCGAAATCTATCTGATTCATTCAAATCATCCATGAAGAAAGAATCCGAGATAATAGATCTAGGACTCATGCACTATTGTTTGGGCATTGAAGTTCAACAATTAGAAGCAAGAGTTTTAATTTCACAAACAAAGTATACTAATGATGTTTTAAATATATTTAACATGTTGAATTACAAGCCAACACCAACACTAGTTGTAGTAGGTTTGAAGTTAAGCAAAGATGACAGTGGATCATTTGTGGATCCAACATTATTTAAAAGGCTAGTTGGAAGTCTTATGTATTTGACAACCACAAGGCCTGATATTATGCATGGTGTGAGCCTCATCTCAAGGTTCATGAAATCTCCAAAAGATTCACATTGGCAAGATGGAAAAAGGATTTTGAGGTATGTATGTGGAACTAAGAATCATGGAATTTTTTATTCAACATCATATGAGTTCAAACTCATAGGTTATACAAATAGTGATAGTTTCATAAGTATAGATGAAAAAAAGAGCACATATGGTTACAATTTTCATTGTGGAATATGAGTGGTTTCATGGGAATCAAAGAATCATCCCATAGTCACACTATATTCAGTAGAAGTAGAGTATGTAGCAGCAACAAGAGAAACATCTCAAGTTGTTTGGATGAGAAGAGTGTTGAAATACTTGAGGTAGAATCAGGAGGATGCTACACAAATTTTTTGTGACAACAACTCAACAATATCATTATCAAAAAATCATATTTTTCACAAGAGGAGCAAGCACATAGACACAAGATATCACTTCATCTAGGAGTTGGTTAACAACAAGGAAAATTTTCTTGAATTTTACAGATCTAAAGATCAGTTTGCTTTGATTATTTTATGAAGGATTTGGGAAATGAAGTTTTTGAGTATTTGAGAAGTTGTTTAGGAGTTTGTGATTTGACACACTTAGGTCCAAAATAATAAAAGTTTAAAGGTCAAAATTAAGGGTGAGTGTTAGAAATACATAATTTCTCCCCACATGCTTTTGTTATTTTTAGGAAAAGCAAAAATTAAGTTGTTTTTCCATGCATAGGTTAGTTTTAATTAGATGTCCCTATTTTTAGGATAAAAGAAAATAAAAAAATAGCTTTTTTTGCATGAACAAAAGAATGAGATATTTGTAGATGATAGTTCTATTTTAAATATGTTCTATTTTCTGAGTTGAGTGTTCTATTGTTAGATGAAAGGCCTCTATATATTGGGATTTAATTGTAAGTGTTTTTTACAGATTGTATTGAGATGAAGATCAGACAGAGAAAAAGATATATATGCATAGAAGTGTTGATTTGAGTTTGGAATAATCTATTTTATTTGCAATATTATTTATTTTATATATGTTGTTCATTGTTTTATTTGCCTAATTTCTATAGATTGTACACATGTAATATTGTAGTAATTCAGATTAGATATAATGCATGAGAGATCAACCAATTTACAACCATAATAAATGCCTTTTATTTTGGTACAGTGCATCTCATACATGGATGAGTGCATTCCAATCTTGATCTGCGAGTTTTATGATATGATATGTGCACAATTGTATACCATTTTCAAAGTCTAATCTCCTTTATTGTAACTAAAAGATGCATTCTTGAAATATGTAATAGTGGGTGCATGGATGCAATAAAAGTCTTGAGAATGAGATTATGGGTGAATTGAACACCTATTGTCTTCTCTTTAATGAAAGAGTGGATATATGCCTTATATCTCATACTCCCACAATGAATGAATGGTATCTCCGGTTCTTCTAGAATGAATGCGAGAGAATACAAGATATTTTTTCAATATAGAACGTTTAATCCACACAAATAATGTAAGGATCCCAAAGCCATTATAATACAAATGCCAATTGGATGAACATAAACACAAAACGTGTTGAGATAAATATAAGTATTTTTCTACAAAATATTATTTTCTCATTCTAGGGGTGAAGAACAATACAACATTCCCTCACATTCTCTTAGACCCATACTCGTTCCTCACTCGCTTACTCTAATACCAATTGAAGAAAATTGTACATATTTTCTAAATACAATAAATACTCAATGATAATAATAATAAAACTTCATTATAATATTCAACATACAAACATACAATTATATAGGAGATCTTGCTCGATATTTAAGGAGAGTGAATCTCTATAAATAACTCCTATAACAACTCTACACTATTCTAAGTAATATTGTTGTAACCACAACAATATAACAACTAACCCAAATAAGAATATTGTCATAAGTACAATTTTACTATACGGTAACTCACCAATTATCATGGAGAAATAATAATTTCCTAACATCTTATTCATTTTCTTCACCTCCAGCTCTTTCATCGTCACTTTCGGCATCTTAATCCATGAGGCCTCTCACATGGTCCTCTTCTACGACCTCTAACTTGGTTCTCACACCCCTTAGCTCATTCATGAATTGTTCAAGCACACCCATGATTGTTCCATGTCTTGCACCTCCATTGTCATCCATTCTCGATGACATATTCACCTTTTCAACTAATTATCTCATGTTTGGTGCTCTACCTTACTAACTTCCAAACTCCCTCCACGAGTTGTTTCTTTTCTTTGATACTAAACTAATGACAAGTGAGTATGAATAAGATACTTCAGTCATTTATCAGAATTACATAGTGTAACTACATGAACTCAAACATGAATCTTCTATTGATTTCAAATACCTTACGAAATCTATAATATTGCTTCCTCTAATGGGGAAGTTATATTACAAACTAAACTACCTAGCTACAATATTGGTTGTGTGCTCCTTAAGATTAACTATAGAATTTTCTATTTTATCTGGATCAAATCCTTATCTACAAAATTTCTCATAAGGTCTCTAAATTTTTCTCCCAAAATTCACCTCAATGATTATCTTGGCCTAGTCTTATACTTTCTCGATCCCAGGTTGTCCTCCATTTAACATTCTTTTGAATACTTCCCTATTTCTCGCTTCGATCCTCAATTGGAATTGGAGCATTAATTGCTCCAAGCTACTATGTCCCCTGGATATTTACTTTCACGTGCCATTTCAACTTGAAGTTGAGGATGATTTTGCTTGGAATCAATGCTAGTTTATCTATCAATACTTGGTTAGATATGTTCATAAATAAATTTCTCTCATAACTACCATGTGTCCCTAGTATTCAATCCTCCATTCCTTTTCATTTTCGTCATGCCTTCGCATTAGTTACTCTATTACACGTCCATTTCCAAGAACTAAAATCCTAGAGGTTATACACTCTATCTTGTCTCATCACACAATCCTATGCTCAACCCTTTTATGCCCTTTCAAAACTTCTACACGCATGCCTTAGCCTTTACCCCAAACTTGCATGCACTACACCCTCATGTACTATTGCGCAAAACTTCCAACATTATGCAAGGTAATTGATGCATCCATGATGCTCCCGCATCATATTGAATCGAAAAATATATTGATGGTGGTAGGAGGGTGGATATATGAAAGGATGCGATGTATAATTAGGTATTCATGAAATAAACAAGAATATATTAGAGAAGATCATTCGAGGCACTATGTGGAGGGACATTTTCTCGGTGTAAATCCACGTTGTGAGGAAGAAGATGAGATAGTTGAAGAATACTATCGAGAAATGGTGGACAACTAAAGAGTTGGACGGTGGCGAGGGCACCATGTGCCACTCCAAATAGTGAAAGACGAGTGACACAGTTAAGAGACGATGGAAGGGTGATAAGTGGAACTTATGCACAAGATTATGTTGTCCTTATGAGCACAACATATAAATAATGATAGATGGAAAAGAAATAGGCAAGAGCATAAATATAATCTTGGTCGTAAGAAGATGGAGAATGTAGGCTATGTGGTTTGGAAGACATCGACAATTCGTAGGTATCTACTAAGAAGATGGAGAATGTAGGTTATATGGTTTGGATGACATTGACAACCCATATGGATCTTTACTAGAGAGTTTTTTCTTTCCAATTTTAAATTAATAAAATGAAATAACAAAACTAGTTGACTTTAGAAGACGACATGGTTTACCGATACCCGCGATGACTATTGCTAATGTTGATGGATGATTGATTCCCAAAAAGTTCTCTTCTTCTTTCATCAATGAAGAAACCTGCAATCAGAGATGGCTAAACAAAATATATTAGATAAATGGGATAACGAGTTTCACGGCAAAGGTGATTCGAGGAATCCAAAGGGACTTCCTTGGAGGATATCAACTCGTTTTAATATAATTAAGTAGGTTGATGATAATGATAGAAATAGATAAATGAAAATCATACAGAGATTAGAATTCAAGATCGAAAGGAATATCTTGTGTTGCTTCGTAGGTGGCTGAAGCTAGAGTGGAAGCAATAAAAAAATTCGAAGTAGACATACAAATTATCCTTTGTTTTTGTCGGATCTTTTGGAGGAACTCGAATTGACCCTCAATGTCCTTAATTTCGGTTGCGAATCAAATAGAACACAATGTGAGTTCATGAAGAATGTCATATTATTCCCAAAAAGGGGTTCTTGAAAAATTGGAAGGTCGTAGATGCTTGTAATAGGGTGGGATTGGCCTAGTATTGTCATCTAAAACAAAGACATACTTGAAACAAACAAGTTAAATATAGAGAGATAAATAAAAGTTGAAAAAATGTTGTGATTTTTATTAAAAGGATTAGTAGACAGAGATCATTGGTGATTCAAAGGAATCACAAGTGAGTTAGGACAATCATTGGTGATTCAAAGGAATCGTAGACGATTCTTTGTAAAAAGTGTGATTTGTTTGAAAAATGACAATTTGATAAAAATAGATAGCTAAGTTGATTGTCTTTGATTGTTTTTGATATTTTATGAAATAAGAACAATAAAATGATGACAAAGGAATACCTTGTGATGCTAAGATAGGTTGAATATTGACTTTAGATGTTGGATGAAGCTGGCGAAGCTAATTGTTAATATCCTAGGAAGATAATTAAATACAAAGCTAGAAAAATTGATATGTTGCAGATTTTGGATGTTGTTCTTAAGCTTGGTGATCACGGGGATGACAAAACTTTGCTGCAGGATTGAAAATGAATTACACAGAAGTTTGAAAGAATTCTGAAGATCCCTGAGAAAGGAGCCTAAATTGGATTTTATAATCATTGGTAATTGGTTAGAATTGTTGGCGATCCAGATAACTCAGGGGAAAACATTGAGAAGTGGTTTCAACCACTTCCCAAATGGAATTTTCAAGTATGGGGGTAGGTAAAATTGTTGGGAAGAGGTTAAGTCGAGTTGGGGAGGTTGAGAGGTTGGGAAAATTTGGTTAGCGATGGTTTTGAAATCGTTGGGTGGTTTGGGGAGTAAATATAATTTAGGACAGGTAAAAGGTAATTTTACGGGTGAGGGAAATAACTTAGGATGGTGATATAATGATAGGTTTAGTATTTTAATGTGTGTATGTGAGGGATATGCATGAAGTAGGCTGGTTACGAAAACCTGGTGTCAACATGATCTACTAAGAAGTGAAAGGTTGCATGCAACTTATGACGTTATGCAAGATATTCTAATGCACATTTCCTCACTTTAATTATAATTAAATAACGTCAATGCCAAATACAATCCTCATTAGTGTCCACAGTCACTCTGATACTAATTATTAAATTCCTTGGCATTAGTTGATGCAGTCATAATTTGAATTGAAACAAAGAATTATTTTCATCTTTTAGACAACTAATTTGCAGCTCGAGCACAAATTCCATAGCTCAACCTGAAAAAAATCAATATGAATTCATGGGATTTTGTTACGAGTGCCACAAAGTAAATGAGAGCCCTCACATATTGAAACAAATGGTAATTTAGTGGATACAATGAGGTATAGGTAGATGCATTGAAATCTCAAGTAAGTTTTAATGGCAATAGCGAACAAAAAAATATTTACGCTGAAAGGCGTGCTATAAGTTAAATTGAGTCTGAAATGTCAGGTAATGTGTTGTGGCGTGGTTAGCAGACAGTAAAAATAGAGTTGATAGTTTTTGCGAATCTGAAATACCCACAAGCAAACCATAATGGGAGGCCTATTCCCTATGTTTTTGGGGTCTAGGCATTATAAACGTAACTACGAAGGGATGATCTCCTGGTGCTCACCTTACTGTTTACAAATCCTATTGGGTGGGATTATGCAGCGATTCCGATTTGCTTCCTTCCTTCGATGATGCCACCCAGCACGACATCGATATAATCTTGATTGCAATCGAACGTTCAAGGCCATTAATTTTTGAAGATGCAGTAAATATTGGGATTTTCCATGCATTCAGTACGGGAATCCTTGTTTCAGGGTCGGCTAGAAATGATGGGCTGCGTGACACCATTGGCAACATGGCTCCATGGATTTTCACGGCTTGGGCCTCCTCCATCGACAGAAGATTCAATGCTAACATATTGTTGGGAAACAACATGACGTTGAAAGTAAATTAAAGGAGCTTCCTCACCAAGTATATTTAAGTATATATGAATGAAATCCAAATGGATCTTGATAAATGTGTAATATTCGATTTGGATTGCACACTGCAGGGAGAAGCCCTAAATCCTTTCACACAAAATGATATCGTTGGCCTTTTAGTGGGAGTATCTCGGGCGCCCTTGGAGTTTCTCACACAAATGCAAGGTAATATAACTAATTTAAATATTATCAGTTGTTTCACATTAATTATCAATATTTATGGGTAATAGATATAATAATTGTGAGGTTCATTTTCATGTACTGTTAATTTTAAATAGTTTATGTCAAGACAACACGCTGGATCCTATGAAAATAAAGGGAAAGGTCGTGGTGTGCACGATGTCCGATTCAATGATTCTAAATTTCTAAGCTTTTTTTGTGAAACAAGGAGGCGGCACCGACATTATAGTGGTCAATCCCATGGGAGCAGATGTCATAACCTAATTTATCATACCTTCTACAGTCATCGGAGAAAAGAAGCGACAAACCTTATGGCATACTTGGTCTCAGACAAGTTAGAAATTCTATTAAATTCAATAAGTACTAATCAAGGCTCTAATTATTGCTAGGTTTGTATTTTAAAATCTCTATTTCACTTGACTACAATAAATAGAAACCTCACCGCATTTATAGAAACAACCGTGACGGTTTTACAAGTGCAAGGATGGACCGAGATGGCCATGTTTTCATCTTTGGGTCCCAGCATTATAGTTCCAGACATCATGAAGGTCGGCCGTGTCATTGACATTGACATTCACATTCACATTCACATTCACCTTCTCTCTTAATTAGGGTATCTTAAGCATATGAAATGTCCTCCGCAACATGAAACCACTTCTAGAAAATCACCACGTCCACAAAACAAACAATTGTCTCGGCCCCAAAAATTGATGGGTATTTAAGATATGAGCTTTTCCACTTTAATTTGTGGTGTTTTTTTATGGTTTTTGGGTGTACATTTTCACTAATTTTTGGGTATCCTATAGGATTTGTAGTCACGTATTGTAGGGTTTACTGAGGTCATATACAAGGCATTCGGGGTGTAGATTTGGGGAAAGAAGACTTATATGTTTGTTGAACACATTGGTTTTTAAATTGCCTTTGTCTCGTTTATAAAGATCTTGTTTACTGTAATTGTGTTGTTTGTGGTTTCTTTGAACAGAGGTTTTTCGGCTTCCTAGGTGGAGTCCTCCAGTAAGTAAATTAGTGTTTAAATGGTATAGGCTTCTTGAAACTTCTTACAATACCACTTAGATTTGTAGGGAATGTGTTCTTCCTTGTAAATATCTTCCATCGTCTCTTCATTGGCCTATTTTTTTTATTATTGGCAAATAGTTTTGAAGGGACTATACCCTATTACAAAAAGGCTCAAGAGCAGATATATAGGAGGAAATAGAAAAAATGGATCAAAATCCAGATATTACAAGAAGCCTAGTTGTAGCCAAAAAGGAACTACAAAATGGAGACAAGATAGGTACAAAAGCGCAAAAAAAAGCAAGTGATTAAACATTAACAAAACAACATCAAAATAACATTAAGACAACTCGATGTAGTAGATTATTTCTTAAAATCCTCACAATTCTTGATTTAACAGTCTGCAAAGAGGTAAAGAGAGCCAGGGTAGTGACATGTGTAGGATCATTGGCATCCAGTTGAGAAAGGACATGTTCCCTTTCAACATCTTGTGCCCCAAATAGCTTCAGAGATACCGTTGAGCATGCTAATACTTCTGACATGTTGTTCTAGGAATTCACAAATAGCTCTAAAAACTAAAATGTTATGATCATTTATGTCCCTAGAACTCCTAACTGTTATAAAGGGAATTTATCTTCTTGTAGATTTCATTAATGTGTTCTTCAACAATTCCAACATCATCATTCAATTTCCTTTTGCCCTTTTTCTTAATCAGTTGATGCATTTCCTTTTTAAGACTTTCCAGCTCTTTTTCCATGTTTTCAATTCTCTTTAGAAGATCCTCCTTCTCCTCCTGAGAAGTATTGCTATGCACCGTGGTGTTGATGTGTATGAGTTTTTGTGTTGTTTCCATGTCCTTACTACTTTGAAGGACTCTGTCGGAGGGAGAAGGGTGTGTTTTAGAAAAAAGGGGTTTTTGGTTCTAATTTTTCTCTGTCCCAAGGATAGTGGTGGGGATGATGGTAGGAACAAGGTTGAGGGAGTCAGGAGTGGGCGGAATGACAAGAGTAGCAGGTATGGTAGGGTGATGGGCAAGGCAGTGCATGTGAAGGAGGAAGATTAAGCCTTGGTGGAGGGGAATGACATGAGTATGGTTTTGGTACTCAAGGATGGAGCGTTCCATGGAGTTTAGAATATAATGTGAGAAGTAAACAAGTAGGTTCCTATAAAAATGGTTTTAAAAGATCAAATGCTTTATGGGAACCGTGATATACCTGCCTTCAAGGGTAATGAAACAAACCATCATCCTAGAAAGTTCATCAAATGACGTAGGGATGGAATTTACCTTGATGCCCATTGTGACAAACTGAATTTCCTCACCTGCTTCGACGAATTTTATAGCCTCCGTGTTCTTATCTGGTCTCTTACTGAAGAATTTGATGCCTTCTAAACTAAGGCCCGTAACTTTAGCTATTAACTCCTCTATTATCTGAATGTCTTGCCCACCATACTTCACCTTTCTTTGTTTCTAATATGTGGAAAAATGCAGGGTAATGTTCTGATCATACCATTGAATCTTCTCAATGAAATTGGAAACCCCTCCTAGCTGTAAAAAATTCCAAAGATCAGCATTCTCCTTCCACGCAGGGTCACAATGAGGTTCAATTTGGCAAGGAGCTCCACCCATTCTTTCACCTCTATGTTTAAACTACTTTAAATAGGCAAAAAAGATGTGTCTTTCTTCCCCAATCTAATTTTTAACCGTCATTGTACAAACCCAATGGGCATGTGAAATTTATGGTAATAAATGATTGTACTCCTCCTACATGTGTGAGCTTGTATTCCTAATAAAGCGGAGGATATCTCATAAAATATTTTGAGTAGGAAGTGATCTATAACATTTATCATTAAGGATAGAATTTTATACTTCGATGGGGATATTATCCTCATGATACCAAGTGGTAAAGTTGCTATTAATCCCATCATTTTCCAATGTGTCCACCACTCTATTAACTTCTATATAGGTGTGGACAATTTTGAAGGTATTGAAGGCATAACAAATACTTATAGAATCATGAATAAAATCTTGTATTGTCTAGCTAGGGGATGAATTTGATTCAAATGATTTATAACATTCAATGAATCTCCTTCTATAATAATGTTCATAATATTGCATTCCTTAAAAATTCTTAAGCCCCACAGAGCTGAAAGGGCTTCAGCATAATGGTTTGTTTGATGTCCCATTCTTCCTGCAAAAGCAAAAATAAAAACCTTTTTATCCCTAATGATTCCTCCTCCAGCAACTGCACTGGTTTCCCTTTGAAGCACCATCAAAGTTGAGCTTATACCAAGAATTGGGGGAGGCATCTAATGGATTAAAGACCTATCAATGGTTGAATTCCTTTATCTCGAAGGCTTCCAATATTAATTTTCCAATTTGAAAGAGTAATATCTTCATTGCTAGGATATTGTTTGTTATTGGGAGGTTTAAATATCTAAATATTATCTTTTACAACATTGAGAATCTAATTGAATAATTTTTTACGAATCTGTTTGTTGTTCCTGAATATTATATCATTCCTAGTTTTCCGAGTCTCTAGATGGTATGAGGCAAGATCGGTTTAAAGTGTCTTTGAACCATGCAATGTTTATATGGGGGTACCATTGTTCCCAAGCTTGTAAGAACTCATTTGGAAGGTTCCAACATATATTAAATCTTGAAAAAATGAAACTCCAAAGTTTAGAAGCATACTCACAGTGTAGAAAAAGGTGTTTAATATCTTCAACCTTTTTTACACATGTAACACATATTTGACATAATAAACCCACTTTTGATTAAATTATTATTCGTGAGAATATTTCCTTTAAGAACAAGCCAAAACAAGAAGTTGAATTTAGGAGTTAGCTGAGGCAACCAAATTCTACTCCACTTGAAATCACAATGAACATTTTCAAAAAAGGAGTTGTACCTAGATTTGACAGTATATTCACCATCAAAAGAATTACTCAAAACAAGTTCATCTTTGACATCAGTCTGATTTAGGGGTATGATATCTAGCTTCTCTTGGAGAGAGGAGACCATAGGGTTTAGCTCAAGCACATCCACACTGAGGTGTTTCCATCTTCTTCTATTTCCCTCTATATCAATGTAGTCTTTAACTTTAGTATCATATTTATCAGCTAGGATATCCTTAATAGAAGGAAATTTATCACTCAAACTGAAATTAGTCCAACTATCCCTCCAAAATTGTATATCACTTTGTCATTGTCCACTTTCCATCTACATCCTTGCTTAGTAAATTTCCTCATTTGAATCAAGTTGTTCGAATACAAATCAATGAGGAAGTTGGTCATCATAGAGGAGTGAGTTTAGATTTTATTGAGCTAGATATTTGGCTTTGATTAAATCAATCCAGGGTTGTTCCTCTTTTAACATTCTCCATCCCATTTTAGCAATCAAAGCAATATTCATTTTTTTAATGTCCTTGATACCAAGCGCACCTATTATTTTAGGTGTACAAACTTGATCCCATGCCACCAAGTCATACATGAATTTTTCTTTAGTTCCCTGCCCGAGAAAGTGTTCTTGGATTCTTTCAATTCTGTCAATAATTGTTGTAGGAATGTTGAACATAGACATGATATATATAGGTAGGTTCTATAGTGTTCTTTTGATAAGAAGACACTGCTGCAACCTTTGGAAAGAACAACCCCTTTCCATCTAGCCTAATTTTTTTGAAACCTATCAAGTAATGCATTCCACACCGTTATGGGGACTTTATTAGTCCCAAGAGGTAGTCCCAGATAAGTTGTATGTAATGAGCTGATTTTACAGCCCAAAATATGAAATCGGTAGTTATTTATTGAGACCAAAATTGGCAATTTGATTTGTATGACATTATACTATGTAAATCTTCACAATTTTGTTCAACAATCTCTGTACGATTTGTTAGTATTTGCAAGTATTGATTTATAATATCCGATCATCCTTTGGAAAAAAACATAGGGATACTACCAGGCAAGACTTCATCGGTACAAAAACTACAACCTATAGTGAAATAGGGCTATTATCTTGTTTTCACTAAAACTATTCCCTATATACCATACATGGCAGATGAATTTTGTCCAGTGATATGTTTTAACTTTAAGACTGATCACAGATTATAAATTGTACATGTTGTTATGTAGGTAATTCCACATATTACAGATGCCAATCAGGATTGGATGAAACGTGTAGCTAAAATTCCCGTGGATGGGAAAGAAGGTCTAGCTGATGTTTGCGTCATTGAGCTGGGAGGAACAGTGGGTAAGGATTGATTTTTCATGAGTATTGAAAATGGTATTCTGTCACTGTAATTATAAATCTCAAAGTGCATCTAATAGTCATTTTTTTACAATAGACAATAGTAATGGGATAATTTGAAATTTGTTTAATTATTTAAGTTAGAAGGATTTATTTATTTATTTTTCTTCACTGTGTTTTCTTTGTAAATGGTGAAGATTTATTGAAAAGTTTAAATCCGTACCCATAAGTATATGGTAGAGATGAAACCCTTTGTATTCAGGTGATATTGAATCAATGCCATTTATTGAGTCTTTGCGTGAACTTTCATATTCTGTTGGTAAGTTGTTTTATTTTCATTTTCTGGGTATTTATTCTTTTAAATACTATATTTTTAACATACAACTAAGTACTAACTACATTTCATGGTACTCATATCTATAGGGCCAGAAAACTTTTCCTAGTCCATGTAAGCCTCGTGCATGTTTTAGGTGTCGTCGGAGAGCAGGTGATAAACATTGTTGCAGATAAGTTTTCATTTGATGTTTTTCAATTTTTGAAAAAATAAAGTACCATGCCACAATTTAGTATGTTCTTGACTAGCATTTCAAATCAAACTCGGATATGCCATGTAATCTTGTATGTCATTGATCACAGAAAACCAAGCCAACACAACATAGTGTTCGGGAATTAAGAGCATTGGGTTTGACACCCCATCTTCTTGTTTGTCACAGTTCAAAGGTGTGATATCCTTTTCAGTGCTTTAGACTGCCTTTTGTTGATATTATAAAACTATTATTTGAAAATGAAAAAACTATGTATTTAAAAAAGGTGTGGTTGGAGACAACTTAGCAATCTCAACCATCTAGTGCATTTTGTTCCCAATAATTACATATTTATTTGCATCTTGTGGCAACAACTCTTTTCGAGGGTGGTTGGCCAAATAGAGATTATTGTAACCATGTTAACAATGAGGATTAATTTTATTCAATTCATAATGACAGACTTCCACCCTTGATAATTTTGTCAAGTCTAACTATTCAATTCAGGTCTTGAACTTTGACAAATGCTTGTACATACAACTTTACCTCATCTTTCTCACTTATGATTATGCCCCTTTTATGTAGTATTGTAGATAAGATCGCTATGTACACAAGTCTTTTTCATTTCATCACAACCTTTGGCTTTTCGGTGGAAGGTGGATGATTGCTCTCCAGTGAGGAGCTCCTAATTATTATTGTTGCATTATGCAGGTTACTCAAAATCAATGGAATTGTTATTCAAAGTAAAATATGGCCACACGTGTTTATCACAACTTTGTTGCTATTTCTTTTTCAAAGATATGGATTTATAGATTTTTAAGTGAATCCTATTAGAATTATTTTTCTCTAATTTGGTAAAGGTGTTGAAGTTTATTTTTCAATATAAATATGTTTTTATCATAGATCAATATGGGTTTCAAACTACTCCCACGCCTCCAAAAATGAAAAGAAGAACCACAATGACTTCAATTATAGTTTGGATTATAATGACATTCTTAGTCATACAATTTATGACTTCATGTGCCTAAGAAAAGTAGTCTCATTTTGCATACATATGTAACATGGCATATCAAACAAAGATCGAGTTAACTTTTTCATGCACAATCTAGTGAATGCTTATAATAATGTCACTCACATTTTCTAAATAAACCCTTGAGCTATTTGGAAGCCTCATCTGTTACAAATTGCAATCCAGAAATGATCATCTACAAAAACCTGAATATATTTGGAATGGCCCCACCAAATACATCTTAGAATATCAATGATTTAAGTCCCTATCTCAAACAATTGATATATTGACTTCAAATCTCCATTGAGATTCTTGTCATACTGAAAGGATTTCCGCATGGGAATGAGGCTTCCCGCAATTGATGGGATAGTTCTCAGAACAACACAACATGGGTTTGATTTTGATATCTCCGCCAGGTTCAAGTGTACCCCTTAATCGTTATAGCACAACCTAGCATAGTCTGCATTTCTAAGATTTGTAAACCTTGGTCATACATAAATGTCCCCAACAATTATTACATGATAACTATGGTCATGTCTCGAATGTGCGTTGCATACATTACAATACAAAGCTTGGTCATGCTTAATTGTACTCATGAATACATCAAAAGATGTATATCGTAGTGGAGTAGAATCCCCTATGCTGACAACTAACAATGGGATCCACAATGGAGAGGAGATAGTGGGTGTTGTCAAAGTACGAGATCATGTGAATTGTTGATCAAGTGGTCCATAACTTGATGAGTCTGACACACTCATAGTTACCATATCAACGACATACAATTTTTTATTCTGTCATTATCAACTACTTTTTTTAATTTCATGGTAGAGCTTGAATAGATCATTTTCCATGTTGATACGAATGACACTTATGCTTCAACCTATGTGAGAGACAAAAAATATCTTGGTCGTGTGCTATCCTTCATTTGATATTTGTTCACGATCCATGACACATGCGGAGAGGCCGTGGCTGAAAGTTGAAGTGGTAACAATATTGATATGGTCCATTGAAGGCTTCTCTTGGCAAAGAGGCTGTCAAGAACGGCCTCAAGCATTCACACACTCTAATTTTATATTTTCCTTGTACTTTGTCAGGATTTAATTTATGTTCATTGCTTTGGAGAAAGAATGTGCAAAATGAGCTAGATACAATATTAGGCTAGGGTTCCAAGCTTCCCTATCTAAGGGCCACTGAATAAGTCTCTACATATGCATCCACTTGGTCCCGTCTTATTGTGGACTCATGTATGGTTATGTGTGATGTGCACGGGCATATGTAAGCTTCTTCTCTATAATCGACGATGTATGGTACTCTGCAAAGGATTCGAGGTTGAGAAAAAATGGATACCAAGGCCGCTTACCCAAGTATTTTTCCCTTCGCATGGGTCATCATAGTTCCTCAGTAGCCTTTGGAGAATTCATTCGGGACCACATGTGTCATTTCATTGTGTTGCCTCCTCTATTGGGCATGTCTTTGTGAACACATTCATAACATCTCGTGGATTTGTTTAGGTCCTCCATTTGTCTTATGAGATAACATTCCTTTGTTTTGCGTGACATTGTTAGAATACGATTTGTTGTCAAAATTCCCACATTTTTCGTGCTAACCACCATGCCAAAATAGTCTGGGATGTTGATGTCTAGGTTATCGAGTTATGCTTCCACATATCTTCTACGTAGACCACATCCTCTACTACAAGTACGCCTCACATAGCACTGATGTTGATACTAAGAGTCCATGCTTTGTCCCTCTCGCATTAACAAGACAACATCGACATGGAATTTTCCATTGCGAACTCGTGCAACAACACACACCTTCTCATTTCTAATTTCTCAAGCAAATTAATTGTTTCTTCTATTTTAAAATAAAGCCACATTATAACTTATTTAATTATAGATCAAGAAAATTTACAACACTTGATCAAAATGTTAAAAAGGACATTTGCAAGCTTCCCTATCTCATTTTATGGTTCCATCTATTTGTTCTTCCACTTCACCTTCTCCTTTATCAAATGACACTAACAAATTTATTGCCTTTAATTTCAACCCTTCACACCTCCACCCTTCACTCCTCTCCCCGATCCCTTTCGGTGTTCACATTGCATTGCTCGTGTACGATTGCTAGTTATAGTGACAACAACATTAATGGTTTACACTTTCCATGTAAGATGTGAGAATGAAAGCATTCAACAAAATAAAATATTACACATTACACGTACTAATACAAACACTAACGGCCCTGATAGAATCGGACGTCAACAACAAAATTTTCGTAATGTGCCTTCACGGTTAAACTGACTTGAAGTGGAGACCAATTAAATGTGGTTTTCCTTCTAGTCTACGAATCCACGCAAAGTGGGGAGCTACTTAAATAATAATACGTTTCTTCGAGTATAACATGTCATGAGTGACGAGGCATAATTATAAATACTATTTAAAGGCCGGCACACTTTGTGATAATTTATAGGTTTTGCTATTTTTTAAAATAAAATTCCCACTTGTAAGGAAGGGATCCCTTTATTCCTTAATTATGTTATTCTTCTCTTCCAAATGCTACTTTCCATCTCAAGCACATAGTTTATAGAGGTTATAGTCTTTGATTCCTTCTTTAAGGTTATGTTAGGATAATTATTGTTTTAGTTTTATTTAATTATCAAAATATTTTTAGTCTCTTATATTTATGAATTGTTGTAAAGGTTATAGAGCTTGATTTTTAATTTAAAACTAATGTTATTGATTTGGTTTTTTACAATTTAATTTTTATTTTCAAAAATTAAATCTACAATTAAATTTATAGAATATTTATTTGATTGATTTAATAATATTGATGATAATTTTATTTTAATAATTATTTTTTATTTTTATTGTTTATTATTGTATAGTATATTTCATAAATGGAAAGGTTTATTTATTTATTGTTTAATTTTATAACGCGCTTGAATAAAATTGCTTCACATGTCAAATCATAATCATGTTATAGTCTTTATAATTTTGTCTCGAAATAGAAAATAAAACATATACAAATGTTCAATAATAGGTACAAATGAACTCAAGGTTTTGGGCTATTGGTGAGTTACAAGTAGTTTGTAATCATTAACCCAAGTTCCATTCCCATTGAGTTCATTGGATGCTTTCAATAAGTGGCCATGGGGACACCTTGAGGTAGGGGTTGAACTTCTCCATATGGACCAAGCAAAACATAGTGGGGCGCTTCGAATGTGGATTGCTCGGCGGACATTAAGGACCCAAGCCCACCCCCATGTCCCACTTAGAGAAAGTGCTCCTCCACCACTCCAGTTCATAGCTCTGCTATAATAAAGGTGGTTACCATCCAAAGTTTAAATAATTAAAAGTCATTGACAACCAAAGTTGTGTGATGGCTCGCTCCTCGTGCCCTCGCGTCCTCTTCCTCTGCTTGAGTCTAGTGGAGTCGGTCTGGCAACGGTTTCTCTTTTATCTCTTGATTCGCATGCCCTCGCTCTTTGGTTGCGCTACGTTGGTTTTGTGCTCGCACTTTTTATGATGGGGGTGGTTACATGCGTTGGTGGCGGGGATGGTGTGGGAAGCCCTCTTTCCTTCAAGCTACATCCTCTGTTGCAAGGTCGACTTTTGTTCCACTCTCTCTGCCACTTCTATTCCTACAGTCACATTTGGAGATTTTGTGTTGGAATATGAAGATTTCTACTTCAATAGAGGTTTCATTTGCTAATTCAACGGCCTTTGGCCTAGTTTGCTACTCCTCCACTCTTTGATCTCTTGAATGGTGCCCCCTCTTATCTGGTAAGCTAGACATTTACCCTTGTCTTTAGGAGTTTTTAATTGTGGTTTTTAGTTCAACTGAGGATATAGATTCTATCATTTCCAATATGTGTGAACTACAACATCATCGCTTGCTGATGAAATTGTGGTTTCCGAATTTCAACCCCCTCACAAAGACATTCAACGTTAAATTGGTTTGGGTGTGCTTACCTCATCTCCGCTGCAATTTTGGGAGAAAGAATGTCTAATTGATATTGGCAATGCTTTGGGCAAGTGCTTATCCATTGATTCCAAAACGAAATATTTCTCTCACACTACTTACGCAAGAATTTTAGTGGATCTGGATACATATTTGGATCTTCCAGCTTCCATTAATCTAAAAGTTTTGAATAGGGTTTGGTCACAACCTCTTGACTACGAAGGCTTGGCCTTCAGGTGTAAGAAGTGTTTTACCCTTGGGCATCTTGTTAGGACTATCGAGAAAATAAAGCAATGTTTTAAGCAAAAATCTCTGGTGGAAGGATTCTAATCCTAGCATTGTTGGTAGTTGAGGATGAATCAACTTCTTGTTAGGAAGATCCATTAGAGATTAGTGAAGAGTAGAAAAACATCCTACAACCGGTTACTCAACTCGCCCCTCTTGCGATGGAGGATGGAAAGGCGGAACATGTTGTTCTTTATAGTTTCTAACTCACAAATTTCCCTTTAGTGGATGATGCTAGAGCATTTGTTGTGGATTAGGGGCTAGCATTGATTCAAGGTGGTGTCTTGTGATGTGTTGATACAATTTCTACTCGAGAAGCCCAATGTTGGAATACTTGGCTTCTCTCGAGATTCGAATTCCAATTCAGGTCAAATGAAAATGCAGATCCTAATAGGAGTGATGATGACTGATCGTTAAAAGAAAAAAATACTTACTCAGGCTTCTTAGATCCCATGTAAGGGATTTATCTAGGTAATCTGGTTTCAATGACATCAATGGGTGCTACAGCTTTTTTAATATTCTTTTCATTATTCGTCCTTCCGGCTTCCCCTTTTTTTTTGCCTTTCTCTTTGTAACGCTTTAATGTTTTATCCAGCCTTGAGGGCTTGTTGTACAAGGATGAGGGTCCTTTCAAAACCCCCAACTTTTACCAATTTCCAAAAATAATAGGTACAATTTGAAACTCGCATGTCTCGATAAATTTAAATATATACACATATTTTATCATAAAACTTTAGGTCAATAGATTCCATGAATTAAATAATGTGACTATTGAGTCTATTATCAATTTTTATTTATTCATGATATTATAATTAAAATATTTTGAATGGTTATATCTTTATATATCAAGATGTTGGAGAGTTGTACAATATATTTTTTTGAAAAAGTTAAGAAATTATAATCCTCATTTATAATCTTTAGCCCCACAAATTATTTGTTCCAAACAACTCTTTTCTTTGAATTCATTTTTATATATTGTACTTGACTCATCTTCATATCTTCATCAATGTGTGATCCCACATTTATAATTTGAATGAGAATATTTTTAATATATTATGTACTAGATTAAAAATAGAACAAAATAAGATATTGACAACTATTTCATTAAAATATGTATGTATCTACACCTCTCATTTACTACATATTAATTTTTTTGCTTCTTAAAAATCTCTTCATCAAAGATATTAACAAATTTGAGAGAAGTCAACCGTGCGAACCAAAAAACACAAACAAGATTATTGATTGACCATGTTTCATTGCATCAAGCAATTGGGATGGATAGATGGTTGCAAAACAACAAAAGAAAAATGTTTTCCTGTCGTAACGTTGAATATTAACATGACAACAAAGGGTTCCCCGAATCGCCCCCTAAAAAGGAAAATGTGCAAAGATTTGGATTGAACCTATTTTTGTTTTTGTTTAAGGATAGATCTAAGGAATAGGACTAATGAATTTATCCATCGGTAGAACGGTAGAAGAAGAGTTGCTACTTATCTCCAACAAAGTTGGGCATTCCTCATCTATTAATTTTTCAGTTTCAAACTTTCCGGCAATTGCATAAACATGAAGGTACGGGCCGGAGCCTAGTGTTTTCTTCTGCAATGTTTCCTTGGAAACGAAAACAAAATTAAATTTTTGTATGTTTGAATTTCAAACATGCTTTGATCCACCACCTTTGAGAACAAAAATTATGTAATATGAAATGTTTACCTGTTGCTAAAATCCACCATGGATCTCACAGACCGTATCTTCATAAATATTTTTTCTTTCGTTGTCTTTTGTGGCCTTTGTCCTTGTTTTTGTTCTCAGAGAAAAAAATCCTCATAAGACTTAAAAATTCTAGTGGATAGAATATGGGGCTTGTTTCGATGCTTCTGCAAGGAATTTCGTATAGATATTTTATTCAAATACTATTGTATCTTCCACTCTTCCTCTCCCTGAAACCGTTTGATTATCCATTCTCAACGCAATTTTTAATTTAATGAATTCTATAGACAAGAATGGAGGGAACAAGCGTACAAATATCACAAAATTTATAATACAAATCGGTAAAGGAAAGGCCAAAAGGCAAAGGACGACCATGACAATAAAAGATGTCGTTATCAAGAAGGCGAACATGTGGCAAAGTGGGAGCATAATTTTAATTGAATTAGTTTGGATGATTGAGGAAGCAATTACTTTTATTTTAAAATGTTTTTTAAAAAGAGGACGACCATGACAAAAAAATGTCAATTACAAAGAAAGTTGACTCTAGTAAGGCCTCTCGGCCAAAAATAGTCTTTACCCTACTTAAGCATTAAGTAAATTCACTTAATTCAGTTTAAAAATGTAATTTTTTTAGAGAGTGACGTGATAATAGTCTTAAAGGAGGGAATAAAGGACAAATTTTATCAATCAATCAAATATCTAGTAAATCATATTTATGGACAAATAACATATATAGATCTTAAACTATTGTATGTACCATGTAAAATTTAAATAGGTAATTTTCATTGGTTCTCAAAAATTTCTTATTAAATTGGTTACTTATGAAAACTATTAAGAATATAATATGGTTTATGGTTTCATTTGATAGAATTTTTGTTTTGTTTTTAAATATAGACATATTGATATGTCATATTGTAATAAATTGTTTAAAGGAATTCTATATTGTATATTACATCGTAGTTCTTAATATATCTTAAATAAAAATATTTAAAAATAACATTGAAAGTATTCTATGTTAATTATATTTAATTGAAAATAATATTCCACAATAAGACCTACAAGGATATTTCATACAACTTAAATCCCAAATTTTAAGAAATTATTTCAATCGTGCTTAAAGGTGGAAACTAATAATAAGTGTCAATACATTCAGGGTTAGAAGCCATCAAAATTCAACTAGTCCCAACCCATTTAAGCTGTCTAACATACCGCATAAGTGACAATAAAATTTGGCTTTAATAGAAATTGAAATTTATTAGATACTCGACATTTTTAAGTTTATATTTTTTCAATCAAAATTTACAAAAGGACTATGTTTAAAAATTCTCGCTACTCATTTAAATCTATATCGGTCTGTGTCCTCCATCCTACCTAGCTATTTAACAAATCCCAAAAATTGGTCTGTGTGGATGCATAATGCATAAATTGATAAACATTAAAATTTTAAATTAAATCACAAGTTGAAGTGACAAAGTGACAATTGGCATGGGGAATTTACTTTGACAATAGGGTTGGTGTGGCACAAGAAGTTTATTAAGACAAACATAGTAATTAAATTTTAATGTTTTTGCTTTCAAGTTGGTAATTGATGAGTAATGGAAATGCAAGTGTAAGTTGACATATTGAGATTATGCAACGAGGTGATATCATGCTAGTAGATTGGAAGTGGTTGTTGTATTATGGTAGAACTAGATTTTCAAGTAGTGATTGGAGGACCATTAATTATTCGGTGGCACTAGAAAATAAACGATATCGATCAAGTTTAATCTCTTTATATTTCATAAAAGAGTTATTCAAGAATTAAATTTACCAAGTCACTAATTTTTGCATTCACAAATTAGAATGGGAAATAGGAATAAAGACTATAAATTACATGTGAAATGTACGATGGAAATTTCAAAGGAGATCTAGTCAAGAATTCAAAGTGGGGAGAAAATGAATGGGAGAAGAATATGGGGAAAGAAGAAGGGGTTTGAGGGTGGAGAAGTGCAAGGGGGTGAAATTGGAATGGGAAAGTAATCCAAAACTCCACCCTTCAATAACCACATGTCATATTTGTTAATCGTTTGAGTAAGAAAATTCAGGTTGTGTGAGATGTCGTTCAGAATTGTTTGTGAAGATATTTTAGAAAATAATGAGTGGTCAAACAATACTTACGACAAAGTGAACAATTGTTTGAAATTTTCCACTTTTGAATTTATTGGGTAGTTAGAAGACACATAAATGTAAGGTGAATTGGAATCTATGTTCCATGGGACATAACATAAATAACTATCTATGGGTATTAAGTCAATATAAAAGGGCTATCTCGGAGGGGAGGGTCCCCTATATAGATCTATATGGTATGGCCGCCCCTAGACACCTTTTTAGATATACCCCACCCCCCCCCCCTCTAACCCATCCATAGAGAGGGGGGGGCCGAGGAGGACGAGGGCCTTTAGGCAGGCACTCAACCGAGGGCCTGGCTATTATTTATGCTCCCTTTATATCCATATATGGCGACCTCTATATATCTCTCTGAGGCCTCTAGGGCACTCAACCCCATCGTTGTGATGATCCCCTAGATATCTTATCTATCTGGGGCACTCGTCCGATCCGCCCCTCCCTATAGAATATATGGAGGGTCCCAACCCCTATAAGAAGATGTGGAGTGGAGCTAACATTGAAAGTTAGTGATTGCACACAAATTTTAGATTAGGAGTTTCCTTTAGGTATCAGGACAACAAAAAGGTTTTTCCTCACCAATAATTGTGATGGGGTCATCTGTTAGCAAAAATTACTAATAATGATATAATAATAATGACACTAATCTTGCAAACTTAAATACAACAAAAAATGTTCCTTGTTTACAAATAGGAAAAAATAGTGTCGATTTCCTTTTTGTGAATGTTAGAAGGGAAGGTATGCAGGAATGAACCATAGATGAGAGAAGGAAAGTAAGGAATGTGTTGTTATGGAAACTTGACTAAGGTTACCCTCATTAGTAATCGTGATGGCGTCGTCATTCAATGATGACATGGAAAAGAGGGTATTATATATATATATATATATATATATATATATCACTTTGGATATAATGTTTGTATCGAAGGTCTCCCTATAGAGTAGAGTATAGAATAGGCCGTCTGGTTTCGAGTTGGTATAGAGTAGTTCTAGTTGCGAGAGGAAGATGAACATTCATTATGAAGTGGATATATGGGATGGGGCACCCTTAGATATCTATTTCTATCTCGAACGGTGATGCCTATCTATAGATATCCATAGTAAATGTGCCCTCACCTTTGATCTACAGGGGCAAGCCTAATTAATTCTCAATGTATGAGACGAGGTATGAAATAAGGGATTAGATCATTTTACTAGCCAAACCAGTAGGTGGAGTGGGAATGTCCAGAGAGTATCAAAGAGTATAGGGCCCTAGTACTCGCCCGGGGGTCTTGATTCGCTTCTCCTAGTGCATAAATCATCATCACTTCATGTGGTTCAATGATCAATTATTTGATTTTGGCCTAATATCTAATATAATATTTATTTATCTTTAGTATTCTTAGGTTGGATGATTAATTGTTGGATGTTGGCCCAATCATCTAAGTTGGCTTCAATCAAGTTTCTGTAATTATTGGCTCCCGAGATATGATAATATGGAGAAGACTAAATTGTCTGAAGCATAAATAGATAAGGTAAAGGAACCCTTGTTATGAAGATAAAGACAAGTAAATCACATTTGATTTGATGGTCAAAGACAGATTTGGAGATACAAATTTCTTTGGTAATGCAAGAAAAGAAAAAAAGAGAGGAAGGAGAAAAAGAAAGAAGGAAATCTTCTTTCGTCTATGTATGGTTTACTAAATTACCCCCAAAGAGTAGTGTGATAAAGCATAAGAATCATCCTAATCAATTTCATTTTCAATGAATTAGGTTTATGAAAAATGAATATGTATATGTATATGTGTGTGTGTGTGTGTGTAAACATATGTCTATACCATACCCCATTTCTCCATGTCATCATTGAATGAGGAATTGAACATATATATATATATGTTTTGAGGATTATGTTTGGATTGTGGAAATGAACTACTTATTAGCCCCACACCTATTCCATGACTTGAAGTATTCCTTCCCAAAAATATTTGGTATATACTTTCAACTTTATAGTATGATATCACTCATAATTTTCATGTGAACTTAAGGGATTCAAAAAATGGGGAATTCCAAGAGGTCTTAGGTTCAAAACCAAAACACAATGCTTGTTTCTTGTATTAATTTGTATCCCCTCTTTTTAGTTGTTAATTTGATAGAAAAGATGCAAACATGAATGGAATGTTAGAAATTAAAAGGTGTTAATTAAACACTAACATGTCTTATTCCTATTACATGGATCAAATAGTTCCTACCAAAATAATATCTGCTATTCATTCTCTACTTAAGCATTTCAATCTCACAAATAGGACATAATAAAAAATGGATAAAATCAAAAGGTTTAGGGTTCAAAAGCCATACAAAATGTTTATTTCTTGTAGAAATTTGTGGCCTTGCTTTCTAGTTATAAGCTCAAGTAATTGTAGGAAAATAGGTGGTGCACAAAAAAATGTCAAGAATTAAGGCCCTCAAGCCATCAAGAATATCAATGAAAGGTAGATTGTAGGTTTTGATTAGACGATGGTTAATTTATAGGTAAGAGGGTCAGAAAGGTATGGTAGTGTTTCATGGATTGGAAGGATTGGTTCAAGTGAAAGAGGGCATTATTCATTGATCTTAGTGGTCCATTCATCAAGTGCTTCTCACTTATCCTCTCAAAGTGTACCTTACAATGCTACATAAATTCATCATTCTATGAGGATTATCGCAGTGTAGAAGAGGTCAAGGATCAGGAGTTCATCACTGCATTGGAGCATTTCACCGGTTCATCACAGGAGTGGATCTTCTTCATGATCGGAGCTTCTTCATCCTTCTTCATTTGAGCTTGGAGCTTCTCTTCTCTCTCTTCATTCTTTCTCCTTTCTCTCTCTTCTTTTCTCTCTCCACTTTCTAATTATCCATTGTAAATGTACTTTATGACTATTTCATCCTATTCACTTAAGTTCAACTATGTAATATTTTCATTGTAAAAGTTCCCTTTCCATTAATAAGAAAGTGGCTTATTTTTCACTCCTAGTGGAATGTGAATAGTCACAAGTGATAGGACTTTTGAAAGGTCATGTGGGGGTAGATGAAGAGTCTCATTGTGAGATCTATAAATTGGAATGGCTTCTCCATTCCAAATGGTTAGATTTTCTTGGTTGATAGCTCCCATTGTCTTACTACAAGCAAGAAACTACAATTCTTCTATCTCATTGTCTTATGTTTTCCTCTCCATCTCAACTTTACTCCATGAGCATGGTTACTTGTGCAATATTATGCAAATGAACTTTGATTTAATTCAAATAACGATGTAGTTAGGGTCCATAAAACCAAAAACACATCATACAATCACATTTGATTTACTGTGTATGATGTTATTGAGACCAACAAATCCCTAAATCTCATCACATCGTCGTAATTAAGTTCATGTGACTCAAACAGGGTAAACTACCTCTCTCTTTGATCCAATGTGTGGATGATGTTTAGGAAGGTTTGAAGCATGTATACATTAATTTAGAATACTCCAAGACTCTAATTTTTTAATAAAAACCTATTATGAATCTTTGTTCTACCATAAGGCTTAGTCCTAGAAATGTATTGTGAGAAGTTTTGGTGTTCCCATATAGAAAGTTATTTTTATGATGAGAATGGTTTTTAAGCCTTTAGTAGAGAGGAAAAAAGAAACTAAAGTTTTTATATGTTTGTAGACACCAATTTTTGGTATCCATTGTACCTTAGCCTTAGTAAATCTACCCTAATAATCCCTAATCACCATTAATTAATCCTAAATCCCCATCTAATCCATTTATCCTCCCTAAATGTCTCTATTCACCATCCCTAGGCCCTCATTTAATGATTTTACCTCCCCTTTACCTTTATTTAATGTTTTTCACCTCCCACCTACCCATTTATCCACCATAGGCATCCCTAGCTCACACTTATCGGTAAAAACCCTAATCCCGCCTCATAAGGGCTTATTACCTCGAGCTCGTTACCTCTTCCACCGCCAAAATGGGTAGACCTCCACAATTAGCGGTAACCCATTTGGGTCACCGTTAACCCTATAAATATGAACATACCCCTCTCTTTTTAGGGATGAAACTTTGGAGACTTCAAACTTTTCTGCAATCTTGCTTTCGTTTCTTGATCATCTTCAGAATCGTTATCACCATCTTGGAGATATTTTTGAGATCTTATGCCCCACCTTTGGAGAGTTGGAGTCTATTTCTCCATTTGTATGCTTGGATCCACCATTTCCATTTCATCATTTTTTATTATCATTCTTTTTACAAGCTCATCGGTCATCCAGAGCCATGTCTCTTCATTTTTCTCATCTTCATTTTGATCTACAAATCATCGTTCTAACGCATATTTTTCCATCAAACCCTAGATCACCCATGGTCGTCACCAACTCGTCATTCAACATCCACCTAGATCATATTTTTGTAGTTTTTTCATTCAATCATCAATCATCCATTTTATGATCCCACAACCTTCAACATCCTTCAATATTTCCATTCTAGACACTTGCACTTCAGATCCCAATTGCATCCTTTTCGTCATATCAAGATCTAGATCTTCTTTTAGTGTTCTTGTTCCATCTTAGCCTCATCACCAACCCTAGATCACCCTCTAAAACCTTTAGATCTGCATTTTTATGTCATTATTTAACTTTGTCTGCTTCTAGCCATCGATTGGGCTTTGCAGTCTTAGGTCGCCATTGACCAACCAAGGTTTGATTTGGTTTGAATTTACTTAGATCATATCTACATTTCACTTTATATGTTGCATTCAAGCTTTCTATCTTATCTCATATTTTACTGCATCATATCAATTATTTATCATTTATTTTATCTATCTTTTATCGAAATGTGGGTTGACATCCATCCTAGGAATTTTTCACTTCTCGGGACTAATATTGTCAAGAAAGCTACCCATCTATATACTAATCAATTTTTCATGTTGAATTCTCTTTATTGTGCGGTTGATAAGTGCATTATTTGACTTGTTTATATCATCTATGTGACTATTGATTTGTTATTAAACATGATTAATTAGTGCATGGGGATGCTTTATATAGTTATATCCTAGTAAGTTCAATGCATTTATCTTGTTTTTGTTTCATGCAACTTGTTGACCATAGAACTTCCCACTAATCACCTCTATGAGTGAAATGTGGTGACATGTGTAGGATAATAGTGGATATTTACTGCCAATGCTAGGAATTGTAATCAAGGAGTCCGAGTCTGTAGCCATCGTGCAGTCATGGAAGAATTTTTCCATTGAAATCCTATAAACATGGATCTTGTTTTTAGCAGTTTCGTAGGATTTAATGAACTTTAATAGGTTGTTAGTGGAAGAACTTAGTGCATACAATTTTGGAATGATGTGTAACCAACTATGTCTATATAGATATCTGCAATACAATTTATAACAATTAGTATCTATTTTCTAGTTATGTACTAAGTATGTTATGGAACTTTTCTGAATCAATATATTAGATGTTATTTTGAATATCCTATGGTATTTAGATTACCTTCGTCTCGAGGAAGAGAAAGGGCCCACTCGACCAAGGTGACTGGAGGATTTTACATTTATGCATGCTCGTGGTTTCTGATAAGTTACAGTTTGAATGCAATTACTTATTTCCTTTATTGTAATTTCAATTTAGTGTGTGTTATTTCCTTTATTGCAATTCCAATTCAGATTGTGTAATTTCAATTCAGTCTATGTGTATTATTTGAATTATGTTATATTAATTCAGTGTGTGCATTTTAATTCCAACAAAGTATTTCCTTTAAATGCATTTCATTACAAGTAATTTTGTTTCAAGTAGTTTAGCATTACATTTTCGTAGATTAGCAGAGACAAAGAGAAACATAAAAACCAAAACCCCCAAAAAGAAACCATTGAACAACTGAGTTGCATAAAGCTTCATTGCATATAGCCTTAGACACACAGCCCTAGTTTTATAATAACACTAGCAAAATAATTTTTAGTTAAATGATCGGAGAATACAACGACCCATCACAGTCATCTAGCTCGCCGAGGAAGATCTCTCTTATTCGCTCACATCCATTATCATCCCCTTCAGAGGTACCTTAAACCATCTCATATTTGGTGTTACTAATTTTCTATGTTACGATTTCACTAATATGAAATAGGTACGGGAAAATTGGTTCAACATTCTGGCATGCCCGATGGGACCCACCCTTCTTTGGTGAGTATTTTCATTTTTCTTTCATTTCCATTTTCTTTTATCCATATTCTACTAACCTCATAGGTAGGAGTGTTCTTTTCTTTCTTGCGTATGTGGGTTTTTTGTCTTTATTTAAAAATAAAAAATAAAAGGAAAAATCGTTTTCTAAGTATTCTCCATTTTTCTCTAGTTGCTCCTTTTTGCATCATTTTCCCTTCCTTGCTTGATTGTCTTCATCAAACATAACACTTCATTTTGGACTTAAAAAGAACCTTCATATTTTCTTGACAATCTAGTCTAATTAGGAGGTTAAATATTTGCATACACTTTTATCACACACATCCAAAACACACACATAAAAATACACATCTTAAACATCTCCAACTAGGTGGAATTATTGGTATTTTATAACTCAATAGGAAAGCCCTCTCGCGGTGTTCGGACGTGTTACAATTTTTTTGGCTATCAATATATTGGCTAAGCACCTGACACCCTTATCTTTGCAAAGTGTGTGATGTGTGGGGGGGTAGGCACCAATACTAAGCCCGTATCGACGTAGTCATCACAGATTCGTGCCTCACGTTCCTTCACATATATTGAGGAATCCATCTAAAACTACATGAAAACATCCATAGTTTGGCCATTTCCTAGGCTCCCTTCAAGCCCATTTTTATTTTCTTCTCACATCTTTAATAATCAAGATAATCAAAAATATATTGTGTGACTTGTTTGAAGTAATTAAAATTCAACATAGTTTCTTGTATTATTTTTTGTTTCATGCCTGTTATTACATGTTCCCAAGCAAGAAAAATGTAACAAACCATGTCATCTAACAACATTCCTATTTCCATTGTTGCCTCCCAAAAAAATTCCTCCTTTTTATCATTTTCCACCCCTTTGGTTTCCTCTTCCACGATTAATCAACCAATGGTTCCCATTCCCCCTCTTCAAGAGTCTCAAATCATCCAACCTAACACCCATGTTGAAACCAACCCCTTTCTTTATCATCACTCCATCCCATCCGGACCAGGATACACTTGCTTCATCCACATGTATCAAAGATTTTGGGTCTCTTACCATGCCTCATAGATTTTTTAAATTCCAAGAGCTTCTCGATGCCAACCCAATTTCCCTTCATGATTACATTTTTCACAAATCTACAAATCTCCATCTTGATGAACTCCTATTTAACAAATTTACGCTTATCATTCCCATCCCAAATCCGCTCAATTCCTCACATCACAACTCATTGTATTCTTCCCTAGGGCTATGAATGAACTTGCCATGGTGCAACATGAGCTTGATCCTCACCAATCTTCCTCCATAATCCCTCACAATCACCAAACAACTCAATTGGTGGTCCCCATTCCCCCTAATTTTTCTCTCATTAACACTACTATCACCTCTTCTATCCCCATCACCTCTTCATCTACTATGGTTATTAGTGCTCCAATCTAATCATCACAAGAGTTTCATTTACTTCCTCCTCCAGCCGAACAACATAACCCAACTTTACCCCTTATTTTCAATTTCCATGTTCATGTTAATGCAATTGCTTCACAACCCCATCCTTCTGAATCAACTCAAACCCATCAATCTCTTGTTCGAGGTGATTTTCGTTACATACTTCCCAAATAATACACTCAAACATCGCAACCACCCATCACCTACATTCCAACTCATTCCATACCAAACCAACCTAATGATGTATCGCTTCAATAACACGGTCAATCTCATCAATCTTATTACATCCCCATCTCTCAACAACAACCTATATCCCAACCCATTCAATCACAACCATTCAATTACATTCCCCCTTATAAACAACTTCCACCAACACCAACTCATCCTCAAACATATCAACCCCTTTCCCAACCTAACCTATCTACTTCATGTAGTCCACGATCACATCCTTTAAATTCTCATCCCCATACATCTAAAAATCCCATGCATGATTTATTGATTAGAATGGATAATCTTGAAGTTGCTATGTTGGGATCTAAAAACAAATTCTTATACGATGAAATTTGTAACAAACCTATCAATCCATTAGTCGCTGTAAAGCCTTATCCCCGCATTAGGAGATCCCCAAATTTTCTTAGTTCAATAGTAAGGAGGATCCCCAATAACATCTTCATTCCTTTAGGCATGCATGTGATCTCATTACCAATGATGAAGACCTTATGATTCGTACATTCCCGGGTTGTCATAATCGGACCCACATTGGATTGGTGTAACGACATTCCCAACGCTCATTATTTTCTTTAACCCAACTTGTGCAATTATTCCTATAGTACTTTTCAATCAATATTGCATGTAAGATCACTATAACAAATCTTGATGAAATTATATAATTTGATGATGAATTTGTTGTGGATTTCGTCAAACGATGGCATGGCATAATCACCGACTATCATTTTCTCTTCCACAAAATTAATTAATTGAACTCTTCTCATGGTCTTGTGTGAAGCATTTCCTCTAATTTTCAAATACAATCATTACAAAAATTTAAATAGGCATTTACCATGGTTTGTAAACTTGAACTTCATGCCCTTGAGAAAGGCCATCTCAAACTTTCATCAAATAAAACGAAGTCCAAATTTCCTAAATCCTCAATGCACAGTGACAAATCTAATAAAGTCATTAATGTCATCATGTTTAAATATTCCTCCACATCCACTTCTCACTTAGAGCCTCCACAAAGAGCTCTTAGACCATCTCCTACTATACTCCTCTTGGGGAATCTTACAGTTCTATATTCGATAAGTTAATGGTGGTCTATATTATTTGACTTCCTCCCATTTGACATTTCGATGAATCATGACCCAAACCAACATGGTATCGCTAGGAGAATTATTGTAAGTATCATCAAGTCCTTGGTCATAACATTGAGAAGTTTCACACTTTTAAAGACCTTGTCCAAAAATGCATAGAATGCAGTGACCTCCAAGTGGATAACCCTAACGCACCACCTAATCAACCTCTCAATGTTTTCATAAAATGTTTCCCCAATCATCCGCTAAATAATAATCAAACTCCACCCTCCACATCACAGACACCTAATACCCATACCATAAATACTATAAATCAAGAACTAACACCACCACCTATGTCCATCATCTCTTCATTTGTTGCACCCATGTCTATTTTAGACTCTTCTCCCATGCCAAAAATTCATCAACATCTACACCTATTATATCTACCTCAACTTTGTCCACAACTACCACATCTACATCCATCATAATAACAACCACTTCCCCATCCATATTTACCACATCCTCACTTGTCACATCTAGTCCTTCACCTATATGTACTCCAAAACCCACCTTAACATCTTCATCACACATTCCTACATCCACACGTGCTTCCACATCAATCACATTTGTTATTATGACCATACCCACATCAACACCCGAATCTATACCCACATCCATATGATCTATTGAAACATATATTATGTAGAAACCCCCACTTAATATAACTAAAAATGATATTCTCTCCCCATCTATAAGTCCAATCAATCCTACACCAAAAAATCCTATACCTATATAATGTAAAACACCTTTGGATCACATCAAGCGCATCATAAAAAAACCACTTCCACCTTCAATATCCACCTCTACAACACAATCTCCATTACCCGGTGCCGCCTCTATAGACCCCTTATTTTAAATTTTCATCATTCCTACCTAAGGAAAATCCTCACAACCAAATTCTAATAACCTTGGAGTACCCACTCGAAAATCGCTCATACATCCACACAAAACATTGGAGCTCCCTCCTCCTAAGACTAACCCTCATAAGAAATCTAATGTCACAACACCACTCTTAGGAGCATCTCCATCCATATTAAGGCCAGGCCCTTCCTCCAAGAACGCCATTACCAAAAAATCCAAGTCAAAACAATATAGTCCTTCTTCCAAATTTGATCTCCCTTTAAAATCATCCATATCCCCAATTATCAAATCAGAATCCAAGCCATCTAAGTCACAAATTATCAAAACTGAAACCAAAACACAAACACCTTCTTCTCCTTCTAAGTTCAAGATGTAATCAAATGCTCCCATAAAGCATCACCAAAGAAAATGTCCCTCTTACCTTCATTTGCCATTCTCAAAACCACTCCATCTATAACCTCTTATTTGAAAAACCCCATCGGTTCCTACACAAATATTTTCCAACGCCTACTTCAAACATCGTAATTACCCTACCCATATCAATTATTTTCATTCATGTGGCCCAAGACCTTCATGGTTCGAATCTAATCTCATTTTTTCATATAATTGTGCTCTAGGATATGATACCAAACATTGTAAGGCCCTCAAAACTATTATCCATAATCTTATCGAAGAGGATGATCTTCTTGTCGAAGGGGATCCCCCTCTTCCATTAACCAATCTCTCTTCTCCACCCCAATATTCATCCACCAAGGTCTCTAAATCTCCTCATTCATCTAAGACCTTTGTCGTCATCCCTCCTCCAAACATGACCTCTCCTAAAGAAGGTCCTCCTCTTTTATCAATGTTGTTCGATTTCCACTCGATCTCACCCATATGATTTCAAACCGCCTACTAAATTTAAATCAAAATTTGTTGTCACCACCCCCTTTAGTGAGTCTAATTCTCCTCTTTCTTCATCAAAACCCAAAGTATCTATTTTAGTTTCCCCTCATCCCACTGTTATTGCACAAAGTGTTACGAAATAACTTCATCAGACCCCAGTCAAGATGTCACTTTATGAGCTCATCAAAATCTCCCCTAATCATAGGCAAGATCTCATTGAATGTCTCAAATATATCCCTGCCCCTAGCAATGAGACTCAACCTTTTGTGACTCTTGTTGGAGAACTTGCCGCTTCTTCGCTTCTACGCCATATCTTTTAACAATACCAATATTACCAACATATCACCTAAATAACATGACCTTCCCTTTTCATCACTGTGTGTATCAATGACACATTTATTCATCATTCCATGATAGAAAATGGAGATAACATAAACATCATCTAATCCTACACCTTTGATCAACTCAAGCTCCCTAATTTTGTTGTCGCCAAATCACCCTCGTTTTTTTGCGCATTTAATGTTGTTTTTCTCCCACTTTGGGCACAATTATTCTTCCTATCCATGTTGGTGAAAAAATCCTCCATGAGGTCTTCTATATCATAGAATGGGAGTTTCAATATAATATCCTACTTGGATGACCATGGATTAGCGCCATGCGTCTATGTTCCTTCCACCCTTCATCGATGTATAAAATATGAACATGAGGGGAAAATATTGACTCTCCCCACATACACTCCTCCATTCAAAGCATGTCACATGACTTATCGAACTAACGACGTGCTTCTTCCTAAACAAGATTATTTTAAGGAATCCACTAGCTAATCTGTCTCCATGTCTAAAATTCCTAATGATGATTCTATAGACAAAGTGACGGGTTGTCTCTTAGTAGGGGAGGATCACCTCCTCACCGTCAATGCCCTTCCCACACCTCATAGATTTGGCAAACCTGATAAAGCTCCAATATATCAGCATGATGTCATGGATATAATTTATTTTGGTCCACCCCATGTTCGCACAATCTCTTCTATGGTTGCATCAATCGACCTTCCTCTCACATTGATTCTCAACCACACACCAATCCTTAGACCAATGGATTTGAATTTATTTACAACAAATCCTTTACCCACACTTATATTTATCACTATGCATGGAAAGGATTTGGAATGGGGTACTATGAACAAGGAATACATGACCTCATCATCAACCAATCTCGCAAACCCCATGAGAAGTTTGAATTGGGTTTTAAGGAACATCCTATCGAATCTCTCATACCTTCTTCATCCTCATCTCTCATGATCATTGATCCCCATCTTCTCCATCCCACAAGGATATGGATATGGATGACACCGTGTCCATATTTTCTATATTTTTTTAATCTCCACCATCACCTTGGGATTGGTCACTTATCAGTGTGAAGGTGAAACTAGGTCCCTCCCTCTTTGATTTCCTAATATGGTAGAGGAAGATTCCCTTACCATTGAAATCATTCAAGCTGCTTAATCGACGATTATCGCATCCTTTCTTACATGGGGTTAGAACAATCCTATCTTCATAAGACCTTACCTCCGACACATCCACCCTTCTTAACAAATCCACCATTGACATCAACATTGGGACTCCATAAGAGCCCCACATCCTCAAACCGGGTCAATCCATTGATCTAAAAGAACTTGAATCTTTCATCATTGCATTCCTTCTCGGACAAACTCAATCCTTTGCATGGTTGTACGATGATATGATGGGCCTCGATCCTACCATTAGTGTGCATAACATTGTTACCTTCCTCGATGCTAAGTCAGTTAACGTAAGCTCTTCCACATACACACCCTTGAGTTGTCCTCTTTGTTAAAGAGGAGTGGAAAAGTCTTCATTCAAAGTTATTTCATTATTACTATCAGATATCCGCAATGGGTTTCCAATATTTTACCCATTGCTAAATACTTTGGAAATCTCCACATTTGTACTAACTTTCGAGATTTAAACCTTGTTTTTCCTAAAGATGACTTTCCTCTTCCCAAAGATCGATAAAATCTTGGACCTTTCCATTGGCCATGATATGATTTATCTTATGGATGAAGCTTTTGGGAAAAATAAAATCCTCATCACACGAGAATACTAACATAAGACTTATTTCATCACTCCTGGGGGACTTTCTACTATCACATCATGCCCTTGATTAAAAAATGTCAGAGCCACCTACAAAGTGAGACATGACTTACATCTTTCATGATCTCATCCATAAAGCTGTAGAAGACTACGTTGATTACTTCTTGGGTAAATCGATGAGATCGCCTTTATGTCCTAGAAGTCCTTTTCAAGTGTCTTATTTGTTTCTTCCTTCGTCTCAATCTAGCCAAGTGTGTGTTTGGAGTGTTCACCGGTACACTTCTTTGCTTCATAGTATCTATCAAGAGTATTAAAGCTAACCCCACAAAAACAAATCCATCCTAGAGATGCCCCCTCCTTCTAATCTAAAGAAACTTTACTATATTCAAGGTTGACTTCAATCCGTCCACCGCTTCATCTCATAACTTTTTCACCGCTGTCAACCTTTTCATCATCTTCTTCACAAGGAAATTGAATTTAATTAGGATGATAATTTCCATTAGTCCTTTGAAAATCTCAAGCATCATTTCCTATCCACGCCTATGCTTGCACCTCCATGTGATGGGGAGCCTTTCTATATCTATATATTTACCTTTGATCATGCCCTGAGTGCCATATTGGCACATCAAAATGAATAAGATAGGGAGTAAGCCATGTATTACATCGGTTGTAACCTTCACGAATATGAGACCCTCTACACTAAATTTGAAAAGCTTTTTGTACCATTTTCTTCGCTATCTCCAAACTCCATTATTATCTTCTCAACCATAAGACCTATGTTGTCACTAGATTTCATCTTCTCAAAACCATGCATTCTAAGCCTTATCATACGGATCAGATAACTCAATGGCCCATGCTCATGAAAATATTTGACCTAGAGTTTATCTCTTAGAAATATATCAAGGGACAAGCCATTGAGGATCAACTAGCTGAAGAACCTATTCTTTATAATCACCTTCTTCACGAGCAATTCCAAGAAGAATCTATCAACACTACTGATCATGAATTTTTTTCACTTAAGATGATGCTCTTCTTTAATGGATCTAAGTGTTGGCAAGGGGGAGGCATTGGCATCATTATTACTCCTCCTGGTACAATCCCATGCCCATTTCCCATAATTTTAATTTTAAATGAACAATATGGCTACGTATGAAGCCCTCATCTTAGGTATTCAAAATGTTAGTTTGATTTGCATCCAAATCCCTAAAATCTATGGGGATTCTCATCTCATCATTAATCAAGGTAAATGGTTTTATCAATGTAAAAATTAAGTCCTTAAAAAATATAAGGACGTCGTCATCTTTCTCCTTGAGGCATTCTATTTATACACCCTTTGAATTGTCCCTCGTTCATCCAATCACTTTGTAGACACTATGACATCTCTCGCATCTCTTATCCCTTCGACTATGGAGGAATCTAAAATATTTGTTATCATTCATCACATTGAAAAACCATCTCACCACAACGAGCTCCCTCGCGAATCTAATCCTTTTAATCTTTGATATTCTCAAATCTTTGATTACCTTTCTCAGTCCATCATCCCTTCCGACCTATCTAAAAATGCTAGGAGGTCATTCCTTCAACACGCTAACCTCTATGTCATCCTTGGTGTTATCCTCTACGAAAAAGGGTTTGATGGTGTCCTTATACTTTGCCTTAAATCTCACGAATGTATCCACGCTATCTAAGAGGTCCACGATGGTTTCCTTGGTGGAAATTTTAGTAGCTTTGTTATTTCCAAGAATGTTCTTCGCATGGTCTATTACCACTCGTCCCTTAATAAAACTGCTATAATTATTTTAAGAAATGCATAAAATTCCAGCAACATTCTAATCTCAACCGCATTCCTAGCCAAGCCCTATAGCCAATCGAGGACCTTTTTCCTTTTTTACAATGGGGACTTGACCTCATTGGTCTCATTAATATGTGTTTCGCTTAGTGCCATCATCCTTTCATCACTGTGATGAGTATTTAACCAAATGGGTGGAAATAATTGCACTCACGTAAACCAAAGCTAACTATATCATTAATTTCATCTATCAACACCTCATTTCCACTTCGCAATCCCTATAAAATAATCACGGACAACAAAAATTCCTTTAAAAACAAAGATCTCAAGAAGCTTTTTGATTCTTTCAATATTCATCTTAGCTTCTCTTCTCCATATTATCCGAAAGCTAATGTTTGAACCAAGCAATTAACAAAACCCTTTGTAACATTATTTCTAAAACTATTGATGAATCAGATCGTAATTGGCATCTTCACATCCCTTTTTCCCTTTGTGTCTATAGGACTACCATCCTCACCTCTATGAGAGCTACTCCTTTCTCTCTCATCAACATCTCGAGGAAGTCTTTCCTCTTGAAGTCCAAATCTCATCCTTGTGTGTTTCTCTTCATGACTTCATCGATGATGAAGACTATCACCAAGAGCTTGTAGCACAGCTCGAGTTGTTAGACGAACATTGCTTTCTCACTCTTGAGAATCATCATATTCATCAAGAGTGCATCAAATGTGCTTATAACAAACACCTTAAGGAATGTGACTTTAATATTGGTGACCTTGTCCATAAAGAAAATCAGAACATCACTACTCTAGAAAGGATCCAACACAAAAAGTTTTGTCCCAACTAGATTGGATAGTATGTTATCACACATAAGTATGGGTCAAGAGCCTACTGTTTGGCTTCTCTTGAGGGTAAAAATGAAACATAACCTCTTAATACATTGCACTTGTGGGATTTCTGTTGTTAGCATGCCTACCAACATGAACTTAGTTGTCTCAGTGGTCATACATACATTTTTAGCCTCTTCCGTTTATCATTGTAATGATTTGGAATTATGTGGTCTACTGTCACTTTTCTATCTATGACCTTGAATATGAGCACCATGACTTTTCTCATAGCATGTTGCTTACGGAAAATTTCCTCCTTCTAGGTGCGAAACCCATAATCATTACATCTATCTCCTTCTTATCTACCTACTAGAATTGCGATAAGGGTCCATAGGTTTCACTTGTATATCTTTCATCCCCTCCTAATTGGTTTGCCTAGTTATCCCAAACTCTTCCATAAAAAGTCAAACTTTATGGATGCTCATATTAAAAGCTATCTTATCCAAAAAACATATTGCTCCCTTGAAGGAAAACTATTCATAAAGCGAAATTTCAAAAGCATAGACTATTCCGTGAAAGGAAACCTATCATTTAAAAATACAAAAGTCTAAAAATCCAGAAGAAAAAAGTAAAATGTAGACCACTCCCTTAAAGGATGGCTACCATATCATGGAAGTGATGGCTTTCTACATTGATCAACCTTCTATATATTCAAAATTAAAATCATAAAGTTTAAAAACAAGCATCCTAAGAAAACTTCCCACATCAATCAACTTTATCATCTTTAACAAAACTCCCGCATTGATCGGTTTGCACAATACTACTTAGATTTGGGGCATAGATGTAGGGACAACCACCTAAAGAGAACCTATTTTCCCACATATGAGTTACATCAAAACCCCTTTGTTGTGTTGACACTAGGTCCATAAGTTCATCTTCTATACTTTCCCTCATGATCCTTGGGATAACTAACTATCGATGGTTATGTGTTAACACCTATTATTGGTTGCAAGTGCATTGCCTTGTTTGGTTCCTCTTCTTATTTACGTCCATTCCAGCTTTTATAGCATCGAGTTCTTCTTCATACGCTTGCTACGATGAAGTGTCATTCATTCCTTTTGATTCACCTTCTATCAAGTCGTATCCCTTCTCTCACATCTAATCTTCTCCTATCATTCATTCACTATCTATTACTCTATCCAAATTCCATTCATATATCATACTACGTATACATTTCTAAATCCATTTCATCCATTGTAATTTTCCAAATAGCATCTACCATGTGTGTATACCATATCATCTATATATAACACTTGTCTAAAACCATCGCATCATTTGCATCCATTATCTATATCATAATCATGTCTAAAAACTATCTATCCATTTCCATCACATCTATTTATCATCTATATATGCATCATGTCTAATAAAGCATCACATCACATTTATCAAATCCATATTCTAAGCCAATCTATAAACCATAAAATGTCATCATAACCATAATCATAATCCAATATCTAAATCTAACATAAGCATAATCAAATCCATAAATCATCATAGAATGCATGATATGCCACGAAAAATCACACACACACACACACACACACACACACACACACACACACACACACACACACACACACACACACACACACACACACACACACACACACACACACACACACACACACACATGGATGTATGGATGTATAGATAGATTCCTTAGTGACCTATCATGAATGTATGGATGTTTTGATAATCAAAACATCCATACATCCATGATAGGTCACTAAGGAATCTATCTCAAAATTATACATCATCAAAATATGTGAACTAAACATCAGACAATCTCAAATATTTCCCACCACGGGGAAGGTGCCTCTACACATCTCTAGCCATCATCTCCTCCATCGGTGCTTGGGTCTCACCTTAGCTATGCCAAACTTGTTGTGTTACTTAGACGGTGTTGGTCGAGTTGAGCCCTATGCTCTCCACTCGCTCGCTAGGTATGTTGGATACCTCAACACACATGGAAGCCTTGATGTCACAATGTGCCCATAATAGCACGACTCTTCTCCTAATGCCTTATACTAATCTAAAGGAACAATACTTGATAGAGCCATCCGACTAGATCCATGTGATCTTTGTTGGTTCCTTTCCCTCTACTCTTATCTTCTCTGTTAAGTATGTCACATACCTCGGTGCACTTGGAAACCTTGATGTCACAATGGCCTCATAATAGTGTGCATCTAATCCTCTTTCCTTGTACTTCTCTAAAGGAACAATACTTTCCAGAGCCATCCGACTAGCTCTATGTGACACCATTAGTGCCTCACTCGCTTACTCGTAGTTACTTATAGGACCAAGATATCCAAATATATCCCGTAGGCAACTCTTTGTCTCATGTATCTATCCCTCGTATATATCCCTATGTTGGATAGTCAGTCTATCTCTTGATGCAATCTTATCTCCTCATATCATGTTGTATCCATCTTTTAGTGTGTTGTATCCCTCTTCTATTGGGTTGTATCTCACTCTACGCATAGGAGGGATATCTCTATTTTGGCCCCCGCATCTTCACCCTCATCTCCTCTAGGTGCTACATCCTCCTCTCTTACTAATACCTCCTCTTGCTCCTCTTCATTCAATCAAAACTCATCCCTCTCCTCTACCTCCTGGGCCACCCATGCCTTTATCATCTACTTAGAAAATCCAATCCCTACTCCTATTTCTTCATCCTCATCCCATGTAGCCTCTTCCTCCTCTAGTGGATCAGCCATCTCGTGGCTAGGTAGGTCTATCTCCGCCTCATCCTGTCTATATCTAATCGACCCCTTGGAACTATCTGTACCATCCCAAATTTCCACATCAATAGTGGAAAATGTACGACCTCTACCATTTTTGGCCTTCATCCCTAGATCCATCCGAAACTCCTCATACCAACTAACTCAACATCTTCCCCAAGCCATGTAATGAAATTATGATATGGCCTTTATCCGACCTCGCTCCACACCCAAGCTCCCTAATTTCTCTACATAACACTCCTTTCCTCTCTCTCCTTTGTCACCAAGACCCTTGTCACTCTCCATATCAAGAATCTAACCGATAGCTCAATGTGGTCTCCCGCCATCCTTGGAAGCCCTAGTGGCCAAATCACAAAAATATGTTCATAGGACAAAGAGTGTAGTAAAAATATGACATCCATTCGACCTCCTCCTTGTCGAGTACATCCAAATCTCATGGTATACCTGAGCCAATAGTGTTGTGCCAAATGAAAACACTCACTTGTGCTCTACGATATCTACAAGCACTCCTAATAGTGTCTATGGGATTTTAGCGCCCAGAATCTGGTAGTGCGCAACTTGAGATAACCATCATAACTAAACATAACAATCTACTCCTCCCTACCCTAGGCTCATATTGAGTCTCATACTTAAAATCCCCAGACATAAATGTGATCTGCGGGGCACTGACTCCAAATAGTCATGTCAACACACCTAATCTACTATCAATAGTAATCGGACCCATGGGCTCCTTGTATCAAAAGCCTTAACATATGGTACACATCCTCCATAGTGACCTTCATCTCTCCCATCCTAAGCTAGAATGTGTCATTTCGCACATCCCATCTGTTTATCAAAGCAATCATCAAACCAACATCCCTTGGAATCCTCTTATAGTGTCGAAATCCACCCAACCTCAATGCGACTAAGCGATCCCACTCCGCATCAAGTAACATCTCTTTGGATCCGATCATATAAGGTTGGAACTCTATCTCGAGATACAATACATCCTCGGCTTGCAAAACCCACCAAACAAAAACCAATCATTAACATCCCCACATAAGCTAATCTTCATCAAAAATAAAAATTCACATCTAAGTCCAATTGGACGTCGACCTAGATTGGGTCGACGCCTCCCATCCGTGTCACCACCCTAAAAGGCCCAATCAATGGCGACCATGTCTAGTCACCGCCAACCGCCTTGGCATTTAGATACAAATTTTAAAAATGCTCAAAAATAGTAAAAACAATTTAAAAACTTAAAAACAAAGCTAAGGCTTAGGCACTTACCATCTTTCGAGTCCTCCAATGCTTCCGCCTCCGCTGGCTCCATCACTCTTAAATCTCAAATCTATCTCTTTCTTAGAGATCTTGATGGACAACTTCACAATGTGCAAATGACTGGTCACCCAACCTATGCACTTACATAGCCCACCGACCTTGGTTTCCGCCAACCCCTTTGGGTCACCGCTGCTCTAACCTTAGTCATCAGCTCGACCATATCAAGTCATCGTCGACCTAGCCCTACTTTTCAATAATTTAGCTATTTCACTATATTTCTTTATTAAATTATCTTTTCTTCCACTCTCTTTTCCTTGTGTGTCACCTAGAACACACTATTTTTGCCTTGTGTAGATTTCCTATTTTCCCATCTCACCTTTGTGGTGGCATTTGTTTTCCCGGTGGGGTCCATTATTTTAATCTTTTCCATACTCATCCTATTGAGATGTATATTTTTTCGATTCCTCATGTATGAAGGATATCACATAGATTGTTCCCGCACCTTGTCAGACCTTTGTCTTGGCCATCCTCACATTTGTTTATGCATATTCTCGATATCTTTCTTTGACCTGTTTTTCCCATGACTTGCATATCCATTTGAGTTGATTCCTATGGGATTCCCTCCATCTTGTAGTGTTTTTCACTAACTCATGGCTCCGTTGGACACTTTTTTCTTCTTTGTTGAGGTCCTATTTTGTTCCCTACCTCAGTGATTCAAAAATCATAACCATATTTTGGTTTATTTTTAGTTTTGGTTTCTCCTCACCTAGGGCATCCACTTTGGTATCTTCTTCTTTTTTCATCATTTCCACTCTTTATCCCTTCATCTATCTCTTTCAAAATTGTGATCAATTCCTCTTTGTGTCATCAATCCCTAGTTTGAGGGGGAGCACCTCATCAATCATCTTTCATCTCTTCTATTTTTGTATCTCATGGCTTGCCCAACACAAACCACTTGACAAAAAGGGGAAAATGTAGACACCAATTTTTAGTATCCTTGTCCCTCACCTTCATCAATCTACCCTAATCATCCCTAATCACCATTAATTAATATTAAAATCCCCATCTAATCCATTTATCCTCCCTAAATATTTCCATTCACCATACCTTGGCCATTATTTAATGATTTAACCCCCTTTACTTTTATTGAATGTTTTTCACCTCCCATCTACCCATTTATCCACCCTAGGCATCTCTTACTTACACTTATCACTTAAAACCCTAATCCTACCTCATAAGGGAATGTTATCTTGAGCTCGTTACCTCTTCCACCACCCAAATGAACGGACCTCCATAATTAGCGGTGATCCATCCGGGGTTGTCATTGACCCTATAAATACGACCATACCCCTCTCTTTTTCGGGGATGAAAATTTGGAGACTTTGAGTTTTCTTGATATTTTGCATTCGTTTCTTGATCATCTTTGTAGTTGTTATCACTATCGTGGAGCCATTTTGGAGATCTTGTGCCCCATATTTAGAGAGTTGGAGTCTCTTTCTCCTTTAGCGTGCTTGGATCCACCATTACCATTTCATCACTTTTTCTTATCATCTTTTTACAAGTTCATTAGTCATCCAAGAGTCCTTTCTTTGCATTTTTCTCATTTACTGGATCGTCGCTCTCACCCATCTTTTCCATGAAGCCCTATATCACCCTTGGTCATCATCAAATTTATTATTAGGACCGACATATTAATTAATTGTATACAACATTTATTAAATCGAACATTAATACATAAACATTTAACACAAAAAAATGAAATAACACAAAGTGACACATGATTTAATGTGGAAAACCCCAATGGGGTAAAACATAGAAAGAATTTTCCATTAACGAGAAAATTTTAACCAGTCCAGTAACTCCCTTCCTCACTTCCTGCTCCATGTTTTTAACCCGGTGTAATACAATACAACCGATTATGGCCCACGACCATATTTAAAAACCGAAGGGTGTGACTATTAAGTGAAGGGGTACACTCCGATTTAATAAATAATTAGTTATTAAATAACTAATAAACTTAATATAAAGTTTATATTAAATAATAAAGAATATAAATTATATTATATATTATTTAATTATAAAATAAATATTATGAGCACTTAATAGTATGTTCTAACACTCCCCCTTAATATTAAGTGGGGATTCATATGCCAATACTATTTGTTTTTACAATAGGATTTACAAATCCATAAACCATTAGTGAAGGTTTAGACTAGCATATCACTTTTGAAGGAATTATAACACCTTCATCATGCTCAACTTACCTTTTAGTACAAAAGGATTTGGAATCCATAAATTAGAAGTATGATTTAGGCTAAGCATGATTTGTGAGACTACATCCCACCATTTCTCATGGAAAATTTCTTAAAACCGCATCTCTAGGAGCCTTTTATAACACAAGGAACTCCTTTACAAATAGGTGCAACATCCGTAAACTCGATCAGTTTACATAGATCATAAAAGATATATTTTTACAATGCTTTATACTAGAGCAGAAGTGTAAAGGAGAAGGATTCAAAAATGTAACATCCCAAAATTTCTTGTAAGTTAAATTAACTACGGTTAAGTCTAAATAGGATTAGACGAGATCATCATTGGGTGTAAAATTCATTTGGTTCATCGTATCATGACCCACTACTTTTGCTAGGGGCATGACATTCGAAACGAATAACCCCACACCCACCTTGATGATCCTTCCTAAAACATGATTAGGCCTTAATCATAGGTAAAACGGTTCATAAATGATAGTGAATCTTTCGGTTATTTGTATTCCGGTTACTTTATTTTAATCGGTTTGGTCGTCTTTTGTTTTGTTCGACTTTTGCATGACCACAATGATAATTGTCTCTATTTAATTTGACAATGCTATATCAAGCCAACTTTATGAGAATATTTGAATTATTATTTACAGACTTGGTGATTTTAATTTTGGAATGTTTTATATTAACCTAGAAATTCAACTAATTTTTATGATAATATATTGTTAGATATATGTGGACTTGTATTATGAAGGTTAATTTTAACTTAACCATTAAGTGGTAACAACTAAAGTAAAAAAATGTATGACACACACACACATACATACATACACATATATATATATATATATATATATATATATATATATATATATATATATACATACATAGATATAGATATATACATACATACATAGATATATATACATACATACATATATATATATATACATACATATATATATATACATACATATATATATATATATATATATATATACATACATATATATATATATATATATATATATATATATATATATATATATATATATATATATATATATATATATATATATACATATATATATATATATATATACATATATATATATATATATATATATATATATATATATATATATATATATATATATATATATATATATTAGAGGGATTTGGCATGTAAGCCAAAAGTTTTATTTAGTTATTAAAATTTATGGGTTTCATAAAGTGAAACACCTTCACATGACACAAGTGTGCGGCATGCACTAAAACACGTACAATCATTGGGAAGCCCAAAATTCTTCAATATGTTTCCCAACTATAGTTCTTTCATTCGCGGAGGTGTCCACCTTTGAAGATGCCTTTACTAGAATGTGTTAAATTCCGGTGAATTTTTCCGCAATTTGGTTCATTAAATTTGGGTGTTTTGTGATAAATATTTGTAATTGTTCATGTTTAACTAGGCATGTCATAAGGATTCCACGAGAATTGCAAGGAAATAGAGATTGTTATTATATTAGTGAGAAGTGTGGTACAGTCAAAAAGGAAAGTGGGGCTTGACTTCCACACAGTTTTGGCAACACGTATTTTTTCTTGTTCTGTGTTTTTATCTTTGTAAATAACTCTTTTTTAAGATTTGAGAATGGGCACATCACCACCATTTATGTAATCGATTCTCGCTAAGTTTGGCATCTGTTGGGGTTGGGATATTTGAATTTTCAAGTGACGATTATGTACTCCTTTTCTGTGCTGAGTTCGACTCTATACTGTTGGATTTAGATGTTTTCACTGTATGCCTGCACTTATTTGTCACCGCAACAGTATAAGCATTCATACCGAATGACCGTACATTTATATTTCACAGATCTCATTCCCGGGGTTGTTTCCATTTCTTATTAATGGTTGGTCTTATCTCAGTCGGAGTGGTGGCAAAATGTAATCTGCCCTCCCCTTGCGGACTCCCTGAGTTGGTCTGCATTTATTGGAAGCTGATGAAACAGTGCCACAATAACTATTTAAAAGATCTATCTCCCACTATAAATACCCTATGCCATATTCATTTTAACCTGCATCACCGTCTGGTTCATCTTGCTCTGTGTTAATCACCCAAGCTCAACTACTTCCACGCTATGCATCAAACCTGTTATGTTGATTTGCTTTCAGAACTGCCTTATGCTCTAGCCTGCCATCTTCAGTCCAAATTCCAGAAGTTTGATGTATATGGTTTATTATTTATGGATGTTTATAAGATCCTGTTAATTTTTTCTTACTATGCAGTACTCCTGGCATTTCTGTATGCTTAACAGATGATGTTTTTGCAGGTTGAATACGGAGCTAATGTATCAGTAGTTGATATACTTGCTGAATTTATTAGTGTTTGTTGATTGAATGTATCTCAAATATTGATCACTTTGATACCTGTACAATTTAAATTTACAATAATGCTAATTCTAAGAGGAATTCAATAAATAGACTAAATTAAATAGATTTATCCATATATGCAGTGGGGTGAAGCTTAGCGAGAAAGTTAACACTTCATCGTTGGACTATATTTGGAATCAAAGACTTTGTAGAACAAAAAAATTTAATTCCTATTTCTATGTAAACATTGGCTGCCTTTTCCTCGGATCCACCAACCTCAATGTAAAATTCCCTCCAAATCCATGAATCTAGGTTGTGCCCAGCTCCACCATGAATTCCATGGCGTGGATGCCATCTCTTACTTACACTTATCACTTAAAACCCTAATCTTACCTCACAAGAGGAACGTTATCTTGAGCTCATTACCTCTTCCACTACCCAAATGAACGGACCTCCATAATTAGCGGTGATCCATCGGGTTGTCATTGACCCTATAAATACGACCATACCCCTCTCTTTTCAGGATGAAACTTTGGGGACTTCGAGTTTTCTCTATATTTTACATTCGTTTCTTGATCATCTTTGTAGTTGTTATCACTATCGTGGAGCCATTTTGGAGATCTTGTGCCCCATATTTAGAGAGTTGGAATCTCTTTCTCCTTTAGCGTCTTGGATCCACCATTACCATTTCATCACTTTTTCTTATCATCTTTTTTACAAGTTCATTAGTCATCCAAGAGTCCTTTCTTTGCATTTTTCTCATCTTCATTTTCATCTACAGATCGTCGCTCTCACCCATCTTTTCCATGTAGCCCTATATCACCCTTGGTCATCGTCAACTCTATTATTAGGACCGACATATTAATTAACTGTATACAACATTTATTAAATGAACATTAATACATAAACATTTAACACAACAAAATGAAATAACACAGTGACACATGATTTAATGTGGAAAATCCCAATGGGGTAAAAAAAGATGGAAAGAATTTTCCATTAACGAGAAACTTTTAACTAGTCTAAGTAACTCCCTTCCTAACTTTCCGCTCCATGTTTTTAACCTGGTGTAATACAATACAGTTACCGATTATGGCTCACGACCATATTTAAAAACTCGAAGGGTTGTGACTATTAATCGAAGGGGTACACTCCGATTTAATAAATAATAAGTTATTAAATAAATAATAAACTTAATATAAAGTTTATATTAAATAATAAAGAATATAAACTATATCCTATATTATTTAATTATAAAATAAATATTATGAGCACTTAATATTATGTTCTAACACTCCCCTTAATATTAAGTGGGGATCCATATGCCAATATTACTTGTTTTTACAATAGGATTTACAAATCCATAAACCATTAGTGAAGGTTTAGGCTAGCATATCACTTTTGAAGGAATTATAACACCTTCATCATGCTCAACTTACCTTTTAGTACAAAAGGATTTGGAATCCATAAATTAGAAGTATGATTTAGGCTAAGCATGATTTGTGAGACTACATCCCACTATTTCTCATGGAAAATTTCTTAAAACCACATCTCTAGGAGCCTTTTATAACACAAGGACCTCCTTTACAAATAGATGCAACATACTATAAACTCGATCAGTTTACATAGATCATAAAAGATATATTTTTACAATGCTTTATACCAGAGTAGAAGTGTAAAGGAGAAGGATTCAACAACCGTAACATCCCAAAATTTCTTGTAAGTTAAATTAACTACGGTTAAGTCTAAACAGGATTAGACGAGATCATCATTGGGTGTAAAATTCATTTGGTTCGTCGTATCATGACCCACAGCTTCTATTGCGGGGCATGACATTGTAGAACGAATAACCCCACACCCACCTTGATGATCCTTCCTAAAACATGATTAGGCCTTAATCATAGGTAAAACGGTTCATAAATGATAGTGAATCTTTCGGTTATTTGTATTCCGGTTACTTTATTTTAATCGGTTTGGTCGTCTTTTGTTTTGTTCGACTTTTTTGCATGACCACAATGATAAATTTGTCTATTTAATTTGATAATGCTATATCAAGCCAACTTTATGAGAATATTTGAATTATTATTTACGGACTTGGTGATTTTAATTTTGGGATGTTTTATATTAACCTAGAAATTCAACTAATTTTTATGATAATATATTGTTGGATATATGTGGACTTGTATTATGAAGGTTAATTTTAACTTAACCATTAAGTGGGTAACAACTAAAGTAAAAAAATGTATGACACACACACACACACACACACACACACACATATATATATATATATATATATATATATATATATATATATATATATATAAGAGGGATTTGGCATGTAAGCCAAAAGTTTTATTTAGTTATTAAAATTTATGGGTTTCATAAAGTGAAACACCTTCACATGGCACAAGTGTGCGGTATGCACTAAAACACGTACAAAGCATTGGGAAGCCCAAAAATTCTTCAATATGTTTCCCAACTATAGTTCTTTTATTCGTTGGAGGTCTCCACCTTTGAAGATGCCTTTCTTTGGAATGTGTTAAATTAGGTGAATTTTTCCGCAATCTGGTTCATTAAATTTGGGTGTTTTGTGATAAATATTTGTAATTTTTCATGTTTAACTAGGCATGTCATAAGGATTCCACGAGAATTGCAAGGAAATAGAGATTGTTATTATATTAGTGAGAAGTGTGGTAGAGTAAAAAGGAAAGTGGGGCTTAACTTCCACGCATTTTCGCAACACGTATTTTTCTTGTTCCGTGTTTTTATCTTTGTAAATAACTCTTTTTTTAAGATTTGAGAATGGGCATATCACCACCATTTATGTGATCGATTCTACTAAGTTTGGCATCTGTTGGGGTTGGGATATTTGAGTTTTCAAGCGACGATTATGTACTCTTTTTTCGTGGCTTTGAGTTCGACTCAATCTTTGTTGGATTTAGATGTTTTCATTATATGCTTGCACTTATTTGTCACTATAACAGTATAAGCATTCATACTGATTGACCGTACATTTATATTTCATAGATCACATTCCCCGGGTTTGTTTCCATTTCTTATTAATGGTTGGTCTTATCTCAGTCAGAGTGGTGGTAAAATGTAATCTACCCTCCCCTTACGGACTCCCTAAGTTGGTCTACATTTAGTGGTAGCTGCTGAAATAGTGCCCACAATAACTATTTAAAAGATCTATCTCCCACTATAAATACCCTATGCCATAGTCATTTTAACTCGCATCACCGTTTGGTTCCTCTTGTTTTGTGTTAATCACCCAAGCTCAACTACTTCCACGCTATGCATCAAACTGTTATGTACTTGATTTGCTTTTAATCGCATTATGCTCTAGCCTACCATCTTCAGTCCAAATTCCATAAGTTTGATGTATATGGTTTATTATATATGGATGTTTATAAGATCCTGTTAATTTTTTTCTTACTCTGTAGTACCCACTCGACATTTCCCTATGCTCAACAGATGACATTTTGCGGGTTGAATACCGAGCTAATGTACAAGTAGCTGATATAATGCTGAATTTATTAGTGTTTGTTGATTGAATGTATCTCAAATATTGATCACTTTGATACATGTACAATTTAAATTTACAATAATGCTAACTCGAGATGAATTCAATAAATAGACTAAATTAAATAGATTTATCCGTATATGCAAGTGGGGTGAAGATTAGCAAGAAAGTTAACTCTTCATCGTTGGACTATATTTGGAATCAACACTGCAGAACAAAAAAATTTGATTCCTATTTCTATGTAAACCTTGGCTGCCTTTTCCTTAGATCCACCAACCTCAACGTAAAATTCCCTCCAATTCCATGAATCTAGGTTGTGCCTAGCTCCACCATGAATTCCGTGGCGTGGATGCACCCTCCAATGTGGTGGCTCGCCTCAACCACCACCAATTTCCATTGTTCCTTCACCGGTAAAGCACCGCTACCGCACAAGGATATGACATTTTAACTCATAAATTTTACTGCATTTATATAAAATTTGTTGCAATCTTCTCATAAATATCAAGAATCCTACCATGGTAGGTTGTAGGTGCAGGTGTTGTTTGATTTGGGATGGAACAATGTTAGCTTCTTGTGTTGCTTTGTTAAAGAATCTCAAAAGATTTCATATATGTTTTCTTTGTTGGATTTTCTTCTTTGGAATGCCTACTTCTATTCGCTAGGATATGTCAATGATATTGCAGGTGGCCCATTTGTTGTGAGCAGATGTTAGTCCCCGCCTTCCATTATTCTGTGGAATGACAGAGCTTATATATTCATGCCCTGTTGCCCTTTTTGAGATTCTGTTAACTTCCTACACATTGTAAGATGGATTATCTGCTTATATCTTTCTATTTTATTCCCATGTTTTGGGAAAAACTAGGCCAACTTTCCTGAAGACGGTAATACATACTAGCAACAAATGCCAAATCAATTTCATGGTGCAATCTGGATTTACATGTATAGAATTCCACTTTAATTCTTTCAATAGAAGCTTTCTAACAAAGCGTGGCATCTAAACAATGCTCGTGTATCTTGGTTGTTGTAGTCAATAAAGCAATGCCAACGCCCCTTGAAAAATTCAAAGCAAGTAAAGCGAGGTGGTCTTTTAATGATTAAAATGTGATAATCTAATTCGAGGTCTTTTAAAATTTGATTAATTGTTACAAGTTTGTTCAGTTATTTCAATTATGAAAACTTATAAAAAAATTTAAATATTCTAAGTTTGTTGAGTTTACTTATCGAGTAAAGTTTTTTTATGATGTTATTGCCTCAGATTATTGTTAAAGTCGACATAAAAGTGTGTTTGGATTTTCAAGGTTATGTTTACAATTTGGGAAAAACTCTACAACGAACTTAGATGAGTGATGGAAAATGTCAATCCCTAGCCTTGAAAAACGTGTTTCCCTCATCCAATGGTTGATACTCTCTTTGAGGCCAATCTTCAAAGGATGTTGGTAAGGATATTCACAAAATGGGGTTGTTGAATACACCTTGGGAACATTTAAATGCCAAAATGGGAGCTTTAGTAGATAAATGTCAGCGTTCCAGTTGAATGAAATAACTTGATATATTTTTGGCACATATCACAATTACAACTTACAGAAAACATGATCATGCTCAAGATCCATCATGATTGCTCCATCAAATGTAACAAACAACTATTTAACCCTATCAACTCAGTTTTACAAACATACTGGTGGGTTGTAGCAAAATAAGAACTTTGCAGCAACATATGATCTGTCATGGCATAATAGGAAATCGCAACTCACTACATTGCTCTCTCTTTCCCATCCCACAAACATAAAACAATTTAAGATAATATACATTTCATCACAAATTACAACTCCAACAACCTAAAAATTGTTATACTCTCCGGCGTAAATTGCAACTCATGTGCAATTGCTAGTTATAATTTTTATGTTATTTTTCCTTCGTCTATTTTCATTCTCCCCTTCTGGAATACCTACATGAGTTTTGGAGGAAAGAAGGATTCAACTTGTTGGAGCGGGAAGAGTAGAAGGTTTCCGATTCTGGGTTTACTTTAGGCATGAATATCTTCTCCTTTTCTCTTTGCATTTATACTGTAAAAAATGAGGAAATACACATTCTGTTTTTAATGGCAATCAAGGAAATTGTGGATAGCTTTTGATTTAATTGTTTGGAGATGAAGTATGAAAAGGAAATTGATGGATTCTATATTCTTTTTAGTTTTCTTTGTGTGGTTTTAACCTAACCCAAAAAAATACGCAGATGGGGTTTTGGGTTTTGATCAGCAAAAATAAAGTAAAAGAAAGGTTAAAAATTCATTCTCTTCATTATAATAAATTATACCGAAAAGGAAAAGAGTTGGGTTTTTCTTGTATAGGAAGAAGGAAAACATTTTTGAAATTGTGTGTTTAAAATCGATTTGTGCTTGTGGGTTTTCATTTTGTTAAACCGAAATTTGGTTGTGTGTTTTCTGTAAACAAATCAATTTGGGTATGCAAATCGATTTGGGTAACCCAATCAATATGGGTATGTAACCGATTGGGGTTTTATATTTTTCTTCTTGGTTGTTATATGCAGGTCTGATTTTTAATTTATTGAGATATTTTGAATGATAATTTGTGGGTGTCAAAGCTCTTGCATGGGGCTGCATTTTCTAGAAATTTTATTATTATGGACCACTAAATCAGTTCATGTATAAATGAGGGTGTCTTGTTATGTGTGAATAATTTAAAAAAATGGCATTTAGCTTGTAACTTCCAGCTTGGCAATATGACTTGGATTCTTGTAAGACTGTGAAAAATAAATTGCTTGTCTTGGTAAGGGCATGAAAGCCAGGACAACTTGACCAAGATGCACCAAGGAGTAATTGGAGGCATGATTGGGTTTAAAATAATGATATCTTATGAAAGAAATTATTAGTTGTTCTTTTACTAAAAATAGTATGTTTAAATGATGTAACCATGGTGTTGCTATATTGTTGGTTGGGATGTTTGTTTACCAAATAGAACATGTTAAAGTGATGTAAATATGGTGATATTTGTGCTAATTTGTAGAGCTTCTCATTGACTGAAAAAATACTCTTCTTAATCATATTGTTTTTACGAAGTTATGTAGAAATTTTAAATGTCAAATGCTTATTGATTAAGTTGGAATACGGATGTATTGACCTTTTTGATTAGAGGGAAACATGATCGCTAAAATAGAAATTGGTTGTTCTATTTGTGTGCATCCATAGTTGTATCTTTATAGAAACCATGTAGTAATACATTTTCAGTTGTATTACCATGTGCTTGTTGATAAAACAACATGTATATCCTTTCATATTTTATTAATTAATTGCATCAGAAAATGAAGTCAATATTCATGCCATTTCATTTTAAATCGACATCATACCACTACTCGTGTCTTCGCATGACCATTAGCCATTACAATCGGATGTGTGGAAACTCATGTCTTATGAAATTTTATCGTAGCATGGATCTAAATGAGATACTTGGATCTCAATTAGTGAAATGATGATATCCTTGAATTTTGGGATCTTGGACCCATTGTAAATATTCAAACCTCACTATGTGAGAATTATTATCTTGGTTATATATTTTACCTTAATGACATATGTAATATATGATTTTAATAAAGAGATGATTACTTTGTGTGTAATAATATCTCAATATGAGTAAACGATGAATGCTTGAGTTGTGAAATCTTACTTTTCATAGATTGTTGAATACATTTATTTGATAGTTATCAATGTATGAAGTTGATAATTGGGTAATTATCAGTAACAATCAATTGTCTTTAATTTCTAAATTAAATAAGCTATTTAGTGGCGTAGCTAGTCAAAGGAATAATTAAATATACATGTTTTAATATATATTTAATTTGGCCTTTCGGTAAACTTGGTATTAATATGATAAGATTGTAAATCTTGTTGTATAGAGAATGGAAGAGTATCGTTGTAAAAGGTAATTTAAGGTTAAAGAATCAAACATCAGAAAAAAGAGACTAAATGGGATGGTAAATAGATGAAAAGATCCATTAGGCATATTAAGGGATAAGTACATGTAGAATGCTGATATAGTTACATTTCAGCATAACGAATGTACTTATCTCATAAAGATCCTAGTTGGCCTTTGGCATCTATCTCAATATAAACTCTTGCAAGATAGGTTTAATTAGAAATAAATAAAAACAAACTATAAAGATATAGATAATTGTGAAAGGGATAGTTGTGAGGTGGAGGAAGACATAAACCGATAAGACTAGTGTGTTGTCTTGAGTTTAGCCATAACCTGCATGGTGGATAACTTTGGCCAAAGTAATGCATTGATGGTTGTGCATTGTCTGATCACCTAGTCCTCCAATTAAATAAAAAAATGTCTGTAACCTGATAATGGGAAGTTGAAATACTGAACATGAGGTAGACAATGGTCGGATATCGGAATACGAAGTCGGGAAACTTGCTTCACATAGTTCCCATGACCTTTAAAAAGAGGTTGAGACGAAATACTAGTAAGCATTGTCACTCAAAGTAGTGATGAAGGGAGACTGTGGAGATCTGGATACAACCTTCTCAGCCGCATATGACTTACATGAATGTTCTTGGATAGATCAAAAGAGAAAAATTGATTAATGAATTTGATTAAATAAATCTATACGATTGCAGTTGTGTAATTTGTTATTATATTTATGTGTTAAAAAAAATCCTCATTTTTCAGCTCTTGTAATTTTGAGCTTTACAACAACCCTTCGGCCATTAGGAGGTGACATTTCCATGCACACTCCCCCTCAATGGAAATTCTGAAATGCCAAAAATACATGAAATTTGTAGAAATTTACAGCACACAATGGCTTCGTAAACATGTCTACAACTTAATATTCAGTTGAGTAGTACTGTAGATCTATATCACTGCAGAGAGCCTTCTCTTGGATAAAGTGCATATGTTTCTCGATATGCTTTGTCTTTTCTTTGTTGAACTAGTTTTTAGTGAGAGAAATGCAACTGGCTATCACACGAAAGATGAGTACTTTCTTTCTACTTCAATGTCTATCTCTTCCAACAACCTGCTTGAGCCACATGGTTTCTTTTGTTGCTTCCATTACACTTCTATATTCTTTCTTAGTAGAAGAAATGAATATTGTTGGTTGCTTTTCACTACTCCCTACACTAAAAATGAATACATATCTAGTTGTAGACTTGTGATCTATCACATCACCAACATGTTTAGAATCAAAATATCCATATAAATATGCATTGTTAGAAGAAGTATAATGTAAAAAAAAATTGTGCCTTTAATATAACACAATATTATTTTGGCTAACTTCCAGTGATCCTGATAATGCTCCTACATAAACCTTGAAGAAATCCCTACAACATAAGCAATGTCGGGTCTAGTACTAGTCAAATAAATCAAACTACCTACAAGTTTCCTATACAAAGTAGGATTAGCTTTTTCACATACAGGTTTAGGATCTAGTTTACATCCAACTTCTATAGGAATATAAAAAAGTTAACAATCAATCATATTAAACATTTTAAGTAAATTAGTTGCATAATGTGATTGAGATACTATAATAAAAAATTTATCATGAAATATTGTCATGCCTAAAAAATGATGTAATAATCCTAAGTCTGTCATCTCAAAATATTGCATTAATTTTCATAAGTAAATTGTTAGAATTATTGGTGATAAGTAAATCATCAACATATAATAAAATGAGAATAATAATATTTTATTCAATTTCAACAAATAAATCATTATTGGATGAATAGTTAGAAAGACCAACTTCATTAAAAAAACTATTAATATTTGCATAATATTCTCTAGGAGCTTGTTTTAAACCATATAAAGATTTTTAAATTTACAAACATATATTTTTGTACATGGTTCTTCAAAGCCTTTAGGTTGGGTCATATAGATTTCTTCTTTTAAATCACCATTCAGAAAGGCATTTTTGACATGCACACGATAGATTTCCCGATTTTGGGGTTAACACACAAGTTGTGACTGAGATATATTTATCGAGATCTAAGCATAAAATCAATCAATACATAAATAAACAAGAAGAAACAATACACAATATTTAATGTGGTTCACCCATGTGGGCTACGTCCACCAAGAAATAACTAATTTATTATCACAGAGGAAATACAATGAAAATTTGTAATCTTCCACACCTTCTTGGATGTCCTGTACTTTCTTCTCTATAAATTTCTCTTTTTCTCTCTAAAGGAAAATTATCTTAATTATCAATGAATTCTTACCTTCTAAACCCTAGCTTTATGCTTATATATCCATCTACAATCTTAGGGAACTTTAGTTATGTAATTACAACCATTAGATTCACTTTACAACTAAAGATAGATCTAATTCCCATAACTTAATTATAATAGTCATGCACAGGAAACTGATGTCGGTTAGCCTTAATCGATGTCGGTTAGCCCTAACCGATGTAGGATCCTCCTTTCTTGGACGTCGATACCGGTCATGGGTGACCAACGGCAGTTCATCAATCGACATCGGTTACTATGTATTCCACCAAGTCTCTAAAAGAATACCAGTAAAGAAATTAAGCTCCACAACTCAATAATCTCCCACTTAGAGATAAACTATTACATTGTACCATACAACTCCTTCCTCGATCCTTTCTTTGGCTAGTTTCTCCCTCCTTAAGTCTCAAACTCGAAGAACAAAAAGTGGATTGTAGCTCAACTTATCCTTTGCCAATGACTTCATCATCGTATCCATTGGGTTCTCCTTCGCATGAATTTTCTCCAACTTGAGCTTGCCCATCCTCCAATACATGCCCACATGAATCACACTTTGACTATCACTATATAAATTACAATACTCTTGCTCCTTTCCCAACTCTTCCATGAACCTACTCATTCATATAATCTCTTTGCTAGCTTTTGTAGTTGTATCATACTCAACCTCTGTAGTGGAAATGGGCACAACCTTACGCATTCTAGAAATCTAGCTAACTATCATGCCACCTACTATGAAAACATATCCAGTGGTGTTCCTCCTCCCATTCATATCACCAGCCATGTCCGAATTCACATACCCACATAAAGAAGTATCTAAACCTCCATAGCATAATTACATGTCGGATGTCCCTCTCAAATACCTAAGAATCCATTGAACCACTTTCCAATTCTCATTACGGATTAGACATAAATCACCTCACAACTCACACTTTGCGCATGTGCAATGTCTAATCTAGTACAATCCATAACATACATCAAGCTCCCAACCAAGCATACGAAACACGTGCCATGTATGTTGACACTAAAATTTTCCTCCGTAATTTATATTTCATTAATGTATGTATTAGGAATAGGATGTTGTTAAGTATAATTAGTAGTAGCGTCGATAAAGATAACAAGATCGCCGAAAGACGCGCCGCCAATAATGTACGATACGGTAATAGTCAAAAGTACAATAGGAATGTTGTGGTAAAAGTAAATATTTGTTGTAAGTGGTAGGTAATGTTAAAATGTCAAAGTTGGGGTAAGTAGAGAAGTAGGGTCTACATGATTAGGAATTATAAATATTATATTGGTAATAAGGACAAGGAGTGAGGTCATAAATATTTTGTGTATTTTATTTGTAAAAAGTCTAAAAATGTGGAACCCATGTGAAATGATAAGGTTTATCTTATCTTAAAAGATAAGCTTACATATACAGATAAGAGTTAAGGTATGGAATATGATTCGTCAGAGTGGATTTCTTATCCTATCTTAGAGATAAGATGGATAAGCCTGGAAGTTCTATAAATAAAGAGGCCACCCCCCTCATTTAGCATAGAAGGAAGTAGTGAGAAATATTGTATGAAGTGTGTAAAGGAAGCCATCAATTTAAAGGTGTGTTAAAGAAGCCATTAAGAGGTGTAATTGTAAAGTTTCTCCCATAGTCTTGGTGAAAGGCAAGTGAAGTCAATAACACTTGAAGTACCTCATGGGTGAGATTGTAACAATTTTATGTTAATATTATAATTTACTCTGATATTTCAGATTTATCATCATTCCTTATTATCATAGTCTATGGTATTCTTGTGTTATGTTTGTTGTTGTGTTTCCAGATTACATCCACCAAACTAAAATTTGTGCATTAGTAAATAATCATAGCACGAGGAGTTCCGGTGAAGAATTATCATAGTGCCGGATTGGTGATGACATTTTGGTTCCGTTGTCGGGACCATTCCTCGTTGGTGGATTTTCTGGAGAGATATTCCCACTTAAAGACAAAAATCATTTGGAGGGTAACCTTGTTTTTACTGTGCATAGTAGTTACCATGGTAAAGTCATTTTTGCCGTGAATAGTATTTACCGCAGTAAAGTCACTTTTTACCGTGAATAGTATTTACCGCAGTAAAGTCACTTTTTACCGTGAATAGTATTTACCGCAGTAACTTCACTTTTTATTGTGAATAGTGTTTACCACAGTAAAGTCAGTTTTTACCACAGTAAGTCAAGTTTTACCATAGTTTACCGTGGTCATTTCTATTTTCTATTATAGTGATTTCAATTATTTGTGCACATAAGTCTTGTTGATTGTACTTTTGGGTTGGTATTTCACTGTGGTTACTTTTGAAAATGGGGAAGATTCCTATTTTTTCAGCCCAATCTAATGAAGATGCTTCCTCTTTCATTCAAGAGTTTAAACGATCTTGTATTTGTAATGGCCTTATAAGAAGGGAACAATGGACTGAATTTTTTCCTACCTTTTTGGATGGTTCAGCCCTTAGGTGGTTTGAAACACTAGGTGATAATGAGTGAAACACATGGGATTTATTAAGCTGGAAGTTTTCTTGAAGAATTTGGTGAACAACAGAGATATGAAGATCTCATGATCAATATCACAAAGCTATCCCAAGGAGAGAAGGAGAAAATAAGGGATTATCATGCTCGTGTTATAGAGCTAAGGAGGAAGCTCGATGCCTAGATCCGGAAGGAAAGATTAGCGGATGGGTTGATGAATGGCATGGATAATCTCCTATGTAAGCACTTCATTCTTAGGATGAAGCCGAGATCGACAACGAGTGAAGTATGACTACCCGGCTACCATTGAACAAGTAAAGGAGATTGCAAGAAGGCAAGAAGAAAGCATGTAAGAGGAGCCCAAATAAATTGTTGCTAAAGTAGAGCCTACACCAGCACCTTTGGTCCAGAATCCACAACCACTCTCGATGAGCACAAATCTTTCTCCTAGTACATCTACTGAGTATGAAGATTTGCTCAAGAAGATGGGTCAATTAACTATTAATCTTCTTCAAGGAAAAGAATTTAGTTCTCAAGGAGGAGATAGAGGTCCAAAAAGAAATATTTCTGAAGTTGTATATTATGGTTGTTATAAAAAGGGTCATTATAAGTATAATTGTCTAGATAGAGCTTCTACATCTGGTAAAGGAGATAATGATAAAGGAAAAGCACCTGTGAATTCTTTTGATGTAGTAGATAAGAGCAGAAATAATGAAGTAGATGTGTTTGTAACAAAAAGAAAGAAAGAAAAAGATAATCAAGATGGAAATGATCCTAAGAAGATGAAAGGAGAAACTAGTAAGAAACATAGGAGAAGAAATTTGGATGTGTAGGATTTTTCGATTTCACGGGGAAAGGACCATACTCCATCTTGGAAGATCTATCCAAAAGGCTGCAAATATTACATATGGTCAACTATTGGTTTGTCTTTCGAGAAGAGGCGGAGCTGCGAAGTGAACTCAATACTCGATGAAGGAAGGAGGTTGAGGTCCCCTGTTTTGGAGGCAAAGGTGGATCCCTATGCTCCACAAGCTTAGGTATTATGTAATGGTATTTCAATTAATGATGTCTTAGTTGATGGAGGTGTCATAGTTAATGTAATGACCGAGTCTGTAATGAATATGTTGGGTTTAAAAATTGATCGCCCTTCAACACTTCTATTAAGGTCATTAAATAAAGGAAAAACTAAACCAGAAGGTGTAGTTTCAAATATGGCAATATATGTTATGGGTGTTGTATGTGTGGTAGACTTTCGGGTGATGAAAAATAGTAATGCTGCTGCACCCAATGTTCTTTAGGAAGACCATGGCTAAGGAGAGTTCATGCAAGAAACTATTGGAATGAAGGTTTCATGACACTTGGACATGGTAGAGAGAGGGTGAAGATAAACATGATCCCTTGGCATCATAAGGTAGAACCTGTGGATTCAAGTGATGAAACTAATGATTGGACATCCTCTGATTACTCTAGTACCAGTGAAGTGGACACTGAAGATGAAGAAAGTGAGGTTGATGTTTCAGTCATGGATATCCTTCCAGTCACACCGACTCATGACCCCATAAAATTATCTGAAGAAGAAGTTGATGATCGTCTCCAACAAATAAATATTGGTGATGTTGTGATGGAGAGTGAGAAGGAATCCTACCTCCAGCTCTTTCAAAGGTACATACACATATTCACTTTTTATTACAAGGAACTCTGACAAGTAAGTTGGGTAGAACATTCTATTGAGTGGTAGATGGTGCTAAGCCTATAAATCAAATGCCATATAGAATGAATCCTAATTTTTCAAGACAAGAAAAGAAGAAATAGATAAGTTGCTTGATGCGGGATTCATATTTGTTATGGAGAATTCAGAATGGGTTTCTCCCATTGTGATCTCAATAAAAAATAATGGGAAGCTACGCATTTGTGTTGATTACAGGAAGCTCAATAAGGCAACAAAGAAGGATCATTACCCTCTTCCATTCTCAGATCAGATCTTGAATGAAGTAGTTGGCTAGGAGTGTTATAGTTTTGCTAATGGATATAGCGGATACAACCAAGTCCGTATAGTGGAGAAAGATCGAGTTGAAAACCATGTTCACCACTCCTTTGGAAACGTTTGCTTATAGATTTATGCCTTTTGGGTTGTGTAATGCTCCAAGTAACGTTCTAGCGCTTGATGAATAGGGTGTTTGAACCCTACATTGGGAACTTTATCGAGTATTTCGGATGATTTTTACATATGGGAGTAAGATGGACCACTGCACTGATGGAGACAACATTTCAAAGGTTAGATGAAGCACAAGCCTCACTAAACCCTACAAAGTGTGTCTTTGGATGTTCTAAAGGTGTTTTGTTAGGGCATGTTGTATCCAGAGATGTTATTGGTACTCGATCCCGATAAAGTTTCAAAATCAAAGATTTACCATTTCTATGAATAGAAGTAAGTTGAGATCATTTTTAGGCCATGTGGGTTACTATAGAAGGTTCATCAAGATTTTCTCAAAGATTGCCTGACCACTAACCCGAGCTTGAAGAAGAAGGATGTTACTTATGATCGGGAAATAAGGCACATGAAGCTTTTGGAAATCAAGGAAGCCCTGGTGTCTTCACTGTTTTAAAGAATCCAGATTGGAGCAAGCCATTCATTGTGTATACCGATGCCTCGGATGCAAAGACTAGGAAGTACTTTGAGCCAAAAGGATGAAAATGGGAATGAACATCCAGTTTACTTTTGGGAGCAGACAAATGAGCAAAGGTGTTGAGGTAAATTATATCATGAATCGAAAAAGAGGCTCTAGCTATCATTTTTGTTGTAAAGAAGTTTAGAAATTATTTGCTAGGGCAGAAATTTATAGTTGTAATGATCATCAGGCTCTAAAATATATTGTCAATAAGTCTAACCCATCGGGAGGATAGCAAGATGGATAATTTTGCTACAAGAATTTGAATTTGATATTATAGATAGGCGGGAAAGAAGCATGTCAATGCAAATGCACTCTCTCGAGCCTATGATGGTTTATGATCATCTTGTGATGATGATGATTTCCCGATGCAAACATTGTTATCCTTGACACAATTCCTAGTGAATACATAGATATTTGGAATTATCTGAATGAATTCAAGTTTCCTGATGGTGTCAATGCAAAGACTAAGAGAAAGATTACTCAAGCCAGTCATCCATATGCTATTCTGCATGGAGTATTATTTCGAATAGAACCTAATGGACAGTATAAGAGGGCAGTTGGACATGATCAAGGGAAGGAGCTGCTAGAAGAATTCCACAATGGTACATGTGGAGGGCACTTCTTTGGACAACTTACAGCAAGAAGGATCTTGGATGCAGGTTATCACTGGCCCACTCTTTTTAAATATTGTTATAATTATTGTAAGACATGTGATATTTGTCAAACACATGGTAACCGTAAGACTTCATCAGCTCCATTATGCCCTATTCTTCCACTTGGTCCCTTTGAAAAGTGGGGAATAGACATTGTAGGTCCACTTCCAACTACCTCACACCAAAATAAGTATATTGTAGTTGCCACAGATTATTTAACCAAGTGGGTTGAAGCTAGGCCATTGAAAACAACTTCCATGGATGAAGTGGCAAGGTTCATATATGAACGCATTGTCACCAGATTTGGTTGTCCATTAGAAATTGTAACAGATCAAGGAAGCCACTTCATTAATGAGGTGGTAGAAGCCCTAGTCAATAAGTTTTCTATTAAGCACATGAAGGCAACAACATACAAGCCAAGCACAAATGGACAGGTGGAACGAACAAATTTTGTATTGTGTCAAATTCTAGCAAAAGATGTAGCCTTACAGGTACATAAATGGGATAAGAGGATTCATGCAACATTGTGGGAATATAGGGCAACATCAAAGTCAGCAACATGATACTCCCCATTTCAGTTGGCTTATAGCATTGATCCGGTTTGTCCTATTGAGTTTGATATTCCCACGGTCGAGTTATGGAAAATGAAAGGATGGAGGAAAGTGATTCAAGATAAAAGAAATGTTGGTACATCTTCATTTGCTAGAGGAAATGAGGGAAATAGCTAAGGATACAAGCTATAAGAAGAAAATGAAGGAGAAGGAATACTTTGATCAAAAGATTCGTTGGTCTCCATTTCATGTGAATGACTTGGTTCTAGTATATGATTCTAGATACAAAAAAGAAGACAGAGAAAATTTCTTCCAATATGGATGGGGCCCTACAAAATAGTAGTTGTGCATGAAAATGGTACGTCGACTTTGGAGGAATTGGATGGCACTCCCATTACGAAATGGGTCAACCACGACAAGTTGAAGATTTTCCAAGCACCAGAATAGTCTACTCAGAGGACGGAGTAGAAGCTAGGAAGGGGGAAGATGTCGACACTAAAATTTTCCTCCGTAATTTCTATTTCATTAATATATGTATTAGGAATAGGATGTTGTTAAGTATAATTAGTAGTAGCGTCCGGTAGAAGATAACAGGACTTTGCACAAGATACGACACGCCAATAATGTACAAGACGGTAATAGTCAAAAGTACAATAGGAATGTTGTGGTAAAAAGCAAATATTTGTCGTAAGTGGTCCGGTAATGTTAAAATGTCAAAGTTGGGGGGTAAGTAGAGAAGTAGGGTCTACATGATTAGGAATTAGAAATATTATATTGGTAATAAGGACAAGGAGTGAGGTCATAAATATTTTGTGTATTTTATTTGTAAAAATTCTAAAAATGTGGAACCCATGTGAAATGATAAGGTTTATCTTATCTTAAAAGATAAGCTTACATGTACGAGATAAGAGTTAAGGTATAGAATATGATTCATCGAGTGGATTTCTTATCCTATCTTAGAGATAAGATGGATAAGCCGGAAGTTCTATAAATAAAGAGGCCACCCCCTCATTTAGCATAGAAGGAAGTAGTGAGAAATATTGTATGAAGTGTGTAAAGAAAGCCATCAGTTTAAAGGTGTATTGAAGAAGCCATTAAGAGGTGTAATTGTAATGTTTCTTCCATAGTCTTGGTGAAAGGCAAGTGAAGTCAATAACACTTGAAGTACCTCATGGGTGAGATTGTAACAATTTCATGTTAATATTATAATTTGCTCTTATATTTCATATTTATCATCATTCTTTCTTATCATAGTCTATGGTATTCTTGTGTTATGTTTGTTGTTGTGTTTCCAGATTACATCCACCAAACTAAAGGTCATTTGTGCATTAGTAAATAATCATAGCATGAGGAGTTCCGGTGAAGAATTATCATAGTGCAGATTGGTGATGACAGTGATTTCAACCTCATCATGTGATGTAAGAAACTTATATTTTCTCAATTTGAAGTATCCACTATAGGTGTACTTACAAGTTTTTAAGTTTATAAATTAAACCTTTCCAACACCTTATTGATATGATGCTCCTAAGACAAATACAACTTCTTGTTCTTCTGTCTATGTGAATATTCATGCAAGGATTCTCTTTGTAGCTCCTAAATCCTTCATTGTAAATGTGTGAGATAGATTTTCTTTAAGCTCACCAATGTCTTGCATACTAGATCCTGCAATAAGCATATCATCTACATATAGTAAAAAAATAATATAGCTCCCATTTTCAAGCTTAAATTAAAAAAATGGTAAGATTCACATCTCAAGTAGCCATTCTCATGTATGAAACTATCGGACCTCATGTACCATTGCCTTGGAGCTTGCTTGAACCCATATAGGCTCTTTTTCAACCTGCACACTAATTTCTCATTACCCTTGACTTTATACCTAAGCGGTTGTTGCATGTAAATCTCTTCATCCAAATCACCATGAAGGAAATATATCTTCACATCTAGTTGCTCTAAATATAAATCATCTACCATGCAACTAAGCTCAATACATTACAAATAGAATTCATCTTAACAACGGAGAAAATATTTCACTAAAGTCAATACCTAATTTTTATGCAAATCCCTTTACTACAAGCCTTGCTTTGTATCTCTTTTGTCCACCCTCTTCTTCCTTGATCCTGTAAACCCACTTTTTTATATGCTCTTTTACCTACGGAAAATTAACCAAATTCCATCTCTATTTCTGCTCTAAGGAGTCAATCTCCTCATCCATGCCATGTTCCCACTTTGCTTATGGGATTGATTACGCATTGCTTCTTCAAATCTTTACGGTTCACCACTATTGGTCAATAATAAATAAGACAAGGAAGGGGAAAATCTTTTCGGAGGTCTACTTACCATTTGTGACCTTCACTAATATTTTGGGCGTCGGAGGCTCAATCTGCTCTTCCCTGTAGATTGGTATCTATTTGTGATAGTGATTGACGTCGGTCACCACCGCCGACACCGATCTAGATCTTCTATAACCAACACTAGTACAAGGGACTGATATCATTCAGGGTAAGCGATGTCGGTTATTGTGTAAAATTGTAGGTGTTAATTTTAAATCCAATAGTTCATTTTAATCCACAAAATTCTCCACTAGTTTACCTTTAGGTACCAAAACTTGATCCTGTACATTCTCTTTTCATTCTAATCAATGTTACGATTATTAATTATCTTAGAACCTTATAAATCCCAAAATTGGAATCCCAAATCACTAGAGCCATAACCAATGAAAGTACATCTTTTAGATTTAGAATCTAATTTCTTTCTATTTTCCTTATCAATATGCACAAAATCTTCTGAGCCAAATACTCTAAGAAAAGAATGATCTACCTCTTTTCCAGTCCAAGCTTCTTCCTATATTCCACCTTTTAGTGCACTTGAAAGTCCATGATCAATCAAATAAACTTCCTTATCTACTACCTCTACACAAAAGCGTAAGGGTAATCTAGCATGTATCCTCATGCTTCTAGCTTATTCCATGGTTGTCATGTTCATTCTCTCCACAACACCATTCTCTGTGGTGTTCTAGGAACCGTTCTTTCTCTGTGTATTCCATTTATTGAACAATAATCATTGAAATCCTTGTTGTAGTACTCACCACCATTTTCAGATCTAAGGAACTTTAACTTTGAATTTGATTCATTTTCCACAAGGGCTTTCCATCTTTTAAAAGTTTCAAAAACATCATATTTACGATTTATATAATAAACCCATACCTTTCTTGTGGCATCATCAATGAAAGTAACATAGTATTAGGATCCGCCATGAGACGCTACCTGGGATGGTCCCCACACATCTGAGTGTACAAGCTCCAATTTATGCTTATTCTTTGTTGTCCCAACTTTGAGAAATTTCACTCTCTTCTACTTTCCAAAAATACAATGCTCACAAAATCAAGATCTACACGTTTCAAATCTGATAACTTACCCTTTGCCTTTAAGATATGCATTCCCTTTTCACTCATATGGCCTAGCTGATTGTGCCACATGCTTGTATCTAAATCTAAAGTAGATAGAACAGAAAAGGAATCAGTAATACAGGTAGATAAATACAATGATCCTACCTTCTTGCCTCTTGCTACAATAAGAGATCCCTTGGTAACTTTCCAAGATTTGGCTGTGAGTGTAACCATGTAACCAATTTCACACAATTATCCTACAGAAATTAGATTTCTTTTGAGGCTTGGAACATGCCTCACATCTTTCAATATCCATGTATTTCCATTTTACAATTTAAGATGAACTTCACCTCTACTAGTAATAATGCATGGTTCATCATCTCCTAAATAAACATGCCCAAAATTACCCTAGACATAATTTCTAAAATATCCCTTATTAGGGATTGTATGGAAAGAAGATCCTGAATCTAAAACCCATGACTCAATTTTATCATCCAAGGAGAGAAGTAGGGAATCTTGAATTACCTCTTTTACGAAACATTTTCCTCTTTATCTTTCTCTAGTACATTCTCTTTGTTTTCCTTGGACCAACAATCCTTTTTTTGCATGACCTTTCTTTCCACAATCCCAGCATATTATACCTCTACCTCTGGATTTAGATCTTTCATTATTAGAATTTGCTTTCCCATTATTCTTTCTCTTGTATCTCTCCTTTTTTCTTCCCCTACTTTCTACATTAAAAGCATTCCCAGATGATGATTCTCCTATACTTTTATTGTGTATTTCTTCATTTGAGATTATACTAACCACATCATCAAACTTTAAAACATTAGTAGCTGACGTTGGATTACTAACAACCATTACCAAGTTATCCCAACAATCTAACAAAGAGTATAATAAGAAAATAGCTTTCACTTCATCGTCAAACAAAATACTAAGTGATTTTAATTGATTTATAATAGATCAAAAATAATTCAAATGGCTTGATGCGAGATCCTCCTTCTTGCATCTTTAAATTAATTTTTTTCATCAAATAAACTTTATTTGAAGCACTAGGGTTTTCATATAGATTTGCTAAATATTTCATTAACTCTACCGTAGATTTTATTTCGGTAATATTCAAGCCACAAATGCTTCCAAGCTCAATATCATATATCCCGAGCCTTTCTATCAAGAATTTTCCATTATTCATCAGTCATCTTTATAGGTCTTGCCTTCTCATCCAACAATAAGTATAAATATTTTTGATACAGATAATCCTCCACCTGCATCTTCCATAATAGATAGTCATAACCGTCAAATTTATCTACTTTGAATTTTCCTTCTTCTCCCATTTCTTTTCTCCCACTCAATCAGAAATCCCTCTGTGAGTAAATCTATCAACACACACAACCCTCAAACAAAGATGCTCGATACTAGTTTGTTGGGGTTAGCACACCAATTGTACAAATATATTTATCAGATCTAAGCATAAAAGCAATCAATACGAAAATAAACAAGAAGAAACAATACACAATATTTAACGTGGTTCACCCAGTGTGGGCTATGTCCACCAAGAAACAACCAATTTATTATCACAGAGGAAATACAATGAAGATTTGCAATCTTCCACACCTTCTTGGATGTCCTGTACTTTCTTCTCTAAAAATTTCTCTTTTTCTCTCTAAAGGAAACTTCTCTTAATTCTCAATGAATTCTTAAATTCTAAACCCTAGATTCATGCTTATATATGCATCTACAATCTTAGGGAATTTTAGTTATGCAATTAGAACCATTAGATTCACTTTACAACGAAATATAGATCTAATTCCCATAACTTAATTATAATAGTCATGCATAAGCAACCGATGTTGGTTAGCCTTAACCGATGTCGGTTAGCCCTAATCAATGTTGGTTCCTCCTTTCCTGACCAATACTGGTCCATGGCATTTGACAATAGTTCATCAATTAACACAAGTTACTTTGTGTATTATAGCAAATCTATAAAAGCATGCCAATGAAGCAACTAAGCTCCACAACTCAACACTAACCTTATTGAGCAACTAAGGCAATCAAAATCCTTAACGTTCTCATTTTTGCAACTAATGCAAAGGTTTCAACATAGTCAATACTAGTTTTTTGAGTAAACCCTCAAGTTGCTAATTTGGATTTGAATTTATTGACACCGCCGTCGACTTTATATTTAATCTTGTATAGCCATCTAGATCGACTATACTTCATTTTTAGGAGGAGGGACTAAATCCAAAGTTTGATTTTTAATCAAGGTAGAATATTCAGATTTCATTGCATCTATGCATCATTCGTCAGAAGAATATTCTTCAAAAGATTGGGGTTTAGGTTCATACAATGTCATCAAGGCATGATATGTATGTTGACTTCTAGTCATTTTTTGAAGGTTTCTAGGATTAGAGTCTTGAATAATAGACTCAACCCATCTAGGTATTTTGGTTATAGAGGAAATAGGTACTAAATATTTTTCAACTATAGGTTCATTACTAGTTTCTTCATCACATACATCATTTTCACAATTTTCAATTTCATTATAATCATTATGAATAATTGAAACAGAAGATGAACAAAAAGGTTTTTCTAAAACTTTAACATTCCTATTTTCTATAAATTCTCTTTTTAAAGGATCAAATATCCTAAGACATTTAGTTTTAACACCATATCCTATGAAGATACAAGGAAAATATGTTTGATCAAGCTTCTTCCGTTTTGATTTCGGAATAAAGAGGGAAGCAGGGCTACCAAAGATTCTCAAATGAGACACACTTGGTTTTTTATTTGACCACTTTTCCAGAGGAGTGGAATTTACTAAGGCTTTAGTGGGAACTCTATTCAAGATATGAACAATAGTGTTCATAGCTTCAGCCCAGAGGAATTTAGGAACTGTGTTGAATGCATCATAGTTCTAGCCATTTCTAGAATGGTTTGGTTTTCCTTTCCACAATATTATTCTTTTAAGGGGAATAGGAGTATTCATTTCTCTTTGAATGCCACATTCAACACAAAATGAGTTAAATGTCTTCATTGATGTATTCTCCCCCATTATTAGTTCTAAGCCTCTTAATTTTATACCTAGAAGAGTTTTCAACTAAAGCTTTAAATTCCTTAAATTTTGATAAGACATCAGATTTATTTTTAATAAAATAAGACCAAATCATACGAGAGAAATCATCAATGAACGTGACAACATACAAAGAACCATTAAGGGATGGAACTTCTAGAGGTCCTCGGACATCACTATGGACAAGTTCCAAAGGTTCAGAAGAATTAGCATCATGATGACTGTGGAAGGGATTAGTAGATTGCTTACCACGTAAGCATCCTTCACACATTTCATGATTTTGAGAAATAGGTGGCAGACCAGTCACTAGGTTTAGTCAAGACATGTCGTACATGCTCCTGAAGTTGACATGACCTAGTCTCTCATGCCACAATTGCATGTCACTTATTTGAGATGTTAAACAAGAAGCAAAAGGAAAGCCATTAAACACATACAAGCCATCTCTTTGAATGCCTTCAACTATAGTAACATTATGTTCATTTTTAATAAACCATTTATCTTTTAACAAAGTGTTACACTATAGTTATTTTAAGTCAACTGAGAATAAGAAATAAAATTCATTTTAATTTTAGGAACTAACAAAACATTGTTAATAAAACCATTTGAAACTTTTGTTTTACCTTGTCCCTGAATGTTGAGAATGGAATGATCACCCAAGTAGATATGATCATTACACTCTCTAAGTTTAGATAGGATATCAGATCTAAAGGTCATGTTCCTAGAGGCACCATTATCCAATATCCACTTATTTTATTTTAATGATAAAGGCAGCATACAAAGCAATTACATTTGATTTATGACTATATATTTTTATTATTATTTTGATTTTGATCATATTTTTTACCCTTTTGGTTTTGAAATTTGACTTATTATTTTTAAATTTACATTCCTCTTTCTTATGGCCAAATTTACCATAGTAATGACATTTACCATCAAATCTAACTCTTAAATTTCTTGGTTTCTTATCTTTACTAGGAGGTTTAAAAGTTGATTTTTGGTTTTTGTTGAATCTAGAAGTTTTACCTTTTGATTTTTGAGTGAGAAGTGCCTGAGTGACATTCTCCTTATAATCAGAATTTGTCCTTAATTTCTCTTCCTGAATGAGGAGAGAACTAAGGGTTTGAAAATATGGAATGTCTTGTTCTGTTTGATATTTAGAATTCAAAATTGAAATGAAATTTCTAAATTTTTCATGAATATTCAACTGAATAATGAAATAAAGTAATTTATCCTGAATTAAGTTACAACTACACCCATCCAACTAAGACTTAATATTTTTTATTTTAGCCAAATAATTAATTACTTTTTCATCTCCCTTCATGGGAGTTGTCATAAGTTCTAAAATCAATTTAATGATTTTCGATAAATGTGTACCTTCATGCATCAATTCCAATTGATTCCAACCCTCACTCAAAATTTTTGATTCTCGATATGAAGCAGAAAATCATCTCTGTATGCTTCACAAAATGATGGACATCACCTTTTGTACTTTTTAGTTCCGTTCACAACCACCCATAGTTTGCGAGATCAATGAATTTTGTCTTTAATCGAATCTTCTAAATGTTGTAATTATTCTCGTTCAACATTTGAGACTTATCAATTAAAAACGATTATACCCCATTTTCTCATAAATTAAATAAAATAATTAATGAGGATTAAAAATCAAAGTCAATATAAATCCCCTTGTCATTATTTAATCCTCCTAATCAAAAAATAAATCATTTTATGTCATAAAAAGGAGGTCCTATCACGATATAATCTACACATGAATGCATTAGTATGATATTAAAATTAAATCAAAATGTGAGTGAATTTTTTTAGTTTTTATATCCAAACGACGATGACAATATAGTCTTTGTGTTGCAAAATTTTTTTAAAAAAGATTACATTATTTCAACTATTTTTATCGAAAAAGAAACTTTATGATTAATTATATTTAAGTTTTTTTTTTTTTTTTTAAAAATAGTTTATATAAAAATTGGAGCGCTTGTTCCTTTATAATGTGTGTGTGTGTGTGTGTGTGTGTGTGTGTGTGTGTGTGTGTGTGTGTGTGTGTGTGTGTGTGTGTGTGTGTGTGTGTGTGTGTGTGTGTGTGTGTGTGTGTGTGTGTGTGTGTGTGTGTGTGTCATTTCATTATTATCAACTCACCGAGCCATATTGTTTTTCCAATGAACCAAGATTTATATTTCAACCAAGCCAATGCTTATATTCCACTTTGCAGTTTCAAACCATCAATGTTTATATTTACCAATGCACGAGTTTTAAGCTACTTTGGCCAAGTCATACAATGTGTAATTTCAAGACAATCAACCAAGCCACATTCAATTTCAACTTGCCATTTTGAACCAACAATGAGCCACTTTGCACAACCCGAAGAGCTAGCCACCGGGTGAGCCAAACATGGGACCAGGCGAGTTGAGCCACAATGCTCCTCAAACAAAACGTAGTGGTGTGAGAAAATTCACTCCACATTCATTTCTTCCCCAAGGATTTTAAATCCTTACTTACACCTCAACCATCCCCATGTGGGACTAAAGTACCAAAAATAAAAATAAAAAAATCAGCACGCTGCCACGAGACACTGTTGGCTTGATGGGGGACAGAGCGGCCATGTGGCATGCATAGAGAGGGCCAGTGTCGGGTCGTAGTAGATCCATCCAAGTGGCGGCCAAGGGGCAAGGGTGGATAAGGAATGGGGCTGCCCCTTACTTAGGATAGTTTAAAGAAAATTTTAAACCTTTGTGTTTAGAAAAATAAGGTTTTAAACCTTAAATATATATTTTAATATAGTTATAAAAACTATATATTAATTGATAGATTATGGGCCACATGGGATAGGGTCACAGTATGGTATATATCTTATAGTTTAAACTATACACTATATATGCCAAAAAATTATAGTACTGTTTACATAAACTATATTATATATTTTATTTTATTTTATATAAATCATATCTTATAAAAAATTATTATAGTTTTAACCTATAATATATGCATGATTTATAAAGAAATGATGTAAACCCTAATTAAAGGGGGCCCAAATTATCTCGGACAAGATAAAAGAATTAAAATACTTTTACCAAGGGATACAAAGTAATCTATTCCACATGAATTTACAGAGGGGACAAAAATTTTACCCTTCCAATTGGAAAAATTGAAACCCTATTTCTATGGAGCTTATATCCTCTTCTTATTCATTTACTTGGAATTTAACCTTGAATGGATTTTATCATGCACATGAAAACTATATAAAAATTGGAAATATTTCACATATAGTTTATTCTTACTTGATCTTGTAAAAGGTTTTCACACACCAAGTATGAATTCAAAGTCACCTTTAACCCGTGAACACACACCAACATCCAAAACACGTCCCCAGAGAGGGGAGGGGGTTAAATAAATATTCCTAGCCAACTAACCAACCATTCAACAAACAAGTCTATCCATTAATTAAATTAATAGTTATTACCTAATCGATCTAGTACCATATTACGATTGAGATATTAATTAAATGTATAAAAAATTTAGCAAACCAAACAAGTAATACATAACCATTTAACACAAAAAAATGAAATAACATAGTGACACAAGATTTAACGTGGAAAACCCCAATGGGGTAAAAAACCACGGAAAGAATTTTTCATTAACGAGAAACTTTTAACAGTCTAGTAACTCCCTTCCTCACTTCCTGCTCCATATTTTTAACCCGGTGTAATACAATACAATTGATTATGGCCCACGACCATACTTAAATAACCGAAAGGTTATGACTATTAAGTGAAGGGGTACACCCCGATTTAATAAATAAATAATAAACCTAATATAAATTTTATATTAAATACCAAATAATATAAACTATATTCTACATTATGTAATTATAAACTAAATATTATGAGCACTTAATATTATGTTCTAACATTTGTCTAGTCATCATTGACTTTGACTCATATTTGTTTGGATTTTTGTCAATCATCAGCTTTATGATCCCACAACCTTCAACATCCTTCAATCTTGTCATTCTCAACACTTGCAGCTTCAGATCCCAACTTCATCGATCTGGTCACCAACGATTGAGATCACCACCGTCGACCCTATTAAACAGTTCTCTAACTTTATAATTTTCTTGCATCCTTTATGTGTGATCCAGATCCGAGATCTTTTTATAGTGTTCCAGTTCCATCTCATCCTCATCACCAACCATGGGATATCCCTCTAAATCCTTCGAGATCTACATTTTCTGTCATTGTTTGACTTGGCCTACTCCAATCATCATCAACCCACTCAAGTTTGATTTGGTTTGCATTTACTTAGATTAGATTTGAATTTTAATTTATTTGTTGCATTCCATCTTTCTATCTTATCTTAGATTCTCGCTACATCATATCAGTTATTCATCATTTATTTTATCTATCTTTTATCCAAAACGTGGGTTGACATCCATCCTAGAAAGTTTTCATTTCTCGAGACTTTCATTGTCGGGGAAACCCACCAATCCATCTACTAATCCATTTTTCATGTGGAGTTATCTTTGTTCTCGCAAGTCATCTAGCTCACCGCGAGGAAGATCTCTCTTTATGCCCACATCCATTATCATCCACTTCAGAGGTATCTTAAACCCTCTCATATTTGGTGTTACTCATTTTCTTTGTTATGATTTCACTAATCTGAAATAGGTACAAGAAAACCGGTTCACTATTCCGGCACGCCTTGCCTTGATGGGACTCACCCTTCTTTAGCGAGTCTTTTCATTTGTCTTTCATTTCCTTTTCTTTTGTCCTTCTACCAACCTCACACGGTGTAGGATCATTCCTTCCTTTCTTGCATGCATGGGATGATTTTCTTGGATTAATTTGCTTGCTTTAAAAATAAAAAATAAAAGGAAAAACTATTGTCCATGTATTCTCCATTTTCTCTATTTTCTCCTTTTTGCATCATTTTTCCCTTCCTTGCTTTATTTTCTTCATCAAACATAACACTTCATTTTGGACTTAAAAAGAACCTTCATATTTTCTTGGCAATATAGTCTAACTAGGAGGTTAACTCTTTACATTTACTTTTATCACACACATCCAAAATACACGCATCAAAACTACACATCTTAAAAATATCCTCCCATGTGGAACTATTGGAATCTAATAACCCAATAGGAAATATGTCACGGTGTTCTAGCCCGTTAAAAATTTTTGGCTATCAGTTTATTGGCTAAGTTCCTGAAACCCTTATCACCGTGGTGTGTGACATGCAAGGGTAGGCCCTATACCGGTAGTCATCACAGATTTGTGCCTCACATACCTTTGGGTATATCGAGGAATCAATCCAAAACTACTTGAAAGCATCCATAGTTTGGCCATTTCCTAGGCTCCCTTCAAGCCCATTTTTCTTTTCTTCTCACATCTTTAATAATCAAGATAATCAAAACTGTGTTATGTGACTTGTTTGAAGTAATTAAAAATCAGCATATTTTCTTGTATTATTGTTTGTTTCATGTCTCGTTATTACACTTTCCCAAGAAAGAAAAATGGAACAAACCATGCTATCCAACAACATTCCTATTTCCACTATTTTCTCCCAAAGAAACTTCCACCATTTCTATCTTTTCATCTACCCCTTTGGTTGCCTCTTCCCCCGATTCTTTGAATGATTTTTCCCCATCCCCCTCTTAAAGAGTCTCCAATCATCGAACCTAACACCCATTTTGAATCCAACCCCTTTCTTTATCATCACTCCATCCCATCCATACCAACTACACCCCTTTCCACCATCTCTATCAAAGATTTTGGGCCTTCTACCATCCTCTTGTAGATGTATGAAATTCTAAGAGCTTCTTGTTGCCAACCCAATTTCCCTTCATGATTACCTTCTTAACAAATATACCAACCTCCCTCTTTACGAACCCCTATTCAACAATTTTACGTTTATCCTTTCCATCTTTCCATATTTCCACCATATTTCCACTTCCCATGTTTATGTGAATGTGATCACTTCACAAACCTATCCTTCTAAATCAACTCAAACCCATCAACCTCCTCTTCAAGGTGATTTTCGTTACATACTTCCCAACCAATCCACTCAAACATCTCAACCACCCATTACCTACATTCCAACTCATTCCATACCAAACCAACCTAGTGTCCCTATCACTCAAAAAACAACTAAATCTCATCAATCTTATTACATCCCCATATCTCAACAACAACCTATATCGAACCCATTCAATCCCAAACATTCGGTTACATTCCCCCTTATCAACAACTTCCACCAACACCGACTCATCCTCAAACATACCAACCCATTTCCTAGCCTAACCCATCTACTTCATATATTCCATTACCACATCCTTAAAACTCTCATCCCCATACATCCAACAATCCCATGCATGATTTAATGAGTAGGATTGATAGTCTTGAAACCGCTATGTTGGGATCTAAAACCACTTTTTCATATGAGAAAATTTGCAATGAACCTATAAATCCATCACCACCGTAAAGCCTTATTCCCCTGTATTGGGAGCTCCCAAAATTCTCTAAGGTCACTAGTAATTAGGATCCCCAATAGTATCTTCATGACTTTTGGCACGTATGTTATATCATTTCCCATAATCAAGACCTTAGGTTTCATACATTCCCCATGTTGTTAGCTGGAACCATGTTGGATTGGTATAACAAGATTCCCAAAACTCATTATTTTCTTTCACCCACTCACGCATTTATTCTTAGAGAAATTTTCAATAAATAATGCACGTAATATCCCTATCACAGCACTCTACGCCATTAGACAATTTGATGATGAATATATCATGGATTTTTCCGCATAATGGTGTGGCATAATCAACTAACTATCATTCTCTCTTCCACAGACTAAATTAATTGAACTCTTCTTATAGTCATGTCATAGGATGGTGTGGCATAATCAACCAACTATCATTCTCTCTTATAGAATGAAGCAATTGAATTGTTATCATGGTCTTGTGTGAAGCATATTTCCTCTATTCTTCAAATAAAATCATTCCAAACCTTTGAAGAGGCATTTACCATGGTTTATAAATTTGAACTTCGTGCCCTTGAACAAGGCCATCTAAAAATTTGATCAAATAAACCTGTGTCTAAATTTACTAAAGCCTCCATATACGGTGATAAATCTTATAAATCCGCTAATACCATCATGGTTAAATCTTCCTCCACATCCAATTCTCACTCGAGTCTCCAAAACGAGCTCCTAGAACACCTCCTAACTATACCCCTCTTGGGAATCTTAAAGTTCCATATTCAACAAGTTAATGGAAGTCCATATTATTCGAATTCCTGCCATCCTAATTTTTGATGAATCACGACCCAAACTAGCATGGTATTAGGAGGAAAATTATTGTAAGTATCATCAAGTCTGTGGTCATAACATTGAGAAGTTTCATAATTTTAAAGACTTTTTCCAAAAATTCATATACTTGTGGTGACCTCCAAGTGGATAACCCTAACGCACCACCTAATCAACCTCTCGACATTTAAAAAAAAATCCCTAATCATCCACCAAATAATCAAAGTCCACCCTCCACATCAAATAAACCTAATGCCCATACCATAAGTATTTGTAATTCAATAACCAACACCGCCATCAATTTCCATCATCTCTTCATACGGTGCACCCATGTCTATTTTAGACTCTTCTCCCACATCCACAACTTCATCAACATTTACACCTATTATATCTACCTCAATTATATCCACAACTACCAAATCCACATCCATACTAATTACACCCAGTTTCCCATCCATATCTACCACATCCTCACCTATCACATCTAGTCCTTCACCTATTACTACTCCAATACCCACCTTAACATCTTCATCACACATTCTTGCATCCACACCCACTTCCACATTAATCACATCCGCTACCATGACCACACCCACATCAACACCCGAATCTATCTCCACATTTATACCATCTCTGGAAACATCTATTACGCAAACACCCCCACTTAATATAACTACAAATGATACTCTATCCCCACATATAATTCTAATCATTCTTACACCAATAAATCCTAGACCTATACAATCTACAACCCCTTTGGATATCGTTAAGCATATCATACAAAAACACTTACACCTTCAACATACACATCTACCATCATAATTAAGAAGAGGAATATAAATATTCCATAATCGGTCCTCCAACAAGTCAAGGAGGTTGATGGCCTAACTTATGAAGCATAACATCAGACATCAGCTCCTAAATTTTGAGCACAAATGGAAGGTTATAACTTGACCAACTTGAATTTGTGTTTGATTTTGTGCCAAGGAAGCCAATCTCTCCAGGAGATAAGATCACAAATGGGTTTTATGCCTTTGCATAGAAATTCGAAGCTCCTTCATACCCGGAACTTTAACCAATGTGATATTTTCACCGATAAAGATGGGATACCACTATATGTCATAATCATTGAATGATATCTCGGTGCAAAATCCATCCCCAATCCAGTGAAGCAAAGTTTTAACAACTTCAAATTCTTTCCAGATACTCTTCACAACAAAGGTACCAATGATTTTGACTGGCACTCTAGTGATGATCAAGGTATGTAACCCAATGTTTTTTTCCAATAATTTTTACCATAAGGGCCACTGAAGAAATATAATGTCTTAAAATAATTTTCCAAGCTTGGTTACCATTTATACATATAATAACCCATTTAGCATAAAAAGAAATTCTCTACTCAGAGACATCAATAACTCCCATACCAACCCTGGTCATGAGGGAGGGAACAAACATCCCAAGCCATCTGATGGAAGCCACTTTGTTGATCATAAAAGAAAAGATAATCTCGCAGAAGTTGCATAATACACTTATGTGGCAGCTAAAATTTTGGTGCAAATTTGGAATTTACATGCTAAAGAAAGTGACTTAGAGATCCAACGCAGAATGTTTTTAAAGCACTAGATCAATGATAAATTTTCGAGAGTTTGAAACTTTTTCCCATATTTAATCCATTTCCAAGGATAAGATGCCAACCAATCGGGCATAGGCCAAAACATCTACGTAATGCCAAGATATTTGGCTAAATAGACATTGGAACTCGAAGCTTTATAAAATATGTCTAAACACAATAACGACTCTTTAATGTTTTGCTCATTTTCAGCTAAGGTAAAGAAAGATTCATCGGTGAGATACCCATTGATAAATTGAGAAGCATGATTAGGGATAAATATTCCTCGAATGTATCCTCGCTTAGATCGTTTCTACAATAAAATAACCAAGAGCATTGAATGTAAGAACAAAAATGGTAGGAGTGAGAGGAAAACCTTTCCTCATAGATTTGAATAGCTTGATAGATTTTGATTGGTGTCCATTGATAATGAGGCAAGAAGAAGCTTCAGTAAACAAATTTCTAACAACATTGATAAAGAAGGGTCTGAACACAAGGGATTTGAGCATGGCTAGAATAAAGGCCCATTTAATCCGATCATAAGCCTTCTCAAAATCAATTTTGAGAAAAATAACCTACTGTAAGGAAGTTCTAGCCCACTCCATACCTTCTCGGAAAACTAAAATATTGTCAAGAATGTATCTTCCCTTATAAAACCAGTTTGATTAGAGCGAACAATCCAGGGAAGAATTCCATCAATACAGAGAGTAAGGGATTTTGATCAGGGGATCAATTTCAATGTCAAATTTTCCCTAAACTTCCTTAAACTATGTCAGTATATTAGAGCCTTTAGAGAGCTTTCCAACGACTATAAGAACGTAAAAAATGGACACTCGAGCTCAAGATATATCCGGTCAAAGTTTGGTCAATCGCATAAGGTCAATGTTGGTCAACATGACCATGGTGACGTGGACACGTGCACAATTGGCCAAGTGGCCCATCAACATCGTGCAAGTGGTAAAAGGATAAAAAAAAAGGTGTCGAATTTCATATTACTTTGTAATTCATTTGCCATACATTATTTGTAAATGCCATGCATATATATATTAATGTTCAAACATTAGTATAACCACATAATCCTCCAAACCCACATAAACCGCCAACATGCTATGCTTCCACGTAGAGGAGGAGTGAAGCGGTGGTAGGGGGGCATGCAAATGCTAGGTGTGGAAATCCACATGAGAATAAGGTGGGGGCGGTTATGCCCAAGTGGTCCTTTGACCACTTTAAAACCCACGTGAAAAGGCTTTAATAAAGCCTAAAACAATATCTTTTTAAAACCTCCTCCACCAAAAATGCATTTAAATGTGGGATAAAAACAAAAGGAGGCTAAGCATAAGAGAAGGAGGGGGGATTTGAACCCCTAACCTCATCCAAAAAATATGGGCGGCCTTACCAACCTGCCACCCTCTTGTAAGTGATATAAAATAAACTCACTTGTATTTGTAATGAGGAAGTGCAGTGTCCGTGTAAAAGAATAAGGAGGCGTTTTGGAAAAGTACAATTTTGGGGCACTTCTGCTCACTTCCAAATCTCAAGTTATATATGAAAGTTGCTGAGAATTTTGAAAAAATCACGATGGCATGATCATTTATCCTATTTGGAGCTATTGTGATAGATTTATTGTTAGGAAATAAGAGATAAAATATGCGGAATAATCTCTTACAGAATCGCAACAGTAGAAACTAATATGCAGAAAATATTACAGATCTCAAATAAAAGTGCGTAATAAATAACACAACACGAGAGAGACAATATTTAACGTGGTTCACCCAATTTAGGCTAAGTCCACCAAGAATCACTTGCTTAGATTTTATTACAAGCCTTCACTCTCTCAATACAATACCCAGATCCGTTTGGAGCTATGCTCAACAAACTCTACAGAATTCAAACCCGAATTCAAAACACATCTGTAATACATTTTCTTGTGTATCTATCATATGCATAAGACCATATAAATAGACAATCGCTTAAGCAGCTTTTACAAAACCGTGGGTATCAAAACCATGGGGAAAAACAAAAGCGTCCCATAAACCTATGGGTAATCGAAAAGGTGGTTTTACAAAACAATACCCGAGTGTAACACATAGAAGGTGTACCACACTCTAACATGAAAATAGGCTCCACTAATATAACATTTATGTGTTGTTAAAGTCACATGAAGGTGTAGAACCAAAGGGAGACACTGCTACAAGTGGATCAGAAGGTGAAGGACAAAGGCTGAGCTCCATTAATGTCCTTCGAAGGTTTGAAACACATTTTTGCAGGTTTTGATTCATTATTGGTTAAATGTAAAGGTTATTGTATTTGCATTTTTTTAACATTATTAGTGGATTGGTTCACCACAAACCCAAGGTCATAGGAATTTCGAACTCAGAAACAATCGGTGTTGTGTTTCGATTCTATTTTCGCTTCGATTATTTCGCAATAATTTAAATTTAGAATATGAATATGAATGCAACTATAATCATTAATTGATAAAATTGGGAAATCAATTAAAATCAAGAAACAATGAATTTGGGATTTGATCAAATAGTGAAGTTATGAGTAAATTGAAAACTTAATTTCAGTTCTGAATTCAGCCCATAATCAGATTTTGATCAATTTTTGGCGTATAAAATACTTCAAGTTGATTAAAAATTAACAATCCTTGAAAACGATTAAAAGTGTTAGTTTCAAGCACCCGTTTTTGGATCAAGTTCGGTATCATAGATGGTTATTATGCTTGCAAACTTGTTATTCTCTAAGAAAGTTTGGTATCGAGCGATTAGATTCTTTGGATTAGCTTCTAATTGTGTTTGAAAATTTAGCTTCAGTTTCAGTATTGATTTCAGTTTTTAGTGTACAGAAATTTTGGGGCTTGTTAATCTTTTTTTGTAAGTGTGCAGTTTTAGAAGTACAGTTATGTTTGCAGGAACAGGAATCACGGGAAAGTCATCCAAACATCAAGAACTAGATGAGCTTGAATCCATAAACCACCAACTCCTGTGAAGAAAACTCTTCCCGAGAGATAAATTCTATTCCTTAGAAGAGGGAAAAGTGCGGTTAAAATATGAGCCACAATCCTCTATAACCAAGAAAGAGGAGTATGTCATGAGATGCTTGCATAAAGCAAGAAGTTGATGGGCTTTTTTAAAGATTTGCGGGAAGAAATACGGACCAAGGATGCCCTCTTGGAAAAGTTACAACAAGGTGAACATAAGAAGGAAATGCCTTCCAAATCATATGCAGTAGTATGACAAAATGCACTATAATTTGTTCACATTTTAATTCTTCCTCTCATTCAGTTTTAGATATTCCTTTGAGTCATTTGAAAAACACACTAAGGGAATTAGGTCTAAACTAATGGTTAAAATGGGATTTAAGGGAAAAGGCCTTGGTAAAAATGAACAAGGTGATGCTAACCCAATACGGGTAGAGGATCAGCCTTGGTTTACTGAGTTTGGGTTATTCTACTGGACAAATGGAAATTGGAGAAAATTCCAAAGCAATTTGAAGGAAGACAATCTTCCAACAAACCAAGGATCTACACCTCTAGAAATGCGGGATTCCGTTGTCAAGAGGAACAATGAAAGGTGTAAGAAAACAGTAAACGAGGTAATTAAATTCCACCTCCTCCCACTTACACTAAAAATAAAACTAAGGGGAAATTAAATCCTAAAACTTCTAAAACTCTCTTTTAGTCTGAACAATATAGCTTTAGGAGACAAAAGTATGGTTTTCCTTGCATGTTTTGTGAAGGTACTAATCATTCTGCAGGATATTGTTGGAAGAGGAAAAATATGATAAAGAATTTAATGCCTTTTGTGAATGATAAGGTAGGTGTGAAATACCAATCTCACTCTGATAAGGTGAGAAATGGCAAAAAGATTACCTCTCCTAAACAGGGGAATCATTTTCCTAGACAGAGTTCAAGGAATGGAAAAATGGGTAAGACTCCTAAAAATAAGGAAGTTAAATTTTGTTCCCATTGTAAAAGGAATGGTCATGATGTTAAGATGTGTTGGTATGTTCCTTCATTACAACATTGGAAAGTTGTTAAAAAGGAAAATAATGTCAAACCAAATTTTATTGATCTAACTCATGTAAAAGCTCATTCGACATCGGGCAAATAAAACCACCTAAATGGAGAAATCCAAGTAATTGGATGGGTAAAAAATTCCTCAACTTTATGTTTGCATTATAGTAACTGGTGATAGTATGCAAACATTTTCAAAGCTATGTTTTAGGGATTTTGATTCTATGTTAATATTCAACTTTGAAATAATTTGGAAGCAGCCGTAAAGAAGATTTAAGTGATAGGTTCATCATACTCATAGTCATCTTCTCACATTTTGGTTGGTTATTCCATTTCTAAAACGGTATGCAGGATATGGGCATCATCAAAATGTCTATTTTGAAACTTTCAGCTTTTATAGTGTTGTCATTTGTGCAAATTTATGGATGATTATAAGACCCATTGTGCACCTATTTGATATTGTAATAGATAGGCAAACTTGTTGTATCCATATGTGTTATTTACACTAATTTATAAGGCCCTCATTTTGGAAAAAAATTATTTTTGTAACTATCAGATGTGGTTGCAATTAGGGTGTAAATTTATTACACTAACAAACTGGTTTGCAAAGGTACCAGTGATCATTTTGCAAATTATGGCAGTTCACCAATTTGGGTAAGCATATATTTTATAGTCTATCCCTTTACAGTTCAGTGTATGGATAGAATATTTGCATATTCAACATTGATTTATATTTTGACTATAGCCATTTTGGACGTTGATAGTTTAATTATTCTAGATAGTGAATATTTCCAGTTGTAATAAGCATAATCACAAAGTGTTAGTTGAACACTAGCTTCCAAGTTATGATGCGTGTTATTATCTCGACTCATTATTTGTGATGGCGATACAATGTTTTTGGCATATTCACGTGGATTTAGTTGATGACTATAGCTATTTTTGGGCGTTGATAGTCTATTTTATTATGGATAGTGACTAATTGCATTTGTTACAGTTTCAGATGGATAATAGGCACTAGCCTAATTGTGGCTAGTTTAGATGTCTTCAGATATCTTGATTTGTGTTATGGAATTATAATTTAAGTAATCGGTCGTATCACAAAGTGATTGTTGAACACTAGCTTTCCGTAATAGAATGGGTGTTATTATCTGGTAAATTATTTGTGATGGCATTACAGTGGGGTATGACAGTTCACACTTGTGTGTAGAGTTGTGTGGTTGCAACGTTTGGTTGAACACTAGTTTAATTAGGTGTTATTATCTAATCGGTTATGTAATTAGCTAATAAACTATTTCCATTTTATTAACCTCTAATGTTATTTTGGGTTCTTGTATGTGTTTTTGCAATGCAGGAAGAGATAGCATGTTTTGTGGGATGATAAACAACTTTTTGTGGACAAAACGCCTTTTTAGTAGGGAGGAGTGATTAGGGGATCAATTTTAGTGTCAAATTTTCCCTAAACTTCCCTAAACTATGCCAATATAGTAGAGCCTTCAGAGAGCTTTCCAACGACTATAAGAACGTAAAAAACGGACACTCTGAGCTCAAGATATATCTAGTCAAAGTTTGGTCAACTGGAAGGTCAATGTTGGTCAACAGACCATGGTGACGTGGACACGTGCGCAATTGGCCAAGTGGCTCAGTCCAAGATCAGGCAAGTGGCAAAAGGATAAAAATACCAGCGTCGAATTTCATATTACTTTGTAATTCTTTTCCATACATTATTTGTAAATGCCACGCATATATATACTAATGTTCAAACATTAGTATAACCACACAATCCTCAAAACCCACATAAACCGCCAAAATGTTATGCTTCCACATAGAGGAGTAGTGAAGTAGTGGTAGGGGACATACAAATGCTAGGCGTGGAAATCCACGTGAGAATAAGGTGGGGGTGGTGGTTATGCCCATGTGGTCCTTTGACCACTTTAAACCCCACGTGAAAAGGCTTTAATAAATCCTAAAACAATATCTTTTTAAAACCTCCTCCACCAAAAATGCATTTAAATGTGGGATAAAAACAAAAGGAGGCAGATAGGAGAAGGAGGGGGGATTTGAACCCCTAACCTCATCCAAAAAATATAAGCGGCCTTACCAACCCACCACCCTCTTGGAAGTGATATAAAATAAGCTCACTTGTATTTGTAATGAGGAAGTGCCAGGTCTGTGTAAAAGAATAAGGAGGCAGTTTTAGAAAAGTGCAATTTTGGGGCAATTCTGCTCACTTCCAAATCTCAAGTTATATATGAAATTTGCTTAGAATTTCTACATAATCATGATGGTTTGATCATTTATCCACTTTGGAGATTCTCGTAATAGAGTTCTGTGCTGTTAAAGTCACACAAAGGCGTAGAACCAAAGGGAGGCACTGCTGCAAGTGGATCAGGAAGGTGAAGGACAAAGGCTGAGCTCCATTAACATCCTTCGAAGGTCTGAAACATATTTTTGCAGGTTTTGATTCATTATTGGTTAATATAAAGGTTATTGTATTTACATTTTTAACAATATTAATGGATCGGTTCACCACGAACCCAGGGACTTAGGAATTCTGAACCTCATAAACAATCTGGTGTTGTGTTCTGATTTTATTTTCAGTTTCTGATTATTTGCAATAATTTAAATTTAGAATATGAATATGAATGCAACTATAATCATTAATTGATACAATTGGGAAATTAATTAAAATCAAGAAACAATGAATTTGGGCTTTGATCAAACAGTGAAGTTCTGAGTAAATTAAAAACTTAATTTCAGTTCTGAATTCAGCCCATAATCAGAATTTGATCAATTTTTGGGAGTATAAAATACTTCAAGTTGATTAAAAATTAACAATCCTTGAAAACGATTAAAAGTGTTAGTTTCAAGCACCCATTTTGGATCAGATTTGGCCAAGATCTTATAGGAAACATTAAGAAGCGTAATATGCCACCGGATAATGATGATTTTAGGACTCCCAACTTTAGGAATAAATTTGGTATTTCCCTTATTAATAAAATTATCTATAGAATGATTCTGCAAGGCCTCCCGTAAACCTGAAAGAGATCTTTACCAACCATAGACCTAATTAAACTAAAATAGAATATTATAGTGTAATTTAATGCTATAGGAGTAGTAAAATAACTGAATAAATGAAGTAATAAAACACTGAAATAGTACCCAAGCAATCTAAGAAATGAAATGTAAAACCCTAATGTGTAAAGAGGGTTAAGAAATCCTTAGTTGAATCGATGATATTATGGGACTATGTCGTAGTGGAGACTGTATGAACAAGAGGAGGAAACCTTCACACAAGATTATGAGAAAGTGTGTATCTGGACCGCCTAACTAAAAAGGAGTGCTCAAGAGGGATAGAGGTGCCTTATTTTGTGGAAATGAACAAAAACCTCCTCGAGGTATCATTGAGTGGTTTCTTATGTTCACTTCATGTCACATGAATATCGTTGTACTTCATTAAATGTCGCCGTAATCTGTATTGAATAAATACATTCAAAACCCCAAACAAATCATCAAAACCCTAAAAAGAAATATGCATATGAAGGGGTCAAAATTTCCTCAACTTCCAAATTGATAAACTTATCACTAAGCTTTGCACTTCATCTCAGACCCAATGTAGTTCTATGGGTGTGTGTGTGTGTGTAATTGTGCCCTAGGTGCTCTTGTGTTAGTCACACTTTGTGAAGTAGTGAGTAAGTAACTAGATGTAGAATGTAATAAATGTGTGCATGGAAACAATAGACTCCCCTCCTATGAAGTGTGATACAGATGAACCAACCTTATGTGCCTTGTGATGGAGCTAGATGGATGCAAATGTAGCTATAGATGCCTTTGATGGATGCAACCTTAGGTGGTGATAGTAAGTGCTTAGTGCTTGGTCCCTCATTATGGTCACATAACTTTATATTTATATGGTTCTCTTACTTTAATTTCATAACTAACCCCAAAAAGTCGACCACTAAAAATATAAGAAGCTCAAATGGCTAGAAAGTTCCCAAAAAGTTAGAGGAAAGTATAAAGAGGATCAGGGTTCCCAGAGGGGACAAAGGCGCCTAGGCACCCCACCTGGTTGGGCAACCCAGTCCTTGTTGGGTGCCCTAGTCGCAAATAGGAAAAACTCTGTATGAAATTACAAACCAGGAAATTACAGGTGTAAGATCGAAAATAACAATAAAAAGCAATTAAAAAAATGGCCAAAGACATAGGTTAATTATTACTCTTTTCACTTAAGAGCCATATGAATACTAGTATGAGACCAGGACTAAATAATGAATCAAAGTGCATGATTTTGTGTTTATATTTTCCCCACTTTATGTTGATGATCGGAAATCTTGGTAACATAAAGTAGATAGAGATGTGTACCGACATCTATGTAGAGCTATGTAGAATGTGTGCCAAAGGACTAGACAAAGTGTGGAGACTAAAGATACAAAAGTGTAAATAGTGATGAGAGTGGACCTAGGGAAAAATGTTTGTGTAGATTCCAATATTTGAGGTTTACCTACATGATTAGTATCATGTGTAGCAGATGAATGTGGATGCCCATAGGAGCTGCTATTGAATGGATAGTTAAGCATCCATATTGCATGTAGTATCCCTATATCATTTGTGATCATAACTAGAAAAGCAAGTAAACGCACATGTGTGTATGGTAAAAGTAATGACATACAATATATCTAGCTAGCATGTGTAATAAAGTGTACATGTAAAAGCTCGAGTAAGTAAGAGTATGTACAACCATAAAATGGAGTATGTTTGTGATGGATGGAATGGAATGCATAGTGAATGACAAGAGCCATGTGCCCCCCGAGCAAATGGAATTGTATGAAGTGAGGTTCATTTAGTATTCCCCCTCAACAATGAAGAATGAACCATAAATGAGAGTGCGTCATCGGGAAATGGATGAACTATGTGTTGTTAGAAACCCATTGTGATGGGTGTGTAGTGATGAAATGCAACATAGACGAGTTATGCATGACATTGTAGCCTAAGCATATATCACGATAAGATGAATATAAAGGAGTGGTGTTTTAGCCTAAATCGTATACTACTAAATGATGCAAGTGAAAGTGATGATGTAGCCTATCACGAGATGATGCGAGAAGAAGTGAGCTTGTTGCCTAAAATGTATATTGTTAATCTAAGTATGTCAAATGAGAAAATATTGAATGATGAAGATGTAAGGGTGATGAGGTCCATTAGTTATGTATAACCTCAATAGTTCAAAGTATGTACCATGAGACTAGTGCGTAATCGGGTAGTGGGTGAAACACATTGAAGAGAATATGTAAAATGTGTAATGTGCATAGTAGGGTGTATGGTGTGTAATGCAAGATGCGTATATGACCTAAGATGTGTAGATGCATAGTAGATGTAAGATACAAGATGTAATATGTAAGGTGTAGGATATAAAATGTAAGATGACGTGTATGATGTGTGAAAATGTGCAATATGTAGTGGTTATGGTGTAGTATGTGAGGCATGAGTAGAATGTGTATGATGTATGTAGGACAAGATGTAGGATGAAAAGTGTAGAATGTATGAAGACACACAATGTGTAGAGTTTATAGTGCAGTGTGTGGGGTTCGTGTGTATAGAATGCCCTCAATAGTCAAGTGTGAACCGAAGCACAAGAGTGTGTCATCGGGTAATAACGATGTGAGTGTATGTCGAAGTATGAGTGTAATGAGCGGATGTTGGATTGTTATGTGATGAAGATGTAATACACATGTTTGTTGTTTAGAAGATGGATGGGATGATTAGCTTCATGCCTCCAAAATATGTAAGTGACATAAATTTAGTCAAATGACGCTAAGTGGATCAATGTAAGGAGTAGTTTCTTTGAAAAAATAGATCGGAAGTTTATGCGAGGACTAGATAGGGTCCTTAAATTGCAAGAGTTGAAAAAATTCAGCTAGAGTGTGCTTGCTTTGTGTAATGAATGGTTGTTTCTTGACGCAAATGCCTTGAGTAGAGGCCAGTTTGAATTGATCTTTTAAAGTGGATGTTGCTTATGTGAACTTGGTAATGAATAGATGTTGGATTGTTATGTGATGAATATGTAATACACATGTTTTTTGTTTAGAAGAGGGAGGGGGATGATAAGCGTCATGCCCCCAAGTATGTAAGTGATGGAGATTTAGTCAAAAGATGCTAAGTGGATCAATGTAAGGAGTAGTTTCTTTGAAAAAAGTGATTGGACATCGAGGCAAGGATTGGATAGTGTCCTTGAATTGCGAGAGTCAAACAATGTCATCTACAATGTGCTTGCCTTGTATAACGAGTGGTTTTTTGTTGACCACAAATGACTTGAGTGGAGGTAAGGATGAACTCATATTTTAAAGAGGAGTTTACTTAGATGAACTTTGTAATGTCACATATAAATTGAGTTGAGGAGTAGGACTGTCTGTAAGAGGTGGTGGAGTGGATCGAATGAATAGGCAGCCCTTAAGTGGCCAAAGAAGGAACCGTAGAAGTGATAACATGATGATCACTATATATAGACAAAAATATATAGGAACCCATTGAGATGTAGCATTTGTAGATGGGCATGCAATAAAATGTTGTGTAGTGAATGAGATAAAGCCTTGACACTCAAGATGTTTAAATCTTCATTGTAAAGCATATAAATCATTTTCATTATTTCCATTGATCCGATGATAATTTCAATATGAATTCCCTTGATAATTTGCTAGCCGATAAGGAGGATAGTAATGAGTGGATGGTAAAGTGATTAATTAATGACTAACTACCTCAAGAGGGAAGATCATGTTGCTTAGTATTAAACTCAAAGATGAGAGGCTATAGTAGTGGTATGACTTGAGGTTCACTGATATGAGCACATGTAGTGGACATAGAATGAGGATGAGATGAAGAGGGAAAATAGAAATGAGCCTGAGAAGAGTCCTTAAGATATTGGATTTCATATTTGAGAGATGTAATCGTGGATTCTATAGTCCTAAATTTGTCTTGAAATAAAGAATTTAAAGCTTGAATTGAGTCCAACATGGATTGATTAGATGGAAGATCTTGAGGACTAGGGTCATCAGATTAACGATAAAAAATAGCACTCACTTGATGCAGTGACATATCCCTAGGGAGATACATGGTGCCTATGGATTTTTACATAACAACCTAGAAATTGGGATGCATCTTAAGTAAATCGACAAAGAAATTTCAGTGACTTTAGGATCCATGATAGAAAATATGAGAAAATCCCTAGAACGAATGTGGATATGAAGTTCTGGGTTTCACCAAAATAATTAAACTAAAATAGAATATTCTAGTGTAAATTCATGTTATATGAGCAAATAAAATAACTAAATAAATGAAGTAATAAAATATTGCGATAGTACCCAAGCAATCTAAGAAATGAAATGTAAAACCTAATGTAAGAAGAGGGTTTATAAAGCCTTAGCTGATTCGATGATGTCATGGGATTGTGTTGTAGTAGAGACTAGATGAACAGGAGGAGAAAATTGTTAGGTTGTGGAGATAAATAGCTTCACTAGAGCATGCATTACAAAGTGACTGGAAAACATAGTAATCATCATTGGTTAGGGGGAATTGGAGGTACACCCAGATCGACATCGGTCACCAAGAAGAAACCAAGAAGCAATTAAGGCTAACCGACATTGGTTACCTGTGCGGGAGTGTTTTAATTAACTCTTAGGAATTAGAACTATTTTTAGCATTAAAGCATATCTATTAATTGTAATTACATGGCTAAGTGCCCTAAGTTTATATACGCCTATATAAGCATGAAAGCTAGGGTTTAGAAGTAGAATTAAGAGAAGGATTGAATTAGATCCTTGATTCTCCTAGATTGAGAGGATGAATAAGAAGAAGAGAAAGAAAGAATAGGTTACATGAAGACAGAGTCTCCATGGAGAGGAGCTAGACAGAAGGAAATATCAGGTACATCTAAATGGTGAGAAGAGGGTAACATCTTCTATTGTATTTCCTTTGTATAGTTATTGTCTCATTGTAATGGCTTGCATAATATGCAAAGCACATAGAGTTTCTTCTTGTAGATCCACATGTTGGTGAGATCTTGTATTATAGATCCATGTATATCTAGTCGTGTATTGTAGATCCATGAGATCATATTGTGTTGTTGATCCATGTAGATCTAGATATTGTAGAGGAGGTTGTCTTCATGTTTACACAGGTTATGTAGTGATGGAGAGACAGACTTACTTCTTGGTGCACAATCATAGTTGCACATATGGTAGACCCATGTGAGATGTCTTGTTTGCATAAATCCACGTGACAACTTGGCAGCAATTCGTAGATGTAGTAGTTCCGTGTTATGTGAGATTTTTGGTGGTGTTTGGAGGCACAAATGTAGTGCACTCACAGAGATCCATTTAGAGATCCGGAGGAGAGGAGATACTCTTGGAGAGATGCATTATAATCTTGTATTCAAGAGTTGGTTTGTACTCTTGTTGTATTATATATATGATATCTCTATATTTGGTGGACGTAGCCCACATTGGGTGAACCACGGTACATGTTGTGTTATGTGTGTGTATTTTTGTCTTGATTTGGATTATTATAGTTTATACTTCCACCGATGTAGATTTTTAGGGAATTTTTAGATCATGTGTGCATGATTTTTTTTGTTATTAAATCATAGCACTATTCCACAAATCTGAATTCCTAATAAAAACCTTCACACATGAGTATGCGAAAGAGCATATATGGACAATATGACTAGATTGGGGCACTGGAGAGGGATAGGGGTGCTGTGGGTTCTCTAGTATGAATTTTGGGTGCCCCGGTTTACGGAAATGACAGAAAACCTCCTTTGAGGTGTCACTAAGTGTTCTCCGTGTTTGATTCCTATTACGTAAATTTCGTTGTACTATTCTAGATGTTGTTGTAAACCTGCAATGAAGAGATACTTACAAAACCCAAGACAAAACATCAAAACCCTAAAAATAAATATGCATATGAAGGGTTCAGATGTCCTCGGCTCCCAAATATATGTGGTTATCACCGAGTGTTGCACTATATCTCTATAGTGCCCCCTTGGGACACCGGAAAACCCACCAAAATTCTTTAAAAATTTGTGGATTTTTTTTTAAAGTCAATCCTTACTTAACATATGTGTTTTGTCGTAATCCCCTTATAATTTGTTTTACATTCATTTATAATTTTGTTCGAAAATTTAATAAGATTTTTCCCCTAATGGATTTATTAATTTACTTGTGTTGTGCTAACTAAGGTCATATAAATTTTTCTACACCTCCTTTAGTAATATCCCTAAATCCCATAATAAAAAGCTCATGACTTAAAGTGGGTAGGATTAAACATGGGCCCTTGGATCTAATCTAATCTTGGCCCTTGATTTCAATTTACCCTAATGTTGCCCTAACTTTCTCTATGTTTCTCCTTTCCTTTTCTATTCTTCTCTCATTTGCTTTGTGTTGTTTTCTTGCATGCACAGGTTATGGAGGAGCTCAAGGAAAAGATAGATTCATGGAGTTTTCTAGTTTAAGAGAAGATATCACCATATTGTTTGATTGTATATTTATATATATAAATAAATCTAAATACATACATACATACATGCGGGCGTTGAAATGGCCATGGGGGTGTGGGGGATAGGTGGACGGTGGGACAGGAGGACAATAGCGGGAGGGGCTGCGCAGTGAGTCGACAAAGGCATGGAGGGCGGCGGCAGTGGCGGTAGGTGGTGGGAGAGGGGGTACGGCAGGGGACAACATGGAGGGCGGTCGTATTGGCGCCGGTAGAGAATGTACAGGTGGGGTGGGGAGGGTTTGGCCCTCCCAAATCTCTTTCTTCTTCGTTGTTTATTATATATTTATTGTTTAATGAATTCCATTCAAACCGCCTTCCACGGGTTTGGTAGAAGTATATACATTTATTCTCAAATTTACTTTTAATAAATATTTGTTAATATAATATATATATATATGTATGATACCCTATTAATTTATGTTTAATATTATATTATATATATAATATAATAATTGAAAAATAAGTTCTGTAATAAACAATTATAATAGGCAACTACCATAATATATATATTATGGTAGTTGCCTATTATAATTGTTTATTCAGAACTTATTTTTCAATTATTATATATATATATATATATATATATATATATATATATATATATATATATATATATATATATATATATATATATATATATATATATATAAAAATGAAGAACCTTGTATAGTTAAACTTAAAAAGGTAAGTGTTTGAAATATATTTAAGTATGAGATGAGAATAAAATTGCTAAAATTTTGTAATACAATGGATTATTATCCCTTTATTTTTGTTATTCATCTTGAGAAGAAAATGAATGAAACTCGATGGTTTTATGGGATGTCTATATCCAAAATACTTTGCTTATTTAGGTGATAAAATAAGAATGTAGCAACTAGATAAAAAGAAGAGAGCCTTAGAATAAGTCTAAAATTTACAAGAAGAATACATATCACAATTTGATTTCCAAATAACATCATTTCTTAAGTTTTCACACGAAAAAGAAAGTATATAAAAGAAAACAAATTTCTTTCCTTGGCATATTTCTACCGATTTTTGCAAGAAAACAAAAAGGCCTACTACAAGGCTAAAAACATTTCCAACAAACTATCTTTCTTTTGAAAAAATATAAGAGTTACATCATATTACAATTAAAGGGAACATTTGCTACAATATTTCATTTCCACAAGCTTAGGCTTAGTGAGTAATATATCCCCAAATATGCAACTACCCAAGAATTCCTATTACAATTTTCTTGTAAGTTTGGAGAGAGATTTCTCAAACAACAACATGTCTCAAATTTCCAAGTAGTGCAAAATATACAAAATGGAGAGTTGACAAGGAAAAGAAAATTCCCACATAGCCATACTTAAGAGGTTACAGGTCTGCAAGTAATGTTTCACAAAGATTTGAGAGGACAACGAAGCTCCAACTATCACCAACTTCCATCTTGAGATCCAAATTCAAATGCCTTCAAGGAATCCATACAAGGAGAAGAAGCTTGTTTTACCACCCAACCATAGGCATCATTACATGCCTTTCCAAGGTTGGAATGCATACTAGCCTACCCCAAGCCCATGGGAAAGAGAAATACTATCCACAAATTTGCACAAGAGTGAGGGTGAACAAACAATATTACATCCACATGAAACAAGACAAATATAAAACAAGACACTAATTTTAAAGATGAACAAGAGGAGAAACCATGTTCTACCTCTAAAATGGGGAAGAGAAGAAAGGAATTCTCCAAAAGTTATAACCAACATTAGTTGCACAAAACTAAGATCTCCATACCCTCCTTATTCCTCCAAATTCATTCAAACCCCTCCTTATTTCTCCACCCTTTCACCAAATCCTTCTTGGAAGGATTTTCAAACCCCAAAGGGGTTTCCTCACTAAGAATGGGAAGGAGGTTCAAGCCAAATGAACCACCTTCCCCACCTCAAACCATTTGAGGGGAGTAATTAAAATCCTACAAGGCTTGCCCAACAAGCCATGAGGATTAAGAGGGGAAAATCCCTCTCTCTTGCCCCACAAACTCCAAAACTCCATCATGCCATATGATGGAGGGAGCAAAATCAAGTAAACAACAAATAAAATCTACATACAACAACAACAAACATTTCTAAGTAAGCAAACTAATATCTAACATGATATAACACATACAATAAACCTCAAAAAAGCTCTCCAAATTCAATCTCTTCCACTTCTTGACCCAAGAAAACTCTAGCTCCAAAATCCACAAGCCTCCAAGCAAAAGCTCCAAAAAAAAAAAAGTTCTCTTCTTTTCCCATGAGGGAGAATTTGAAGAGGAGCAAGCAAAAATCCTCACAAATGAGGGGGTGACATGTGTCACCCCTCTCTTCCCTCAAGGTCAAAGATGCCAAAGATAAAAGAGAGAAAGGATAAAATGGCTTTTAGCCCTCTTCTCCCAAATTACCCAAAATGATAACAAAACAATCTTGTGCAACTTTTAACAAAGCACACTTATCCATACCCCTTACATGGATGTGACCAAAGGGAGGAAAATGGGAGGAAAACTCCCTCTAAGCCTTGGAAATAAGCCCCCCTACCTATTAGGTAGGGTCCAAGGGCCCATTTTCATGCTAAGGGAACTCCCAAACTAAAAAGGGGTCCCTAAAAATGCCTAAAATAACCCAAATTCGGGTTTGGCACACTTGGGCACAAGGGTAGAGGGTGTGGGGCCCACCCAAGGGTTCACATGTGACCCTAATCCCTTTTTTATTAAGTACATCATTAAAAAAATTCAAAACTTAAAGTAAGTGGGGCCATTAATTCCCCAAAACAAGTTTACAACACAACTAAACATCCTAAGCAAGATTAATATTACAAGACATTACATTACAAAAGGGGGTCACTCATGGTGCCCAAAACAATAATTCTAATACTAAGGCCTCACACAATAAACACGGCTAGGACTTAGCCCCGTGGGCTGCTTGTGTAAAGTTGTGTAGCTGGCTTGAATCCCACGTTCTCCTGTGACCTATCACCTACACACTCATTGCACACATTAAATGCACATGTCCGATAAAATGTGAATCAACTACTAAATAAGATATCAATGAATTCTAGACTAACATATCATCTTTCTGGAATCGAAAATGTGACAACATGCACAACTATACATAATTCACCATAAGTTAGACATAATGATAAAGTGACATGTATCCATAGAATCCCAACATGCAACTAACTGAGTATCCATCAATATAATTACGGTCCAAAACAACATCATATCAATTAGTATCCATGACATCATAAGATAATGCGACAACATAGTAATCAAGCTAAATTAGCGCTATACACCTAAATCTCCATACATGTCTAATAAGATCAAATCTCCTAATGTAATGTCCAAAATATAACAAATCCCTACCGAAACATGTTTATGAGTAAATGAACAACAAGTAACTGAGCTATAAAAATGTGGGCACTACATCCCCCTCTACTAAAATTAGACTTCCCCCGGAAGTCACTGAAAGAGATAGGGATATCTAGCCCTCAAAGTTTCGCATCCTCCTGTAGTTGTTGTGTCATCATATCGGTCCCACCGCACTCTAACTGTTCCAAGTCTCGACATCGAAGGGAAAACCTCCGATGCTCCAGTATGTGTATGGGATCCAGTCTCCATTATTTTCCATCCTCTACCTGTAATGCCAACCAATCCAAAACATGAGAGACATCATGTACATATATACATAGTACATAAACATGAAATACATCGTGGTCCCGTGTAAGGCGTGGTGGAAAATCTAGGTGGTAGGAAACTAGACCGATGACCTATAAAATATCAAAAGGCCCCACAAAATGAGGTGATAGCTTAGAACCCTTTCCATAACGGATTGGGCTCTTATGTGGATGAACTCTCAAGAAGACTTTGTCACCCACTAAGAAGTGACAATCAATCCTCTTGGTGTCTGCATACACCTTCTGGTGTGCTCTAGCTTGCTCAAGTTGTTGTCTAATTAGAACAACCTACTGCTCTAAATCCTATAGGTAAGCTGGTCCTAGAATAATCCTGTCATCTAGTTTGTCCCAACTCAAAGGTGTCCTGCAAGGTTGACCATATAAAGCCTGGTAAGGAGCCATACCAATGGAACTATGATAGTTATTGTTGTAGGAAAACTCAACTAAATGAAGGTAATCCTCCCACTTATTTTTTTGGTCCATCACATACATCCTCAACATGTCCTCCAAGACTGATTAACTCTCTATGTCCATGGCCCATCCGTCTCTCTGGGTGGTATGCTTTGAGCTGAAATTAATCTGAGTACCCAGAGCGGTCTAAAAGCAAGTCTAGAAAACTAAAGTGTAAATGGTATCCATGTCATTGATGATGGTCTTCGAATCCCATGCAACCTAACAATGTCCTCCATAAATACTTTGGCGATGGCCTATGCATTATAGGTGACTTTGGTTAGCGAGAAATGTGCAACCTTGGTCAACTTATCCACGGTGACCATAATGGCATCATGATGATAAGAAGACATAGGGAGTCCGACTATGAAATCCATTGAGATTACATCCCATTTCCACTCGGGAATACCATGAGGATGTAAGAGTCTTGTGGGATGAGAATGTTCTGCCTTGACCCTCTGGCACTCAAGGTAATGTGCAACAAAATTTGCTATGTCCCGTCAAAGACCTAGCCAATAATATAACTCCCTTAGATCGGCATGAATTTTCTTCACTCCTGGATGTGCCGCATATGGAGCTCAATGAGCCTTTGTGAGGATGAAGCTACGAAGATCACCTGACTTAGGCATGTAGATGCGCTTATGGAACCGAAGTAAACCATTTGTCTCTAATATACACCCTGAATATCTACCCTCTAATGATTCCTATGACTCCAACATTTGTCTAGCTCCCTAATAAAACCTGTCCTTTGGAAGATGCTCAAGAATCCCGCCTCTCAAATTTGACCGCAATATCAATGAAGCAAGCAATTGTCGTTGTCGACTAAGTGCATTTGCAACAACATTTTCCTTTCCTTTGATATGTTGTACCTCTATGTCATACACACATAATAACTCCATCCAACGCCATTGACAAGCGTTGAGGTTGGCTATGAGAAGATATGTTGTAAGCTACGATGATCTGTCCTCAAAATGAAAGGTCTACCCAAAAGGAAATGTCACCAATGCACAAGTGCATGAACAACTTCTGCAAGCTCCAAGTCATGAGTAGGGTAATTAAGTTCATAGTCCTTGAGCTTACGAGACTCAAAGACAATAACCCGATGCTCCTGCATAAGAACTGCTCCCAAACCCTCTAGTCATGCATTAGTACAAACAACAAAATCCTTCGTAGGGTCCGGAACTGCCAAGATGGGCATCGTGGTTAACCTTTCCTTATGTAATTGAAAGGCTTGCTCACACTTTTCAGACCAATCAAACTTCTTCCCTTTTCTCTGAAGAGAAGTAATAGGGTGAGCAATCTTGGAGAAGTCTGGTACAAACCTGCGGTAGTAACCTGCTAAGCCCATAAAACTCCTCACCTCAGTAACTAATGTGGGCATTGGCCAATCCATAATAGCCTATATCTTAGAGGGATCTACTGAGATACCCTCTCCTAATATGATATGACCCAACTATCGAATCTCTCTCGAAAGAAGTTGCATTTTTCAAGTTCCCATACAACTTTCGCTCTCTCAAAACCTCGAAGTACCGCCTCAAATGCTCCTCGTGTTCCTCCTTAGAAAAATAATATATCAATATATCATCAAGGAACACTAAGACAAAGCGATCCAGTAAAGGTCTTGAACACTCCATTCATGAGACTCATGAAGATAGCTATGGCATTAGTCAATCCAAAAGAAACAACGGTGAACTCATAATGCCCATAACGTGTGCGGAAAGCTATCATATGAATGTCTGCATCTGAAATGCACAACTGATGGTACCCTAACTTGAGATCGATTTCGGAGAACACTCTCACTCCCCGCATCTAATCAAACAATTCATTAATCATAGGGAGTGGATAATGGTTCTTTATTGTGACCTTGTTGAGCTATCTAAAGTCTACACATAGTCTAAGAGATCCGTCCTTATTTTTCACAAATATGATCGGTGCTCCCCAAGGAGATACACTAGGACAAATGAGACCCTTCTCTAACAACTCCTCTAATTGAATCTTGAGCTCGTGAAGCTCTGGAGTCATCATCCGATAGGGTGCCCTAGAAACTGGTGTAGATCCAAGTACTAAATCAATGGTGAAATCCACCTCTCTGCGGGGTGGTAACCCTAGAAGCTCACCTAGAAACACATCTTGCATACTCCCTCAAAACTGCATGATCATCTAAGGGTGAATGCTGGAGTGCTCTCTGATCTATCACTGATGGTGATAGTAAAAAACTAACATCCCTTACGCATGCTCCACTTGAGTTGCTTAGCTGAGATCATGCGCAAGGAGATAGGCCTCTGCATCCCTGATATCACAACTGCACTCCCAAGATCATCCTAACACTCAATGACCTTATTTCTACAATCCACCTTAGCTTGATGAGCCTCGAGCCAATCCATACCCAACACTACCTGATAGGATCCTAGAGGAATAACTCAGAGGTCAAGTGTAGTGGAGAAGGCTCCTAAATCAAGTACACAACTCTCCACATACAAGTCCACGGTGAGTTTGGCCCCAGAGGCCAACTCAACCTGCCAACTATCTGGTTGCCTAGCCACCACTAGCCCACACTAGTCCACTATAGAAGGTGATATAAAAGAATATGAAGCACCTAAATCAAAAAGTACTGAGACAGAAATACCCCTAATAGTACTTGTCATCTCAATGATTGTGGCCTAATGCTCAGCCTGGCGGTTATCAACGCTGCATATACACGATGGGAACATCCCACGTCGCCCACCATTTGCTTGGATCTATAAGCTCTCTATGTATCCATGGTATTGGGTTTGTGTGGGCACATACGCACATAGTGATCAGGAGACCCACAAATAAAACATCCTCATGTACCCCTCTAAGATGGGGTCCTTCTGTACTCTGGTGCACTGATCCTACCGGTCCAACCCTAGCAGACTATTGCATGCAAGCTGGAAGTACCTACTAAGTACCCTGTCTCCAATCCCTAGCTCCACCAAAACCTCCTCTAGTGCCACCTCTCTGAAAGCTTTGAGTCTATCTAGCCCTCTGCTACAAAGTGCGGTGGAGCCTCTTGTGGCTACCTTTGGCGGAGGCCAAAATCCTCCTCTAGGGGGTGGTGCTATACCCCGTGATCTCGAATCGAAACACTTATATCCTATCCTAAAAATTTCTCTTGTTTCTATCTCGGTGCTCATGTTCCTTGGTCCTATTCTCCTCAGCTAAGTAGGTCTTCTCAACGGCCTTCTCAAGTGTGGGAGGAGATAACATCCTAATCGGCTCTCGATATATCTACATTAAGGCCCCTAATAAACCTGATAACTTGTAATTTCTCATCTTGCAGTAGTCCACATACTGCAGAAGATCTAGGAACTTGCTCTCATACTACACTACGGTGCGGATCCCGTCGTAAGTCGTGAAATACATCAATCCTCTTTCGCACAAAATGCTCGACATAAAGCGAGCCTCAAACACTCCTCAAACAACTCCTAGGTCACTATCTCTCAATTCAGATGGAGCTTCCACTCCTCATTCCTCCACCAAACACTTGCTGCTTCTCGGAGGAGGTGTATGGTGAACCTTGCCTTGACATTGCTCTCGTATGAGTGCAAGCCAAAGCAATAATCCAAGCTAAGGAGCCATGACTCCACCCCAAAGCCATTTATAGAGCCAATGTAAGTAGGTGGCTATAAGTGAAGAATATCCATGATCACACCGCCTCGTATCCCCATCCCGACGATACAAACCAATAGGTGAATGGGGTCACCTATCCCCAAATGGTGCCTCAAGACTGTGTGAGTGGCTATGACAGTACGAGGCTACCCTCTCATGATGAATGGAAGGGCTACATAACCTCTCCCACCTCGGGGTATCATGTTCGGCAGCTTTGAATGTGCATCCTCACCTATCGGCTCCTTGTCTCCCAACTGAATGTTCTCCTCTCTCGCCTCCTCGCGGTGGTGGGAGACGTTGCTGCACAACGCTGATCAACTGTTGGAGAGCCTCTAAGATCTAAGGCCCTAACTCGGGTGTCGGTGGTTCGGGCGTAGGCAAACCACGTCCCAAACCCCTAACCGAGCGTCGTCTCATGGGTGTCATCCGTGCACGAGGTGAGCGAAGAGGTTATTAAATTATGATTAAATGGTTGTAGAAAATTTTTAACCAATTATTTTATTTATTTATTTACTTTAATGTTATTACAAATATTGTTAACTAGTTGATTGATTACCCAGAGTTTCGCGTGTGTGAACCTCTACTCTGATACCAAATGTAGTGCCCCACCTTGGGACAGGAAAACCCACCAAAATTCTTTAAAAATTTGATTTTTTTTTCTTTAAGTTGATGCTTACTTAACATATGTGTTTTGTCGTAATCCCCTTATAATTTGTTCTACATTCATTTATAATTTTGTTCGAAAATTTAATAAGACTTTTCCCTAATGGATTTATTAATTTACTTGTGTTGTGTTGACTAAGGTCATATAAAGTTTTCTACACCCCCTTTACTAATATCTCTAAATCCCATAATAAAAAGCTCATGACTTAAAGTGGGTAGGATTAAACATGGGCCCTTGGATCTAATATAATCTTGGCCCTTGATTTCAAATTTACCCTAATGTTTCTTGTTATTCTGGGTGCTCACAAAGACCCCTGAGGCAGATCAGGCTTCTAGGTTGATCACTCTAGTATCCAGTGTGATTGCACAACATGGAAACCTCTCTCTAAGTGTGGGACTTGTTAAACTGAGAGAGGAATCTCCATATTAGAGGCTGGTTCCTCAAACTCCTCTGATTTAGATCTAATGCTTGCACAACTACAGAGGTTCAAATCCTAATCCTACTCTAAATTGCAAGGAGACAGGGATAGAAGTGCAAAAATTGAAACTAACTAAAGGTGGTGATGCACCAAAAAGGAGTGGTGAATATTTTTGTCATGCAAATAGACACAAACCAAAGGTTGCAACATAAAACATACACAGGCTGATAAGCTATAATTTATGATCTGAAATGAAGCAAATAATGCAAACAAAGGACTGAAACCCATTCACAAAGCTTGCATTATTATTTCCAATGTCAAAACACTGCATTACAACCTCAGAGAGGTAAAAACTATTACAGTCTTTGAAGAGGTCTGATTCTTCAACAATCCCTTGCTGGAGGTGAAAGAAGAAGTCTGTTATGTCCAAAAAACCGTTCCCCCTTTAGAAATGAGCCAAATCCGGCTTTTACATTACATGGGTCGAGCCCAGGAGACAGAAACGTACAAAAACGTGAGAGCCCATTCCTCCTTGACTGTAGATGCATTAAAACGGCATGGGGGACCTTACAAACCCATACCCTATCATTTTTGACCGAATTGCAGGAGAATGTGACCCATTCTGTGTTAAATTTGGTCAGCTGAAATGTCACTTCTGGCCATGAACACGCGTCAGATCCATTTCTTAATTTTCTCTCTCAAGACTACACCAAAATTCAATATTGACATCGGGATCATGTAGATAATTTCATAAGCTTTCCGTTGATATAAAGAACGTGCAAATCGAGCTCTGGATCGAAAGATATGTTGATCTGAAGATTTAGGGCACAAAACAGGTGAAAATGTGTTTTGAAATTTTTTCCCGCGCTCTGCCACCTGGATGACACATGTCAAGCGCTGATTAGATGCATAATTCTCTCTCCTTTCACTCACCCACGGGTTTTCCCTTGAATTTTGGCCTTTTTGATGATTTTGGAACATTTTTCACTTTTCCCCGTGCCCCCGCCACTTGGGACACGTGGCATGCATTGATTGGTCGACAGGGGCGCGGGGAAGACCTTAGCTTTTTAGCTTTTCGGCCAAAACTTGGCCAAATTTTCCAAATCCTCCCGAGCTCCACGCTTCCCTGCTCCATTGGACACGTGTCCTATTCTGATTGGCTCAGGCTGACCCTTCAAACCTCACCCTTTGAAGTTTTTGGACGCTTTCCCTTGTGACACGTGGCATGATTTGATTCGTCTACGGGCCTGCCGGCTTTTCGCATCCCTCACATCCCTTTGGCCCGGCTGTCCCAAACTGCTTGGGACAAATTCCTCCGATCCGCCCGAAATGGGCTTCCTTGTCCCTTTTCTGCCGATGACACGTGGCGTAATTTGATTGGCTTTCGGCTCCTTCGGCTCCCCGCGTCCGCCGCGTACTTCTGGCCTGGCTGTCCCAGTGCTAAAGTTCTCTGTTCCGGCCGATCCGGGCGGTTCACGTCCTCCACGTCCTCACGGCCCAAATGTCGCAGACCCCTGCTGGCAGTTAGTCGATTTTCTTTTCTCCTTCGCCGAACTGGCTTTCCGCGTCCCGCTCGTCCCAACTGTCCAAGTGCTCTGCGGCCCGCCTGGCGCCCTTTCGGCCGATTCGCACCCGATGTCCCAACTGTCCCAAGGACCGCCTAGACTAGGACTTAGCCATTTTTCATGATTTTTCCTAGCCCAAGCTTGTTTTTTGTAACTTTTTCACCTTTTTCGAACTTGCTCTTTTCAACCTAGACAGGAGGGTTAGAAAAATCGAGGGGACCCTAGGACCATGATTTTTGCCCTGAATCAATCAATTTGCAGGACTTGATAATTTAATGCATGTTATCAAATTTACCCCGGGGTGAATTTCAGATAACTTGATTACCCTAACTTTCTCTATGTTTCTCCTTTCCTTTTCTATTCTTCTCTCATTTTCTTTGAGTTGTTATCTTACATGCACGATAAAAGTTATGGAGGAGCTCAAGGAAAAGATAGATTCATGGAGTTTTCCGGTTTAAGAGAATAGATCACCATATTGTTTCAGTTGTATATTTATATATATAAATAAATCTAAATACACACACACACACACACACACACACGGCTGCGGCTTTGAAGGAGGGGTTGGGGCAAAGTGGGGAAGGAGGGAGTTGGGTGGCGCGGCGATGGTGTGGCAGAGTGGGAAGGAGGTAGGGATGGTGTAAAAGTGGTGGCAGGAATTGAAATGTCCCCTGGGGTGTGGGGACAGGTGGTGGACAAGGGATAGGGAGTAGAGTGGTAGGAGGGGCTGCGCAGGTGAGTGGACAGAGGCGTGGAGGGTGGCGGTGGTGGTGGTAGCCGGCGGGAGGAGGGGTGTAGCAGAGACAGGCGTGGAGGGCTTTCGGTGTTGGCGCCAGTTTGAGAATGTACAGGGGGTAGGGTGGGGTTCGTCCCAACCTAATCTCTTTCTTCTTTTTTTTGTTTATTATATATATATATATTGTTTAATGAATTCCATTCAAACCGCCTACCACGGGTTTGGTAGAAGTATATAAATTTATTCTCAAATTTACTTTTAATAAATATTTATTAATATATAATATATATAATATAATAATTCAAAAATAAGTTCCAGAATAAACAATTACAATAGGTAACTACAATAATATATATATATTAAATGAAGAACCTTGTATAGTTAAATTTAAAAAGGTAAGTGTTTGAAATATATTTAAGTATGAGATAAGAATAAAATTACTAAAATTTTGTAATATAATGGATTATTATCCCTTTATTTTTGTTATTCATCTTGAGAAGAAAAAGAATGAAACTCGATGGTTTTATGGTATGTCTATATCCAAAATAATTTGCTCATTTAGGAGATAAAATAATAATGTAAAGCAACTAGATAGAAAGAAGACAAAGACATTGGAATAAGTCTAAAATTTACAAGAAGAATACATATCACAATTTGATTTCCAAATAACATCATTTCTTAAGTTTTCACAGAACAAAAAAACTATATAAAAGAAAACAGTTTTCTTTCCTTGGCATATTACTACCGATTTTTGCAAGAAAACAAAAAGTCCTACTACAAGGCTAACAACATTTCCAACAAACTATCTTTCTTTTGCAAAAATATAAGAGTTACATCAGTTACAATTAAAGGGAACATTTGCTACAATATTTCATTTCCACAAGCTTAGGCTTAATGAGTAATATATCCCCAAATATGCAACTACCCAAGAATTCCTATTACAAGTTTCTTGTAAGTTTGAAGAGAGATTTCTCAAACAACAACATGTCTCAAGTTTCCAAGTAATGCAAAATATACAAAATGGAGAGTTGACAAGGAAAAGAAAATTCCCACATAGCCATACTCAAGAGGTTACAATGCAAGTAATGTTTCACAAAGATTTGAGAGGACAATGAAGCTCCAACTATCACCAACTTCCATCTTGAGATCCAACTTCAAATGCCTTCAAGGAATCCATACAAGGAGAAGAATCTTGTTTTACCACCCAACCATAGGCATCATTACATGCCTTTCCAAGGTTGGAATGCATGCTAGCCTCCCCCAAGCCCATGGGAAAGAGGACTACTATCCACAACTTTGCACAAGAGTGAGGGTGAACAAACAATATTACATCCACATGAAACAAGACAAATATAAAACAAGACACCAATTTTGCAAAGATGAACAAGAGGAGAAACCATGTTCTACCTCTAAAATGGGGAAGAGAAGAAAGGAATTCTCCAAAAGTTATAACCAACATTAGTTGCACAAAACTAAAATCTCCATACCCTCCTTATTCCTCCAATTTCATTCAAACCCCTCCTTATTTCTCCACCCTTTCACCAAATCCTTCTTGGAAGGATTTTCAAACCCCAAAGGGGTTTTCTCACCAAGAATGGGGAAGGAGGTTCAAGCCAAATGAACCACCTTCCCCACCTCAAACCATTTGAGGGGAGTAATTAAAATCCTACAAGGCTTGCCCAACAAGCCATGAGGATTGAGAGGGAAAATCCCTCTCTCTTCCCCCACAACTCCAAAACTCCATCATGCCATATGATGGAGGGAGCAAAATCAAGTAAACAACAAATAAAATCTACATGCAACAACAAACATTTCCAAGTAAACAAACTAATATCTAGCATGATATAACACATACAATAAAGCTCAAGAAGCCTACCTCAAAAAATCTCTCCAAATTCAATCTCTTCCACTTCTTGACCCAAGAAAACTCTAGCTCCAAAATCCACAAGCCTCCAAGAAAAAGCTCCAAAAAAAAAGTTCTCTTCTTTTCCCATGAGGGAGAATTTGAAGAGGAGCAAACAAAAATCCTCATAAATGAGGGGTTGACATGTGTCACTATCATCACCAATCCGGCACTATGATAATTCTTCACCGGGAACTCCTCGTGCTATGATTATTTACTAATGCACAGCCTTTAGTTTGGTGGATGTAATCTGGAAACACAAAAACAAACATAACACAAGAATACCATAGACTATGATAAAAAGGAATGATGATAAATCAAAAATATCAGAGTAAATTATAATATTAGCATGAAATTGTTACAATCTCACCCATGAGGTACTTCAAGTGTTATTGACTTCACTTGCATTCCACCAATACTATGGGAGAAACTTCACAATTACACCTCTTAATGGCTTCTTCAACACACCTTTAAACTGATGGCTTCCTTTACACGCTTACTCATACAATATTTCTTACTACTTCCTTCTATGCTAAATGAGGGGGGTGGCCTCTTTATTTATAGACTTCTAGGCTGATCTATCTTATCTCTAAGATAGGATAAGAAATCCACTTTGACGAATCATATTCCATACCTTAACTCTTATCTCGTACATGTAAGCTTATCTTTTAAGATAAGATAAACCTTATCATTTCACATGGGTTCCACATTTTTATACTTTTTACAAATAAAATATACAAAATATTTATGACCTCACTCCTTGTCCTTGTTACCAATATAATATTTCTAATTCCTAATCATGTAGACCCTACTTCTCTACTTACCCCAACTTTGACATTTTAACATTACTGGACCACTTACGACAACTATTTACTTTTTACCACAACATTCATATTGTACTTTTGAATGTTGCCGTACTATACATTATTGGCGGCGTCATACTGGCAGCGCCGTTATCTTCTATCGGACGCTACTACTAATTATACTTAACAACATCCTATTCCTAATACATACATTAATGAAATAGAAATTACGGAGGAAAATTTTAGTGTCGACATCTTCCCCCTTCCTAGCTTCTACTCCATCCTCAGAGTAGACTATTCTGGTGCTTGAAAAATCTTCAACTTGTCATGGTTGACCCATTTCGTAATGGGAGTGCCATCCAATTCCTCTAGTCAGTACGTACCATTTTCATGCACAAGCTGCTATTTTGTAGGGCCCCATCCATTTTGGAAGAAATTTTCTCTATCTTCTTTTTTGTATCTGGAATCATATACTAGAACCAAGTCATTCACATGAAATGGAGACCACCGGATCTTTTGATCAAATCATTCCTTCTGCTTCATTTTCTTCTTATAGCTTGTATCCTTAGCTATTTCCCTCATTTCCTCTAAGCAAATGAAGATGTACCAACCTTTCTTTTATTGAATCACTTTCGTCCATTCTTTTATTTTTCATTACTCTGACCGTGGGAATATCAAACTCAATAGGAAGAACTGGATCAATGCCATAAGCCAACTAAAATGGGGAGTATCCTGTTCGACTTTGATGTTGCCCTATATGCCCACAATGTTGCATGAATCCTTGTATCCCATTTATGTACTGCAAGGCTGCATCTTTTGCTAGAATTTGACACAACACAAAATTTGTTTGTTCCACCTATCCATTTGTACTTGTCTTGTATGTTGTTGCCTTCCGTGCTTAATAGAAAACTTATTGACTAGGGCTTCTACCACCTTATTAATGAAGTGGCTTCCTTGATGCATTACAATTTCTAATGGACAACCAAATCTGGTGACAATGCGTTCATATATGAACCTTGCCACTTCATCTATGGAAGTTGTTTTCAATGGCCTAGCTTTAACCCACTTGGTTAAATAATCTGCGGCAACTACAATATACTTATTTCGGCGTGAGGTAGTTGGAAGTGGACCTACAATGTCTATTCCCCACTTTTCAAACGGACCAAGTGGAAGAATAGGGCATAATGGAGCTGATGAAGTCTTATGGTTACCATGTGTTTGACAAATATCACATGTCTTACAATAATTATAACAATCTTTAAAAAGAGTGGGCGGTGATAACTCGCATCCAAGATCCTTCTTCTTTGTAAGTTTTCCAGAGAAGTGCCCTCCACATGTACCATTGTGGAATTCTTCTAGCAGTTCCTTCCCTTGATCACGTCCAACTGCCCTCTTGTACTGTCCATCAGGTCCTATTCGAAATAATACTCCATGCAGAATAGAATATGGATGACTGGCTTGAGTAATCTTTCTCTTAGTCTTTACATTGGCACCATCAGGAAACTTGAATTCATTCAGATAATTCTAAATATCTATGTATTCACTAGGGATTGTGTCAAGGGATAACAATGCTGCATCGGGGAAATCATCATCATCACAAGATGATCCTAAACCATCATAGGCTCAAGAGAGTGCATCTGCATTGACATGCTTCTTTCCTGGCCTATCTATAATATCAAATTCAAATTCTTGTAGCAAAATTATCCATCTTGCTATCCTCCCTGATGGGTTAGGCTTATTTACAATATATTTTAGAGCCTGATGATCTGTTACAACTATAAATTTTTGCCCTAGCAAGTAATTCCTAAACTTCTTTATAGCAAAAATGATAGCCAGAGCCTCTTTTTCAGTTACAGTATAATTTACCTCAGCACTGCTCATTTGTCTGCTCCCAAAGTAAATTGGATGTTCATTCTCATTTTCATCCTTTTGGCTCAAAGTACTTCCTAGTGCTACATCGAGGCATCAGTATATACAATGAATGGCTTGCTCAATCTGGATTCTTTAAAGCAGTGAAGACAACAGGGCTTCCTTGATTGTCCAAAAGCTTCATGCGCCTTATTTCCTGGTTCATAAGTAACATCCTTCAAAAGCGGGTTAGTGGTTGTGCAATCTTTGAGAAATTCTTGATGAGCCTTCTATAGTACCCCACATGGCCTAAAAATGATCTCAACTTACTTCTATTCATAGGAAATGGTAACTCTTTGATTTTTGAAACTTTATCAGGATCAGTACCAATACCATCTCTGGATACAACATGCCCTAACAAAACACCTTTAGAACATCCAAAGACACACTTTTTAGGGTTTAGTTAGGCTTGTGCTTCATCTAACCTTTGAAATGTTGTCTCCATTTGGTGCAGGTGGTCCAACTTGCTCCCATAGATGAAAAAATCATCCGAAATACTCGATGAAGGTCCCAATGTAGGGTTTGAACACCCTATTCATCAAACACCTTTGGAATATTTTCGGAGCATTACACAACCCAAAATGCATAACTCTATAAGCAAACGTTCCCCAAGGAGTGGTGAATGTGGTCTTCAATCGATCTTTCTCGCTATACGAACTTGGTTATAGCCGCTATATCCATCAAAGAAACTATAGCACTCTGCCGCCTACTTGGCCCAAGATCGATCTCGAAAATGGAAGAAGGTAATGATCCTTCTTTATTGCCTTATTGAGCTTCTGTAATCAACACAAATGCATAGCTTCCCATTCTTTTTATTGAGATCACAATGGGAGAAACCCATTCGAATTCTCCATAGTAAATATGAATCCTACATAGTGCAACTTATCTATTTCTTCTTTTACGGTCTTGGAAAAATTAGGATTCATTCTATATGGAATTTGCTTTATGGGCTTAAGCACCATATACCACTCAATAGAATGTTCTACCCAACTTACTTGACGGAGTTCCTTGTAATCAAAATTGAATATGTGTATGTACCTTCGAAAGAGTGGAGGTAGGATTCCTTCTCACTCTCCATCACAGCATCACCAATCTTTATTTGTTGGAGACGATCATTAACTTCTTCTTCAGATAATTTTATGGGGTCATGAGTTGGTGTGACTGGAAGGATATCCATGATTGAAACATCAACCTCACTTTCTTCATCTTCAGTGTCCACTTCACTGGTATAAGAGAATCGAGAGGATGTCCAATCATCAATTTCATCACTTGAATCCATAGGTTCTGCTTTATGATGTCGAGGGATCACGTTTATCTTCACCCTCTCTCTACCATGTCCAAGTGTCATGAAACCTTCATTCCAGTAGTTTCTTGCATGAACTCTCCTTAGCCATGGTCTTTCCAGAGAATTAGGTACGCAACAGTACCATTTTTCATCACCTGAAAGTCTACCACACATACAACACCCATAATCAGATATTGCCACATTTGAAACTACACCTTTTGGTTTATTTTTTCCTTTATTTAATGACCTTAACATAAGTGTTGAAGGGCGATCAATTTTTAAACCCAACATATTCATTACAGACTCGGTCATTACATTAACTGCAGCACCTCCATCAACTAAGACATCATGAATTGAAATACCATTACATAATACCTCAGCTTTTGGAGCATAGGGATCCGCCTCTACCTCCAAAACAGGGACCTCAACCTCCTTCCTTCATCAAGCATTGAGTCCACTTCGCAACTCTCGCCTCTTCTCAGAAGACATAGCCAAGAGTTGACCATATGTAATATTTACAGGCCTTTTGGACAGATCTTCCAAGATGGAGTATGGTCCTTGCCCCTGTGAAATCAGAAAATCCTGCACACCCAACTTTCTTCTCCTATGTTTCTTACTAGTTTCTCCTTTCATCTTCTTAGGATCATTTCCATCTTGATTATCTTTTTCTTTCTTTTTTTGTTACAAACACATCTACTTCATTATTTCTGCTCTTATCTACTACATCAAAAGAATTCACAAGTGTTTTTCCTTTATCATTATCTCCTTTACTAGATGTAGAAGCTCTATCTGGACAATTATACTTATAATGACCCTTTTTATAACAACCATAACATACAACTTCAGAAATATTTCTTTTTGGACCTCTATCTCCTCCCTGAGAACTAAATTCTTTTCCTTGAAGAAGATTAATAGTTAACTGACCCATCTTTTGAGCAGATCTTCATACTCAGTAGATGTACTAGGAGAAATATTTGTGCTCACCGGGAGTGGTTGTGGATTCTGGACCAAAGGTGTTGGTGTAGGCTCTACTTTAGCAACAATTTCTTTGGGCTCCTCTTCCATGCTTTCTTCTTTCCTTCTTGCAATCTCCTTTGCTTGTTCAATGGTATCGGGCGGTCATACTTCACTCTTTTCGATCTCTGGCTTCATCCCAAGAATGAAGTGCTTATATAGGAGATTATCCATGCCATTCATCAACCCATCTGCTAATCCTTCCTTCCAGATCTGGGCATCGAGCTTCCTCCTTAGCTCTAGAACATGAGCATGATAATCCCTTATCTTCTCCTTCTCTCCTTGGGATAGCTTTGTGATCTTGATCATGAGATCTGCATATTTTTTTGTTCACCAAATTCTTCAAGAAAACTTTCAGTTAATAAATCCCATGAATTTTTCACATTTTCACCTAGTGTTTCAAACCACCTAAGTGCTGAACCATCCAAAAAGGTAGGAAAAAATTCAGTCCATTGTTCCCTTCTTATAAGGCCATTACAAATACAAGATCGTTTAAACTCTTGAATGAAAGAGGAAGCATCTTCATTAGATTGGGCTGAAAAAACAGGAATCTTTCCCATTTTCAAAAGTAACCACCGTAAAATACCAACCCACAAGTACAATCAACAAGACTTATGTGCACAAATAATTGGAATCACTGTAATAGAAAGTGACTTTACACCTTTCTACAGTAAAATAAAAATGACCACGGTAACTATGGTAAAACTTGACTTACTACGGTAAAAATTGACTTTACTATGGTAAACACTATTCACGGTAAAAAGTGAAGTTAATACGGTAAATACTATTCATGGTAAAAATTGACTTTAGTGTGATAAATACTATTCACAGAAAAAATGACTTTACCATGGTAACTACTATTTACTGAAAAAATGAATTTACTATGGTAATTACTATGAACAAGTAAAAATAAGGTTACCCTCCAATTGATTTTTGACTAAGTGGGAATATCTCTCCGAAAATCCACCAACGAGGAATGGCCCGCAACGGAACCAAAATGTCATCACCAATCCGGCACTTTGATAATTCTTCACGGGAACTCATCGTGCTTTATGATTATTTACTAATGCACATGACCTTTAGTTTGGTGGATGTAACTGAAACACAAAAACAAACATAACACAAGAATACCATAGACTATGATAAAAGGAATGATAATAAATCTGAAATATCAGAGTAAATTATAATATTAGCATGAAATTGTTACAATCTCACCCATGAGGTACTTCAAGTGTTATTGAATTCACTTATATTCCACCAATACTATGGGAGAAACTTCACAATTACACCTCTTAATGGCTTCTTCAACACACCTTTAAACTGATGGCTTCCTTTACACACTTACTCATACAATATTTCTCACTACTTCCTTCTATGCTAAATGAGGGGGGTGGCCTCTTTATTTATAGACTTCTAGGCTTATCCATCTTATCTCTAAGATAGGATAAGAAATCCACTTTGACGAATCATATTCCATACCTTAACTCTTATCTGTACATGTAAGCTTATCTTTTAAGATAAGATAAACCTTATCATTTCACATGGGTTCCACATTTTTATACTTTTTACAAATAAAATATACAAAATATTTATGACCTCACTCCTTGTCCTTATTACCAATATAATATTTTAATTCCTAATCATGTAGACCCTACTTCTCTACTTACCTCAATTTTGACATTTTAACATTACGGGACCACTTACGACAACTATTTACTTTTTACCACAACATTCATATTGTACTTTTGAATGTTGCCGTACTATACATTATTGGCAAGCGTCGTCTTGGCAGTGCGCCGTTATCTCTATCGGACGCTACTACTAATTATATTTTAACAACATCCTATTCCTAATACATACATTAATGAAATAGAAATCACGGAGGAAAATTTTAGTGTCGCATCCCAATATCTTGTTGAAAGCCTCGGTAGTTCCATTAGCCTGTGGGTGATAGGGTGTATTTTTATGGTGTGCCACCATAAATTTTGCCAATAGTATCATTAAGAAAATAAGTGCCCCTATCACTTGTCAAAATCAATGGGCATCCATACTTGTTGATGATATTCTCCCAAAAATTCCTTTCGACATAGTTGTTATGCAATACTTTGTAGGCACCACTTCTACCCACCTTGTAAGATAATTTTTACAAGTTATAATGTAGTGCGATCCAATCCCGTGCGCGGGTGGGGAAATAGGGCCCACAAATTCAATTGCCCACTTTTTAAAAGGTTCTGCACTTGCAATAGGCCTCAAAGGCATTTCATCTCTATGCTCAAACTTTCCAAGGTGCTAACAATGATCACAGCCTTACAATATTATTTATAATCCTTATACAAAGTGTTTCCCACCATAGGCCAGCTAATAAAATATTGTGCACAGTAGCATCTCTTGCATAATTTCCACCTACAATACCACCATGAGCTTCCTCCATAATATCTTTTCACTCATGCTCAAGCACACACCAACATAAAACTTCATCCCGACCTAGTTTGTATAAATCTCCACTAATCAACATATAAGGCGCGACACGTATGGCAAGTTGTTTCTTCTCTAAACTCTTCATCCCTTCAAAGGCGCCACACCAGTTCATAAAAATACAACAATATATTCTAAGTCAGAGGGCACATGGTTCAATTTGAATAGTTGTGCATCTAACATTATATCCTCAATGCTTTGTGCATCATCAATTGATTTGATCCTTGATAAATGATCCGGTCTATAATTTATCTTTCCTAGCTTAAACACCACTATAAATTCAAATTCATGAAACAACAGAATCCAACGGAATATGCACCCCTACAAATCAGACTTGTTCAATAAGTAATTCAATGCCATGTGATATTTATATAATATAAAAGGTGTTGCCAGCAAGTATTTTCAAAACTTATGCAGTGCATAAATCATGGAAAACATCTCACACTATGCAGTTGTATAATTATGTTCAGCTGGGATCAACTTCCTGCTTGCAAAACAAATAGGATGATCAACAATACCTTCTCTAGGCTAGGATAATATTGTACCAATGGCCATGTCAGAGGCATTCACATGCACATGAAAGGCTTTGGTCCATGAAGGAGGTGTTGTAGTAAGCCTTTCCTTTAATGTCTCAAATGCACGCTATTGCACTTCACCCCAATGGAACGTTCCCTTACTCTTCAACAATTCCTCTAAGGGCGTGGAAATCTCAACATAACCTTTGATAAACTTTCTATAATAACATGTGTGCCCCAAGAACCCACACACTTCACTTTGGTTGGTAGGATAAAATAAGCCCAAAATAAAAACAACCTTAGCAGGATCTACCAACAAACCTTCTTTACAGATAATATGTCCCAACAAAGTCTTAAAGGGTGTAGCAAGCACACACTTCTTAATGTTGAGAGAGATGCTCAACTGTTGGCACCTCTCAAACATAAGTCTTAAGTTGTCACATTGGTCTTTCACTAGCCCACAAAATTTCCAATCATCAAAGTAAACCTATAAAAACTTATGAATGAAGTCATGGAATGCTTGAACAACAATGCGCCAAAATACTGCAGGGGCATTCTTCAATCCAAAAGGCATAATTGTGTATGCAAAACTTCCCTAATCAGTGGTGAAATTTTTCTTCTCTTGATCCTCTTTCGCAATCCTCACCTGATAATATCAAGAAAATCCATCAGTGAAGGAGTAGATCTCGCTCCTTGCAACACCTTCTAGAATCTACTTTGTAGACGGTGTGGAAAAGGGATCTATTACACATGCAACATTTAACTCCCTATAATCCAAAAAAATTCTTATCCTTCCATCTTCTTAATGTTTATCACCATTGGGCTAACCCACTCGACTCCTCAATGTAAATTTGAATGATCCCGCATTTCAACATCTTATCAATCTATTCCTTTACCTTGACATTTATATTAGGATTCATTCGTAAGGCCTATTCCTAAGCGGGTGTACACCTTCCTTTATCTTAATATTCATCTCACCCAAAGATTGATTTACTCCTTTCAACTCATGATAGCCTTTAGGAAATAAGTCTTGGAAGTCGAGAAGCATCTCAAATATATTTACTACCTCGGAGTCAAAACAATAATCTCTCGATGATGGCCTTCTTAGGTTCAGCATTTGTCCCAATATTGACCTTATTTGTTTTCATGGGCTCATGTTACGCACACGGATTCACATCTACATTTTCCAAGACCTTTTACATACCCTCGGTAAGATTAACATCTAGATTCTCTACTTCTTCATCATCAATCATGTAAACCATCTTTTCTTTTTATTTTTCTAGACAGTGCATCCAAGTTGTTCTTCATTTGTCTCTTCTTCTTCAATCGTGCCTCCAAATCTGAATCACCTAGTAATTCCTGAATAAGTTCCTTAGCCTTTGCACTATCTCCCATAGTCAAGTTCTTCATAACTTATAATGCCTCATTCAATGGGGTTTAGTAGAAAAGTATTCAAAGGTTTGAATCATACCTCTAGTCATTTCTTGTCAGTTCCATGTTTCTATATTCAACTCTCCATAGACATACCATGTGTGTGCATAGCCTCACAAGGTGAAGTATAACTTGTGCACCCACAATGAAGGTGGTAAGGCCTCTACCCCCTGTTCAAAGTATTTCACACTTATGAACATGGTGTGAAGTAGAATCCTTCCCATGGAATTCACATGTCTTGGTAGGCACATTGCTCTGAAGAAATCTAGCAGAGAAGGTGATTCTCACTTCTTGCCACTCTAAAAGACCATCTATGTGTACCATCCACCAACACATGCTAGCACATGCAGGGTATACACTAGCATATTCCTTTTTTCCACTTGGTCTATCCGGTGGACCTCTATAGTGCATAAAAATACTCCAGGATTTCCTTTTATAGTGTGCCTTAGTACCTAGTTACTACCTAAACACCTAATACAACGCGGCCTACTTACGCACGTAATTGCACTCTTCATATGCGCTGCCCAACCATTTCATAATTCACATACACCTAGTTGTCACAAGCAACGTTGGTTGTATCACTCATAAATTATGCATCATCCCATTGAATAACTCCTTCATTTGATGGCTCAAACACTTCCGGATCTCTAATTATGCCTACATAAATTCGGCTCAAATCCTCTTCACTCAAAGGTTCCACATAAGGTGCATCTTTTCCATCTATCAAATGAATGATGATGCGCTCTTCCTTGTTCTCAAAATTGATATATCCTTTATTAAATCATAGATCAACATTATTCGCATAATAATAAGGGTGCCCAAGAAATGCTAGAAAAATTTCTGCCTCTGTAAGCGCCAAGACCTCAAATTCCTTAGTAAACTTGGCCCCTTGTATAATAATAGTAGCATCCTTCAAGACTCCAGTGGGCGTGGATTTAGTCTTGTTTTCCATAAAAAAACTCATTTGAATATGGTTGTAATGGTGGCCTCCCATCTAATTCCACGCATCCAAAGTGAGCACATTCACTTTTGCACCTGTATCAATCAAAATGTTACTTAACAACCATCCATCAAAAACTACATTTGAGTGATCTCTTTGTCATAATCCAGATTGTGAGGAGGTAAGTTAGCATGTAAAATTTATCTCTCGTGCTCAACTCCAACGCATGACATCTTTCCCCTTAGCCATTCCCCCAATAAAGGAATGATGTTTTCTTGTCGCAACATCTTACAAACCTCCTTCAAATCGTCAACATCCTTTTGAGGAAGCTCAACTTCTTTTTCCTACTCCATCTTTGAATCGCTCTTTTAAGCATTGTATCTCACCCTACAAGTTTCTAATAACTTCCATGGTTTCTTGATAAACTTCCTTTTGATGAGTAGGGTCTGGATACTTTGCATGCAATACCTCCTCTTTTGTAATAATAGGCTTTTGCTTTAGAACTTCCCTGGCATGCACAACTTCAAAGTGTGTAGTGACCAGCACAGGAAACATCTCAGGATCAGGTGCTACCTTTGGCAGCCACTGATATTCCATAACGTGTTATACTCTAACCATTCTCGCGCCCTTATCCTACTTGTGCTTCTTGCTCATGTGCTCATACAAATCTACAAATTCTTCATAATTGTGGTTCTTTCTACAAAAGGAGAAAATAACATTTTGAGGGAATTCACGCTTATAATGATAAGGGGATCGTATGTGTTACATGTTCCATGAGGGAACTTGCTCCGTCCACTACCGTGACCTCGACCACCTTGAATCCTCCACCGTAGCCTCTATCTCTACCACCACCATTGAAGCATCACTCATTTTAATTATGATCATGATGCTCACCTTGCTCCTTGGAATTGTTTTGCAACACTAGTCTGACATACACTAGTATCAATGGCATCATGAATCTGATCAATCAACCTATAATTCTCGTATCATGAGTGGTAGACCTACAAATCTTATAGTAACAAGACATGTTCTTCCTTATTGCACATTGCAACAATGGGAACCTACTTGAATCATGATCCAAGTGACAAATATCACAATCCAAAAGCATGACGTGTACTAATTTATGAGGGAAACTATCCTTAGTATGTCCTTCTACTTCACAATTTGTGCACCAAATACCACTACGCATCTCATGAGCTAAATTAGCTAACAATTTCTCCAAAAAAAATTCCATAGATGCAAATTTGAGCTTCCAAAAATGGGCTAATTCCAATGTTTATGCTCTTGGTGACTCGGTGTGCGAGCTGATTCAAGCACCTCGTGTATGTATGTATAAGTCTTGTGTGATAACGCCCTTTTGAAATGTGTGATCAAACCTCCAACGAACCATTGAGCATGTTGACTTGGGTGAATATCGTAAGACAACTTTGATAATAAAGTTTTAAAGCGGGCATCATACTCCCTTACACTCTTAGTCATGCCATGTTTGATTTCCTTTAGCATGTTGATCAAACTTTAGTATATGAAACTTTACTAAGAAAGCATCACACAACATAGTATATTCTACACAATTATAGTTCAGATCATATTTTATGTACCAACTATGTGTGCACCCTTACAAAGTAGTAACACACTTTGACTTGTCTTATGCTCTAGAGTTGTATTCGCCTTAGTGTGCCATAATATCTCACACATACACATGTCTTCAAATGCATATTCAATTCCTCTATACTCTAGTAGTCGAAGGGACATCTCAAAATAGACTTGTTGGGGTTGGTGTAGACCATGCCCACCAAATCCAGAACCTGTATTACCTCATATGTTCCCTCCTCCTCCTCTAGAACCACTAGACCCACTAGATCCCAAGCCACCTGATCCTCCTAATCCCTCTCTGTAGTAGGAAATGGACCAGAGGATGCATTGCCTTGTGTTCCAATAGTTGTGCTTGGCCCGAACTCCCACGATCTGTGAATTTTTACTACTTCTAGATGTAATACAAATGTTTTGTGCACCCATGTTTTGTGTTAATTATGTGCTAGAAAATATACCTCCAATCGGACCTCCAAATAACACAGACGGTGATTACACCGCCAAAGTTGAATTTTCTATATGATTAACTCCTAAACTTGATGGAAAATGAAATCTATCTATCACTACTCTATTGTCCACACTAGCTTACTTACTAATGACTGTCAGTAGAAAATAGAAAACCAAGCACAAGGGCTAGGTCACCAGGAGGGATCAAACGTGTGTCCATATTGTTGTAGTTTCACTCAATGGGCTTTCATACGAAGCTAAAGAGGGTTCTCTTCCCATGACCATATTTAAAAACTTAAAGGGCTATGACTATTAAGTGAAGGGGTACACCGTAATTTAATAAATAATTATTTATTAAATAATTAATAAACCTAATATAAATATTATTTTAATATGTATATATACATAAACTATGTTCTATATTATTTAATTATAAACTAAACATTATGAGCACTTAATATTACATTCTAACATTTGTCTGTCAGTCACCGACTATGTGCAGTCGCCATTGACGGACTCATATTTGTTTAGATTTTTTTCAATCATCTATTTTATGATCCCACACCCTTCGGCATCCTTCAATATTTCCATTATCTACGCTTGCAACTTCAGATCCCAAAAACATCGGATCTAGTCACCGGCGATCGGGACCAATCACCGTCGACCTGTCAAGTAGTTCTCGAGACTTTGTAATTTTCTTACATCATTTCTGTCTTATCCAGATATATATCTTTTGAAGTGTTCATGTTCCATCTCACCCTCATCACCAACCTCGAGAATTCCCCCAAAGCCTTGAGATCTTCATTTTTCTGTTGTTGTTTGACTTGACTGCTCCAATCATCATCGATTGGGCTTTGCGATCTCGAGTCACCATTGACCCACCTAAGTTTTATTTGGTTTGCATTTACTTAGACTAGATCGCATTTCACTTTATCTATTAAATTCTAGCTTTCTATCTTATCTCGATTTTGCTACATCATATAATTTATTCATCATTTATTTTATCTATCTTTGATCTAAAATGTGGGTTGATATCCATCCTAGGAATTTTTCACTTATTGGGACCGGCATTGTCGGAAAACCCACCCATCTATTCACTAATCCATTTTTCATGTTGATTTTTCTTTATTCTCGCAGTCATCTATCTCGCTTATGAGGAATATCTCTCTTTTGTGCTCGCATCCATTATCATCCACTTCTGAGGTAACTTAAACCCTCTCATATTTGGTGTTACTTGTTTTCTTTGTTACAAATTCACTAATCGGAAATAGGTACGAGAAAATTAGTTCACTATTCAAGCATGCCCAGTGGGACCCGCCCTTCTTTAGCGAGTGTTTTCATTTGTCTTTCATTTTCATTTTATTTTGTCATTTTTCTACCAACCTTGCAGGTGGGATCATTCCTTGCTTTCTTGCATGCATGGTTTGCTTTTCTTGGATTAATTTTCTTGCTTTAAAAATAAAAAATAAAGCGAAAAAGTGATGTCCAAGTATTCTCTATTTTCTCCTTTTGCATCGTTTTTCCCTTCCTTTCTTGATTGTCGTCATCGAACATAACACTTCATTTTGGACTTAAAAAGATCACTCATATTTCTTAGCAATCTAGTCTAACTAGGAGGTTAACTCTTTGTATACAATTTTATCACACACATCCAAAACACATGCATCAAAACTACACATCTTAAAAATATCTTCCCATGTTGAACTATTGGGATCTCATCATCCAATAGCAAATCCGCCATGGTGTTCGGCCCAATTACAATTTTTTTGGCTATCGGTATATTGGCTAATTTCCCTAAACCCTTATCGTTGTCGTGCGTGACATGCGGGGTAGCCCCGTCGAAAGTCATCACATATTTATGCCTCATCTACCTTTGGGTATTTTGAGGAATGTATCCAAAACTACTTGAAACCATCCATAGTTTGGCCATTTCCTAGGCTCCCTTCAAGCCCATTTTTCTTTTCTTCTCACATCTTTAATAATCAAGATAATCAAAACTCTATTATGTGACTTGTTTGAAGTAATAAAAAAATCAGCATAGTTTCTTGTATTATTGTTTGTTTCATGTCCATTATTACACGTTCCCAAGAAAGAAAAATGGAACAAACCATGTCATCTAACACCATTCCTATTTCCACTATTGCCTCCTAACAAATTTCCTCCCTTTCTATCATTTCATCCACCCCTTTGGTTGCCTCTTCCACGGTTACTCAACCAATGGTCCCCATCCCCCTCTTAAAAATTCTCAAATAATCCCACCTAACACTCATGTTTAAGACAACCCATTTCTTTATCATAACTCTATCCCATCTAGACCAACTACACCCCATTTTTCCACATCTATCGAAGCTTTTGAGCCTCCTACCATCCCTCATGGATGTGCAGAATCCTAAGAGCTTCTCGATGCCAACCCAGATTTCCCTTCATGATTACCTTCTTCACAAATCTACCAACCTCTTGATGGATTCCCTATTCAAAAATTTATTTTTATCATTTCCATCCCAAATCCACTCAAGTCCACACATCAAAACTCGTCGTATTCTTCCCTAGGGCTATGAATGAACTTGCCATGGTGCAACATGAGCTTATCCTCACCAAGCTTCCTCAACAATCCCTCACAATCACTAAACCACTCAATTATTTGTCCCCATTCCCCCTAATTTTTCTCACATTAACAATACTACCAATTCTTATATCCCCATCACATCTTCATCCACTATGGTTATTAGTGCTCCTATCCAATCATCACAAGAGTCTCATTTGCTTCCTTCTCCACCCAAACAACATAACCATAATTTACCCCATATTTCCACTTCCCATGTTCATTTGAATGTGATCACTTCACAACCCTATCGATCTAAATCAACTCAAACCCATCAACCTCCTCTTCGAGGTGATTTTCGTTACATACTTCCCAACCAATCCACTCAAACATATCAAATAGCCATTACCTATATTCCAACTCATTCCATACCAAACCAACCTAATGTCCCTATCACTCAACAACCAACTCAATCTCATCAATCTTATCACATCCCCATCTCTCAACAACAACCTATATCCTAACCTATTCAATCACAACCATTCAATTACATTCCCCCTTATCAACCACTTCTAAAGCAACACCTACTCATCCTCAAACATATCAACCTCTTTCCCACCTAACCCATCTACTTCATATATCCCATGACCACATCCTTCAAATTCTCATCCCCATACATCTAATGATCCCATGCATGATTTAATGAGTAGAATGGCTAATCTTGAAGATGCTACATTGGGATCTAAAACCACTTTCTCATATGAGCAAATTTGTAATGAACATATTAATCCATCGGTCACCATAAAGCCTTATTCCCGTATTGGTAGCTCCAAAATTCTATAATTTCAATAGTAATGAGGATCCCCAACAACATCTTCATGCCTTTAGGCACACATGTTATCTCATTTCCCATGATCAAGACCTTATGTTTTGTACATTCCCATGTTGTTATTTGGACCCATGTTGGATTGGTATAACAACATTCCCAACATTCATTATTTTCTTTCACCCAACTCATGAAATTATTCTTAGAGAAAATTTCAATAAATAATTCACGTAAGATCTCTATCACAAACCTCTACGTCATTAGACAATTTGATGATGAATCTATCATGGATTTTTCCGCACAATGGTGCGGCATAATCAACCAACTATCTTTCTCTCTTCCATAGACCAAATTAATTGAACTGCTCACAGTCTTGTGTGAATCATATTTCATCTAATCTTGAAATAAATCATTCCAAACCTTTAAAGAGGCATTTACCATGGTTTGTAAATTTAAACAAGATTCCCTTGAGCAAAGCCAACTCAAACTTCGATCAAATAAACCCAAATCTGAATTTACTAAATCCTCCATGCATGGTGACAAATATAAGAATGTTGTTAATGCCATTGTGGTTAAATCTTCCTCCACATCCACTTCTCACTCAAATCCTCCAAAAAGAGCTCCTAGAATGCCTCCTAACTATACCCCTCTTGGGAATCTTACAGATTCCATATTCAATAAGTTAATAGTAGTCCATCTTATTCTACTTCCTCCCATCCAAAGTTTCGATGAATAAAGACCCAAACCAACATGGTATCATGAGGATAATTATTGTAAATAACATCAAGTCCATGTTCATGACATTGAGAAGTGTCACAATTTTAAAGACCTTGTCCAAAAACTCATGTATTACAAAGTGACCTCCAAGTGGATAACCCTAACGCACTTTTCCCTAATCATCCACCAAATAATAAAACTCCACCCTCCACATCATAAACACCTAATTCCCATACCATAAGTAATATAAATCAAGAACCAACACCACCATCTATTTTCATCATCTCTTCATCCAAAGTGCACACGTGTCTATTTGAGACTCTTCTCCCACATCCACAACTTCATCAACATTTACACCTATTATATCTACCTCAACTATGTCCACAACTACCAAATCCACATCCATCCTAACTACACCCACTTCCCCATCTATATCTACCACATCCTCACGTATCATATCTATTCCTTCAACTATATCTACTCTAACACCCACCTTAATATCTTCATCACACATTCCTACATCCACACTCAATTCCACATTAGTCACATCTACTACTATGACCATATCCAAATCAACAAAGACTGAATTTATATCCACATCCATACCATCTCTTGAAACATCTATTACGTAGACACCCCCACTTAATATAACTACAAATGATACTCTATCCCCATCTACAAGTCTAATCATTCCTACATGAACAAATCCTAGACCTATACAATCTACAACCCCTTTGGATATCGTCAAGTGCAGCATACAAAAACACTTCCACCTTCAATATCCACATTTTCCATCATAATTAAGAATATGAATATGAATATTCAATCGCCAATCCTCTAACAGTGAAGGAGGTTGTTGGCCCAACTTATGAAGCATAACATCATACATCCGCTCCCGAATTTTGAGCACAAATGGAAGGTAAGAATTGACCAACTTGAATTTTTGTTTGATTTCGTGCCAAGGAAGCCAATCTCTCTAGGAGACAAGATCACATATGGGTTTTATGCCTTTGTGAGTAATTTAGAGCACCTTCATACCTGGAACTTCAACCAAGGGGAGATTTTCACTGGTAAAGATGGGAGACCACCATATGTTATGATCATTGAATGAGATCTCGGTGTAGAATCCATCCCCAATCTAGTGAAGCAAAGGCATAATAACTTAAAATGATTTCCAAATACTCTTCAAAACAAAGGTACCAATGATTTTGACTTATACTCTGATGATGATCAAGGTATGTAACCCAATGTTTTTCTGAAATTTTTACCATAAGGGCGACTGAATAAATATAATGTCTTAAAATAATTTTCCAAGATTGGTTACCATTTATACATCTAATAACCCTTTTAACACCAATAAATATTCTCTTCTTTTAGACATTAATAACTCCCATACCACCCTGGTCATGCGGGAGGGTACAAACATCCCAAGACACTTAATGGAAGCCACTTTGTTGATGATAAAATAAAATATAGTCCCACAAAAGTTTGGAAAAATTTCCAAAAGAATCCTAAGAAGGACACCAACAAGTTTCATAATACACTTGTGTGGCAACTAAAATTTTGGTTGAAACTTGGAATTTACATGCTAAAGAAAGTGACTTAGAGATCCAATGTAGAAAATTTTCCTCAACTCAATCAATGATAAATTTCTAGAGAGTTTGAATCTTTCCCCATAATTAATCCATTTCCAAGGATAAGATACCAACCAATCGGTCATAGGCCAAAAAATCTACCTAAAGCCAAGATATTTGGCTAATTGAACACCTGGAACACGAAGCTTTATAAACTATGTCTAAAATAAATAAATATTTTTTAATGTTATGATCATTTTAGGCTAAGGTATAGAATGATTCATCAAAAAAATGCCCATTGATAAATTAAGAAGCATGATCAGGGATAAAGATTCCCGAATGCATCCTCGCTTAGCCCGTTATGTAATAAAATAACCAAGAGCATCGGATGCAAGAACAAAAAGGGTAGGAGTTAGAGGATAACCTTGCCTCATAGATCTGAATAGCCCTGATAGATTTTGATTCATGTCCATTGATAATGAGGCAATAAGAAGCTTAAAAATAAATGACTAACAACATTAACAAATAAGGGTCTGAACCCAAGGGATTTGAGCATAACAAGAATAAAGGGCCATTCAATCCGATCATAAGCCTTCTCAAAATCAATTTTGAGAAAAATAACCTGCTACAAGGAAGTTCTAGCCCACTCCATACCTTCCCAAACAACTAAAAGATTGTCAAGAATGTATCTTCCCTTAACAAAACTAGTTTGTTCAGAGCGAACAATCCTAGGAATAATTCCAGCAATACGGAGAGTAAGGGATTTGGCCAAGATCTTGTAGGAAACATTAAGAAGGGTAATAGGCCACTAGATAATCATGAGTTTAGGACTCCCAAATTTAGGAATAACTTTCCTATTGCCCTTATTAATAAAATTGTCTAGAGAATGATTCTACAAGGCCTCCCCGTAAAACTGAAAGAGATCCTTACTAACGATAGACTTGATTAAACTAAAATTGAATATTCTAGTGTAATCTAATGTTATAGGAGTAGTAAAATAACTAAATAAATGAAGTAATAAAATACTGAAATAGTACCCAAGCAATCTAAGTAATGAAATGTGAAACCCTAATGTACAAAGAGGGTTAAGAAATCCTTAGTTGATTCGATGATGTCACGGATTGTGTCATAGTGGAGAGCGGATGAATAGGACGATGAAACCTTCGCACAAGAGTCCGAGAAAGTGTCGATCTGACGGGTATGCGGATAGACATGGGTTCTGGAGAGGGACAAGGGTGCCTTGGTCTACGGAAATGACCAAAAACCTCTTGTGAGGTATCCCTGAGTGTTCACCAGTGTTCGCTTCCTATCGTGTGAATGTCGTTGCACTTCGCCGAGATGTCATCGTAATCCTGTAATGAAGAAATACCTTTAAAACCCCAGACAAAACATCAAAACCCTAAAAAATAAAGATGCATATGAAGGGATCATATTGCCCTCAACTTTTAAATTTATGGACTTATCACTAAGCGTTGCACTACATATTAGACCCAATGTAGTTCTATGGGTGTGTGTGTGTGTGTGTGTGTGTGTGTGTGTGTAATTGTGTCGTAGGTGCTCTTGTGTCAGTCACACTTTGTGAAGTAGTGAGCAAGTAAATAGATGTAGAATGCAATAAATGGTTGCATGGAAACAATAGACTCCACTCCTATGAAGTGTGATGCATATGAACCAACCTTGTGTGCTTTGTGATAAAGCTAGATGGATGCAACATTAGGTGGTGATAGTAAGTGCTTCATGCTTGGTCCCTCATTATGGTCACATAAATTTATATTTATATGGTTATCTTGCTTTCTTTTCATAATTAACCCTAAAAATCCTGACCACCAAAAATATAAGAAGCTCACACATGAGAAAGTGCCCAAAAAGTGAGAGGAAAGTGTAAAGAGGTTCAGGGCACCTAGGGCACTCCAATCGAAATAGGAAAAATGAAAAGTATGAAATTACAAATTGGGCAAGTACATGTGTAAGGTCAAAAATAACAACAAAAAGAAATGAAAAAATGGCCAAAGACATGGGTTAATTATTACTCTTTTCACTTAAGAACCATATGAATAGTAATATGAGACTAGGACTAAATAATGACTCAAAGTGTGTGATTTTGTGTCTACATTTTCCCCCACTTTATGTTGGTGAGTGGAAAGCTCAGTAACATAAATTAGATAGAGATGTGTACCTGATATCCATGTAGAGTGATGTAGAATGTGTGTCAAGGACTAGACAAAGCGTGGAGTGATAAAAATATGGATCATGGAGACTAAAGATGTAAAAGTGATGAGAGTAAACCTAGGGAAAAAATGTGTGTGTAGATGCCAATATGTGTGGTGTACCTACATGGTTAGTATCATGTGTGTGATGTACCCGTTATGTGTGTGATGTTGATTGTTTACTTCCCATATGGATGGACCTGTAAAAGAGAAGATGATCAAGTAGTTAAATATGCATGTATATGTGTAATGTATAAAAATGCATGTATATATGTAAAAATCATGTAAAGAAAATATGAAAATGAAAAAGGAACATGTGCACCTGATTCATGATGAGAAAAAGGGTATATAAAGGATCCTGTCGATGTTGTGGGAGATTTCTTTTGGATCTAACGCCATTTGTTGAAGAAGAGTAGGGAGGAAAGTCGATTTATCCTCCAACTCATGAATCGCTTCCTAAGAGTGAAGAGGTCTTTGTCTTTGTCTAGTTTTTAGGTGATCCGATGCCATGGCAGTGTAGAGAGGAAGTTCGGTTTATCCTATATCCTTTAACTACTCTTGAATGTGTTAAGGACACCATGTCCTATAAAATATGATGTGTGTGGAGTTCAGTAGATCTAGTCGAACCCATTTCTGTATAACCCATTGTGTCATGGAAAAAATATGAAAATTGAATTGTATCGGTACTATGTGTAAACCCAAATGATGCTCCCCTCTTTGGGGGTGCATGTGATGTCGCAAATAGGAGAATGCGGCCCAAAAGAGGACTAAGCGTGTGATATCAAACTGTTCCCTAAAGGGGGAGGGTCTATTCTTGGTAGAAATCAAGGACAAAACAAACAAGGTAGCTAGAAAATAATGTTAGTATGAACATGCATGTAGAAAACGAGTGTAAGACAAACAAAGAATGTGTATGCTAGAACATACGAATAAAATGTAAAAGCCCAAGAAAACAATGTAGACCACACAAAGTGGGTTGCAAACATGGGACACCACTCATGGTATCACAAGACACTCAAGGTGCCATAGTGGCCACAAACAAAAAAGTGTGTGCACACAAGACAAAAAGAAAAGCACTGTAAACAATAACAAGCAATAACAGACAATATAACAAACAAGTATGGAAACAAGTACCCCTGCATGAAAAATGTTACACATGAAACACCCATTAGCATGTTAGAAAGATAAAACATATTTGAATGTGTATATAAATCAATAAAGTAGTGTGTTATGAACAAAAATGAAACAATAACACATGTAGTGTACGAATGTGGATGCCCCTATGAGTGTTGTGGGATAGATAATCAAACATCCATGTTGGGTGTAATATCCTGTATAGTTTGTGATCACAACTAGAAAAGTAATTGAATGTGCATGTGTGTATGCTAAATTACATACAATATATCTAGCTAGCGTGTGTAATAAAGTGTACATGTAAAAGCATTAGTAGGAAAGAGTAAGTACAACAATAAAATGCAAAGTATATGCTTTAGATGGATGGAATGGAATGCATAGTGAATGATAGGAGCCATGTGCCCCCTGAGCAAATGGAATTGTATGCAGTGAGGTTCATTTAGTATTCCCCCTCAGTAATCAAGAATGAACCATAAACGAGAGTGCGTCATCGGGAAATGGTCGAACTATGTGTTATGTGCAACGCACTGTGATGAGTGTGTAGTGATGATATGTGACATAGATGAGTTGTGTGTGACATTGTAGCCTAAGTGTATATCATGACAAGATGAATAGAAAGGAGTGGTGATTTATCCTAAAGTGTATACCACTAAATGATGCAAGTGAAAGTGATGATGTAGCCTATCACGAGATGATGCTAGAAGAAGTGACCTTATAGCCTAAAGCATATATCACTTAATCTAGGTATTTCACATGAGAAAATATTGAATGATGAATATGTAAGGGTGATAAGGTCCATTAGTTACGTATAACCTCAATAGTATAGTATGTACCACGAGACTAGAGTGTGTAATCGGGTAGTGGGTGAAATGCGTAGAAGAGAATATGCAAAATGTGTAATTTGCCTAGTAGGGTGTATATTTTATGTAATGAAAGATGCTTAGATGACCTAAGATGTGTAGGGGCATAGTAGATGTAAGGCGCAAGATGTAATATGTAAGGTATAGGATATCATAAGTAAGATGACATGTATGATGTGTGAAAATGTGCAATATGTAATTGTTATGATGTAGTATGTGAGACATGAGTAGAATGTGTATGATGTATGTAGGACAAGATGTAAGATGAAAAGTGTAGAATGTATGAAGACACACAATGTGTAGAGTCTATAGTGCAGTGTGTGGGGTTCATGTGTATATAATGCCCTCAACAGTCAAGTGTGAACTAAAGCACAAGAGTGTGTCATCGGGTAATGATGATGCTAGTGTATGTCAAAGTATGAGTGTAATGAGCAGATGTTGGATTGTTATGTGATGAAGATGTAATACACATGTTTGTTGTTTAGAAGAGGGATGGGATGATAAGCGTCATGCCCCCAAGATATGTAAGTGACAGAGATTTAGTCAAAAGATGCTAAGTGGATCAATGTAAGGAGTAGTTTCTTTGAAAAAGTGATTGGAAGTTGAGGCGAGGACTAGATAGGCTCCTTAAATTGCGAGAGTTGAAAAAGTCAGCTAGAGTGTGCTTGCCTTGTGTAATGAGTGGTTGTTTGTTGACTATAAATGACTTGAGTGGAGGCCAGGTTGAATTGATCTTTAGAGGATGTTGCTTAGGTGAACTTGGTAATGTTACAGATAACTTGAGTGGAGGAGTAGGACTATCCGAAAGAGGTGGTTAAGTGGACTGAATAAGCAACACTTGAGCGGTCCAAGAAGGCATCAGAGATGTGATAACATGATTCTCTTTATATATATATATATATGAATCAGATTTAGGAACCCATTGAGATGTAGCATTTGTAGATGGGCATGTAACATAATGTTGTGTAGTGAATGAGATAAATCCCTAACACTCAAGATGTTTAATTCTTCGTTGTAAAGCATAACAATCATTGTCATTATGTTCATTGATGAGTTGATGATGATTTCAATATGAACGCCCTTGATATTTTACTAACCGATAATGAGGATAGTAATGAGTGGGTGGTAAAGTGATCAATTAACAAATAAGTAGCTAAGTAAGAAGATCATGTTGCATAGTATTACGCTCAAAGATGAGAGGCTTTGGTAATGGTATAACTTGAGGCTCACTCGACATGAGCATATGTAGTGGACATACAATGAGGATGAGATAAAGAAGGAAAACAAACATGAGCCTGAGAAGCATCCTTAAGATGTTGGATTTCATATTTGAGAGATGTAATTGTGGATTCCATAGTCCTAAATTTGTCTTGAAATAAAGAATGTAAATCTTGAATTGAGTCCAACATAGGTTGATTAGATGGAGGATCATGAGAACTAGGGTCATCAGATAAACGGTCTAAAATAACACTCACTTGATGTGGTGACATATCCCTAAGGAGATACATGGTGTCTAGGGTTTTTTGCATAAAATCCTGGCAATTGGGATGCATCTTAAGTAAATTAGAAAAAAAAATTCAGCGACTTTAGGAGCCATGATGATAAAAAGATGAGAAAATCCTAGAACAAAGGTGGATTCAAGGTCGGGCTCACAAATTGATTAAACTAAAATAGAATATTCTAGTGTAATTTAATGTTAGAGGAGCAATAAAATAACTAAATAAATGAAGTAATAAAATATTGAAATAGTACCCAAGCAATTTAAACAATGAAATGTAAAACCCTAATGTGCAAAGAGGGTTAAGAAAGCCTTAGCTGATTTGATGATGTCATGGGATTGTGTCGTAGTAGAGACCAAATGAACAATAGGAGAAAACCTTCGCACGGGAGTATAAGAAAGTGCAGATCTGGACTATCTAATTAGATTGGGGCACTGGAGTGGGATAGGGGCACTTATGGATGCCCCTGGTCTAAATTATGGGTGCCTGCTCGGAAATGACTAGAAAACCTGCTTTGAGGTGTCACTGAGTGTTCACCTATGTTTCGCTTCCTATCGCTTGAATGTCGTTGCACTTCGCGAGATGTCGTCATAAACTTGTAATGAATAAATACCTATAAAACCCCAGAAAAAGAATCAAAAACCTAAAAATGAAAGATGCATATGAAGGGTTCAGACTGTCCTTGACTTCCAAGTTGAAGTATTTATCATGAGTGTTACACTACATCTAGACCCAATGTAGTTCTAGGTGTGTGTGTGTAATTGTGCTCTAGGTGTACTTGTACGGTTGCACTTTATGAATTAGTGAGAAAGTAACTAGATGTAGAATGTAGTAAATGTGTGCATGGAAACAATAGACTCCCCTCCTATGAATTTTGATTCAGATGAACTAACCTTGTGTGCCTTGTGATGGAGCTAGATGGATGCAAATGTAGCTATAAATGCCTTTGATGGATGCAACCTTAGGTGGTGATAGTAAGTGCTTAGTTCTTGGTCTATAATGGAATTACTTATATAAATCTTATTATTAGCAGCAATATAACACCAATGAACACAATATTTTAGATAAATGATCTCAATGTGCAAGTAGAATAGCTTAGTCACTTGAGGGGTAACCTCCAAACCAAACAATAAGACTCAAATGTTGAATATGATGATCAACTACTACCTACTAACCCATATATATATACTATTCCTATGTTATGGCCAACACCAAGGCCGACCCACTTATGATAATATAACATATGTGAAAGAGATACATAATGACAAGAATTTATGATAGCCACGAGTTGGCTATATACATCTAATATAAGATATATGATTAAGAGTGTAGCATACCCCTCCCTTCAAGCAACATTGTCCCCAATGTTAAGAAGATCTGGATGTTGTTATAGGAAGTTTTCATCCTCCCAAGTTGTGTCTTCATTGTCTAGATTTTTCCACTTGATCAAATACTCAGTGATGACCCTTGTCCTCAATAACTTAGTGTGTGTCTGAAGGATGCATTCTAGTTCTAGGATGATTCTTCCCTCTTCATCAAGCTTAGGTAACACTGTATCTGGGTTGATATTGTCTATCCAATTACCTTCTTTAGGAAAGATACATGGAAGAATGGATGAATTCAAGTAGCTAGAGGAAGTTCCAGTTTGTATGCTACATTTCCAATCTTCTATAACACTTGATAAGGGCCATAATACTTAGGTGAAATCTTGTTATCCTTTTTCTGTTGTTTCAAGGACATTTGCTTATATGGTTGTAAATACACAAAAACCCAATCACCGACTTCAAAATGTCTTTCACTGTGATGTTGGTGCACTTTCACGCTTCATGCGGTTTTGTGACATGGAAAAATTCTCCCTAACAATGCAGAAAGCACCTCTTGTTGGTGTTGAATATGTTCTTCAACTGCTCAAACCATTGGCTAGACTCTCAAAGATGAAGTGATAGATGGTGGATGGTACCCATATAATGCCAAGAAAGGAGACATTTTAGATTAAGTATGAAAGGAGTCATACTACCATCATTTTGCCAGGGGTAACCATTGGACCATCTCACTTGCTTATCCGACTTAAAACAACGAAGATATCCCTCCAATCACTTGTTTACCACCTCGTTTTCCCATCGACCTGGGATGATAAGAGGAACTACGAGCTAGTTGTGTGCCCAAGCATGAGAACAAGTCAGTCCAAAAATTACTAGTAAAGCTAGGGTCTCAGTCACTTACTATAATCTTTGGTGTCCCATGTAGCTTCTGAATTATATCCCTGAATGTTGTTCTATCTTTGTACTCAAACAAATGGATGGGATAAAGCACAAAAATGGACATATTTGGTGATTTTTTCCACCACCACCATGATTATATTTTAACTTCTGATTTAGGAAATCCTTTGATGAAGTCCATGGACACCTCTTCCCACCTCTAGCTAGGAATAGATAGAGGTTGTAAAATACCTGGGGACTTAATTGTTTCACCCTTATTTTATTGACAAACCATGCATTCTGCCACAAATTTTTGGACATCCCCTTTTAGCCCTTCCTAGAAAAAATCATGCTTGATTTGATGATAAGTCTTCAAGAAGCCAAAATTCCCCCTACTAGAGAAGCATGGAGCTTAGATAGAACCCTATTTTTAAGGATTGAATTCTTACATAGATATAATCTATCTTTATACCATAAAGAATCTCCTTTCCATACAAATTTTTCGACATGCTTGGATCTTGTTGGAGATTTTGAATGAGATTTTGTGTACCTAGGTCATTTTTCCATTCAGACCTTGCATCCTCTATCCAATCCTCATGTAATATAAATATGGCACACAACAATGCCTTGGCAAATTCATCCTTCCGAGATAAAGCATCAACAACTACATTCTCTTTCCCTTTCTTGTATATTATCTCAAAATCATACCCCAACATTTTTGAGACCCATTTCTATTGTTCTTCTAATGATAAACGTTTCTCTAAGAAGTATTTCAAACTATCATGATCTATCTTTACTTTGAAATGTCTTCCCATTAGATATGGTCTCCATTGCTTCATTGCATGAAGTATTGCTAACATTTCTTTCTCATAAACTAGTTTAGATATATTCTTACCTTTGAATCAGCGGCTCTCGAAGGCAATGGGTTGAACTTCTTGCATGAGTACTGCCCTCATACCATACCTGAAGCATCACATTCAACAATGAATGTTTTGGAAAAATCTGGGGTGGCTAGAATTGGAGTGGTGCACATGGCCTCCTTCAACTTCTCAAATGTCGTAGTAGCTTGCTCATTCCAATGGAAATATTCCTTCTTCAATAAATTTGTGAGTGGTGCTGCGATGCTGCCATAATTCCTTACAAATCTACGATAATAACCTGTAAGCCCCAAAAATCCTCGAGAGATTTTTAGGGTTTTGGGAACCTTCCATTCAAGCATGGATTTTATCTTGTTATGATCCACTTTAACACCTTCATAAGAGACAATATGACCCAAATATTCAACCTCCTTGACACCAAAAGAACACTTAGAAGGCTTTGCATAAAGTTGATGTTGTTCAAGAGTTTCCAACACCTTATTTACATGATGTAGGTGTTCCTCCCATGTTTTACTATAGAGTAATATATCATCAAAGAACACTAAAACAAACTTTCAAAGAAATGGCTTAAAGATGGAATTCATCAAGCTTTGAAATTTAGAGGGTGCATTTGTTAGTCCAAAAGGCATTACTAAGAACTCATATGTCCTTCATGTGTCCTAGAAGTTGTTTTATGAATATCTTCATCCTCGATTCTAATCGATGATATCCGAACGAAGATCAAGTTTTATAAAGTAAACAACACCATGTAACTCATCTAGAAAATCATCAATTACAGGAATAGGAAACTTATCTTTAACTGTGTACTTATTGAGTTCCCGTAATCTAGACACATGCACCAATTTTCATCTTTTTCCGTACCATCACTACAGGAGAAGAGTAAGCACTCTGACTATGACGAATAAGTCATGCTTCTAACATCTCTTGTACTATATTCTCAATCTCACTTTTTTGCATATAGGGGTACCTATAAGGTCTGATGTTGGGTGGTTGAATCCTGGTACTAGGCTGGATGGCATGGTCATGCTCTCTTTTTGGGAGGCAAACCCTCGGGCATTTCTCCAAACACCATTGAGTGCTCATCTATAACTTTCGCTTTCATATCTGCAGTATAAATGTATTGGAATGGTGTGCTTCTAATGAAAATAAGTTGTGCCAAAACCCCTCTCGCACCTTTTCTAAGCAATTTTTGCATGTGATGAGAACTTACCATTTGTGGGGACTTTGCTCTTAGTCCTTTTAGTTTAAAATTTCTCCCTTTATTTGAAATTGCATGAACAACTCTTGGAAATTCATTTCAATGGTTCCCAAGGTGGTAAGCCACCGAACTCCTAACACCTCCCATGGCAATGGCATACATATTTCTAGTTAGCAAGTAATCTCCCATGGTGAGATTAATGTTATGGCATTTTCTTGAACAACTAACTATTTTCCAATCAAAGCAATCATGACTTGACATTTCGGAGCTATATAAATAAAGCGATTCAAGCGCATCGCTAACTTATGATCAATGAAGTTGTGAGTACTTCCCGAATCAATCAACATTGTTACCCTCTATTTTTTTAAGAATCCAACTACTTTGAGAGTTTGGGGAGTGTTAATCCCGGAAATTGCATGGCATGATATTGTTGGTTGTTGCACCTAGGTAGCTGAATTATGAAAAAACATAAAACCGATATAAATTTTGCAAACCAAGTCAAAAAATCTTAAAGTGTGGAGGGGACCTTACTTGACCGATTTCTCCACACCACAAAAACATTTGCAGAAAAATTCACCATGGAGTTTGAGATATGGACGAACCTTCACAATTAGGGTTTGATGCAGTGTTGGCCGAGATCAAGCTCTAATACCACTTGTAATGGAATTACTTGTATAAATATTATTATTAGTAGCAATATAACACCAATGAACACAATATTTTAGATAAATGATTTCAATGTGCAAGTAGAATAGCTTAGCCACTTTGAGGGGGCAACCTCCAAACCAAACAATAAGACTCAAATGTTGAATATGATTATCAACTACTACCTATTAACCCATATATATAATATTCCTATGTTATGGCCAACACCAAGGCCGACCCACTTATGATAATATAACATATATGAAAGAGATACATAATGATAAGAAGTTATGATAGCCACAAGTCGGCTATATACATCAAGTATAAGATATATGATTAAGGGTGTAACATGGTCCCTCATTATGGTCACATAAATTTATATTTATATGGTTCTCTTACTTTAATTTTGTAATTAACCCTGAAAAGGCCTACCATCAAAAATATAATAAGCTCAAATGGCTAGAAAGTGCCCAAAAAGTGAGAGGAAAGTGTAAAGAGGATCAGTCGCCTAAATGTAAAGTAAGGCATTATCAAGAGAAAGTAAGGCATTGTAGATCTCATCCAAAGACAAAGGAACATCACAATTTTTATGTCTTGTGAGGACAACTTACAAAGAGCCACCTCCACATAATGCTACAATGTAGTTTGAATTTCCTTAGAGAGTTCCCGAGCACGAAAAACAAGAGTATAATGGTCCAAAAAGGCATTGACAATATCAAGGAGATTAGTGACACGATCATGAGCCCTCTGAACAACTTTAATTTGTTCCCTAGAAAATTTAGACCGAAGGGATTTGAAGAATATTTTGGAAGCTTTGTCTCCCACTTTAAGCCAATGAAGTCGGCGCATGATCGGGCACCTTTGGCCTTGTGATTCTCAATAAATTTAATCGATTAAAATTTTTATCCACAATGAATTGGGTAAGGATGTCAAAGGATTGAGCTTCAAGCAGAGTAAAGACTCGTTGAAACTCTTGATGAGAGCAAAATCTTCCCTTTTTCAAACCCGAGAAACCTGCTTACCAAAGTGGTGGAGAAACACGGTAAGTAAACTCGAATGGCAACATTCCACCAATCAATCTAGCTAGTATCATAATGAGGACATGGCGCCATGTTCCAAACTTGGGAAATGAAAGAGATGACACTGTGTATGACTCAATAGGGTGACAATAAGAAAGAATTGATTATTAAGCCCCTTGAATTGGGTCTCACTCCATTCGAAATAGTCTTTTATTTTACCAAACACAAGGCATGTTGGCACATCACTCGGCGTAATTGAGCACTCACCCGAAGTGCGCAAGGGTACCAAGTCCCTCTTTTATGGAAGCTTTGTCAAGGAGTTAGCATGATAAGCACACACATAGATATATTCTATATCCATAATAACAATGCAATAATAAACCATAAACAGATCTAGATCATAACCATATGCAAGAATAACTTATACAAGAATCAAGATTAGGTTTACCATACAAGAACCAATCACATATATGTCAACAACCAATATCCAACCACAAAGATCCATTGTATTAATTATTGTAAAACACAAAAGTTGCATACATACATAGTAATGTCACCATAAGTCATGCACACCCATAAACCAACAACATAACTCTTACAAAACATGGATCTCAGTAAAAACGTGCAAATCAATATATATTATAGGTAGTGGGAAATTTCCCTTCACTACACATGAACTCTCCAAAAATAGTTATGTGCTTCTTGCTACAAGATAATTACAAAATCATGCAAGCTCGCTAATAATAGATTATCTAATAATAACTGCAGTTCTAATCCTATTAATAGCCCCAAAACTATGCATGTCGCTTGATCTTCCACTTGTCTGAAATAGCCTTTGTGTGTTTTCCAAGTCTTCTACAAAATGTGCTCCACACTCAACATCTATATTTAGCCTCATACTGAAAACGGCTAAGTCTTGACTTCATGATTTCCCAGCGCACCCTATTTCACTATACTTCCATGTGCACCTACGTGCCCTATGTTTGTGGACTCAATCCTTACGCGCCTTCAATAATTAGGTTGTAACTCATCAACTCAACATTGTACCTTGAAAGAGTTGGGACTATGATCTAACAAAATAATGTCCAACCATACGGTGATCGAGGAATACCCATTGCTATCCAAATCAAAAGCTTGTTGATGCGAGATCATGACACAATCAATCCATTTTATGACCCTATCAAGACCTACTCGAAAGTTGGACCAAGTAAACCAATTTTGAGAAGGGAAATCACTCTACCAACAAAAAAGGGGGTCATAAAGACCCCAACATATTTTGAAATAAAACCATGCCTCATGTTCCCCCATGCACCACCTCATGGGAAGAGTCCCCAATTTATCCTCGGGATGTTCAACCATATTAAAGTCTCGCATACCAACCAATATGAGAGAGACAAATTATCCCCCAACCATCTCCATAACGACGTCCTTTCCATGTCATCATTAGAAGCATTAATTTCTAAAATAACCAACACGGCTCGATTATTAAGATCATGACCCGTAGAAGAAATAATATAAGCAAATATAGGAGAGACAGAGAGATAGAAACACCTATTTTCCTTTCGTATGCGAAGAATAAACATGTTTATAATCAGGAGCAATACACATTAAAGTGGTTTGAAGCATAAAACCAATAATCTTAACTTCTTATAAATAAATAATATCAATGTTACCAATAATTTGACAAGATTTTTTCACAGAGTATTTTCTTGAGGACTTTGTGAGACCTCGCACATTCTATGAGAGAAAATTCATGGAAGTTCATTCATGTAAAACTCGCCTTGACCATCTTGAAATCTTTCCCTAGAGTTTTGACTTTGCTACGTCTTAGGTTTATTAGTAGTTGTCGGTTGTGGGTTGGAAGAAGACGAGGTTCTTCGTTGGAGTGGATTTTGACCCAGATGACTTCTTACTACCAACAACAGTCATCCAACCGCCGAGTCATAGTATCGGTTTTAGGCTTAGGGGTTGGGGAGTTGGTTTTTGTTTAACACGCACAAGGTGGGAAGTCACAGATGCGATGGTCCAAAGCTTGACACCTAAAACAAGTGTTAGGGAGATTGAAGTAGACAATTTTCTAAGAAAAATGTGTGGACCCAACCTGAATGTCGATATGGTCCCGCAAATCCTTGGCAAGATCAACCTCCATGCAAATCCGCTTATGAGGGAGGGCGTGAAAGAAACACTTTGGTTTCGACAAATAACTCGCTAATGGGTTGGACTATTTTATTCAAAAAGGACCAAAGTTGCATGGGTAAACCAGTTAGGTATCTCAAGCGACGTCGACTGGAGGGGTTAAAATGAGGTGTCCATCGTGAAAGCACAAGCAGGTGGTATTACCAGATACCGGCGTGTAGTGCGTGAAAACAAAGCTTGAACCTGAGAAGGTTCGCGGAAGGAAAACAAATAAAAACCCTTGGTGAGGTTGTGGATACCAATGACCGGATACCAATGACCGGATACCTCTAGATTCCCAGTGGTTCTTGATCCATCCTTGCGGAAAGGATTCCAAAGGAATACATCCACGGGAATAGGCTATCAAACAATTATTGCTATAATATTTAACAACAGGATCAATAAACTCAGTAGCTATAACAACATCAGAGGGGATTCAGGGGTCATTACCTCGTCGTAAACTTTGGGAACAAATTTCCACGTGCGCTTTGGAGCCATCTTCAACACCGTTAGCAACTAAGGTTGCCACAAATCGCCGAGAGGCCATTTTATAAGTGGGTCGACACCTAAAAAGGCGGGTTAATTACCCAAGGATGTGATAAAAAAAAACCTAAAAGCTCAAATAAAGTCTAGTACTAGTACATTTAACTATACTTTCAAAAATATACGTAAAAACCCTAACAAAACCAAAACTATATCTCTTCACTCTCGGTGGTCATCCTATCTTTTATTTATTTATTACTCTTTTTTTTTTACTATTATAAATTCATAAACTTTAGCAAAATTTGTTCTATTATGACTTTAGACCCAAAGACCACTTCTAGACTTTATTAAAGTCTTTTAAAACTGAAAAAGTTTGAAAGAAGATTTTATGAACTCGGATAATATTCTGTGCTGTTGGGAACGAACTCACTCAACTTATGATATGGATCCAATGTGGACTGGTGGTGTACGAGGAAAGGACACGTGTGCGTTATAATCATGTTTTTCCCATGGTGGTGAATGTCAAGGAGAAATTATTTGTAATTTTTATATGTTAATTAAAATCTTTGTAGCGTGCGACGTAACTTTTACATACTTCGTTGCGTTGTTTCATTTTTATATAAATAAACGAATGTGCGCGGAAAGTTGTTTTAAAAGAAAGGAGGTGTTAGCAGTGACGGTGAGTGCGGGGTTAAATTTGACGGCCACTTATGCCTGTCAAACAATTTTTGGGTGATGGTAATTTTTCAGTATGTCTTTCAAAAATACAAAATAATGTTATTTTTATTAATTTTTCTATTTTTAATATATATTTTCATATATTTTACTAATATATATACAAATATGTAAGTCATGTATGACGGTTAAATCAAATATTTTATGTCTAAAATCACGAAAAACGTCTAAACGGCAGTCAAATTTAACTCCCCGGTGTTACCATCAGGAAAGGAATAATTTTTAAAAAATATTTTCCTGATTCTCAATCCCAATTGGCAATAACCACCGCTCCCCGACTCCATTTTTATTTATTTAAATAACACCCAATTTCCAAATGTTGTGAATATGCGCGTGTGGGACCACGACATATGCTTAACATTAACATTACCATCAATCAATCGCTTTTTTGGACTAAAACATTTATATCGGGAATGGGAATCTACTCAAACTATGCGGCAGCGGCACATTCGCGAATCACAAACCTCGCCCAATCGAAGATGAACACTGTTTTTCCACTTCAAAGATTGATTCGCATGCAAGATATTGGTTTAGTCCTTCAACGAGAATATTTTACACTTCATATGACGAGAATAAATTATCCATGTTGCAAAAATTAAGAATAATTTTTTTAAATGAGAAATTATTTTTTTATAAAATCACGTTGAGTTGATTGACATTTTAAATAAAAGAAAAAAAATTCAATAATCCAGATAAAATGTCCCCTCAATTTAAATGGTGTAAAATTAAGATGTATTTAAATCGGTAAAATAATCAAATTATGATATAATGAAAGCCTAGATTTGCATTATTATGGTCGTCTAAAAATCACCATAGCTAAAATAAGCATTAAATAAATTTGATAAATAAATGCATAAACAAACAATTGAAATTTGACAAGAAGACATGCAAATCAATAAATACATAAAAACAACCAAACTACATCCTCTTATCAAAATCATTATGGAAAAATTGTAAACTAGCAATCGCATGTGTACGATGCAATGTGAACGCCGAACGATATATGTTAATAGATTTAGAGGGATAGTTATTACTTTTGTAGTTTAAGGTGGAATAGTTATTACTTTTGTAGTTGATGTTAATAAGGAGTGTGAGTGTTAGAAAACTTACATATTTTAGACCATGTCAAAATAAAAAAGTGTTTTGATGTCGTGCAAGTAACGAGGTATTATGTTATCCTTGGACGCTGATCAGAGTAAGAAGATGCCTTAAGAAATCCTTGGAGGTTGATCAGAGTAAGAAGATTTGTTAGGAAGTCTTTGCCAACATAAAAGGTCAGATAAGAAAAAAAATAGAGGTAATTCTTGCTATATGTAATCAAGTTGCACATATGAGAGCTTTTGCATTAATGATTTGGAGCTCATTCTGCACCTTTTGGATATCTTAATTTGAGAAATGAAGATGGACATTTGGATTGAAATCTATTTTCTCGAATGTAAATGCTGCGCAATTCTTTTGCCGCCTATTGTAATGAAGAAATGGCTCAATATCAAGCCGAGGCAGGATGAATTTGGTGATGATGAAAGAGACATTGAAAGCGATTTCGATGATGTAGCTTTCTCCAGAGTTCCCTCACTTGTAAATCTACGCATTTCACCTGCTTTTGCATTCGAAAGGTACTCAAAAATGGCGCATGTACCAACACTTGGAACAAGAAGAAAGGAGTCAAGACTACTATCCCTCAACCTGCCGTAAATACAACCCTCTACTTTGATAGCACCTCCACTACTAATTTACTCAACACTTCTTGTATCCAAAGTGGGATTTGGATTGAAATCTATTTTCTCAAATGTAAATGCCTGCAATTCTTTTGGCCAACTATTGTAATGAAGAAATGGCTCAATATCAAGCCGAGGTAGGATGAATTTGGTGATGATGAAAGAGACACTGAAAGCGACTTCGATGATGAAGGTATGTTTTTCTTATTTCTACATTCATTACCTAATGCATATGAAAACAAACTGCAATACAAAGGTATGCTTGAAACCCGTGAAACACCTCACTGTGTTGAATCATAATGACACTAGAAATTCTTATTTGATCTACTCTACACAATGTTTGTAGAGGCAAATTTTGTTGAGAATGAACCGAGATAGCAAGAAAAATTGATCAACCGAATCTGTCTCGCGCTTTCAAGTTACTGTTATTAACTTGTTAAAGGTTTATTTTCAACATGTTAGAAGAGATGTGTTTTGTATAATGCCATATAGATGAGATTCTCAAACTGTTGTTCGATCTTTGGTGAACTTAAAATCAACTTTCGATTTCAAAATTCCACATGCCAAACTTTCTACTTTAGTTTTAGCATGAATTCAAGGACCGTACAGTCTTATAGTTTTCTTCTTTCCAGGATTGTTGTTTTTCTTGTTGAATGTGTGCACCATTGCACATCTTCATTGTTACCGTTTGTCCTTCTTTGCTACGTTTATTATCTTAGAGTAGCAAATCCCTTCAGTGCGTCTACATCATAATCTATGTAATCTAGTGTCGAATAAGTGCACTACTCATCTAAAAAAAATCCTTTTTCTTTTTATAAATATAGTTTTTCCCTTGTAATTATCGTATTTCTTTAATTTTGATTTATCTTTCTTCTTTTTTCACTATGATTATCATATTTGTGTAATTTTTCAAAAAATAATCTCAACCAAATTTGATGTGCATCATATAAACAATCTTTATACCCATGATTGGATTTAGTCCCATGTTAATATCCTCTTCCTGCCATATAAGTTTGTTTCTGTATATGGTTTTTTTCTACCTGATATATATTGGATTAGAATGTTTGAAGCATGCAAAAAAATGATATTGAAGGTTTGCAGGGGTGATGATGAAGTGAAGCACAAAATAGGAAACTATGAGTTTATCATAACTATTTGGTAGGGAGCTTTTACTAAAGTGAAGTTGTGTAGGAACATAAAAATAGGAAAGCATGTGGCCATCAAGGTCATAGAAAAAAGCAAGGTACTCCATGGAGGGAAAGTGAACCAAATCAAGAGAAATTTCAATAATGAAATTAGTGAAACATACAAATATGGTGGAGTTGTAAGAAGTCATGGCCAACAAGTCAAAAATATATTTAGTCATGGAGTATCTACAAGGAGGAGATCATGTATGACCTTATAGCAATACTTAATAATAATAATCTAGTTAAAAAGCATTAAAGGTTGTGAATGAATTTCTAGGGCATACAAATTGATTAAACAGACTTCTCATTATTGAATTCCATAATAAAGTCGAGTGTCCTAAACTAGACATACTCTAGGAAGCTTAGTATTATCGGTTGATCCAAGTTTTCATGTTTTCCAAAATACATTTTGGAGATCAAACTATGTTTTATGTGCAGCTCATGAATATTAGTTATAAGAAACCATTCAAACCCACGTGTTGATAAATATTTGTGTGTTAAATGAGGGGGTCAAATGCCTTCTTGTCACCATATGGCGAGAACATATTGATTAATCAACTGTATATTTCAAACTTAAGGTATACACAAACATATTGACTTAAAAGGGCACCCATGTATTTGCTTATCTATACCAAAAAGAGCATTCAAAGTGTTTAATGTAAGTGCAACCTAAATTGATGGATATAAACTGACAAATTTAAGCTTCAAAGGTCTTTTTATAGAATCCTATGAGAGATAGACCAAAGAAACAAACAATTACCAAAGAGACAAACCCTAGATTTAATATCAACCGAATCTGGTAAATATTTCAAATTCAATGCACTCGACATTGACCAATGATAACTTCTCACATGCACTGTGATGGAAATTTTCATGATTCAAATAATACAGTACATTACTTGAGTTTGCAAGTGTGTGGGATATAGGAATTTGAAGAGGAATGCAACTTTCCATGATTGAAAATATTCCCAAAATGCATATGATTGAAAAACCAAAAAACTGAAATGTAAAGTTTTAACAGTGGCAATAACCTTATCAAAATTAAATGTCTAATCAATATTCTTGCTTTTTGTACTTTGATAGACTGAGACTTCTCTCCTCTGCTCATTGCATTTTATGACCAGGTGGAGTTTTCCTTCAATTCATCCTCATTGAAATCCCTGCAACAAAATGTTCATAATAAAGCATATTGACCATACCCAATACTATTTGCAAAGATTCTAAGCAATCATAAACAAAATTGTTTGCTAACAAAACTTGGCCTCTCTTGCATCGCACTAAAACTTGAACATTTACCCATATGTCATTGTCATGTCAGCTTGTTCCATTGGCATCCCCATTTTTAGTCCTCTCAGAAGACCTAGGGGTTATAGAAATACCAACAATCTATGTAATCTAGTACCCAGTTCAATGCACCACTCATCAAAAAAAAGTATCGCAACACTTAATAATAATAATCTAGTTAAAAAGCATTAGAGGTCGTGAATGAATTTCTAGGGCATACAAATTCAAATTAAACAGACTTCTCATATTATTGAATTCCACAATAAAGCCAATGCTATCTAAACCCGTCTCCATCATTCTCTCTATTATTGACAATGTAACATCCCCATTTTAAGATACTAGAACAAGGGAATTTTTTTATTTTTTATTTTTTTTTTTTTTTTTGATAACGTTCTCTGTTATGAATTATAAAATTCAAACACACGTTCAAGTTTTAATAATTGTTCTCTACCCAAACAACACAGTTTGGAACACACAATTTCTTTTTAAAACTAATGTTCCTTGTTCGCATAATTACAATATGGAACACACATCCAATGCCATTCAATCTTATAACAGATTCTATATGCTGTTGTAAATGACTCGAGGAACTGCCGATCTTCCATTTTCATGGCTCGGAGTTTCATCGATCCTTCATTTCATGACTCGGCAACAACCGATCCTTCATGTTCGTTTATGCATAGTATATTATATATACCAGTTCTCTTAACCGTTTCCGGTTATCGAAGTGATCCATTTAAGAAGCCTATCTGAATATCTGTTACTGATATTCATCTGACATCCTGCATCTTAAATTAAGTGATAAGGACAACGCAACCAGCACTTGCGATACTTTGGCCAAAGATTTTCACATGCTTTGCATGATCATATTCCTAGATGTGATACACATCAATGGAATACGTCCTTCACCTCACTTCACCTGTTATCTAGAATGGTCTTTCCTGGTTCCTACCAGTCCTCTCGATTTAAGGTCAGTTTTAAACTTCCAATTTCCAACTAGTAATATGAACGAATATAGGAAGGCACTCCTGGTAACTAAAGATACGCAGACATACGGTGTCGTTCCCCACGACTCCGTGTGTCTAGTTATCTTTAGTATTCGGGGTCACTCCGTATACATGATCATACTCCTATCCCCAGTCAAGAACTTCACATTCAGCCTATGTATTCTTGATGTTTTAATTCGGGAGGGCATTGTAATATGTCAGCTATAACATTGTGTCGTCATGAAGACCCCGTCTTCATGAAGACACCTTGCTTTAGCTGGCGTATGTCAATGTCCTACGGAATCCTCCCATCGAGAGTACACATCCTGCTCAAGTGATTTGGATATGATCTTAATATTTAAAAATCAACTTTCAGCAACCATGTTGATCCCTTTATCCTCGTTCCCGTTACAGTTGTATATAGCTAAGAGAGACTAAATCCGTCTTCTAGCTTGCTATGCATCTTCTCCTTCGTACCGAAGGGTTGCATTTTCTCTACTTGGTTCTCTTCTTAATCATTGGATTAAGCAGCTGTTTACCGACGGATGTGATAAGTTTAACCTATTAAACTTAACCAAGTCATTCGCAGCTGTAACTAAATTCAGAGTTCCAACTTATTAGACGTCATTTAAACGAGGTCTAATTCCTGATAAATGTATTCATTTATTTTCCTTAACCTTACACAGTTAAGGTCCATTAGTTTTGGATATACTTATCCCATATCCTTTATTCTGAATTTAACATACGAGGTCATTAATGGAGTTCGAAAGCGAAGTTCGATTACTCCGAAGTTAATTGATATTCCTTAGCTACCCAAGCTAATCCTGAATACCTATCAGTTATGGAATCATATTCTTCCTAATCCTTTCTAATGTCAATTAAGAATTCATCTTTACCCAAGTATGAACTAATTGCACATTTCAACTTAAAAGTTGCAATAAGGTAAGAATAGATATCAATTCCCATTTAGCATCCATCCAAGGACAATTAAATAAATCCAAATCAGGAATAACATTATATTTCCAATTTAGTCAACAATATCAAAATGATATAATTATTAAAATATCACACTTGTATTTGTATTCATCAATTCATGTCATAATCCATACATTTGCCAATCCAACTGAATGGACATTGTTTACATAAAACATCATTACAACTCATAGATAGAAGAATATACTTTCTTCTTTTTACAATTCCTCAAAGAGGAATAAAAGTAAACAAATACAATTCATCTTCAACCAATCAAGAAGCATCAGAAAACAGCCATGTCTTCATTCTAATCAAATTCCATCTGCAAAATTACTTGCACGGGTCAGTTCAATGAACTGAGCATATTAAGCACTTATCATTAAAATGAGGTGCTTCAATTAACTGTCTCAATAAAAGAACCCTGCTTTTATGAAACGACAGTAAGACATCAATCAAGAAATAGGCACCAACAAAAAAGAAGAAGCATAACAACTGAACCATCAAAATACCATCACAATCAGCCAAAGAACTGCTGTCCCGTTTTCCACATAACCGTTACAAGTTCCAAATTACAATATTTGCAAAGTTTAGGAATACAAGTAGCATACTGCTGATATAACATACTGTTATCTTTTCCACTCCTTTCATTAATAATAAATGCAAAGGGTAAAACTAACTGAAACGTAACCCATTACTTTCCTTTCAGTTCATGCATCATATTAGATTCCAAGCAATCACGCACAGACGAGAAAGCGAACAGCAATGCATATAGTTGCTCATATCTAAGCACTACAAGATTCGTTAATAATGATTACAAATTTTCAACTGTATGAAAGAAGAAAAGATCATTTTCCAAGTCATTCATCCACATTACTATCTCCTTCCTCATGACTGTTCTAAAAATGGAATCCAAACGAGACACAAATCAAGATAACAGTTCAGAGTGAAACTTACAAAATCCATTCGGAATTCACTTTCCGGAAGCAAGAATAAATTCATTCATAATCCGCTTTAAATGAAAACAAGGAAGAATTTATCGTCCTTATCATTACTTCATTTGAATCAGGCTCATATGAACACCCAAAACAGGTTAGTGCAACATCGTATTTATCATAGATCAAATAGTATAAGGATGCATACTATGTATTTACCGTACTAGAAGAATCCATAATTCTTTCACTGTGTTGTAAACCAGATAAACAGTTATACAATCATGCAATCAATTATTCACATGATTTTCTAATTCTATGAACGCATTCCGTTCAAAATAAAATTTATTCATTGTTGTTACCTACAGCAAGTCCAATCATAATGCACAGTAAGACTTCAATGCTATTTCCAGAATTCAGACAACAAAAGAGAAGAATTCGTTCTTTAACTATTCAAATAAGAAAACAACCATTTTCTTTAACTCAACAAGAACTATTCATGCCGATTTCATTTCTTCTAAATGACTGTGCAAAGATCAGAAGACCACACGAAACATTCAAAATTCCGTTTATACAGAAATACACAGCACTTAGGAAACGATTTAAATGCCACTGTCCTCTATTCAGACTGAACTTACAAGTTCAATAAACCATCCGACTACTGATTTTACCAAATCAAAACAAGCAGACAGAAGAAGAATTCCTTACCAATAAATGTTTCTACCCGAATCCATTTTTCTATTCACAATGATGTACAGAACCCAAAAATGCGATTTTCATACAATAATACCCTTATTATTAAAAACCCGCATAGGATATCAGATGCACAACAAAGTATAATCAAAATAGGTCCAACAACAAGACAACTTCCCAAGCATTTCCTTCTTTGCACAGCAATCCAAAGTAAAATGCGTTTTCACAAAGACAGTTCGAACTAAAAGGTCGAACAACATCAATGAAACACAACAAATCATCTAACCCCCTCAGCAAGAATCAACATGATTTATTTAATGCACAGAATACAAGTCAAGCTCGTTTTCACGACTACAGTCCGAGCCGTAAGATCAAGTCATTTCCATACAACACAACACAACCAACCTTTCATCACAGCAAGAAGGACTGTAATCATTCATATGTTCAGAAGAGAAAACAATTTCTTTTCCAGCTTCCACGAATACTCAAAATCGTATTCGTCCATTTACATAAAAGAAGAAGCACAACAATAATTGTATTACTAGCATATCCTTCTAACCGAGCTCGCATTGCTCAGATAAAACTCTAAAACCCATTCCTTTAAAGTTCAAAAAGAAATGCTATTCCCTTTAATCCAAAGCAAGAAAGAAAAAGAAAAGTCTTATTTCTTTTAAGAAAATTTCAGTATAGAAACGACATCAAGCCGCTCGCACAACCTGTACAATTTTATCACAAAAGTTCATATGACAAAAGAACAATCGCACAGCAATAAAACAACCCACACTGCCTGCACAGTTCCCATATAACATTTTACAGAGAAAAACCCATTTCGAATTTCCACTTAACGTCAACAACCAGCACAACATGGAGGTATTCCATTCAAAGAAATGCAAAGATAGTTAAACACAACAACCAGAACGATTTTACCTATCATTTCCAAAAATGACAGCAAGAATCAACTAAATCCAAATCGTATCAACACGACAACAATCACATAAACCCAAAACCCAAGAGCAGGGTTGTTTTAATGAGACGTTTAAACAAAGCAAGTATTTTTAAAGAGAAGGGCTTAACATGCCTGCAATTTCTTTTCCAAAACTCGAAGAAAACCGCGTTTGCCGAAGATATTTCCTTCCTCGGCGACAACACGAGCTTTCCAACAATCCTTTCCTCTTCAGGCTCAGCAACAGCCTCCAAATTTCCAAAGAACAGTGATAAATCCAATGAAACTGGTTCGACTGAACCAAACAAAAAAACCAAATGCAGAGCAACTTCACCAAATCCAAATCGACACAATAAACAATCAACATTTCCCTCCTACGCCTTCCAAGGCGAGCTGGTCGTGAGGACCAAGAAAATTTAATGCATTAAAGGCTCTGCCTTTTCCCAATTTCCCACGCCACTGCCAACTTGAGTTGGCGAACTCCTAATTTCGAATTTCACATGCAAAACCAAATTTGGTTCCATCTCCAACTAGATACCTCCGCCACTTACCTGTGCCCCGCCAAACTGGCGCTGTCCACGTATGGACTCCCATTTAATGCCATTAAACACCCCTTCATCCTTATCCTCTCCCTCCAAGGGTCTGCGCGTCCCCTTTAGGTTAGGATTAGTTTAGGATGTATATTAGTATTCAACCTAGGTCATAGTTTAGTTTTAGGTTAATAGGACTTAGGTTTATTTCCCTTTCTTTTTTTTTTTAATTTAAAAATCCACTTAGGATAGTAGTTTAGGATGTATGGTAGAACTTAGGATTAGCTTAGGATTTAATTCCTTCTAACCACTAACACTAATCAACCTCCAATCCAGTCTTCCAACTGACACTCATGTCAATGCTGTGCAGGACGTTTCGTCCTTTGTTTCACATGCCAAAGCCACCCATGTCCAGACATTTCCTACCTCACGAGGTCTTAAGTTCGACAGTGCAGGGTTCAAGAATCGAACCTTTGTCGTTGGCATTTACGTGCCAGCTGCTCATACCTGCAATCAGGTGCTGCACATTTATATCAACCTCCAGTTCGGTTCAAGAGTAAATCGACAAAGCAATCACAAGAAGACCACAACATACTTTGGATCAATGGAATTGATTCAAGGTGTGTTGTCAATCAGCAAAGAGAGTTTAGCAAGTATACGACAATTTTTCGTCACATCAGTAAACACACAAGCAACAATAACTGCTGTCCTATGCAATAAATTACAGCATGCAAGAATCCAAGTTAGCAACACATTCCTTTAAGATCAGAATATATCTTAACATGTTTGCCTTCATTTCAGCAGTTATAATAGTATGAAAAATATTCACCAAGATAACTTACAAAATTAGGGTGTTATGACAAAAAAATACTCAAAAATATAATTTCGTCTCAAACATTTCCCCCTTTTTACTTTTTAATACACTACTGCAGGGTACTATCGACATAGATATGTTATGTTCCACCGTTTGTTCCGCTGCTACTCTGCTACTTTTGTGAGGGCATTTGAAGACCGCTGATCCCACTGTTGTTGATTTCTCATTGACGTGACTCTCTTCAAGCAATGCATACACTATTCTAGAGGTCGGAGCTTTTTCCTCTCTGCTGTGATTGCATAGTGGCTCCACGGAGTTCAGAAAAATCATAGTTAATGACTAAAGAAACTTGTTGTACATCAATTCCCCTGGCCAAAAGATCAGTTGTAATTAAAACCCTGGAAGACCCAGTTTTGAATTCTCTCATCTTAGTCACTCTAGTGATTTGATCCATGTCACCATGAGTGGAAGACACAGTATGGTCTCTGGTCCTCATTTTTGTTGTCAACCAGTCCACCTTTTTTCTAGTGTTGAGGAAGATTACAGACTGAGAAATTGCTAGGATTTCATATAAGCCACACAATGTGTCTAACTTGTAGTCCTCTTTCTCCACATTTATGCAGTATTGTTTGATGCCCTCCAGTGTGAGTTCATCCTTTTTAACAAGAATTGTGACAGGATTATTCATGGACTTCCTTAAGATCTTTATTACTTCTGTGGGCATGGTGGCTGAGAAGACACCCACTTGTATACGCTGAGGAAGGAATGTACGTATTGCAGTGATCTGTGAAGAAAAAACATGAATTTTCAAAGTCAATATAACTGAAACTGAATGAAAAGGAGAAAAACTGCTCACCCTAAAGATCATATGAGTTTGTAAGTTGAATTGTTGATCAATCAATAAAAAACATCATCCAAAAAATGATGAACAACTCATTGGTTTGTGAACAATACAACTTACAGATAATTTTAGGCTTTTGGGACAAAAACTAAAATAGATCAGTAGAGGAAGACTCAAAAACAACACCAAGATCAATAGAGGAAAACCCAAACTAAAATAGATCAGTAGAAGAAGACTCAAAAACATCATCCAAAAAACTTGTGTAGAAGAAGAAGATGATGATGACTGACTTTGGTAGCTCAGCAGAATATTCTACCTGTACGTAAAGAGCAGATGGCTTCATGTGCTGGGAGAATTCATCAAAAGCTTGTGTGTTTATCATGTCATCATCCTCATTTGACCAATCTAATGTATAGTGTATATATTTAGAAGGGTTTCGAATATAATCAGGTACTCTACTATAGCCATTTTGTACCGAGTCTGATGAACTGTCTCCTCTGACAACTGACCTCTTTGTTGAGTTCACAACCTTGATCAAATCATGCTTCTTTTCTAACTGTCAGCAGGATCCCCATTAACTCCAGGGTCAAAGCTAACTCGTTTTTTGGGCTTCTCCATGCTAGAATCCGTCATAGGACTACATGTTGAATTGTTGATCAATCAATAAAAAACATCATCCAAAAAATGATGAACAACTCATTGGTTTGTGAGCGTGATGAGAAGTTTGGGATTTCCTTTTTAGCATACTTTTGTATTACATGTAGATGTGAATTAAACCCTACGCATTACGTCAAACATATACAGATCATTAATATTTACCCCGACACTTGCACTGATATTACAGACATGATCGGTGCATTTAAACAAATGATCTCGCCATAATGAATGCTTCTTTGGAAAATTATTAGACTACTTAAGCTATCACGCCTATTAAATGTCTTGACATGACTCTTCGTAAAAGCAAAGGAAAGCAATTTAGACAAACAGTGCACAAATTGCTCACCCGAAAATGGGATCCCCGATCCAGAGCATGCAAAAGAGGACAAGCATTGATGGAAAACCATGATGTTCGTGAGCAAACAGTCTCAGGTGTAAATTTCAGGGAAGCATTTTGTCAAACAGTTCATGTCCACCAATCATATTCGTGAAAAAGGCCTCAGATAATTTTGAGAAAATGCATTTTGTAGATGTAAATCCAATTTCACAAACTTCTACCTCTGTTGCACAAACAGATCCTCCCCTGATTCCTCTAAACTCGCCAAAGATGGCACCACGACTTTTCCCATCTTCCCCGGCAAGCAAATCTCTGCCATTAATGAATTCCCCCTGATATCCTCCTGTGTGGCGGACACCCACAGGAAAACCATAGCATGCAAAGAGGACAAGCATTGATGGAAAACGAGAAACCCATCCATCACAAAATTATAGAAAAATAAACCTAAAAACAACCTAAAAATTGCCGTAAAAACAACAAAAACAACCTAAAAATAGCTTTAAAAGTAAAAACGTCCAAACAACCGTCAAATTTAACATCGTTTTAGAAACATCCAGAGGTCCTCTACCATAGGGGGAATGCCTTCGGCGTAATAATAAAATAAATAACTTTAGCTTCTACTTGAATTTTAGTGTTGAAATTAAAACCCATTTCGATTCTTATCACGCAAATAAAAATTCATTCAAATTTTAACCTCTACAATTAAAACTCGTGTAAATTTTAACTAGTAAAATGCATTAAATTAGATTTTTTCCAATTAAATTAAAGAAAATGTGCATTTATACATTGAAACACCCACACTAACTATGTCACCGACAAATACATCGAGATATTCTTGGTCGAATTTAAGAGCCAAGAGCATCTTCTTGTGCACAATATGCATTCAGATCTACTACACACAAATGATGTATTACCAAATTAAACTACTCCATTAAACACACTCACCCTTCATAATCCTCCTTGAATCTTTCCACAACCCTCTTCCTCAACTCCTTAGGCATATAGTTGAGCTGCATTATCTTGAGCACAATTGTTCTTGTTGGCCTCCACATCATTACTATTGAAAATGGTTAGAGAAAAGATACCAATGATGACTTGGAGGGGTGTTTTTAATGGACAAAGAAGCTTATCCTTTCTGTTCACCCCCTCTACAAAGAGCTCCTCTCCTTCACCCTGCATTTTGACATCTTGGATAGGTCTGATCAATCTTTGCATTAGGGGGAAACCCGACACTTAACTCAATTCTTCTTTGCAAGGGTCATAATGTGTGAGCTCCTCAAGTGACTCGACCTTTGTTTTTCTTAAAACAAGCCCCAACTACCTTTTCCTCAAGCTCCTTCTCCGTTGCATACAAATTGAGCTAATCCAATCATCTCGTACCCTAGCTTTTCTACACACCGAGATCGAATTGATATAGGCGATATGGATCAAGACCATTGTGAGCCCATCTCACCCTTTGACACCAACGTGGCTCCCATAGAGCCTACTCAACACCCTACATTGTGAGTCATGAATTGAAGTCACCCTTTGAGATTAGTTCAACACTTTTCTCCAAGCTCTGCCTCGACCTTAGATATCCATCTCAACCCATATTGATCTCATGGCCACTTTGCACGCTCGATCTGTTCCAAATCATGTTGTGCATGCTCCCAACTAGGTAGATATTTGTGTGTAAGTCGATCCAAGCTTTGTTCTTTGCCTCTCAAGGTGGCTTCTGCTATAAAGAAGCAAAAAAAATAAGGTGACAAATAAAACATTTGAATGAATCCCAAGCAAAGGACAAAACCTTAAACGATGATATTAAAAATTTGGTTTTTATGTTTTTGTGCTCGTGTATTCGTTGAACCGACATCACCAAATTGCTAGAAACTTTGGATTTGGCCTTAAAAGTATTATAGTAATAGTATATTTATTATTTTAAGGCTTTTAATAATTGCTTCATATGTCTTATCTAACATATATGTGAGTCACACACAAATCTTGGAAAGCTAGAGGTGATTGTTTGTAGAAGTCATCAAAAATATTTTTAAGATTTAAAAATTTCACACAAATTGTTGACAAGCATTTTCGACCATAACCCTTCTTTTTGCAGTTTTAAAAATAACTTACACTTCTCTATTGTCAAATGATTTTTACATTTATTTGTTACATGCAAATTTTTACCCACCCTTTTCTAACGGGTTTGAGGCCTTGGGAAGGGTTGTGATGGGCTCAATTTTGAACCCTACATACGAGGGAGGTGAAGAGAGAAATTTTTGCATGTTGTTTAGTGGATCACGGCTGTCGGGTCCATTAATTTTCTTTGCATATAATGGGTTTGAGAGAAATGTAATATATTTAAAAATATTGGCTTATCAATCGCACAAGTAATGCACTACAAAATTTAGTTCCGATTAAAATTAACATATTTCTTGTTCTCACTCTAATAAGATTCATAGCATTTAACATACACACATCCACTATACATTGCATTTATTTATTGAAATGTAACCAATACAAGGAAAATCATTAAAAACTTGTTAAGAAGACATGAAAACCATATGGTATATCTTCATTGACAAAATGAGTTTCATTGGCTCAAAATTGATATTGAAAATAGGTTGTAGGTTATGTGAGGCATTCCCCCAACAACAACATTTTTGTTTTGGAAGACGTCTATAATTCTTATAGGATACCTTGCCCAAGTACCACTTATTATGGACATACCTATATATCTACACATCTAAGTTTGTTGCCAAACTTTTATGGTCCATATTTACCACGTCACTAAATTACAAAAATCAAATGCATTTTTGTAGTACATTGTATAACATATGTGATGGATAACAAACACAATTCATGTGATTAAGAAGTATTAGTAACATGTGTAAAAAAACACTTTACGCCACTTAAATAAGAGGATTTCGACCTGTCAATCCACCTATTCGTAATTAATGACCTTGTCACATTTCATAACAACAAAATGCTAAAGCTATTAGAGACATCTTCTACACTAGTATTTCAATGAACACAACGGCAATCAAACATTGATTATGGAATTGAGTATTTTTCCTCAATAATTTTGCTAAAAAAATCAAAATTTATCGCGCTTACTACAAAGTTATGGATTCAAGTTGACCTTGTGGATCTCTTAGAGAGGTAAAATATATTGTATACCCCATCGACCTAAACTAGCAAATTTCCTTCATATATCGTTATTGAATTCGATATTACTATCGAACAAAGTATGGGACGAAAAAAACCCAAAATTAGACCAATACAACCAATAATGTGGGGAACATGTAAAGAAATGTCGCTCACCATGGCATGGAAAATTACTATACACAAATTGTAAGGCCTTATGCTAAATAAAGCCATAATCCATATTGGTAGAATTGAAAAACAAGACCTAACATTTACAACTATGTCTAGAGTTAATTCTATGGCTAGCCTTCGATAACAAATGTATTCTATTTTGAGCGTTATTCTAAGATGAAACAAAATACCTACAACACAATTATAAAGAAAGAGGAGGCTTACTTACAAATGTTTTCTTTGAAGAAAACAAAAGTATATACAATTTTTACACAATCTCTATATAATGATTTCTAAAATATTTTGCCTCTTCATTTTTCCTTCCTCCTAAAATAAACAAAACATATGTACTTGATTATCATTTTTGTGTTTTATAGGTTGAAAGAAGACATTCAAACAAAAAAACATTGATAAATTTGGCCTTGTTCTCTTAACTTCAAATTTTGTTCTTTTGTTCCCTTAACTTTAGATTTAGTTCTTTCTATACAATGACTAAAAACAATAGTTATGTGCTTTTACACTAATCGATAACATTTTTATTATTATATAGGAACAACATATTCTTTATAAAGAATTTTCTATCACATTGGATTCATAATATATATATATATATATATATATATATATATATATATATATATATATATATATATATATATATCATGTTACGTTAATATAACTACAAATAATGATAGTCAAAACATACACCATTCTCACATAATTGTGTTTAGAGAATTGCACCTACCAAACCGGACACTTATACATCGGTGGATTAAACCAGCAGATTGCTCCGCCAAGGGGGAACAAGTATACGTCATGGTTTTAGTGGGGCGTAAAGGTGTGTGCATGCTACAATTTATTTCTTTTGTATTGTGTTGGTTCGGTTTGTATATGACAGTTAATATGAATTATGAATGGTAAGAAGATGTGAAATAGTGTGAAAAGATATTTACATTTTGTTCAAGGCCAAGAAGATGAATCTAGTGTGTATGTATCCATCATTTTTATTTGAGATAATTTAATAAATAAATGGTAAAGGAAAAACAAATTGGATAACGAACAGGTGAACCACTAACTATATTAATTGTTAACATCTTATACTAGCAGATAACTCTATAATTTTAGTTGGTGGATAATATTATATGTGTGGTGGAGGGGTTGTATGGTCCATACACTCACATTCAAAATTGTAACTGTTTCTATATTATAACTCAGATACACCAAAAAGAAATAAGTTGGAAAAAGGAAACAAAATTACATACAATCATAATCATAAGGGCACATCCACATCTGACTTATATATATTTTTAGATTGGAAAGACCCAAACAAGCACCTATGTTACCTCTATTACGGGAAGCTTTTTTAAGGTTAGCCTACACTTAGAAATATTGCTCAAAGCGAAATATTTCAAGCCATGTCAAGACTTTATTCATATTTAATGCTACAGTAAATCTTGTACACCATTAATTTGTAACTCTTTCTATATCATAACTCTAGATACACCAAAAAGAAATAAGTTGGAAAAAGGAAACAAAAATACATACAATCATAATCATAAGGCCACATCCACATCTGACTTATATATATTTTTAAATTGGAAAGACCCAAACATGCATTTATGTTACCTCGATTCATGAAATTTTTTTAAGGTTAGCCTACACCATAAATATTGCTCAAAGTGTAATATTTCAAGCCTTGTTAAGGCTTTATTCATATTTTATGTTATAGGCATCTTTTATACCATTACTTATATTGATCAAAATAATTTTCCACATGCACACAAATATAAGTGACAATGTGGTCTTCTCCAAACTTTGCAATGGATTTCCTAAAGGGGCTTTCCATTATTCTTAGCATGAGCATCCAATTTTATGTTATTCACATTAGTGTTAGTTGGAGCCCAATCTTTTTTATTGGTTTTTATTTCTTAATCATGATTTGGGTAGACTATCCATGTATTGTACAATAATTGAATATTATTTAAATGTGTACATTTAAAACAAAATAGCATTAGTTTATTAATTTTTTATTTATATTTTTCGCATTTGGTCTAAATTTAGTTAATTTGTCAATGTAAGTCTATATTAAAATATCAAATCAAAATGTTTGATAAAATATTTGAAAAGACATGAATATGTTGGTAATCTGCATTATTTCTTGACTCAAACAAGATTCGGGTCACCGTTTCGTATATAAACTGGATGGTAGCATGTGTGGCATTTCATTGGCTTCGCCAACCTCAACACCACAGTCATTATTATTACATGAAAAAATAAAAGGTATTCTCATAATGTTTCAAATGATTTTTTAAACATTGCTTTTAACTAACAACCCATGAAACTCCTTTTTCGAGTGCGGATAGAGATGACAGGTTATAAAGAAGAAAAAAACTAAAAACAATTACACTATTATAAACCAACACAAAAACATATAATATTTTTTTACGCTTATCATAAGGATTACTTGAGCTTGCATTTTCTACTAGATTATGTGCTTCATTAAGCTTGGATGGATGATGGCGAATGCCCACCAATTATTACCGCATATACCTACACAATTTTTCCCTTGTTTGTTTTTAATGGGAATTTGTATTATGGACATTGTACTTTGCGGACATGTTCAAAGTGCAACATGGCTACTCCATTGGCCACAGCCCAGTGTTAACCTGTATTTTTCCGGAAGTATTGTTTCATCACATTGTTAAACAATACAAGAAAGATCCTGCAATATGTCATTGTATTCTTTTGTGGGTGTTGTGTCGTTTTATTACTTCATTGTTGGTCATAAGCCTTAACACCTCATTCCTAGTAATCCAGGCCCAAATCATGTTTGTTTGAAATATTGTGTGTTATCTTATTTATTATGTTGAGATTAACATCAAAATCTGGGTTATAAGTGTTATTCTCGGGGAGTGGGTCTAAAGAACTGGGTATCGTATGATGTAGAGATTGTGAAACAGAAAAGAAAAAGGAAAAAACTAAGTACCAGTACCTATCATATAGAGATCAACAAGAAAATTATAACCATGGACTCGTTTAGTATAACATGAGTTGGTCCTTCGTAAAGTGCACTTCAATTGCAGTAAGTCATTGTAGATATTCCACATTAATGAGCTTACCCATTCATAATCTTGAATTATTTTTAATGGGTGCCTAGATCTTGACTCAAATTAGAGCATGTGTGGTATGAACATGTAGGAACAGGAGGGACCAGGTACGAATAAAGACCAATGTCGCAATCTATATATGAGCCTGCAAGACTCTAGTAGTAGTGAAGATGGCATACCTGTGTGATAGCATGTTAAAAAGACTAACAAGAAGGATTCTCGTCTTCAATGACCATGACGAAGTAAAATAAAAAATAAAGAAGACTCCCTGGAGGAAGGTTTATTTGATGAAAAAATTGTTTAATTCTAAGATGCAAGAAGGTGGATCTATATCTAATCATTTGAATGATTTCCGGTTTATTGTAAATCAATTAAAATTGGTAGAAATTATTTTTGATAATGAAGTGAAAGCACTTTTATTCTTATGCTCTTTGCCAGATAGTTGGGATAACTTGGTAATGGTTGTTATTAATACAATGATCGCTTCTAAAGGTTTTTAATTTAATAACGTGGTTAGTGTAATCCTTAATGAGGAAATACACAAGAAAATCTCGGAGAAGCATCATCTGGAAATGCTTTAACTATAGAAAGCAGGGGAAGATCTAAGGAGATATCATCTAAGATCAAGAAGAATGGGAGATCAAAGTCAAGACATGACAGATCTAGATCCAGGTACAAAGATTTACTTTGATGGAATTGTGGAAAGAGAGGACACGTAAAGGAGTGTTGGTCCAAGAAAAAAAAAGAGAATACATCGAAAAAGGTAAAGAGGCAAACGTTGCAAGTGAGGTAAATAAATATGCCCTTATTCTCTCCTTGGATAATAAATTAGAATCTTGGGTTTTAGATTATGGAGCATCTTTCCATGCTATCCCTAATAAGGGTTATTTTAGAAATTATGTTCAGTGTGATTTTAGACAAGTTTATGTAGGAGATGATGAGCCATGCAATATTACTGGTAAAGGTGATGTTCATCTAAAGTTGCAGAATGGAAATCCATGGGTATTGAAGGATGTGAGGTATGTGCCAAGCCTCAAGATAAATCTAATATCTACAGGGAAACTAGGTGAATCTGGATGCATGGTTACATTCACAGCCGAATCTTAGAAGGTTACTAAGGGATCTCTTGTTGTGGCAAGAGGTAAGAAGGTAGGAATTTTATATCCGTCTATCTCAGTATTCTTGGTTCCTTTTATGTGCTATCTACTACATATTCAGATGTAGCCATGTGGCATAATTGGCTAGGCCATATGAGTGAAAAAGGAATGCAAATCTTAAAGGCTAAGGGTAATTTATCATATTTGAATCGAGTTAGATCTTGAATTTCGTGAGAATTGCATATTTGGAAAGTAAAAGAGAGTGAGATTTCTCAAGGTTGGGTCAACAAAGAAGGAGCAGAAATTGGATCTTATACACTTAGATGTGTCGGAACCAGTCGGGTAGCTACTTATTGGAGGATCTCAATATTATGTGACTTTCATTGATGATGCCACAAGGAAGGCATGGATTTATTGTATTAAGTGTAAATATGTTGTTTTTGAAACTTTTAAAAGGTGGAAATCCCTTGTAGAAAATGAAACAAAATTAAAATTGAAGTTTCTTAGATTTGACAATGGTGGTGAGTACTGCAACAAGGATTTTAATGATTATTGTTCAGAGAATGGAATACGAAGAGAAAGAATGTTTCCTAGAAATCCATAGGAGAATGGGGTTGCAAAAAGAATGAACAGAACAATCATGGAATGTGCTAGAAGCGTGAGGATACATGTCAGATTGCCTTCAAAGTTTTGGACAAAAGTAGTGGATACAACGGTGTAGTTGATCAACCATGGGCCTTCAACAACACTAGATGGTGGAATACCGTAGAAGAAGCTTGGTCTGAAAAAGAGGTATATTTTTCTTTTCTTATATTTTTGGCTCAGAAGCTTTTGTGCATGTTGATAGGGAAAATAGAAAGAAGTTGGATGTTAAATCTAAGAGATGTACTTTCATTGGTTATGGATTTGGTGATTTTGGATATCGATTTTGGGATTTAGAAGATTCTAATATTGTTAGGAGTCGTGACATTGATTGGAATGAAAAAATAATGTATAGGGATCAAGTTTTGGTGCCTAAACATGAACAAGTTGAGGAGATTTTGAAGGAAAATTAATTTTCAGACCTAAAGCAAACATCCACAGACACCGATGTCGGTTCTACAAAAACTAATGTCGGTATATCTAACCAAAGCATTGGTAGATAGGATCACTTTCAGAGAAAATAGCTACAGGAATCGGTGTCGGTACTCCTAGAACCGATGTCGGTAAGGTAACCATAGTCGGTCGATAGACAGGGGAACCACAATCATTTATAGGTTACCAACGTCAGTCATTGACAAAGATTGACATGAATGTGAAACAGGTAGAGAATGAGACCCCATCACCCCAGATCTCAGTAAGAAGGTCACAAAGAGTAAGTAGACCTTCAAAGAGATTTTCACCTTCCTTTTCTTATTTACTATTGACTGATAGTGGTAAACCAAAAATATTTAAAGAAGTAATGTAGGTAAATACCCACGAGCAATGGGAGCATGGCATGGATGAGGAGATGGACTCCTTGGAAAAAAATTAGACATGGGATTTGGTCAAGTTACCAACATGTAAGAAAACACTTGCAGAAAAAATGGGTTTATAGAATCAAGGAAGAAGAGGGTGGACTGAAAAGGTATAAGGCAAGGCTTGTGGTAAAGGGATTTGCACAAAAAGTAGGTATTGACTTTGATGATATTTTTTCTCCTGTAGTTAAGATGAATTCTATTCGTATTGTTCTAAGTTTGGTTGCAACAAAAGATTTACATTTAGAACAACTTGATGTTAAGATGGATTTTCTTCATGGTGATTTGGAGGAAGAGATTTATATGCAGCAGTCGCTTGGTTATGAAGTCAATGGTATGGAGAAACTTGTGTGTAAAGGCGAAAAAGAGATTATATGGGCTCAAGCAAGCTCTAAGAAATGGTATTTGAGATTTGATGCAGCTTTATGCATGAGCATGGTTATATGAGATGTGAATCGACCATTGTGCTTATTTTAAGAAGCTTGAAAATGGGAGCTATGTTATTTTGTTATTGTATGTGGATGATATGTTGATTGCATGATCTAGTATGCAGGACATTGGTAAACTTAAATAAAAGTTAGCTCACACATTTGCAATGAAGGATTTAGGAGCTGCAAAGAAAATCCTTGGCATGCAAATTCACCGAGACAGAAAAACAAGAAGTTGTATTTGTCTCAGGAGGCTTATATCAATAAGGTGTTGGAAAGTTTTAACATGCATAATTTAAAACCTGTTAGTACACCTATGGCTGGACACTTCAAATTGAGAAAAGATCAGTTTCCTTCATCACACGAGGAGGTTGAGTACATGGCACATGTTCCTATGCTTTAGTAGTAGGAAGTCTTATGTATGTCATGGTTTGTACTAGACCAGACATTGCACATAAAGTGGGAGTTGTGAGTAGGTTTATGGCTAATCCAGGTAAAGAAATTTGGAAAGCAGTCCAATGGATTCTCAGGTATTTGAGAGGGACATATGGAATGGAGTTATATTATGGAGGGTCAAATACTTCTTTACGTAGCTATGTTGATTTAGATATGGCTGGATATTTGGATGGCAGGAGGAGAACCATTGGATATGTTTTCACAGTAGGTGGAATGGCAATTAGCTAGATTTCAATATTACAAAAGGTTGTGGCTTTATCTACTATAGAGGTAGAGTATGTTGCAGCTACGAAGATATTAAGGAAATGATATGGATGAGCGGAGTTCATGAAAGAGTTGGGTAAGGAGCAAGAGGATTGCAAATTATACAAACTCAACATTTCATTCAAGAACGAAACACATTCAGTTGAGGTATCACTTCATATGGTAGGTGTTGGAGGATGGGAAGCTAAAGTTAGAGAAAATACATATGGATGAGAACCCTGTGGATATGCTAATGAAGCCATTGGTAAGGGAGAAGTTGGAGCTTCACTCCACTTCTGTTGGTCTTTGAGTTTGAGACTTGAAGAGGAAGAAATGGGCCAAGGAAAAGGAACCAAGGATGGTGATGCACAATATAATACAAAAATTGATCTCCAAGTGGGAGATTGTTAAGTATGGAGCTTAATTACTTTAAAATAAACTTGCTTTTACATGTTACTGGTTTTGACAGATGTGACCTGACGATAGTTACCTGTGCGATGGTGCTTTGTTTTTGACCAAGAATTAGAATAAATCTTTTGCTTTAAAGATGATTTATTGATTGTAAAAGCATAGTTAGTTTCCCATAATAGATATATATGCATGTATGCATTGTATGAGGGTATGAGAGAAGAAAATAGCAATTGTTTGCATGTTAGTTTTCTTGGTGAGAAAGAAAGAGTAGTTGAGTGAGGGAAAAACATTGAACATCCTATGAGGTGTTGGAAGAAAATAGATCTTCATTGTATTTCCTCTGTAAAGCACTGAATAATAATATTGGTCATTTCTTGGTGGACGTAGCCCACATTGGGTGAACCATGTTAAATCTAGTGTTATCTTTCTCTTATTTATTTTATCTTCTAGTTTATTTCCGCATTCATTGCTTGTATGCTTTATCTTATTATATATCTATGCAAAATTGTTATATGGTTTAACCCCAACAAGTGTGTCATTGCACAAATTGTGATTGGTTGTAATGTGCATCACCCTCTTACATGACATCTATGTGTATCATGTTGTGTTGTAACTTCATGTTAGTGATGTTGTATTGTGTTATCTTACATCATCGATCCCAAAGGGTAGTATGAAGGTGTACATGGGGAGTGAGGAGAGTGAAAAATTGGCCATATTTCTCATGTTGAGTATGATATAGGCAATGGATTCATAGACCGAAAAACCCACTACCATTTTTTTGGCATGCCTAACATTGTTCTACGGATGTCATGCATATTGTGTAGCATACACAACTCAAGCTTGATAGATGGTAACCTATAACTTTCCTCGCACATTGAATGGTCATCTTAGATATGACCTTTTTATAGTTATTATTTATGTGAGCCTTGTGAGATTCTACAGACTACACTTTTGGATAAAATGATAATGAGGATACTGTGATTATTTCTTATTTCGAGTTGAACTTGAGGACTACACCAATGATTTCTCTTTGAGGTTGTTAGGTGTTAGGATTTGGTTATGGTGATGGGGATCTATGTGTTCAGTCAATAGAGTGACTGGCATAGTTTTGACTTGATGATATTATTTTTATTGGGAGGTATATGGAGTTTTGGTACCTATGATGTACCTAAAAATTGAAGAATTACTTATGTGAGACATTTGGGTATGTATTGTGATATTTGTGGCTTGATGTTGTTATTGTTGGATGTGAGTTAGTTCGATTTCTCTCTCTTGACACTATTTCGAGACAACTATGAATTTGAGTCATGTACAGATCTCGTAAACATATTGATGGTTTTCCTTGTAACTATGTTGAGTATGTGTTGTTTATGTCTCTTATGCCTAAGACTTGTTATGGAGTACTTATTAGTACAAAATCACAACCCCCCGAATGTCTCTGTAACCATATGGGTTGAGAATATCAGTGTGATTACACAACATGGAGCATCTCTCAAAGTGTGGGACCTTGCGAGTTGAGAGAGCTCTCCAGATTGAGGTGGTTCCTATCCCTCTGTCAGGTGTACACAAACAAATTACAGAGGATCTATTCTAAGTCTATTCTATCTACCAAGGAGATAAGGTTAGAGAGATGTAAGAAAATAAACCTAAGCTAACGAGGTGATACACCAAAGGAATGTTAGACACTCGTTTTACAGTTTAACATAGACCATATGAATGTAATACAAACAACATGCATAGACCAACTGTAATGTAATAAGAGATTGGAAAGACAACAATGAATACATGAGAGGGTCGAGAATCATCCACAGACATATATTTTATTGCTCAAGAGTCAATATAGTATATTGCAGTGGCCAAGAATCAAAAATTGCATTACAACCCAAAGGAGAGGTTAGAAAAGCTCCACAAATCCTTCTGTGAACAAAAGAAGAAGGGAGGGCGCAAAATAGAAATGTCCAACCTTTTACAATGAGCCCTAACCCTTCCTTTATAGATTCAAAGCACAGAGGGAAGAGGAGAGAGAGAAGGGAAAACTAATTCGAAGCTCAACCACTATCATCAATGCCTCCTGCAAAATCCACCCCAAATATGTCGTGCTTGCATCAATTACTTGTTCGACACCTCAAAGGAGGAGGAACGATGGATCAAATCAAATCCGATCTAGTTGTTGGGGGCAAATAGATCCTGTATTAATGGCATGAAGACGTTTCTTCATTTTTCCCCACCTAACCTCTCCAAAATTAAAGTTTCAGATCTCCATGGCGTAGACGAGGCCGAGATATTTCCAACAGTTCGGATTTGTCAAATTTCGAGCACTGAGTCAAAAGATATGCCCATTTGAAATTTGAATAAGGTCCGTACAAAATGGCAAGAACCAACTACCAAAACAAGTCCTTTTTTAAATCAAACACATGGAGGGCTGGCACATATTTGAGGGCAACCTTTGTATTTTGCTTTTGAAGTTGCATCATGCTGACACATGACTTCTTCCGCGGCTCGCTTAGTTTCTTCATGTTTTGGCTAAGTCTTTTTCTCGGCAGGGTCATATATCTGACTGAGGGACACGTGGAGGCTTGACACTTGTTTAGAAACCTTCCCCCAATTTTACTCTTGAATTAGCGCCATGCTGACACTTGGCACCCTCCACTGGCCTATCTCTACTTTGACTATTCAACCTCGACCATGTCCCTTTATGAAACTAGACATGTGGAGGCTCCGCGCTCATTTAGAAACTCGCTCAGGATTTTACCTTTAAAGGAGCGTCGTTTGACACGTGGAAGACTCTGCAGCTCTTAGACTTTTCAACGGCCTCTCTTACCTTTTTGGACCTTGAACATGTGGCAAGATGGCACTTGTTCTCCATACTTAGTTGATTTTGGGCTTGCTCTGTCTTATTTTTCAACTTGGACTACATGGCAAGCTTGCGCTCATTTGGGTCTCCGCTTTTGGATTTACCTTTGGAGATGCGCCGAGCTGACACGTGGCAACTTCCACTAGCACCTTTATACTTAGTCTTTTTAGGCCCACCCTGTCCACTTTTTTGACTTTTAGTTGTTGACTCTGCCCCTCTTTGGGCTTGGGACATGGGGGCCTAGCGCTTGTTTGAGTCTCCCTTTTGGATTCAATCTTTGGAGGTGCGCCATTTGGACACTTGGCAGTGTCTCGTTGTCTCCTCCATACTTAGTCATTTTTGGGCTCATTCTGAACTATTTCAGAGCCCGAAGACTTCAAACCTTCGTTGTTCCTTCTCCTTTGAGCCTCTGGCTTCTTTGACACTGTCTTCTCCTTCCCCAACCCTACTATTCCATTTTAGAGCCCACGTGCTACCTATTTGCTGGATTTGAAGAATGGGTTCATTCGATGGAGTTGTTTCTTGAATTTCTTCTTGCACGGGGTCATTTGATCTTTTCGCAAGCCCTGCCACTCCATTATAGAGTCCCTCTATTTCCTGATTGTAGGATTTGAACATGATTTCTCTAGTTTCTTCTGTGTAGGGTCGTGGTTGACCAATTTTACCCAGGGGCAAAATATGGATAACAATTTGGTGACTCGCAGGGGCATCTACCTGCTAGATGAAGGGACCAATAGCCTTGAAGCATCCATTAGGCATGGAGTCAAGAATGATGGCTTGATACTAATCCTACCTCTGATCCACGAGCCCAACCATTTGCACTCTCAATTTTCATAAAAAATTTGAAACAAGGCTTATGAGAGTAGAAAATTGTTTTGACCGGACTTTCATCTATCCCTGAATGGACTGTCTTGAAAACATTCTTTAGTTGCTTTGCATTTGTTTTATTTTGAAATTTGTAACTATTACAAGCAACTATGAGTCTTTTGCCATGAATAGTGAAGGGCCTGGCCTCAATAGCTCTGTAGCAATATGAATAAAACTTATGCACAAAGAAAAAATCATACATGCCTCAAATGAGACATGCAGAGTGTGCACAAGCACTTCTTCTACTGAAAACAAAATCTACTCCTACCCCTACACTAACCAGAGAGAAAGAAAAGCTTAAACAAAGCCTGCAAGGGAGAAGTAGCTTCCCTTTCTCAAGAGGGGCAGCCATGCAAATGATTTGACACTAAATATGGCTACCTGTATGAGTGAAAAATTGACTTTAAGTCGATCCTCCACCCATATCAGCAAGGTATCAACATTAATGGAAAATACCTCCTCAAGTTTATTTGCATTAGACTGGAGGTGTTGATGGTGACCCTTGGTGCTTTGATACTCATCCTCATGCCCTGAAGTAGGCATGACTGGTTTTGGCTTCTCCCTTGGCTCCAATGAAGCCAAGTATTTGATTGGGAAAGGTCTGGTCCTTTGAATTTGCCCATGGTTCTGAACTTTAACTCCAAGAATGGAGCCTTCTTGCTGACCCTCATGGATGGATGGTGTGGGAGGAATGATAGCCTCATACTCTTTCTCTTCCTCTACAGTAGGTGTGACTTTTGGAAGATCAAAATATTCCAACTTTGATTCAGGAGGCATGTTGCAAACTGCAGGTTGTGCTTGCACGTTCTCTTCCATGGCAACAAGTTCTTGTGATTGAAGAATGAATGATGGGGAAGAAAAGATTACAATTTCAACTGGCTCCTTCTTATCAAAACATTCTTTTGAGTCTGATAGGAAATCAAACTCTTTATTGTCCTGCTGTAACAAGGTCCCTCCCTTTTACATGGTGATCTTAAAATATTCATTATTTTCACCATATGAAGCCTCATCTTCAAACATGAAGCTAGTGAGTTCAAGCTCTTCCAAAAATCGACTTTTGGAGAGGTTGAAAGGGAGAGGGGTATGTACTTTCAGGCAACCAGCTCATGGTTCAAAGGCTCTCGAATCTGTCTTAGTCACCTCCATATGCTCCTCTTTAACTCGGGCTTGGAGTTGATTATTCTTCCTCCTCAACCGGTTTTGCACTTAGATCGATCAACATCCTCTTCAGACAAAGTGCCATTAGGGACACTATATTCAAAGAAAACAAGTTGTTGATCTTCTTCCTTTTGTTTTTGTTCCTTCTCTGCTGCAAACTCAGCCTCAGCCACCACTGGCTCTTCAACCTTGACCTCCTCTATTAGCTTAACCATCAAGGGGATCTTTGTAAACCCAAATTTAACAGCCCAACTCTTCATATTTTCTCGTCATTTCTTCTCTCGTTGGGTTCCTCTTCTTATTGCCCTTGGCTGGTTGTTGTTTGATTTTCATCTCCCAACATGGATTTGGGGAAGCAAGAGGAGTGGTAGGTTGGGGTTCAACTGGTTTTGCTATTGTTTGTGGTGGAGAGGGAGGTGGAACTTCTTATTTCTTTAGAGGGAATGACTGCTTGGGAAGGAAAAGGGGAGAAGAATTGAAATGGGATGGAAGACTAGGAGATGGAGAAATGAAATCAACACTTGGGGCAACAAGTGAGGGGCTTGACTCTTGATCATGCTGAAATGATAAAGATTGAGAAAGAGAAAATGAAGGACAGTGGAGTTGGTGATTGACTTACCCATTGACAAGGTTGTCTTGTGTCCATCTCATAAGCCTCAATATCTTCAATCCATTGTGTAAGTTGAGGCAACATTTCAACCATGAAGTCAAGCTTCTCCTGAGGGTTGTAATGTCTTGGAAAAGGGCCTTCCCATGGACAAGGTGCCTGAACCAATCTTGAATGCCTTCATTTGTGTTATGGCCCTTGACTGAACCATGCCAACCTCCATTTTTTGAATCTTCTCCAACAAACCAACATTCTCCACATAGCTGTCACCATTGTATTCGCCCCTTGTTCTTGATAAGCTCTATGGCCAAACTGACTTTGACCCTGCTCATATGGGTAAGCATAATGGTCCTGGATCTGATTATAATGCTGATTTGGAGGATTTGGGAAATGCATTGGAGGTGAACTACATTGCTGCTGTAAGTGTGAGTTCCAAGAAGGAAATGAAGCCATGATTGCACAACTTCATGGAATGGGAGAAAATGAAAGAGATGGAAGAAGAAAATGGATGAAAATGGGTGGAAATGGATGGAAAAGGTCTGCAACTCAGAGGATGGGTTATTGACCAGATGGAGTCACCAGATGTGCTTTGAATGTGCCTCTAAAGGTTGAATCTCACCAAGAACACATCAACTTGATGAAATAAAGTGAATACCTCTTGTCCCACCGGGCGTGCCAAAACTGTTAGTGCAGAATCACAACACCCTTGAATGTCTTCAACCAGATGGGTTGAGAATCTCAGTGTGATTGCACAACATGGAGAATCTCTCAAGGTGTGGGACCTTGTGAGTTGAGAGAGCTCTTTGAATCAAGGTTGGTTCCTATCCCTCTGTTCAGGTGTACACAAACAAATTACAGAGGATCTATTCTAAGTCTATTTTATCTACCAAGGAGACAAGGTTAGAGAGATGCAAGAAAATAAACCTAAGCTAACGAGGTGATACACCAAAGGAATGTTAGACACTCATTTTGCAGTTTAACACAGACCACAGGAATGTAATACAAACAACATGCATCAGATAACTAGACAACAATAAGAGATTGGAAAGACAACAACGAATACATGAGAGGGTCGAGAATCATCCACAGACATATTTTATTGCTCAAGAGTCGATACAGTATATTGTAGTGGCCAAGAAGTAAAAATTACATTACAACCCAAAGGAGAGGTTAGAAAAGCTCCACAAATCCTTCTATGAACAAAAGAAGAAGGGAGGGCGCAAAACAGAAATGTCCAACCTTTTACAATGAGCCCCAACCCTTCTTTTATAGATTCAGCACAGAGGGAAGAAGGAGAGAGAGAAGCGGTAAAACTAGATCGAAGATCAACCACTATCATTAATTGCTCTTGCAAAATCTGACCCAAATCTGTCATTTCTGCATCAATTACTTGTTTGGCACCTCGAAGGAGGAGGAACACCGGATTAGATTAAAATTTGATTTGATTGTTGGGGGCAAATAGATCTTATATTAATGGCACAAAGACTTTTCTTCATTTTTCCCACCTAACCTCTCCAAAATTAAAGTTTCAGATCTCCATGGCGTAGACGAGGTCGAGATCTTTCCAACGGTGCCAGATTTGTCGATTTCGAGCATTGAGTCAAAAGATATGCCCATTTGAAATTTGAATCGGGTTTGTACAAAATGGCGGGAACCAGCTACCAAAACAGCCCCTTTTTGAAACCGGATGCATGGAGGGTGGCGATATTTGAGGGCAGCCTTTGTATTTTTTTTTTTTTTTCTTTTGAAGTTACGTCGGGATGACATGTGGCTTCTTCTCGCGGCTCACTCAATTTCTTCATGTTTTGGCTAAGTCTTTTGCTTGGCGGGCTTATATATCTCGACCTGGGACAGCAAAGGCTCGGCACTTGTTTGGAAACCTTCCCCAATTTTACTCTTGAATTAGTGTCGTTGGCGACACTTGGCACCCTCCGTTGGCCTGTCTCTGCTTTGACTATTCAACCCCAACCCTGTCCCTTTATGAAACCGGACACGTGGAGGCTCCGTGCTCATTTAGAAACCTCGCTCAGGATTTTACCTTTGAAGGAGCATCGGGTTGACACGTGGAAGCCTCTATAGGCTCTTGGACTTTTCAATGGCCTCTCTTACCTTTCAGACCCTGAACACGTGGCGGGTCTGGCGCTTGTTCTCCATACTTAGTCGATTTTGGGCCCGCTCTGTCCTATTTTTCAACTTGGACTACGTGGTGAGCCCACACTCATTTGGGTCTCCGCTTTTGGATTTACCTTTGGAGATGTGTCGAGCTGACGCGTGGTAGCTTCCGCACAAGCACCTTATACTTAGTCTTTTTAGGTCCGCCTGTCCACTTTTTTGACTTTTAGCCGCATTGACTCGCCCTTCTTTGGGCTTGGGACATGTGGGGGCCTAACACTTGTTCGAGTCTCCCCTTTTGGATTCAATCTTTCAAGGTGCTCGCGTTTGGACACTTGGCGTGTCCGATGTCTCCTCCATACTTACTCAATTTTTGGGCTCGTTCTGAACTATTTCCGAGCCTCGAAGACTTTGACCCTTCGCTCGTTCCTTCTCCTTTGAGCCTATGGCTTCTTTGACATTGTCTTCTCCTTCCCCAACCTTGCTATTCCATTTTAGAGCCCGCCTATAACCTGTTTGCTAGATTTGAAGCATGGGTTCGTTTGACGGAGCCATTTTTGAATTTCTTCTTGCACGAGGTCGTTTGATCTTTCGCAAGCCCCGCCACTCCATTGTAGAGTCCCTCTGTTGCCTGATTATAGGATTTGAATGTGATTTCTCTAGTTTCTTCTGTGTGGGGTCGTGGCTGACCAATTTTACCTGGGGCAAAATATGGATAACAGTACGATGAATTGTAGACCATGATTTTCTTTCCTAAGTTGGGATGGTAGATATATTTTGTGTTCTGTCATGAAAACATGATGAATGTGAAGTTGGTCTATGTTATGGTTTTGGGCCATACATGACCATGTGATGTATTGTTGAAAACCATGTGGAAACAATGAAATTAAATTTTAGGCAATGAAAATGTTAAGAAACATTGAATCAATGAACTTGCACTAAGAAGAAAACTAATAATTTGGAGTTTCTTTCGAGAAAATAATGGAAATGAGTTCCAAACTAAGGATTAATTAACCATGGTAAAAGAACTACCAATCTTCATAGAATATTAATGATTTGAGATAAAATTCAATTTTTGTTTCTCTATTGTGGTCGTGCTTTAGTGACAAGACCCTTTTTCCTCGTGACGTGAATCATCGGTTTCATCTTTCGCTTGTGTGTCCCTCTAGGTAACCTTGGTGTTGTATCACATCGAGGACAATGCTCTTATAAGGGGGAAATGTAGTGCCTTGGTTGTTGTACCGGGTTGGATAGTTTTGATCTTACCTTGATGAGTTGGCTTATCTTTGTCATCAATTCCTTGCCCCACTCAATAGAGATGAAAGTGTTCAGAACACCTTCCAACATTTTTGAGTCGTTTTAACCTTCCTATTATGAGCGTGAAGTGATTAAAATAAGAAAAAATGATATTAATAATGTAAATAGGTAAAAAGAATGATTGAAACAATAAAACAAAATTTAAAAATCAATGAAGCTATATTTAAAATAAATAGAAATAATAAAATAAAAATAAAAATGTGCACATATATATGATTAAGATAATAATAATAGTAAAATAAAATAAAATAAATAAAAGCCCATATGGGCGGATTAGGGAAAGAGTGTTAATTAGCAATTGTATAGTTTAAAGGTATAATGGTCATGTCAATAGGAAACATGCAAGTAGGTATGTTACGACATGTCGTAAATGGAGTAAATTTAAACTTTAGCAATTTAGTTATTATACATACCAACTTTATCATATTTGAAATAAATGATCAAAATTTATCATTTAACACTTCAAACAAATCCCAACCATTAATTTCTATGGTGCAAATTGACTCAATGGTCTTTCCCATGTTTTTGGTTGTTAATTATGTCTTCTTTGTAGTACAACGCTTATTGACATAGTAAGATTTGTGAATCGTGGTAATTAGTTTAATTTATAGATTAATGTCCCACAAAGGCCAAAGATTGAATTATATTTTTGGGGGAGGAGAGATATTTACTCATATTCATCTAATTTTAGTCATTAACCAAATGACCTCCATCCATAATAATTAGTTTAATGATATTTTTCGCATATACTTTTGTTAATAATTATAAGGTAATATCGCCCACTTCAAATAAGCACAAGCATTTATTAGTAGAGTGAGAAATGGTAAATATATTTCACCACTTTGGACTTCTCACCCTCTAGCATGTATCTTTATTAGCAAATCTTATGTAAAGAAGATACGAGGAGTGTGATTTCATACCTAAAAATATAAAAGATAGCAACAATCAAACTTAATAGAATATAAAAAAGAGTAAGCCTGTAAGGTTGTGGGCAGCAAGATAATGTTGTTATTCTACATAAACACTTTTGATATTCAAATGTGTAGGGTAGGGCAACACCCAATCGGGGAGGCGAACCCTCTTGTCGGGTAGGTAGAGGTGATAACAACTAAGGGTCTCCACCGGACGTATGTTTCAAGCGCATTAGAGTGGACGTCTCCCGAGTCGGTTTGTACATTAAATTAGTTCTTAAATAGTGGGATTGCGAGTAACCAAAACACGACCGCAACGACAAGACACGTTTCAAATAACTCTTAAATAATTGAAACTTAAACTCAAAAGTAAATATAAACCGATGCATACACTATCCTATAGCATCACCGACTCATCAACTCATAATCAATTATAATCAAAATAATAAATAAATATAGAATGATAAAACCATGTGAATAGCTGACTCTACAACCTTTAAATCCTTTCCTAGTGAATCTGAGTTGTACTTGGAAGCAAGCTTTAGTTAAAAAAAGACAGGGTGGGGACCTGTTTTATGAATTATTTTAGGTTGACAAAAAAACATAGGAAATGATAAGAAAAATGCTTTAGGTAAGACAAGGAAATATGTCCCCATTCTGCGAAGTACTTGTTAGTGGGAAGTGGAACCCTAACATAAACAAATTTGATATCGCGCGAATAATAAACAGTCTCTGTCTCCGGTCCCCACCAAAGGAAACTTTACCCCGTAGTGCCACTTGCGTCTAACCATATTTCCATGGCACTGTACACATATTTTTCTTGCGCAACAATTATTCTTAGTGGGTGTCAGCTGGATCCATATAAATTATAATTACTTTAGGTACTCAAATCAGGATCCTCCGGCTCCAATAAAATTTGGGTAGCGTCTCCGTCTCCGTACGTTACTTTTACTGCTGTAAATTGTAACGGTGTTTGTGTGCACTGTGTGTTGTCACGAGGAGCGCACACGGAGAGTTGTGCTGTGCAAAAAGACGCAAGAAAAGATCCATTCCTATTTCCTGGGCGCGTGACGTGATGGATTGCCTTTATGCGGCAAGTTGCTGTACATTTCAAACATATAAATGTTATCGGCCGCCCACATTAAATGGAGGTCCACCACCACCCTGCTGATGCTGGAACAGGAACGGCCACCACATTATTTGATGAGGTTTACCTATATCTTGTTTATTAATATTAAATTTAAGAGAGATGACATCATGTGATAAAATGCCAAATGAATTCGGAATTCAGGTACGGGTTAAATTTGACGGCCACCTATGCCTATCAAATAATTTTTAGGTGACCGGTAATATCAAGATATTGCCCTTCAAAAATTGTATTTTCATACATATGCACTAATCAAAATTCAAATGGGAAATGGCCAACAAACAATATATTATAAATCTCACGGAGTGTGCAATTACAAACAAGAGAAACCAATGTGTGATGGCAAAGTTAGTAAGGGGAGAAGAAACATATACATATTTTGAGAAATTAAGTAAATGAGGAAGAGATATCGAAGGCCGGTCCAAGGCTCCATTGGTGTACGCCCGCAAGCAACACACGTCTATGCAAACACCACATGTTTAAATGACATGTGATGATGACGTTTAGAGCTTCATTAAGATAGCCAACGCAACCAAGAAGGTCAACCATGCATGCATAATGATCCATTTCAAGCAAAGATGTGAATGGGCCCTCATGAGATTAAAGTGTTTTCCACCCCATTCACTAACTTCCATGGATGTACACAAATAAAACATGATTTAGGTATGGTCTCGAGTGCTTCAATAGCTCAAAAAGTTTAATGTTTCCATATTTTGTATATATGCTTGTAAAATTAGTTAAGAGTACTTACAACTACTCATAGCAAAAACTATCATTTATTATGTTTCGATAAATGCCCATGCCCTATTCTAAAGACAACATCAAGCCCTAAATTAGCATTTCTTTCCTATCAAAATTATAGGGTCAAATCCTCGAAATATATATTAATATGTAAAATAACATCCAATTTTAGTTAAACTTAACTCAATTGAAATCAAACATAATCCTAAACTAATAGTAATCAATTAATCTCATTTTGAAATTAAAAGAGCCAAGCATCATATCTATATTTGACTAACACAACTCTTAAATTATTGAAAATGTTGTAGCAAAGAAATTCCACTACAAAATTTAAAACTGGTTTCCATCCATTTTTGGTTTCAACAATAAAAAGACTAAATCCAACTAAAAAGATTTTTAAAATAAATAAAAATTAGATCTTGCCTTCCGTTATTGAAAAGAAAATGTAAATTAGCAATATCCATTATAAGTGTCATAGCCCTATAAAATATAGATCCACACCCATTGCAAGTTTAAGCAATAAAAACTAAACCCCGATAACAGAAAGCTAACTCCAACTCAAAAGATTTAACAATTAAAAAAATCACTTAATGAAAATTTAAACAATAAAATAATGGGGCATTCATTGCAAAGCATCATATTAATGTGAATTTAATGTATAAAATAATAACCAATAGATGAGGTGAAATGCAGGTATCTTGCCAAAGGTAAGTCAACCTTCCTGAAATGCTAGAGCCTAATGTTCCATCTACGATTGAAATGACTTATTATTTCAAACTAAAATATGTCAATTGTTTCAAACCAAAACATATCAATTATGGGGATTTCAAGAGCCTTGATTCAAATCCTATATATCACAATATTGAATTCTTTAGTAGATATAAAAGGAAAGGCCTTCGTTCATCGTCTATAGTTAAAACTACTATTAATTGTAAATAATGTTAAATAAATACAACTAACTATACTAATATTGATACAACTATTTCACTAGCAATTGCACTAAAATGGTTGTATACAAATCAAACATGTGACAAAGCTTACATGATTTGGGTATGCTCCCAAGTGCTTCAATAGCTCAATGAGTTTAATGCATCCATATTTTGAATACATAACTATAAAATTCACCAGAAACCTACAATTGCCCTAGCAAAAACAAATATCCATTATGTTATGTTGGCAAAATAATTTGTTCTAGTGTAGATTATTGGTTCTCACCAATGGTCACGAGGTTAAGTCACTCCTTCTTGGGTATGGAGAGGCTCCTATTATTGAATGTAAACTAACTAAAATTGTGGGGTGGCCACAGGCGGGGATCACAAAAGAATACTCCATTAAACCTCCGACAAAGTGCTTCTACAAAGTGTACAAGGGAGGAACTTACTTTGAAGAAAGGTAAAGAGGAGATGGGGAAATAAAGAGAGGGGGTTAATGGTGTGATTAGACTTATAGATTTCACATACATTAACCAAACTAGGTCTACATTCAATATGAAGAAATCAACCATGTAAGCAATAGAAAGACTAATAAATTGGAGACACAAAGTTCTATGAATTCATTAATCAAAGACACAAAGTTCTTTCTTGGTTATACAAGATCATAGTTGTCTTGCAAAGTTGGAAAGTAGAGAGTATGGAAGAACATAGGAAAGGAAAGGAGATATAAGAATATAGTTTATTGCTTGTAGTAGAAGTGAAATCCAACAACTAGTAATAATCAACAAGTGTTAACCCTTTGGAATGGAGAAGTCATTCCAATTTATAGCTTACAAGATGTCTCTTCCTCTCCCCATGTGACTTTTCATCTCACCACTATGTGACTTTTTAAATTCCCTAGGAATGAAACTAAGTCCTTTTCTTATTTTTGAAAAGGGACTTTTACAATGCAAAATTTAAGTCACTTAAGTGAATAAGACGAAAGAGTGAAAAAGTACATTCTCAATGAAGAAATATAATGTTAGAGAGAGGGGGAGGAGAAGAGAGAAGAAGAGAGAGACTGGAAATCCAGAGATAGGAAAGCTCCTTGTTGACGAAGAACTTGCTTATGATGGATCTTGAGTGAATGCTACATGAATGAAATTTCTTGCCTTTGACCTCCTGTTGAGTTGGAACACCATGATTGCAAATTTCTCCTCTTGTGAGATGCATGCGCACTCCAAGGCATTCAATGAATGTCAAGAAGCATTGTTGCGAGACTTACACCGATATGGAAACATGATGATCCTTTTTAACACAAGGTTGGAGTTAGAACATGGAGATCATCACCTTGCTCTTCTTGGCTTCAAAATTCACCTCCGTGACACAAATGTTTCCTTTTTGAATGGAATCAACCCCATGATGCTCAAACACCTTCTTTAATTATTACTCATTGGAAAAGGTATTCTCCTCCAAACAGAAGAATTGCTCCTTCATTCAACTGAAAGTGCATAGTGTGAAATCATGAATCTGTTAAGTCATTATGAGGTTCGCATTGTTTCAAACATATCCAGTGCTCTTTCTTTAGCATGAGAGGATCAATATCCTTGTTTCTTGACCAATATCCCAACACTTACTATTTTTAGTAAACCTTATTTTGAGAAGTCCATTTTAGTTACCAGTTGCTTAATTTGACACTTTTGAGTTTCCCTCATACGCAAGGACAATGACAACTTTGAGAATGAATTTTTTACAACACTTACTATTTATAGATATTGAGGCTTAGGAAGGCTTACTATTTTTAGAAAAGGGTCTTCTCGGTATTGGAATTGAATGAGTGTGGTCATAATTTATTATACTAAGACATACTTTTCATTAGGGCACATGAGAACGCATTTGCATCATCATATTAAACTTATCCCACACAACCATTTTCATAGATTTGGGATCACCACAAAATTGATTAAATTAATTTTGTAGTCTAATTTTTCTAGGAGTTGTTTGTCTCGCCTTCTCAATCTATTGTTTACAAACCGCAATTAACTACTTCCTATATAATAATAAGAAATCAAATATTGTTTTACTTATAACCTTTAATTCTCTTAAATATACTATTGTTTTATATCTTTTTATAGATTAAATAGTCTTTTATCGAAATAAATGTGTATTTATTAATTTAATCTCATATTAAAATTTGTTATGATTGTTTTAATATATATTTTAATATGAAAGTACTTTATACCTTTAAAATATAATAAATAATTTAATGAAATACACTTGTTTTTGGTAATCCAAAGTGATCAACTAATATCCAACAACAATCCGAAGTTTAGATGAGTGAAACTTTAAAACAAGGTGCGCACCACCGATCAACCTCGTATGGAGCAGCATACATTGAGCCTTGTATGGAGCAACAGATAGTGAGCTCTCAATACGTGATGCAAGTAAATCACGAGGCTTGAACACACAACCTAAACAATCTAGAGTGGTGACTAACACCGAGTGAGCCAACCCCAAAAACTTAAGTAAAATGATGGTGATAATAAAACGTGAGGGTGGGCTTGAATCGCTTTGCATTTAACTTAAATACACTAATTTAAAAACCTTTCCTCCATAAATAATGCACATATGTTCCTTGGAAAGGAGTGAAATTTGATGATGGTTGTCCATTCAACTTTCCCCTTTAAAAGCTAGGATACCTCTTTTTCTTATAAAGAAGAAACATCAAAATACTATATTTTATAAATTTTTAAGCCCAACTGTTTTAATTTATTTTTCGTCCGCCTTGTTTAAAAAAATCCACCGGATTTTACGACTAAAACACGTAAATACGTTCATACCGTCATCAAATTTAGAATAGCCATATAATGTTTCAAACGTTCGAGTAATCTTCTGCGTTACCTCTGTTGCTGGTTATTGGTTTAATGTTTCGAATAACTAGACACATTTGTCCCAAACAATTTGGAATGAGTGGACCATTCGTCCGCAACATTTTCTCGCCCTCGCTTCGCATGTTTGGCTAAGCCAGATCTGCTATGCATTACAGGTGGAATATTCTACTTCCAGCTTTAAAGAACAGAGCATTAAAAGAAAAGACATTGGAAAATCGAGCTTATACTTATTTCAGCAATTGCAACAAAAACAACTTTCTTACAGGCAGGAGCGATCTTTCTGACAACAAGATCTCCTAAACCTCCAAAATTATCTTTTGTACATTTCAACCGACCCTTTTAGTCGTTGGGAGCGAGTAAAAATTCAAAACAAACCAGAATTTCGTCAGCATGAGAAAACAAAACAATGTTGCAGTGTTTGACATTTACATGCTGCAGTAGTACAATCGAGCCGAGTCCAAGCTCAAAACATTTCTCATTTTACAGGAATTCGAGGTGGTCTCGCGTTTTCCCATGAAGGAAATTGAAGTAACTCGCCCAACATAGTGGACTACGCCAGATTCACCCCGAATAGCCTCACTTGCTTTTTCTTTGTCGCGGGATCGAAACTCGAAGGCGCCCTTTTCTTGGTGGGCTCTTCTGTTACACAGGGCCGGTTAGTGCCGAGACCGTCGGGGTTAGCGGTCGCCGAGAAATACAAGGGAATGGCATGGCTCTGTGGCGGCCAGACGGCGGCGTAGGAGGATTCGTAGTCGGGCCAGAAGATGTGCATCCACTGAGGATTATACGAAGCCATATGTTGCCCTGATTGGAAGGGGCTTAAAACTCCGTAGGGAAAACTGGAATTCATGTTTCCTTTTGTCAGTACAGGCTTCTGACCGCAGGGCCTGCGCCGCCATGTGATCTAAAGCTGGTGAGGGTCAGGCGTCCCTCTGTGAAAAGAAACGATGTCGCCGGCTTCCAGTTTCTTGTCCTTCACGAACCGGCTCCAGCCTTTCGTCAACACGTAGCTCTGGCTGCTGTTCCAGTAAGAATAGCGGAACCGCCACGCCTTTCCCGTATTGTCCTCAAAATTCAAGAGAAACCCCTTGTCGTTGGAATTCACATCCAGAGGAAAATGCTTCTCCGCGTGCTGTTTCGGAATCACCAGCCGGTTCAGCTTCCCGACGTCGCTCGGCGTCACGGCCTTGTCGAAAAGATGCTCCCGATGCGGGAGAGAGAAGAAGAACAAGGCGGATTAATGTCGAGGTGAGAGGACGAATTTGCAGGCCGTCCGTCTATCGGGTTTGATACGGGCGAGGCAGCTTCGATTTCTTGACGGTCGCCGGCGTCGATGGCCGTCGGTTTCCTGCTGTTGGTGTGTTGATCGAGCTCTTCGTCGTAAGTGTGTTTTCGAAGCATTTCCACGATTTCTCCCTTGGAGTGCTGCCTCATGAACCGCGCCTCCGACTCGGCATCCCCGACTGCTCTGAAGTTGGTGATGGCGTCTCTCCCGCGGAACTTTGAGAGCGGCGCGGTCGTAAGCGCGGGCGGCGTCTTCCTCGCGGTTGAACGTCCCCAACCACACGCGCTGGTGTCGCTCGTAAATCTGAGCGCCCCACCGCCCGTTGGGCTGCGGAACCACGCCCTTGTACTGCGACGACGGAAGCTTCCCTGATCCAAAAACGAATACCTCCTCAGCTCCTCTCCTCCGTCCGAATCGCCGCCTGCGGCCGACAGAACACTCAATCCGCTTCCCATTCTCTCCAGTCCACTCTTCTTCTCCGCCGATCTCCAATCCACGAACAAAACCGCCGCCTCCTGCTTCCCTTTCGATCCGTTAGAAGACGTCAACTCTTCTGTCATGGCGCTACCCACATCGTCGTCATGCAGGCTGGAACCCATTTTTTCGCTACAAGTTGTAGAACTCATTTGTGGGCAGCACGCCAAGCTCAGTCCCGATTCCATCCACAGATCACACTTCATAAAGTCCATTACAGGCTGCCCTCGAAAATCTCCTGATTGCAGCATCAACCCACCAATCTTAAAATATATAGTAATTGGCAGTGGGCGCTAGTGCATCCACAAACCTTGGTGCAATCATGGGCCACCATTAATGCCGTCATCTTATTCCGATATCTCAATTATAGAAGACAATTATTGAGATGTCTCAACTTTTGTCCAATAAAAATAAACACGGAAAGGATTAAACCGCAGTTCCGATAAGATGTTTATGTGCAGACGAGGCGGGCGACCACATGTTCCCTTTTTCATAAATATTATGGGCGCCTGTTCCAGGTCAACTGTTTTTAGATACTTAAACCAATTTCGGGCCCAAAGCTGGATCATTCTGACTATCTTTGGATTTCCTTAAAAGCAAATTATATTACTTAATTAATTTTTGTATTGTATGTTCGCTTTAGGCAGTGCACACGCCTGCTCCATACCTCAAGTGGGGTTCACAACAGGTTCGAAAAATGCGGCAATAATTCACACTCTCAACTTGCAGGCAGGCATTTACCGAGTGCCCACTCTTCCTCCACTCCCATTTCCCGTGATGGGAGTGGTTTTGTCTGCCTGTCCAATACTATAAACTTATGATCAACTCTTTTACGCTATTTATATTTAATTTTCCATTGGCTTTTCAATTGTTTTACTCGTCACCGTTTTCCTAATTCCCCTCGAGAAAAAAAACACCTTCAAATACTACTAAATACATCCCTTACAACCCATTTCGTATATATCTTTTCAAATACATTTAAATATATTTCTTTTCGCACAATTTAGGAATGCTTTACAACTCTAATATTGTTACTCAAAAGAGGTGAACTTCAAAAAAATCATTTTAAACAACAATGTGACCAAACTTATTATCTTCGATTTATGGTTTTAATAATATCGACGGATCTAAGCAATTTATGGGCATTGGTATGAGGAGTATGGAGAATTTGTTGTGAATGTACAACCACTTAAAACAAGTGGTACCGCATTAAGTTTGCGATTTTTTTTTTTTTTTGAGGTTTTATTTTCTAGTATGAATTCTAATTAAGATTTTATTGGATTTTACTTTCTTCTAACTCAACTCAAAACACATACATAAGAAAAAAAACATAAAATTAATAATCTAATTAAATAGTTTGTGAAAATCTTCAACTACATATAAATATTTGATTGGGTTAGTCCCACATTGGTGATAGTTGTGGGAGAAGAATGATTAATAAGGCACCAATGCACTCTCCAAAAGCTTTGTCGATGGGGAACGAGGTTAGAGGGCAAGAAGCCCAAATTGATGGTTTACATTCACGGTTAAACCCCTTGAAGATGTCTAAATATGAAAATTTTTCACTTGATATTGTCGGTATTGGCTTAATCCCTTAATCGTGACTTGTGTGCACATTCCAACATCAATTACATATCCTTAGCCATATTGCATGACTCTCTTTAGTCATTGTACTTCTTAGTCACTCACATAATTGTTTGTGAATCAATCAACAATAGTCTATTGCTTCCAAGTTTCATGTCTAGAAATTTCCAACATCTAACTCCTTTCATATATGAGACTACCAAACAGGGACCAAATTACCAAATAGTTTGGTATGAAACTTTCGATTTCACCTAAGCCACCCAATAATCATTTTCTCAATTTGATATCTTTTATGGATTGGCGCTTCTCCTATACATTGTCCTTAATATGAAATTAAACCTTTGAAATCCTATATAAACAAGTACAATGCACTCGTTTACTCACTTGATACTTACAAAAACTCGTCAAACAAATATATTTCAAAAAGTACTCAAAGCTCATCTAAATCTCCTGAAATAACAACGCATATTAGAGCAAGCACCACACAAGTTTGAATTACTCCTAACCAGGTTCGTGAGTCTAGCTTCCCAAGACACAAGCCAATTCAAGTACAAGTACATCAAACCACTACAAAGTATTGTCAAGTGTACATTATCGAGAGATAGTTACATCCACATCGATATCATATCTCTGTAGAGGACTATATATGATTTGATGCCTCTTTGGAGTACTACAAATGTAAGAAGAGTACAAATTGTACTTCAACCCAACCACTAACTTATTTACATGGTCTCCACCATTGGTTAGGTTTTGGAAGCTATTTTGGTCCATACAAAGGGTTTTAAACATTAAAGAGACCTAGGTTTTCAAAAACAAATATATTTCAATCAATCACACAAACATAAAAAAGTTAAAGAACACCAACAAATCACCATACAAAATTTCAAAATAGGTACGAATAGACAAACAGCCCATATAGTCATGTAACAATTTTGTCCTTATTTATTCTACACTTCTATAACTAGAAACGAAGCATCTAAAGATTAATTATACTCGGTTTATCCTTCTTCCATAACCATATCAACTTCTACAGAGCAACATAATAACTATATACATATCCATTCTAGCCTCTTTCTAATTTGCCACACTAAAATTAACTATGTAGTAGTGGGGATAGTTAATCTAAGCTATGAACAATTGTAATAAAGTAAATAAATGTAGTAAAGAAAGTATGTAAATGATCTAAATAACTATGCAAAAAGGAAATGCTAACCCTAATGTGCAAGAAGGAAAAGGAAAGAACTCATTTGAATAATAGATGCTCACGGGAGAGTGTCGTCATAGATGATGACTGGAAAATCTAGAAACATGAACAACTTTGTAGAAGTCCCGAAAAGGATGGAGCTGGAGGATCTAGACTGGAGCACACTGGAGGGGATGGGGGTGCTGCAGTGCTGCAGTCTGCAATCTAGGCACCTGGTTTGTGTAAAAGTTATGAAACTAATTTCTGCAGGGCTGGAGGTGATCTAGAACCTTCACTTTTGTGTCGCATCGATTCACCATGCTCCTTTAGATGTTACCAATAATCCAAGATGAAGAAAGACCTACAAGACCCCAAAACAAGCATTAAACCCTAAAAATAAAATGCATATGAAGGGGTCGAAATGACCTCAATCTGCCACAATGGTGGACTTACTAACTGAGCATTGCTACATCTCAAACCCAATGTAGTTCTATGTGCAAGTGTGTGTGAACATGCCCTAGGTTGCTCTTGTGCCAGTCACACTTTGTGAAGTAGTGAGCAATAACTATGTGTAGAAAATGTAATAGAATGTGTGCATGAAATAGAATAGAATCCCTCCCCCTATGAAGTGTGATGCAGATGTCCTAGCCTTGTGCCTTGATGATGGAGCTATGTGGATGCAAGTGATCTCAATGTAATAGATGGATGCAACTCTAGATGGAGTGATAGTAGTAAGTGATGCTAGGTCCCTCATTATGGTCTCATAACTTTATATTTATAGGGTTCTCTTGTCTAATTTTGTAATTAACCCCGAAAAGGATGACCACAAAAAAGATAAAGATCTCAAATGACTAGAAAGAGCCCAAAAAGTGGCGGGAAAGTGTAAAAGGATTGGGGTGCCCTGGTGGGACCAGGGCGCCCATGGTGCCCCAGTACTAATCTGGTGCCCTAGGCTAAAATAATGCGAGATGATAGAAGATGACTGGGCATATGGGTGCAAGAGGTGGTAATGAAGAAATAAAATAAAACAAGATGGCCAAAAAGATGGGGTTAATTAGTACTTTCTTCACTCAAGAACCTTCTAAATAGTAGTATGAGATCGGGATAAATAATGTCTAAAGTGCATGATTTTGTGACTACATTTTGCCCCCACTTTATGTTGGTGAGAGAAAGCTCAGTAACATAAAGTAGATAGAGATGCATACCTGATGTCCATGAAGAGTGTAGTAGAAACGTGTCGAAGGACTAGACAAAGCGTGGATGAACAAAAATATGGAGGAGTGTGGAAACTAAAGATGAAAAATGCACAAAGAAAAAGTGATGAGAGTGAACCTAGGGTGGAACACATGTGTGATGTACGATGTGTGTGATGTACCTGCATGGTTAGTAAAGTGTGTTGTCGTGAAGTGTTGTTATTATTGACGACATTTTTTGTTGTTGTTGCCCCATTTGACTGTTTGTTTCTCATACGACTAGACTATGCAAGGAGAAAATGATCAAGTAGTCAAATATGTATGTATGTATGTGTAAAAACACAATGTAAAATACGCATGTATATGAAATCATGTAAATGTAAAATATGTAAATGAAAAATGTAAATGGAACATGTGCACCTGATCCATGTTGAGAAAAGAGAGTGTAGAAGGATATCTTGTACTGAGTTTTTTTGGGTGATCTCATGCCATAGGCCGAAGAAGTATAGGGAGGAAATGCTCTGTGTCCTCCAACCTTTAATTATTCCTGAATGTGTGTGTAGAGATCTTTGTATGTCCTAGTTTTTGGGTGATCAATGCCACTGGCTGAAGTAGTGTAGAGAGGCACACCCATTGTAACCTCCAAGCCTATAATTGCTTCCCTAGAATGCTAAGGACACCATGTCTGTAAAATCATTGTGTATGGGGTTGTAGACTGGTCTGAACCCACTCGTTGTATATAACTAAACAAACCAGTGTAGAATCTTTGTGTTAGTATGTAAAAACCCCCAAATGATGCCCCCCTCTTTGGGGGCATGCATGCGACGTCATTGATAGGAGAAATGCGGCCCCAAAAGAGGACCAACCACATGTATGTTGTAACCCTGGAAAGTGCTTGGTAGAAACCAAGGCATGCACAAACAAGAAGGCTAGCCAAAGACAAGTGTAAACAAACATGCATGCATATAGAAAACAATGTGTAAGCTACGCAAATAGTGTAAAAGCTACCAAGAAAAGCAAATAATGTAAACATGCAAGAAGAAAAGTAAGCCACAAAAGTGGGTTGCAAACATGGGACATCACTCACGATGTCGTAAGACATGCAAGGCCATCATGGCGCAAACAACAAACAAGTGTGCACACCAAACAAAGGGCAAGGCCCACATACAATAAGAAACAAACAATACATAACAATGTAATGTAATCAAAACAAGTATGGAAAAAATATCCCTACATAACAAATGTTGCACATGAAGCACCCGTTAGCATGTTAGAAAGATAACTAGTATGTCAAAAACATGTATAACCAAGTAATGTAAAGTGCTAAGTACAAAAAATGAAACAATAACACCTATAAGAGATGAATGTGGATGCCCCCAACGACCAGTGTAGGAAGGGTAGAAGGTGAGCATCCATGTTGCATGTAAGAGACATGTATCTGTGATCACAACTAGAAAAATATATGAACACACATGTGTGGATGATATAGATAAATGACATACAAGTAAGCTAACTAGCATGTGTAATAAAGTGACCATGAACAAAAAAAAGTAAGCAAGAGTAAAAGCAACCATAATATGTAATATGTTGTGGATGGATGGAATGGAATGCAAGATGGAATGATAGAGCCATGTGTGCCCCCGAGTGAATGGAAATGTATGTAGTGAGGTTCATTTGTTTTCCCCCTCAATAGTCAAGAATGAACCATAAACGAGAGCAGTCATCGGGAAATGGTCAAAGTGTGTGTTGTGTCTAAATGCATTGTGATGAATGTGTAAGTGTAGTGATGAGATGTGACCTAAAATGATGTGTGTGTGAACCCTATAGCCAAAGCATATATCATGACCGATGAACGTATAAGTGATGATTTAGCCTAAGTGTATATCACTATAAGATGAATGGATGAGTGATGATTTATCCTAAGCATATATCACTACAAAATGAAAAGAGGAGTGGTGATGTAACCTAAGGTGTATACCACTACAAAATGATAGAATAGGTGATGATTTAGCCTAAAGTGTATGTCACTAGCCTAGGATTTTCACATGATGAAAGGTGAATAGTAAATGTGTGATGAGTGTAAGGTCCATTTGATTTGTAAACCCTCGGCAGTGAGTATGGACCGAGGAACTAAAGTGTGTCATAGGGTAGTGAGTGCAGTGTGTAGAAGATAATGTAGTATATGTAATGATAAAATCGACCATGTGATGATGAGTAGAATATGTAAGTACATGATGTGTAGAATAAAATGTAAAAAGTGTGAATGTGTGAAATGTAATATAAATGTATGTAATGTATGTATATAGGATAGTAATGTAGGATGTAAGATGATGTAATGCTAGACTCATATGTAATGAATACTAGGATGATATATGATGTGTAAATGTGCAAATGCACAAATGTCAATAAATGATAAATAGAAAATGTAGAATGTAATGGATGAATAACACGTGTAATGTGTGATGAAATGTGTTATGTGTAATGTATATAGTGTAGTAAATGTGGAAAATGTCAAAATGTGAGAAAGCCCTCATGGTGTATGTCAAGTGTGAACCAAAGCACAAGAGTGTGTGTCATCGGGTAATGATGATAAATGTATGAATGAATGATTCCTAATGAATAATATGAAAAATAGCAAAAATGTTATAAGATGATGAGGTGATGTCATCATGAATGTATGAATGAATGCTAAGAATGTGATGTAGTACTATGTAAGAATGATAATGCAAGAATGAGGGATATGTATATGATGCTAATGTGATGAGGGGGATGTGAGCTACTATGCCCCCAATGTATGTGTGGTGAAATAGAATATCATGTAATGTCATCTAGAAGATCATTTCTCTCAGGTTCATAGTCGAATGGGTAAGCATTAGTGACTTGATAAGAAATAGTGTTGGGTGGATCGCGTAATGATCCATTAAGGTGTAAGTTGTACATGCCCATAACATACTCCTCATCAGTGAATGGAGGAAGTGGACAACCATGTGCATACCAATGAGTGAGATTTTGAGTGTATCCTAGGAAAGAGCTATTACAAATGAAAAACATCCAAAGGGCATAGGAAATGAAATGTCTATATGATCTAGATCTAGTGTACCTCCAATATAATCAAGCCATGATTTTCCTAATGTAAGTGATGACAAGTGAGGAGTATGTGATAGATAGACTATAAGATGAAAGACACGTAAACCATAAGCAACAGTAATATTGATAAAGCCATAATAAAGATGAGGGTCATGAGTAGAAGGATGAAGATCCTCAAAATCAAAACCAAGATGAGCTAGACCATCATGAACATATAGTGACATCTGCATGTAGGATCAAATGGAATATGTTCCCAATATGATTCATTCATGAAGAGTGTGCAAGTGAATGGTGGGTGTGCTAAGGTAGGTGGTGCAAGTGAAAGTGGATGTGATAGAGTGACATCCATAGATTGGACATGCCCCTGATAAGGAATGATAGTAGTAGTAGTAGTAGTAGGTGGCATAGAAGAAACTACATCTATCACATAAATGGTACCATCAAGTGGTGGTAAGTGAGGTGGTTCTTTGATAGGTTGAGGCTCATGTAGTGTAAGAACGTGGGAATGAAGACTAGTAAGAGGAACTATGGTCACAATATTAGAATGGATCATCCACATGAAGAATAGTATGCTCATCACCTTCATGTAAAAATTAACACAATTGATGGATATAGTAGAGTGGCAACTCGCATAACATGTAACCATGGTCTACCTAATAAAAAATTGTAAGAGATGGGAAGGTCAATGACGAAAAATAATATGTTGATAATTTTAGGTCCTACAGTGATGGGTAGTGTAATATGACCAAGACATGGGTGAATGGAACCATCATAAGCATGCAATGAAATAGAAGATGGACTAATGATAAGCGGAAAAACCTAAGGCCTTAAGGAATGACATAGAGCATAGGTTAAGTTTAGATCTATAATCGATAAAGTGCAGTTCATAAATACTACATTATAAATATGACATATGATGTGCAATGGTGGGTCATTATCGAAAGCATTATCATCAACAAGAAGAGGAGGCTTAAATATATGATGAAAAGAGAATGCATCGTCAAAGCTTGATAAGATAGAGGGAGTCAGGGTGCGAGTCAGGAGGAATGTAAGTAGTAGTGAGAAGATGTTGGATTCTAAGTAAATCAGAGAAGAAGAAAATAATCATTAATGGATATACTCATGATGACCAAACCCTAGAATGACAAAATGAATGAAGCCCTAGAAGGTGTAATGAAGAAGGATCGGGTTCACCAAAATGATTAACTAAAATTAACTAACTATGTAGTATGGGGATAGTTAATCTAAGCTATGAACAATTGTAATAAAGTAAATAAATGCAGTAAAGAAAGTATGTAAATGATCTAAGTAACTATGTAAAAAGGAAATGTTAACCCTAATGTGCAAGAAGGAAGAGGAAAGAACTCAGCTAAATAAGAAGATGCTCACATGATAGTGTCACATGATGACTGGAAAATCTAGAAGCATGAACGACTGTGTAGAAGTCCCGAAAAGGATGGATCTGGAGGATCTAGCTAGACTGGAGCACTTAGAGGGGACTGGGGCATGTGGGTGCTCTGGTCTGCAATCTGGGTGCCCTAGTTTGTGAAAAAGTTTCTAAAACTAATCTCTCATAGGGCTGGAGGTGATCTGGAACCTTCACTTTGTGTCATATCAAATTTTTCATGCTTCTTTAGATGTCACCAATAATCCAAGATGAAAGAAAGACCTACAAGACCCAAAACAAACATCAAACCCTAAAAAAATAAAAATGCATATGAAGGGGTTAGACTGACCTCAGCTGCCACAATGGTGGACTTACTAATTGAGTGCATTGCACTACATCTTAGACCCAATGTAGTTCTATGTGCAAGTGTGTGTGAACATGCCCTAGGTTTCTCTTGTTCAGTCACACTTTGTGAAGTAATGAGCAATAACTATGTGTAGAAAATGTAATAGAATGTGTGCATGAAATAGAATAGAATCTCCCCTATGAAGTGTGATGTAGATGTCCTAGCCTTGTGCCTTGATGATGGAGCTATGTGGATGCAAGTGATCTCAATGCAATAGATGGATGCAACTCTAGATGGAGTGATAGTAGTGAAGTGATGCTAGGTCCTCATTATGGTCTCATAACTTTATATTTATAGGGTTCTCTTGATCTAATTTTGTAATTAACCCCAAAAAGGCTGACCACAAGAAAGATAAAGATCTCAAATGGCTAGAAAGAGCCCAAAAAGTGGCCAAGAAAGTGCAAAAGGACGAGGCAGGTGGGACTAGGCGCCCATGGGGCCCAAGTACTAATCTGGGTGCCCCAATCGAGGCTAAAATAACGTGGGATGAAAATATGGTGGGCATATGGATGTGCAAAAGTTGGTAATGAGAAATAAAATAAAACAAGATGGCCAAAAGACGGGGTTAGATTAGTACTTTCTTCACTCAAGAACCTTCTAAATAATAGTATGAGTCAAAATATCACAATGTCTATTCCTATATCTATTACTATTTCTACACCTTATTTTGCACACCCATGAGGCCTCCCACTCTTCTTTTACTACACATGCCCTTGAGTATCTTATCCATGATTTACACAATAAAGCCTTACAATTATAAGCAAAGTATGTCTAAGCCTTCTAATGTTATGGATTCTACTCAATTTATTCATAATCAACTTGCACCTAAAGTGGTATCTTATCTTATACCCCTAGGGCTTGTGTCTCCTAAGCTTCCTATATATGAGGGTAAAGGTGATCCCAAACAATTACTTATCTCCTTTCACTCTACTTGATTAGACTATGTTTATGATCATCAATTAGTTTTAAAGAATTTTATTTGAATCCTTAAAGACTATTCTTTAAAATGTTTCTATCATCTACCTATATTCATTATGTTATGGTTTCTACTCCTTTGGAAAATCATTTCCTTGCACATTTTTATATCAACATTAGTGGCAAGATTTCATATGATTAAATTATTAAGATGCAATAAGGCTTTAATGAACCGATAAATGAATATGTATTGTGCTACAAGAACACACTTACCAAGATGAATAATATGGATTGTGGATAATGAGCTTCAAGATTTATTTACTTAAAGTCTTTTATCTCCTTTTTATGAATAAATTATGTTTGAATGTTTTGATATTTTGATGAACTATGTCACACTTTAAGAGAACAAGAGTCCAAACTCCTTACATTAAATAAGATTAATTATGCATCTACGCTTCAAATACTTATATATCCAAATTTCAAGTAAAATATAATTATAAAGGAAAACCCAATGATAATAAGATTGATGCTAAAATTATAATTAATGTCATACATCAACCTACAACGCTTCAACTACAAGATTATCCTCAAAGGTAATACACATGGTTTCCTTCTTCTCCAAAATTGATCTTACAAAATTTGCAATAGTGTAATCTTGTATCTCTCCCTCCTCTTATTGAGGTTGATACAAGAAAGTATCACAAGTAAAATTTTTATTGTAATGCTTATTATGACTTCCATAGATGTAGTGGACACTCTAATAAATTCTTCAAGCTTCACCATGTTATACAAGACCACGTTGATGTTAATGAAATTAATTTTGAATCTCCTCATGAGAAAGCTTCACCATGTTATACAAGACCATGTTACATCAAAATTTCAATGTAGTTCAGGTGTGTGTGTGTGTGTGTGTGTGTGTGTGTGTGTGTGTGTGTGTGTGCGCGCGCGCAATGCGGGTGTGCATGTACGTGTGTATGCGTGTGTGCGCATGTGTGTGTGAGCATGCATGTGTGTGCGTGTGCATGTGTGTGTGCGTGTGCACGCTGTGTGTATGTGTGTGGGTGCGTGCGCGTGTGCAGTGTGTGTGGGGCACACGCGAGTGTGTGTGTGTGCGCGTGCGTGCATGTGAGTGTGTGCGTGTGCGTGTGCATGTGTGTGTGTGTGCGTGGCGCATGTGCGGTGTGCGTGTGTGTGTGTGTGCGTGCGTGTGCATGCATGCATGTGCATGTGCGTGTGCGTGTGTGTATGCGTGTGTGTGTGTGTGTGTGTGTGTGATAGAATCGTGTCCCTTGAAGTTAGGTTACCCTTGTGCAAGTTACACCAAGATAACAAGCTACAACTACTTTTCCCCAATATCATGTGTGTGAATGGAATTCAAAAATTTCCCTTCCTATGTAGTGAATAATATAGCCCAAATGCAGTCCTCAAGTGTTCCTTTTTCCTAAGTAGTAGATAGAAATAAGTAACCCCATCGCCACTTGAATTTTACATTAACATCACTAAGCCAGCCATATTGATAAATAAAAGTTTAGAAAAATATGAACAAACAATGTGCAACTTACAAATGTGAAAACCAATTGAGAGGACAAAAGTGACGATAGGGGGACAATAGCGTTGGCGCCTGTCCATATGGGGCATTGATTTCTGAAAGAGCTTAGAGATAAATCAGAAAATACTTAGTTGAGGGTAAGTGCACAAATATGGGGGCAAAAGAACTTATACTTTAAATTTATTTTAGTAAATATAAGATGTTAGGGTCACTCTGCACCTTATGGAACTAGTCTCATAGCTCCATCTATCATGGTTTAGAAGATAGTTTTTCATATTCTAATTTGGTCAGTACATAGGTATTTTTCAGGATTTCAAGCATTCAACCTTCAAGCTTTTAGGGTTTAAATTATACAATCGATATCTATTTTGTGAAAGAATATAGTCATTGTTTAGGTTTTGGGGCCTTTTGGATTGGTTATTGACATTTGTAGGAGTGTTAAATGTGTCAAAACTATATATTTTAAGCCTCACAACTCCCAAAGGTAGCAACAATTGCTCAAATATATGGACTCATGCAATTCCTTATAACACATAATAAATCAAAACATATATGTAAGTTTTTATCGATTCAAATAATCAAGGGAATGGTCATCATGAGGTTTGTGAAGGATCTGAAACATCATGAGGTGATGCAAATCTCTAACACATTTGCATGCATTCATCAACTCATAACAACCAATTTCAATCATTCTCATTAGTATCTTGTTTTTAGAAGTCTTTCCAACAAGCTCTATAGGCTCAAATATGCAAAAATGACACAATCAACCTAAAACTTACCCTTCCAACCCCATATCCTACTCTCACATTTTGTACACAAGCCCAATCAACTATTAAAATGAACCCTAAACCCTAAACCCTAAGCCCTAAACTATAAACTCTTAAACCCTTAACCTTAAACCCTAAACCCTAAACCCTAAACCCTAAGCCTTAAGCCCTCAAAGCCCTAAACTCTCTTAATTTTCAAGGCCTCCACAATTAACCCTAGTGACCAAAAATCAAACTCCATGATGCTTAAACCATTTTTGATTATCTATCACTTACTGAAATAGGTATTCACCATGTAGATGGAAGGATTTATCATTGAATGAGATTCTTGTCATGTGGCCACCTATTAGACTAAAATGAGGTGGTTGTAATGTCCTTCCTCCTTTGAAGTGTGATCACACTACAAGGTTCAAATGAGTGTTTAAGAACACTACCAAGTGAGTGACAAATCAAGTGAAACTCAGATGATTTCTCATTCTTACATATATGGTGCTCTATATGAAGATCATCCTCTTACCCCTCTTGGCTCAAAATTCTCCTCAAATGGAATGAACTTTAGGATACTCATACACCTCTTTTTCTCATATGCCTCTCATGGAGATAGATGATGCCTTGATCCTTCACACATGATGGTCATGAATGCCTTGATAGCTTGACTATCTCATCTTGGCTTGTTCCTTGAAGAGGTTTGAACATGATAACAAAGTCAAGATATGATGATCCTCAAATTACTCTATGAGCTTCCCATTTCACCTTTGAACATGATGACACCCTTTTTAACTTCACAATTCACTTCCCTGACCAAGATATCACATGAGTGGAAACATGATTTTAGTATCTGGACACATATTCACTTGATTACTCCTCATGGAAATAGGTTTCCTCCTTTACATGGAAGGATTGATCCCTGAATGAGATTTGAAGGAATGTTTGAGGGTGAGATCCATCTTCTTGAACTCCAATATTGAATCATTATGAAAGCCACTCTCTCAATTGAATCACCTTGTTTATGAGAGGTGGGACAAGTAACTAAATGGATATGGCATCTACCTTGTGCCTTGAATGCATATTACACACATCTACCCAAAACATGTTTCTCCCCACATATACTTGCGCTCTTGAATGTCAATTTCTTCACACTGAAAAAAATTTCACATTTCTCATATTTCCATGTATGGTATTATGCAAGCCAGGATGACCCATTGGAAGCTGGAAAAAATAACCACATGCTCATATTCACATTCATGATTCACTTTGATACATGTTCATATTCACAAGAACCTCTTCTTCCTTGAAGGTTCCTGGTTTGTCTCACTAACTCAGTAAGGATTACACATATACTCAAGAAACTTCACATTTCTCAGAAATCCTCTCAAATTTCCAACTTACACAAGCACTAGACATATCAAGCTCTGATCTTCAAATGAAACCTTCATTCCTGAAAAAAATTTAATGACTGAAAGAATTATTCAAAAGAGCATCAAAAATGATCAAATTTCTTGGTATCCTAATCCGTTAGACCCAAAAATACCACTAGACTTGTTATTCTCAATTTATAACACTCTTGGAGCTCCAAATATTTCACAAGCTATAGAAAAAAGGAGATAGCTATATTGGGTAACATTTCTTTGTACCAAATTTTCTTGGATATCTGGCATTTCCCTCCTTCAAAAATATCAAATGAGAAACCTCATCAAATTGTGATGACTCTCTTTGAATGTATCAACTATGAAGTAGATGAACCCTTTTAGTTGAATACTCTCTTGTCAATACTAATAAGAATGGGTATTAAAAGACAAATAAATTATATGAGTGAATGGGTAAGCCTAAACCCGAACCCTAAACCCTAAACCCCTAAACCACTAACCCTAAATGTTAAGCCTTAAAACCTAAAACCTAAACCCTAAACTTTAAACCCTAAAAATATTTCCCAAACCCTATAAAAATTAACCCTAAACCTAAACCCTAAACCATAAACCCTAAACCTAACTCCCTAAACCTTAAACCTTGACCCTAAACCTTAAACCCAAACCCAAACCCTAAACCCTAAACCTTAAACCCTAAACCCTAAACCTAAACCATAAACCTTAAACCTTAAACCTTAAGCCAAACCCTAAATCCTGAGCCCTAAACCTTAGCCTTAAACCTAAGCCCTGAGCCCTAAACCCTAACCCCTAAACCTCGAGCCTTAAACCCTAAATCAATCACCTTAAATCTTTCTTATTTAGTTCTAAAATGGAAAGTTAGTTGACCTAACACTAGACTTAAACTTTATTCTCAATTTAGGGTTTAGAGTTTAGTATTTAGGACTCATGGTTCATGGTTTAGGGTTTAGGGTTAAACCTTGTTTTTAAGGGCTTAGTGGGTTTAGGGATTAGGGCTTTAGGATTTAGGGTTTAGGGTTTATGGTTTATGGTTTATGGCTTATGGTTTATGGTTTATGGTTTATGGTTTAGGGATCAAAGTTAAAGACTAAAATAATTCGATAACCAAACCCTAAAACTAGAAAAGAAACAAAAATAGGACCAAGAACACGACCTAGACTGGAAATTTGAGAGGATTTAAGGTTCAATTTTATTTTCCAAGATGCATTAATCCAATGTTTGAGAATGTTTCTCCAAATACAACGAAATTCTGATTCAGACACTCGATGATTCTTGAATGTCCAATCCTGCCACATACCCCAGTAGTCCTCGATCCTTGGATACATGAGACACCATTACTTGGCTTCCATTTATAATGATAGAGATATTTGTAAATTTGTGTTATGACCTCTAAATCTGTATGCATTTCAAGTTGTTTGGAAATCACATCACACCCTTCATTAGGCTTGATGACTACCCCTATCTTTTTAAGGCACTTTTGAAAGCATCCATGGGTTTATCATAGAAGGAATTATCAATGAATGGAAGGTCACTAAGCCATAGGCCAACTGACTCCCATTCAAAACTAAACAAGAAATATTTACTAGGCAATTGATAACCCCTTTGTGTTCTTAGCTATTCCCTTTATAAACTTTATGATTATTTTGCATAAAACTAAATAAATGATGGTTCTAGGCACGAGACTAGGAAATATGGTCCTAATATTTCATGCCCCTTACCGAGTAGTTAGAAACCCATATTAGTCTTGTTGATACTTAGTACTAATTACCAATGAAATATAATTTCTCCAACTTTCATTTGCTTTTCTCATCTTCCCATCATACCTAAATAACAATTTGACAGGGAGATTCCCTCTTAAATCCTGAAACATCGAATATGAATATGATCCTCGAGAGGACCTAAACCTGGATAGGTATCGTTTGATCCTACACCTATGCCCTAAGTCATAATCCCTAAACCTAAACCCTAAACACTAAACCAAACCCAAAACCTAAACCTAAATCCTAAAACCTATTTTTACCACCTTAAACCCTAAACCCTAAACCATAAACCCTAAACCATAAACCCTAAACCCCTAAACCCTAAACCCTAAACCCTAAACCCTAAACCCTAAACCCTAAACCCTAAACCCTAAACCCTAAACCCTAAAAACCCTAAAACCTAAACCCTAAACCCTTAAACCCTAAACCCTAAACCCTAAACCTTAAACCCTAAACCTAAACCCTAAACCCTAAGCCCTAAACCCTAAACCCTAAACTTAAAACCCTAAAACCCCTAACCCTAAACCCCTAAACCCTAAAACCCTAAACCCTAAACCCTAAACCTAAAACCTAAACCTAAACCCTGGCCTAAACCTAAACCCTAAACCATAAGCCCTAAACCTAAACCTAAACCCTAAACCCTAAACCCTAAACCTAAACCTTAAACCCTAAACCCTAAACCCTAAACCTCGACCCTAAACCCTAAACCCTAAACCCTAAGCCCTAAAAACCCTAAACCAAACCTAAACCCTAAACCTAAACCCTAAACCTAAACCCTAAACCCTAAACCTAAACCCTAAACCCTAAGCCCTAAACAATATTCCTAAATCTTCCTAAATTACCTCCAACACTTCCAAGATTCTTTGACATCACCTCTAGATGCTTAATATATTTCTTGAACTCTCCTAGAGGGTGTTTGATTAGCTCATAATGGTCTTTTTAGGCCTCTAGAGGAATTTATCTTCCATCAAGTCACATTAAACTCATCAATCATTGTATCCAATCATCCCTGCACATTGAAACAAACTTAAAAAAACCTTGTTAATAATTTCTTTTGATCCAAGTTGAGAGTGGTATTGAAGGCAAAGGTGGCCAGAGGAAGGACGTACCATTGACCAAGAAGTGAAAGATGCATTCCCTAAGCTTGTAAAGTAGGTACTCATCCATAGTATGATTTTACCATATTCTAAGACAAAATTAGGGATTCAACTCCATGTTCATGGGAAAATTCATGAGTCCATATATTTGATCAGTTGTCACTACCTTTGAGAGTTGTGAGGTTTGTAAATTCTAATTTTGACACATTTAACACTCTTACAAATGTCAATAACCAATCCAAAAGGCCCCAAAACCTAAACAATGACTATATTATTTCACAAAATAGATATCGATTGTATAATTTAAACCCTAAAATCTTGAAGAATTGAATGTTGAATGTTGAAATCTGAAAAATACCTATGTATTAACCATATTAGAATTTGAAAAACTATCTTCTAAACCATGACAGATGGAGTTGTGAGACTAGTTCCATAAGGTGCAAGAGTGACCCTAACATCTTATATTTACTAAAATAAATTTAAAGTATAAGAAATAATAAAATATAAATAATAATAAATATAATAAAAGAAAAACTTATTTTCTTTATTATATTTATTTTAAATATATCTTATACTTAAACCATTTATTTTAGTAAATATATCCCTCCCATAAGCACATACACCACATAACAAACATGAAAATGTGCTCGTGTTATAACGCGAGCATGTTTCATCTTTTTGGGTTTGAAATTCCCAATCCATAGGCTTGGATTTCCTTGGATATCCAAACCAAAGGTTTGGACTATTTCTACGTGATTAAACCGTGTTTGATATAAAAACATCAAAATTTCACGTGTTCACCCCAAAATCTCATGCATTATAACATAATATTCAAAAATAAATTATACTATGATGTCGAGCTCGGTTTTACCTTGATGATGATATAATTCTTTCTAAAATCCAATTAGTTTAAGGCTTTCATCCATAATTTCTTTTACTAGTGCCTTCTTTTCTTGCAAAAACCTATGCATACGTTTTGGTGCACAATTTATGATTTTTTCATCCAATTTTTAAAAAAAGTGGTTTTTTCTAAACTCCATTCTACACACACTAAAAAAAAAAAAAAAAATGATTTTTTTCTCAAAGTTATGGGGGTGCACACACAAATATTTCATTTTTGGGATATGTGCACTTTGAAAATTAATAAAAAATTATATATTCATCCAAAAATTATGAAAAATTAGTGGGACCTCGTACATGGTCTTAGCTAACTTTCTACCTGAAGGGATTTGAAAAATAATTTATAGAACTCAAAAAATGGGGGGGGGCACACACACAATAGGTTCTTATCTTTTTGACACAAAAATAGACATACTTTGTGTGCGCACCACATTTGACCCTCTTAATCTCAACCATTTTAAAAAAAATTAGTAGTTTAGAAACTAGATTTTGAGATCTACGGTACTTATTCTTATCACTTTGTCAAATTTTGAGCATACCTTTGGCCCCCATTTCCATGCACTTACCCTTGAGTAACATATTGTGAGATGTCAAAAGGAACATGATAATTCTAGAAAAGCAAAGGACATAAGCGTGAAAAGTTAAAACAATGTCAAATTAAAGCAAAACAATTGTTATAAATGTCTAGTTTTTTCAATTATGAATCACGCATATAATGACATACTAAAGGCATAAAATAATAGTGATAAGTGCATATTTTTGTGTCTACACAAACAAAGAGAAAACTAGGGTTTTAAGGAGAAAGAGCTCATAATTAGCTACATAAATGCGATAGCAAACATTTGCACATTGATACAAAACCCTAAGACACAAATCTTTTGGGTGTCAAAATCCAAATTCGGATTAGAGTATTAGATGTAAAACATGGACATAAAGGGCAAAAATCTCCAAAGGTTTCTTCCTATTATGGTGAACACACCCTCACTCAATTTCCATATCCCAAATTTTATAAGTAGCTTAACAACACTTTGTGCAACCCATTAATGTATTCATATTTCATTGTTTAGCTTCCAAATCTTGTGCAACAATGCAATTATCCTAAACCCTAACATATACTTTCATTTATCAATTAACTAGAGTTTGTATAATTTGAATATTAACTAATAAATAATTTACGATATGCAAATTTATTACATTATTTATTCAAAATAATACTTACACATTAATATATATGTTAAGTTCTAGATTTAAACCCTACTTTTGATATTACATAATTTAAATGAAGACCCTATCATAGACATCATCATTTACATACGTTTTCCACATCACAGGGCTAAACTCTTGTTTGGAGGTTGTCCATGTGGAGTCCAAAATTCAAATCATAAAAAAGACCATAACAATGAGAAAGTAAGAAAACAAGGGGAAAACAAGAGAAAATCACAAAGGAGAGAGAAAATCGGTCAAACAATAACTACAGATGATGAAAGAAAGGAAAAAAGAAGTGACAAAAAAATATAATATAAATAAACATATCAAAAACCAAACATGATACATATAAAAATACCGAATATCAATAAAAAAACACAATTAAAAAAAATAAATCTAAACAAATAATGAACAAACGCACAAATATACTATTACCATAGCACTCCCTAAAAGTTTTTAGAATAAATATATTTAAAAAGTGGAGAATTATCTTTTCTTGTTCAGAGTGGGTGCCAATGCCATTATTATGCGAGGCAGCACAATAATATGCTGCTGGAGTCCCGCACACTTAGCAATTATTTACAAGTTTGGTGCTGTGAATTGTGGAACATATCTGCATTGCCACGTCGATGTTACGAATTGGATACGTTGTACTTTAAAATGAGGAGGTTAAAGCAAAAAGTACAAATCTTTTTATAATCAAAATGAAATTAAAGCAAATCGCGGGCTTATGTATTATTTTAATTTGACTAAAGTAGGCGAAATGATAGGAAAAATTCATTGAGGGTGTCTCCATGCTAGGAACCTTCACACAAAAGTATGCTTAACATTATTATATATATTGAATATTTGGGTTAGATTCAACGAAACTGGCCCGTGGCCGCCATTGATATTCCTTTACTCAGCTCGGGCCCACTTCCCACCCAGCAAGTTGCGTTGCAGGAGCCCATACATATCCCATGGTGCAAGTTGTGTCAAAATCATTAAAGTATTCTCAACTCCATACGAAACAAGCATAGTATATGCTCCCTAAAGAACCCCATCTTGATTCAATGATTCTTACCTGGTTGGCAACGGAAGGGCCAAGTTAGTGGGCAACTTTGGGTCCACCTCATAAAGGAAATTAGAGCAATTTCGATCTGTCCACGTAAGCGAGCTATGTCGCAGTGTAAGTGCCCAATTTTTATCACTTTCAATAGCTTAATTTATGGAACGAGTAAATATTATATGCCTTTTAGATTTTCTTAAATGAGGTGATATCATTTTTATCTCGGACCCAAATATAATACAAAATAGTAATATTACCCCATTTTAAGGATATCTTAAAATAGGGTTCAGTAGAGATCCTCTCGTCAATCATATAGAGACTTGTTGAGAGTTAGGATCAAAGTTAGTATATGAATAATAGTGAATTATAAGTCAAAAGGGGAGAGAACATTGATTTTAATGGAATGTTGTGGAGGTTATAGAACTAGCATCCATGTAGTCACCTTTCATACACCTTCTTTCTACCCCAAGCACATTGGCCTATCACCTAGTATGCGCTCGGGCTCTCACCCGAGGCATGCAGAGCGCCGAGCTCCTCCTTTATGTGAGCTTTGTGAGAATGTTCCGCCATTAGTGGAGGAAAGGTTTGCTAGAACAAGAATACATGCATTTAATCTAATATAGAGGTAGTAGATCTAGTTCTAAGCATAAATGCTTCATGAGATAAGCATAACCTCACAACAACATAACGTAAACAGATTTGAACCATGAATAACATGAAAATACACTAGGGTTTAGTCCATAAACACAAATATACAAAACAAAGCTCTATATATTGATTAAATCCATTTACAAGTAGCCATATTACATAAAAAGGGGTCATCTCAGACCATATACACCATGGAATAACATCCCAACCCTACAAAACTACTCTTGAACATAGATCCTAGCTATGTTTTCCCATCATAACCCTTGTTCAAACCCGAGCGCATACATCTATGCTTAGTAATAACATTCTTACAGCACTTCGTTGCCTCTCTTGTTCTCCCTTATTTTGGGCCCAAGCACTCCCTTAAATAGAATCTGGATTCACCGCCATAGCTTTTCCCATGAGTAGATCGCATGCCAAGTGGAAGTGTGGTCCTCCATGATCAATCAAGAGCTTATGCCATCTTGCAAAGGATTCCACTAATTGTAATGATCCTCCTGGGAATATTCCTTGTGTGGAATATTCTTTTCTTGACCTCCAAGGCTCTAGGCTGACACCTTATCCATTCATCATGCCTACTTAGGCCTTCATGTGTTTTCCATGCGATACCGCCTTCAAAATGCGGCTAAGTCCCCAAACCTTTTCCCCTTCCTCCACGCCAAGCCTCTCCTCTCGCGCGCCTTTCTACTCACTTGCCTTGCGCGTGTGCTTCTTCTTGGGACTTAGTCATTTTTCAGGGTCCAACATCACCCCACACTACACGTGTTATCCATCCCGGAAACACTCTGCTTTCTCGCCAAAGAATAAAGAATAGGAGGAATGAAATAATCTGCCATTAAATAAAGAATGGAAGAATAGAAGGATCCGCTATTGCTGCATGAGGAGTGGGAAGTCTTTCTTCATGGATGCTTCAATTTTATCCCAAGCATCTACCTCACCCTGTGCATGTTGAAGTAAATCACCCACCAACGCGCTAACCTCATCAAAACTTAGTTCATCTCCCTTAGCCTTCAGCGTATCTCGTGATGTTTTCCATCTGCTTGCTAAGGTCGCCCAACGCGTCCATCCTACGAGTGACTTGGGGGTATAGTTCCTTCACTTATTTTTAATCAAAACCCTCAAGGTTTCGATCGCCTCTGACTTCTTCTCGAACCTCTGCCAAGATTTTATCTCGCTCTGCCCTATTGCCCTTTTTTTCTCTTGAAACTCCTTCAGATCCACCTCATGGGTAGAACCAATATGCTTGCTACTCTATCTTTGTTGCCACAATTATCATTCACGCCTTCGGCCATATGTGCCGATTTTCATCGAATCAAGGAGCTTGAGTATCGAGTTATTGTCTCCCTAATCTTCAACTTCTCTTCTCCCTTTTGGTGTGCCATCACCTCTTCTACCGACTCTAATGTGAGTGGTTTTCTCTCCATGGTGAGTATGCACGTCAAGTCTTCCAAACAAGTGCATGGTCGACTCATATTTCTGCTCAGGAGGGGCCAAGTTCGGGTGCTTTAAGATAATGGCATTTGAAATAACCTCTATCTTTTTGTAGACTTCACACACCTTCACCTTTTCATCCCTCAGCTCACGCCTTAATTCACACACGATTAATTCCTTCTGTTTTATCTCCCTATCCCTCTCAATGATCTCCTCATTCTTTTTCTCAAGCTCCTCCTCCAAGACCCTTATTCTATCATTTCTGCCGAAAAGCCTTGCTTCCACCTCCACCGATACTTTGTTAAGCGCATTGCAAACTTTCTCATCCGACAGTTTTTGGGAATTTACAAGAGGGTTTATTCCCTTGGCATCTGGTGTCTTCATCAATGCATCACTATTTACCTCGAACTCGAGCTCATCAATGTGGGACTCAAAAGCCCAGGATAGCATTTTCCTTGTGCGCGGGTATGCACCCTCTTCATCAAAAGAAGACCAAGTGAGGAGTTGGTATGTGGGAATTGTGCTTTTGAAATGAGCACGTAGTACCTTTTTCAAATCATTGACGTAAGTCATGGTGTTGTTCCGCGCCATCTTGCTCCCTTCCCACATGTGCGCTTACTACCTTGGGGAAACTTATCACAAAGTTGGGATCTTTGCCCATGCTTCCATATTCTTTCCCTACACTTGCGCTCTCCTCTATTTCCTTTAGCACTTTGTCGATGTTGCACTCCACCAACTACTGTATAATACCCACCATCTCTTTTTCTATAGTGTCATCTATCTGTTCTCTGGTTGGGGTCGGGGTCTTCTGAGCATGCATGTCTACTTCCTCACTTCCTCCTTTGTTATGTGCCCTCTTCATACTCATTCCTCTCTTCATCCCCCTCCATCAGACTCTGTATCTCGTACACAAGAGGACTCTTACCTCTTTCATGCTCTTCATCTTCCTCCTCAGAGCCATCACCCTTCATGTTCTTTGTCTCCTCAGAATCTGAGCTCTCGGTCACCTTCTGCTTCTTCTTAACTAGAGATCCCTCTAACACCGGGGACAACTTCCTTCCGGGTGACTCCTCTCTCTTAGGTGACTTCTCCTTCTCCTATGTGGGGACTTCTTCGGTGAACATAAGTGCTTGTGCCCACACTCCGACTCCGTGCCTCTACGCCTATATCTTGTATGCGTGATTGGTGCCTTTGTTGCTGGAGTCTCTTCTCGTTCCCTTTTCTTCAACACCGTCTTCTTTCTCCCGATGGGGTCCTCTAGGATTGATACATCATCCTCAACGTAAGTGCCCTTCTCAAACTTGGGCCTTAGTCACACATATACCCTTGTTGTCATCCTACCCACAATAGGCAATGTCACTAGTTTTATCATGTGCACATCATGAGACACGTACTTTTCTACATATGCGCACTTCTTAGGATACACCAATGTCTGATGCATCTCACGGTGATCTTGATCTACAACACTTAGATCAAATCTAAGTTTCTTCACCTCCTTAAACCGGTTGACCGCACCTTGAAAATATTGTGTTGTGAAGGAGAAGGGAAATTTACACCAAGGGCTCTTGGTGTCATTTGTCAAAGTAAACATGCCGATACATAAGTGTTGGTATACGGAAAACTCAGCTTCTCCATCCACCAAAGTGCAGGAAACTACTCAGGTATCCTCCATTCTACCCCGAATGCGTCGCGCATCCATTTATACCATTTTTCTAAGCGCACCTTATGAGTAGCTATCATGGTGTCACAGGTATACACTTAAAATATTTTCAAGGGGAGGGGTCCTCATACGGGTAATCCCAAATAAACTTATCCGGCCCATCGGGCACTCCAATTTCTGAAAATATAATGTGAGAAGTACGTTATTAAACATAATCTTTTCCTGTCGCGTGCGACATCTATGATCTCCTCTGCAATAAAAGTTGAAAGGTTATAGATGGTTCCCTTTGAGATCTTACGGCAAACATTCAACCAACTCTTGTTTATCTGCGTCCATCTCTCCTACCCATTTAGTTTTGTAACTAGGCGTGCGGCCATCCTCATGACAGGTCAATCATTACAGAGATATCAAAGTAACACGAACCCTTCTTGTAATCATATGCTTCAATTGTTCTCTTGATGGCCTCTTTGTCGCATAAGTCATCATCTAAAGCAACTCTCCTTCACAGATAATGCTAGTGTACTTTGAAATCAGTTGAGGAGTTATGCACATTCTTCGTCATGCAAAATAAATGTGATCCTCATGTACGCGTGACATTAACCATTGGTATAGTCACTCGAGTTTTCTAAAATAGGGAAACTCGTAGAGTTGCAGAGCCCAACCTTTTCCAACTTAACCTTTACTTCATCATCATATATGGGCTTCCCATCTGGTGTCCTCTTTTTTGTAGGGTAAACCAACTCTAAAGTCATCTCCTTTTCCGTGGTGCTTGTTTGATGGTTATAATCGCTCACGACCATCTTTCATATATGAGACACCCACTCCTTTCCTAACAACACACCATCTAGGTACTGCATCTCTGCATACCATTCTTCATTAAAACTGGTCGAAATGGTTGGTTTTCCTTTACCTTTCCTTTGTCCCTTTTTCGGTGAAGTGTTCGCTCCCTTCCTTGGTGCCATTTTTCTCCTCCTCGGTCCTCTATAGTTATTCCCTTGCATCAAGTTCACTCACTGCTCAAACCCTCGGCTCCACTTCTATGAAATCTCCTTGAAAAATCATGCCCTAGCTTGTAAACCCTAACATGGAGCACTTCTTTTCCACAAGGCAACATAATCACCCACGGGATCCCAAAAATAACCTCCTCTACATATACTGTACTCTGCTTCCACATTGGTTCAAAATTCGTTGATCTCTTCAACTCCGCACACTACTCTTCGCAACTTCTTCACAAGAATCACCTTAGATCGCAAGAAATTCTTTGATATCAAAATGCAAGGTGAAAAACAATAGCTCACCGACCTTCTATTTATAGCTTCCCACTTTTTTACATTAAATGTTGTGCCACCTACCAACGCAATGTACGAACACAATAAATTTGGATTTTTTGCCGCTAACTCGTGCGTGCTCATCCAACACTTTTAATCCATGCTCAACCCGTGTGAAACTCCTCCAATCTTTCTAAGCACACAAGACTTCTTTTGATATAGAATCACTTGCACGCACCCTCCGTGCTGAAGTATGTCATCCTCTACGTCCTTTACCAAGTTCTTGCCTTCACCTACCTCATGTTTCTCTATGCTTATATCATTGTACGTGGTTTCCTCAAATCCTTTTGAAACCATTTTTCTATCATGAACACTTATGTTACACACCTTCCTTCATCCTATGCGCCTTTGACTTCACAACCCGGGCCACCATCCAACATTGCTCTCAACACTTACCGCATTTTTCCAAAGTTCTCTTTTTCAATCCACCCCACACTAAATATATGTGCAATCCTCTATACATAAACATCATTTCAGAAAGTAACATGATACCGATGCAATAGTGCGCCCACAATAAACCAAAAAAAGACAAAGCAAAGTGACAAAAAGGGGAAACAAAAAGAAAGGAAATTGCATTAAGGGAAATCCTAAGCTAGTTGGAAATATTGCCTTATTTACAAACACCAAGAAGACTTATTTATAGTAGGGCTTCAACCTACTCCCATTAAAGAAATCGGGAAACCTTGTCCCATCCAGTGCTTGTAACTGGAAAGTGCTTGAACCAAGTATGCAAGTGATAGTGTATGGGCCCAACCAATGTACCTTGAGCTTTCCTAGGTGGCACAGAAACTTAGAGTCGTACAATAAGACCATATTCCCAACCTCAAACTTATTATTCTTGATGTGTCTATCATGCCATGCCTTCTTCCTGGATTTTCCATTTTCTGACTCCATCGTGTTATGGCACGTCACTCGTCAACTACATTAACTTGTCAATTCTTTCCTCAAGTGCTTGTTCATTAGCTAAACCTCTGCGCATGTGCATGATACATAGTGATGGTAACATGAATTCAATAGGTAACACATCCTCCATGCCAAACACCAATTGAAATGGTGTGGCCTTGTTCAATCTCTTATAAGTAGTCCGATATGACCATAACACGGAAAATTTTTTCATCCTAATCTTTTTTTCCAACATCACAAATCTTGGTCAACGTGTGACTCAAAATTTTGTTAAAAGCTTCATTGTCCCATTAGCTTGTGGGTGATAAGGGGTAGTCTTGTGATGGGCTACCATGAACTCAACCAACAAGATTCTAACCATCTCATTTAGAAAATGAGTACCCCTATCACTCGTTAAACTCAACGGGCATCCATACCTACTGATTATATTTTCCCACAAGAATCTAGTTGTTGTCATCACTGCAATCCTTCGTAGGCACCGCTTCTACCCACCGTGTAAGATATTATGCATGTAATGATATAGCACGAACCCGTCCTTCGCGCGACTGGGGTAATAGGGCCTACAAATTCAATTGCCCATTTCTCAAACAGGTTCTGCTTGATGATAGGCCTTAATGGCATCTCATCTCTCTTCCCTAGTTTTCCAAGGTGTTGACAATGATCGAGAGGTCTTGCAATACTCGATATAGTCCTTGTAAACCATTTCCAACTAAAGACCAACCAAAATAATCTTATGCGCAGTTGCATTCCCCGCATAGTGTCCTCCTTTAATTCCACCTGAGCCACTTCCATGATTGTAACATGTTCATGCTTTGACACGCACCAACGCAAAACATCATCATGACCCATCTTGTATAAATCTACACCAATTAACCTATAGGGCACGATGCTTATGGCTAATCGCTTCTTTTCCAATGCCTTCATCCCTTCTGGCACCAAACCCATTCTTAAGAACACAACAATATCTTCCAAATCAGAGGGTGTGCGCTGCAATCTAAACAATTATGCATATGACATTGTATCCTCAATGATTTGCACGTCCTCTCCTGAATCAATCCTTGATAAGTGGTCGACGCCAAATTACTCTTACTCGGATTTTATAACAATCGTAAACTCAAACTCCTGAAACAATAGGAACCACCTACATATGCGCCCTTGCAAGATGAGCTTGTTTACCAAGTACTTTAATGCCATGTGGTAAGTATAAAAGGTAAAAGGCATCATTAGTAAATACTTCTTGAATTTGTGCAGTGCGTAGATCATCGATAATGCCTCATGCTCAGTGGTAGTATAATTTTGTTATATTGGGGTTAGCTTCCTACTAGTAAAGCACAAGGGATGATCAATAATTCCTTCTCTAGGTTGTGCTAAGATTGCCCCAATCACCATACTAGATGCATCAACATGCACATGAAAAGGTTTATCCCAAGAGGGAAAACACAAAATGGGTGCGGTGGTAAGCTTTTCCTTCAACATGTCAAATGCCACCTTCTCGCACTCTCCCCAATAGAACTTAATTTTATGTTTCAATAACTCTTCAGGGGCATGGAAATCTAGGCATATCCCTTGATGAATTTCCTATAGTACCTATATGCCCTAGGAACCCACACACCGTGCTTTTAACTAGTAGGCTCCTCTAATCCCACTATAACAAAAATTTTGCACGGGTGGTCTATCAAGTAAGCCTTCTTTACATATGATATGTCCCAACAGGTGCAAATGGAGTAGCGAAAACACATTTCTTAATGTTGAGAGATATACTCAATTGCCGACATCTCTCAAACATCAACCTCAGATTGTCACAATGGTCCTTTACTAGTCCGTAAACTATCCAATCATCTAGGTAGACTTGAAGAAACTTATGGATGAAGTCTTGAAATGCCTGGACCACAATGCACAAAAACACAATAGGCGTATTCTTCAGTCCAAAAGGCATGACCGTATAGGAAAAAATTCCCCATTTAGTGGCGAAATTTGTCTTTTCTTGGTCCTCCTTTGCAATTCTAACCTGATGATACCCAAAAATCCATCTGTAAACGAATAGATCTCACGCCCGACTACTCCTTCCAAGATATCCTTAGTGAATGGGGTTGGGAAAGGATCAATGACACACACCGCATTCAAATCCCTATAGTCAACACAAATCCTTATCCTCCCATCCTTCTTAATGCTAATGACCATCAGACTTACCCATTCAAATTCTTCAACAACTTCTATGATCCCATATGCTATCATCTTATCAATCTCCTCCTTAACTTTGACACGTAGATTCATATTCATTCTGTAAGATCTCTTCGAATAGGCGCACACCGTATTTTAACTTGATTCTCATTTATCCTAGTGAGGGGTGAACTCCTTTAAGTTCATGGTACCACATGGAAATAAATCCTGAAAATCACACAAAAGCTCAATAATATTTGAGACCTCCTGGTCCGTCTAGTAGTCTCCAATAATATCTTCCTTTGGTTCCGCCTTCATACCAATGTTAACCTTCTTTGTCTTCAAATGACTTGTGGTAAACACACGATTACTCATTAGCGCTATCCAACGCTTTTTTACGCATACCTTCGTATATCTAACATCCAAGTTCTCTACCTCTTCATTGTTTATCAAGTAGAACAAATTTACTTTCTCTTTCTCCAAGAAGGCATGCTCAAGTTGTATTTCCTCTGATTCTTCCTCCACGAAGCGTGCCCCTAACTCTGGTTCACCTAACAACTCTAGAATCTTGTCCTCCGCCATGGCACTATCTCCCAAGGTAAGGTGTTTGACTACCTGCAACACCTCATTCATCGATGGCTTAGTACTCCGATATTCAAATGTTTGAACAAGGTTTGCCATCAACTCTTGCCAGTTCCTTGTCTATCGCTACAACTCTGAATGAATATACAATACACGCACGCAGCCCTGTAATATGGAATATAACTTATGCACCCATAGGGAAGGGAGTAAGGCTTCCGCATCTCCCATCCAAGTCTTCTCACACTCCTGAACATGACATGAGGCGGATCCCTTCCCATCATAGTCATAAATTTGAGATGGTGCATTGCTTTAGAGAAACCTAATAGAGAGTGCAATTCTCACTTCACACCACTCTAGAAGATTATCTTGATGTGTCACCCACCAACGTGTTGTTGTCCCATGCAAAGTATAGGTAAGCATATTCCTTCTCTCCACTTGACACTTCCACTAGGTCTCCATTTCGCATAGAAAGACATCATGGTTGGCTTCCCTAGTGTACCATGGAAATTGCCTTCTTCCTAAATGCCTAACGAGTGCATTTCGATAACTTGAGTCTCAGTATCCTTTAGATGCCTTCCAACCAACTCGTAAGTCCCATGTGCCCAGTTGTCACAAGCAATGCTGGTTGTATCACTTATGGACTGTGCATCATCCCATTGAATGACCCCTTCCTTCGATGGTTGAATGAAATTTGGGTCTCTAATGGTGCACACATATATCTTGTTTAAGTCTTCTTCACCAAATGGCTCCACATACGGTGCAGATCATCCATCAATTAGTGGAATGATCACATGCTCTTCCTTGTTCTCAAAACTGATGTAGCCCTTATTAAAACGTAAATCAACATTGTTTGCATAACACCAAGGGCACCCAAGTAATGTTGGGAAACTATCAACCTTAGCGAGCTCTAGAACCTTAAAGTCCCCAACAAACTTTGCCCCTTGAATAGTAATGGAGGCACCCTTCACACCCCTAGAGGCATGACCTTTGTCATGTTAGCCATGTACAACACATTCAAAGATGAGCAATGGGGGCCTCCCCATTTGATTCCATGCATCTAGAGTAAGGACATTGACCTCCACACCTGTGTCAATCAATATATTACTTAGGAGCCACCCATTAAAAACTACATTTAGTGTGATCTCCTTATCATAGTAAATACTGTGAGGGGGTAGGTTAACATGTAAGAATTGTCTCTTGCGTGCTCCTCCAACACATGGTACCTTCTCCCTCAGCCATTCTCCCAACAGGGGAATAATTTTCTCCTGTTGTAACATTCGACACTTCTCTAACCTCATCCATCTCCTGCTTTGTAACCTCATCACTCTTCTTCTACTCCAAGTGGTGTGATTTCTCCTTCAGACACTTGATTTATCCTTGCAAGTTCCTATTCACCTTCATTTTTCTTCATACACCTCCTTCTTCTAAGTTGGTAGGATCGGGATATTTCCACCGCATCACTTCTTCTCTTGTGATTAGGGCCTCTTCTTTAGTTCCTCTTGGGCGTGTGCAACCTCAATGTGTGTAGTGACCAAAATAGGCTCTAGCTCGGAGTTAAGCACTACCCTCAACATCCATTGTGGGTCGGTCCTCTTTACACTCACCATCCCCACACCTTTTTCCTTTTTCTAGTTCTTGCTCATGTGGTCATATAACTCCGGGCACTCTTCATACTTGTTCTTCTTTCCACACCATGAGCATTGCAAGAAGTCTGGACACTCACATTTATAGTGTTTAGTCGATCCACAATTATAAAAGGTTCCATGAGGAAATTCAATTCCTCCTCCACGCTATTTCCGTGACCTTGAATTTTCCACGAAAACCTCTTCCTCAACCTCCTCCATCTACGCACCCTTCATATTGATGATCCTCGGTCTTAGAACTTCTACCAAGGCTAGTTTGGCACACACCAATATCAATGATGTCATGGATTTGGTCTATCAATCTACAATCCTTGGTGTCATGAGTAGTAGAGGTGAAAATCTTACAATAGTAAGACATATTCTTCCATATTATGTGCTACAACAACGAGAATCTCGATTGCGTCATGATCTCCATGGATAGTATCGTATCTACCGACATGGCGCACACCGAGTTCCATGGAAAATTGTCCTTTGTATGTCCCTCTACTTCATATTCTCGTGCATGATAGCCCACCGCGAGTCTCATGAGCCGAGTTCGAAGACATTTCTCCAGTTTGCTTTTCCATGGCAGTAATCTAGGCTTCAAGAAATGGACTAACTTTGTATCAATGCTTCCCATGGCCTCAGCATGCAAGGTAGCCTCTAGGGACTCACATGGATTTGTGAAGGTCTTATGTGAAAGCACCCTCCTGAATGGTGTGATCAGCCCTCCGACAAACCACTGAGCATGTTGTGAAGGATGAATATCATAAGATAATTTAGATAGGAGTGTCTTGAAACATGCGTCATACTCCCACACACTCTCCACCATTCCTTGTTGAATCTCCTTGGCCGCGTTGATTATCTTTTGTTCAAAATCAGAATGCAAAACTCGCCAAAAATGCATCATGCAGTGTGATGTAATCCACCACCATCTAATGTGGATCATACTTCCTATACCAGCTATGCGTGCGCCCTTGAAACATGGTTATGAACTGAATCACCTTTTGTTATGGGGTAGTGATACCCTTTGTGTGCCATAGTAAATTACATTTGTGCACATGCTCTGCAACATATTCCACACCCTTGTAATCAGGTAAATGCAAAGACATCTCAAAAATACCTGCTAAGGTTGTTGAGGCCCTTTCCCACTAGATCCAGAACCTTGGCCTCCTCCAATATTTCCACCACCTCCAACACCACTAGATCCACTAGTGCCAACTCCTCTAGATCCACCAGATCCTCCTTTTGTCACAGGTAAGGGGCTAACATATTTACACCTTATGAACCCTCCATCATGCTAAACTACATGCCGATAGTCTACGAAGTCGACCCACTCCCAAATGTGGCGCTCAAGCCTTGCATACCCCCACCTTGCCCAAATGTTGTACCAGATAGGATCCCTCCAAACACAAGAAATGACTGTGCGGCCATAGATGTACGAAATGAAAAATTATATCTCTCTAGGTGTCACTCGGCCACCAATACCAAGACCAACCAGGTTAACAATACTTATCTTCGGATCTGGAAAACTAAGCGCCATGGTTTGGTCACCAGGTGGGATTAGATGCATGCCTATGACTCTCCTTTCTCCAAATGACGAGCTCTCACCAAAATCTAAGGGGGTCTCTCTCCCACACTTGCTAAGATGGGGTAACACAGATCGCTCGAGATTCCACGCCTCCGTGCCAACCTCAAACCCTTCCCCGCAACATCTCATGTCCATAAATCCATCACTCCATAAAGCCTCACATTGTCTCACCAACTCCCTCTCTTGAGATTCATTTTACTTGAGTCGTCTTTCCTCTCTTTTTATTTCGGTGGCAAGGTCTCCGCCATCTTTTACCACACCAGCTTCCTTGCTCTAAGCATAGTATGAGTTTAGTTAACCATGGGGAAGGCTTCCAAACTCAAAGTAATAACCAAGATATTGATAGCTAGTGGAATATCACACAAGAATGATCCTCTGGCTCCCTCAATAACTAAACCTAGAACCTCCCGGAAGAAATACATAGAAATCACGCATTCCAAGGTATAACACGTTAACACTCTACTCCACTAGTTATCAACAACATGAGTCTAGAGTTAAATTGGCATCGTGCAACCTCGATACTCATCTTGGGTCCATACACGAGGTCTATAGTACCAAGTTGACCTAGATGCATATGCTTGATAGCCATTCATACAACTCCACATGGAAAAAAAAAAAATGTTTCATATAGGTCATCATACAAGTGTTCTTCTACCCATTTACCTACATCAAAATCAGGTCCGATGTTAAATTTATGAGAAAACGTATCCTCTATGCTTTTAAGCCACTCTTCGACACTTGTCCAAGGTTAAGTGTTTCATCATTACACATCATTCTCACAACAACTTCAAAAGATGTCCCGTAATGGAACCAAAATGTAGTCACCTTTCATACACCTTCTTTCTACCCCAAACACGATGACTTATCACCTAGTATGCGTTGGGTGCTCACCCGAGGCACGTAGGGCACCGAGCCCCTCCTTTATGTGAGATTTGTGAGAATGTTTTGCCATTAATGGAGGAAAGGTTTGCAGAACAAGAATACATACATTTAATCTAATATAGAGGTAGTAGATCTAGTTCTAAGCATAAATGCTCCATGAGATAAGCATAACATCACAACAACATAATGGAAATAGATATGAACCATGAATAACATGAAAATACACTAGGGTTTAGTCCATAGACACAAATATACAAAACAAAGCTCCATATATTGATTAAATCTATTTACAATAGCCATATTACATAAAAAGGGGTCATCTCAGACCATATACACCATGGAATACCATTCCAACCCTACAAAACTACTCTTAAATAAAGATCTTAGCTATACTTTCCTATCATTACCCTTGTTTAGGCCCATGAGCATACATCTATGCTTAGTAACATAATTATTGTAGCACTTCCTTGCCTATCTTTTTCTCCCTTATTTCAGGCTGAAGCACTCCCTTAAATAGAATCTCGATTCATCACCATAAATTTTCCCATGAGCAGATTGCATGCCAAGTGGAAGTGTGGTTCTCCATGATCGATCAAGAGCTTATGCCAGCTTGCAAAGGCTTTCAATAACTGTAATGATCCTCCTGGGAATATTCCCTACATGGAATATTATTTTCTTGACCTCAAAGGCTCCAGGATGGCACCTTATCTATTCATCACCCCTACTCGGGCATTTAGGTGTTTTCCAATCGATATCACCTTCAAAATGCGCTAAGTCCCCAAACCTTTTCCTACTTCGCACACAAGCCTCTCATCTCGTGTGGCTCTCCTCGAGAACCTTTCTACTCACTTTCCTAAAGCATGTATGGTCATGCTTCTTCTTAGGACTTGGTCATTTTTCGTGGTCCAATAATCCATAATCTGGTGTCCTAGGATATAGAAATGTGTTCCTATGAAAACCGAAGGTAACTTTTTGATAATTTTGAATAAATGACATACAATTTAAATAAAAACATGGAATAAAATGATTATAGAACTAGTAAATTCAAGTACATTAATATGAATTGTTAAAGCAAGTAAATATTGCAATTACTCAATCTAGAAATGATAAGACAATAAAAGATAACTCACTTAGGTGATTATAGAATTTTACACTCATAGAAAGTGCCGTAGTTTTTGAAATGGTCTAGAAATATTTTATCAGTGCCCACATTGAGAACATGTGCTATTAGGCTATCTTGTCACTACTTTGAAAGGATCAACCTTTGTGATAGGCTAACACCATTGGATTTTACCAATAGTGTCTAGGAGATGTTTGGGGGTCTCCAATTTATGAGAGAACTTTGCATTTTCCTATTATTTTGTTATAGATATCTAGTGTCTCTTCAACCTTATGTGATGGTACTTATTTATGATTTTCTTCATCCAAACCTTAATTGTGCTTGCAAGACCACAAAATACCCTTAAAATGGGGTTAGATATTTGAGATCGACACCCTCGCCATACCCCCGATGATATTATGAATGATATTTATATATCAATACTCCAAAGAGGGATCAAGATGCAAACAACTCTCCTTCATATGTGAGTGTGAAAATCACATGCTTAAAGAATAGACCTTTAATTCATACTTTTTCCTTTAGAATCGAAATACTTTGAACTCATTTATTTCAACTTTATATTTATAGATAGCTTGTGGGATTCTCTTTTAAATATTTTGAATTTTCTACGACAGTGATAATGACACTTAATGCAATGAGAGTTCTAAAAGAAAGAGTGAGGTGTATAAGAGGAATTTAATGATCGAAAATTGATTGATTTTTTTTTTTTCTCGACCATGTACCCCTATAGGCTTTAAATTATTTTCTGAACTCATCCCATTATAATCAACTTAAAGCAATGCAAAAATTAAAACACATTACACATAGGTTGATAATAAAGTTCATGTGCAGAATGCCTACGTCTCCGGGTTCATTAATAGAACCGATTTATTATCCACTTTAATGACTGCAATTCTAATACAAAATTACAATCAAAACATGATAATACTAAATACAAAAGAACAAGAACCTTTATCATGACCACTGAGTAGTTACCCCGACTTATGATGTCTTTTCGATCTAGTATTTTCCTCCATGGTATAATGCCCTATGGCTCCCCGATTGGTCTTCCAAACACTTGACGATGTCCTATGGATCTCCAGGTCATTTTTCTAGACATTTTACACTATGAAGTTGTGGCTCAATAGGCCTAAAGAACAAGAACCTCCTCCACCACCACCGAGTGACAATATACAGGATTATACAACATATTCGATCTTCTTTCTAGAATACCCTATGGCCAAAAGTATAGGATCTAAAATATCTCTCGGTGAGTTGATGATAACTCCCGTAATAATGAAGACCTCAATGCCTCCATTACATAGTGCTAAGTCTTCTTCCATAAACCTTAAGGCTTCTGCTATGTGGTGCTAAGTCTCCAGATGTCAGTAGAATACAATTGTCTCCAATGAGCTCAATAATGAATGATGACCCTCCTCCAAAGCCAATGATCTGACGATTCATCCAACGTACTGAGTTTCGAGCTCTAGTGCTTCTTTGATGCTCTGTCATGTCCCTCGGCTCCATGACGTCTCTGGGCTCCAGCTTGAAAATTTTCTTAATCGTGAGTTAAAAATAATAACTCCCAAACCGTTATAATGTTGAAGATGCCTATATTAGTACGATATAGGTCATAGTCGTGCCCATACTATTACAATATAGGCCATCATGCTTATATTAATACGATATAAGCATTTTTATCTCTCCATAACACCTATAATAAAATAGGACTTACATCTCCATATCATCGCTACGAATATGCCTTTGAACTTCACTAGTCATCCTCCTCATCTCGGGCTTGGAGCACTTCTTCTTAGGAGAGAACTTGGAGCTTCAATATAGCCTATAGGACTTATATTCAAATGCCTATAAATAAGCCTCCATATTATTTCTCCAAAAATATATATGGCTTATATATATATATATATATATATATATATATATATATATATATATATATATATTTACTAAGGCCTCATAGTCTTCCTCCTACTCTTCATGCCTCGACCTTTTCCTAAGAGAGAATTTCTTTCTCTAGAGGAACTCATTTTAAGCTCGAGTGAGCTTGTGTAATGGAGAAGTGGGAAGCTTTATTTCTTCCGGACACTTGATGATGTCTAATGTCACGTGTTCGTGATCCCTCCAACCATGTCACGTCACCCTACCATTGTGCCAAATATGGTCATGTCCTTGTGATCACCATGCCACGTAACCCCATCGTTGTCGCTAACCACCACATATCACTCGGACATTAGCTAATGAGTCTTAACCATTGCCCTCATATCCTAAGCTCTCCGCCTGAGTCATGGGGCATTATTTGTTGTGGGAGGATTATCCCACATGCGGTGGGAGTGGAGTTGGTTAAGGATTTATAAAGCCTTTTGCCAACTATACCAAATGTGTCTTGGGCCACATAGATTTGCATTTTTTGGCCGTGTGAATATAAAAAAATCTCCATATAGCTCGATCGAGATGTGCATGACTCGCCTTGACCATGAACTCGCTAATGCAATGTAAGAGCTCTTTGAGCTAGTATAATTCACCCCTTAGCTCAACCGAGTTGGCTTGGAGGGAAGTGGTGGTAGGCCACGTGGTGGCTTGAGGACCCACCACGTGGAAATTTATTTTGATTTCCAATGAAGATGATGATATCGAGTGTCAAAGACTCGAAGGTCCACCTCGAACTTGTCATCTATGCTAATTAAAATTTTCCTCTTTGTTGTGACTCACTTATTGACCCTGTCCTTCCCTAAGTTTGACTTCAACTTTTAATATCCACCATTTACACATACGTGATCCATTTTCCACGCGTTCAAATAGTCATCGAAATCTCTCGTAGTCAACTTCTATACAATAGTGATTTTGGAAGATTTAAGGAACTTCGCCCTACGTAATGTCCTTTGAATAATTCAAGAAGGAAAATAATGATCCCACAATTTGTATAGATAGGAAAATCTTTGTTAATTTTCTTACATAACTTACCTATGAATATTTATAGGATGAAATAATGTAGACTTCCCATTTTGAAAACTAGTCATTTAAGGATCTTGGATGTTTCGAAAAAAGGTGATCCACGTGGTTACCATAAATTTTCATTTTTCCTATAATGTCATGAAAGTGCATTAATAGAGATATATAGAGAATGTATGTTTAGTATTTTTCAAGCTTTTCATGTATAAACTAAATGGATCTTGAATATATGTTGACTTTAAGCCTCAACAATAGTGTGAGGGTTAAGAAGTTCACCTTTTGTTAAGGATGTGCAAGGAAAAGTAAACTAATCTAGGTTTTGAACACAAAGAATGTAAAATTAATTAACAACCTTACTCCAAACATCAATCTTTATTCATATCTCAAAATGAATTACATTAGTCTCATACACACACTTATATTATTTCTCTCTTCTTTATATATCATCTATTTCTCAGTTGTGGCACACATATTTTATCTCATACAATATACAACTATTGTCTCATGTATCAAACATATACATTTTATTAAGTACAATAAATATATTTTTACAAAATAATCCAAAAGACACTTCTTTTGGTAAAGCCTGTCAAGCCTCTATCTTGCTCTACTGTTTATCTTTGATCCGCGGCTTTATGTTAGCCTTCTACGGATTTGTCCTATGTATCGTAAATTCTTCTATCTATTGTGGCTTTCCTCCTTTATCCATAGATTTCTATAATCCTCGGTGGATTCCTTCTTTTATCTATGGTTCCTTCCTTCGTCTCGTGGGTTTCCTTTATTCTGTGGATTTTTCCAAAAATTGATGAAGAACCCTATCAACATCATCCCCAACTTCAAACATTGTCTCATCCTCAAGACAACCAACTAGATGAAGAACCTTGTCTTCCTTTGAAAATTTTGTAGAAAATTATTTATTTGATCTTAATGATACATAGGCATCAACCTCTAGAACTTAGATGTATGGTGTAAGGAGAGGTTCCTTGCTCAACTCACCCAACTGGATTTATGGAACGCCACCTTAAAAAAACATAGGCATCACCCCTAGAAATTTGATGTCCGGTATAAGGAAATGTTCCCTCTCTTGACTCATCGATTGCATTTATGAGATGCCATGGTTTTTCCAAGTCTTTTTCATGGTGTAGTTTGAAGAATGTATTTTGTAATTTGCAGAGTGATGTTCTTCTCAAACTTATACCACAAATCTAGATGGATGTTGATTTGTTGTATCCATTCCTGAAGCTATGATTTTATTGAATCAAGGGAAGGATATCTGAAGGGGGTGGATTTTCTTGTATTTTCCCAAACCTTTGTTGTGCGTTTGTGAACTCTTGTTACATTCTTATAAGTTCCCTATCCATGGTGGTGTTGCATTCTTACATGTATGTGATCTTTTTGTTTACTGTTGCTTGGTTTGATATTGTTCTATGAGTTCCACAAGTTTGCTTCACTGAGTTCCATCCTTGTCTTTACTGATATCATATTATGTAGATTCTAGATGTAATTGTTGTTCTATTTTGTCTAGTTCTTATTTTTCTTGTTGAGTCACACTAGGCCACCCTATTGTGTATGCATAGTATGTCACAACATTATGGAGCTCTATCTCTAGTTTGTTGAAAGTGGCTTGCATCTCCTTCCTTAATTTTTGATTTTCTAGGACTTGTGGTTGTAGAATATGTTCCTTATATTCTTTGATGGCTTCCTCATGGGCCTTCTTCTTCTCCTATTCTTGGGTTGTAGTATTTTCCCTTATCATTTTTTTGATATCCCTGTTCTATTACCACTTCTATTCAAGACCGAAATTATTTTTAATGTGTGGTTTTATTGTTTGGATAATTGTGATTATCCTATTCATTGTTTCTTCCAGTCTACACATCTTTTCATCCAATCCTACTTTACACTTTATGTTGATCAAACTTTCTCTTTCCCTATCTAGATTAGTGGACTAAATACTAAATAAAATCAAACAACTCCAAAGATGCAAGGGTTTAAGGTACCTTGAAAATGGATGGTGATAAATGAACAGAAAAAATAGATAACCTTGTTGTAAATATGATGAACATGCTCAACAAAGGTAACTAAGAGAAAATGGATTAGATGGTAGATAAGGGGGCGTGTGTGAGGAAGTTAGTTCCAAGAAGCGTTAACTTCCTTAGTAGATGTCAACCCCGTATAGAAAGGATATGATAAAAGAAATGATAATGGACAAGATAATATGTAGAATTTGAGGCACACAAAAACTGAAAATGCAGAAATGTAAGGCACATAAAAATATGATCTAGATTGCTATAAAATAAAGTATACCTAGCCGAGTCGACAATGATCCAGGTTGTCAGAGAGGGTAGGTCGACAACGACCAACAGATGGATAAGAACAATAGATAAAATGTGGACCTGAGGTATTTGTGCACAGATCTAAAAGGATGAAGCTCTGTGATGTATGATATCAACTTGCAATAGATACCTGAAACTAGAGAAATTGAAAGGATGCAAGGAAATGGAGATCCAAAGTGATAAATTAGAAATAGGAGTCGGTGTCGATGGTAACTACGGATCGACATAATGGACCCTGGACCGATAGAATGACAAAATAATAGGTCTAAAAGAAGATGATGTCGAAAAAACAGATAGGATGGTAGTGGATCTGAATGGCAAAATGGGTGATCCAATAGGGTCTAGGTCGACGGTGACCTGACAGGGTCGACGAAGACCTAGGATGAGCTCGGTATGGCTAAGAATGGATGGATTGGATGAACAACCTACACACAAAACATATAGGAGGAAGAGCTGGATTTGGATCTCTGATTGGAAGCTGAACCTACAAAATGTTAGTAGAAAATAACAATAATAATAATGATGTAACAAGAGAATAAATCAACACAAGGTGTAGATGATCTCCCTAAGGTCTCTACAGATCCGTAAAAAACTCAAATGAACCTTCGAAGATTGAAAAACCGCAAAGATGCTCAAACTCGAAGATAAGATCGTAAAAAGGTAAGAAAACTCTAAGTATACCTCCCTTTGGCAGAGAGGAAAATGTTACCTTATAGGGTCAAAGGAGACTCGGGTGGGTCACCACCAACCTGTGGGGAACCCGTCCATTGGGTGGTAGAAGAATTATTTATTCAAGGGATAGGGATTTTATGGATTAGGATAAGTGTTTTAAAGCATATAAATGGGTTAGGGTTTCCTAAGGAAGTGTTATGGCTAGGTGGGAGATAAATATGGATTAAATTAAATCTAAAAAAACATAGGGATATGAAACTAGGTAGTTAGGGATGATAAAAACCTAGGAGGAGAAATGAAATCTAATTAGAGGTAATTAGCTAATGAGATGAGGATTAGAAAATGATTAAATGAAGATTAATTAAAAATTAAAGTTGATAGGTTAATAGATAGGAAAGGTGAGAATTAAAATATGAATTAGGATTAAAATAAAGGGGGTCTAGATAGGACCATGATGAAAGAAGTGGACACAGGTAACAAGGGTAGTGATACCAAATTTTGGTGTCTACATTTTCCCTTTTTGTCGAGTGGTTTGCACTAGCAAGCCATGAGACAAAAATAATAAGAGATAACGAGTAAGATGAAGGATGATGAAGGATTAATGATGAGCTCCCCTAAAATGAGGGATCGATAACACAAAGGATAATCAACTACGAGGTTGAAAGAAATAGATGAAGAAGGGCAGATGGGAAAAAATGGGTAAAATGATAAGGCGAGGAAATATGCCCCAAGAAAGAAGGATTCGAATCAAAAAATTAAAAATATGGTGGTGATTTTAGGAGTCACATTGGCAGGAAACAAAGGTCATGGTTTCAGGGGAGACAACAAAAATGTCCTACAAGTTTGTGAGTCAGAAAAAATCATAGTGAAATGGAGGGAATCCAATGGGAAACCACTCAAATGGATGCAAGCCATGGGGACCAATGAGTCATAGGCAGACATCAAAATATGCACAACAAAATGTGAAAATAATGTGAAATCCTTCATGTGTGAGGAATCGATTGAAAAGGTATGCGTCTGCAATGGATGAGGATGGAAGTAATGGTGCCCCAGAAAAGGGCATGAAAATGGCCGAAAAGGAAAAATATATAAAAAGTGATGAAATAAAATTCCCCAAGGGGGAATAAATATGGCCACAAAGGTGGAATTTGAGAGCAAATAAGGATAAATAAATGGTTCCCTAGAAAAGGATTCAATAACAAAGACGAGAAACCCAAAACAAGGGTTGACAAGGTGAGTGACGACACCCAAGGCCGATCGATGGTGACCTAAGGGGGTCGACGGTGACCTAGGTGGTGGTCGTATAAGCTCAACAATCGGCCAAATGATGCTCATTTTGACACCTACAAGTGATGATTGAGATCCGAAAGCTATAAAAGGAGATTGAGAGATGGAGGCTAGAGGAGTAGCCAAGAAATGCTAGAGGGTGCGCTGGATGGTGAGTAGCGAAATCCATGCTTGTTTTTAATTTATCTTTTTTTTTTGGAAAAGTGGATGACGCCAGGGGTGGTTGGTAGTGACTGGAAGGGTCACCATTGAATTATCCCTAAAAGGTGGTGATCGCCGTGGACACATCAACCCAACTTAGGTCGATGTTGAATAGGCATGATATGATAGGTTGATTATTAAATTATATTTTGGATGAGGTTTAATGAGAAAGGATCTCGACATTTGGTTGTTTGATTGGTGATTGTAGGCCCAAGAGACTTTGTACTTGAGAGACTGAGTCCCAACTTTGTTTGATCATATGAGAGGGGATGTGGCCAATGCTGAGTGGGATCACTTAGCGGTTGAGGGGTAAGGAGGATTTAGATATTATCTGAGGATTCCTTGAGATGTGGGGTTGATGATTGCACTAGTTGAGATGTGAGATATGTATACCGACTCCTTCTGGTTTAGGACGGGTGAGATGATGATCACCTTGAAGGATGTATATCACATCCTTAGAATGCTGATACATGGGGAGAAGATATTTCCCATCATAGTTGATAAATGATCGACAATATTGATATGACTATTTGGAGCCAATGCACCCCATATTAGATTCTATTTAGGGGATTTTTCATATGAGTTAAGGTACGAGCATAGGGTACCATGAAGCGGATTAATTTTTTTGATTATAATGTGTTGTCCACTCAAAATTCCCCGCTCTGTCAAAAGTAAAAATTTCAAAATTTTGAGTTTAAATGTCTTTTCTGTCGAGCTGGTGGTGTGGAAAAAGTCTTGAAGTCAAACAAAATCTAAGTTCTGGGTCATTCTGTAAGTATTTCGGGCTGCTTCGGACATTTTGTCCCACTGGTCCCAAGTGCAAACGGGTCTCTGTTTCTTCGATCGCCGAAACCTCCGAATTTGTCCCATTTTCGGGCCCGTCGGAAGTTTTTGTCCCAAGTGTCCCGAACTTATTGTGCGAGTTGTTCCATTTTCGGCCGATTCACCCGATTTTGTCCCAACTGTCCCGAGTTCCTAATTCGTCTCATTTTCGGCTAAAACACCCGAACCACGTCCTTCGCGCGTTTTCGTCCCAAATGTCCCAAAATGCATTTGTGCGTCTTCTCCCTGTTTCACCCGAATCGCCCGAACCGCGTGTTTCGCGCATTCGCGTCTCACATGTCCCAAGTGAACCTAATGCAATTCATACTTAGTTTTTCCCGCTCGACCCGAATATGCTAAAATATGAATTTAAGTTGCGGCTCTGTTATTATCAATATGAAGATCAAGATCCTGGAGGAGGCTTGGGAGAACTAAAGAAGCAGTTACGAAGGACGAAACTTTCAAGACGTCGGTTACATCAGTTTCCAAAGATATTCATTGTCATTCTCAAGATAAAAATTCTGGCGTGTCCCTCGTGGCAAGGACATGGCTGAGACGTGGAAGAAACTCAAGCAGCGGTTTCCAAAGACAGTGGGTCCCTCTCAGAACTGGCCACCTGTCTCTTTCCCCTTCCTTCTCTCTTCTCGCCATTCCTTTCGTATTCCATGTAATTAGTTAAGAAATTGCGTTTGGCATTCCTTAACTATTCTCTAGTTAAAAGAAACGGTTACGAGGAGTAACCGAATTGTAAGCTATATAATGGCCTTCTTTCCGCCATTCATAGGAAAGGAGGAAGAACTTGGCATATTTTCTGCAAGTGTAAATAGATTATAGAGAAATCAATACAGAAGGACTTTCCTTTCTTTGTCTATCTGATCTCTGTCTGTTCTCTGAGCTTTCATTCATTTTCTTTGTGAAGATCATTTGTCTCCAGTTTGTTAGTCTTGCCGTTTGGTGATCTTGTATAACCAAGAAGGAACTTTGTGTCCTTGATTGATAAATCTGTGTTACGTTAAGAAACTTTGTGTTCTGGCAGATGTTATTTACAGAACTTTGTGTCTCTAAATTCCATCTTATTTATACGATACGAATGATCTTGTTTTCAATTCACTGTGACTTTGCATACATAAAGAATTACTCTGTTATCTATAATTCTGCATGTTGCCTTTCTGCTCATTCTCACCCTCTCATTTCCTCAGTCCTTTTGTAATTGATAACCTTCATAGAAAACACTTTCGTGATATCCAAGTTTAACCAACAAATCATGTCCTGTACATTTGTAAATAAGTTCGTTTCTGAATAAGGGAACCTCTCCCATTAAAGAGGAGGGACTTCTTGTCCCCTGACTGTTGCTCTTCTAAAAAGTCCTATTTGAAAACCAACAGGTTTTTGGCGACTACTGGGAAAATCATTCCAGCTTTTATTTTTGATCATCTTTTGATCTCGGCGACTCCACGTTTTACTCGAAGGAGAAGGACCCTTGGTATTGAAGACTCTCGGCCAAACTTTTGAGCAAAGCAGGTTTTCCTTTCCCTTCAACAAGAAATCAAGAACTTGTTCAACGAGCACTCCACCTGTTCAAGAAAGAAGTCCTGTGGGTGGTTTTCCTTGAGCGCCTAGCCCTAATCTTCGAGATTTGATCCTCACCGGTGTTAAAGTTCCCTCCAAGCCATTTTTCCAAGAATGGCGGCACCATTACCATGGGGTCATCGTGGTCGGGCCCTCGCCCTTACTCAGCCGCATGAGTTACCTAGAGGTAACCGGAAGAACTTCCCCAAGTTCAAAGGCGACGGCAAAGTGCATCCTGATGAACACATCGCAGCTTTTATTGTTGCCTGTGGAGTTCTGGGAGTCGAACATGAAGACGTCTCCGTGAGGCTGTTCGTTGAGACGCTACAAGACAATGCTGCTGATTGGTTCTACCACCTTCCGGCTAACGCTATCACCGACTGGAACACGATGAGAACTCAGTTCGAAAACCGTTTCAAGCCGGCAGAAGATGTGCATGCTTTGCTTGCCCAAATTTCTCAGATAAAGAAAGATTCGCAAGAACCCATGAGAGAGTTTGTGGCCCGATTCAACTGACTGATCAACAAGATTCCTGTAAATACTCGCCCGGTTGATCAAATTCAAAAGTGTTTCTTCCTAAATGCTCAAACGCCCAAGGTGAGTTATGCACTAAGAAGGGCTAATCTCGGAACACTAGCTCTGGATCAGAGGCTGATTTGTTAGTATTGAAGATGACTTGATCATGTCGGGAAGTTGAGAAAAAAATGGGTAAGATGATAAGGCGAGGAAATATGCCCCAAGAAAGAAGGATCCGAATCAAAAAAATTAAAAATATGGTGGTGATTTTAGGAGTCACATTGGCATGAAACAAAGGTCATGGTTTTTAGGGGGACAACAAAAATGTCCTACAAGTTTGTGAGTCAAGCAAAAATCATAGTGAAATGGAGGGAATCCAATGGGAAACCACTCAAATGGATGCAAGCCACGGGGACCAACCGGTCATAGGCATGCATCAAGATATGCACAATAAAATCTAAAAATAATGTGAAATACTTCATGTGTGATGAATAGATTGAAAAGGAATGCGTCTCGCAATGGATGAGGATGGAAGAAATGGTGCTTAAGAAAACGGCATGAAAATGGACGAAAAGGAAAAATATATAAAAAGTGATGAAAAAAATTCCCCAAAGGGGAATAAATATGGCCACAAAGGTGGAATTTGAGAGCAAATAAGGATAAATAAATGGTTCACTAGAAAAGGATTCAATAACAAAGACGAGAAACCCAAAACAAGGGTTGACAAGGTGAGTGACGACACCCAAGGCTGATCGATGGTGACCCAAGGGGGTCGACGGTGACCTAGGTGGTGGTGTATAAGCCAACAATTGCTTGGCCAAACGATGCTCATTTTGACACCTATAAGTGATGATTGAGATCCGAAAGCTATAAAAGGAGATTGAGAGATGGAGGCTAGAGGAGTAGCCATGAAATGCTAGAGGGTGCGCTGGATGGTGAGTAGTGAAATCCATGCTTGTTTTTAATTTATCTTATTTTTTTTTTTGGAAAAGTGGATGACGCCAGGGGTGGTTGGTAGTGACTTGGAAGGGTCACCATTGAATTATCCCTAAAAGGTGGTTATCGTCCGTGGACACATCAACCCAACTTAGGTTGATGTTGAATAGGCATGATATGATAGGTTGATTATTAAATTATATTTTGGATGAGGTTTAATCGAGAAAGGATCGACATTTGGTTGTTTGATTGGTGATTGTAGGCCCAAGAGACTTTGTACTTGAGAGACTCGAGTCCCAACTTTGTTTGATCATACGAGAGAGGGATGATGTGGCCGATCTTTGAGTGGGATCACTTAGCGGTTGAGGGGTAAGGAGGATTTAGATATTATCGAGGATTCCTTGAGATGTGGGGTTGATGATTGCACTAGTTGAGATGTGAGATATGTATACCGACTCTTCTCGGTTTAGGACGGGTGAGATGATGATCACCCTGGAGGATGTATATCACATCCTTAGAATGCCGATACATGGGGAGAAGATATTTCCCATCATAGTTGATAATGATCGACAATATTGATATGACTATTTGGAGCCAATGTACCCCATATTAGATTCTATTTAGGGGATTTTTCATATGAGTTAAGGTACGAGCATAGGGTACCATGAAGTGGATTAATTTTTTGATTATAATGGAAATTTCTTGTTATGAATTACCTAACTCGGGGGAGCCATATTCCCATGGACTCTAGCAGGTGTCTTAGAAGACATAGTTGAGCATCAGACAATGTTTTCATTTGGTACTACTTTGCTAGCACAGGTATATCATGAGCTAGCCATGTACAGAGTGGGGAGGAGGTTAGGATTGGATGTAGGATTCCTTCTACATTGTTGAGCCTATGAGCACATTGTAGTTATCTATCCACTAGGGGATACCATGGATTAGTGGGCACCACATAGAGCTCATAGTGGGGTTTTGAGATGGCAAGCCGACCAAGCTCATGGAGATAAGGGAGCTAGAGATGTAGATTGGTATGTAGAAATGTTTGCAAAGCTCGAGGGAGAGCATATTAGATGACATCCCATTAGAGACTTCCTAACATGGCACGGGGGGATGCAGAGTTAATTAGTATAAAGAGGACATGATGGGTACATGGTAGATGACTGGAGATGATCCATGCCATATAGTTTGATAGAGTGCGACGATAGTTTGGAGTCGTACAGATCGTACCCAGGGAGCCTATCTCATATAAGTAAGAGGAGATTGATAGGGAGCCACCAAGCTCTAACAAGGAAGATTAGTTAGAGGAGGAAGTGGTGCCTTGGGATGAGGATGATGATGTAGGGGTTAGAGCAGGGTTTGCTGATTATATGACCGCAACTTGGGCATCTCGGGTAGATGGAGGAGGGAGATGAGGAGGAGAAGGATATGAGACTGAGGTAGAGGAAGCTCTAGGAGGCGGTGGATATGGGGGCAAGGGAGAGTCTTTAGAGATGGCATGCTTATGTGTGGATTTAGAGTAGATGCATGTAGAGAGAGATACCATGGTACAATAGAGAGATGCAGTCACATAGGAGAGGGACCGAGTCACCCAGAGAGGGACCGGTACCACATGAAGAGGGAGGCCTATAGGGCCCATTTTGGAGATCTTGTTACTATCCTTTCCACCGAGTTAGCGAGTGGCATACAAGTAAGGATCATAGGGTGTAATACATATGCCAACTCCTAGCATGATTTTCATGGATCTATATAGAGACTTAGCCACAGAGGCTAAGTATTACTAGGGATTGTGATCAACAAGATGCCACAAACACTATGATATTGGAAGTATCTACATATTCAAGCGACATATGGAGCTAGGAAATTTGGGAGAACAACGAGCGTGGTTCATTCGCATTGAAGAGAGGCCGGGGTGGAGGTGATGAGGCTGAGAGATAGATAAAGGGACTTGCCTCACATGGGAAAGAGTTTAGGCTTTCTGATGTGAACTTTACTAGTTTTACTTGACATCTCTTCTTTGAGAGAGGACCCTTAGAGGTCGATGATGTACTGATACACTTTATTTTGATTATATATATATATATATATGATTTTTTTCATGGTTTAGCATGTGTGTATTATGTGATGTTGATTATTTGATTTATGATGATGTGATGTGGATATATGATGATGATGATGATTATATGTTTTACTTTATATTTGATGATGATGGTAAATATATATTCATGGTTGGATGGTTAATATATAATGTATGATGTTTAAAAATAGATGTGATAAATGATATACATAGATGATGATGGATAGGAATATGCAATTAAATTTGAGATGGTTGGAAGATAGTATGTAGATAAGTTAGATAGAGTGAATGTTATGATAATAAGACAAAGAGGAAATATAGATAAATAGGGAGAACTAGAACAAAAGTGCAACTCGACAATTGGAGACCTATAGGTACAAACAAAGCTACATAATATCAAGGAGCGTGGGAGGAAAGGATTCCTCCAAACACATTTAAAGGTAGACAAGAAGGGGATCTAAGTAACACAAGGCACATGTGACCAAGACAAATGTTAGCATATAACCAACAATAGTTAGTTATATCAACGATCATGAAAGAAACATGGAGGGGATGAAATCATAAACCTAATGTCAACATGATAATGGGATTTTTGATGTAACTTATACATGGGAAGAGGGTTCCATAAAAAGTGTTCCCTAAATCTATGCCCCAACTCTAGGTAGGGGAAATAACAAACAAATTAATGCGAGAAGTTTGCTATAAGAAAGCTGATCAATGCGGGAAGCCTTGATGCCATGATACAAAAGAGTATCCATCCTTCGAGGGTATGGTCTACTTTATACATATATGATATAGATGGAAATAATGATACACATGATAGTCATCCTTCGAGGGATCGGTCTATTTATTTGATTTTTTTACATGAATAACTGTCCTTCGAGGGAGTAGTATGTTTTTGATAACTTTGATTTTTGATAAAAGTATCCATGAATTTTAATTTTTACATGGGGAAGAGTTGGGAATAGCTAGGTAGACCACTTAGGAGGTGGTAATGAATGTACAAGTGACACCCTTATACCCTTAGCGTGGTTCTAAAAAGTAAATAAGAGGGTGATGAATATAATGATCATGGGGTTCTCACCAAAGAGGGAGAACCTATCCATAAGGAAAATGCTATGGGAAGAGCCGTGGTGCCCATATTTAAGGTCATGTCAAGGAAAGTGATGGTAGAACACATAATTCCAAATAATTATAATGATAGATGGAAGAAGCTAATGATGGAGGAATGATCTAAGGATATGAATAAGTGATCATTTGTAAGTGTGCTAATAGTAGAATGGTTGTAAGTGCAATGTGTTAAGTGGTTCCACTTCCGGTTTACCATCAAGGGAGGCCAAATGATAGCTCTCGAACCATACTTGTGTGTGTTATCCTGCAAAATTGACAAGGGCAATTTGTAGGTAACCATACCAAAAATTTTGTTTTGGCCCCTAGGAAGTTTGATAACGTTGAAATAACCCAAAACTCCCTTTCAAAAAATCAAGTTGTTTCAGGACTTAGCCATTTTTAGCCATTTTCCTTTGGGGAGAAATTTCTGTGTTGACATGCCAAAAGTTGCACCAATGGGGAGAAAATGTCGTGTTGACATGCCAAAAGTTGTGCCAATGGGGAGAAAATGTTGTGTTGATGTGTAAAAAGTTGCACCAATGGGGAGAAAATGTCGTGTTGACATGCCAAAAGTTGCGCCAATGGGGAGAAAATGTCGTGTTGATGTGCCAAAAGTTGTGCCAATGGGGAGAAAATGTCGTGTTGACGTGCGAAAGTTGTGCCACTTTACAAAGGGGAATTTTTCCATGTCGACGTGCCGAAAGTTGCGCCACTTTACAAAGGGGAATTTTTTCTATGTCGACGTGCCAAAAGTTGCGCCACTTTACAAAGGGGAATTTTTCCATGTCGACGTGCCGAAAGTTGTGCCAATTTACAAAGGGGAATTTTTCTAAAGCATTGGCATAAAGGTAGACTTAGGATGAAATGAGATGATAGATAGATTTCTTTGGGTATGATAAATTGGATGAGATTGGATGAGATGGGTTGAAGAATATTATATGAGGAGAATAAGACAATGTCAAGGATGAAAAGGAATCAATCCGTGAAGCGGACCGATCCTAGAGTGAAGTCCCTCAATGTCAAGAGAAATACTTGGATGGATATGGAGATGAATTGATATGGATAAGATGTGTAGATGATGAAAAATATGCGAGAGGATAATTAATGAGGGGAAGATGCTCCCCCAGTGAAAAAGACTATAATACATTGGGCAACTTAGATGTGGATGTTAAAGGAAAATGGATGGGATTGTTAGAAGGAATGTCGACGACCACTTTGGATTTGGATTGGATAGATGGTCAAGGGTCATATGGGTGATTAGAAAGACAAATGGTATCGATGAATAAGGGAGGAACATCTTTAGGAGGAATGATATGTGGGGGAGAGATGACGATGGAGGATATGAATGAAGGATGAGACTTAGAAAATTTGATGGATGGAGATGTACAAATTGGTTTGGTTGTGGTGGATGGAGAAGGAAGATCCCCCTGGATGAGAGATTCTTCATTCTCAATAAGATCATGAATGATGGTTTGGAGGGCCTTACAATGCTCAATGTCATGACCTGGGGTACGATGATAGGCACAAATGAGATTGGGGTCAAAACATGATGCTTTCTTATTATGTGGATTGTAGGATTTGATAGAGGAAGTGTGATGGAAAAAATTTGAAGTAAGTGTTGAAGGGCCTCGTGATATGATTCAACCAAAGTGTCGGGAGGTACTTCATCTTTGTGAGAAGTTTTGGATTTATAATAAGAAGTGAATGTTTGAGATGTGGATGTGTGAGATGTCTTGGATCTTGAAGGTTTAGTCCTAGTATTTTGAGGTTTTGATGTCTTGGATTTAGGTTTGGTGATGGTTGGTGTTTTAGAAGAAGAAGTGTTGGATGATTTTGGTTTGGGTTGATTGATTGATTGTGATGTTTTGGATGAAGGGCTGGCCCTAGGAGAGATGGATGTGGTCCTAAGATAGATGATGTGACATTGGATTGTTTGATCTTAGGTGGAGGAATGTCTATCTTTTTATGGGGATGTGAAAGAGACCTTTGAGGAAAGGTGCTAAGGGTCTTATATTTTTCTTATGAAGAAGTACCCTTGGGAGGAATGAAAATGATCTCAACTGGAGGATCTGAAGGTTGTGTGGTTGGTATTGGTGGAGGAAGTAATTTATGTTTGATGAGATCTAAGGAAGGTGAAGATTGGCTTGATGTGGGGATGTCTGATCTTGTGGATGATATAGGGACATCATTTGAAGTTATTGCGAGTTGGAGTGCTTTTAAAAAATCTTTAAGTGATGAGAATTATATGGGAGGAGAAGATGATGTAGATGTGGTCACAATAGTCGATGTGGTTGGTGTGGGTAAAAGTTAAAAAAGAGGAATTGGGATTGATTCTAAGGATGATATAATTGGTAAGGGTGGAATAGATGTGTGGTGAAGTAGTAAGAAGGATAAAATCAGATGAATTAGATGTGATACATGATGAAGTAGGGATATAGGTGTAGAATCAATGGTGGGTGTAGGTGTGGAAATTGATGTGGATTGTTTAGATTTCGGATGGTTATTGTAGAAATAGTTGATTTTGTAGAGGATGCATACATACCGTTTGTGTTTGTCCCAAGTGGGGGTGCTTGTTTCATAAATGTATCAAGGGGTATAATTGATATGTTTACAATTAGAGAAGATGTGATTGGTGTGGTAGTGGGTATAGATGTGGAAATGATAGATGTTGGAGGATTAATTGTAGAAGATTTGGGTAAAATAGGTGATGTGGCCATGGGAAAGGATGTAGGAATATGTGATGAAGATGTGAGTGAATTTGCTGATGTGGTAGATATAGAGGTAGTTGGGATTGATGGAGAGATGAGTACAATTGGGATGTTTAGGGATGTAGTGATATGTGTGTTTGATGTGGATGTAGATAAGGGGTTAGATATGATAGGTTGGGGCATGATAGATGTGGATGAATTGGTAGGTATAGTTGTTGGGTTTCAGATTTGCACTTGGGAAGAAACCACGGTAGAGGGACAAGAAAGTCCCTCCTCTTTAATGGGAGAGGTTCCCTTATTGAAAGTAGGGAAAATTCTATGTACAAATGCATAGTCTTTCATTCAATGGTGGCTTCCCAATATCTTGAAATGTGTTTTAATCCTAGAAAGTTATCAATACATGAGGATAGAAGACTTTGAAGAGAGGAGGGAGGCAAAAGAAGACAATACTTTCGGGGAAAAGAGATGGCAGAGAAAACCCTTATATGTATTGTGCAAATAAGATACAAAATAGAACCATCCACATTTATAACAGACATAATTCATAGACTCAAAGTTCGGAGATTGTACAAACTAGAACACAAAGTTTCCAAGCATGCAAGGATTAGATGATTCATAGATCAGAACCAAAAGGAAAGAGAAAGTAGAAGAAAAAGGGAAAAACCTTTGTATTGATTTCTTCCAATTCAAAATTACAGTTCAGAATAATCAAAATTCCAACCCATACAATGGATTTGAAAGCTCATGATATAGCTTGCAAGAGACGGTTACAACTTCCTCGAGAAAGCAAGAAATAGTTACAACTTATTCCAATCATCCATGCCCTTTTGAATTCTTGAAAATGTAAAGAAAATGTTAATGGTGGAAAAACCAATTTTTAAATATACGACCGTTACATTATTTTACCAGTTAAAACATGGGCCATTCGATTTGCTTTTACAACTTCAAATTTGGGCCACCCACGTGGGAGAAATTGATTGGAGTGGGCCTGTGAACACCTCTTGCATTCTTTTCCTTTGAAGCAGTGCTAGGATGACACGTGGAGAGCTCTGCCGGTTCCTTTATACTTAGCCGATTTGGGCCAATTTTTTCTTGACTTATGTTGACCCCTAGACATGTGGAGGGTGGTACTCATTTAAGTTTTGCTTTGAAAATTCCCCTGAAGGCTGCGTTGAGATGACGCGTGTATCCTTCCGCCGGTCTTGGAATTTTCAATGGATAACTTCTTCTTCATATTGAATATAACCACGTGGCAAGATGGCACTACTTGGAGATTGACCCTTTGATTTCACTTCCGAAATTATGCCGTTAAGGCACGTGGAGACTTTCGCCAACCCGCCCATACTTAGTCAATTTTAATGATTGAATTTGTCCCTTTTGGACCTAGGACACGTGGAGGATTGGCGCAAGTTTGAGAACCACCCCGACTTTGAATCTTGAAGCTACACGTTGATGAGGCACGCGTCGGCATCCACTGAGCCTTCCATACTTAGCTGATTTTAGCTTGTTCTGTATTCATTTTGTACCTAGGACACACGGAAAGCTTGCACTTATTTGAGGACTATCTCTTAGACCCTGTCCCCTGTAGTTGTGCCATTTGGACATGTGGAGGCTTCCGTTGAACCTTGAAATATGGCCAAACCACATCCAATCAAAGATATTCACGTATTACCCGTGGACTTGGGGAAAAAATTAATGGGAAAATACGCCTGTCATTCCCAACTACGGGAAGAAAATAAAAAGAAGGAAAGGAACTTCACCATACGCCCGAATTTCAAATTATTCTCCATGAATAGGAAAAAGCGCAAACAATGCCAAGATCGACATGATTTAGTACTACAAGGTACGAGACTCAAAAATTTTTAAACTTGACTTCAAAAGAGGGGAATTTTTGGGCCGAAAAAACCGGCTCTTTTTGGGTATGACTTGGCTTGGAACAAAGACACAAGTCAAGATCAAGAATTACAAATAACTCTGGGGGAAAGAGGACTAGTGGTTTATCCATTGGGAAAAGTTTTCAAAAGCAAACCGATACAAGGAAACACACACAAGAAGGGAAAAGAAACAAAACAAACCAAAAGGGAAGAACATAAATGAAACACAAAGGAACGACCCAAAACCAAAACACTTGTGTACATAATATACAAAAGGACCACCTAGTCACTTAGGAATTGAACAACTTAGATTCTCGCCCACTATAAGGAAGTGGGAGAGGAGAACCATCCATGTAATCCGGATAAAAGAGTTCTCTCCAAAGACAAAATGTTTGATTCTAAAAGGACCAAGCCAAAGATAATCAAATGTACCATGACTTCCTCGTGGCACATGCATTTTTTCCCAAAGCAAAGCACAATGTCTCCCACTTGGAAAACTCTAGGTTTGGTTTTCTTGTCAAACAAAGCCTTCACTTTCAACTGATGAGCTACTATCCTGTCCACCACTTGCAATCTGTCTTCATCGAGCTTCTGAAGGTACAAAATTCTCTTATCCAAAGAGCTACTAAAACTTGAATCTTCAATGGTTTTCATCAGATGCAAGGATGACAATTCCATCATGACTGGAAGTTGAGCTTCTACACCATACACCACTTGGAAAGGGGACATTCTAATTGCTCTCTTGGGTGTAATTCTATCAGCCCAAAGTGCATCATATAGCTTCTTATGCCAATTCCTTTGAGAATCATTTACAAGCTTTCTAACTATGTTTACCAAGTTCTTGTTTGTTGATTCTGCCTGTCCATTCCCTTGGGGTAGTAGTCTGAAGAATGAGCAAGGGAGATCCCATACCCATAGCAAAAGTCCATCATCTTAGTAGAAGAAAATTTGGAAGCATTATCAATCACAATTTTTTTTGGGATCCCAAACCTGATCAATATGTTCTCTTTAATGAAGTTGTAAACTACCTCAGAGGTAGTGCTCTTGACTGAGATGGCTTCCACCCACTTGGTGAAGTAATATGTGGTAGTCAACACATGTGTATTCCCAAGACCTGGAAGATGGATTGAGTGCTCCAATGAAGTCTAAACCCCATTGTTGAAATGGATCTTTAATCACTAAAGGCTTGAGAGGTAAAGCAACCAACTTAGGTCTTCCAACAAATGTTTGGCATGCTTCACATTTACCAACCCATTTTGATGCATCTCTAAATAGAGTGGGCCAATAATAACCAGCACGAAGTATTTTATGAGTTGTTACAATAGAGGAGAAATGACCTCCACAAGCTTGGTCATGAAAAGTAGAGAACAACTTCTTTTTGCTGTTCCTTGTCTACACACTTCAAAAACCTTCCATCTATGCCTCGTTTGAACAAAGAATTTTCCCATAGCACATATTGTGCAGACCTTAGTTTTATGGCTCTCTTCTCTTTAGCACTCAAGTGAGATGGACACTCTCCATAGGTCAGAAAGTGAGCAATGTCGAATACCATACATCTGTCGAGCTGAGGAACAAAACAACAGGGACATCAACTTCATCTTTAGACAACTCCTTGGCAGCTCCCTCAACAATGAGTTCACACAGGCCCTTACCCCGAACTAGCTTTGTTGGCCTGATATCAAGATCATACTCTTGCACCTTTGCTACCCAATTACCTCTCTTGGTTCTAAATTCTTGTTGAGTAAGAATGTATTTATTTGATGTATCGAGCACCAAAGACCACAAAATGAGAATTAAGGATGTAAAACCTAAACTACTTCACAAATTTGACAACTGTAAAATCATGCTTCTCCATCATGGTGTACTTGCACTCATGATTTTTCAAGACGTAACTCATGAATGTAATTGGGAGCTCATGATCTTCAACATTCTTTTGGGATAACATAGTAGCTAAGGTATTTTTAGTAGCATAACAATAGATAATGAAATATTTGCTAAAGTCAGGGCACGCCAAGATTGGAGTCTTTGCAATAGCTTGTTTAATGTCCTCAAATTATTTCTTCCCTTCAGAGGACCAACTAAAGGTTTTCTTCCCTTGCATCATGTGAGCAATGCTCATAGTAAGTTTTACAAAATCGGGATGAATTTCCTTAGGAAATTGATCTTACCAAAGAAATAATGGACACCCTTCTTACTTGATGGAAGAGGAATTTGCTGGATGGCCTAAACTCTCTTCGGATCAATCTTGATCCCTTCCTTTGAAACAATGTGTCCCAACAACTTTCCTTCTATGACACAAAACATAGACTTCTTAGGGTTTAAAGAAATCCCATGCTCTCTACACTTCTGCAATACTGTTTCAAGGTGTTGGAAGTGATCTTTTCTTGCTTTAGAAAACACTGTCAAGTCATCCAAATACACAACAATGCATTTCCCTTTCAAACTACCAAAATCCAAGTCCATGGCCCTCTAGAAAGTAGCACTAGTATTGATGAGACCAAATGGAATTCTCTTGTATGCAAAGGTGCCCCAAGGAGTTGTAAAGGAAATCTTATGTTGATCTGTAGTATTCACCTCTACTTGATTGTACCCCAAGAATCCATCTAACATAGATAACATCTCTCGAGCCTGTAACAACTTGCAATACTTGGTCCATCATGGGAAGAGGGTAGTTGTCCTTCAAAGAACCCTGATTTAGATTTTTGAAGTCCACAGATCTAGATCTCACCATTCTTCTTCTTGATAGGCACTATATTAGTAATCCATGTTGAATGGTGGATGAGGAAGATAATCCCAGCCTTCAGAAGCTTTTGTATTTCTTAGAAAATTGTATCAACTATCTTTGGATTATATTTCCTTTGCTTCTATTTGAAGGGTTTGATCCTAGGCTTAAGAGGAATGAAATGTTGCATTTATTTAGGCTGAAAAGCCTTAAGATCATCATAAGAGTAAGCCAAAACATCAACATACCTTTTCAACAGATTCACCACCTTCTTTTTCTCTTCTTGAGTGTAACATTTTCTAATGTTGACCATTTTGGGATCATCAAGACTCCCAATATTCACTTTCTCAATCTCAGCAGATTGTCGGGCTCCTTGGGAAACTTTAGACTTCATATATCTATCATGTTTATCAAAAAGATCCTCCAAACTCACCAGCCCTTTAGGAATTTTGTTTCCTTTCAGTTTGATGCATCCATCTTGATCCATCTCTTCTTTGACACCCTCTTCATTTGATGACACACACTCTCTAGGTAGATTTTCACTTCCTTCAAAGTACAACTAATCAAAGTTGTGTCGAGCTCCAAGAAAGAAAGTAAATGCTGGTCATCATTAAAAAACTTGCCAATTATTTGTATTGTCGTGCACACTGGGTCTATGGATTAACTCAATGGTGAATTTCTCTTGAGGGAAATCAGGGTGAGGAATCAACAAGGACCCAGAAACAACTAGAGAGTCATCCCTAGTGTTCCTCTCCCTTGGCATAGTTTTAATGGAAAAAGCATCAAGGAATTCAATGGAATCCTAGACTAGATTCCTATAGTGTTTCAACCTTCTATTCTTTACCTGATAAAGGTCTCTAACTTGTTTTATAATTAACTCTACATCTCCATAAGAAAGAAGGTTCTTCACTCCCATCTCCTTTGCCATGCTCAACCCAAGAATGAGGGCCTCATACTCAGCAGTATTGTTGGTATTTTCAAATTGAAATTTGAAGGAGAAAGGATGAACCTTACCCCCAGGAGAAATGAGCACTACACCAGCTCCAGAACTAGCTGAAGAACAACTCCCATCAAACTCCAAAGTCCACACACCATTAGGATCAAGAAACACTCCCTTTGGTAGACTTGTCTCCTCTTATGACATGATCATGTAGTTCCCATGCCCTATATCTACATACAATATTTGTGCTTTAGGATCATCTATCTTTTGCACAATATACTCTACTTGTTTCTAGGTAAAGCAACTTCTTCATCTTCCCATTGATAGGGATCAAGGAATGTGACCAATCCATTTGAATTTCCCCTCCTACCTCCTTATAGAAATTTCTACTCAGCAACATCCCATATGAAGGAGGAATATCAACTACCAAAATGGTGGCTAGGATTCTTTTCTCTAGAAAAGTAGAAAAAGCTACTTGTGCATCTTTAATTCTGCCCACCAAAGGCACTTTCTTACTCTCCATGGAATAATAGGAACCAAAGGCACGTGTTAGGGTCAAACCCAAAGCATGGGCTACCTTTGCAGGAATTACATTATCTGATGCTCCTGAATCTATGACACAATTACTAAGTTTGTGGCCAGCTATGAGAAGGGTCACATAGAATGGTTCAATTTTCTCATTAGAGGAAGTGACTGCAGCCACAAGGCTTGATTGAGGTGAGGGTGAGGGAGTGGGAAAAAGGCCTTTAGAAGAATGGGTTGGGGTTTTAGATTTAGAATTTACAAAGTTAACCATTTTGGCAAAGGCTTTAGGATGGGTTTGATAGAACTCTGCTTTAGAAATCTGAATCTTGGTATTTTTAAGATGGTCTATAATGTCAAAAGATCCAGATGTGGATGGGGAATCACTACTAGGAGTAGGAGGAGATTTTGATCTATCAGCTTTATCATTTGTTGGGTAAGAATTCCTAGAAGCAGAAGTAGAGGGAGAAGGACTAATAGAGCTTACCTTTTGAGTGGAAGTAGTAGGAATAGGAACTCCTCTTCTTGTAATTACTAGGATGGTGATGGGGTACTCCTTGGATCATTTTTCATGTTGAACCAATTTTCCTTTTTGTTGGTCTACTCCCAGGTCATAACAATATATGATTCACTATTCATCTCAACCACTACATCATCATAGTCATCTTCATCTTCCATACCCTCAGTAGTGAGGAAATGAACTCGAGAACCACCAGGCTCCTCCAATTCTTCATCAACTTCCTCTTTTTGTTCATCATAGATCCCATTTTCTTCCTCATCATTAGGCTCAAGATCTTCACAAGTAACGTTAAAAGGTACCTTGAGGGGTGGACCTTTAATGGCCAACTTGGTTTGAGAAGAGGGAAAGTGGTTCCTAGGTTGAAAGTTCTTTCTTGGAACATCTTGATATGGAGCATGTTGAGCCAATTGTTTTTTGATTAAAATGAGGCCATTAGAAAGATTTTGCACCAACTGATCTGCATTACCTCTAGGAGAAGGAGAAGAAGAAGATGCTTTGGATTTGAAAGACTCCCTTTTCAGCTTGCCAGACATGATCAAGTCATCTTCCACACCTGACACCAATCTCTGATCAACATCTAAAGTTACAAGATTTATGCTCCTCAGGTCATAGCTTACTTTGGCAATTGAGCATTCAAGAAGAAACACTTCGAATCTGATCAACAGGTCTAGTATCTAGTGGAATCTTGTTAACCAACTTGTTGAACTTGGCCACAAATTCTCTCATAGGCTCATGTGGCTCCTTCTTGATTTGAGAAATCTGAGCTAGAAAAGCATGCACATCCTCAAAGCAGGTTTGAAACGACTGCTCAAACTAAGTTCTCATAGTAGTCCAATCAATGATGGTCCCAATAGGAAGATGATAAAACCAATTTGCAGCATTGTCTTACAAGGTTTCCAAAAATAACCTCACAGAAACATCCTTATGTTCAACTCCAAGGACCCCACATGCAACAATGAAGGCTACAATGTGTTCATCAGGGTGCACTTTTCCATCACCTCTAAATTTGGGAAAATTCTTCCTATTATCCCTAGGTAACTCATGCAATGGTTGAGGAAGAGCCAGAGGTCCAACTCTTTGTCCCCAAGGCTGAGGTGCTACCATCCTGGAAATATTGCTTGAAGTGAACCGAGACACCAACAAGAGTTAGGTCACGAAGATTAGGGCTAAGTTGTGCTTGAGGAATGCTACTACGAGAAGCTTTGTCTTTAACAAGAGGTGTACTTGTGGAACAAGCTCTTCTCTTTCTTCTTGTTAAAGAGGAAGTTGAAAACCTTGTTGATCCAAGATTTGAAATTGGGGATCTTTAATTCTAGGAACCCTTCTACTACAAGTACATATTAGAGTCGCTAGATCAAAGAAATGATCAAATATGTTATTCTTTTAGAAAGGAAATTTGTTGAACAAATTCCCTAGTAGAGTCTCCAAAAACTGTTGGGTTTTAGATTTACACTTGGAATGAAACCACAATCAGGGGACAAACAAGTCCCTCCTCTTTAATGGGAGAGGTTCCCTTATTGAAAGTAGGGGAAAAACCTATGTACAAATGCACAATCTTTCATTCAATGGTGGTTTCCCGATATCCTGAAATGTGTTTTAAGCCTGGAAAGTTATCAATACATGAGGATAGAAGACTTGAAGAGATGAGAGAGGCAGAATAAGACAATACTTTCAAGGAAAAGAGATGGCAGAGAAAACCCTTATATGTATTGTGCAAATGAGATACAGAGTAGAACCATCCACGTTTATAACAGACACAATTCATAGACTCAAAGTTCTAGAGATTGTACAAAATAGAACACAAAGTTTCCAAGCACGCAAGGATTAGATGATTCATAGATCAAACCAGAAGGAAAGAGAAATCAAAAGAAAAAGGGAAAAACTTTGTATTGATTTCTTCCAATTCAAAATTATAGTTCTAGAATAATCAAAATTCCAACCCATATAATGGCTTTGAAATCTCATGATATAGCTTGCAAGAGATGGTTACAACTTCCTTGAGAAAGCAAGAAACAATTACAACTTATTCCAATCATCCACGCCCTTTCAAATTCTTGAAAATGTAAAGAAAATGTTAATGGTGGAAAAACTAGTTTTTAAATATACGGCCGTTACATTATTTTACTAGTTAAAACATGGGCCATTCAATTTTTTTTTACAACTTCAAATTTGGGCCACCTATGTGGGAGAAATTGATTGGAGCATGCTTGCAAACACCTCTTGCATTCTTTTCCTTTAAATCAGCGCTAGGTTGACACGTGGAGAGCTCACCGGTTCCTTTATACTTAGTTGATTTGGGCCAATTTTCTGCTTGACTTATGTTGACCCCTAGATATGTGGAGGGTTGGCACTCATTTGATTTTCTGCTTTGAAAACACCCCCCGAAGCCGTGTCGAGCCGACGCGTATCTCCGCCGGTCTTGGAATTTTTAACAGCCAACTCCATCTTCATATTGACTTTAACCACATGGTGAGCTGGCGCTACTTAGAGATTGACCCTTTGATTTCTCTTCTTAAATTGTGCCATTAAGGCATGTGGAGAATTCCACCAACTCGACCATACTTAGTCAATTTTAATGATTGGCTCTGTCCCTTTTAGACCTAGGGCACATGGAGGACTAGCGTAAGTTTGAGAATTGCCCTCCCACTTTGACTCTTGAAGCGCGCCGATGACGCACGTGTCGCCATCTGTTGAGCCTTCTATACTTAGCCGATTTTAGCTTGTCCTATCTTCATTTTACACTGGGACATGCGCAAAGCTCGTGCTTATTTGAGTGTCCCGCCCTCGACCTGTCGACACTAAAATTTTCCTCCGTAATTTCTATTTCATTAATGTATGTATTAGGAATAGGATGTTTTTAAGTATAATTAGTAGTGGTGTTCGATGGAAGATAATAAGTAGCTTACAGTATGACTCGCACCAATAATGTATAGTACAATAATAGTCAAAGTACAATAGGAATGTTGTGGTAAAAAGTAAATATTTGTCGTAAGTGGTTCGGTAATGTTAAAATGTCAAAGTTAGGGTAAGTAGAGAAGTAGGGTCTACATGATTAGGAATTAGAAATATTATATTGGTAATAAGGACAAGGAGTGATGTCATAAATATTTTGTGTATTTTATTTGTAAAAAGTCTAAAAAGGTGGAACCCATGTGAAATGATAAGGTTTATCTTATCTTAAAAGATAAGCTTACATGTAAAGATAAGAGTTAAGGTATGGAATATGATTCGTTAGAGTAGATTTCTTATCCTATCTTAGAGATAAGGTGGATAAGCCTGAAAGTTCTATAAATAGAGAGGCCACCCCCTCATTTAGCATAGAAGGAAGTAGTGAGAAATATTGTATAAGAAAGTGTGTGAAGGAAGCCATCATTTAGAAGGTGTGTTAAAGAAGCCATTAAGATGTGTAATTGTGAAGTTTCTCCCATAGTTATTGTTGGAAGGCAAGTGGAGTTGGTAACACTTGGAGTAATTCATGGGTGAGATTGTAACAATTTCATGTTAATTATACATTTTACTGCTTATATTTAGATTTTTCATCATTCTTTTATGTCATAGTCTGTGGTATTCTTGTGTTATTATGTCTATTGTTGTGTTTCCAGATTACTTCCACCAAACTAAAAGTCATACATTAGTAAATAATCATAGTGTGAGGAGTTCCTGGTGGAGAATTATCATAGTGCGGATTGGTGATGAAATTTTGGTTCCAAGTTGCGAGACCATTCTCGTTGGTGGATTTTCTGGAGAGATATTCCTACTTAGTTAGAAATCATTTGGAGGGTAACCTTGTTTTTACTGCGTGCATAGTAGTTATCTTGTTGTATATATCTTCCCTTTGGGTAGATATGAGAATAACAGTAAATTGATTCCTTGGCACAGGTAAAGGGCGCACGACATAAGGTGTCGACATGAAGAAATTCACGCCTTGGGCGCAGTAGAAAAGTGTCGACACGAAAAGTTCACGCCAAGGCGTAGGTAGAAGGCGCACGTCAAAGAGTTTCGACATGAACATGGATGCACCCTGGCGCAGGTAGAAAAGTGTCAACACGAAAATTTTGTGCCAAGGAGCAGGTAGAAGGCGCACATCAAAAAGTGTCGACACGAAAAAGTTCACGCTAAGGCGTAGGTAGAAGGTGCACATTAAAGAGTGTCAACATGAACGTGGATGCGCCAAGGCGTAGGTAGAAAAGTGTTAACATGAAAAATTTCACGCCAAGGCACAGGTAGAAGGTGCACGTCAAAGAGTGTCGACATGAACATGGATGTGCCCTGGCGTAGGTAGAAAAGTGTCGACATGAAAAAGTTCACGCCAAGGCGTAGGTAGAAGGCGCATGTCAAAGAGTGTCGACATGAACATGGATGCGCCATGGCGCAGGTAGAAAAGTGTCGACACAAAAATTTTGCGCCAAGGCACAGGTAGAAGGTGCAACGTCAAAGAGTGTCGACATGAACATGGATGTGCCCTGGCGCAGGTAGAAAAGTGTCGACATGAAAAGTTCACGCCAAGGCGCAGGTAGAAGGTGCACGTCAAAGAGTGTCGACATGAACATGGATGCACCCTAGTGCACTTAAGAGTATGATGACATGCACATGGATGCGCCAAGGTGCACCTTCAGGAGGCACAACATTTTGAGCACCGACAGAAGCAGCACTCGACCTAGATATTCGATGGCCATAACTTTTCACAGGAGCTTGGATTCACGCAAGGTTGGAATTTTCGAAAGATTACAAGGTCCCTCATTCCAACTATGATTGGATATCTTTAATTGGGTGTGAAAAATTCTTAAAAATAAAAAGTACAGAGTTTGCCACTTTTTGGGTTTGCTAGGGTTCTTACCTACCACCATTATGAGATGAATTAAATACAACCTGGAGGTGGTTGGGGTAGATTTGGAGTTCCTCTCTCTTCCCTCTCTCATTCTTCCTATAAATTGTAAGGAGGGGATTCTTTCTAAAGGTTGGACATTCTTGTTTTGCCCCTCCCTTCTTCTCTTCGTAGGTGAATTTGTGGAGTCCAAACCTCCCATCTAAAACTCGTAATGCAACTTTGCCTCTTGGCATTTTGAGTGTATTGTATCAATATTTGGAGCAAATAATGCATGTCTCGTGGATGATTCTCAACCCTCTTGTGTTCATTTGCATCCTCCCGATCTTTCACTGCAATTTTTGTTATCTCAGTGCATGATCTTGCATCGCATTTTAATGGTTTGTGTTTATTGACAAGATAGGTGTTCTTCATTCCTCGGTGCATCACCTTTGTTAGTTTAGGTTTTATTTTATGCATCTTCTTACCCTGTCTCCTTAGAAAGTTAGTTTAGGCTTTTGAGTAAACCCTCTGCATTTTTACATGTGCATCTAAACAGAGGAATAGAACCGCCTTCATCCGGGAGAGCTTTTCCGATTTCAAAGGTCCCACACTTGGGAAAAGCTCCATGTTATGCAATCGCACCGAGAGTCTTAACCCATCAAAGTTGCGAAACATTTAGGGTCTTGTGATTCACCATCAACATTACGATGGTAAAGTCACTTTTACCGTGAATAGTATTTACTTTGCAGTAAAGTCACTTTTCACCGTGAATAGTATTTACCGCAATAACTTCACTTTTTATCGTGAATAATGTTTACTACATTAAAGTCAGTTGTTACCACAGTAAGTCTAGTTTTACCATAGTTTACCGTTGTCATTTCTATTTCACTTGTAGATAGGTGTAAAGTCACTTTCTATTATAGTGATTGAAATTATTTGTGCACATAAGTTTTGTTGATTGTACTTGTGGGTTGGTATTTCAATGTGGTTACTTTTGAAAATGGGGAATATTCTTATTTTTTCAGCCCAATCTAATGAAGATACTTCCTCTTTCATTCAAGAATTTAAACAATCTTGCATTTGTAATGTCCTCATAAGAATGAAATAATGGACTGAATTTTTCCTACTTTTTGGATGGTTCATCCCTTAGATGGTTTGAAACACTAGGTGATAATGTGAAAAATCATGGGATTTATTAATCGAAAGTTTTCTTGAAGAATTTGTTGAACAACGTAAATATGCAGATCTCATGATTGAGGTCACAAAGTTATCCCAAGGAGAGAAGGAGAAGATAAGGGATTTTCATGCTCATGTTCTAGAGCTAAGGAGGAAGCTCGATGCCTAGATCCGGAAGGAAGGATTAGTGGATGGGTTGATGAATGGTGTGGATAATATCCTCTATAAGCACTTCATTCTTGGGATGAAGCTAGAGATCAGACAATGAGTGAAGTATGACCACCCAACGACCCTCAAACAAGAAAAGGAGATTACAAGAAGGCAAGAAGAAAGCATGGAAGAAGAGCCCAAAGAAATTGTTGCTAAAGTAGAGCCTACACCAACACCTTTGGTCCAGAATCCACAACCACTCTTGGTAAGCACAAATCTTTCTCCTAGTACATCTACTGAGTATGAAGATCTGCTCAGGAAGATGGGCTAGTTAATTATTAATCTTCTTCAAGGAAAATAATTTAGTTCTCAGGGAGGAGATAGAGGTCTAAAAAGAAATATATCGTGTTGGTTTGAAAATCTATCGGGAGGGCGATCTATGGATAAATAAGCCAACAGTGTGCGTGGAATAGCCCCTCTTTGAGAAAGCAAAGTGAAACTAGTTTATTGCTATTCTACGGTAGGAATGCACAAGTCCTACCATATTCTACCTTCAGGGGTTTGGGATCTCGTCCCCAGTAGGGGTATTTTTGACTATAAAAAAAGGAATGAAGACAGAACATAGATAGGATAGATCTAAAGGAGAAAAGAAATGAATTCCAAAGTAGAAAGGTCAGAGGGTTTATGTTTTGGGGTGGTAGTAAATAGAGCCAAACCTACTTGCATAAACGAACAAAGCAATACTGATGAGCAAATGACAAAAAAGTAGAGATAGATCTAACAGAAAAGCAACACAGATCTAACTTAAGAAAGATCTAATGCACATAATACATTCATTGAGCACAAAGTCTTAATTCCTATATTAATATTTTCTCACATACAAAAAAGTACAAAGTCTTTTCTTCTCACTTCTATTTTTCATCTAAAAATGTCCACACCTTGAATACAACAAGTATCCAAGTATTTATAAAGAGAAGGAGAAAAAAGGCAGAAAGGAGCCAACAACTATTTACAAAATATCTAAAAGTCAACTGTTGACTTGAGGGAAATTTTGTGGATGACAACATCCCATGGTGCAACATGGATGGTGTCATCATTTGTGCCAACATTATTTTAAATATTACAAAAATGGGATAAATCCTAGGAGGGAGGAGCCTATTCATCGTCATCCCTCACTGGAAAGGAGTATCCTGTTTCGCTCATGAGATGAAATCTGAAATTGAGCTCGGTACTCCATGAATTTGCTAACCATCATTTGAAGTTGATCCGAGCATAACCCTGGTGTGATCTCCGATGACTTTACAAGTCTCCGCTCATCTTTGATTCTTTCCAGGAGTTTGAAGTATTCATTACCTGCCTTCATAAGGTATCCAACAAAGTCACGGCAAGCCAGAAGGTTGTTGATAGATTCTATATCAAAAGTGGCTTCTAAAGTCAAACCCTACGATGCGATTCCTCAAGAGCTGAATAGTGTCCTCTCGCCTTCTTTAAGGCATATGATGGGGTGAGAAAACCTAGAGACATCCTTAAGATGATCTACTCCATTTGATGCATTGATCTAAGGCCTCCTCCTTGATTTTGTCTATTTTATCCAAGACAAACTCCATCTAGTCAACCCGATAGTCTAGAGCAGCAAGGATTTTATTGGGTTCTCTTGGGTGATCGAAGACACCAAATTTCATAAAGTCATCGATCGGCAAATCGATCATCTTCTGGAATGTCTCATGTTGTAACCTCGACATGGTCCAACTCTTCAGAGATAGGTCCTGCAATTGCCTAGAGTTCCTTATTAGCCTGATCTATATTTTGATATAGCTATGTGAAATTTATAATCACTTCCTCACTATCTTTGAGGATCTGGTCTCTCCAGGCGGATACTGCCATACCTTGCTCGCCAATCTTAGTGTACTCATTTATCTTTTCCGACTAAGGGCTTTAAGAGTTTCGGTGGCAGCTACTGGAGGTGCACCGCCCATTTTCTGGTGGCTTAGAGAAGATGTTTGTTCTCGCTCTTTCAATATCCTCTTCTCTTCCTTTCTGCTTTCTGAAGCTTTTTTGAAAAGGGCATCCATTGTAGATAAGGCCTCTCCTACGAGGATTTCGAGGATGTTCCCATTGTGACCTAAGTCACTGTAAAATCTGTAGGGGGCATATCTTTTTCTCCTTTGTGGGATAAAGGTACGTGATCTCCATAACTCTTTCACCTGAAGCGCTTTGAGAGAAGCGGGTTATGGCCTTTTGCTTCTTAGCTCCTTTATCCGGAATCATGGAGAAGTCCATAGGTGTAATGGGGAATTTCCTCTTGTGTTGGCTCAGGTGTTTGGAGATCCATTCTGGACTTAAGGGAGTGGGACCAGGGGAAGAGGAGGGAACAGGGGTGGAAGAAGGAGCAGCTGTAGTGGGCACGAGGAAATGCATCGAGACACTTGGTGGTGGAATTGAGAGAGAAGACAACATAGTGCTCACGGGGGTAGGAGTCACTACAAGAGAGGAAACTGTAGGGGTGGAAGGGATCTGAGAGATGAGGGAAGAAATGTTGGGAGACAGATCCACGAGGGAAGAAAAGATGGAGGAAGAGGAAGGGGGAATAGTAGAATATGGGGGAGAAGACACAACCGAAGGAGTGGTTGGTTGAGTGACATGAGGAGGGGAAGGAGGAGTGGGAGATGGGATGGTGGAAACTTTCACTAATTGTAATAGTGGCAACATCCTGAGTGGATGTGCCCGTTGGAACACTTACCACTTCTTATTCTTCTGGGGAGATCAAGCTTACTACCTATTCTTCAGCGGTGGAAGGAGGACTCTCGGGAATTTCCTCCTGAGAAGTGCTTGTCTCTCCCTCTTTATCTTTCCCTTTTCCCTTTGGCAAGTGCTTCACTGGTGGGTGCATTTCCCAAGGGAGACGTGGTGAAGTCTACCCCAAGGTAGATGAGACCATTTTTCCTGCACCAATGCTCTATGCGCTGCAGAGTGCCTTTGACTCTTTCCTCAATAGTCTGAGGCACCTTTGTTCTATCAATTTCAGAAAAATGGCCAATTGTCCCCATCTCGTGTCTAGATAAACCCGATCAACCTCTCGATCACTGCTTGCTTGAAGACCTTTGGGACAATGGCCACACCATACTGAATGATCTCTACCAAAGCCGGTGGGAGTGATCCTTTCCGAGCTCAACTTCCGATACAGATTGATGTAGATATCTTCGATATGAGGGATGTGAATTGGATCGAGCTTTGCCCTTGGAAGGAAATTATGATGATCAAAGGATGGCCTCACTGGGAAATTATGCTTTAAGTTGAGTAATTCAAGCTCTACAAATGTCTCCTGGGCTTTACTTTGTGAAGCGTAGGTGTACCTGCTCATCTGTGGAGGGGGAATGAAGTTCCACCCTTCATTCTTTTCGACACTTCTCGTGATACGTGATGAGCTATCTAGACAGCTCCAATAGATCACTTAGGCCCAACATACCTTGGGAACTTGGTGGGTTCCCCCAAGAAGTTGGTGGCTCTGAGATAGGTAAAAGTGGGGAATTGCGTAAATAACACTCCCCACTTCTCTGTGGTAGATACCATGCTTTTGGTCGTCTCGACCATGAGTCATATTGGGCCTTAAGAGGTAGATGATGCCATGTAGAAGAAGGCATCATTGATTTTTGAATTGGGCTATACTTGTTTTCCACCCTTAACTCGGATAATACTCATATATCTCGACCTAGGCCATACCCCGCATTGATTTAGTGCTCGGGTAGTCTCTTTCAGAGGCATCATTGTACACTACATAGGAGTTGATGTAGAACCTCCCTGGGTTGTGGAGAGTTGTTGAAGCCGCTTTCGAGATTCAGCTGCCGATAATCTCCACCCATTCAAAACATAGATCAGAACATTTTTGCTCATTGTTTCTAAGTATTCGAGCATGCACTTGTGAAAATAATGGGCGTCAGTAGCCCAAACACCCTACTCAGAAAGTGATGGTGTCACTCATCTCTTCTAAGATGTTATGCGATGAATGACTTGTGGCCACTTGCTCACCACCTTTTTTTCGTGAGGTATACCTCATTCATTAGCCGCATGCATTTGTCTTCATTTTCATTCCATGCCTTCATGCGCAGTCATCTTGGCTTATTACAAAATGTCGATGGTGAGGGATATCGTACGATGGAAAAGTGACAAGCGAGTGTGGGAATCTACAAGTAACCTTTCCTCGCACCCGACCTCCCGAGGTCGTGCCGAGACAGCCGGTGGGGATTGAATATGCGTGGGATGCAGACAAACTAGTTAGGAAATCTGATGTCTTCGATGCGCACTAGTGGAATTTGTGAATCTAAGGCAAAGAAGGCCCTCCTAACTGAACTAGCGTGATAGATCGATCGCAGGATGATGACTGCTCGAAGGCTCCAATCAATATCGAGCTCTGGCGTGATTCGGTCTATGGGTTGTGGAATACGTGGAAAATGACCTGGGATGGTTTCGTGTATATCTCCAGATAAGGTCATAGGGTGGATAGTAAATATAATTGACTCTATGGGTGATTCTCTAGCCTAGTCCAGAACTCCTTAGCTTCGTTAGCTACTATGTCTAATAAGGATAACTATTCAATGATGATAGGTGGAAGCAGAGTAGACCTGAATATTAATGTGCGTAGTCTAGTATCAACGTCAGATTGACCTATGGACTCGTTGGGTTGTGGGGTTTGTGGGTCACAACCGTAGATTCGTGGTTGTTGTAGACCTGCTATGGTCATGTGTGGAATCAGTCTCTAATCCCTAGTATCCAATAGTCATATGCTTTTTCAGCCTCTATATTTAGAATTAACAGTTGTTTGACTTTTTCAGAGTATCTCACAGGCGTTCGTGCAACTTGAATTCTTAAGCTGGTATCTATATCTGTGAGAGTGTCTCCTACGTCTGGTTGTGGGACCAAAGGATCAGAACCGAATGTTTGCTCTCTTTCAAGCCCTTCCACAGTCATGTGGGTATGTATCTAGGGTAATCTATAATTTGGTTGATTTGACCAAAATGTGTGTGCTTGGTCGTCTTCTATGTTTAACCCGTGCAGTTGGAAACTAATTTGTTGTAAGTTTACCATTGTTCGAAAGACTTGGATCCTAAGATTTTGATCTATATCAGTTATGGCTATGACGAGATTGGGTTGGGGCATGATTGGCTCGAATACGTATTCCCTGGGCCCTCTAGGTCCCGTGATTGTCATACAAAAGCAACAGTGTAAACTAAAATGCAGCAAAGCAAAATTAACTATATGAAGTATATCTATAACATATATGACTTCTATATTTTTGTATTTTTCTGATGAATTTTACAAATGAATTGAAGGGGCAGCTATTTTAATATATCTAGAAATTGACGATTAATCTAATGACGAATTTAAAACAAACAAAGTAACCGAGTATAGCTACTTGCCTATGCAGTTGTAAATCTATTCTAAATAATGAAATAACTGATCTAATCTATTTGAAAGACTCTCAATCCTACCTCAGAAGTGAGGAAAGAATCATAGTCTCTCAAAAACTATCAATCCTCATAGCTTCCCTGGTAATATCGAAAGTAAAATTGACTGAAATAAAGTGATTGACTACTCTATTTGATATGTTTCTAATTTAGAACTTTGAAAGTTAGAACCGGATTCGCAGAATAGTGGCGAATCCGATGATGTGTGTGATCTTGTCCCCTCAGTGTGACCTCCTCGCTCCTTCGTGTTCACGTGGACCCAGAAAAGTGTGTAATGCTAGCATAAAGAAGTAGATATTGGGACAAAGGCAGCTTAGGATATAGACTTAATATAATGCGAGTAGGAGAGAGATAGCGCAAGAGTACAGAGCTTGGCTTATGTAATTCCTAGTGGGATTTATTGTGAGTCATGCAACATAAAACATTCATCACCTGAAACTATCCTGCTTGAAGAACAAAACTTGTTACTTTAATGGCTTCCTATTGAAAACAAACTATTATACTCTAATGGATTGGATGAGGTATCAAAAACACTTGCAGACAAGATGGATATGTGGCTTCCTAACAAAGTAAAACAACACTAACTAAGCATGCATGAATGAATGAAACTAAGAATTCTAAACAAAATAAAAGACTAATCTATGGAATGAGAAATTCAGAGGCAAATTTGAGGGGCCATTTGCTTGAGCACAAGCTAGCCTATTTATAGCATTTGCATTTACCCAAGGTAAAAACCAAATTGATCTCTTAAACTATAAACAATGGCAAAACACTATTCCAGGGAACCAGAATCATTAATGCAAGCCCAAGGCGGTGAAAAAAAGCTGGTAAACATTGAAATTTACGTGAGTCATGTTAAAAGAGCATTCTGGAAAATGCATAAAGGACCACCGCCCTGAGCATGGTGGTGGTTACAGCACCACCGCCTAGCCAAATGGGCGGCGGTTTGTAATCAAGGACAAAATGCAAAGAAAAGAGGGAAAAAGAGAAAACAAAGCACGTGGGGGCTAAGCGGGGCATGCGGGATGATAATGCATACTTGGAGAGCCTTTTTTGGATCCCGAACACCTTGCGAGGAGACCTGTATCATCATTGGGGCACGTGTTACGTTGTTCCGATGGTGCAATACCCCACAATTTTGGGTACGTACATATTGCCCCCTCGGAGAAGCATTTTAGCCATGAAGAGGCGTAAAACGGTGGGTCCGAGTATGGCGGTCCCGAAATGGGAGGTTGGAAGTTATACCTGATACGCCCGTGTGTCGAAATGATGCCATCAAAATTCCCGCCACCTGCAAAATGAAAAGAGGAATCAAGTGCAGATAGACAAAATAGATCAGAAAAATAAATACTACAATAATGGGAAATGAGGACGTACCATTTGTGCGGGGGTAAGAACTTACCTCCGTCGGCGCTCCAAACCTATGAAAAAGGGCATTTAAAACAAGTCAGATTGCTATATATATGAAAGTGGGCCCATTTTCCTATTCATTTGCGCGCATTGATTTGATTGATTCTGAGCTCTGGGACCCACGGTGACGGTTTCTTACGAGAGTAGAGTCAAAACGTTCGTGACGGGGTAGCGATCATGCCTCCGCGAGTGGAACATCGTCCCGTGAGATCACAGGTTAGTTTTCCTCAATTTATTGTTTTTACCCCCTCAATTTAAAATGCTAAAATCTTTGTCGTGGGGGGGTTATTTTTGAAAATGTTAGGTTCAAAAGGTCCATCTAGGGGGCGCCTACTGGGTAGGCTTTGTTTTTAGTTAAAATGGTCTTTTTTGTGTTTTTTGGCCTTTTTAAATTATTAAACCGCGTGGGTTTTTGGGACATGACCGCCGCCCTACCCAGGGAGGTGGTTACATGACCGCCGCTCTATTGTGGGTGGTGGTTACAAGACCGCCGCCATTAGGTGGTAGTCATAAAACCGCCGCCCTGCTCAGGGCGGTGGTTCTTCACAGAATGTCAAAAGAACACTTGTTTGAGGTTGTTTTTACATTTTTAGCATTTCTATGTGTTTTCATGATTTTTCTAATGTCATTCGGATGCTAACTTGCCTGTTTTGTGTGTTTTTGGGTGTATGCAAAGAGAGAGGAGTACATTTGGTGGAGCCGAGAGAGAGAGTGTGACTGGCTCCCGCCAGTAGTACTAGATGCCATTTCTAGGATGAGGAGGACACTCTCAGAGGGCCGGGATACTACACATATAACACGTCCCACATGTTGCGCCATCCAGCCACATTCTTTGTGACTTATTTTCCTATTGGGATGCCGATCGGACAACCTTCCGATTACTGGGGTCCGAGGTGAGTGGACCATCACACTCGGAGGATGTTTACATATCTGGGGGTCCCGATCATTCGAGAGACGTCTCACTCTTGAGACAACAAAGTTCACGGGCCAGATAGCACAAGGTGGGCCTCTTACATGGGAGATGCAAGTCATCTCCACCGGTTCAAGAAGGGGGTCAAATTTCGGTCTATTCCTAGCTTGTGCATCCCCTTGATTTGTCAAAGATATTATGAGGATCCTTGCCTCGAGATTGATCGGGGACAAGGAGGAGACACACTCGCTATATTCCTGGTCCCCCATCATTGCACAGATCGAGGGTCATGGCCGGATTTACACCTAGGGAGCAGATATACTTGGGACTACCTACCATGACTTATACAGGGTAGTCCATTTACAGGGGCAGTCCTTGAGCCACCCGACCCTGGTCATGAGTTGGGTTTATGAGTGCTTCATCCCTTACGGCAGAGGTGTAGAGGTGACAGATCCTGGAGCTGTGAGGGCAGCTAGATGGATAGATATGTCGGTGCTCAGAGCACCTCATCAACCAGTTTCTTCTCTAACCACCGATGACATGGAGGCCACACCATATCAGACCATGGTAGGTATATGGGGTGAGGAGGCTCTTACTTTGATCTCCTGCTCCACCACAGGGTAGCTTATTGACAGAGTGGGGCGAGTGGAGATACACCCCTTTGGCCGAGTTCCTCAGCAGTTTGGCCTACCTTACATGGGCATGCTTCCCAGTAGTGCCAGTATACAGGTCAGTTCGAGAGGCCAGAGGGGGTCCTAGAGGTCGGGGTTGGACAATTGTTACCCCTGGTGTTCCTATTGCAGCTAGGTGGGTAGTACGTGCCCGTGGGAGAGCTGGTGCCCTCAGGCACCCTTACTTCAGATTGCCATGGGTCCTACCCATAGCAGTGATGACCCCATCGACATAGACTCTGAGTCGAGGAGTTCACAGGGGGAGAGATAGAGGAGGAGACCGAGGAGGATAGTGATCCTGAGTGGCATGACACTCAGGATATCATGTAGGTAGAGAGGGCAGAGCAGTGTGCAGAGAGGGAGACTCTGGTTTCAGAGGAGCCACTCTCCCAGGGCCATGGTGGGGAGGATGAGTCCGTTGCGAGACGTTACATCACTCCAGCCATGGGAGGAGCACCTCAGTCAGTGGTGGCATCTGTGGCAGGTGCGGACCCTAGAGATCCATCCTAGAGGCCTGGTGATCTGAGTAAGTTACCATCCTTCCTTTTAATGTTTGTTTTTAATTAGGATTGCCTTAGTTGCTATCTCTCCTTTTGTTTGCACTTGTGTTTTATCTCTTGTTTTATTTCTAATTCGTTTTCTCCTTTGTTTGCAGAGACCGCCGATGAGTGGCGAGACTTGATTCGTAGGGTATGCACCGATACCCTGATGATCCCCATGGAGAGGACCCATGCAGAGTTTCTCGTGGATGCAGGGAGCCCTCAAGCGCGTTGGCAGACATACCGACATCTTTGCTCCTATCGGCATGTAGCTAGGATGGTATCGACTCTCCGCACGGAGCTAGTGGGGTATAGGACAGCCGAGCTGATGAGGAGTCATTCTCATGTGGTGAGACCGTGGCTGCCCTCGAGATCCCGAGCCCTCCGTGCACTCGTGAGCGCCGCGGATAGCCGAGTCCTAGGCATGGGCGTACACCTTCGAGGGGTCTCATAGGGGTTGAGAAGCCACTTGGCTCTCCTAGATTTTGTATGATTCATTTGTATATCTCGGGCTCTTTGAGCGTTTTGACCATGCTTAGCGCATGATGGCATTGTATAGGAATTTTTATATATATATATATATTCTTTTTGGATCAGACTTTTGGCATTTATGGCTTACCTGCATTTCTGTTTCCACATGTAAACTATGATGTATGCTTATATACTTTTTAGAATGTATGCAATGGAGAACAAATGATACAAATGTTTACTTTCCTTTTGTATTTCATGATGCTAATATATGATAATGTAGACACGATGTGATTTTGAATTTTAGTTTCTTTAAGCAATTTTGGATACTTCATGTTTGTTTTGGCAAAGTGGTGAAGACAAGCCGGTATGATGAGTAGATAGACTTGCCCCACTCCTAACTCCACGCAACTAGTAAGATGTGAGGGCTCATCACCGAGAGCTAGAAAGGGCACAAGTTACGAAATGTGTTGAAATGATAGTGATGAAAGATAGACAAAGCTTTGGCGGAACCAAATTAGGATGCTACAAGCCTACTCCACTCGAGTGACTTCATAGTTTTGGGATGCAACTTGCTTTGTGGTTTATCTAGACTTAGATCCGTAGATGGCCACATGGTAGAAAAAATCTGGGTTTTAGGATTTTTAATTCTCTTGGAATTTTGGACATCCGATTCATTTGTTTTTGACTCAAGACTTCAAGATTTGAATTGTTTGTTTATGACCTTTTACGTTTGTTTGTCAAGAGAACCCCCATACCTTGCCCCATGCTACTAGTAAGAAGCGTGGGTTCATCACCTTAGGCAAGGCATAGGCGAGTAAGGGCATTTCCATCCTTTCCCAACCCTACGTCACTAGTAAGAGATGCAAGCTCATCACCAAAGGTTGGTGGGGCAAGGAAATGTGTAAATTTAAAATTTTCTGTTTGATTTATACTTGACTTGTTTGTTTGAGTAAAATGTCAGCATGCTCTTACTTCCAAAGAGATATTCATACGGGATAGATGTGACACGATGAAGCTTCTAGAACAGACCATAAGCAAGACACCTATCCTAAGAAGAAACCAAAAGTGAGAACAAACCTGCAGATCTTGGTATGGTTACTATTAAGACTTTGTCATATCTAACTTTGCTTGATGAAGTGATTCCGAAATAGTTTGATGATATCATGGAAATAGAGAAGTATGATTAGAGTGTTTATGCCAACAACATCATGAGTTTGTAATGAATTGCTTTGAGAATAAATTCCTCGATCACAAAGTTGTACAAAACAAGTGGACAAGATGATCCTAACTATATGAAGATGCAATGTAGATATAATTATATAAATAGTACTAGCTGCTTATGCGTAGAATCGTTTGAGGTGTAGGGAATTGACTGTTTCACCAAATTCCTCACCCTCCAGTGTGCATAAGAGATATGCACCATTTCCATAGTCCTTCATGACTCGGTATGGGCCCAACCATTTGGGCCGAACTTCCTTCCTTCACCGGTCTTTTTGTCGATCCGGATGTCTAGCCTTAGAACTAGATCACCTTCATATATGTCGCGTTCATAGACTTTCTTGTTATACTGTCGGCACATCCGGTCATCATAGACTCTGTGCCGCTGCTCGGCATCTAACCTAGTTTCATCTAGGCTTTCTAGTTAGGAAAGACGTGCTTCTCTATAAGCGTCTTCGTCTAGAATCCTTTGTAATGAGATATGGAGACTGGGTATTTCAACCTCAAGTGGGAGAACTGCTTCTGCCCCGAATACCAGCGAGAAAGGAGTCACTCCTGTTGGTGTTCTTATCGAGGTTTGGTGGGCCCATAAGGCCGGATATAACTTCAAATGCCAATCTCATTTGTTTTCTTTCACCATTTTAAGGAGAATGGCTTTTAACATTTTATTTGTTGCTTCAGCCTGTCCATTGGCTTGGGGGTAATACAAGGAGGCCATATGATGGCTTATCTTGAATTTATTGCACAATTCATGAACTTCATCATTCTTAAAAGAAGTCCCATTATCCGAGATAATGATTTGTGGGATACCGTACCTACAAATGATTTGGTTCAAAATGAACTTGGCGATTACAGAGCATGACACAGTAGTAAGAGGCATAGCCTCTACCCACTTGGTAAAGTATTTAGTGGCCATGATTATGAAGTTATGGCCATCTAGTAGACGAGGGAGAGAATTTCCCTATCAAATCTAGGCCCCACGTAGAAAAGGGCCATGGAGTAGCGATTGGTTGTAGGGCTTGTGCCAGCATGTGGATCTCGTGGGAGAATTCTTGGCACTTATGACACCTTCATACAAACTCTACTGCGTCATGTTCTAGAGTAGGCCAGAAATAGCCCATCCGATGTATTTTACGAGTGGTGGCATGGCCACCAAAGTGGCCTCCACATATCCCACTATGAGATTCGTGGAGAATCTTCTTGGATTCTTCTGTGTCGACACATCTTAGAAGCATTCCATCGAATGCTTTACGATAGAGCACCTGCTCTATAATGACGTATTTAGCTACGATAATGCGTAACCGCCTTCTTTTTGTGGTGTAGCACCTTCTGGATACGTATGGTCCATGATATAATTAATAATATCGGTATACCAAGGACATTCAGAGATAGGGGGTCTAGTTTCGATGTAGTATACGCATTCATCAGGAAAGTCTAGATCTATTAGATTGCCTCCGTCTAGTGGGTTATCAACTAACCAATCCGTGATGATTTGTCCTTTAACGAACTTTTGATTTATGAATGTTAATTCAAATTCACCCATTAAGGTTATAAAGTGTCCAACCTTTTTAGACAAGGACCCCTACGTGAGGAAAGTTCGTAAATGCTCTGTCTTTACAATGACCTTTGTTTCTTGATTTAGCATGTAATGTCTTAAGCGTTTGGTTGCAAAGACTATGGCGAGGCATTCTCGTTCCCTTGTGTGTAGCGTGTTTCATAGTCGAGCAATGTCCGGCTAATGAAATAGATCACACGTTCTCTCTTGTCATCATCTTCTTCGAGCCAAAGATACAAAGCAGCGAGACATGGTGGCTCACGAATATAAAATTAATGGGAAATCCAGCTTAGGTGGCATTAGCGTAGGTGGTGATAACAAGAAATGCTTAACTTCGCATCAAAAGCTTCATTGTAGTCTTTGGTCCAATCAATGTTATAATCTTTCTTGAGTAGATTGTTGATTGGATGAATGGTGAAACTTAAGTCTGGGATGAATCTCTCGGATTGCACCAAGTTTTTCGAGAAATGACCTGATTCCAGATTCATTCGAAGGTGGTACCATTTCGAGAACAACCTTAATTTTGACTAGGTCAACATCGATCCCACGTGATGATATAATGTAACCTAGGATTTTCCTCCTGTTACACCAAAGACGCATTTTTCTAGATTTAGCGTGACTCCGTATTCTATTAGACGTGAAAGAATGACGCGAAGCACTTCCAGATGGTCACAACGCTTCTTGGCCTTGGCCAACAAGTCATCTACGTAGGATTCCACAATTTTATGAATAAGGTCATGAAATATATATGTCATAGCCCGCTGGTACGTAGCACCAGCATTCTTGAGTCGAATGGCATAACAACATAGCAATAAGTTCCCCAAGGAGTTATAAACATGGTTTTAGCTTGATCTTGTTCGGATATTCTGATTTGATTGTATCCCGAGAATCCATCCATGAGAGATAAAAGCTCAAATCCAGCTGTTGCATCAACGATGACATCTATAGATGGTAATGGGAAGTCATCTTTAGGACATGCCTTGTTAATGTCTCGGAAGTCTATACAGATGTGTATCTTCCCATTCTTTTTGAGAACGGGAACGATATTAGATACCCACTGAGAGTAATCGACTGGTTTGATGAATCCTACTTGGAGGAGTTTTATTACCTCCTCTTTCACCATGAGAGCTACCTGGGCTTCATTGGCCTCGATTTTTGTTTAATCGGTTTTGCATCAGATTTAGTGACGAGGTTGTGCACCGCAATGTGGGGTGTAACTCCTGTCATTTCCTTATAATTAAATGTAAAATCCTTCTGATGTTCCTTGAGGATCCGAGTGTGTATTTCTACTTCTGATGGAGTTAACGAGGATCCTAACTTCAATATCCTTGGTTCATCTTCCGTTCCGATGTTAATATCAATTGTTTCTTCGATTAGAGAAGCGTTACCTTCTTCAAACTCAGGTGGGGCTGGAGGTAGTTCCATCTCGTCTCCATTCTCGACTGTGTATATGCTGGGTTCCTTTTATGGGGGAAGCTCTGTCATGGGATTCCCATAGTAGGAAGATGAATGCGGGATCAAGGATAAATCTACTGTGTGATGGGTGAGATGTATCGCTGCATAGGTGTTTAAGTAATCAAGAGTGGTTGTCTCACTATCAATGTGGTCTAGGATAGTAGATTTGTTCTCATCTCTGTTCATTAAACGAGGGCTTGACATTTGTTTTACTAATGGTTCTACGAAGGATACCATAAAATGGGTATTTTCCAACTCCATGCTTGGAGTGAAGCGTGACGCTGAGGTTGCTATTGAATCGGCGAGAAGATTTTGTTCTCATGGGATTGCTTCAATTGATATGAAGTCAAACTCCTTGCTTAAATTCAATACAACTGTTTTGTAGAGCTGTAAGTGCTCGGCTTTGGTTTCATATACCTCAGCGACTTGGTTTGCTATCAATTGTGAGTCTCCTAACACCCTGATATTATTAGCACCGATCCTCTTAGCTAAGATGAGGCCAAGGAGGAGGGCTTCGTATTCAGCACTGTTGTTTGTACATTCAAAGTTTAGTTTAAAGGCAAACGGTAGGACCTTTCCCTCGGGAGAAGTAAAGATTACACCTGCCCCAGCTCCATGATGACATCTAGCTCCATCGAAATGGAGAGTCCAATATTTCACGGGAATATGGATGTTTGGGACATTTGTTGTGTTAATATCTTCTACTTCCACCATGTGCATAGATCTTCTCATTGGAGAGAAGCCAACACCTAGGGTGTGATCCCATGCCTACAGAATCAAATGGTAGGAACATTGGTAGATCATGTTCTAGCAATTCAACAATTTTTGTAGTAGTTCCTAATGATACTATTTCTATGATCTTAACTTCATCCTTGAGGGCTGGGATTGTCTGGCTAGGCTCATGGTTTCAAGATCTGTCGTAGGTACCAACTTTTCTTCCGGCTTTGACCGGTAGGCTTATTAAGTTGGTTTGTTGGGAGTTCAAACTCCGAGTGAATGCCTGGTCTTCTCTTTAGGTCAGCCAGGTGTACATAGAATGGTTTTGGATCACCTTTGGCTATGAACACCTTTCCTAAATGCAAGAATCTTACTTCTTGAAATAACGTAGAAGGGATTGCCTTCATACGGTGTATCCATGGTCGGCCGAGAATCATATTATAGTTAGTTTCCCGATCTATAATATAAAACTCAGCCAAGATTGTTTTGGGTCCTAAGGTGACCAGTAATATTATGGTTCCAATCGAGGTGGCTTTAAGGCTATCATAGCCTCTTAGTGTATTTCGCGTCGTGGAACAATTCGTTTCTTCATACCCTAGTTTTTGGAGAGAAAGAGAAAGGGACTATAATTAATCGCCCATCATCAACCATTACACGTTTCACATAATTGTTATAAACCCACACTTGTAAAGTGTAAGGTCGGATCACCTCGGCGTGTAATCTCAAAGATTCTGTCGGTATTTTGTTTATTTCGAATATGAATTTGGTGTCCCTATCCGGCTGCCCCGGAGGGTGGATGTCAAAGTCTATATGGTTTACCTGTGTTTCGGGAGGTGGAGTGATGTTAATTAGATGACTTAAACCCAATGCCTCTAAAAGAGCAGCCCTGTGAGTAGGGGAGTTCTTCAGTAAGTCCAGGAACGAAATGTGTGAGAAGGTTTTTGTTAGATCATTAATTAAATCATAGGCACCCACGGGTTTTATCAATACTTGTTGGATATTGTCCGTTTCTAGTGGGTAGCTTGGACTTAGCTGAGAGGAATACTCTCATGTCCTTGTTACAGCTTCTACGGGTAGTTCAGTGTCTAATTCCACTAAACCGACTATCTTGGGTCGTGGCTGACTTCCTAATTGTGGCGCAACTAATGGATTCAGTGAAGTTGAGGCTTCATGATCGTTATTTCCGTCATTACACCCTTGTTTGTCCCATTTGGATTTAACTCGTTGTTGTTGTGATTTGGGAGCGGATCATCAAGATTTTAAGGGGTGCATTCGAGGGGAAACCGCCCCGTAAAAGTATTTCGTGTTGGTGATGACGTAGGATCCGCCAAGAACATATCTATGAAAAGTTGTCTTTGTTGTTTCCGGAAAGCGTTGCATGAAGTTATTGTAGTCACGACACGTTCTAGTGTCATGGCCTTGGATTTTGTGAAAACCACAATACGAGTTAGGATTGTAATTCCTAGTTTGTTGGTTTGGTGTATATTGTGGCCTAAAACTCTGATCAAACCATTGCCTATTAGGATTAAAGTTTTGCATTTGTTGTTTTTGGTTTTGATTCTGGTTTTGATATCCAATTGAGTTTTGGCTTGAACCCTGTGTAAGGTTTTTCCATTGTTGTTGTTGTTGTTGTGGATGATTAAAATCCACTGCATTGATTGTTGGGGTAAAGTTGTTGTTCGTTGGTTGTTTATTAGCGGTGGCGTATTCACAACGTTTACCTTTTTAGCCTGATCAGTTACTCCATCTGTTGTCACTCCATGATTTTTATTGAGGATTTTAGGTCCTTGATTGATATTTGTGGTAGTTGGATAAGTCGTAGTATTCTGGTTGGAGGTGATTAACCTCCCATTTGTTCCATATGTCTTACGACCGCTATCTATTGCCGCTTGATCTATTCGGAGAGCACTCTCAAGTACTTCATCGTAAGTCCTTAGTGGGAACTTCTGGACTTCTTCCTTCACTTCTCTGCTGAGAGAATGAAGGAATAAATCACATAGTTCCATTTGGTCCATATTTGGAGCACTGGCTGAAGAATAAAGAACTGTACGCCATCTCTGGATGAAATGAGTGACTGATTCATTGTGTTCCTGCTTAATGTGCAAGAATTCCCTGATTCCTATTCTTAATAGTTTGTTCATGTCAAATGCCTTAATGAACTCTGAAATGAGTTGTTTAAATGAATGGATGGAAGCCTCAAGTATTCTATAATACCAATCGAGAGCGATGCCTTCCAAAGTTTTGGGGAATATTTTAGCAACAACCCCATCCCAAGGGAGTAGTTCTCGAATAGCTGTGGCGTAAGCCTTGATATGTGCATTCGGATCTCCCTCACCTTTGTATTTGGGAAAATCGGGAAGAGGTCTTAGAAGCATGACGCTCCGTATGGTAAAATCTAAAGGTTCTTTCAAGTATTCTAAATATGTCCCTATTGCGTAGGTTTCGACCATTGATGGTGCCTGCTGAGGGGGTGGCAGTGGAATGGGTTGTTGATATGGCATGGCATATGTGTTGGTGGGAGCGTAAGGAAACCCCTATGGTTGAGTTAAAATACCGGGAGAGGAGAACATATCCCCTTGTGGTGACTTGGAATACATGTTTAAGTATGAAGGGGTATTGTCCAAGAATGGATTATTTTGTACTAGACCGGGAGGTGTCAGAATGGTGTTAGAAATGATGGTTCTTACTGGGGTTTGTTGTGAATACTGAGGAGTCATGCCTAACGTGCCTATTCTCGTGAGGAGGTATATTTGGGTAGGATGGTGTGGAGGATTGGAATTTCCTGCCTACATGAATTGGGAATTTTGATTTGCTTGAGAAAGTTCTAACCCCCTCACTTTTTCTACTAACGTTGAAATGACTTCATTTGGGGAAGTCACGGTATTTTGCTTTAGCGGCGTTTGTTGTATATCATGGTGTTGTATAGGCATGTGATATCCCGTTATGAACTGATCATTGCCCTGCCAAGTTTCCCCGAGGGTGTTTCCTATCTGTAGTGGTATGGAGGTATTTTCTTGAAAAGAGACCTCGGGTTGTGTTTGTGAACCTCCTACAGGTGGGTACATACTTCGAGAACGTTGTTCATTCCCGAAATAACGTACCGCATGTTCATCATCTAAACCTAGGTATGGGTCAGATTGTCTGCTAATTTGTGGTCTAAATAGTATCTGAGGAGACGAACCAGATTCTCCTGTGAACGTCATATTGTTTGATCCTGAAGGCTCTGTTTGTTGTGTTTGAGCGAGCTGATCCAACTCCTCTATTTGGAAAGATGAGCTATATCTGACCCTTGGAGTTTGTGTTGACAACTGGTTAGTTGAGTAGTTGTCACCCCATACTGAGAGTGAGGGCGATGATTGTCTATTCAGTTGAGCGTAGTATGCCTCAAGACCTAAGAGAGGCCTACCATGCATCGAATCCCGACATATTCGGGGGGTATATGAATACCCACAGAATAATGGGAAAGAGCGAAGGTAATGGTGAAAGCTGATGAGGTAGTAAAGATGAAAAAGTCTTTTAATTTAAAACAAAACTAGTAGAAATCTGACTCCATACCAGAAAGTAGAAAGTTTCATTGGGTTCACCAATTTTGTATGATGGAAAAGTGACAAGCGAGCGTGGGAATCTACAAGTAACCTTTCCTCGCACCCGACCTCCCGAGGTCGTGCCGAGACAACCGGTGGGGATTGAATATGCGTGGGATGCAGACAAACTAGTTAGGAAATCTGATGTCTTCGACACACACTAGTGGAATTTGTAAATCTAAGGCAAAGAAGGCCCTCCTAACCTAAACTGGCGTGATAGATTGATCAGCAAGGATGAATGCTCGAAGGCTCCAATCAATATCGAGCTCCGGCGTGATTCGGACTATGGGCTATGGAATACGTGGAAAATGACCTCGAATGGTTTCATGTATATCTCCAGATAAGGTCATAGGGTGGATAGTAAATATAATTGACTCTATGGGTGATTCTCTGGCCTAGTCCAGAACTCCTTAGCTTCGTTAGCTGCTATGTCTAATAAGGATAACTATTCGATGATGATAGGTGGAAGTGGAGTAGACCTGAATATTAATGTGTGTAGGCCAAGATCAACGTCAGATTGACCTATGGACTCGTTGGGTTGTGGGGTTTGTGGGTCACAACCGTAGATTCGTGGTTGTTGTAGACCTACTATGGTCATGTGTGGAATCAGTCTCTAATCCCTAGTATCTAATAGTCATATGCTTTTTCAACCTCTATATTTAATTCGTTGGAACTTTTTCGAGTATATCTCAGGAGCATTCGTGCAACTTGAATTCTTAAGCTGGGATATTAGTGAGAGATCCATCTGGGTAGTGGGACCAAAGGATAAAACTAAATGTTTGCTCTCTTTCAAGCCCTTTAGAGGGTATGTATCTAGGGTAATCAGTAAATTTGTTGATTTGACCAAAACGTGTGTTTATCCTCCTTCTATGTTTAAATTGGAAAGATTTGTTTAAGTTTACCATTGTTTGAAGACTTGGATCCTAAGATATTGAAATTATGGCTGTGACGAGAAATAACAATTGGCTTGAATACGTATTCCCTAGGCCCTCTAGGTCCCGTGATTGTCATACAAAAGCAACAATGTAAACTAAATGTAAAGCAAAGCAAAATTAACTATATGAAGTATATCTATAACATATATGACTTCTATATTTTTGTAACTACCGATGAATTTACAAATGAAAAGGGGAAGCTATTTTAATATATCTAGAAAGATAATTAATCTAGTGACGAATTTAAAACAAACAAAGTAACCGAGTATAGCTATCTGTGTGAATTTAAATCTATTCTAAATAATGAAATAACTGATCTAATCTATTTGAAAGACTCTCAATCCTACCTCAAAAGTGAGGAAAGAATCATAGTCTCTCAGAAACTATCAATCCTCACAGCTTCCCTGGCAATATCGAAAGTAAAATTGACTGAAATAAAGTGATTGGCTACTCTATTTGATATGTTTCTAATTTAGAACTTTGAAAGTTAGAACCTGGATTCTGCATAATAGTGGCAAATCCGATGATGTGTGTGATCTTGTCCCCTCAGTGTGACCTCCTCGCTCCTTCGTGTTCACGTGGACCCAGAAAAGTGTGTAATGCTAGCATCAATGAAGTAGATATTGGGACAAAGGCAGCTTAGGATACAGACTGAATATAATGCGAGTAGGAGAGAGATAGCGCAAGAGTACAGAGCTTGGCTTATGTAATTCCTAGTGGAGGATTTATTGTGAGTCATGCAACATAAAACATCCAGAACCTGAAACTATCATGTTTGAAGAACAAAACCTACAATTTTAATGGCTTCCTATTGAAAACAAACTATTCTACTCCAATGGATTGGATGAAGTATCAACAACACTTGCACAAGATGGATATGTGGCTTCCTAACAGCAAAACAACACTAACTAAGCATGCAATGAATGAAACTAAGAATTCTAAACAAAATGAAAGACTAATCTATTGCAATGAGAAATGAGAAATTCAGAGGTAAATTCAAATTTGAGGGGCCATTTGCTTGAGCACAAGCCAACTATTTATAGCATTTGCATTTACCCAAGGTAAAAACCAAATTGATCTCTTAAACTATAAACAATGGCAAAACACTATTCCAGGGAACCAAAATCATTAATGCAAGCCCAAGGTGGTGAAAAAAAGCTGGTAAATGTTGAAATTTACATGAGTCGTGTTAAAAGAGCATTTTGAAAATGCGTAAAGGACCACTACCCCGAGAAGCAGGTGGTGGTTAAAGGACCACCGCCCGTCTGTGGCGGTAGCAGTCACAAGACCGCCCCCAGCCAGTGGTGGCGGTAGTTTCAGAATCAAGGGAAAAAGGTAAAGAAAAGAGGGAAACTCATTCTCCACACATCTTGTGTCCTTATTGTAACAATGGCCCACCATCATCATGAACTCATTGTTGATTGTGCTCACGAGAATTCTGCGTAGCAAAAGCGCGAGAATCGCCGACCAATTTGTCCATCCATGGGCTTCCTGTGACCTTCTTAGTTCTAGCCCAGAAGTCCTCCATGTCAATATGGCCGAGCTCTAAATCTCTGATATCCAGGTCACACTCTGCAAGGACTCGGGCATCTTGACCCTTTGGTATTTATACTTCATTTCTTCTTCTCGAGTTTGGCTTTGCCCTTGGACTTAGTTGGCTTCTTACTTGATGAAGACATGTGTGGATCTGAGTTCAACTATTGATCTACAAGAAGAAGTAGGGAAGTCCACCGTAGAAGAGCCATGTTAGCTATTAAGTCATCCATCAAAGCTTACAGAATGAAAAGTTAGCAATTTATGAGCTTCTGGGTGCAAGGTGCAGCTTTACTACAGGCTGCAGGGTCTAAGAATAGCAAGGCACACTTTTGGAAAGTGTTGCATGGGAGAAAATATCACCAAAGGGGCGTAGGGCATGCACGAAAAGATTACACACAAAATTCAGATGTTGGTGTCAACGGATGTGCGCTTGCACCATATGAAGGGTTTTAATTGGGCGCAGATTCATTTGGTGTAATAAGGTCTCAGGGTGCGCTTTTAGCGCAGATGTGGTACATGTTGCAAAGCATTATGATGCGCAAGGACACAGATTCAAGGGATGCATCATTAAGTTAAGGTGCACCAAGTATTTAGCTTTGGCGCAACACGGAAGGGCTTACACAACATTCAAATGTTGATGTAATCAGAGTTGCGCTTGCGCTTGTGCTATTTGCTTTAGAAATTTTTGTAAGGAATGGGTAGGGCCCTTTGTTGCATGTACATGCAGAGACAAGTGCGCCCTTTTGGCATGACTTGTGTTTAGTGTAAAGTAATGAAGCTTGACCAAATGAAACAAAGTGGGTTTGATTGCACTAACTTTTAGAAATTTTCTCTTTTGGTAGGCTTGTGGGTTTTTGCCTCTTTTAACTAAGATTTTGGACAGTGAGGGAAACAAAGGAAAAAGAGATAGGGATCCATTCGAGGAAAGTCCTTCCAAAGTTAGTGGATTTGGAAGGAGAGTAAAACTGGTTTGAAGGTGGGTTTGATTTGCAAAACGGGCTGGAGTTACATTACCTTCATAGGTTCATTTTTTGTTTTTAATAACACTAACCTCTAAAAATAACAAAGTTATCACAAAAAATCCACAAGAAGAGAAAGGGCCACTTACCAGGAATATATATAAGATAGAGGAAATGATGCGGGATCCATAAATGTGATGAAAAACAAAATAGAAAATTTAGGTATGGTTACTTGCAAAATTGCCTTGTCAATTTTACGGGATAACAACCGGCTCTTTCGGGGACTATCTTTGAGCAAAGCTTAAGGGTAGAGAATCCGAGATCAACATGTGCCTATCCATTGGGTTTGGAGTCAAAAACAAGGGTGATGAAAAAGGAAAACACACAACTAAAAACAAACATACGACAAAAACAAACTGTACAAAGAAGAGAGCAAGCTCTAATTCGAATATTTTGAGATGTTGCCCACTATAGGGAAGCAAGAGCTCAGTTTCATCTAGATACGAGAGGTAGAAGCTATTCTCTCCGTTGAGCTTTTGATCTTGAAAGGCCCTCTCCAAAGAGAGTCGAATTTTCCATGCATGCCCTTTGGCTCTCTTCGCTTGTCCCATAAAAGAATGAGATCACCCACCTAGAAATTCCTCTACTTAGCCTTTTTATCGAATAGTCTCTTGACTTGATTCTGATGTTCGGTGATTTTTTCAACCACTCTTACTCTCTTTTCTTCAAGTTCTATTAGATACATGATCCTCTTTTCAAGAGAATTCTGGAAAGTCTCATCTTTAATTGCTCGTGCCAAGCGCAGAGTAGGAAGTTCTCGCAAAAATGGGGAGCTCAGCGTCGATTCCATATAATACTTGAAAATGTGACATACCGAGAGACCTCTTCGGAGTAATACGGTTTGCCCACAAAGCATCATACAATGACTTGTGCCAAGACCACTGATTTTCATCGACCAACTTCCGTATGATGGTCACTAGGTTCTTATTACTAGATTCTGCCTAACCATTTCCCTGGGGGTAATAATCCGAGGCATGAGCCAAGGTTATCCCGTATTCATAGAAAAAACCTATAACTTCCCATGAGGAGAAGTTGGAAGCATTATCAGTAATGATCTTGTGTGGGATGCCAAACCTCACGATGATATTTTCTTTGATGAAGTTGCAAACAACTTCAGAGGTGGCATTCTTAATAGGTATGGCCTCCACCCATTTGGTGAAGTAATCTATTACTGTTAGGACATAACTATGTTTGGAACTTGATTGGGGATGTAGTGCTCTGATAAATTTGATTCCCCATTGCTTGAATGGTTCATCAATAATGACCGGCCTGAGGGGAAAAGCAACCAATTTTGGTTTGCCAACAAACTGTTGGCAGAGCTCACATTTTGCTACCCAGGTGGTTGTATCCTGAAATAGTGTTGGCCAATAATACCTAGCTTAGATGATCTTATGTGCTATTATGGATGAGGAGAAGTGACCGCCATAGGCCAAGTCATGAAAAATTTCAAGAAATTTGATCTGCTTGCGTTTTTCAACGCATCACAAGAAGATGCCATCAATACCGCGCTTGTATAAACCGTCATCCCATATGACATATCTAGCTGCCCTGAGCTTTACAGTCCACTTCTCCTTTGAAGTTAGATGAGTTGGGCACTCACCATAGGTGAGAAAGAAAGTGATATCAGAATACCATTCGTCGCTGGTTGCAACGAATAGAACCATAGGTAGAGAATCAGCTTTCTCCAGCCGGCCTTACACTCCATCGATGCGATCATCTTTCTCTTTGGGGGCCTCTAAATATTTGTTTTCAGCCATAAATGACATAGGCCCTTGCCTCTTACCAGCTTGGTTGGTTTTATGTCTAGATCATACTCGGACCTTTGTGATCCAATTCCTCGTAAGCTTCCTAACTCCAGTTGAGTTAGGATAGACTTGACTACCATGTCAGGAACCAAAACTATCATATGAGAGTTTAGGATGTAGTATCGGAAGTTCTTAACTACTTTGACAACAATGAAGGTGTGCTTTTCTAACTAAGACATCTTTAATTCATGAGGCTTGAGAGGAGAGCTCATGAACGTGATTGGAGATTCAACATCCTCAGAGTTCTTTTGCATTAAGATGGCTGATATAGTATGCTCAGATGCATAATTGTACATGATAAAATCCTTGGAGAAGTCAGGATATACCAGGACGGGTGCATGGGCGATGGAGGATTTTATATCCTCAAATGACACCTTTCCTTCTTTGCTCCAATAGAAAGTTTGTGACCCTTTCATCATATTTGATATGTGACGAGTCTTTTCAGTGAAGTCAGGAACAAAGCGTCTGAGAAAATTCACCTTTCCGAAGAAAGAGTGAACACGGTCTTGCTTGTGGGTAAGGTAAGGCTCTGAATAGCCTTAACCCTTTTGACATCTATCTTTGTTCCTTCCTTGCTGACAATGTGTCCCAAACAACTTTCCTTTAGTGACCCGAAAATAGACTTTTTTAGATTTAGGGAAATCCCGTGTTCTCGGCATCTAATCAATACTTGCTCCAAATGATCACAATGATCACTTCACTTTTTAGAGAACACAGTTAAGTCATCTAAATAAACTATGATGACCTTTCCCATCATACCTTTGAATGTGAAGTCCATTGCTCACTGAAAGGTGGCACCAGCGTTGGTCAAGCCAAAAGGCATCCTACTGTAGGCGAATGTGCCCTAGGGAGTAGTGAATGTTGTTTTGAATTAGTCTTTAGGCGAGACCTCAATCTGATTATAGCCCAAAACCATCAAGCATGGAAAACATCTCTAAACCGGTTACTACCTGCAGAACTTGATCCATTATGGGTAGCGGGTAATTGTCCTTCAAGGACGCCTGATTCAGATTGCAAAAATCTATGCATATGCGTATCTCACCATTCTTCTTTCATACTGGTATAATGTTTGTGACCCAGGTACTATGATGGATAGGAAAGATAATCCTTGCATCCAACATCTTTTTATTTCCACCTGGATGGTACCCAAACTCTTGGGATTATAGTGCCTTTATTTCTGGCGAAAGGGTTTGACATCATCTTTTATCGGGATGCCATGTTGAATATATTTAGGCTTGAATGACTTTAGATTGACATAGGACCATGCCAATACGTCCATATATTTCTTCAGCAATTTGAAAAACTTCCACTTTTCCTCGGGTGTACAAAATTTCTTGATGTTCACAAACTGCGGAAGTTCCACAAAACCCAAATTGACCGAATCAGTTTCTGGAGAGGAGTTAGGGTCATCTTGTCGCTTCTTCTTGACAAAACAATCATGTTTTTCAAACAACCATTCCAAAGAGACTAAATATTTTGGAATTTTATTTCCCTTGAGCTGACAAATGCCATCACCTTCCTTTGATTCGTTTGCTTGACCAGTGACAGATTCACGACATGCAGAAGTAGATCCTTCAAAATGAAGCTCACTAAAATTTTCTACTTTCTCTAGAAAGGCAATAAGTTGATTGTCATATTTGAATACATCGGTTGTTGAGAATTGTTTGGCACGCTTGGGCGGAAGACTACCTCAATGGTATATGTGTCTATTTTCAACCCTAGGTGAGGGAGCATAAGAGATGCTGAGACGGCCAATGAATCGGCCATGTCATTCTGAGCTCTTGGAACAGATTTTATTGAGAAAGCGTCAAATTCCTCAATGTTATCCCATACCGCGTTGTGGTAATGTCTGAGCCTTTCGTTCTTTACTTGGTATATTCTTTTCACTTGATTAACGATCAACTCAGCATCACCCTGTACTTTTAGGTTCTTGATTCCCCTTTCTTTCGCAGCTTGCATGCCAAGTAGCAAAGATTCATATTCAGCAGTATTATTTGTATGAAAAATTGCAACTTGAAAGAGAGAGGAAAAATCTCCTCTTCAGGAGATATTAGCACAGCTCCAGCACCGCATCCGCTAGTTACACAACTGCCATCAAACTGTAGTGTCCATATCTTGTTAAGGTCCTCCTCCTTGGATGAGAACATCTATTTTATCAGACTCAGTAGATAAGAAGTAGTTCCCCATCCCTAATGATTCAAAGAGAATTTGGGCTTTGGGGTCATCAGAATTGGTGACCAAGTACTTCTTTTGTGATTCAGGCTCCAAAGTCTGCATTACACCCTTGATGGGGATTCTGGCTTTGGACTAGTCCATGTGAATCTCTCCACCAACTTCTCTGCAAAAGCTTCTTCCTAGTAGAATTCCATATGTTGCTAGGATATCAGCAATGAGAATGGTCATCTTCACCCTTTTCTCTGGGAATGCCGCAAACGCAAACTGTGCATCTTTGATCTGACCAATCAATGGAACCTGTTTGGTTTCCATGGAGTAACATCTGCTGAAAGGCTTGGTAAGAGTGAGGCCCAAAGCATGGGTGACCTTTGCCGGCATGACATTATCAGAAGCCCCAGAATCAATTATGTAGTTTCTTAGTTTGTGACCATTGATTAGGAGGGAGAAATAAAAAGGTTCAATTTTGCTCGACACAAAAGTTGAGGCAACATTTATGCGAGATGCGAGGAGTGGAAATGATTCCTTTAGGGGAGACATGAGAGGGTATGGCAGCTTGGCTTTGAATATATTCGGTCAATCTTATAAGTCGCTTAGGGTTGGGATCAAGATATTCATTTCTTGACATTTGAATCTTGGTCTTTTAGCGTGTTCAATTATGTTGAATGCGACGAAGGGTTGCGTTGATGAAGGAATGAGTCCCTCACTTCACGGCGGTAGGGTAGGGTTACTTGGCATTTATGGGAATAGAAGAAGGCTGATTTGGAGGAGATATGGGAGGAAAATATTTCTTCGTAAAAAGGCTTAATAGGAGGTTGAGCAGAAGAAGATTACCTCTTTTAGCAATGGTCGGAGGCGTGTTCGACACAACCTTCTCTTTTTATATCCACGGTAGTAACTTCTCGCTTCTTTTCCATGGGAGCAGTGAAAACAACATATGATTGTCCACTTTGCATACCTTTGGGCACCCTCTTCTTCATCAAATTCTTCATCTTCAAATTCCATATACCCGATCATAGAGTCACCAAATCGGTTCACCGACATCTTGATCATCTTCACCTGGCGATGAAGGTTCTTCATAAATTTGCTCCTCTTCTTTGATCTCGACCAGGGCATTAACCGGAGGGGCCTCAAGTGCCAACCGTGGAGCAGCTATTGGCAATCACGGCCTTTGTAGGGAGTTGTTGGGAGTGAAGTTTCTCGTGGGATATCCTGGTATGGAGTGTTAGGAGAAGCTTGAGCTAATTGCTTCTTTAATGCGAGCAAGTCGTTTGCCATCTTCTGGAATGCCAGATCTGATGAAGTGGCTCGAGAAGGAGTTGAGACCTTAGGCTTGGATGGCTCTCGTTTTAACTCACCGGATATAAGTAAATTGTCTTCTATTCGAATAGTAGCTTGAGTGAGGACCCGGGGTGGTGATTTGTTCTTGTAAGAGTAAGAAACTTACTCTTGAGTTCATGGCATTCACAAAGAAACACTTTTGATTTTTTGGTGTTGGTAGCATGGCAGGCGGCACACGGTTAATCAACGAATTGAAACGGGTGATAAAATCACGCATGGTTTCATTGACCTCCTTCTTTAGGTGAGTGATCTTTGACAGTAACGCAAATGTGTCTTCTGAAGGCTTATACCTATCTTCAAATGTGGTTCGTAATGTGGCCCAACTGGTGATAGATCCTAGCCGACAAATGTTGGAACCATTCTCTGCCGCAAGTCCTCGCAAGGTCTCTAAAAAGAGGCGTATCGACACGTCTTCATGGGTCACATCTAGGATGCTGCATGACATAATGAATGTAGATATATGTGAATCCGTGCTTTGATTTCCACTCCCATCAAATCTTGGGAAATTCTTGCGATTTCCATGAGGGAGTGCGTGAACTGGATGTGGTAATGCAAGAGGGCCCATAGCATTTCCCCATGGTACTGCCATTTGAAAAGCTGGAAAGAGGATGTGAGCTGGAGTGCAGTTCTGCTGAGTAATAGAGCACTGCAAAGGGATGTGGAGGATCCTTGTGAAAACTAGTTTTTTTGTGGGGGCAAGGCACTTCTGGTGACCGATCAGCTAAACTCAGTGATGAGAAGCATGCTAGTGTAATACTGAAGTTGTGCCATTGAAGTAGATCAAAAGTAGGATCAACTTCTCCATGGGCTCTCTTGCTATGGGTAAATGGTTCACCCGCCAGTGTATCTTTTCAGATCTGTAATGTCTTTAGAGCAGATTTAAGAACTCTTTTTGCTTATACTTGCTGATTTTTTGATTTTTCAGGCAAAAATCAGCAGCATGTACTTTTCCAAATATTTAATTTTATCCCTCTTTTGAAAACTGATTGCGGTTTAATAACAAAGATTAACGAGGATAAAATGATGGTTAACTTAGTAAGCTGATTTACGGATCTTAGATTTGTCTTTTGTAAGGGTTTGAAAATATTTGTAAAAATATCAAGATCTCAGATCTACGGAAATATATGGGTTTTTATAAAAACTCAGTGAACTAAAGGTTTCTAACTGGTCCAGATCTATGGATCTCTGAAGAAAAATTTCATTTGGATCACTTTTGTAAAAATTTTGGATTTTAAGCAAAAAGTTAAGATTTTGCAAAAACAAGTAGTGATTTTCGTAGTTTTATTTATTTTCTTAGTCACTTGCAAAGAAACTTTAAAAAAAGTGTCTGTTAGTGTCATAACACTCACATAGATATGGTTCCTTTCCCCAACAGAGTCACCAAAAATTGTTGGTCCGAAAATCTATCGGGAGGGCAGATCTATGGATAAACGAGCCAACAATGTGCAGGCATAGCCCCTCTTTGAGACAACAAAGTGAAATTGGTTTATTGCTATTCTACCAGCAAGAATCTACATGCAAGTCCTATAGTATTCTGCCTTCAGGGGTTTGGGATCTCATCCCAGTAGGGGTATTTCACTGTGAATAGAAAGGAATGAAGAGAGGAATGGAGATAGGATAGATCTGAAGGGAGAAAAGAAATGAATTCCAAAGTAGAAAGGTCAGAGGGTTTATGTTTTGGGCTGGTAGTAAACAAAGCCAAACCTACTTGCATAAATGAACAAAGCAATACTGATGAGAAAATGACAAAAAGTAGAGATAGATCTAACAGAAAAGCAACATAGATCTAACTTAAGAAAGATCTAATGCACATAACACATCCATTGAGCACAAAGTCTTAATTTTTGTATTAATATTTTCTGTTACAAAAAGTACAAAGTCTTTTCTTCTCACTTCTATTTTTCATCTAAAAAATGTCCACACCTTGAATACAACAAGTATCCAAGTATTTATAGAAGGAGAAGGAGAAAGAAGGCAAAAAGGAGCCAACAACTATTTACAAAATATCTAAAAGTCAAATGTTGACTTTGAGGGCAATTTTGTGGATGACAACATCCCATGGTGCAACATGGATGATGTCATCATTTATGCCAACATTCTTTTAAATATTACAAAAATGGGATAAATCCCTAGGAGGGAGGAGCCTATTCATCATCGTCCCTTGGCTGGAAAGGAGTATCTTGTTTCTGCTCAGGAGAGGAAATGTGAAATTGAGCTCGGTACTCCATGAATTTGCTAACCATCGTTTGAAGTTGATCCTGAGCGGGACCCTTGGTGTGATCTCTGATGACTTCACAAGTCTCCCGTTCATCTCTGAGTCTTTCGGGAGTTTGAAGTATTCATTACCTACCTCCATTAGGTATCCAACAAAGTCGTGGCAGGCCAGAAGGTTGTTGATAGATTCTATATCAAAAGTGGCTTCTGAAGTCAAACCCTGTGACGTGATTCCCTTGAAGAGCCGAATAGTGTCCTCTACCTTCTTCAAGGCATATGATGAGGTGAGAAAACCTAGAGACATCCTTAAGATGATCTGCTCCATTTGATGCATTACATCTAAGGCCTCCTCCTTGATTTTGTCTATTTTCTCCAAGACAAACTCCATTTGGTCAACCCGATAGTCTAGAGCAGCAAGGATTTTATTGGGTGCTCTCGGGTGATCAAAGACGCTGAATTTCATTAAGTCATCAAATAGGGTAGTCGAGCATCTTCTGGAATGTCTTGTGTTGTAACCTTTGGCATGGTCCAACTCTTCGGAGATAGGTCCTACAATTGCCTGGAGTTCCTTATTAGCTTGATCTATATTTTGATATAGCTCTGTGAACTTTATAATCACTTCCTCACTATCTTTGAGGATCTGGTCTCTCCAGGCGGACACTGCCATACCTTGCTCACCAATCTTGGTGTACTCATTTATCTTTTCCTGACTAAGGGCTTCAGGAGTTTCGGTGGCAGCTACAAGAGGTGCACTGCCCATTTTCTGTAGGGCTTGGAGAAGATGTTTGTTTTACTCTTTCAATATCCTCTTCTCTTCCTTTGCTTTTGAAGCTTTTTGCAAAGGGCATCCACTATGCAGATAAGGCCTCTCCTTGCAGGATTTCTGAGGATGTTCCCATTGTGACCTGAGTCACTGTAAAATCTATGTAGGAGACAGATCTTTTTCTCCTTTGTGGGATCAGGTACATGCGATCTCCATAACTCTTTCACCTAAAGTGCTTTGAGAGAAGTGGGTTATGGGATTTTGCTTCTTAGCTCCTTTAGTTGGAATCACAGAGAAGTCCATAGGTGCAATGGGGACTTTCCTCTTGTGCTGGCTCAGGTGTTTGGAGATCCATTCTGGACTTAAGGGAGTGGGACCAAGGGGAAGAGGAGGGAACATGGGTGGAAGAAGGAGCAGCTATAGTGGGCATGGGAAATGCATCGAGACACTTGGTGGTGGCATTGAGAGGGAAGCCAACATAGTGCTCACGGGGTAGGAGTCACTGCAGAGAGGAAACCGTAGGGGTGGAAGGGATCTGAGAGATGAGGGAAGAAATGTTGGGAGATAGATCCACGAGGGAAGAAAAGATGGAGGAAGAGGAAGGGGGAACAATAGAAGACGGGGAGAAGACACAACCAAAGGAGTGGTTGGTTGAGTGACATGAGGAGGGGAAGGAGGAGTGGGAGATGGGATGGTGGGAACTTCACTAGTTGCAGTAGTGGTAACATCCTGAGTGGATGTGCCCGTTGGAACACTTACCGCTTCTTCTTCTTCTAGGAGATCAGGCTTACTACCTGTTCTTCACTGGTGGTGGAAGGAGGACTCTCAGGAATTTCCTCCTGAGTAGTGCTTGTCTCTCCTCTTTATCTTTCCCTTTTCCCTTTGGCAAGTGCTTCGGCCTGGTGGGTGCATTTCCCAAGGGAGACATGGTGAAGTCTACCCCAAGGTAGATGAGACCATTTTTCCTGCACCAATGCTCTGTGTGCTGCAGAGTGCCTTTGACTCTTTCCTCAATAGTCTGAGGTGCCTTTGTTCTATCAATCTCAAAAATGGCCAATTGTCCCCATTTGTGTCTAGATAAACCTGATCAACTTCTTGATCAGTTGCTTGAAAACCCTTTGGGACAATGGCCACACCATATTGAATGATCTCTGCTAAGGCCAAGTGGGAGTGATCCTTTCTTCTGAGCTCGACTTTGTGATACAGATCGATGTAGATATCTTTGATCTGAGGGACATGAATTGGATTGAGCTTTGCCCTTGGAAGGTAATTACGAGGATCAAAGGTTGGCCTCACTGGGAAATTATGCTTTAAGTTGAGCAATTCAAGCTCTGCAAACATCTCCCGGCCTTTTCTTTATGAAGCGTAGGTTTACCTGCCCACTGTGAGGGGGAATGGAGTTCCACCCTTCTTTCTTTTCAGACACTTCTCGTGATACGTGATGAGCTATCTAGACATCTCCAATAGGATCAGCTTAGGCCCCACATACCTCGGTAACTTGGTGGGCTCCCCCAAGAAGTTGGTGGCTCTGAGATAGGTGAAAGTGGGGAATTACGTAAATAACGCTCCCCACTTCTCTGTGGTAGATACCATGCTTTTGGTCATCCGACCATGAGTCATATTGGGCCTCAAGAGGCAGATGATGCCGTAGAAGAAGGCATCATTGATTTTGTTAAATTGGGCTATACTGTTTTCCAGCCTTAACTCTGGATAATACTCATATATTCTGACCTAGGGCCATACCCCACATCGATTCAATGTTGGGTAGTCTCTTTCAGAGGTAACAGCATACACTACATAGGAGTTCATGTAGAACCTCCCAGTTGTGAGAGTTGTTGAAGCTGCTTGGAGATTGTGCTACTGATAATCTCCGCCCATTCAAAACGTTGATCAAGAATGTTTTTGCTCATTGTTTCTAAGTATCTGAGCATCCACTTGTGAAAATAATGGGCATCAGGAAGCCCAAACACCCTACTCAGGAAAGTGATGGTGTCACTCAGCTCTTCTGAGAAGTCACTGCGATGAATGACTTGTGGCCACCTGCTCACCACCTTCTTGTTTTTGAGGTATACCTCATTCATTAGCTGCATGCATTTGTCTTCGTTTTCATTCCATGCCTTCATGCAATCTTCTTGGCTTATGGCTACAAAATGCCGGTGGTGGGGATACCCAACATGATTTCAAAGTGCCGGGCAGTGAGGTTGATTATTACCTCGCCCTTCTCATTCTCGACACATCTTGTGTCCTTATTGTAACAACGGCCCACCACCATCATGAACTGTTGTTGATTGTGCTCACGAGAATTCCCGCAAAAAAGTGCGACCACTCGCCGACCAATTTGTTCCATCCATGGGCTTCCCGTGACCTTCTTGGTTCTAGCCCAAAAGTCCTCCATGTCAATATGGCCGAGCTCTAAATCTTTGATATCTAGGTCACACTCTACAAGGGATTTGCATCTTGACCCTTTGGTATTTATACTTCATTTCTTCTTCTGTTAGCTTGGCTTTACCCTTGGACTTGGTTGGCTTCTTACTCGATGAAGACATGTGTGGATCTGAGTTCAGCTGTTGATCTGCAAGAAGAAGTAGGGAAGTCCACCATAGAAGAGCCATGTTAGCTGTTAAGTCATCCATCAAAGCTTACAAAATGAAAAGTTAGCAATTTATGAGCTTTTGGGTGCAAGGCGCAGCTTTACTACAGCAGGGTCTCAGAATAGCAAGGCACACTTTTGGAAAGTGTTGCATGGGAGAAAAAAAAATGCCAAAAGGGGGCAGGTGTGAAATACTACACACAACATTCAAATGTTGGTGTCAATGGATGTGCGCCTGCGCCATATAAAGGGTTTTAACTGGGCACAAATTCATTTGGTGTAACAAGGTCTCAGGGTGCACCTTTAGCATAGATGTGGTACATGTTGCAAAGCATTATGATGTGCCAAGGGGTGTAGATTCAAAGGATGCATCATTAAGGTAAGGTGCGCCAAGTATTTAGCCACGCGTGCGCGGAAGGGCCTGCACAACATTCAAATGTTGGATGTAATTGTAGTTGCGCTTGCACTTGTGCTATTTGCTTTAGAATTTTGTAGGGGCGGGTAGGGCCATTGTTACATATAGGGATAGTGCGCCCTTTTGGCATGACTGTGTTTAGTGTAACAGTAATGAAGCTTGCGCTAAATGAAAATAGTGGGTTTGATTGCACTAACTTTTAGAATTTTCTCTCTTTTGGTAGGTTTGTGGTTTTTTGCCTCTTTTAACTAAGATTTTGGACAGTGAGGGAAATAGAGGAAAAAGGGACAGGGATCCATTCTGAGGCAAGGCCTTCTAGGTTAGTAGATCTGGAAGGAGAGTAAAACCGGTTTGAAGGTGGGTTTGATTTGCAAAACGGGCTAGAGTTGCATTACCTTCATAGGTTCATTTTTTGTTTTTAATAACACTAACCTCCAAAAAACAACAAAGATACCACAAAAATCCACAAGAAGAGCAAGGGCCACTTACCAGGAATATATATAAGATAGAGGAAATGATGTGGGATCCATGAATGCGATGAAAAGTGACACACGAGGCTGATAGGAACACTGACAAGTGCAGAAGAATAACTTTTCACATTTTTTGAATTGTGAAAATGACAGGTCGGATGTGCCTATTTATAGCAAAAGGTGCAATAAATGCACCACCAAATTTTCTATGGCGCAACCAGATAGATGTCAACATCAAAATATTTACACCCTAGGCGCGGCTTTGGGATTGTCAACATTGTTTTTTTAGCACTTTGGCGCACCATCAAGGGGCACAACATTTTGAATGTTGACAAGATGGCATGCATGCACCTTGGCATAGTCTTAAAAGGCACAACATTGGAAGGCACAACATGGGAGTGTTGACACTCCAAAGGATGCGCCAAAGGAAAGGAGGGGCATAGTTTTGGTTGATGTAACACGAATAAAAACTGCACCCAGCCTAAAAAAGACCAAATGACCAAGTTTGAGAAACTAGATTTTCCGAAAAGGGATTTTACGCCATTCGAACGCTAAGGGACCTCAATGGGGAAAAAAATAGAAAATTTTGGTATGGTTACTCTCAAAATTGCCCTTGTTAATTTTACGGGATAACAATTTGAAGTTGTATGTTATGGTTATCATAAAAAGGGTCATTATAAGTATAATTGTCCAGATAGAGCTTCTACATCTGGTACAAGAGATAATGATAAAGGAAAAGCACTTTTGAATTCTTTTGATGTAGTGGATAGGATCATAAATAATGAAGCGAGATGTGTTTGTAACAAAAAGAAAGAAAGAAAAAGATAATCAAGATGGAAATGATCCTAAGAAGATAAAAGGAGAAACTAGTAAGAAACATAGGAGAAGAAAGTTGGGTGTGCAAGATTTTTTGATTTCACAGGGGCAAGGACCATACTCCATCTTAGAAGATTTGTCTAAAAGGCCTGAAAATATTACATATGGTCAACTTCTAGCTATGTCTTCTGAGAAGAGGTGGGAGCTACGAAGTGGACTCAATGCTCGACGAAGGAAGGAGGTTGAGGTCCTTGTTTTGGAAGTAGAGGTGGATCCCTACGCTACAAAAGTTGAGGTATTATGTAATGATATTTCAATTCATGATGTCTTAGTCGATGGAGGTGCTGTAGTTAATGTAATGATTGGGTCTGTAATGAATATGTTGGGTTTAAAAATTGATCGCCCCTCAACACTTATGTTAAGGTCATTAAATAAAGGAAAAACTAAACCAAAAGGTGTTGTTTCAAATGTGACAATATCTGTCATGGGTGTTGTATGTGTGGTAGAATTTTAGGTGATGAAAATGGTATCATGCACATTGCACCCAATGTTGTTGGGAAGGCCATGACTAAGGAGAGTTCATGCAAGAAATTACTTTGGAATGAAGGCTTCATGACACTTGGACGTGGTAGAAAGGGTGAAGATAAATGTGATCCATCGGCATCATAAGGCAAAACCTATGGATTCAAGTGATGAAACTGATGATTGGACATCCTTTGATTACTCTAGTACTAGTGAAGTGGACATAGAAGATGAAGAAAGTGAGGTTGATGTTTTGGTCATGGATATCCTTCCAGTCACACCGACTCATGAACCCATAAAATTATCTGAAGAAGAAATTGATGATCATCTCCAACAAATAAAGATTGGTGATGTTGTGATGGAGAGTGAGAAGGAATCCTACCTCCAGCTCTTTTGAAGGTACATACACTTATTCACTTTTGATTACAAGGAACTCCATCAAGTAAGTTGGGTAGAACATTCTATTGAGCTGGTAGATGGTGCTAAGCCCATAAAACAAATGCCATATAGAATGAATCCTAATTTTTCCAAGACTGTAAAAGAAGAAATAGATAAGTTGCTTAATGCATGATTCATATTTGCTGTGGAGAATTCAAAATGGGTTTCTCCCATTGTGATCTCAATAAAAAAGAATGGGAAGCTACGCATTTGTGTTGATTATAGGAAGCTCAACAAGGCAATACAGAAGGATCATTACCCTCTTCCATTCTCAGATCAGATCTTATACGAAGTAGCTGGCCAGGAGTGCTATAGTTTTGTTGATGGATATAACAGATATAACCAAGTTCGTATAGTAGAGAAAGATCGGTTGAAGACCATGTTCACTACTCCTTGTGGAACGTTTGCTTATAGAGTTATGCCTTTTGGGTTGTGTAATGCTCTCGCAATGTTCCAGCGCTTGATGAATAGGGTGTTTGAACCCTACATTGGAAACTTCATCAGAGTATTTCTGGATGATTTTTGCATCTATGGGAGAAAGATGGACCTTTTTCACCAGATGGAGATAACATTTCAAAGGTTAGATGAAGCACAAGCCTTACTAAACCCTACAAAGTGTGTCTTTGGATGTTCTAAAGGTGTTTTGTTAGGGCATGTTGTATCCAGAGATGGTATTGGTACTGATCCTAATAAGGTTTTAAAAATCAAAGAGTTACCATTTCCTATGAATAGAAGTAAGTTGAGATCATTTTTAGGCCATGTGGGTTACTATAGAAGGTTCATAAATAATTTCTCAAAGATTACACAGCCACTAACTTGAGTTCTTGAAAAAGGATGTTACTTATGAAACAAGAAAGAAGGCGCATGAAATTTTTGAACAATCGAAGGAGGATTTAGTGTCTTCACCTAAAATAAAGATTCAGATTGGAGCAAGCCATTCATTGTGTATACTGATGCTTCAAATGCAACACTAGGAAGTACTTTGAGCCAAAATGATGAAAATGGGAATGATCTTCTAGTTTACTTTGGGAGTAGACAAATGAGCAGTGCTGAGGTAAATTATATTGTAATTGAAAAAGAGACTCTAGCTATCATTTTCGTTGTAAAAAAATTTAGAAATTACTTTATAGGATAGAAGTTCATAGTTGTCACATGATCATCATCGGGCTCTAAAATATATTGTAAATAAGCCTAACCCATCAAGGAGGATAATAAAATGGATAATTTTTCTACAAGAATTTGAATTTGATATTATATATAGGCTAGGAAAGAAGCATGTCAATGCAGATGCACTCTCTCGAGCCTATGATGGTTTAGGTTCATCTTGTGATGATGATGCTTTCTAGATGTAGCATTGTTATCCTTGAAACAATCCCTAGTGAATACATAGATATTTGGAATTATCTGAATGAATTCAAGTTTCCTGATGGTGCCAATGCAAAGACTAAGAGGAAGATTACTCAAGCTAGTCGTCCATATTCTATTCTACATGGAGTATTATTTCGAATAGGACCTGATGGATAATACAAGAGGGTAGTTGGACGTGATCAAGGGAAGGAGCTAATAGAAGAATTCCACAATGGTACATGTGGAGGAAACTTCTTTGGACAACTTACAGCAAGAAGGATCTTGGATGCAGGTTATCACTGGCCCACTCTTTTTAGAGATTGTTATAATTATTGTAAGACATGTGATATTCGTCAAACACATGGGAGCCGTAAGACTTCATCAGCTCCATTATGCCCTATTCTTCTACTTGGTCCCTTTGAAAAGTGGGGAATAGATATTGTAGGTCCATTTCTAACTACCCCATGCCAAAATAAGTATATTGTAGTTGCCATAGATTATTTAACCAAGTGGGTTGAAGCTAGACCATTAAAAACAACTTCCATGGATGAAGTGGCAAGGTTCATATATGAACGCATTGTCACCATATTTGGTTGTCCATTAGAAATTGTAATAAATCAAGGAAGCCACTTCATTAATGAGGTGGTAGAATCCCTAGTCAACAAGTTTTCTATTAAGCATAGGAAGGAAACAACTTACAAGCCAAACACAAATGGACATGTGGAATGGACAAATTATGTGTTGTGTCATATTCTAGCAAAAGATGTAGGCTTGCGGTACATAAGTGGGATAAAAGAATTCATGCAACATTGTGGGTATATATGGTAACATCAAAGTCAACAACATGATACTCCTCATTTCAGTTGGCTTATGGCATCGATCCATTCTTTCCTATTGAGTTTGATATTCCCACTATAAGAATCATGAAAAATGAAAGGATGGATGAAAGTGATTCGGTAAAGGAAAGGTTGGTACATCTTCATTTGCTAGAGGAAATGAGAGAAATAGCAAAAGATACAAGCTATAAGAATAAAATGAAGCAAAAGGAATACTTTGATCAAAAGATCCATTGGTCTCCATTTCATGTGAATGACTTGGTTCTAGTATATGATTCCAGATACAAAAAAGAAGGCAGAGAAAATTTCTTCCCAAATGGATGGGCCCCTACAAAATAGTAGTTGTGCATGAAAATGGTACATATCGACTAGAGGAATTAGATGGCACTCCCATTACGAAATGGGTCAACTATGACAAGTTAAAGATTTTCAAGCACGAGAATAGTCTACTCAGGACCGAGTTGAAGCTAGAAAGGGGAAGATGTCGACACTAAAAATTTCCTCCGTAATTTCTATTTCATTAATGTATGTATTAGGAATAGGATGTTGTTAAGTATAATTAGTAGTGGCATCCGATAGAAGATAACGACGCTGCCGGTACGATGCCACCAATAATGTATAGTATGGTAACAGTCAAAGTACAATAGGAATGTTGTGGTAAAAAGTAAATATTTGTTGTAAGTGGTTCGGTAATGTTAAAATGTCAAAGTTAGGGTAAGAAGAGAAGTAGGGTCTACATGATTAGGAATTAGAAATATTATATTGGTAATAAGGACAAGGAGTGATGTCATAAATATTTTGTGTATTTTATTTGTAAAAAGTCTAAAAAGGTGGAACCCATGTGAAATGATAAGGTTTATCTTATCTTAAAAGATAAGCTTACATGTAAAGATAAGAGTTAAGGTATGGAATATGATTCGTCAGAGTAGATTTCTTATCCTATCTTAGAGATAAGGTGGATAAGCCTGAAAGTTCTATAAATAGAGAGGCCACCCCCTCATTTAGCATAGAAGGAAGTAGTGAGAAATATTGTATAAGAAAGTGTGTGAAGGAAGCCATCATTTAGAAGGTGTGTTAAAGAAGCCATTAAGAGGTGTAATTGTGAAGTTTCTCCCATAGTTATTGTTGGAAGGCAAGTGGAGTTGGTAACACTTGGAGTAATTCATGGGTGAGATTGTAACAATTTCATGTTAATAATACATTTTACAGTTGTATTTCAGATTTGTCATCGTTCTTTTATGTCATAGTCTGTGGTATTCTTGTGTTATGTCTGTGTGTTTCCAGATTACTTCCACCAAACTAAAAGTTGTGCATTAGTAAATAATCATAGCACGAGGAGTTCCCGGTGGAGAATTATCATAGTGCCAGATTGGTGATGACAGATCTTGCCCCCGAGTTGCACCGTTTGGACATGTGGAGGCTTCCATTGAACCTTGAAATATGGCCAAACCACATCCAATCAAAGATATTCATGTATTACCCGTGGACTCTAGGGAAAAAATTAATGGGGAAAATACGCTTATCATTCCCGATGGAGGAAGAAAATAAAAAGAAGGAAAGGAATTTCACCATACACCGACTTTCAAATTGTTCTCCATGAATAGGAAAAATGCAAACAATGCCAGGCTCAATGCGATTCAATACTCCAAGGTACAAACTCAAATTTTTTAAAAACTTGACTTCAAAAGAGGGGAATTTTGGGGTCGACAACAATAGTCAAAGTTGATTTGGATGTGGTAAAGGTAGGAATCAATTTAGAAAATGTGGTAGAAGTTAATGTGATAGGCGTGGTAGTCGTGGATATAGTTGATGCAAATGTGGGGGTAGATATTGAAGAAGTCATAGGCATAATGTATAGGGTAGGAGTAGATGATGAGGTAGATGAGATAGGTAAGGATGGAGGTGTTTGATGTATAATATTGACAACATAAAGATTAGATTTGTAAGATTACGAAGGTAGAGATTGATTTTTCGGTGATAGATTAGGAAAGGGTTGTTTGAAGATGTCAAGTGGCGAGAGATTGCATTGGATGGGGGAATGTGTGATGTTGGAAAGTAGGAACATAATAAGATGGTTGGGATTGGATGGGAATACCTGATTGTCAAAGCATATGAGAAGTAAAAATGTGAATGTCAGTAGGTTGGGATGGTTGGATATGCATGTCAAGAATGATATCGGATGAAGTGGGAATGGTGTTAGTATGAGGTGGTAGGGGTGGAATAGGATCCATGAATTGAGTGGATTGGTAGGTTTGAGAGATTGCGAGAGATCCGTGAAATAGGAAGTCATACATGGGGATAGAAGGAGGCCCGAGAGTCACTAAAGGAGAGGGAAATGGAGGTGTAGGTGGTATAAATGGGATAGGATGATATATAAGAAAGGATTTGACTCACCATGGGTGTTGGTTTTAACAAGAGGTCCTTAATGAGGCAAATTAATGATCAAAGGTTAGTTAACTATGGAAGAGGTAACCATAGGCATGGGTGAGCCAATGGCTATAGTGGAAGTTGATTGGGGTGACATGATGGGATTATTTGATGTGAGATTCTGTTCCATTTTCCTAGATAAAGAGTGTGTGATAACGGGCATGAAACAAAACAAGAAAATAATTATTTCGCTAATTAAGACAAACAAGTCAAGCATAAAATGTTTTCTTTATCTTGATTGATTAAAAAAATGTGAAAAATAAAAAAGGGAATGGATATAAAAAGTACCTAAGAAATGGCAATATAAGGTTGGTTTCAGGTAGTTATGGATGTGGAGTCCTCGATATACTTGAAGGTACGTGAGGCCCGAATCTGTGTAGGATTTATAACTCCACGAGAACACCATAGTGACTTTCCTTAGGGTGATGAAATCCCAATCAGTCCACTTGGTAGGGAATGTCTAGATGTGTGAGTTTGGTTGTGTGTGATGAAATGTGAGATGCAACCAATTAAACCCCTACTTATGCTAGATGAGAAAACAAGGATGCAAAAGGTTTGTTTTAAGCCCAAAACCCAATATGAAAATTTGATGACAACAATCATACAAGGAATGGGAAATGCAATGCAAAAAGGAGAATATTGGTGAATGATTTTCCTTTTATCTGATATTTAAGATGAATCAAGTGAAATCCAATCAATCCATGATCCCAATACAAACAAGAAAAAGTAAACCCTCTACCTGTAATGTTAGTGGAAAATAGAAGAAATATGAAATGAAATGAAGTGCAAGAGACTCACCTAAAAGGGTGGTCCCACCAGGTGTTCCAGAATGTTGATCAAAATTTCTCTTTCCATGTCTAGATTAGTAGACTAGATACTAAATAAAATAAAATAACTCCAAAGATGTAAGGGTTTAAGGTACCTTGAAAATGGATGGTGATAAATGAATCAGGCGTAAAGTAGATAACCTCACTGCAAATGTGATGAACCTGCATAGAAAGGTAACTAAGAGAAAAATGGATTAGATGGTAGATGAGAGGGCTGCCCAATGAAGTCAGTTCCAAGAAGTGTTAACTTACTTAGCGGATGCCAACCCCATATAGAAAGGATATGATAAAAGCAATGATAATGGACAAGATAATATGCAGAATCTGAGGCACACAAAAATGAAAAATGTAGAAATGTAAGGCACATACAAATATGATCTAGATTGTTATAAAATGAATTATACCTAGCTAGGTCAACAATTATCCATGATGTAGAGGGTAGGTTGACATCAACTTGAACAAATGGATATGAACAATGATAAAATGCGGACTCAAGGGCTCTGTGCATAGATATGAAAGGATGAATCTTTGTGATGTCCGATATCAACCTACAAAAATACGAAACCAGAGAAACAAAAAGGATACAAGGAAATGGATATCCAAGGTGATAAGTGAGAAATAAGAGTTGGGTCGATGGTAATTGCGGATTGACAAAATGGATTTGAACCGATAGAATGGTAGAATAATAGGTCTATAAGAAGATGATGTTAGAAACAAACATGCAAGATGATAGTGGATCTAAATGGCGAATGGGTGATGTAGCGGGGTTTGGGTCGATGGTGACCTCACGGGTCAATGGTGACCTTGGCCAAACTCACTATGGCCGAGAATGGATGGATTGGATGAAAACCTGCACACAAAACAAATAGGAGGAAGGGTTGGATGCGGATCTCGATGGCATCTAAACATGGAAAATGTTAGTAGTAAATAACAATAATAATAAAGATGCAACAAGAGAATAAATCAACACAAGGTGTAGATGATATCCCTAAGGTCTCCACAGATGATGCAAGAAAACTCAAATGAACCTCCAAAAGATTGAAGCGATTGTAGAGACACTCAAACTCAAAGATAATATCATAAAAATTTAAGAAAACTATGATTACACCTACCTTTGGGAGGAGAGGTAAATGTTATGTTATATGGTCAATGGTGACCGGGTGGATCACTACCAATCGCATGGAACCATCCATTTGGGTAGTAGAAGGATGATTTATTCAAGGGAGAGAGATTTTATTTATTAGGATGAGTGTTTTAAATCATATAGGCGGGTTAGGGTTTCCTAGGGAAGTGTCATGGGTAGGTGGGAGATAAAGATGGATTAAATAAAAGCTAGAAAAAGCATAGGGATATGGAACTAGGTAGTTAGGGATGATAAACAACCTAGGGAGGAGAAATGAAAGCTAATTAGAGGTAATTAGCTAATGAGATGAGGATTAGAAAATGATTAAATGAATATTAATTAAAAATTAAAGTTGATAGGTTAATAGATAGGAAAGGTGAGAATTAAAATATGAATTAGGATTAAAATAAAAAGGGTCTAGAAAGGACCATGGTGAAAGAAGCGGACACTAGTAACAAGGGTAGTGATGCAAAATTTTGGTGTATACACTTTGATCTAATACTTGACTGCAAGTGGTATTCTCGAAGGGGTGAGAGTTTATTCAAGTGTACCATGAATCCTTTTGATGTTTGTTCCACCACCCTTATTGCAACTGAATGTATTTATATTTATTTATTTGTTGGAGGATGTGCTTGATTTTTATCAATGAGTCCTGGGGGCCTTTACATTTATTATGCCACTAGAAGTCTCTGTTGGTTGGGGTGGTGCTGATAGTGGTACTTATATTTGACCTTTCTCATTTGTTTCATGTTTTTATTTCTTTTCTAACTCTTTTCTTTCTTATTCCTCTTTTTTCTTTTTGTTTTCTTCCTCTGGTTTCTTTATTTCTTATTTTCTTCTTGGTTTTTCTTCTTTTCTTGTTCTTATTTTTATTTTTCCCTCTTTGCTTCTTCTTCTTCTTCTGTTGTCTTCTTTTATCTTCTTATTCTATTTCCTTTCTTTCTCTCTCTTCTTCTTCTTTCTTCTTTCTTTGTTTGTCCTCTTCTTCTTTCCGTTTATTTTTCTTTCCTTTTTCTTTTTGTTTTTTCTTCATCTTTCTTCTTCCATTTTGTTTCTTCTTTTTGTTTGTTCTTTCTTTCTTCTTCCTTTTCCCTTCTCTCTTCATCCATATTTTTCTTCTCCTCTTCTTCATCTCACCAATTTTGTTCTCGCCATCTCTTTTTCCTCCTTTTATTTTTTATTTTTTCTTTTTTTGTTTCCTTCCTCTCCTTTTCCTTCTTTTATTTATTTGTTCTTCTTCCATCTTCTTCCTCTCTTTTTCCTTCTTTTCTTTCTTTTTTTTTTCTTCCATCTTCTTCCTCTCTTTTTCCTTGCATTTATTTTCTTCTTCCGATTTCTCTATTCTTCTTATTCTCTTCTTTTCCTTTTATTTTCTTCTATTTCCTTTTTCCTTATTTTTTCCTCCTATAGTTTCTTCTTCTTCTTGTCCTCTTCTGTGTTTCTATCCTCCTCTCTTGTTGTTTACTTGCTTTTGACTCTTTTGTTTCTTTTATATTTTTTGTTTATTTATTTGTTCCTCATTTGTTTCCCTTGGCTTTTCTTTGGTTTTGTATTCTTCTCTAGGTTTATTGGCCTCTTCGTCCTTTTATTTTCTTGTTTTGTTAATGATCCTAATTAATTATTCTACCTCCTCTATGAGGTTTTAATCCTTGGTGGTATTTTTGTAATTTTTTTAATTCCATTATCTCTTCTTGAAGGGATAATGATCTGCATTTGTCTCCTCTATATCTGTTTGTGCTTAGATGTATTTTAATAATTAATAGGGGAGGAGGTGAATTATATCTCCTACTACCAAAGTGAAATTTTCCATATAATAATTGATAACTTCTTCTATAGCCACATGCTCTTTCCCAAAGTGCTTACTTTATACTATTGTGCTACCCGGGAAACATCACCCTTAGTCAAGCATATCTTGTAGTATTGATAAGAAATCTAAGATAATGTTGTTTCTTCCTACGGTTCAACTTCTCCCGAGAATTGTGGTCCTGATTCATCTGTGGTATTATTGGCGTGAAGATGGGGAGATGGAGTGTCTTATTCTTTAGGTTAAGAGATTTTTACTACTTCCAATGCATATTCTTCTTCTTCCTCTTGTGTTTCTTTCATTATTTTCTTTGAGGCCATTGTGTTTTTTTGTTTTGTAGGCTGGGGATGAAGAAATTTTCCCTTTATTTGGCCTTATTTTGTATGTGGTGGGTCTCAGACTACTAGATTCTACTTTTCTTTTTTTTTCTTTGCTATATTGTTTTTGATACTTGTCCCTATATTCTTCCCATGTTTTTCAATTATTTCATTAATATTTGGTGGCACTGGTTTTCTAGGGTCCACAAGAAGATTTATTATTTCTTGTATAGATGTGGCCACCAATTCATCTAAGGCTTCATAGGGTAGTAGGGGTATATGTGATGTACATGGAATAAAGGGTCTGAGAAAGGTATAATCTATGTTGGCAATGAAGATGACTTCATTTTCCACAATTTTTTCAGATACCCTAGCTCTATTTGTTACTAGCTGCCTAATCCTATTTGTCCAACCTATCAAGGATGTAATTTGGACAACCCTATCTAATGTGTTCATATGTTCCCAAATTTTTTTGGCAATAGGTGTATCTATCCACCATTCAATAGGTTGTTTGGGATGGGAGGGTTTTAGTGAAATACATGGCCAAACATAATAAAAGAGACCCATAATAAAAGGTATGTTTTCCTTCCTTAATTTTCCTAGTGTTCTCATGAAATTCAGAGGCCAATAGTTCACAAATATTATATTCTGAGTGTGAATTTACCATATCTAGGGAAATATGGGAACTAAGTCCATGAGCTCCATCTTCACAATTTGTATGATAATTTTTTACACAAATGGCCTTGGTGGTGTACTCCGAGGGTATGATTTTTGATGTATGTAATTCATAATCCTCTTTTGGTTTTGGTTACTTCCATCACCTGCAATGTTTCCTTCATGGGGTTTTCTTCTTTGTGATGGTTGAACGTCCTGTCACCCATAACCTTGTAACCATAGCAATGAATTCCATGTTAATTTGATATGAATGATCTAGATAAAGCTTTTGATTACCTAGCCACCTAAGGAGAAACCTAATTGTGTTGTCGGCATTGATGAAATAAGGGATACAACTCCATGCGTCTATCTTCAACTTGCCTATGAATTTTGAAGTTTGTTTATATTCTAGTTCTTTGGTAGTAGGGTTCTCTTGAAGTAGTAGTTGTCTATCCAATTCTAACCACATGTGATTGTATTCTATAATTTGGGAATGGATGAAATTTTGAAGATCATGAGTATGCACAAATTTGAATGGGATGTGAAAAAATGCCCCCATTGGATCATGTCTAATAGATTTGATGGAGTGTTTTTAGAACTTAGATTGTGGAAGATCTTCTTGTGCAAGAACAATTGGGGTATCTATCTTTCGTGATTTTTCTTTTCGAGCCCTAGTTTACTTCTCTTTCACGATTTCATTTATCACCTCTTGGTTTTGCGTATTTTATTTTTATGCCTTAAGCTCTTATGGGTCAATAATTTTTATATCATTCTAATATTCACCTATCACATTTATTGTTATTTTGGCGGGAGGATATTTTGAATTTGTGTGCATGTTTTGTTAGTCTGCATGGATGTCTTTGATATGTCACACGGATCCATATTTTGTTCAAATGGAATTTTCTTAGTTCCATGGTTTTTATTACTTACTCTTGCTTATTCGTGGTTTTTCCCATTTTTTAGTGGATTTTTCTTTCATGTGTGGTTCCCCTTGTCTCCATGGATTTTTTATTTGTTATGTAGGTATTCTTCCTCTCGTGGATTTTTTTCTTTATTACGCAAGTATGATCCCTCCATGGATTTTTTTTTTTTTCTTTTATGATTTTTCTTAATTTCTTGTTTTTGTTAGAGTAAGGATGCCCTTGTAGATTTTTATCCTACTCCTCATCCTATCCGCTGAATTCCCATTTTTTAGATAGGCTAGATTTTTTTTTTAATCTTTTTAATTATGGTATTTTTTTAACCATGCTCCATTAACATAGCTTGATAGTTATTCGAGCTATAAAGTTTGAAGTTTTGTTGCACCTTGATGGTAATATATATTTGATGATGTAAGGTCCTAGCCATTGAACTCGAGTTTTCTAGGATGCTTCCATTTTCTATCAAATAATAGTACCTAGTCCCCTATGTAAAATTATTTCATTTTTTATATGGTGGTCATGCCATGCATTTTGTATCCTTTTATCTTGAGTTTGATTATAAGTGACTCTAATTTTTTCATCCAATTTCTCTAATTTGATAAGTCTTTCATGTACTGAAGAGTATTCATTCATTTTGAATGTCATTTCCACTTTTAAGCTTGGAAGGGTGAATTTTATGGGAACCATGACTTCAAGTCCATATACCAATTGAAATGGGGAGTATTTGGTCAACCTTCTACAAGTAGTGGAATAAGCCCATAGTGTTGCTGGTATCTTTAGGTCCCAATCTGCTTTTTGGAGTGAACATATTTTTGTGAGTACCTTCTCCAAGACCTTGTTGAATCTTCCACTATCCCATTAACTTGTGGATGATATGGCATATTGTGGTGATGATTTATCAAAAAGTGGCCTAACAATTCTTTAATAGTGGTATTTACAAAATGTTTTCCTTAATCACTTGTGATGCTTAGGGGACATCCAAACCAAGTAATAATGTGTTCATAGATAAATCTTGTTGTTGTCTTGGTAATGAAATATTTTGTTGGAATGGACTCTACCCATCTTGTTAGATATTATGTCCCTATAATGATGAATCTATCCTTGAGAATGATTTGTGGTGGGTTTAATAGGTCCAATGAAATCTATGGCCCATTTCTCAAATGGGGCTAGTGCTAGGATTGGTCTTAAAGGAATCTCATCTCTTACATTCGGTTTTCCCACCTGCATTGGCATATTTCACAAGATCTTACATGCTTGTGTGCATCCTTGAATAATGTAGGCCACCATATTTCTGCCATCATTACTTTCCTTGTTGTTTGTTCTCCTCCATTGTGTCCACCTGTTATGCCTTCATGAGCTTCTACTAGTATGTTATTTCATTCATGTTCTAGGGTAACCCTTATAAGAACATCATCATGTCCTTTCTTGTATAATTTTCCTTGAATTAAGGTGAAGGGAAAATCCTAGCATAGTAAGTTCTTCTTTTGTTTCTTGGCATATTCACTAGGTATTCCTCCGTAGCCAATAGTTGTGCTATGTCATCAAATTATTTTGGGATGGCCTCAAATCTAAATATATGTGCTCTAGGGAAGTCATCATCAATAGGTCCTTCATCTTCCCCTATTTCTATTCTTGATAGATAATCTGGTCCATTGTCTAGCGTACCGGTTTTATAGTAATAATAAAGTCAAATTCTTGAAACAACATTAACCAACGACATATTCTTCCTTGTAGTACCGGTCTATTTAGTAAATATTTTAGTGGTTTGTGGTTTGTGTAAAACAAAAATGATGTAGCCAACAGATAATGTCTATATTTTTGTAGGGCATATACCATACTCAATGCCTCTCTTTCTGTAGTAGAGTAATTCCTTTCACTTTAGCTAATTTCTCAGCTTGCAAAGGCTATTGGATGATCCATTTTCTCTCTTGGTTGTGTCAAAACTGCACCAATGGAAATTCCGATACATCTACATGTACATGGAAAGGAAATTTCTAATATGGAAATATTAAAATTGGTGTATGTAATATTTTATCCTTAAGAACCTCAAAAGCATCAACACATGGTTTAGTCCATTGTATCTGTTTGTTCGTTCTTTTCTTCAATAGTTCTTCTAAAGGTTCATTAAACTCAATGTAGTTTCTTATGAATTTTCTATGATAACTGTATAATTGAGAATTATCCTCACCTCTTTTTGTGTCTTGGGAGGTGGTAATTTTACAATAACTGAAGTTTTGACTGGATCGATTAGTAAGCCTTCTTTGCAAATCACATGACTCAAGAGTGTACCAAAGGGGGTCAAAAATATACATTTCTTTAAGTTTAGAGATATTTGTATAGTGTTATGCATCTCTCGGAACATAAGTTTCAATGCATAGATATGGTTTTTCAATAGTCCATATATAGTCCAATCATCTAGATACACCTTCAGAAATCATGGATAAATTCTTTGAATGTATTAATCATGGTTTTGTTGAATACAACTAGTGCATTCTTTAATCCGAGAAGCATGCCAATGTACATAAAATATCCCCATTCTATAGCAAATGTGGTTTTAGGTTGATCTTCTAGGGCAATTTGGACCTGATGGTAACCAGAGAACCCATCAGTGAAGGAATAAACCTCTATTCCTGCTACATTTTCTAGAACCTCTTCTATGAATGGAGTAGGAAATGGGTCATGCACACATGCTTTATTGAGCTCTCTATAATCCACAAATATTCAAATTTCCTTTGTTTTCTTGTTCTAGATGACCATAGGACTTACCCAATCTGAATCTTTGACAGTTTGATGATGCATGCATTCAACATTTTATCTATCTCTATTTTTACTTTAACCTTGAGGTTAGGGTTTAATCTATAATGCCTCTTCTTTAATGGTTTGATTCCATCCTTAATTTGAATTTTCATGGTTCCAACTTCTTCTTTTATACCTCACAAATATTTAAAATATTTGGGGAATATATCCTAGAATTATTGAAGTTCTACTACTTTGGCCACTTCTTCCTCTGACCAATAGTCTCCTATCTTAGAAAAATTCTCATCTCCATTTACACCAATATTATCACTCCTTATCTTTCGAGGATGATAGTAGTATTTTTACTCTTCTACTTTGGTCTCTACTACTTCTCTATCTCCTTCTATTTTCTTGTATCTTAAGTTCTCATGTTTTTCCACTTCAAAATAGTAAGCCATCTTTGAAAATTTATTTGGATGTTCTTTCTTATGGGGTTCTTTAGGTTCTAGTTTCTTTTATGAATACTAGTATGTGGATTATTTTAGAGTTAAGAATAAAAAGGTCCTTATCTTTTGTAATGCTAGAAGGATATTAAGATCAACACCCTTTAAGTTAAAGGTATGGTAAAAATTTCACAACTGGTCAGTAACTTCAGTAACTTCTTCATGTACCACGATCGAAGTATGGGTCTTCTTATTTCGATGTAATCCCCATTTGATGTTTCCCAGTTCTTGGCATGAAGACCCTATTGCTAAGCATGGGAGGGTTGTGTGTGTGTGCTCCCGTTGACCGCAGCTTGACTTCATTCTTGTCACGGTGAAGATCTTAGACCCTACCTCTCCTTCTTGCCTTCTCGAGTTGTTGTCGACACCCCAAACTGTGGGCCTTGTAGCGTCATGTATGATTATCCTGTTAAAGGAAAATATTGTTCTTGCTTCTTTGTGCTTGCCTGGTTATCGTCTTTAATGTGATTAATAATTATTTTATTTTATTTTAGCCGTAAAATCATTATAATAATATTATAATTTAAATTGTCGATTGACGATCTTTGGTTTAGGTGTCAATTTTATCAATATTGTTATTGATTACCTTTAAACTATTTTATTTCAATGATAATTTTCCCTCGTGCTCGAGCCTCCTTTTGCGCAAAAGAGGAGGAGCTTTTCGTTAGTGGCATCTTTGTTTAGGATGTGGTGTTCGTGTTTATTGTTATTATTATCCTCCTCGGCCATCTAGGTGTCACACGTTCTTTGTAATTTTAGCTTTCGTTGACAAAACATTTTTTTATCTTTGTTCTTGTGGAGGCATCCATCCACCCTCCACCAATTACTCATTCTGCTAGCGCTCACACTCACCTTTATTTTGTTGAAAATACCTGGCCATTAGTAATGCGTGGAGGAAGAGAACCTACCACTTCCTCACTTTATATTATTTTTTTAGACAAGACGTGTTGGTTTTTACTTTGGTTTGAATGCCAAGTGGGGGTTAGCCACCTATCCGTCCTAGCTGATTTTCAACCACTTCTGACATGTTCATCCTTTTCTGACCTGCTATGCCTTTTTGTCTTCCTCACGCCATGTTTTGCCACATTTTGGGGGAATGAAACGCCTGACCTGGGAGTGTATTGATTGGTTTTTAACTAGTTTATTTTGTGATGCGCATGGGATTTGGCCTTGTTTATACTGATCGAAACATGTTTTTTTAATGCTCTATCTACCTTCCTTTGGATCGTTGCCTCCTTCTTTTTCTTATCCCTTCCTGGCACGTGATTACAACCTGAAAAATGGTTCTCTGGATGTGTAAAGGTTTTGTGAGACTTATGCACACACTGCAGGATGCGCGACACAAATGAACTCTGAAGGTGCAAAGACGCGTGCTAGCACAGTGCACAAAGGAAGCTGACTGTGATGCTGCCGGTCTAGAAGGATCCAGTCGGATGGTGCAAGCTAACTTGAAGTGCACATAACTACTCTGGGGATGTTCCGATAGTGGAAGATAATAACTTTCCAAGAGCACAACTCACAATCTAGAGGTTTACCAAGCTTAGTACTGATGCAATTTGGGCTTCGGAAAAGCTCCAGAAGCTAAATTCCTTTTAAGTTGTGAAGTCGCACGAGGAAGATGTGCAAAGAAAGAGTTTCACAAACTCACGTAGATTACACATAGATTACGTAGCCATTTAGATATTAACATAAATGCATTTGGCTTAGTGTGTGGATCTTACTTATGGTAATGCATTCCACTATTTATTCTTTAAAATGTGTGGAGGTTTTGGGATATTTCAAATACAAGGGCTGCACAAGATTGTTACCGAATGCCATCTCGGAGAAGAACCAGAAGGCGTTGCTGATGGAAACCAAAATACGTTACAGCCAAAGCAAGAGGTGCAGAAGAGAATAAAGCCTCATCCTTATCATCAATCTCACCCTCAAAAAACTGAAGAGTGTGCCCAGTCCAATGCAGAAGAAGATGAAAGGGGGAAACTCAGAGGAAAATGGCGGTGGGTGCTTACGGTGGCAGCAACAGGTGGCCTTAAATAGCTTACAGGCTGGACCTTGCCCCCAATCTCATGTTTATTCAGACCATTGGAAGGATCTTTCTTGCTATTACAGTGCTTTGATTTCTGACACCCAGGATATGCACATAATGGATTCATAATACACATGGCATTTGTTTACTATCCCAAACACACTGATAAGCCTCTTTACCGTGGGCTTGTTACTCAAATGGAGGTACTTACTATTCCTTTCGCCACTAGAGGATTTTCTAATAGAACCGACCACTAATTTTGACATTATTGTGGATACTATTTTTGGGTTTTCCTTCCGTGGTTCGCAAGCAAGTGAAATCAATCGGTGCGATGTAAACTCCCGACTTCGCCTCGCCAGCTCATTTCTAGGCATGGTTCATCTTCCCTTACCTCTCATAATTCTTGTGTTTTAGTTCTCTTTTGCAACTTAATATAATTCTAAAATATTATAATTTTAATGCAGTTAATTATTTATTTCAACTCGTTGTAAAACAATGAAATGTCGTGTCGTAACTCATGATGTCAAAATAACTCGTTTGCATTAAAACATGAACTCCCACTCTCATTCTGAGGTGATGTAGAAAACTTTTAACCCAACTAGATCACTACAACATTGTTTTATTAACTAGACAAAATTCACTTTCCAGTAATAACGTTGACCATGTTCCAGTTTAAATAGTTAATTTTTGCATTTTTTGGAGACTCATTAAGTACCCTTCGTATCTTTGAAAACGAGATGTTAAGCTTCATTCGTGTACCTTGTTGTGTGAGGAGTCACCTTGACCTTTGGTTTGACCTCGAACGAACACATGTGATCTTTTTGACGCTCTTATAGGAGCCCTGTTACACTGATTTACAGTAGTAGAAAGTCTGTTAAATCTAGAAAGTTGGCTTTCGTTTTGAATCACCATTTGAAACCTGGATAGAGAAATTATTTCCCTTCTTCGCAAACCTCTAGTGTTTATACTAGAAAATTGCATGGAACATTCAATTTAGGGAAAACACTTTCTAGATAGTTGGGAAAAGCCATTTTGTAGCCAATAGTCATAGTTTGACGAGGTCAAACTGGACCAATTTCGACTTGTCGCTCCAGAAAACTTGTCACCGTTTGAAAATGGTTTTCTAGTTCTCAGTCCCGTCAACTCTGATGAATTCTCCTTATATAGGGGAGATAGTAGGAAGTGTCTCATTGCGTGCTCATCCATTAAACGTCAGTTTTGGACATGGATTTTCGAGCCCTCGAACTAACTTTTGTTCATTTGCAACTGGGTCAACTACGACCAGTGGCCCCGGAAAACTAGCCACCAAACACAAACCATTCGCTTTTTCCCAATTCCGTCGGATTCTAGCTATGAACTCTCGATATATCTGGGGACACGTAGAAAGTTAACCATGGTGTGCCTTCTCATTGGAAGATAACTTTTGGAAGCGGTTTCTTAGCCCCCTGAGCCTGTTTTGAACATTTTTGTAGTTAGTAAGAAAATATAAAAATAGGGAGCTGTGGACCCTCATAGGGTTGCCAAACCACCCTGGAAACTTTTAACACATGCAAATAACTGTTTAAAACTCTATAGTGTAGCTTGTGTAAAATAGAACTTTTGACAAAATGGTGTTTTCTCTCTCTTCCCTTCTTTTTTCTCTCTCCTGGGTTACAAAATGAAGTAAAATGAAATGTAATGAATACATGTTTCTAAACCTTTTATTTTGATTACAAATTGAAATTATTATCATATGTAAATGGGAAACTGAAAAAATGATAATTATGTCAGATTAGGGTGGATGCCATGCCAGCGAATTATCGTTGATATCATGCTCACGTGGTTTTGCAGGATGAAAGAATGATGACAAAAAGGCGATGTGTGATTCATTTATTATCTTTGTAATTTATATAGTTCTTTGTTAAATGAATAAATTTATAATGTTGTCTCATGTTACAGACTGTTATATTTGATAATTTGTTGATATGTATGAGATGCTAGTTTCAAGGACATCTAGGAAATGTGCATTTAATCATAGATCAATTTTGATTTATAGTACACTTGGTAAAAAGGTTTGATATTTATATAAGGTAAATGAATTTGAAGTAATATCTTGTAGTTCATATTTAGTGTTCAATAAAGGATTAATGAATCATCTTGTGCTTTCATACTTTGTAAATGTAATTAAGAGAATTAAATCAAAACACTCTACCCTTGTTCAATATCGGGACATAATTTGTTTTTCATGTGTGATACTCCTTACCGTAGAAGACATCAAAAACCATAGTGTGAACTTAAACCCTGCACTCGATGGAAATCTCCTAGTTTGAGTAAACAAGAACTTGAGAATGGGCTTATCATCTAGTCAGTATGTTTAGTGACATTGTCTTAAACCTGTCTGGTAGGAGTGACATAGTCAAACTTATCTTGGAGTATGTAGAGCTAACTCCACCTTCATATCCTAGTGGACTACCTTGTTTCCGAAGATAGATTTAAAAGAAAACTTCTTCATCAAATGAAATCCCTATTGGATCCAAACGACATAGATGGAGGTTGTGACTTAGTTGTTCTAGGTCTTACACCCTTGTTAATGAACCCCTTAGCCCCGCTCAGCTAAATGTGTTACCTTGACTTCTCTCAACATAACACCTTGGTCCTTTCTAGAAGGTGGTTTAGCACAAATTTGTCCTCTCACTTAAAACTCATATTTAGTTGAGGGGTAGACCCTTAGGTGAAGTTGGAATTAATATAAACCTCGGTTGATTTGGATGTTGACTTAGGGTGCGTGTGTAGCTTCAAGTCTCCTTATCATTTATATTTTCAAGAGGTTAGGAAAACCATTTCGTAACTCCTTTTACAAGACAATGCTAGTAATAAGGCCATAACATGACGTAGAAAATAAAGCATATGAGAGTAAAAATGAGAATTGAGGTTAGGGATACTGCCACTCTTGGAGACCTTATAACTCAATTAAATATCTTTATGTGTTTCAAAGAATATGTATTGCATTGTTGTGATCAAACTACGAGAAAACAAAAGATATATAAATATAAAAAGGAAGTCATTAAGTCATTGATTTAGAATAACTATGGTAGGAAAATAACTTTTCCGTGATCGAAGAATGTTTTGTGGTAAAAAGCTATCTTGCAATTAAATCTCCGTTAAATCCTAATATCGCTATATGGACACCAAGTCACATCCACTTGAGTTGTAAGAATAGAAAGGTAGATACTGAATATATGTTCGAGAAGAATATTCTTCACATAAGAACAAGATAATTAAGTATTTTGTATGCTTTTGAACTACGCCAAATAAGTATGCAAGTTATGGAAACTTTTGTAAAGAATAAGAAACCAACTTAAAAGGGGTGAACGATAATTTAACCACGGTATGAACTTAAGAATCTATAGGTGGACAAATAAGGAATTTATCCTTGCACAATAATGTTCTTGGAGTGTTAATCGTAACTAAAATACAATTAAAGAAAAGATGTGTTGTGGGTTTGCCTATCCTTGAGTCTTCTTTTTGTGGTTGGGGCATTGCTAGTATTCGTTCATTGGGAAAAGTGTGGCATCGACATGCCTATGTTGTTTTTTTATGTGTCTATGTGAGTCGATGACTTATGTGATTGTCATGCGAGTCAAGTTTTGGTACTTGGATCCCTTGCTATATTGTGTGTAGTGAGCAATGTAAGTCAAAAAAATTATCCTAGTATTTTACGGTTGTAATTGTGTGTGTAAAATGTGGGCACTACATATGGTATCAGAGTGGAGGTTCATGCTCTCGAACCTTTGGGATGGATTGGAGTTGTGATGATTCTGCATGATGGTGGTGGATATTGGAAGAGTAATGTGATATATGTTGTTATGTGAACTATGTCGTAATTGTGACCTTATGGAAGCACATGTGGTGCATGTCACTTAGTGCATAATTATTATCATGTTGATGTGATTTTGATGAGAGTATTGACTCTCTTTTTTGTGGATTCAATGAGGAATCCATGTGTGATGTACCGCCTTGTTTTTGTGAACGGAATGATATTGTGAATTGCAAAGGGTTAAAACATTTTGGATTTATGTGATGTGAAGGTGTATTGATGTATTGCATGACAAAATTGATGTAAAGTGAATCACATTTCATCATGATGTCATCACCGTATTGTGATTAGTTGTGTGCATCATCGTGTTGTATTACAATTGACTATATGTCGTAATGTTAGACATTGTGTTCCTCATACGTATAATTCATGTAATATGTGATGGTTCATGTCATGAATTAGGGGCATATGGTGAGTATGATCCCTAGTGTACAGTGATTGCACTTTGGGTGTAGGATGTGGTAATGTGATGTATCGTAACTCATGAAAGTAATGATTGTGTTATACCATGTATATATATACCATGCGTGTAAGACGTTATGGTTAATGTGCGTGAATCACCATTGTGTTAGTGATGTAGTTATGTGTATGTTGTGAACCTTACACTAGATGACCCTAAGGGGATAAACTATCAAGAGTGTATGTGTGGAGAGAGGAGGCGTGGACCAGGTTTTCATAATCTTGAGCCAAGTATGAGTGAGGAAGTGGAGTCTTATGAAGACTGAAAACTCACTTCTATCTGTTTAGTATACTTTGAGCTTTCTCAAGATATATTGTAGGTGCGCACCACCTCAGGCTCAACTTATGTAACTAGAGTTCCCTACTCTTTCTTATTGGATTGTTCATTGGACAATCCTATGTGATTTTGAATATGTTGATCCTTGTGGGAGTATGGAGGAATGATTCAGGCAGAGATGATGACAGTTACATTATTTGATATACTCATTCTCAGGTTACATGTATATTTTTATGAGCCGAGGTTTGATGTCCGCGTGCCAACAACTCAATGAGTACCCCTTTGGTGGTGGTATGAGGCCACATAGTGATTGTAATGTGCTATTTGTCTATACGTATTTTTATTCATAAATTGATCATTATCTTTTTTAGCTAGAACCAACCATTTTCTTGATTGACATTGTTCTTATATTTTGGGCATTGTTTGATTGTTGCATTAACAGTTGGATGTTGCACTAACCATGGCTAATTAGTGATTTGTTTTTCTTAGTTTTAAAACTTTCTTCTCATATTTTAAAGTTTTGTAGCCTAGCCCAAGGCTTATAATTTTTGCCAATTGGCATTTAAATGGATTGTTATCTTTGGTTCTAATGTCGTAATGTGTTGGAATAGGGTCATGGGATTAACCATGGAGTGGTTGAACCTATGGACCACTTCGTTGTATGGGGGTACACCCCAAGGAGTTATAGATAACTAGTAGGTTGTTGAACCATGAGTTATTATGTCACTTGGGTTGGGGGTGACGGGGCTCTATGTGCCTAGGGCCATAGGGTGACCCGACCTCATTAAAAGGAGAAAGGAGATGGGCCTCTATGGTTGAGTGACATGTTATTCTTATGGCACTCTATGGTTGAGTGACCTATTATTCTTGATGGGGCTCTATGGTTGAGTGACCCGGCTTGGTTTTGACACTATGATTCTTTCTCTATGAGAGGTATATGGAGGTTATTTGGTGATGCTTTGGGATGGTATATGGAATTTTATTTTGTGCTTTTGGAGATATCTGGGGATTGTTTCATGATGTCTTGTTATGTGTGGAGTTGGTATAATGAGTTATGTGTACTCTTGTGAGTCTCGTTAGACATTGTTATGGTTGAGGATTGACATTTCCATTTGTATTGACTATTGGATATTGGATTGGAACTATGTCGTTAACAGTCATGGTTTTGAGACATGTGATACCAATTACCTTTGTATCAGTGTGATGATTCTTTGTGTTAGTCATATATGTGTGACTAATACTATGTTATGTGGAACGTGTATGTTCCATCCATGGTTTAGTGAAACCCTTGTGATGTGATACGATCGTGAAAGTATGTAAAAGTATGCTTGTGAAATTTTAGTGTCGTGTATGACCTTGGTAGGGTGTTATGACTATAGTTCATGATGGGAACCAACAAGAATGAATATGCTCCTTGTATACTGGTATGGCCACATAATAACCTTTACTTTCCAAATATCTCATTTTTAGTGATATGGTCAAAGAATTCTAATGAGAGATATTAGATTTGTGTGTTGCCCACCATCCTTCAAAATTAACTGTCACAAGTATCATCTAAGGCCTCCATTCTATCTTTTTCATTATGGAATATTCTTTCCATTTGTTCCAGATAGCCTTCTAAGTCTCCAAACCCTGAGTATTTTGGTAGAGTTTGGTGGGACACCCCACAACTTAATCTATATACTTGTTTGATTGGTTTGTCCTTTAGTTATTCATTGGCGAATAATATCCATATTCTTCTTCAAATTTATCTTGTGTAGGCCAAAAAATATCATTAGTGGGATCCAAGGGGATCGAGGTTATCAAAGCATCTAAGGTAATTACATGGGGTGACACTCTTCTTCCGTAATGCAACTTTTTTATTCTTGATTCCAGAAACGATGCCTCAAAAACGTTGTTAGAAATTTTATTTGTAGATTTGAATTTGACTAAGATTTATCCTTTAGAGTTTGGTTCAAATTCTTTATCAATGTTGGAAAATAGATTTAGAGAATATGCTCCTTGTATATAATTGAAATCCTATTTAGTATCATGCCAAACTTCTTCAGACCATGTGAAACTCATTCCTGCATGTAATGGTACGTGGAAAACAATTCCATCTGATTGTAGTAAGACTTCTTATTCTTCTTAATTAAACATGCCGTTCAGATCAACGAACCATTCTAAGGATAGAATGGCATTGTATGTGGGTTTTAAAGAAACATTCTCTACAACTTCAAAATTGACCATCTTTTTAATTCCCATGAAATTGACTTCTATGTTATTCAATGCTCCTATAGGTTATTTTGATGAACCATCTACTAATCCAATGTAATATCTAGTGGGTTCTAAGGGAGGTCTACCTAGCTTCTCCCAAGTAGTTTTGGACATCATGTTTACATCCACACCAAGATCTAGAAGTAATTTGGTAATAACTTGTAAAATATGTCCACATTTAAGTATATGGCAGATTTGTGCCATGTTCGTTGTGTTTTGAAGACATTTCTCTTTTTGTTGTGTCCAACTTCAATCCTCTGGACATGAAAGTTCTTATCTTCTTTATTCCAATATTTGCTAAATAATTTCAGCTTATCTACAAGGCCACGTTTGATGGTTAATCTTGCTATCTCTTTAAGGGCAATAATTTCATCTTCCATAAAACAATTATTTTTGTTTCTTCTTGGGATTGTTCCTTCTTAACTACTACCTTACTTTTCTCCACTTATTTATCATGAAGGTCCAATCTGATTTCCTTAAAGTCCCATTCTTCACTACTGGAGGAATATTCCTTAGTAGGTATCTTGATTATCTTCTTCATTCTAGGTGTAGGTTCTTTTCCGACTACACTTCTAGTTATTACTATAGCTCTATATTTTAGTTCTTCCTGGTCCTTAGTTGATTTTATTTTTGAAATAGTTTTCTTTGGCCTCTTCCTTTTTATTTTCTTTTTCTGGTTTGATTCTTGAGCTAGATTCTTTCTCCTTGTCTTCTCCCGTCTCTTCATCATCCCATGGTATCTTGGTAATGTGTTGGGCATTTTTCTAGGATTCTCTTAATAATGCTTCTATTTTTCTACTTCCATTTATATAAAATTGATAAATTTTGGAACAAATAAATGAGTCATGTCCTCACTCATGGTAGAATCCACAAGGGTCAAGCTTTGTACAATTTCTAGCTAGATGTCCATCTTGTCCACATTTGTAATAAAGGCATGGATCTTCTATCTTGGTTGTCACCCCCATGAATTATTTTGGTTATATCTTCCTTGGTATAAGTGATACCCATGATATCCTATTCCTCCTTGATAATTATTATATCCTCCCTATATCCACCTGCGATATCCACCACCATTATATCCTTGATAGTTGGGTTTGTAGTTATTACCTTGGTAACCACCTCCAAAGTGAGGTTGTCCTCGTTGGTTTTGATATTTTGGAACAATAATTATTAGATGTGAGGGTGATGGGTTAAGTGCTGGTGCCGATTGTTGTGAAGGTAGGGAGATAGGCCCCATGTTCTTCCTAGCTTCCATAACCCTACGGGTATTATACTCCTTTAATTCTTCAAGAGTATCTACTGAAGGGAAGGTATTGTGGTAATGATTATAATATCCACAAGATGTGCAATACATTAACTGTTTGTGAGGTAGAAATACTTATAAAAAGGGAAAGTATCTTGAGTATGATGATCCCATAACCTGAAAATTACACACCAAGCTCTTTCACTTTTGTGGGTATAATATTGGATGAATCCTTTTGTGATGAGTTTTTCGATGACGACGTAACTCTCTTTTCCTTCTCTAAATAAGCAAAATTGTTTTTCTTGTTTGCTTTTGCACATCACTACTATACAAAAATTTTAGGTCCAATGTTATTTTTTGGTGATGAGCTATTTCTAAGATCCTCTTTTCTCTATGAATTTCTTGTTGGAGTTTTAGATTGACTAACTCTAATGTTACTTGTTCTAGTTCCTATTTTAAGTGAAGTATCTCTTTCTCTTCACTAAGGTTGAGCCTTTAACCTAATGTGAATATCTATTTCTTATGAGATGGTTTTAAATGGTTATCCATATAAAGATGCTCTAATGTAAGGTAGGATTCTCAATGCATTGTTTGTCTATAAGTGGTTCTTCTAATTTTCTTGTTACATTTTAAAATTTGTGGCTGAATTATTTGACTGTTTCATCTTATTTCCGAACAAGCTCCCTCATTTCACTAACACTCTCTAAAGGTGCCTCTAGAAAGTGACAATATATTTTAAAATCCTTCTCAATTGCATCCCAATCTTTAGAACCCCGTGAATTTTTTTTTCATGTACCAACGTAGGGTGTCCTCTCTCAGAGTGCCTATGAAGTCATATAAATTTGTTGTGTCATCTGTAATGTTGTTACTCTTCCAATATGAATCCAAAATGAATAAGTGTTCCTCAACATCTTTGGTGTATTTTCCAAATATAGGTAGCTTAATTTTCTAAGCCATCTTTTAATTGGTTGGGGATTTAGTTGTGGGTGACTAATTGGATGCAACTTTGAAGGTTTTACTTTCTTAGATTGGTTATGAGTTTTTTGTCAAGTTACTCTTCCTTCTTTTGTCTTTGGATAATTCAATATCAAAGTATAAATCTTCTAATAGTTCCTTGAAATATCTTATAATTTTGTCTCTCTTCTTACTTTCCTCTTGTAATTATTGGTATATTTCCATCAAACTTACTTCCTTTTCTACCTTTCGAATAGGTGTGTTAAGCGACACATGGAATGATGACCGATCCGGGGGTCATCTCCTTTGGGCTCATGTGGTGGTTGGGGGACACATTTTCTTGACGTATTTTCATAATCATTTTCTTAAAAAAATAACTTCCTACCTTTAGCATCTCTTAATCTATAGTTTTCTTCTAATCCTTCATTACTTATTCTTTTCTTATTTTTTATTTCTTCTTATTTATCTTGTTTTTCTGAACTACTTTCTCCTTCATTCTTTTCTTCTATTATGTTTATCTTTTCTTCAAATTCTTCAATTAATTCCTTCATACCGATGAATTCTTCTTCCTCTTCACCTTTTTATTTAATTAACAAAGTGAGACTTATCTTTCTTCTTCTTCCCAATTTGCTGCTCCTATTACCTTCTTGAAAGTTGGTTCTAAACCACCTACTAACCGTTGTAAATCTCTCATTAGGATAGCTTGCTTTGATATCAATTTTTGAATTGGATTATCTATGGAATATTTTACCACAAGGTTCCATGGAGTAACCAAAGTGGGTTGGTCTCTGCCTAATGTGGGAATGATAGCAAGACTTTGTGTGTTTGCCTACGATTATGGGGTAGCCAATTTATGGACTTAACTTGAAGTGGGTTTTTCTTTCTTTTCTATTTTCTGAATTTTGTTCAATTTTTCTTTTCTTTCATTTAAATTATTTTCCCTTTCCTCCCTTGCTAATCTCTATTTTTTTGTATTTCTCTCCAGCTCCTTTTTTTCGCAGCCTATCCTAGTTCTCTCTTAGGTCATCCTCATTATGATTTCTTCCGTTAAGATACTAACTCACCTAATTATCTTAATCTCCCCATTTTCAACTATGTAATTTTTGATTGATTTTTATGTCATCCTATTTCTGCTATCCCAACCATCACCCCATTAATTTTGATCAGTTATGTCTCTTGGATCGCCCCCCTTCATGTATGCCATCCTGCAGGTGCCTATCCCCTAAAGGAAATTTTTGTACTTCTAATTAATCCTTTTTATAACACTAAAACTTTGATCGAAATGGAATTTTTTTGAGAAATCTTCCTCTTACTCCACTTAAAACTTCACCTTTCTTATAATCAAAGCTAGTCCAACCTTGTATGGCCCAAGTAATTATATAAGAATATAATGTGGTCTCGAACTAGTAATTAATTACTCTAGTCCATGGTTTGTCAAGGTTTTTGAGAATATTTAACTTCTCTCAAGTCCACTCAAAAGTTTTTCTCAAATGTAACCATGACCACTTTGTTCTTTTAGTGTGTGTTAATATGCAAGGCCATAATAAATGTGGGAACTGAGACCAAAATTCCTCTTTGTATTCTCCAAATACTTCTGCCTCAGTTTCTTTGTATGATGCTTTGAGTCTCTTTGCTTCTACTTTGACAAATATATTAATTTGATTCTCCCACCAATCACAATTTTCACAATACTGGTTTCCAATATCCTGGTGGTGATATTTTTCCTGACATCCAACTAACAAAAGGAACATGGGCTCAGACACCAAATGTTGACCTTAAGCCTCAACAATAGTGTGAGGGTTAAGAAGTTCACCCTTCGTTAAGGATGTGCAAGGGAAAAGTAAACTAATCTAATTTATGAATAGAAAGAATGTAAAATAAATGAATAACCTTATTCTAGACATCAATATTTATTCATATCTCAAAATGGATTACATTAGTCTCATACATACAATTATTTACAATTATATCTCATCTATTTCTCGGTTGTGGCACACATTTTATCTCATACAATATTCAACTATTGTCTCACGTGTCACACATATACATTTGATTAAGTACAATAAATATCTTCTTATAAAATAATCCAAATGACACTTATTTTGGTCATGCCTCTATCCACCTCTGTCTTTCTCTCGATTTTGTTTGTCTTTGATATGCAGATTTGTCTTAGATTTCAAAGTTTTATCCTATGTACTATTTCTTCTTCTTTCTATCAGGAATTTCCTCCTTTATCCACAAATTTCTATAATCCTTCGACGACTTCCTTATTTTATCCACAGTTCCTTCCTTCATCTCATGGGTTTACTTTATTCTATGGATTGTTCCAAAACTTGATAAAGAACCCTGTCAACAATATATATGACTAGGATATATCCATGGTTAAGGTAGTAGGTGGGAAAAATGATAGGAAGAAAGTGTTCTCAAGATCCAAATATGTGTGATTTTTAAAAGTATATCAAATAATGTTTAAGTATGATGAATTTGATGTTGCCAAATTAATAAAAAAATCATATGTCTAGAAAAGAACATGTGTGAGTGAATTAGTTTATATATAATCAATTTAATTAATAATTTCTGAAATCTAGAAAAGAAGAATGGGAATGAGTACATGTGGTTTTTTAAAAATCTTGTAAAGATTGACCCTATGAAATGAAAAGTTTTGGAGCCTATGTTAAATATGAATATATGCTGATTGGAATAATAAGTGTTGTATGTTGGGTACATTATGGAGAAAACACTATGTGATTGATTCCATGTGATGAAAAAATATAAAAATAAGGGAATGTAGTGTAGAGGCTAGAAATAAACATGTGTAGTATGTACTTGCAAAACACATATATTGTTGATAGGAGAAAGAGAGAATAAAAATTGTCAATAAGTAGGTATTAAAAATAATCGGAATAGAGCTCATAGGAGGGTGTTATGGCTTGAAATAGAGAAGTCTTTGGTAGATAATAAGTATCAAATATGTATATTCTTATAATGTAGTTATTAGATGACGATATTGACCATAATTATTTCCACATGGTAATATTATTTTTCTATTATTCAACTATGGCCTATTCCATGGAAATGAAGGTTTACAACTTCAAGTTATGTCCCATATTTATTGGTGTCATTGAGGCCAATTTCTAAGACATCACATTGTTGCATATTGGTATGCTTATGATCACCAATATTTTATTAAAGGTTTTAAATGTTTTAAGGTTTAAATGAGCCTATACTTGGGAGTCTACCTTAGATAATTGGGTTACTAAGAACCATAAGAAATGATTCACAATATAATTTTTTTCCATATCTTTGAAGTCCCCAACATTGGTATAGTTATGTCTTCCACCTATTTATCTTGTGATCCACACATAACTCTCTCATGAGGTGCTATTAACTATGGGGCGGTTATTGTGCCAACAATGTCTTCAAAAGATAAATTGTCCTAACCTTTCCTTTTTATTTTTCTTTATAATTGGGAGTCTACCTTAGATAATTGGGTTACTAAGAACCATAAGAAATGATTCACAATATAATTTTTTTCCATATCTTTGAAGTCCCCAACATTGGTATACTTATGTCTTCCACCTATTTATCTTGTGATCCACACATAACTCTCTCATGAGGTGCTATTAACTATGGGGCGGTTATTGTGCCAACAATGTCTTCAAAAGATAAATTGTCCTAACCTTTCCTTTTTATTTTTCTTTATATTTGATTTGATTAATTATGATTTATTTATTATGTTGTAGACTAGGATAGAGTAGTATATTTTGTATATTTTTCATTATTCTTACTATCGACCCTTTCCTTGCATTTTCCACTTGGAATATATAACCTCATTAGGATCCTCGATATGCCTCAATATCCTTGTTTATTATTGAAATGATAGTATATATATCTTGTTTATTATCATTATTCTTACAACCTAGGGTAATAGTAATACCCCATCCCTTATATTAATCATAGGATTTGAAACCCTATGCCTTTGATATAATATATATTATTGTCTTCTAAAGCCATGTCTCTTACAACTTATGGTTACAATCTTGTCTTTCATGTTGGCCCTAAAATTGTCTTCTATCTATATCAAAAACTATATTATTAAAACTAGAAAGAGGATAATCATATGTATACACCCCATTTTTCAGTTTTACTATTGATTTCTCTTTATAGGTTGTTGATAACTTAATCTTTAAATGCTTATTTCAGTAAATCTTGACATATTCCAGTGAATTTGGACTCTAGTATTACAAGTTTTGGAAGAAATCTATCTCTATTTTTGTGTATATTGGATTCCATTTTTGTTTATACTGGATTCCATTATTACTATTATTGGATTCCATTAGTAGCAATATTGGATTCTAATATTGTCATTATTGGACTTATTCGAGTTCCAATTTCACTATTATTGGATTCCAATATTGCTATTATTGGATCCCAATTTCACTATTATTGGATTCCAATATCGCTATTATTGGATTCCAATTTTGTTGTTTTTAGATTTTCATGTTGGGAGTATGTAAGGTTGGTGACCACTAACTAGTTACTATTATAAGGCATGAACCCATTGGATTAATTAAAAAAAAAAACTAATAATAAATTCCTACAAAAGCAAGTTCAAAGTAAGCCTCACAATTTGAAAATTTGACTTGTAAGCCTCACACTTTGAAAGTCCAAGCCTCGATGTAAGGTTAGCAATTGCTAACTATTATAAGGCATGATCTTGTTGGATTAAAACTAAAATAAAAGCTAACACTAAATTCTTACAAAAGTATGTTCAAAGTATAGGCTCACACTTTCAGAGTATGAGCCTTGCACTTTCAAAGTGAGAGGCTAACACTTCCAAAGTGTAAGGGAATTGTGAGCCTCACACTTTAAAAGTGTGAGGATCACACTATCAAAGTGTGAATCTCCCAGTTTTAAAGTGTGAGTTTCCAACTTTCAAAGTGTGAGTCTCCCACTTTTAAAGTGCAAGGATCACACTTTCAAAGTGCGAGGACTCACACTTTCAATGTTGGAGTCATTATGTGCATCCTTGATATTGGCATTGGCCTCAAATACTAATGGTGTTATGTTGATTTGGTTAAATTTACAATAAAATTAAGTGCAAAGATCACACTTTCAAAGTGTGAGGATCACACTTTCAAAGTGTGAGGACTCACACTTTCAATGTTGGAGTCATTATGCACATCCTTGATATTGGCATTGGCCTTAAATGCTAATGGTGTTATTTTGATTTCTGGTCAAACTTACAATAAAATTAAGTGCTCATATTTTTTATGATTCTCTCAAAATATGACCTTTTTTGTTTGATATTATAATAGTGAAATTATTGAAGCAAAATATGGAACTTGTGCTAGTTGGTCATTTTGTTTTTGGGTTAAATTTGAAAATTGTTGAAGATAGGTGGTAGAAGTAATTTTGTTTTGGTAGACATTTAAGTTTTCTTATCTTAGTCATAACATTGAAATAACTCAAGTATTATTTTCTTAGATTGTACATGGCCTTAAGTTTACTACTTTGCTTATTATTATAAATTATATCTCATATTTATCATTAAAAGCCAACAACATCATTAGGAGCTATGTATATCAAAAATTCAATTACTGTGAAAGAAAGTAGAATTTATGCTTGTAAATTGTTCCATTCTCCATATAAACGATGAGTCACTTACTTCCATTAGGAAGAAAATGAATTAATCCTTAACACAATGCAAGAAAAATGCTTGTGAGAAACACAATCAAATTCCCTTGGAGATACATTGAACCAATATTGTATGGTTTACATCAATCAAAAGACATATTGTGCCATAATTGTATTATTTGTGAGTCAAGAATTGCCACCACCTTTTTCCCACCACATTTTTCCCAAAGTGTTGGAAACTGTGAATGAGCCACATTTACATCACACCCCTCATTGTGGAATAACACTTTTCTTGAATCTATTTTCTCAAGTCCCCCTCTTGTAGCCCATTCTCTTAGCCTTGTATAAGTTGAGTAGATCTTCATGGTTTAATTCAATTGATATCTAACTACTAGGACCTTTCTGTTCTTGAAGACTTTGATTGGAATATCATTTTCAAAGAATCTGAAATCTAAATCAATGAACTGTACTTACACAATCCAAATCAATGATGCATGTTCTAGAGAATAGAGTAAAAATGGAAATATTTTGTAGGGTCAAACCAAAGGTATATATGCTTCTCCTGTCTCCTTTCCCTCCACTGAACACATTGGTTTGGAGAATGAATAGCTTCCCATGCCTAAGAACTCAAAGTATATATCATCATGCTTTGAGTTTTATGTGATGATAGATGTAGCTCACAATAACACAACTGATGTGTCATACACAAGAAGAGGAAAACATTGTGAAAAGTAGGAGAACATGATTGTGGGATAAATGGTGCAATCACCAGTACCATATTTATTCACATACTAAAGTGCCCAAACAAATACGTTTTCTTGGATTAGAATCCAGTACTTACACCACCATCAACTAGTGACATCAACCACCACAGAAAACAAAAATCTTCATGTCAAAATATCACTGAAACATATGGCAAGTTTCCTTAATACCATCTTAACCCTAAAATTTCATCTAATATTCCCAAGTTTCAAATACACTGAGATAAGTTGAAATAGTTATCAAAAATATTGATAAAAAAATAATAATACAACAATCTACTTATGTGCATAAACCAAAACTTCAACCTAAAACAGAGAAGATAAAAAAATTGTGAGACATATGAGATGAGGATGTCAATACAATAATATAATTATGCACCTAATTCAATAATTCATCCTAAAAACTATCTGAGAGGGGGATGAAAAATATTAACATGTAGGACATGAAAAATATAAGACCATAATGAGATATAACCAAATAAAACGAATCATATATGCAATCAATATAAATAATTAAGGGAAAAACCAAATCAATTGACATAAAAGAGAGAAAATAGTTTAAATTTTGTCTCCTATCCTCTCCTATGTTTGGTAGTTGATATCCCAACTAAGTCAACCAAATCAAAAGGTTAATATGTTCCTCTCCTCTGTTTTATAATTGCTATTTCCTCCAATTTAATTTAGTAGTGGGTGGAAATTGGAAATTGGAAATAGCCATCGACATGAAAAATATTGGCCAAAGTGATAGCCATGGCCACAAACAAAATTGACATGCTGATTTTTGTGGTGTCATACCACAACTCACCCCCATCCAAAAACACTAGCCATTCCCGAGAAATATTTAGGAGTTGGGAACAAAAATAGCTAAGTGTTCGACCCAGCTTCATTATGGTCCTCCTTTCAAAGTGAAGGCCATGACCATGAAAAAATTGGCATACTGAGTTTGGTGGTGCCATGCCACAAAGGCACCCCTAACCACAACACACCTCACACACTTGAGAAATATTTAGGAATTAACAATAAATATAGCTAGGTATTCAATCCAGTCTCCTTCTAGTCTTTTCGTCACAAGGCCAAAGTGATAGACATGGCCATGAAAAAATTGACATGATGAGTTTGGTGGTGTCATGCCACAATGAACCCCTAGCCATAATGAACCCCACACACATGAGATGCATTTAGAGAATTAGAAATAAATATAGCTAGGTGTTTAACTTGACCTCTTTCTCGGTCTTGATGTCACAAGGCCAAAGTGAGCCATGGCTATGAACAACATTGTCATGCTAGGTTTGGTGATGCCATGTCATAACGCACCCTAATGCATCCCAACCACAATGTACCTCCTTACACATCTCCTAGCCATAATGTAAAACATAGACCATAACACACCACCATGTCTCGAGATGGATTTAGGGAATTGGGAACAAATATAACAAGGTGTGTTTAAAAATAGTTGTAATGTAATGTGGAGTAATAACAAGTTTTTATAGTAAATGGTTGAAGATACTTAAGTGGAGAATAAGTGAAAGTGCATTTTCCTTTATTGTGTATGGTATGGATAAAATTAGATGAGACAGGGTAAAAGTGAGAGGAAACTTTTCAAAAAGGTGAAGTGAATTAGAATGGTCCCAGGATGACGAGTTGACCTAGAAGGGTAGTATACTGAGAAGTTGGAAGCATCTCATTCCCATTTCCATTCTCATATTTGTTTATGTGGGTCACACACATGATTTAATAAAAATAGATTTTATAATGCTAATGTTAAATCCTAGATATTATAGATTCATTGATGCAAACTATGAAATACAAGTACTAGAAATAAAGATGACACAAACATTAAGTTAAATGAATATGAAACCCTAAGTGTAAGGGATGGAAAGAGTGACTTAGCTGATTTATGTTTTTGTGAAGGTGATCCGACTATAACAATTGATGAACATGAAGGGTAGAATATTGTAATCGTGCTAAGTAAATTCTAGAACTATCGATGAGACGAGTAGGGCTCATGGAATGGGACGAGGAGCCTAGGTGCGAGACCTCTGCTAGGCACTGTGATCTGTGTAGGAGTTTGGAACTTGGTTTTTCGGTGTCACAAGAATGTCACCTTGATGGTTGTTGTTGGTCACTTGTATGTCACAATATGATCAAAAATTTCACTTGTAACCTACAAAGAGATGTTGACCTGTAAAACCCTCAAACTACATCAAATCCTAAAAATAAAAGTGATTAACCTAAAATGTAAATAAGATCCTAATATGAATGCTATCATAATAGTAAATAAATATGCAATTAAGTACATAAATGATACTCAAGCAAACTAAGCAATAAAATACCAAACCCTAAGTGCAAAGAGAGGGTGAGAAGCCTTAGCTGATTCATAGTGAAATATGGACTGTGTTAGAGTGGTAACCAAGTGAATGGAATGGTAGAATCATCACATAGAGACCCAAAAAAATGTAGACCTTGGACAAATAAGTGGGACCTGGGAGCTGGAGAGGGACATAGGCACCATGGGTGCCCTAGGCATATTTTTGGGCACCGGGTATGTGGAAAAGCTATGAAAACCTCCTCTGAGGTGTCACAAGGTGTTTGAATTTAATCAAATTTGGTTGCTTTGAGGTTTCACCTGGATCACCGAGGTCTTTAAAAACCCGTAATAAAGTATGAACCTGTAAAACCCTCAAATAGACATCAAATCCTAAAAAGAAAGATGCAAAATGAGGGGTCGAATTATCCTCAATTGTCACAATCATGAAATTATGGCTGATCATTGCACCACATCTTAGACCCAATGTAGTTCTATATGTTTGTGTGTGGAATTATGCCCTAGGTGGCTCTCGTGCCAGTCGCACTTGGTACTAAGCAAATAGATAAATGTAAAGAAATGTAATAAATGTGTGCATGGAATAGAATGAACTTCCCTCCTTTGAAGTGTATGTAGAATAACCAACCCTTGTGTCCCTTGTGATTGTGCTAGATGGATGTAATGTAGCTCTTCGATTCCTTAATGGATGTGACCTTAGGTGGTGATAGTTAATTCTTAGTGCTTGGTCCCTTATTATGATCACATAACTTTATATTTATATGATTTCATTGATTTAATTTTGTAATTAACCCCAAAAATGCTGACTCCCAAAAATATGCGATGCTCAAATGGATAGAAAGGATCCAAAAAGTGTGAGAAAAGTATAAAGGGCCAGGGGACACCCAAAGGGGACAAGGGCGATTGGTGTTGGCATCCGAAATGGGAGTTGGTGTCTAGGATGATAAAAGCTAGAGTATAATAAGGCAGATGGAGGAAGTAAAGGTGTAAGACTAAAAGGAGAAATAAAGGAAAAAGAAAGGTGGCCAAAGACATGGGTTGATTAGTAATTTTCTTACTTAGGAATCACATGAATAATAATATGTAATTAGGACTAGGTAATTACCCAAAGTGCATGATTTTGTGTTTACATTTACCTCCACTTTATATTGGTAAGTAGAAAAGTCAATAACATAAATTATTTAGAGATGCATACCGATAACCATGTAGATTGATGATGCAAGCATGTTGAGGGACTAGATAAAGCATGGAGTGATAAAAATGTGAAGTGTGGATGCTAAGGAGGAGAAAGTGCAAAAAGTGATGATGAAAGTGAACCTAGGATGTAAACACATGTGTAAATGGCATGATTTACATGTTGTTGATGTTGACTACCACTTCCCATACAGATGGATCTACAAAAGAGAAGAATGATCAAGTAGTAAAAAAATGTATGTATATATAGAAAGTATGTAAAGAAGTTGAAAATGTGAAAAAGGAACATGTGAACCTGATCCATGATGAGACAAGAGTGTAGAAAGGATCTTGAAGATGTCGATGAAGGGAGATTTTTTTGGGTGATATCACACTAATGTCATGGAAGAAATGTAGGGAGAAAAGTGTGGTGTCATCCTTCAAACTTTAAGTGTTTCCCGTAATGTGGAGCACCATTGCGAGATGGTGTGTATAAACGCAAGTGATAAGGATTGTCTGCCCTATAAAATCCACTGTGTGGAGTTATGTAGATTATGTTGAACTACCAATCGTCATGTAATTTTCCCTATTATTGGCCTCCGGGAAGGATATCGCTGTGCTAAGGACCCAAGTCGACTCTGAGCCCTATCTCAAACGAAAACTATGTTGTATCTTGGTAATGTCTTTGTGTTGTGTATAACGTTATATGGGGTGACTGATCCACCCATATGATGCCCCCTCATTTTGAGTGCATATGACATTGTTGAAGGAGTATGCGGCCCAAAAGAGGACCGAATGTTGTGTGCTAAAACTATGCCCTAGGGGGAATACAATGTGCTTGGTAAAACCAAGGCACAAAAAAAAAGTGGCTAGAAGGAAAGTGTTAGTACAATAAAAGACAAACAAACATGTATAATATGAAAATGTAAGCTAAGTAGACAATGTGTAAGCTAAAATGCAAGTAAACATGTAAGAAGAAAATGTAGACCACCTAAAATGGGTTCTAAACATGGGACATCACTCATGATTTCACAAGGCAATCAAGGCCGAAGTGGTCAGAAGCAAAAAGTGTGCACACAAGACAAATGGAAATCCCACAAAAAAGAGCATACAAAGAGAAAATAATGACAAACAATGTAATAGACAACCATGGAAACATGTGGTCCTCTACAAAAATGCTATACATGAAGCACCCGTTAGCATATTAGAAAGATAAAAAAGTATGTCATAACATGTATAAGATGATATAGTAGTGTGCTATGAAACAAAATGAAACAATAGCACCTGTTGTGTACGAAAGTGGATGGACCTAGGAGCCACTGTGGAACTAGTAATAAGTACTCCTCCAAACATCAATGTCACATATAATAGATATGTATAATATGCAATCAAAACTAGAAAGGCAAGTGAACGAGCATGTGTGTATGAAAAAGATAATTACATATAAGATATCTATCTAGCATGTGTAATAAAGTGAACATGTAAAAGCATCAATAAGCAAGAGTAAATGTAACCAAGATATACACTATATTGTGGATGAGGAAGAATGAATGTGGTGTGAATGATAGGATTCAAGTGCCCCACGAGTGGATATGGATGCATACAATGAGGCTCATTTATTTATTCCCCTTTGAAGTCAAGGATGAACCATAAAAGAGAGTGCATAGTCGTGGAAATGGTTTAAACTATGTGTAATATAAATATGTGATCGTCAAAGCGTAAAGTGTAGAGTGTAAGCATGTGAGTGAGTGAGTGAGTTGATTAAATGTGTGAGTGTGATGAGGTCCATTTGAGATGTATACCCTCAGTAGTCAAGTATGGACCGAAGAAACTAGAGTGCATCATAGGGTAATGACCGCAACATGTATAAGTAGATGCAAGAGAGATGTAGTGTAAATGTGTAGAGTGAATAAGATGAAAAGTGTGTAGAAGATGTTGTGAGAGAAGATTTCCTAAGTGTATGATATACGATGTGTGAGATGTGTAATGTGTAGAATGTGAGATATGGTTAAGTGTGTGAGAATTCATGGTGTGTATAAGGTTCGGTGTGTGAGGTTTATGTGTATAGTATGCCCTCAAAATTCAAGTGTGAACAAAAGCACAAGAGTGCGTCATCGAGAAATGACAATGATGTAGGTGAATCAAAATGTGTATGATGAATGTAAAAGACTAGATGTGATGTGTGTAAGATGTATGAAAGTTGATAATGCTAAAAGGTGTGTGAGGGGGTAAGTGCGATGCCCCCTAAGTGTGTGATAATGAGTGTGTTATTCAATGAATGATGCTCAAGATATACAGGTATGTGATATATGAAGATGATGATGAATAATATATGGTGTATAGTGAATTGAGTAATGTGAGAAGTGATGAAATCTTGCATCATATGCATGAATAACAATATATGGTAATAGATGTATGTATGAGTGATTATATCAATGAAGCATGTAATGTGAAGATGAAACATGGATCTTATTGTAAGAGATCCCTTAATATTCATGGAAGAACCGTAAGAGAGAAGAGTGTGTCATCAGGAAATTATGATGTAATAATGTATCACAGTGTGTAAGATTTCTCAAAGATATGAAATATGAAGCGTAGAGCATAAAAGTAGTAAATGAGAGCCACTTGACAATGCTAGGAGGGGGGAAGAGTAAGTGTGATACCCCCAAGTGTATGAGAAGGAATAAGCTATCAAATAAAATTGAAGGGCAAGGGTCCTCCACCCACTATTTGAGGTGATAAATATGTGTGACCATCATCAGAATCGGAGTCAACCACATTTCTAGGATTGAAATCAAATGGTTCATTGACATCGTAAGATTCATTTGAGTCCCAGTCATCGACATAGACCTTGTCTAGAGAACAAGGTGGAATTATAAGTTTAATTATAGGAGGTGGTTGCTAAGCTTGACTTGAAAATGTTTTAAATACCTTCATTGGAGGAGAAGTTAGACCAAATATAAGAGGAGGTTTCTTAGTTTGACTAGGTTGACTTGATAATGACATAGATGCCTCGAGAGGAGGTGGAGTGAGACTAATTTTGGAGGTGGTTATTGACTCTCTATAGAAGGAACCTTAGAAATGATGGCATGATGCTCATTAGATATAGATGAATCAGTTTTAGGAACCCATTAATATGTAACAATTGGAGAGGACAATGTAACATGACATTGTGAAGTGAATGAGATAAAATTGTGATGATCAAGATGCTTTATTCTTCATTGTAAACCATGAAAATAATTGTCATTATGTCCATTGATTCGATGATAATTGCAATATGGGTGACCTTGATATTTTACAAGTCGGTAAGGAGGATATCCTTGAGTAGACAATAAAGTGATCAATTAATGACTAAGGATCTCAGTAAGAATGTCATGTTGCTTAGCATTGTGATCAAAGGTGAGAGGATTTGGTAATAGGATGACTTGAGGATCACTAATATGAGAACATGTAGCAGACATAGAATGAAGATGAGATGTAGAAGGAGAAAAACATGAACCCGAGAAGTTTCCTTAAGATATTGGATTTCAAATTTGAGAGATGTAATCGTGGATTCTATAGACTGAAATTTTCCTTGAAATAAAGAATGTAAAGCTTGAATTGAGTTCAAAATGGATTGATTAAATGGAGGATAAAAATACTAGGGTTTTCGAGATAAAATATCTAAAATTGAACTCACTTGATGCAATGACGTATTGCTATGGAGATACATGGTGTATAAGAATTTTTTCGAACAACATGGAAATTAGGATGCATTTGAATTAAATCATACAAAGAAATTTTAGGAATTTTAGGAGCCATGATAGAGAAGATGATATGCCAAAGAAGGATTCAAATACGATCATGAGTGGGGTTCACTAAAATGATTAAGCTAAAATGTAAATAAGATCCTAATTTGAATGACATCATAGCAATAAAAAAGGATGTAATTAAGTACATAAATGATACTAAAGAAAACTAAATAATAAAATACCAAACCCTAAGTGTAAAATGAGGGTCATAAGCCTTAGTTGATTCAAGTGAAATCTGGATTGTGTTGGAGTGGTAACTAAGTGAATAGAATGGTAGGAACATTGCACAAAGACCTAGAAAAATGTAGATCTAGGACAGATAAGATGGGTGGGGTGCCTGTAGAGGGACAAGGGCACCCACGGGCACCCTATGCCTATTTCGGGCATTTAAGTTTGTTTAAAATCTATGAAAACATCCTTTGAGGTGTCGTAAGGTGTTTTCCTTTAGTCACATTTTGTCTCTCTGAGGTCACACCAAGATTGTCGAGGTCATTGAAAACATGCAATAAAGTATGAACATGTAAAACCATCAAATAGACATCAAATATTAAAAAGAAAGATGAAAAATTAGGGGTCGTCTGTCCTCAACTATCATAATGGTGAACTTATGAATGAATATTACACTACATCTAAAACCCAATATAGTTTTGTGTGTGTGTGTGTGTGTGTGTGAGGAATTGTGCCCTAGGTGGCTCTTGTGCTAGTCACACTTGATAAAGAGAAAGTAACTAAATGTAAAGAAATGTAATAGACATGTACATGGAATAGAATGAACTTACCTCCTATGAAGTGTATGCAGAATAACCAATCCTTGTGTCCCTTGTGATGGTGTTAGATGGATGTAATGTAGCTTTTAAATTCCTTTATGGATGCAACCTTAGGTGGTGATAGCTAATGCTTAGTTCTTAGTCCCTTATTATGATCACATAACTTTATATTTATATGATTCCCTTGCTTTAATTTTATAATTAACCCTGAAAAGGATGACTAAAAAAATATAAGATGCTCAAATGGCTAGAAAGGACCCAAAAAGTGTGAGAAAAGTACAAAGGGGCCAGGGGCACCAGAGGGGACAAGGGCACTTGACGCCGACATCCCTGGCTAGGCACTATTGTCCGTGATGATAAAAGCTAAAGTATAATAAGGAAGACTAAGAAAGTAATGGTGTAAGACTGAAAGGAGAAAAAGAGGAAAAAGAAGGTTGGCCAAAGACATGGGTTAATTATTACCGTTATTACTTAAGAAATCTCATGACTTGTAGTATGTAATCAAGATTAGATAATTACCCAAAGTGTGTGATTTTTGTTTACAAAATGATGCAATATGGGGAGTCGACTAACTACGATGGTCACCCAATTGATTGAATTTACTATCGAGAACTCGAAACACATCTCAAAATCCATGTAGTTCTTGTGATTATGTGTGAGGATTGTGCCCGAGGAAGCCCTTGTGTAAGTGCACTTGATAGTGGGAAATAACTAGATGTACCAATGTAAATAGATGTGTGGATGAAAAAATGAACTTGCCCTTTTGATGAAGTGTATGTAGAAAATGCAGTCCCTTGTCTCTTGAACGGATTCTAGGTGGATGCCTTTAGTGCTCTTATATGCCTTTGGATGCAAGCTTATGTGATGATAATAGATGCTTAGAGCTTGGTCCTTTATTTTGGTCACATAACATTGTATTTATATGATTCTCTTGGTTAAATTTCATAATTGACAACTGGAAAGCTGACGCATAAGAAAATAAGATGCCCAAAAGATAAAAGAGACCCAAAGAGATTGAGTAAGGTGGAAAGAGGAAAGGGGCACCCAGAGGGGACAATGGCGTTAGTGTCCGAGTCATAAAAGATAAATTAGTAAAGTAATGACTGGGTTGTAGGGTGTGAAAGACTAGAAAGAAGAAAAGAAACAAAGAAAAGAGGCCAAAGATAACTGTCAATTACTAGTTTTATCGATTATGAATCATACGAATGCAAGTATGCTTTTATAACATAGAAATGTACCCAAGTGCATGATTTTGTGTCTACATTTTCCCCCACTTTATGTTGTTGAGTGAATACTTAATAACATAAAGTAGTTAGAATATGCGTATCGATAACCATGTAGAGTGTGATGGCATAATGTGTTCCGAGTGGACAAGTGAAAGCATGAAATGATAAAAATGAAGCGTGGAAGCTAAGAAAGAGGAAGTGACCCTAGGGTTGATTTGTATTATGTTGTATGCTATTGTAAATGTTGTTTTTCTTGATGTAGGGCTACTTCTTGTTGCGTATTAAGGATGGACCTACAAAAGAAGAGTGAAAGAGTAGTCAAAGTCATGTATTATGAAAACTCTATAAAAGTATGTAAAAAGTGTGTAAAAGTATGCAAAAAGGAAAGTGTGCACCTGATGTATAGGAGTGTAAAAGGATAGAAAATGTATTGAAATTCTATAGAAGAGTGAGAGCTTTGGACGATCTCATGCCAAGAGAAAGTATTTTGGGTGATCTTAAGCAAAGTGTGAGTTTTTTAGGCGATCTCATGCCACAACAAAAGAGTGTTGGGGAGAGAGGTCTAGTATTACTCTCCTTCCATGACTGCTTCCCAATTATACACCATTGTAGATGGTATGATCCTATTTTTTCTGATTTGTACCGAGTTATCATGTATTATTTTGAGTTGTCTTGATTATAATAGAGATAGAATGTATATTACTTGCCTTTGGAGGATGTGTGCATGTACTATAAAACTGATCTATGAATTGTTTCAAACAGTGTTGATATGAGAAAATAACTGTAACTACCCCTAGTTATAGGTTCCTAGGAAAGGTCAGGAGCACGTATGTGCTAGTGTTTGTGTCTGGGTGCTGGTGTTTGTGCTAAAATGAGGACCAAAGTTAGATTTTGGATCATTTCGGTAACTATATTATGTGTTGATTTCAGATTGTGCATATCTAAATAGTAGCCCCGAGGTAATATATAGGGTGATTGATTCACCCAATGTATGCCCCCTTGTTTTGGGTGCATGTGACACTGATAAGAGCATGCGGTCCAAAGGAGAGGACCGAGACTAAAATGAAATGTATTCCTACAAGGGGAGGGAAATGTGCATGGTAGAAAGCAAAGCACATGAAAACAAGATGGCTAGAAACATATGTTAGTAGTAACAACTAACAACTGTGTAATATAAGATAGTGTAACAAGAAAGAAGATAAAATATACTGTGAAAATGGGTTTCAAACATGGGACATCGCTCACAATGTCACAAGACAATCAGGCCAAAGCGGCCAAAATCATATAGTGTGCACACAAGATAAAGGGTATATCCCATAAACAATACATACAATGTCAAACAATGTTAATAAATGTGTAACAAAAACCATGGTGGTATATAATCCTATAAAGAAAATGCTACACATGAAGCACCCTTTATCATGTTAGAAAGATAAAAATTATGTCAAGGTGTGTATGTTTCTATGAAATAAGTAGTGTGCTAGTAAGAATAGGAAATAGTATGTAATGAAATGATATAACCTCTAATGTGTGACAAAGTAGATGCCCCCAAGAGCCTCGGTGGGACTAGAAAAAGGTATTGTGCTAAGCATCATTCTTGTGTGTAAAGATATCTAGGAATCATACGTTCAAAACTAGAGACCAAGTGAATGCACATGTGTATATAGAAAAATATAATGACATACTAAGTATCCATCTAGCATGGAAAACAAGTCTGTACATGTAAGTATAAGTAAAAAGCAAGAATAAATGCAACCAAGATATGCAATATGTTGTGTATGCATGAGATGGAGTGGTATGCAATGTAAATGTGATAGGAGCAGTGTGTCCCCTAGTGGATGTGTATGAGTATGAGATGAGTTTCATTTATAAAATACCCCTCAACAATCAAGAATGGACCATATAACAAGAGTGTGTCATCGGAAATAGTTTACAAATATGTGCTAAAAAGACAAATCATGAAAGCATAAAGCATGAAAAGTGAATGGTGTGAGGTTCATTTTAGATTTAGAACCTTAGTAGTCGAGTATGAACCATGGGACTAGAGTGTGTAATAGGGTATTGGTTTGAAAGATATATGCTAAAAAGATGTATCATGAATCACAAAGCATGAAGAGTGAATGGTGTGAAGTTCATTTCATATTTAGACCCTCAACATTTGAGTATGAACCATGGAACTAGAGTGCGTCATAGGGTAATGGTTTGAAATAGATATGCTAGAAAGATGTATCAAGAAGCACATAGAGTGAATAGTGAATGGTGTGAGGTTCATTTCAGATTTAGACCCCTAGAAATTTGAGTATGAACCATGGAACTACAAAGTGTGTCATAGCGTAGTGATGATACAAAGTTTGTGTATCAAGTTGTGTATGATTGATGTCAATGAATAGGAATTTTGAAGCACAAAGTGTAATAGTAGAAATGAGAGACACCTAATAATGCTAGGATGAGGGGAGCATAAGAATGATGCCCATCAAGTGTATCATGATGAACAATCTATCTGATGAAAATGAAGGGAAAGGTTCCTCCACCCGATGCTTGAGGTGATAAAGGTGTGTGACCATGCTCTGAGATAAGTAGTGTATGAGACTAATAAAGTACATGTGATGGAAGACCATGAGGTGATGAGAACCTATGTTTAGGAGACCTAGGATGTGATGAACACATATGTGAAGGAGATCGAGGAGGTTATGAGAACCTATGTGAAGGAGACCAAAGAGGTGATGTGAAACTATGTGAAGGAGATTGAGGAGGTGAAGGAGGAGGTGAAATATAATGTGAAGGGGCTGCCCAAGTAGGGGACTTAGGTTGATGAAGTGGACTAGTGGAATGATGAGAATAAATAGGTCATGTATGAATATGAGAGATAGGTGTAGAATGTGCCTTAGGTATGAGAGGTCAAGGGGACCTAGATGCTCTAGTGAGTGTAATGAAAACTTCAAAAGGAAGATGAGAAAACGGTGTGCATGGTGGAAAAAATTTAATAACGATAAATTTCTTGTTGTGAATGAATTTAAGACATAAGTGATTCATGGATAAGATATCTTGAGTGGCGTAGAGCCAAGGAAGACCTAAGAGCATGTCACAACCTTTGACATCCGGTGCAACAACGAATGGAATAAGCATTGTGAGAAGACCAACTATAACTAGAAGCTTGACGTAGCCATAAGATTGGGAACTGGATATGAAATTTGAGATAGTGGATAGTTGATAGTGACAAGGATTGAAATAGAGCACACACTCATAGAAATTGATGGATCGATCATCATTTTATTGATGGTATGAGGTCGATAAAAGAATTGATATGTAGTGCAATAGACGAGAATTTATCATGATAATCGTGATTAGGGAATGTGATGAGAAGTGGAGATACATGTCACTATGAACTAGAAAATTAGGAGGCCTCGATGAAGGAGGAGGCACAAATTGATATGTATGATTAGTAGAAGATTTTGAAGGTTGCTTCTCATGTTCAAGTAAAGGATCATTAAATATTTTGAGTTTTTTTGTTTTCATTGTTTGACTTAAATTCCAAAGGCTCAGGGAGCTCAATTTTATTTTGTCAATAAGATCATGAATAATATGCCTTAGTTTGAAAAAATTATCAATAGGATGCCCAATGCATTGACGATAGTAACATCTAGTATTTTCATAGTAATTGTGTCCTTTAGGGCATTATGAATCAAAATTAAGTGGTTTAGAGGTGTGATAATATTGCTTTCAATAAGTTGTGGTAATAGAAGGCATGAAACATAAGGAAATTTTGTGAAGGTATGTTTTGGAGGTTTCCTTTGAAGCTTTTCAGGAGTAGAGACAATGCTAATCGTATCTTTTTCTTCGGTGGTCTTAGGAGATGACTTGAAATTATATTTTCTTTGAAACCGATTAGAAGATGATAAAGCATGATCATGATACTTGATTTTCCCATAGATAAAAGCTTTCTTTCATGTAACTTAATAGTTTGGTATAGTTCATCAATTGATGGAGAGGTCTCAAAGATGACACTATATTGTAATGGAGATAAGAGACTTTGAACAAAAAGATCTTGCAATTCAGAATCAACGAGAACATTGGTCATCTTAGATAAGTTGTTTTGATATCATAATATGTAGTCGTCTAGATGCTCATTGGATCTTTGTTTGTTTTGTGCAAGTAGAATATAGGATATATTATAACCGATATTAATAGAAAAATGCACAAGAAAAACATCGACTAAATGCATAAATGATGTTACCAAATGAATAGGTAGATCGTAGAACCAACACATAACATAATCTTGAAGACTTCTAGGAAATATATTTTCTAGTAAAGTATGATCATCCACATAATATAGACATGCCACATGGAAAGATATAAGATGCTCTTGAGGGTCATCATGACCATTGAAGGTGGGAAGCTTAGGGGTGATAAAGTTTGGAAGAAGTGCATAAGTGGAAATGACGGGTGCGAAAGGAGTGTTAAGGAGTGAGGTGTAATTAAGAGATGGAGATACACGAGAAGTAGCTTGCTGAAGTTGACGGATTTAAACCTAGACATCCTAATAGAGAGAGGCTAGGTCTTGAGTGCTAAAAGAAGAGACTTTCCACGTATGAGAAATAAGAGGTGGAGTGGAATGGGTGGTAGGGGTAGGAATAGAAGTGGGAACAGTGGAAGTAGGTGGAGTGGAAGAATTAGGAGGTTAAGTAACAATATACATAGAAGTAGTAGTGGATGTTGGAAAATTAAGCTCAACTAGATTGGTGGCCTCCTCATGAGCAACGAATAAGAGAAGATCTAGATCTTATGGATGTTTAGGAAGATGAACAATGAGATAATGAAGGTTTTGAGATCAATGAAAGGTTGAGATTGAGCCATGATAGAAATATTACAAATAATTCCTGGAAGTACGGTTGGGTTCGAATGGATGGGTTCACCAAAATATTTAACAAAAATAAAATTTATTATGCTAATGTTAAATCCTAGATATTGTAGAGTCACTGATGTAAATTATGAAATACGATTGCTAGGTAGAAATACAAATATGACACAATAAATAAGCTAGATGAATATGAAAAGATGGAAACCCTAAGTGCAAGGGATGGAAAGATTGACTTAGCTAATTTACACTTCCCGTAAGGTGATTTTGACTATAACAACTGATGAACATGAAGGGCATACTATTGTAACCATTCTTAGTAAATTTTGGAAGCTGCCGATGAGATGAAATTTGGACCGGTGGTTCTTGGAATGGGTCAAGGGCACCTAGGTGCTAGAGACCTTTGCTAGCACTTATGACCGTAGAGAAGCTTAGAACCTAGTTTTTTTGGTGTCGTAAGAATTCCATCGATGGTATCATTTATGTTGCAATATAATCATAGAATTTTCATGTAACATGTAAAGATATGTTGACATGTAAAACCTTAAACTACATCAAATAACAAAAATTAAAGATGTAATATAGAAAGTTAGATTGACCTTAATGGTCACCCAATTAAGTGAACTTATGGTCGAGCACTATACTACATCTCATAATCCATCTAGTTCTTGTGATTGTGTGTGAGGATTGTGCCCTAGGAAGCCCTTGTGCAAGTGCACTTGATAATAGGTGATAGCTAGATGTACCAATGTAAATAGATGTGTGGATGGAAAAATTAACTTCCCCTTCCTATGAAGTGTATGAAAAAATTTACTCCCTTATCCCTTGAATGAATGATAGATGAATGCCTTTAATGCTCTTAGATGCCTTTGGATGCAAGCTTAAGTGATGATAATAGATGCTTAGAGCTTGGTACTTTATTTTGGTCACATAACATTGTATTTATATGATTCCCTTGGTTGAATTTCATAATTGACAACTAGAAGGCCGACCCATAAGAAAATAAGATGCCCAAAAGATAAAAGAGACCCAAAGAGAGTGAGTAAGGTGGAAAGAGGATAGAGGAACCTTGAGGGGATGAGGGTTCTGGGGCTGATGTTCGACTAGGCACTAGTGTGTGGAGTCATAAAAGATAAAGAAATAAAGTACCGATTGGGATGTAAGGTTTGAAAGAATAGAAAGAAGACAAAAAACAAATAAAAGAGGCCCAAGGTAGATGTCAATTACTAGTTTTCTCCCTTACAAATCATATGAATGTAAGCATGCTTTTAGGATTTAGACATGTACCCAAGTGCGTGATTTTATGTCTACAACACTAGAGAAAATAAGCGGGTGAAAGGGCGAGTCATGACCAAAGAATGCATTTATTTTCCATCTAAAGCAAAGACATGAAGGGGTATGCACAAAAAATAAGGTACATTTCATAATCCATTTCCTTATCCCTTTAATCCCCCACATCTTCTTGCTATTTGTGAGAATATATGTTCAAAACTATAGGAGAGGAGAAAAATTTCAGAATTAGTAACAAATATAGCTAGCTATTTGGCCTAGCCTCCTTCTGGTCCTCATGTCAAAGTGATAACCATGGCCACAAACAACATTGGCTTGCTGAGTTTAGAATTGCTACTATGATCAATTCCATGCCATAATACATCCCCCATACTTGAGTTTATAGAAAATGACATCAAATGCCTGTCGATGCTAAAACATAATTAAAAGACCCAATCGGTTCCATTGTTAGACACTTATTAGGATCTCTCTTGTAACATTATTTCATGCTAAATTGTAAAAGATTACATCAAATTAGGTGATTAAAAATGGAGTGGAACTTGAAATATGAGATATTTGACGTCTTTATCAATGCGTTTGGTGGGTAATTACAAAATATAGAACAACAAAAATAGAGAATGTCTTCAATTTAAAAAATATAAAGACTAACGAAAAAAACATTGGGGTTGGTAAGGGTGAGGGCTTGTTCTAGTGATGGTAGGTGGGGGTTGACAACCAAATTCTAGTCTTAAAAAAATAACTAGATTGAAATTTGAAATTAGAATAGTCGACATGATGCCTTCTTGACTAGGAAGGGAAGTATATGGAAGTTGGAAGCATCTTGTTTCCATTTCCCATTCTCATTTTTTTATATGTGGATCACACACATGCACACATCCAAAAGTGTAGGGATTTGGTGAAATGGCGAGTTATGACCAAAGAAATAATGAATTTTCCATCGAAGTAGCACACGAAGGTTTCTGCACAAAAAATAAGGTACATTTGAAAACCCAGTTCCCCATCCATTCAATCCCCAAATCATCATGATTTTTGTGAGAAAATACATTCAAAACTACAAGGGGAGGAGATAAATTTAGGGCATTGGGAACAAATATATCTAGGTGTTTGACCCAACCTCCTTTTGGTCATCATGTTAAAGTGATAGCCATGGCCACAGCAAAATTGGCATGCTAAGTTTAGTGGTGATATTATGATTGATTCCATACCACAACACACCCCCATGCTTAAGTTTACAAAAATGACATCAAATTCATGTTTGACACTAAAACAGAATTGAAAGACCCAATCGGTTCCATTGTTAGACACTTATTAGGATATCTCTTGTAATAGTATTTCACACCAAATTCTAAAAGATTACATCCAGTTAGGTGAGTGTTGAGGAGAAGAAGGGACATAGATTAGAAACCTCTAGCCTTGTAATTACCTTTCCCATAATTAGAATTTATGATCAATTTTCGAAGAAGGGATGGGGAATACTAGAGTGGAACTTGAAAGATGAGATATTTGACATCTTTGTCAATGAGTTTGGTGGGTACTTACAAAAACATAGAATAATAAAAATATAAGTTGGAAATTGGAAAGGTAGTCTATGGAAGTTGGAAGCATCCTGTTCCCATTTCCCATTCTCATATTTGTTTATGTGGGTCACACACTAGGCCAACATCACACAGTGTAGGAAGTGGGTGAAAGGGTGAGTCACGACCAAAGAAAGTATAGATTTGCTAATGAAGCAACACACAAAGGGATCTGCATAAAAAGTTATATTTCAAAACCAAGTGCCTCATCCCCTCACTCCCCCACATCTTCTTGCTACTTTAAATCCTATGGTTTATGAGAAAAGACGTTGAAAATTGCAGGGGAGGAGACAAATTTAGGGAATTGGGAACAAATATAACTAGGTGTTTGACCTAGCCTCCTTCTAGACATAAACAAATATAAGGAAAATGTGATATCCATGGCCACAAACAAAATTGATGTGATGAGTATGGTGGTACAATGCCACGGTGCACAGCACCCCCAGCCATAACACATCCCCCACACTTGATATGGATTTAGGGAATTGGGAACAAATATAGCTAGGTGTTTGACCCACCTCCTTCTGGTCCTCCTGTCACAAGGCCAAAGTAATATCCATGGCCACGAATAACATTGACATGTTGAGTCTGGTGGTACCATGCCACAACACACCCCCAGCCATAACACACCCTCCATGTCCGAGTCGATTTAGGGAATTGGGAAAAAATATAGCTAGGTGTTCGATAAAGATTCCTTTTGGTCCTCCTATCACAAGGACAAAGTGATAGCCATATCCATGAACAAAATTTGTATGATGAGTTTGGTGGTACCATGCCACAACGAACCCCGAGCCATAACGCACCCCACACCTATGATGAATTGAGGGAATTGGGAACAATTAAAGCTAGGTGTTTGACCAAGCCTCCTTTTGGTCCTCTTGTTACAAGGCTAAAGTGATAGGCATGGCCACGAATAACATTAGCATGTTGAGTCGATGGAGCTACTATGATTCATTCCATACCGAACGCAACCCCATGAATGAGTTTATAGAAGATGAAGTCAAATGCATGTTTCGACACTAAAATGGAATTGAAATACCCAAAGGATTCCATTTTCACGTGGCATTTTGGAATAACAACACATGATTCATTTGTAACTTTTTCAGACTTTAATGTTGGCACAATGATGATGGAAAAATGTTGAGCATGAAGCTCCTTTAAATGACGGTGGAAAGAGGATTCCCCCGGTGGCTTGAAGTATATGGGAGCATGATTTTTTGGATCTCTCCAATAATAGTATTTTAGGAAAGTTTGAGTCATTCAACATTTAATGAAACGCAAAAACCAATCACCTTGCCATTATAACCATACTCAATCCCCACATAAGCTTGCCTCATTAGGTTAAGATTTTCATATTACAATATAATATTTTAAGCCTAACAGATGCTAAGCTCAATATTTGTTTTATTGTGTTAATGCAACAGAAACATTTAATATTAACGATCTCTAGTTTAGTGATTACCTTGTCTATCATTATATTTTTGATCAATCATCGATTGTTGCGTGGGAGCATATAATCTTATGAAATGCACTTAAAATGACCCCCACGTAAAACACATGAAGCACTACCCATGACAACAATTCAATTTCATGGATCGTGAGATGGGAAAAGGAAATTAAAAGGAGCATCTGAATTTTTGTTGATTCGAGAAAAATCCGTAGACAATCCAAAGCAAGGCCACATTGGCTTAGAGTGCTTTTGAGTACATAGAAAGTGAATTGTATACAAAAATCTCACCTACATCAATGGATTGGACATGGACTATTTTTATGCATGCTATTTGAATGCTATGTGTGTGTTGAAAAATAAGATTAGATACAAATACAAATTAGAGACCAAAAGAAACTAAATTGTTTCCTAATTCTAATCCTCCCTAACACTACCTTAGATTGAGAAAGATGGAAGGGAGAGAGAATGCAATACCTTTACTTACCAATGAAGAAATCCCTTGATGATTTTTTGTGCTCAAGATGGTTGATTGAACTTGCTTGCTTCAAATTTTGTGGACACAAATGGGCAACACCTCCCCTTTGAAGATTGAATGTTTTCTCAAGGATGCTTGATGGATGTTGGAGAGCTTCTTGAGAGATTTTGGCAGCACTTAGCTATGATTTTCAAAAGTTGGCTTCCATGGAGGGTGGCATGCCAATTTATAGCTTGAGGGAGAGGAAATGGAGGGTGAGGATTGATCCAAGTAGGATGAGGATCAATGGTTGATGTTGCATGAGAGGATAGAAGAATCTAGAATTAGATAATTCTAGAATTATAAAGAATTCTCCATTGAATTTAAAATTCAATGGAGAAGGGTGGAGAGTTAGAGAGGCTTCTAGAATTAGAAGCCTCTAGAAATAGAGGAGATAAGATTAGATTGGTTTAGGATTAATTAAGTTAATATTGTGATTAGAGGCTAGGTGTAGAGTAGATGGGTAGGTGAGTAGGAATTTTAAATTCCTATAAATGTTTAAATGAGGTTAGGAAAATGATTTATAATAATTAATCTTGTGATTAATTATTATAGGGTTAAGATGGGAATTATGAAATCATGAGTTAATAATAGGGGGATATATTAGGAATTAATAATGTTTAATAAATATTTTAATTTTTATGTTGACATTTTACATGTTTTAATTTTTTGCTCTTTGAAGGGTTATCATGCGGAGCAATGACAATTCAAAGAAAGAGAGATTACTAGGATAACATGGGTGATCCCCCTCGAGAGGTTGAACAGGAGGAAACGAGTCATGTGATCGCTCAAAAGGAGGAAAAGGTCATATTAGTAGAAGTATATAAGAAGTGTTGAGAGAAGAAGAGAGTGTGGGGTGATATGATGCCCCAACCATGGTGATTGATTAGATGATAGGATTCCCTATGGAAGTAGGGTCAAATTGATTGATTGGATTAGAAGGATTGAGTGATTTGATTAGATGTTCCAGTGGGAAGATCAAGTTAGATGAATTGGATTTGATGCCCTAGTCAATGATATATGAAAGGGGTTAGTTAAAGAATTGGATATATGACGAGTTGAGAATACCTCTCGAGTGCAGATGGATTGTGGGGTGTGATCTTGGCTTGGCTAGCCATTGATTGATTTGTTCGACTATTTGGGAATACCGCCTGCCACGATGATAGGATTTGAACTTGGATTTGTTGGCTATTGTTAAATTTTTATGGATTTTGGTGCCAATGCACCACACACTTCTTATGCTCTTAGTTTCGAGGTTAAAGATCATGTGAATGGTGGATGGGGTAGTTGATTGTTTGGATGGGGATAAGAAGGTTTGGAGTGATAAATGTGGATGAATAGATAATTGGATGAGATGAGGATGACATTAGATAATAATGAATCATGAGTAGAGGGGATGAGCATTTTCCCCAAACCTGTCCACGTGTTCATCATTAACAATTTGATTGATGTGGCATAGGGAAAATTGCACCAAGGTATAAAGACTGTGATGTTTAAATTTCCAAATTACTTTTGCCTCATATCATTTGACATATTAAACGATGGTCCTCATATCATTAGACCATTCAAAAGAAACAAAAGGGACCTCATAACATCAACTAAGAAATAAAGAAAAAATTCAAAATCATGCATGCAAAAAAAGTAAAAGGGATTGATTGGGTGGATTTTGATGAAATGGAGGAGATGCGACCATTCGACAATTTTTACGCTTCTTAGAATTTGGAAAATTTGACGATTTTTTTGAATTTCTTTTATGTTTTTTATGATTTTTATTTTTATTTTTTGAGGGTTTTTAACTTTTTAGGATTTTTTTATTGCTTATGAGTTTTTATTTTTTAATTTTTATTTTTGTATGATTTTTTAATTGTTTTTTCCTTTTATGAATTTTTGTAGTTTTTGTGTGATAGGTGGGGAAATTTGGGAAGGTAGGAAAAATGGGAAGAAAAATGGATGAATGGGGTGGAAGAATTGGTGTCAAGTAGTGTATCTAGGGCATCATCAGGTTGTATAAAAATGGCCAAAGGACCACACGGCGAGTCATTTTCAATGTGCATGATAAAGAGATGAGAGACATTGAGAGATCACGATGGACTATTAGAGGATTTCAAGGCACCAAAAAGATTTGGTGAGGGAGTATTAACAACCGAAATTGATGGACCTTTGGTAAGTATCTTGTTGATTTTTATTGTTTAATATTTTTTGCATTTTTTGGCCTTTTTAGGGGTTTTAAGGTAGTTTTGGTGCTAGGAGGGGTAGATAGTGGTTATTATGTGCATGAAATGGAACCTATGGGCTATCACATGGCATGTATGTGTTATAAAATGGTGCCTATGGGTCGCAGGAGGGCATGGGGTAAATTTTGGCACCTATGCATTTGGGTAGGGATGGGGTTTGGTGCCTATGTAAAAGTTTGGTGCCTATGATATGGTTTGGCACCTACGCCATAAATAGGGGTTCCTATGTGAGAAGGACAAAGGATGGTGGCTATGCATAGGTTTAGTGCCTCTATTTAGGTTTAGCATCTATGTGTAGGTTTGAAACTTATGTGTATCCTATGTGCTTGTTAGGCCCCTAGAATATTGACTAAGTATAGAAGGCGTGTAGGCGTGCAAGGAAAAAGTGCACAAGGTAGGGTTTAAGGAAACCCTTGGCGCGAGCAACGCACGTGGACAAAACCAAGGGTTCGAGACTTAGTCAAATTGGATGTTTAGGGAAGAACACATGAAAAGCATGACCTACCCGCATGTGGATAAGGTGCCGGCTGGCGACAGTTGGCCCTGTGAAGGAGAATGCTGCGATATAAGCTTCAAGAAGCACATCATGGTATAAAGTTGAAAGTTCATGCCTGGAGAAGCATGCTCACATGGAGGACCAAAGTCAGACACTTGGCATCGATCCGAGGGCGCTAGACAATGAGTTGGCAGTCCTGAAAGGCTATAAATACAAGCACCTGAAGAGTAAAAAAGAGAGAGGAGAAGAGACTTAGAGAGTGGGCGGAGCTCTGTAGAAATATTGTAAGAACTCTGTTAGTGGGTAATTACACTTGGGAAAGGATGTATTGGGTATGGGGATTGTAAATTTTCTTTTTGTTAGCCTAGCTACATTAGTCTAGTTGTAATGCATGACTGTGGTCTACTTCTCTGTGACATTCTGTAAATGGCTCCATGGATGTAATGAGGTTACTAGTTTATATATATATGAATATCAATGATTTTGATGCATACATATTTTTCATAAGTTCTCTTCATTTATGTTTATACTAGGTATGGATGTTTGTATACTTCTTTCTGTTATGATACAAGTCATATAGTCTATTAAGTACTATCTGTCTAGAATGGCTACAAGGATCTAGAGGCCATTCTGAGCTCTATGGTTCTTGTATGTCATAAATCCTCTTTAAATCTCTTAGACACAAATCATAGATGATGTTTCCCACTTAACTCACATAAAAGAGAGACTCGGTACTGCATGTGCCTCGAGTGAGTACCCAACATCCACTAGGTGATAGGCCGATGTGCATGGGGTTCCTTTCTTTTGTGATAGGGGTAAAAATGACTACAACACTTGTTGTCATGAAAATGTACACACTTGTGGAAATTAAAAATTTCTGAGCACGACAACTATACCCCTGTGCCAAAATTTGCATGTCCTATCATTCCCAAGCACACCAAGTCCACCTAGTCAATCCAATGACCTCCAAATTGATGTTATCTCATCCCCTAGGTGATTTAGGAAAGTCCATTTATTCTCCCCTAGGTGATTTTAGGAATTCATTAAAAGTTACAAGCTTCAGGAAGTTTTGGGAAGGGCTATCATTGGCCTTCCTAGGATTGGAGAAAATGCATGGAGTGGAGAAGAAAATAAAAAATAGATGTGGAGGAAATTCAAAGGCCTTAGGACATCATGGAAGTGATTAAGGAAAATTCTAGAAATTCTTGGAGAAGTTGGGGCATTTTTACCAAAATTAGGGTTCACAGGCCTAGGAAATGCACACGCCTAAACAATTGTTGAACTTCAAGGTGATTCGGGAGCTTCATATGGAGTTAGGAGAAAATAAACATCATCAAAAAGGGAATTTTATTTGGAAGATGGTAAAATTATATTTTTCACAACTCTTTGGTGCATTGGGTTTCTGTAAGTAGTTTTTCTCATGCATAGGTGGAGTACTAAATCAAACATCCTATTTTTCAAGGATCAAATGGAGAAATAAATACCTGATATCCCCACCATTTAATTAAAATGTCATTTCTAGTCATGACCATCTAAAATTTCATTAAAAAAGTCCATTGGGAGCTCAAGTTATCGTCCTTTCAAGTTGTCCTCTTGGAGCGAGTTTGGGAGTTAGTCAAATTTTAGGAGGACACGTGTCATCTCCAGGAGCCTAGTAGGATTTTGTGTCCCTCACATCCCTCACGATTAGGGAAATAAACCATGGAAAAATGCATCTAGCCCCCATATGGCCTCTGGATCCTCATGTGACCTCAAGGATCACCAATTCAGCCCCTAGGTGCTTACGAGAGCTCAAAGCCTCAACTGTCTAATTGTTGCCACATGTCATCACTAGGAGTGCCATGGAATTTTATTTCCCTCATTTACCCTCATAGGTCGGGACATCAAACATGGAAAAATATTCTTATCCCCTAAGGGAGACTTCTTGTCACTCATATGACCAGCTTCCAACCCCTTAGTGCTTTACAACTGATTTTTAGCCTTCATTCCCTGTCGTCGGATCTCCACCATGTGTCTTTGCCTTGCTCACCATGGAATTTGATGTCCCTCATGTCCCTCATAGGTCAGAGACATCAAACATTGAAAATTTTCCCTTCTCCCTTCTTAGCTTTATTTCAAAATTTTAAAAACCCGCCTATTTCTCTCTTCTAACATCTAACTCTCCTGTGCACAACTTCATTCCAGTATAGCTCTGCAACTTGCTCACACCAAGTCATACCATTGATGAAACTTGAACTAGATCAACCATAGAAACCACATCCTTAAAAAAATAAAAACATACAGGTCCCATAAGAAATATTGATCAAATGAAGAACGAAGAAGAAGAAGTTTGAAAATATTCATTGGTGTGAAACTGAAAATCGAAGAGATCTTGTAAACTGGTGGATGGATTGACAAACCATCTATTGCTGAGTTATTATCTCTTGAAGGACATTAAAAAATAATATTCAAACCTCCCATTTGCAGCAAGGAATGCTCACAAACAATAAATTTCACTTCCGTCTTCACGAAGAACAAAGCTCAAATTTTCGTCAAAACCGACAACTAGATCAAAGAGAAATTTCACCAAAGTGAGAAAAGAAGAAAAAAACCTATCGTAATGGATTTGAATTCATCACGAATGGAGAAAAAAACCAAACCTACAAATTTCAAGCTCCATTAATGGCTGCCATGACACAGTAGTGGAAAAAATCAGTGAGCTACCTCTCCACTTCTCAAGGTTCCAGTGGGCGAAATCACACAAAAATTAGAGGGAATGATCATTAAAAAATATAGTTTCACATGAAATAGTTTTTGCACCATGAAGTCCCTATTTTTTACAGATATAGAGGACTGATTTTTCATCATAATTTTTGCCCTGTCACATGAAGAACATCTACAAAAAGACAACAAGCTACCTCTTCACTTATTAGGGTTTAAGGGGGTGAAATCACATGAAAATTGAAGGGAATGATCGTTGAAAAATCTAGTTTCACGTAAACTAGGTTTCGTGCCATGAAATCCCTATTATTTAGGGATATGGAGGACTATGTTTTTGTTAGTATTCTTCCCTCACCAATGAAAATCTCATTTTCCCACTTGTTTAGATGAAGGAATTACTCAAAATGCGGAGCGTGGAACCCTGAAATAAAACCTATATTTTCAAGACCTATTTTGTTGCAATCTAACATCTGCGGTGTGGTTACTAAAAATAGCATACCTTCCTACATAGGAGTGTTGCTTTGGGTAAGCCACAATTTGAAGAGGCTATGAATAAGGCAATGAAGTAAAGGGAGTATCATAGGCAAAGTCATAAAAAGGTCATCTCGGATCACAATTGAAACTTACTAAAAATAGGAAGTGTTTCCTCAAGCCCCTGCTATAAATATCTAGTTGGTCCAGGAGGAGAGAACAATATAGTAAGAATAAATAATTCAAGCTACCATAGCCGGTTCAAGTTAGGAAAAGATAAACTACGACATTTACAAAAAATAGTAAGTTGCCTCATTTTTACTTACTAAAAATAGTAGGTTGTTCTCAAAGGGTAAGTTTGGCACAATGGGACATAGAGAGATGATCATTCAAAGTCAAAACCATCATTCCGAATCATACATGGGCATTGATCATAGGGAATTTGAGATCCATCTTAGGAAACTAGACAATGTTTTTCGACACTCACTATATTACTCGGTCATAGGTATATCATACGTAGGCTAGGAGTTGTGGTCATCAGCGGAACAATTCATTCAACTTGGCAAGAATTCATGAGCTAATTTAAAGGATTTTCTTAGGGTGCAAGGAGTTTGAAGATTCGAGTCTTGCTACACTTAATAAGGATTTACATAATTCATCATGGGTGACATCCTTTCTTTTCCTCCTCCTCCTTCCCCAACATTCTCTCTCCTATATGTTCTAATTTTACGTTGAGGGTTTGCACTTTTTGATGTCTTAAAGTGAATTTAGAGACATGTAAAATTTAAGTTTCCTTATTTTTATAAAAGGGAATTAATATTCGAATAGGAATATGAATAGTCTAAAGTCAAAATGAGGAATATGAAAGAGAATCAGGAAGATGAGGAGTCAAGTTTAACACTATAAATTGTAATGAGCTCTTCATTCTAAGGGGTTCTAATTCTAAAATTCTTGTAGCTCGTTGTATTCTTGTAAGTTCACGAGAGAGATTTTTCTCACTTGTGAGTGAAAAGAGTTAGCCACTTTTCCCCTATTCTCAATGTCTTCCATTCTCATACTATGTACAATTTTTGCTTGAGCATCAATACAAGAAGGAGTTTTGAGCCTTTTTGACTAAGGAGTTTACTGATACTTTGTGTTCATTAAATTCTAATTGGTCTTGTCACTGTTTGCAGAGTTGTTTCTTCTCATAAATGCATGTGTTGAAGTTTCTAACTAGTGTGTGTAGGAATTTGATTTTCTACCTGTAACATTAGTTCCCCTATCTCATTTCTCACTCCTCTTTCCCGCCTTACATACAAAGTCCTCTCTAGTAAGAAATTTCTAGCTTTTCTCAGCAGGTCGGTTGATAGCCTCTGTTGGATCCCCAATTGAAAGGCCACCACAAAAATCAACTTTTAATGGAAAATGCACATACAAAAACTGCACTAGTTAAGAAGAGGGACTTAGAATCCCAGAGCGTTGGTAAGAAATCAAAAGTTTATCCACCCGATAAATTTTTCTCACCAACAATGTTGTAAGTTGGCACTTATGAAATAAAGTGGAATCTTTTCAGAGGGTGGGGGTTTTAGAGTGTTTTAAGGGATAATAGAGTAAACTTATGGGGATAAAGGGTAAAGTGAGGAATCATGGGGGAGTGATATGCGTGATTTAGTGTGTGTAGGTGGTGTTAGATACTCTGTAGATTAGGCATCGATGATCTTCTGCATTGACAAGATTATTAGGAGGACTTGAGGAGGTGGAGGTGGAGGAGTACATGTTCTTACATGTGATCGAATTATTACTTGAGGTGATGATGCTAAACATGTGAGAAAAATGATTTTTGTTGACTATGTTGGTAGAGAGGTGGCATTCAAAGACTAGTACATTCGGCTATCGACACGAGTAAGATGATGGTGATGTTAGAGGATGCCTATCGGATTTAACGGATTATAGTGGAGGGAGAGTGGGTGGTATGGCACAAGGATAGGCCTAGGGCACAAATAGGATTATTGAAAGATGTAGAGGTTGCACCACATTGGGGGTTTCAAATAGACTTGAGAGTGTATTTTAGAGAGGATTATATGCAGCAGTAGACATAATGTTGTTATGCTCCCCGATCGCTTACATTTTGTTACTCGAAGGAGGAGGGAGATATTTTAGTATTGAATTTGAAAATGTGGTGTATTCGATGTGGTAGTCGAGATTTTATATGTGTGGGAACTTGCAGATTGGCACATGTATACTATGATTTACATAAGGTAGCTTATAAAGGGGGTAGTAGTATTGGAGCGGTAATTTTTACATAGATCTAGAGCTATGATAACATATATGTGGGTAGGCCGATAGGTATCCGTTGACAACAACATGATGGTGAGCCCTCAGTGTATGGATGACACATGCATATGGCTAGGAGAGAGAAGCTGGGGGTGATGAATCACTACAAGCAAGGATAAATGACCTATAAGCGAAGATATTACGTGGTGGCCATATCGTTAGTATGAGGCATGGGTTGAGGATCAAGTAAAATTTAGCAAGATCTAGACTCCATTTTTATTATTAGGGGGTCACCCATACATGATTGAGTGATACCAACCAGATCGCATCCTTCAAGAGTTTGGGATTATACATGATATACCTACATGTCATCATTTATTTGTGTGGATCACCCGGGAGATAGATGATTAGGGAGCACCAATTCCAAAGAATATATCCAGAGCTATTTTTAATGAGGTATATGTTGACAAGTGGAGGCCTTTACTAGATATAGAATATCTGGGGATGGTGTAAGGATATGAGGCGTGGTGGTAGGGGATTAGGCTATCTAGGCTTACAAGGCCATTAGGAGGGATAATGTGTTTGCATGGACAAAGATAGGTATGTAGGATTGGAGCATAAAGACATGCATTACTAGTACATGTACAACATATGAGGTAGGATGAGGAGGAGGTATCATGTGTTAGAATTTGAGGATTCTAATAAATACAGATTTAATCACTTACATATTATATAATGTTACAATAAATATTACATCATAACATAAGTAAATAAAGAAATACTTACAGGAAATAAATAACACATGTGACACAATATTTATAGTGGAAAACCCCAATAGGGTAAAAACCACTTTGAAAATAACCTTTTACTTCAGAGAACTTATTTTACATCCAGTAAGATCACCTCCTCCTTTGAAACCCTATTTACAAGGGTAAAACCAAATCACTTGATTTGCACACCTTTGATATATTTCCCGAATATATCAAATGAGGACCTAAAGTCCTTTTATATAAGGTGATCGAGTATGTCTCCCAACCCATCTTTTCAACCTAAAATGGTTGACACATACACCTAGGTTTATAATATTTAATATTAGAAATATAATCATTTCATGATATTAAATATTTAACCTAAATTATATACCTAGGTTAGCATATTTAATAATAGATTTCATATTATTAAATATTAACCTATAAATTAGTGATGGAACCATATACATTAAGGGTTGGCCATACCACTTAATCATTATGTTGCAACACTCCCCTTTAATTTTAAGTGGGATAACATAACATATGCCAATAGATTACCTTTCCATGGTACACTACATGATTTACAATCCTTAAACCATAAAGGTTTTAGGCTAACATATCGGTTGAAAGAATTATCATACTCAATTTACCTTTTGGTAAAAAAAGAGTTGGAATCCCAAAGATCATCCCATGATCAGTGGCTAAGTATGATTTGTGAGTTTTACATGTTCTCACGAGTTCTCATAAAAGGTTATTAAACCCAAGCATATAGGAGTTTTTTACAACCAAGGAAATCCTTAATAATATGCTTATCTTGGATATTTACTAAGAAACTCAAGTAACACTAAAGAGTTTACTGAAGACCACTTTTAAGATCTTTCTACACTTCTTTCTAAAAAAGAATCCGAGGAGGTATACATGCCCGAAGGTCTTTTTACACTTTCCCGAAGATCTTTTTTACACTTTCCCGAAGGTCTTTTTACAAAAACCAAGTTCCATTAGGAGGTGACATTCTCATGCACACTCTCCCTCAATGACAACTCTGAAAATCCATGTTTTTCACGAAAGTGACAAAATTTTGCAACACTTAGGGATTTATGAAGATGTCAACAACCTGCTCTTCAGTCAACATGAACTTCAAATTTATCTCATCACTTAACACCTTCTCACGGGTGAAGCATATATGTATCTCAATGTACTTCGTCCTTTGATGTTGAATTGGATTCTTAATTAAGAGTAATACAACTCTGACCACCACATAGAAGAGGAATACTTCCTTTAGCTTCCATGTGTATCTCTACCAATAGCTGCTGCAGCCACATGGCTTCTTTACTTCTTCCATTGTACTTCACGCTCTATAGAAGAAATGGAGACTGTTGATTACATTTGTTGTTCCAAGTAATGGTTCCTGCACCAAAAAATTGAACACATATCCAATATATTTTATAACACAACATCAATATGGTTAGAATCACAAAATCCATATAAGATAGCATTTTCATTCTTAGTATAATGCAACCCATAATTGATTGTTCCTTTAATATATCTAAAAATTCTTTTTGCAAGATTCAATGATCTCTAAAAAAGGTTCCCGCATAAACCTTGATGTGATTCCTACTATATAGGAAATATTTGATCTATTTATAGTTAGATAAATCAAACTATCAACTAACAACGTATATAAAATATGATCAACCTTTTTCATATGTAGATTTAGGATCAATATTTATTTCAACTTCCATTGAAGTAAAAATGGTTTACAATCAATCATAAGAATTTTTTGCAATACAATGGTTGCATATTGTGTTTTGAAAATAAACAATAGAATGAAATAAAGTCATACAAAGAACATGATGTGAGAGACCTAACTCATTTATTTCAAAGTATCGCTTAAATTTCTCTTTAATCCTATGAATTAAATCGAATTGTCACCGATTATAACTAAATCATCAACATATATACATATAATGATAATATGTGAGCCTTATTGCTTAATGAATATATAATTATTAGAAAAATAATTAACAAAACCTAACAAAACTTAAAGAAGGAAATAATTTTTGCATACCAAAGTCTAAGAGCTTATTTTAAACCATACAAGGATTTCTCAACTTACAAACATAGTTTTTTTACCAGTTTCTTCAAATCTTTAGGTTGAAACATGTAAATTTATTCTTTTAAATAACAATTCAAAAAGTAATTTTCTTATCCATTTGATGGATTTCCCTCCCAAATTGAGTGGCAATTGTAAATAAGGCCATAATAGTACTCATTTTAGCTATAGGGAAATTGTCTTAACATAATCAATACTAGGTTTCGATTAAAACCTCTAGCAACAAGTATAGCTTTATGTTTGTTAATATTAACATCAACATTATACTTTACTTTGTATATCCACCTAGAGCCTATAATACTTCACGGCTCAGGTTCATACAAAGTAATTAATGCATGGTACATATGATGGCTTCTGGTCATTTTCCTAAGGTTAATAGGATTTGAACTTTCTAACATAGATTGAGCCCAATTTAATTTCTTATCTAGGAAGATAAGAGTTTCAGAAATATCTATAACATTAAAACATCATCATGACCATTTACTAAATTAGAATCAAAACCATCATTTAGAAGCATTTAATGAAGTAACTTCAAGAGAAGAAGACAACACATGTAAACCTTTCACTAGATTATATCTATACATTTCATATAAGCTTCGATAATTAACATGTCCTAACCTTTCATGTCATAGTTTTGAATTATTCAAACTCTGAGATATAAAATAAGATGCAGAAGAGAAATCATAAAAAATATACAAACCATTTCTTTAAATTCCTTCAACTATTATACTCTCATTACTATCCTTGATATACCAAGTATCATTTATACATGGATTCTAGTTATGTTCATACCTCTTTCAGATGTTTGATATTGCCAATGTGTAGAAGGTACTCGTCGTTCACATTGTACAAAATCATAGAAAGAGCCTCCGTATTCATTACAAAATGCATTCATTTTATCTACAGATTGCTTGAGGACCGGTGGGAGCAACCTTCAGATCCGTAAACAACCATCGAGAGTTTCCTCACCATAAATTTTGTTTTGACCCAAATGTTGTAGTTCATTTCATTTAGAATTTAGCTTTTGTCAAGACGGAAATAGTTGGACGCCATTGTTCTCCTAAATCAAAACACATCCATATAATATACAATGTACCACAGAGTTTGATACATATTTATCGATAATAAAAACAACACTTTTAATAGAATCAAATCTAAATTTTATAGATCTAAAGAAACAATTTGATCATAACTAATTTTGTCATTACAATGCATTATAATTAACATGCCATGATCAAAATAATAACCCACAATATAAAGGGCTCTGCCTTATGCCCTAGATTTATATAAAAAAATATTTCGACCATATAGAAGTGAAGAAGAGACCCCTAAGAATGCATAACAACTTCAAATTTCTAAAAAAATTAATGTAGACAAATATCTGGCTAACTTAAATTTGATGTCTAAATCACCGTCATAATAGCTTAGTTTTTGGTCTGTCATGATGGTCATTTGACCGTCAATTTTAACAAAATGAAAGATTCCTGGAACATACGAGATTAAATTTGACGTCTAAATGACCATCATATTGTCTTATGTTTGGTCTACTGTGTCGGTCATTTGACCATCAAATTTATGAAGTCAAAACTTGTTGTGTATTTCCGAATGTGAAATTCCGAGTTTCTTCTTCTTCGTATAATATTAGGGGTTATATTTTATTACATTATAATAGCTTATTATTATTTATAATATAAAAATATATACATTTAAAAAAAAAAAAGATGTATATAGTTTATAGAATGTAAATAAAAAACAACATATAGTTCATAAAAATTATAAACTATAGTATATTTTTTTAATAAAAAAACACAATGACCAAATAAAAAACATCGGTCACTTGGTATGTAATTATTATTTTAGGTTTTTATAAACATAAACTATGCCAAGGCGGCCCACATTAATATGACATGATAATTTAGAAACATAAGTTAGGATATTAGTTTTTTTAATTAAACATGCCATACTTACCAATGCCACGTGAAAAACCTAAGAAAATGCCATATGATTTTAAAAACTACTTAGGTTTTAAGTTTAATTTTTTTATATCTCACTTAGAAAAAAGAATGGGGCCACTTTAGAGTTGAAGTAGTTTTTATGGTTTAGGTGTCCATTTTTTTAATGAACAAGTATAGGATTAAACTTAGTAATATTGATTACTAAGGCCACCAACCTTCAACTACCCACCATTCACCATATTGGGCATTAAGATTAAAACAATATTTTATAGTTTAGGTATGTTTAAAACATTTTTTTACAGAGCCCATACGAATGGGGTAGTTATAAACTATAGTATAAGAACTATATAAAATATATAGTTTTCAAATTATATAAATTTTAATACGATGTTTATATAAGTTATTATATAAACCTTATTCTATATATTTTTAATTTAAAAATATAGTTATAAATTAACTATAAACTATAGTTTTTCAAATCAAATTATTTTATAGGGGTCCAAAGAACATGGGTATGAATTTACCTTCTGAAATATTTAACCTACAAACATTTGAAATTATAGAAAACATGAAAATTATTTCATATAGTAATAAATCTTTTCCTTTTCTGTATGTGATTTTCACGTAAGTAAATATTTGAAGCCCCTTTTCACTGTGCACACATCAATCTCCAAACAAACATTAATTCCATATAATTTACAAAATGTAAATGAAAGTAAGAATCATATCATATTACATCTTCCCCCAAAAATTAGGGTTGTAAAACCCTAAAATTTTTTTGAGAGTTTAATTGCACAAATGTAGTGCCAAAATAAATTTGGAAAAAAATAAGGGGACCGAATACTTTTAAATACCCTTTCGGGTTGGTTGAAAAAAACCCATACAAATTAAATAAATTAAATATAAAATATTTGATTTAAATTTATTTAATTTACCTCGCTCTATTACCATGTTAGAATTTGAGGATTCTAATAAATACGGATTTAATCATCTTACATATTATATAATGTTACGATAAATATTTAAATAAAGATTACATCATAACATAAGTAAATAAAGAAATACTTACATGAAATAAATAACACAGGTGACACAATATTTATAGTGGAAAACCCCAATAAGGTAAAACCACTTTGAAAATAACCTTTTACTTCAGAGAACTTATTTTACATCCAATAAGATCACCTCCTCCTTTGAAACCCTATTTACCAAGGGTAAAACCAAATCACTTGATTTGCACATCTTTGATATATTTCCCAAATATATCAAATGAGGACCTAAAGTCCTTTTTATATAATGTGATCGGGTATGTCTCCCGACCCACCTTTTCAACCTAAAATGGTTGACACATACACCTAGATTTATAATATTTAATATTAGAAATATAATCATTTCATGATATTAAATATTTAACCTAAAGTATATACCTAGGTTAGCATATTTAATAATAGAAATATAATTATTTCATATTATTAAATATTAACCTATATATTAGTGATGGAACCATATACATTAAGGGTTGGCCAGACCACTTAATCATTATATTCCAACATCGTGAGCTCCATCGGTTATTATATTGGGTGCTCATCTAATTTAGCAGCCGATTCCACGTTCACCAGTACATGGAGGACCAATTTAGATTCCGGATAGAAAAGATCCCATTGTGATGGATATTGATGATTATGCACGGTGCCATTACAAAGCTGTGGTGCCACCTCATAAATATGTAGCATGACCATTGGGTACAAGATTTATAGGTGTAGGGACTTTAGGGATATTTGGTACAAGTCCTTTAGGGTCATCGAGATATAGGGACAAAGTTACAAGATTAGATTGACAAACTAGAGGTTGAGGCCCGAGACCGAACAATAGAGATACTAGCCTGAGTGTGAGAGGTGTGGCTTGGTAAGAGAGATACATGATTTGAGGTGGATAGGGAGCATATTATCCATTTTGGTGGGCCGGATGATGGTGGAGGGGAGAGTATGGCAATAGAGATTCGGTAGAGATGCATAGATAACTCGCGTAAATGGAGAGATCTAGACGGGATAAAACATGCAATTAGTGGTTTGTGACAATAGTAGGCGGGGGTGGATATTGGGGATAAATATATAAGATAGATCTACTTTAGACGGAGTTAGATGTGACCTACTTGGAGCGAGATAGTGCCCGAGAAAGAGAGGGATCACACTATATGACACTAAGAGAGGTACAATTACGAGAAAAATATGTATAGGGATATGTATGGTGTGTTGGATATGGTAGTAGAGGCTCTGATACACATGGAGCCTCTTAAGGAACAAGAGAGATGGTGTCCCTGAGTAAATTGGCAATGCATCAATACTGAGGCCTTGGGAGAGGAGACACATTATTACGAGGAATTGTGAATGCAAAACTTCCCGAGGTACCACGGTACACAACCTACTTATTTTAGAGGGAAGTGCGATCGATGATGTCGGGGAGTGCCACTAGTGTGTTGCAGCCTAGATGATATGGGGGTGTAGATGTAGGAGATGACATAGGTAGGTCATCACAGGATGCATGTAATCTTGTATATGTAGTGGAGATGTACATACCTAGCCTATATAAGCCTCCATTCTTTTTGTATAATGATTGTATTTTTTGGATGTTCAATGATGACCTAGATGGTCATAATTTTGATGTATATATGTATATTCATGAGACAAATCTATTATTTTGATGAGGTGAGGCCATTTGATGATATGTATTATTTTTTATGGGCGAGATAGTCGATATGATTATTTTGATGATCAGATGACATAATTTTTTTTATGTTTTTGATGTATAGATGATGATGTATGATGATTTTTGATGATGTATTTGATGATTATTTCATGATGATGGTGTTTATTTATTAGTTATGAGTTTATATGTAGGTTTATGGTGATGTTATTATATTAGTTGACGTGTTGATGTGGTTTTATTATGATGTGATGATGTCGGATGATTAGATTATGTGATGATGATTTGATGGAGTTTTATTGTGATGTGAGGTTCTTAGATGATTATATTATTTGACATGAGATGATTAGATTATGATTATCGATGTGATTATGTCAAATGATGGAGTTTTATTGTGATGTTATGGTGTTAGATTATGTGATGATAAAATTATTTTGATGTGTTGATAATGCAAATTTTAATAAATTTGGATGTGTTTGATGATGATATTGTTAGGTGTAGAGGGATTATAGTATTTAGTATAATGATGATTATTTATTTCTATGGGTATGTGGTTATTTTTTTATATGTTGATCTTTAGATGGATGGTAGTGATGATGAGATGGTTTTCATATATATATATTATGTTTTGTAAAGTGGGTTATGTGGAAATAATTATGTAATGTTATCATGGATAATGTGTAATGTTTTAGGGTGATGTTTATTGTTTATATGGATAGTTAAGACTAAGTAGCTAGTGGGTATATAAATGTGATAATTTTAATGAAAATTTTATAATGTCACTATACAAAGTCAATCTAAAAAGTAATCTAATTGTACAAATATTTACAATGTAACCGTTTTACCAAACAAAGCGGAATAACGAGAGAGAAAGGGAAAGCAATTGAGAAGAGGAGGATATAACAATAATAGGTGGATGGTGGGGAGGAAGAGGAATTAAATCCTCAGGATCTTACAAGGGTTGCATTTCTTGGTATTGATGTAGAGACTTGAATCTTTTTGGTGCCTGAGTTCCAAATTTTTTCTGTAGGCAATGAGACCTTTATTAGGATCATGATAACGTTCCCAGTCCTGATAGAACTGTTAATTCTAGTTAGGACCATAAGAAGTTTAGATAAGGATAGTAGGATAGGAATGTGGATAGGAGGGTAAATATAGATTTGGATAAAGGGGTTTACGCCTAGTGTGCCGACGCATATGCGGGGCATTTGTGGATGTAGGATCTAGATTACCATAGTGCTGGAAACCGGTTTTGACCATGGTACTTGCCCAAGGCACCACCGAAGTGGTTTTCACCATTGGATGGGTTTTGTTTTTGATAATAGGATGTTTTTGGATGTGGTCACTTAACCATATAAGTGCTTGAGATGAATGACATTCATGGGATCATCTAACTCATATCCATCCTGGGTATGAGCTTATAAACACTAGAGATGAACTTTTCTATGATGCCATAGAGCCCAGACTAATTTGGTTCGAGATTGCCTTTATTTTCATGATTAGAATTTGTATTACATTGGTTTTATTTGATCAGGTTGCCAAATTCAAATTCATGGGTCTTGATGTGTTTTCCATAGTGTTTGTGAAGGTAATTTTGGTAAGATTTGAGATGGTTGAAGGATTGGAGGTGTTTATCATCTAACAATTCTAGTTCTTGAAGGTGATGTACACAATATTATTCATCGTCGATGAGGTTTTGGAGATAATGCAGAGGGAAAGGAGCTTGATCTCAACATTAGGATAAATTCAGTGCCGAAAATGAGGGACTATGGAGTGGAACTAGTGGGGGTACAGATGGATGTGCGACAGGCCCACAAGGCATGATAGATTTGTGTATGCCAATCACATCGTGCTTGATTGATAATTTTTTCAAGGATGAGCTTTAGGGTTTTGTTGGGTGATTCATATTTTCCATTATCTTATAGGTAATAATTGGTGGAGAACTTGATCTTGATGTGGAAGTGGTCACAAAGTTCATGAAATTCTTGATTTTTAAGGGATTTACCATTGTCCGTGATAAGGGAAGATAAAATACCATAGCGGAAAATGATATGATTAAGGATAAAATTGGATATCTACTTGTTTGTGACATAGGTGAGTGAAATGGATTTGAACCACTTATTAAAGTATTTCGTGGAAGTCATGATGAATTTGTGACCATTAGATGATGTAGGGTTAAGTTTTCTATGAGATTGAGACACCGGGTGGAAAATAGCCATGGAGTAGTGATGGGTTGTAAAGCTTGAGGGTGATGGATGAGGTCAATATGATTTTGGAATGGGACACACTTACAAACATATGAGCATGAGTATTTTTCCATTTTGGAATGGGACACACTTACAAACATATGAGCATGAGTATTTTTCCATTGTAGGCCAATAGTAGTTGGTGCACATATGTTTCTTTAAAGTAAGTACCGCACCACTAGTGTGAGAACCATAGATTATTTCATGAAATTCCTTGATTATTAATTTGGCCTTTTGGGAGTTAAGGTATCGTAATAGGGTTCTATCATATCCTCTATTATAGAGGGTGCCACCAAGAATGGTGGATCTATATGCACATTGGAAAAAGATTTCGATGGTGTGAGGAAGGTCAGGTGGAAGGATATGGTCATGGAGATAGATATAGATGTCGTGATACCACATGGAGTTGGGACCAAATATCTCACATACCATCTCATATTCATATCTCATATTCCGTAACCTTGATTTGTTAAACTAGGATTGGTTAATGATGGGAATCTGAAGGCATGTTTAGGAGAGAACCAATAGTAGCCATTGCATTTGCTGATTTATTGTTTACTCTTGGAACTTGCTTGAATTGAATGTGCTGAAAATAAAGATTGAAATTGTCCACCATTCACTTATATGCAACGAATTTTTCATCTTTGGTCTAGTATTCTTCATTAACTTGCTTGATGATGAGCTATGAGTCACCAAAGACATTAAATTCTTTGATATTCCATTAGATGGCCTTTCGAGTCCAACGATAAGTGCCTCATATTCAACTATATTTTTGGTGTAGGGGAAAGCAAGCCGAAAGGCCTTAGGGATGAGATATCATTGGGGTGTGATGAAAATAATTCATGTTCCTAATATGTGATGTGTGAAGGATCCATTAAAGTATAATGTCCAACAATCCATTTTGTCTATTAAAAATACTATTTTATCTAGGAACCATGTATCAAGTGGCATGGAATCAGAAACTAGAGCTTCTGCTAATTGATCTGCTAAAACCTATCCTTTGATAGCCTTTTAATTAACATATTAAATTTTGAAATCTCTCAAGAGCATATCCATTTAGCCATCCATCATGTCAAAGATGATTTTTAGAGTAAATATTTAAGTGGGTTTATTTTAGTAATGAGATCGACTATATTATTAAGAATATAATGCTATAACTTTTGAGAGGAAAAGAAACAGAAAAACATGATTTTTTGATAGGGGTGTGGTTGAGATCATAATAAATTAATGTTCATCTTAGATAATAGATGAATTACTCCTTTCCATTGACATCATGCTGTGTGATGAGCTCATGCAAGGCATACTAAGTAGCTGAAATATAGAGGAGAAGAGGAATGCCATAGGAATGTCAGGAGTGGGAGGCACTAGGAATGGATGATGAAGTAGATATTATTTGAGTTTATCAAAGGATGATTTAAATTATTCATTCAAATGGAAGGGTGTTCGTTTCTTCAGTAGATGATGGAAGGGATGAAACTTTTTAGTAAGTGTGTTATAAACCTTCCGATGGCCTCGAATTTTACCATGTAGATCGCTAAGTTGTTTTAAATTAGTAGGTGGAGGCATTTCAATAATAGATTTAACCTTTTTGGATCAATTTTGATGTTGTAATGTAAGATAATGAATCCAAGTAATTTTTCGATGCAACACCGAAAACACATTTCTTGGGGTGAGGCAGAATTTTTATTCTCAGAGTCTCTTAAAGATGTGATGAAGAACCATAGGATGTTCTTCTCTGGTTTTGGATTTTCCTAGAATTTCATTGACATAATATTCAAAAATGTTTTTGTATCATGTCATGGAAGATGATGGTCATGGCACGTTGATACATGGATCCAACATTTTTGAGGCCAAAGGGCATGACTTGATAGAAAAATATACCCCATGGCATAGGGAAAGTAGTCTTGTGTTGGTCTTCTTATGTTATTTTGATTTGATTATAGTTGGAGAATCATGTCATGAGAGATAACCATTCATGCTTGACTATAGAATAAATTATCATGTCCATATTTGGTAATGGAAAATCATATTTTGGGCAATATTTTTGATATCACGAAATCTATACATATGCGGATGCCCCAGTCTTTTTTCCTACTAGGATGATGTTAGATATCCATTTAGAATAATAAATTGGCTAGATGAAGCTCACATTGAGAAACTTCGAATTTCTTGTTATCACCAAATCACAGCACCCCTTGAATGGAAAAGTTTTCAAATGAGGCATCCTGGTGTGATTGGGTAACATGGGATTACCTCTCAAGTTGTGGGACTTGCGAAATTGAGGTAATCCTCTGGAGAATGTTGGTTCCCGCTTAAACCTACATGCCAAAACTACTCCTAATGCAAGAAAAACTACCTAATCCTATTCTAACCTTCCAAGGAGATAGGGAGAAATATACATGAAAATAAACCTACACTAGAAGTGGTGATACACCAAGAAAAGGAGGTTGTTAGAAAAATCCCTAGTGTCTGAAATGGAGAGAGGTGAGCAATGGAGAGGGTGGAAAAGATGCACCATAGACCAAAGATGAATTCACATATTTTTTTTTGTTTCCCTTTAAACATAGCTTCTAAAAACCTATAATAAACATCATAAATATGCACAATATACCCTCTAATGAGGTGAGGCAAGTAGAGACAAAAAATCATGCAGAGGATGGATAAAATGCATCACAAAACATAAGTCATTGATCCATTAAATTATGTACAACACATCATTTGTGGGAAAGAGGCAATAGAATTCCATTCCAAAGCTTGGAGAGGAGGCTTAAACATCCACATTCAACCCAAAAGAAGGAGAAGAGAGGGGGTAGAGAGAAAAAAATGTTTAACTCCATTACAAATGAGCCCCTCATCATAATTTATAGGAAAGAGAGAAGAGAGAGAAGAGAAAAATCTTGAATTTCACTTTCCAGCAACTTACAAGTGGCAATAAATGAGATAAAATGATGATATTTCACTTGCAAAAGGTACCCCATGCTATCTCATGCCTTACATTAGAGAAAGAATGATTGTCCATGCCTATTTAATGCTCTCTCAACTACCTAAAGGTTTCTATTATGAACCGAGGATTGTTTTATGAAAACGTCACCATTAAATATTCATCAATCTCTAAATTTCTTGATTCCTATACATAGATCTCAGAACCATGATTTGAACGAGACCAACTTTGTGTGATTTCGTTTAGAAATTCTCAAGTTATAAGCTTCTGAGCACATGCAACTATTTTTGGTTTACAGGAATTCCTTCTATTCCACGGGACTATGTATTTAATTTTGGCTAGAAATCATCATTTAGAAATATTTATCCTCTTTCTAATGTTTTGGAATATCTATAAATCGATCGGGAATTAAAAATGTGGGAGCCCATATTTTCTTATTTATCTCATACCTTACATTATGGAGGGTTGAGTATCAATGTTTGATCATTTAAAATAATGGTCAACTCGGCCAACTCAACCAAGATGGCACCTTTTCACCACCGACCCCTTTATTCCATGTGCCGGGATTCTTTCCTATATCTTGATATCCCTTTCATCCAAGCTCCCAATTCCATGTTAGCTCGACATCATTCAATGTTCCACTAGGGTGCTTCCACCTAACCGCCTCTCTATTTTCCCTTGAGCCCCATGCTAGCATTCCCCTTACTACTCCATCTTGACATGCATTGGAACCTTGCTTCCACATCAAAACTTCTCGGATCACCAGAAAACATGTCACCCTAGGATCATTTCCTTGTACCTCCCATGTCTGATTCATCCGACTCGAGGGCCTCTTATGCACTCCCATGCCCGCACAAGGTTTTCGGTGAAGTTGGGTTTTTGTGACACCCCGAGCCAAGTTCACATGGGCCACCAAGGACTCGAAATATACTTCAAGCTACTGGGATTTTGTTATGCGGTGATTTCGGGTTTTATTTTCACGTTTGTCTCAAACTTTTGGGCTCTTTGGGACATGATTTCCCACCTCATCTACATTCTATGCCATCATCATCCGAACGCACCATTGGATCGCCAAGTCAGCTTGGCGAGCCAACTTCATTATTTTGCCACACCTAAGTTTTTTTTTACCATCATTTGCAGTGGTAATGATTTGGTTCCACGAGCCTCTAAATTTATTGGCCATGACTTGATCTCCATAAAAATGGCTTGATCTCCACACCATCGTTTGAACCCACCTTGAGATGCCTTATTTATAGCATGTTCGAGATTCATTTGTCTCTCTATGTATCGAGCCATTGCTTATGAACCAAGCTCCTCAATCCACTTTGATTTGAACCTGCAAACCTCTTAAACTTGTAACCATGCCTAAGTTGAAAAATTGAGTCATTATATTTTGAGATTGAATATTCATTTCTCACACGGGATGAGCTATTTTCATTTGTAGTGAGCCATCATTTTGAGGTTTGCAATCGTAAGTTTCCCTTACTGTCCTTCAAATTGAATAAACTTGGTGAGAAAAATTTACAAATCACCTACTTTAAAATGGCTCGACTATTAGGTTTTGTAACTTAGGAGCTCGGATCCCACGTCAAAGCGAAAACCTTCCAAAGCATCCCGGTTCGACATTGGAGTAACTCGGTTGTGTTTATTAGTTCACCCAAAAATAAAACCATCTCATTCCCTACGTGACGCATTCACTGAGATATGATTATCTTGATTAATAACTCGGTTAGCTCCAACACGTAATTTCTTAACTCTTTAAAACTCTCTTAGAATTTCTTTGCATTCTAACGTGTCGGGGAGTAATGCATGGTGCTTAGGAGTGTTCGTGTGCTCACATCATATTTTCCCCTTTTCCGGAGGTGTGCTCCGAAATTGGTTACTTCTTATTTTAACAAAACTTGAACTTTGTGAAGACCAAGAAGAGGAAAAAATTCCTCTCGCGAGTCTCAACCTTCTCGAATACCTTAATGCTTCCTTAAAACACTGAAACTTTCACACATGACTCGGATCGACCTATGAGCCCATTGTAACTACCTATATGCAAGGCATCCAAGTTGTCGATTTTGACCTAGGGGTAAAAAATGGGTAACAATTATTCTTTGACAAGCAACGCTACTTTTAGATGCATCTTACAGAGCTTTGGTTTAACTAGTTTCACATATTTATGTAACACTAAATGATGGACCACTAGGGATGGATCAAGTCTTGACATATCTGCATAGGACCATGTGAATATGTATGAGAATTATTTAAGAAGTGTTATAAAGGTGTCCTATTTTTCTTTGGATAAATATGCCCCCATTTTGAGAATTTTGGGGTCTTCTTAGGTGTCGATGTTAATGTCAATGATTTCTTTAACTAATGATGTTTATCCATCATGTATATTTTCAAGAGTTGGGAGGAGTTGATCCATAACTAGATTGTTATATGGATGTGGGGAATGTTCAAATAAGTCTGTGCAGAGGATCTTCCTCATCTAGATAGTAAGAGGAGTAAGGATGAGGGATGCTAGATTTGGATTGTATAGATAGGATAAGATCATGTTTTTCCAAAATAGGCATCAATATTTAGAGATGTTTGGAAACCTTTTATATGGTCGTCAATTGGTATATTATCTAGGGTTCTCAAGAACTTGAGAATCACCTCATCATTCTCGAAACATGTCAAGAGGGATATGGCAATATTTTTGGTCCCCTTTGGATGAGTTGGGGATAAGTGAGAGTGAAATCAATTTAAAGGATGGCGGTGTCCTTGGAAAATATTTGTGGAAGAAAGTTCTTCGTATTAGCTATAGATGAAGCTAATTTTTATGGTGTTTATGGCCTCCTTAGTTATCTCAGTTGTGTCACTCAGGTCATCACAGATACCCTTATTAGGTGGATGGTACCCTAATCCATGACCATCTATATTAGGGATGATAATAATGGGTTTAGGGATGCCTTATCCATAGTGACCTATTCCTCAGCTAGAATAGCCCATGCAAGTCATCATATCTTTAGGGATAGGATATTCATTACTCAACAAACATGAAAATATAGAATCATCTATGAGCCATGTAGTGTCAAATGGCTCTAGGTGCATGTCGGTGAGATACCCAAAGTGGATAAAAGTGGAGGAGCCCAATGAATATGCTTACTTTTAGTTTTACACATGTTGGGCCTGCCATAATTTTTAGTTGAGAGTAGGAGTTTTTGATCTTTGAAGGTTTGATATTTCCTGCACCATGTGGATTTTAGCTTAAGAGGTGGAGTAGGTAGGATAGGAGTGGATATGGATGGATTGGGTAAGAGAGGAAGATGATGATGAAGCATTATGTCAAGTGGATGTAAGACTATTAGGTGAAATATATGAAGTAGTGGATGATGATGGAGATGGAGATTGTGATGGGATAATTTTGGTGACCCTATAACCTTTTTCTTTGAGTGCTTGGAAATATTGGAAGGGTTGAGGGTCACCATGGATGGTGAATTTTACACTAGCATGCTAAGACTTGAGGCAATGTTGTAATGTGAATGGAATGACATGCATTTCATGGATCTAAGGGTGACCAAGCAATAATTTATAAGGGAACTATATTTCCATGACATGTACAAGGGTGAGTAACATGAAATTTCCAACATTGATGAGAAGATATAAAGTTCCCACTGATTTTATTTTAGTTTTATGATATGATTCATTGTACCCTAGGCATCAGATGATGGATAGGGTACAAATATTGAAACCAAAACCATTATCCATTAATATTCATTTGACGTGAGTATTTTCAATATGCATCTCAATGTATAATGGAAGATTATGGGTTGAGAAATGTAGTGACAAGTCTTGCTAGGTAAAAGTGAGTGGGAGTATTAGGTGAGGATAAATATGGGTGTCAAGGTCTTAGAATTGCATGGGATTGATATCATTTTCGATGCGAGTCTCTGAAGTGCATGAAAAAGGATATCTTTATGTAAGGAGGATGTTTTAAGAAGATCCATGATGGAAATTTTTGTGGATTCTTCTCAATTTGTTCGATAAAATTATCTTGGGCTTGTGGAGGTGGATTATAAGAAGAGGATCAACCCCTTTAATAACTACATGAATCATGCGAGTAGTAACCGCACATTGAGGGTTTTGGGAAGGGCCTTTAACCTTGATGGTGGCTACTTGATGAGGGGAATGGTGAATATGGACAACAATATATTTATATTGGAATGGGATGTGTTGGTAATTTATGTGGTTAACATGATGGTTGGATGATTCATGGGTTTTACCATACTTATGCTAACCCTGATTTGAAGCATGGTTTTGATGATGATTGGGAAGCGGATTTTGATAAATCCCTATCTTTTGATTTTGAGAGGAAGAGGATGCATTGTCTTCAATTTCAATTTCACCCCAATCAATTAGTTCTTGGATATAGTTCTTGATTTTCATACACTTGGTGGTGGCATGACCCTTGATTTTGTGAAACTTGCAATACTCATTTTCCTTAAACCAAGAGGGTTTAGGTCTAGACTCATCAATCGGTTGGGTTTGTGGGAAAACAAACATATTAGCAACAATAAATTTCTCAAGGATTGTTTCAATGTACTCATCAAAGGGGGTGTATGACCTTGTTTTTGGATCTTGGGTAGACTAGGGTTGACCCTTAGTGACGGATATGGAAAAACATTTGTGGATGTGTTGAACATGTTTTGTCTCTGTCATTCGTCGCTGAAAACATTTTTATTCTTATTGAAATATTTGGGCTTCTCTGATGTGGAAGGCTGATTGGATTGATTGTAGTTATCACGGGAATACAATTTAATGAGGCCTTTAGAAATGAGGGATATTTTTATCTATATTCCCTTTTCTATGATGTCATTGAATGTGTTGGCACAAGGAACTTGCAGGTGGAAATCTAATTCTTGATGGAGGTGTAGACACCTATTTATTTGGTCTACACAATGTTATTACTAAGATTATACTAACTATCCTAATTACCCGTGAATTGGCTACACTACGCTAGCTAATTGTCTTATCTAACCTTCTCTAGCCCCTCAAACCATCCTAATTCCCCTCTAAACGACTTTTATAAAGCTAGTTTACCTTAATTAAAATTACTTTAGGTTAATTAACCTTCCTATTGACTTTCTAGAAGGATTTACATTTGTAAAAAAAATATCTTATCTTTCCAAAAAACCACTTAGATTTCCAAATTCATGTTCACACCCCAAATGTGTTTTTATTGAAAATCACCTTTTTGGAACCTTTTTAGTCCCACATGCATCCAAAACATCCTTTTCTCAAAATAAAAAAACTACAAATAGAGGCATACCCCTCCCACCTTTTTTTGAACAACTCTCTCTCCTTCTTATTTCTGATTTATGCCATTTTAGGTTGTTTAGAGTTTCCTTCATAGTTTTATTTGAACTATTTGTTTATCATTTTCTTATTCCATTTCAAAGATTTAGGTAAATGGAAGAATCCATTAATGGTGATATTCCACTCTCAATATTTTGAAGATCAACAATCAAAACTGATTACTAGAGCTTTAATAGGTTCATTTTTTTATAGCTTTCATGTAGTAAAGAACTAATCTAGACATGTTAGAGATTGATTGTTTGTTTCAAGCTTCATATATGCATGCAAATAGGTAGCTCTTATTTATCTCCAATCTAATGGTCCATTAATTTGTTTGCTTAAAGATTTTGGGGTTTGTTAAGTGTTCTTACCACATTTCCATAGCTTTTGCAACTTTTTCTTCATACACAATAGGTTAGTGAAAAATATGGTAACCAATTAATTTTCGGGATAGGCCATGAAATACGACTAGTAAGGGATATATATCATTGCAAGAAGGATGATAAGCTTTTTCCATTGCATTTTTGGTGTTCTATCATGGTGACATCATGTTCCACATTATATGAGAAGTGTTTGACAAATTTTTTGGACAAGTCAGAGAAGGTAGTGACAAAACCCTTGGACAAGAAGATGAACTATTCAAGAGCGGGATTGTTGAGGCTTTGTAAAAATATTCTTAGTAAGTAGGAGTCATCATAGGCTACCTCGACATCCTTGACATGTTCATGAGGGTCGCCCTTTCCCTTATATTTTTCAAAATTGGGTGGTTCAAAGTATGGGGAAAGGGACACATAGGATATCATGGTCAAATGGATAAGGACATAGTTCCTCAAACTTATATTGTCATCCTTATCTACTGAGTTGCAACCCTTGAAGAATTTCTTCATAGAATTTATTTCTGCTCTAGGGAGGATTTTTAAGGGTTGGTGGGTGGTATATTAAAATTGGGTTGTTGTTAATGTTTAGAACCATGATCATTAGGTCATTGTGGATAAAGTTAGGAGGCCAATTAGAATTATGGTTGCTCATTTTTTGCAATTGGGATAAAACAACCTCCTTAGATATATGGGAGTTATGGGTGTTCTCTCTACTATTCTGTCCACATGAAGCGCGAAGGTTATTGTGACCTAGATTATTTAGATTGTGATGTTGTGGGGATGGGGGTCATTTTCCAATGCATTCATTCTCATCGGAGAGGAGACTATGAAGTTGGTCATGTGTATAATTCGAACGAAGTTTTTCTCCCATGTGATATAACTGGAGTAGGAGAGCCTCTCTTTTGTCAAAAAAATGATTAAGAATATCTCGTTATCTTTATTCGTGAAGTAGGTGATATAGTCATCATCGATACTAGTATTGAACATTGTTTCTTCATATTCTCCTCAGGTATAGTTTTCTTTTACTTTGGAATCTAAAAAGTTGTGATTGAATAAATCAATTGTGGTTTTCGTATTTAGTGACGACTTATTTCATCATCATTTCTTGACTAGGATTGGCTAAATATTCTACTAGGTACCATTAGATCCTAGTGTTTTTGAGGTGTGTGGATGGGATGAATGTATGTTTAGTGTAGATGAATAAAGGATAATATCTTATTGATCTATGTATAATCTTAATAATTGAACCTTGTTTTGGGATGAGAGGATTAAAGATTGAGAGAAATGAAAAGGATTTTCTGAATGAAAGAGGGCTTGGGGTGTGCGTCAATGTGTGAGGGATTTGGATGATTGGATAGGAGATAGGGATATTGTGTCTATATTCAAGGTGTTGATTAATAAGATTCAATAAATTGTATCAATATGGAAGATTATATGAGCATTTTGGTTGTGAAGGTGTATGTGTAGGATTGCGTGAGGTGTGAAGATGTATAACTATCATGGTTAAGATGGAATATGTGATGTAATAAGTTTTAGGATCCTTTTTGGCCTAGGTAAGTGTTGTGATGTCAATAGGAAATGTTAAATTACTAGGTGGAAGTTTTTTTGACAATGAGATGAATGGATACTTAGGTTGGGTGAGGTGTTGTGGAATGAGTTATGTTTATAGAGTGAGGATGTGTAAGTGGATTTTAAATTTTTCGTGATATGGGTGGGGATGTTTGTAAATGTATTTTATGGTTGTTAAGTTTATTAAATATGAGGAGAGGTTTATTATTATTATTTATTTATGTCAACAGGAAAGTGTGAGCGACATCAAGTGGATGATGGATGAAAAAAATATGGTCAAGGGTGTATGGTGAATGATGTATGGTCAAAAATATGTGAGGGTAGTCAAATCAAGGTCAAATGACGTGGTCAAAAGAGATGAATGATAGGTGTATAGGTTGATGAGAGGGAATAGTGCGAGGGTTATGTATGGTTTGAAAAAACACTCAATCAATCACACACAAACAAGCACACCCTAACTAGGCAAGTAGGATTGCAATCAAACTATATCGTGATTTCAATACCACACACCGACGATGGTGCCAAAAATGGATCTCCACCTATACGTTAATGTGTAAGTCGGCTAGCAAGTGATCTTGGGGAGTGTGACATCCTTACACTATAGCTTGATATGTGTCCAAAAGGTTTCCTAGACTAGGATATATGAGCTCACTAGGGGAGTCCCCAATGTACCTTACATGCACGTGAGGCCCAAGTATGTATTGCAAGGATGTTGTCTGAGGCCTAGGTATTAGGACATGAAATCCCCTCACTTCACGTTGCTCTTAAAACAAGAAAGTTCTTAGCCAATAATGACAACTCTCCAAGAATTTATATACCCCACCGAAACACAGGGTGTGTCTACATGTGTGGAGGTGAATCCCATGGTTACAAGATTCCTAGTACTATGGTAAGTGCATGGATGTCACTTGTCACTTTACCCCTAAAAATTAAAAAAAGAGGAATTTTAGTAGCTTTTGATCCTCAAGATCATCCTAGGACACGAGAGGAGAACATACATGGTTTCACCCTCGAGACAAACAATCACATGAAGATGATATATATAAAAAAAAAAAAATATATAAAATAATACATACAAACTATTAAGTATTTTGGGTCTTCGAATATATAGCCTACAACACAAAGGTTAGTAGTTTTTTCTTATATTCCATGTATTCTTTGATTGATCAATTTTGCAAGACAAAGTGGTTAGTAGTTTTTAATTAATCAAAAATCTTGCAACCAAAAAAATTAGATAAACACAAAATAAGTATCAAAAGTGATGGAGTTTCCCCTTATTTATGTAGTAATTTTGTGAAAAACTAATGTTAAAACTTGCAAAAATCACCAAAAACACTTAGAAGCAAAGTTAGATTAGTTAGCTCAAAGAAACGTTTTATTCCGAGAAAAGGCGTTGTAATAAGATTAAATAGATATGTCGAGTCAAGAGCATTGAAATAAGAGAAAAGGCTCTAAGAGGCATGATAAAAATGCTGAATTATTAAAGTCAATATTAGCATAATGTAAGTGGCAAGGTGTAAGTAAAGGTGCCAAAAATAGAGCACACACACTAAAATTGAGCATAAGCACCGAACTTGCACAAACAACGATGAAAAATAGAAATGTTGATGTTTTGTAAAGGCATCAAGAGTTCTACAAAGGTGCCAAATGAAAATCTTGCAAAACCAGAGGTTCAAATCTGAAATAATGACACTAATCTAAGGAAAAAGGCATTAAACCTTATAACATAGGCACCAATACGGGGCTAGGTGTAGGGTAGTCCACTAGTTTAATGAAACCTACCTAAAGGAGCTTCATTACTTCTTCTTTAACCATTAAATCCACCTTTGGATTCATGGGTCATGACTTCTACTTCACAAGCTTGGCATCAAACTTCATGATGAGGTTGTGAACCACCACGTTAGGAGTGATTCCTATCATTTCCTTGTAACTAAAGGAGAAGGATTTTGAATGTTATTTGAGAACATTCATATGCGCTTCTATCTCATATACGATTAAAGAAGAACCAAGCTTCAATATCTTAGGATCCTCCTCTATCCCTATATTAATATCTATGGTTCCTTCAATTAAAGAGGTGTTACCCTCTTCGAAATCAAATAGGGCTAGAGGTAGTTCTAATTCTTCTTCCTCTACCTCATAGATCTCAAGACCCCCAATGAGGAAGGATCCATCATACAATCTCCAAAGTAGGAGGAAGGGTGAGGTATGAGAGAGAATCCCTTCTTATGGTACGTGAGATGAATATCGGTGTATGCATTGAGGTATTTTAGGATTTCCTTATCATTATTTGTGTATTCCAAAGTAGCAGGATAATTCTCGACCTCAACATATGCAAAAATTACGTTGGCTAGAATTTTTCGAGCCAAGGGTTAAGATCTTATTGAGACCATAAAATCAGTTTCCTTCAACTCCTTGTTTGGAAAAAGTCGTGAGCAATATGTGGCCATGGAATCGACCATTTGATTTTGATCTCTAGGTATGGCTTCGATAGAAATGAAGTTAAAACCCTTGCTAAGCTTAAGAACGATGGTCTTGTAGATTTGTAGGTGCTCTGCTCTAGTCTCATAAACTTCCGATACTTGATTAGTGATGACTTAGGAGTCACCCAAAACTCTAACATTGTTGACACCCATTCTCTTGGTACGATAAGGCCAAAAATAAGAGCCTAATTCTCTTGTGGTGTTATTTGTACATTCAAAGTTTAAACTAAAGGAAAAATGAATTACCCTCTCCTCTGGAGAAGTGAGGATCACCCCTACCCCAACACCGTAGTGGCACTTTACACTATCATATTTGAGAGTCCAATATTTATTGGGGAAGATAGAAGTTTTATCATTCATGGAATCTTCCTCTTTGACTTCCGAAACCTCAACCATGCAAATCTATTCAAAGCCATCATCTAGAAGAGTAGTGATTCTAAGAGCATGGCATATGCCCAAGGAATCAAAAGGAAGAATGATAGGCAAATCATTCTCCAGAATATTAACTATCTCAAGTTGTAGTTTTTGTTGATATAGTTTCTACTATGGAGGTTTTTTTTTTATCAAGATTTACCCCTTTAATTGCCTTAGGGGCTTCCAAATCAGTCATAGGGATAAGTTGGGATTCAGGTTTCAAACCTTGAGGCTTGTTTAACTAATTGGCCAGGAGCTCGAACTCAATATGAATCTTGAGTTTCTTCTTTAGGTTGGCCAAATGGATGTCAAATGGATTTGGATCACCTGAGCTACGAAAACCTTACCCAGGTGCAAGAATATGACCTCTTGGAACAATGTGGAAGGGATTACCTTCATCTTATGAATTTAGGGTTGATCAAGAATCATATTATAGTTGGTTTCCCAATCTATAATGTAAAAATATATCAAGAGAGTCTTTGGTCCAAGGGTAATCGGAAGCACTATAGTTCCAATAGAATTCATCTTGATACTATCGTAGCCTCTCGGTGTATTTCGTGTTGAAGAAAAATTGGTTTCTCCAAAGTCTAGATTCGATGAAACAAGAAAGGGACTATGTTGACAAGCAACCCTATCATCTACCATTACACTCTTAACATAGTTGTATATCCAAACCTTGAGGTATAATACATGGTCATCTCTTTGTGCCAAATATTAGTTGGAATCTTTCCAATGTCAAATGCAAACCCCATGCAACCATCTCGGAGCTACCTTAGAGGATAGACATCAAAGTATATATGATTAAATTGGGCCTCCGGAGGAGGGGTGATGTGAATTAGATGGCCAAGGCCTAATGCTTCTAATAAATCCACTTGATGCATAGGTGAATTATTTAACAAATCCAAAAAGGAAATGTGAGAAAAGGTCTTGGTAAAATCGTGATTAAATCATAGGCCCCTACTGGTTTAGGAGCCATTGGTGCATCATCTGACATTAAGGGGTAGATTGGAAGAGATTGTGAGGAATAATCGTAAGTGCGAGTTCTTTGTATTGACCTTGGGTTTAGTCTCCAACTCAACCAAGCCTATCATCTTGGTCTAATTCGATTGTCTAAAGGAGGAGCTACCAAAGGGTTTGATGAAGTAGATGCTTCGTGATCATTATTTCCAATGGGAGTTCCCTTGTTAGTTCCATGAGGGTTAAGATTTTTGTTCTCATGGCGTATCATAAGGGGGTCTCTATAAACCCCAAGGGTAGAATTATGAGGGGAAACGGGTCCCATGTGAGTGTTTTGTGTTGGTCTTTGTGATATTATCCAAGAACATATCAATAAAGACCTTCCTTTGGTCCTCCAAAACCATTGTATAAATTTGTTGCAATCATAACATGTACAAGCATCATGTCCTCTAACCCTATAGAAACAAAAATACAAATCAGGATCGTATTCATGAGGTCTTTGATTATGGTTTTTTTGTGGACCATACTTTCTATTGTTGGTTATTATAATTAAAGTTTGGAGGCCTTTGGCCTTGGTTTTGATACTTATTTTGGAATTGATTCGAGATACTTGTTCGAGTATTGGAACCGGCCCCTGGGCTGGACTGCTTGAGGTGGGGAAGTTGACTAAATTCAACTACATTAACAAAAGGAGTGAAGCTTTTACTCTTGTTATTGCTGGAATTTGTGTTATTATTTCCATTTTTTACATTATGATAATGACATTTGGATTCTGGCTTGATCGGTGATACCATCTATCATAGTACCATGGTTCTTGTTAAGGAATTTGGGTCCTTAATTTTTTTTATTTGAACTATTTGATGTAGTTTAAATCACCACGAGAGGAGTGACCAGTCTTTCATTTGATCCATACATCTTTCAACCACTATCAATCACCATTTGGTTAATACGAGAGAGAACCATCTAAGACCTCCACATAGCTCCTAAGAGTAAACTTTTGAACCTACACCTTGGTTTCTCAATTGAGAGAATGAAGGAATAGGTCACAAATCTCCATTTGATCCATGTTGGGAGCACTTGCCAAGGAGTAGAGGACTTTTTGGCACCTCACGAATGTAGTGGGCAAAGTGGAGTCATTGTGCTCTTACTTGATGTGGAGGAATTCCCTAATTCTTGTTTGCAAGAGTTTTTTCATGTAAAAATACTTTATAAACTTGGAAATGAGTTTCTTGAATGAATGAATCGAGCATTTTGGTATCTTGTAGTACCAGTCGAGAGAAATCCCCTCATGGGTCTTGTGGAAAATATTAGTTAAAACTACATCCCATGGGAGTAGCTCTCTTACGGAATTTGTTTATGATTTGATATGTGGATTTGGATCCCCCTCCCTTTTAAACTTTGAAAATTCGGGAAGTTTTCATGGAAACATTATGCTTCATATGGTAAAGTTAAGGGGATCCTTGAGATATTTAGTGTATATACCCAATGCATAAGAATATACCATGGAAAACTATTTATGGGGAGGTGGGGGAGGAATATGAGGCTGATATGGTGCAACATAAACATTTACAAGGGTGTAAGGCATCCCCTGAGGCTGAGCATACGAGCCAAGAAAGGAAAACATGTCCCCTTGTGGTGATTTAGAATACATGTGGAGGTACAAGGGAACATTTTTTTGGTATGGAGTAGTAGGTGTAAAACAAGGGAACGTCAAATTTCTAGTTGGGATGGCATTTGAGAACACACTTCTGGTTGGCACTTGTGGGGGATATCCATACGAAGTGTGAAAGGGCATACCTAACATGCCCGATCCAATAAGAAGATCACTAGGGTTAGGGACACTTATGTAAACTAGAGGAGGTGAAGGTGCAAAGGGAACATAACCAAAGTTATGCATATAGTGGGGGATCTTGCTTTTCCCTATAAAAGGTGTAGCATGAGAAGGCTGGGAAAGCTCTAGTTCCCTAACTCTATCCCTTAACGTCGAAATAACACCACCCAAAGTTTTTGTTTCATTTGGCTTGGGTTTGTTATGAGCCTTGTTAGGAAGAAAAGGCACATGATGTCCTACTATGGATTGATCCTTAGGAGGCCACCCCTCTTTGGATGTGTTTCTGTTGTAGGAGGAGGGGTAGTAGAGTTGTTCTAAAGAATAACATCAATGTACTCTTGCATCTAGTCCAATCAATGGTTTACTACATTAAGACACTCATCACTTCGAGTGAAGCATGTCAGGAGTTCATCATTTAATAATAGGTAAGATGGGAGAGAATTGGATTACATGCTAATTTGTGGTCTTGACAAGACTTGAAGATTAAACCATTGTTCTCTGTGAATGTCATGTTGTTTGAACCAGAGAACCCAAGTTGTGGGCTATACGTAGGTTGATCAATCTCCTTGATCCTAACTAATGAAATGTTGTTTGTGCCTTGAGGAGGAGGAGGGTGAGGGGATGGTAAGTTGGATGAGTAATTATCAGACCACCTAGATAGTAAGGGCCCATGTAGTAATAATACACCTCAAAATCCACTTTGGGCCTACCATATTCCTGACCCAACATATTTGGGGGTATATAAATACCCATAAAATAATGGGAGAGGAGAAGGATGGATGAAAGAAGGAAGAAAAATGGAAACAAAAAGGAACTAGTCCTTCATGTCGGGTTCACCAATTTTGTATGTCTTAAAATCAACATGTGATCTTAAGCACATGTGACCTCTCGAGGTCATGTCGAGATAGCTGCAATGGAATGGATAGATGGATATGTGAAAGCTATATAAGGCAAGTACATGAAATGTACAAAAAATGGGTGGAAATGGCTAATAAGTGATCAAGGAAATCTAATGTCCTCAATAGGCACTATGGGAATCTTGTCGTCTAAAGAAATGAATGCTTTCCTCATTTGGGAAGGAGATATAGAATGATCGAGGAGAATAGAAACATGAAGGATTCTATCAATATTAGTGTCACCAAACACTCTTTGAAGCAATTGCAGAATGCGGGAATTGTCTTTTTTTTGCCTCATAGAAGTCTCTAGACAAGGTCATGGAGGTGTGGGAGGAAACATGTGAATAGGAAAAATTGGTGAATTGTGGAAACTAGTTGCGACCGAGATGAATTTTCTAAAACTCGTAAGCACTATCTCGCTTTGATGTTAAGAGTTAACATTCGTAAGATAATCATGGGTGGAAGTGGTGTGGTTTGGAAAACCAAGATTTTGAGGCTTATGTCAATGTCTATAATTAATTCAACTGTGTTTGGCTGTGGGACTTAGGGATCATACACATGGTCTCTTGGTTGTTGAGGGCCTTGAATGGTCATGTGGGATGTGTAAAATACTAAAGCAAAGAAACAAACAATCTCGCAAAGAAAACCACAAGAGGGAAAGGTTAATCCTAAGCCAACTAGGGATACATGGGGAGATGTGTTAATTCCTTTCTAATTAACTCTATGTTCCTAATTTAACAAATGGAAACAAACAAATTTAAATCAAATCAATTCAATTACTTTCCTCAAATTTAATTAAATCTACGTGTTGCCAACAACTAATTAATAAATGAAAGCTAACTAATTGAACAAAGGAAATAACTAATCTATTTGTTTTGTTATTTTTGATGATTTTGAATAAAGGGAATAAAAGAAAAGAAAACTAATTAATATAATCTAATGTTTTTTTGTATTTTTATGTTTACTGGAAAACAAAATAAATACACACAAACAATTAAAACTTCTTCTAATTAATAAAAATATTTCTACACTAAGTTGACAAAACTAAAGAAAAAAACAACTGGATGTGGCTATTTCCTTGTGCAGAGTGGATCTAATCTATTCTAATTAAAATATTACTTTTCCAATTTGTATTTGTGGATAATAAAATTCCTCTATCCTTTCCTCAGAGTCATGGGAAGAACGGAAAAGCTTATCAAAAGTGGTTCTTCCCCTGAAACTTCCCCTGGTAGAAACAACAAGATCTATGGAAGCTTAAAAAAATGAAGGGAAATTACAATAACAATAAACAGATTCATAATCCTCTTCCAAAAAAAATTCTCGTGTAAATCCATAGGGATAGGTAGGGAAGAAACTTTCAATATAATCTTCTTGTAATTAAAGAAAAGTTGTAGTAATTGTACTTCTTTGAATTAATATACTCTAATAGACTATGGAATAAGATCTACTCACAAAGAAAGCTTTAAGAATCCAAATGCATCCCTAACCTGGAAATCTAGAACTGTGATAGTTGCAAAGGTGCTGGTTTTACTCTATTGTCCCCTCATCTTATTTTCCAATTTTGTGTTCAAATGAGTCCAGGGAACTATTCTAGGTTATGTGGAAGAAGTTAAGAAAAAATGTTGGAGATGGAATGGCTTACAAAAAATCTGGTAACAATGCAAGAAAGAGAATACCAAGGAAAGAGAACGAGCTTGCTTGTGTATTTCTTGGCAGGATTACGGGTAACATAACAAAGTGTAATTCAAAACAATAATTTGCAACAAATACTTTGGATATAAGCTTGGATCTTATAGGAAAAAGGTAGAGAAATGGTCTAAGCCATTTGACAACCAAGAACTTCCACCTCTCTCAAAGAAGGGCAGTTAAATCACAATTAACAAAAGGAATGGAAGGAGAATATGGTACACATTAAATGAGCTCAAGAACTTCTAAGTTGGTTAAGAAACATGTGCAAAATAAAGGTTCAAAGAAGTTGACAGTGTTCATAAGACAACGAAAAAGATTGGGAAAAAGTGCACAGAACCATTGGTCTACATATACCGATGGTTGTGCAACCGCCACTTAAAGATAGATCGGTGGTTATGTAGCCATCAAGGCGGTTCCGTAACTTAATGTAACACTCTGAACTATTGTTACTTCCTCCTGAGCATTCAAGTGTTGATATATGATTTATTCTATATAAGGATGTGTTCCTTTGATTGTGAAGTCATGCTTGATATTGATTGTATCTTCTTTGCTCTTGAAGATCTTTGACTGAGTCAGGATATGCTTGGACTCTTTTATTTCTTTCATTTTTAGCACCTGAGTTCAATCTGATTTTGGGATGAATTGTGGATTTACCCATCTTTATGACTCAGCCTTGGATCAGTGGCATTGATCCAAGAGATGTTTTAAGTTTATTCTGGATGAACAAAAATTATAGACCTTACGAAGGGTGCAAGGTCTGAATGTGTTGGATAAGCAATTCTGGAGTCTAACTCAGGTTGATTGTGTTAAATGAATTGGTTCCCGATATCGTAATATCAGGAAGGTCTAGACCTTGAGCCAGGTAATAAATTATGGTATATATACTGCTAGCTTATTATCAATGCTGGATAGAATCCATTTCGGGAATGTATATCTGTTGGTTCTTATACTGAACGATTCTATTTGTTAGACCTAGACTGGATTTATTAAGGTTAATAACCTAAACCTAAACTATAACCTATGGGTTGGATTAGTGCTAATCTAACCTAGCCCTAAACTATAAGCTAAATGTTCTAAGGTTAGCGACCTAGCACTAAGGAAGTTAGACTAAGTATCACCTAAAGATCTAACCTATGTTTCTAACCTAACTAATGACCATGGATGAAGGGGGACCTATGAAGGGGTGCGAGCCATGGGTGGTAGTTTCTATGGCATTTATGAGATGGATAAGTATGAAGGACTTGGGATTTGGCGGAGGTTGTAAATATCTAGTTGGGACCGACGTGGCAGAGTCGCCAAATCTGGAAATGGTCTTTTGTTTGCATTTATCAATCGCCAACTATGGCGGTCGGTGGCAATGGAGTTTGGGCGGGAATTTTGGAGTTAATGTCATTAATGAACTTAGTTCCTGAGCATGGATTGCTTGGGAAGGCATGCAAAATGGAAAACTAGTTGGTTGTTTGGTTTTCCATGCGCTCCGGTTTTCTCTCTGTTTGATCACTGGTTCTTCGAACCAGTCTACTTGGTGTTGCATGGCAACTATGAGAATAACTAGCTCTTTTCTCTGTCGAGGAAAGTTTATAAGGCATGAGGGTAACAAATTATTGTTGTTGAATCTAACATGGAAGAAGAGGAGAAGGCTCGAGCTCATTCAGAGGTCTTCTTCGGATTTTTAAAGCGACATTACCAGGCATGATAGGCCCTGACTTTTAAAAATCTTGCTTTACTCTAAATGCTTTCATTAAAACAACTCTGTTCAGGTGATTTCAGTTCAGTTGGTTTGAAGCAATGTTTTGGTTCTTCTTTTCCTGTGGAATTATGAATCTCGGGTTTTTCGAAGACCTTGTTGGAATGGTTACTGTATTATTCTTCTTTTTGGTTTCATTTCGAGTACAGACCGGCTGTGCTTTTATTGTTGATGTGGAACCCTGTTGAATCTTGCTAGAATACTTTAAGTTCCTTCTGGTTGGAATGCTTGCTGAGATTATTCTACTTGAATGCGACTATTGTCGAGGTCCTTACTGAGTTTGTGATTTTGGGTTAGAATCTGTTGAAAGTAGCAAGGATTAAATACGAAAATGACTCAGTGAGAGTCTTTGTAATGTTTCGTATGTCTCGACTTCTGTTGAAGTTTTGTAGAGGATACTTTTAGCATGTTATGGTTGGAACTCTTGAAATTGATAGTATGTTACGACTTCTGTAGAAGTTTAGTTGAGAATGCTATTTGGTTTCGACTCCTTTTGAATCCTTGAAACGTAACTTATGTTTTTAACTTCTGTAGTAGTTTCCTTGTGCATACTGTTGGAATCCTTGAAATGGGTGGTATGTTATTGACTTCTGCGGAAGCTTGTTGTGGATACTCATTGGTTTTGAGTCTGTTGAAGTCCTTGAAATGTAACTGGTGTTTCTACTTCTGTGTAAGCTCAGTTGTGAATACGGTTGGTATTGACTCAGTGAGAGTCCTTGAAATGTATCTTGTATTTCAAACTTCTGTCTAAGCTTGGTTATGAATGTTGTTGTTTTGTTAAGAATACTAAATGTTATTGACTTCGATGGAGTCCTTGAAACATAATTTATGTTTTAACTTCTGTAGAAGTTCTGCTGTGAGTACTTTTAGGATTCTTGAATTGTTGTCGTATGAATTCAACTTCAATCGAAACCTTGGTTATAAGTACTGGTTGGATTTGACACTGTTGGAGTCCATGATATGCTGCGTGTTGGCTCGTTTCTCGATTTGAGTCCTCGCTGAGCATGCATATCGTTTTGACTCTTTCTTAATATTGTTGTGTTATGTTCAGTTTGATTATGAGGAATTAAGGGATGGGGTTTCTTTATCAACTCGACTTTGTTTGATACCCTGTTATATTTTGTAGTAGCTCGACTTCAGATGAAACTTTGAGGAAATTTATTGATATGGAATTCGGCTTCTGTGAAGACCTTGTTGTGATTATTCTTTTTGAAAATGGCTTCTAATTTACATCCTTGCTTGTATAATCGTAGGGATTTGATTAGTTGAATGAAGCTGTGTATGTTGTGTTTCGACTCTGTGTGAATGTCACTGTATTTACATATGGAAACGTTATTGTTTCAATGTTATCTCATCTCAAGTTTGACTGAAACAAAGAGCTCTTAGCTGTACCATGTAAGGTGATGGCGTTGGGTATTTTCATGTTGATAAATGATAGGGAAAAGATTTGTTGAGTCTTTCATGGTTGGATTATTTTCTGTTGCTTGGTGCGAAAGCTCTTGAATCACTTAGTAGCTACAGGTGACTTTTATATTTGGATTTAGATGGAACTGTAGTTCTTCTTGTAATCATGACTGTTTAGTCACATGCGTAAATGTATATGTATTAATCTAAAGGAGTCGGTACAGTCCAGAATGTTATTGATTTAGGATTCTGATGGACTCTGTTCTTTCTTCTAGACTGTAATTTATATGTTGATGTATATAATAAGTGGAATAGGAAAATTCTCTCTCTCCTAGACAGGAAAACTTGTGTGCTTTCTTCTTGCATCCTTTTGCGATCTCTACGGTATGGGCATAACAAGAATAAACTGTGGTATTGTATGGAGAGACTGGTATAAAATGTGTGTTGCTGTATAAATGGGTATACTTGTCAATACCATTGAAATGTGTTATGATGATAAAAGAATTAAGATAGTGAGCTTGTTGAATGTTTTAACTGCCTTTGAGAAATTGTTAGAAACAATCTTGTAGGAGTTTTGCTATCTTTAGAATGGTTGTATTCATATGTTCTTAGTATCTAACATATAGGATGATTAGCCTGATTTAAGTTTGGAATGTGAAGAAATGATTTCATATAAATAGGTTGTTTAATGAGAACAATTGGTGGATTGCAATTGTTTTAAGAATTAGTGCTTATCATGCTCAGTTCACCGAACTAACCCGTGTTGACAATTTTTGCAGATGGTTGCCGTAAGTGGTAAAGACACGTAGATCTGATATGATGTTCAGATTGTTTAATTTGGTTTTACGATGAAAATTCCAATTTGATTCTCTAAATGTACTACTTGAAGAAAGATGTTCTTTTGCTATTGAGTATTGTATCAAATATGCTGAATGCATAAAATGTATTTGATTAGCTTAGAAATGAATGAAATGAGGTATTTGTTACGTATGTGTTGCATTCGTATCTTGATGGATTGAACTTCTTCGGTTCGAATGATTTTAAGAACATTGTTATTATTGTATACCTTGGAGACATTTGGGATCCTCTAAGTAAGCTTTGCAAAGATTATGTGACTGAATACTTGTGTATGTTTAGTAGTTCTGTTATGATCTATCTAAAGCTAAATTGGAATTTAGATCACTGTCTTTCGAGAAGTTAAGGTTAAAATAAACCTCAACAGGAAGCTAAACGGGCTGAATAAATTATTACTCCTTAGTCTTGATCTAAGTCAAGACAACGTTTAATTGGATTTTTAATCACTATATCTCAATACTAATAAGTAAGATATATTTCAGTTATGAGAACTGATATAAACCAAAAAGGGTATGGTTAGCAACCTTATGTGAAGATTAAGGGCTATTGTCCAGTTTCATTGATTTAGATTTTTGTTTTTCAATGAACTCCTTGATGGGACCTCAAGTCTTAATAACTTCTCTTTGTGTAATGGGTTTTATTAAGAAAGGTAATTCTAAGGTGTGGAACCCAGGGGTTGGGAAAAGACTACCCTTAAAGGAGCGTCTTAAGTATAACTTTAACTCAACGAAAGTAACACCTTAAAATGAGTAGATATTTTTGAGGCAGATTTGAAGGTTGATGGCACAAGTCAACTGCAGGGTTGTACCTTCGAGAAGATTAGGATCTTCTCGAAGATACAACAATGCAGTGACTCATCATGCGACACCCTTTGCATTGATCGTTAAGATTTACACCTTAAACTCAAACAAGTTTTACTCTGGGGTGATTAGGAACGTGGTCATGTTATAAGGCTGCCCTAGGAGACTGGGGTATCTTGACACACTTTGGGTTAACTAGGGTTGACCCAAAGTATGTTAGCGATATCCCTAGTCCTCGGGAGCATCCCTATAACGTTGTCATATTACTAATCCGTTCTGAGTGAATAACTCAGGGTAGTAAGAGACCATGAAGTCAGTATAAGACATTCTACATGACATAGGAATGGGGTAAAGGACGTATTCCAAATTGATGAGTATGCCGTCAAGGGATACTAGACATAAGTAGTATGTTTCAAATCTTTGGCCAAAGTATCGCAAGCTCTGATTGCATTGTCCTATGTCACCTAGTCTATGGGGACGAGATGCCGATGAATAATGGTAACAATTATTTAGATAGGTTCCTTGGACTGAGCATTCCAAATCCCAGATTAGGGAAGAGAACCGCAAGAGTGATGTGTTAAAATAAAAACGCCAACTCTTGATACTCATGAATAGATCGGTAGATTACCGAGTCATGGAATGAATAGATCGGAGGTACTCCGAGTCATTACAGCAACATATGGTTATCTGTTATAAGAATGGTTGTTTTGATTTGTGAGTTCTAAATTATGTATTTAGAACTAGGAAGCATTTATAAAATAAAATAAAAAAATTTCTTGTTCTATTGTTCTAAAATGGAGATGTTACACTTAAAGCACAAAGGCCAAGGAAAAGCTGCAAAATGATAAAGGAAAGTAGGAAAAACATGGAAATGGACATGAGAAGAATTCTACGCTACAAATATATACCGCAAATGTGAAATAGGAATCAAACGCCATTGAAAAGATATTTCCTCATCATTGGGGATTTTAATCATTTCAAAAATGTAGCACGTTCAAAATTGGGTACATATAGTTACATTAATTGGCAAACCTTATTTATGTTTAAATCCTTTTTCCCTTAGGACTCTCCTCATCCTTGGTCTATTATCCTTGTTTTGTCCCTAAGCATAATTCTCATTTTTACTATCATATCCCACACCAAATACCCCTCTTAGATATATTCTAAAGACATCGGATACTCGAAGTCCAATTCTTTTAGTTAAAGGCATAAACACTAAATCTTCTCTATACAAGCTCATATGATGTCAAATCTCATCTTAAAGTTCTCTTTTGTTCATAATTCTCCAATACTAACGACTCCTCTCTCACCCTCGATGCTTCCCTTACTAGAGACCCAATCATTGCACCTAGTCCTTAGCTTGCACATGATACACACTTTAGTAATGGTTCTAATTGTGATGATGATGCTATAAAAATGAAAATATTTTTGGACATGATGATAGAGATTTTCCTACTTTATATGATACATACAATTATCTTGAAATGGATAATGAAACAATTATCTTCCTAAAAGTGATAAAATTGAATATCCTTCATCTACTTCTATCATTTATATGGACAATATTATAAAGGAATATGCTATATGTCATATTATTAATGCCTTTGGACATGAAAGATTTTGCTTTAGTAATATTTTACATGAAAATGTATATACTACTAACATTAAATATATTATTCTTATTTTTTTAATTATTAGATAAGGTAAAAACAGGGATCGACTCTCGGGGCCATTACAAAAAGAGGAACAGAAACCCACAAACAAGAAGGAAATAGAAAAAAGTACAAGAAAGGAGTTAAACATGCTTAACTCTTACATTGAAGATTAGGACTTTGAACCAAAGAGAGAAAAATAGAGAGAAAGAGAACCAGCTCCAAAACTTCAAAACTATAGAAGTTCACCAAAAGTCTGCCAACAGTCTAGAAAAAACTAGCTAATTTTTGGAGATCCTTCACTACTCCCGTCGTGAATGTATTTGATCTCGGAACCCTTAATGCCCTTGACATTTATATCTTCCTCCAGATCATCCTAAGAGCTACTGATGCGTAAGTTAAAGTTCCTTATTTTAGTGCCCTCCTCCATCCCTTCCAACTTGTCACTCATATTTTGACCTAGTACTCCAGCTCCAGAAACTTTTGCTTGGAATTCACCTAAGCAGAGACAATTTTCTTAGAAGTGTTAATGACATCCAACATAGTTTCCCTTTGACCAACATTGGTTTCCTGCATCGCCTTGAGCACACCCTCTAAGTACTGAACCTTTCTACTCAAATCCTTGGAATCCTTTAAATTACCATCCCAATTAATTTTCCTCGAGGTGAAAATTCCCACGACCTTCCTCACCTATTTATTTATGAGAATCCTCCCCCACATTTTTGCATTTCCCAGTCTTCATCTTAGTAAGGCATTCCGTGAGAGTGAGGTCATCCTCTTCGCCTTATCTTTTAAAGAAGAGTTCAAAATAGGTTTCCCATTTTCAAACAACAGAAGGATGAGCCCTTCATGTAAAGGCATCTCAGCTTTCTCCTACTGGAAATCCATCAAAGAGTTAGTCAAAGAAATAAACAAAAGAAAGGGATGCTCACCATGACCTTGTGGTGGAACATATTCATAAGGGTCATATGGTGGGTATAGATTTTTTGATATTTTCCTTCAAAGTTATATACTTCATGATTTGAAGGCACACATCTCTCCATATTCTAGAATGCATGACCTGGCGATACCATCCGTAAAGAAAGAGCACCTTTCCTTACCCATGAAGAACAACTCAATTTCATGTTCTCTGTGGGTTTTGTCCTTAAATTTTTGAGCCCGTCCATTTTCATGTTCATCGCCAGGGAAATGGTGGACTCAGACACCTCTATTTCCATACCTCTGACCTCAAACTTACCCTCTTTCCAAGAATTCCAAAATCCTTTGACAAGGAGGGGTCGTGACCGTGTAATTTGGCTATGAAATTACTGAAACCCCCAATCTTAAGCTTGTTCCACATATGCTGATTAAAAGCTTCAATGTTATGGCTAGCAGGTTCAACTCTAATCCTATCACCCCCCATCTTCATGAGTCTAAATTTCCTCTATTTGCTACTACTTCTCAAAATCAGACCCCCTTTCGCACTAACAGAAATCGTGGAAAACAAGATATTAAGTAAGTTGTCACAGCCCTGGAGCTCACTCGTGCCAACATCATCAAACTTAGTGCCCTCTATCTCTACTAATGGTTTCATTAATGTTTGTGGGTAATTCATCATCTTTACACCAGATCTTGTAATCATTACTAATGGCTTTGTAATTAGCCATCTTATCTCGCACATTTGTTCCCTTGATGCAAAGTATGATTATAAGAAACCCTTACAATTTTTTTAAAAGTTTCCTTAACATCATTGAGGATATTTCTTATGGACCAATTAATGGAACCCTGATTATTGAGGGAATTAATTATGATGAGAGAATCACCTTCAATCTAGATGTCCTTGAAGCCTTTTTATTTAGCCAACAAAACCCCCAAAAGAAGAGCTCTAGCTTCCACCATGTTGTTGGTTTGCCAACCTAATAGACCCGCATAAGAAAACAACCAATCTCCTTCATTGTTTCTTAAAATTCCCCCTCCCCCAGAAAGACCCAGATTCCCTTTTGAAGCTCCATCGAAATTTAACTTAACAACATTTTCCATAGGCCTAATCCATCTGGAATTATTTTTTTGGTTTGTGTAATTCCACCGGTCCAAGGGTGAACTTGTCAAGAACTTTCTGCTCACTTTTTGGGTAGGGTTTCTTGACTTTTCCTTTAAAGAGTTTAATGTTTTCCTTAATGGCAGCCAAAAATTTTCTTCTAACTTTCAAGAGAAGAGCTTTCTGATCCCGGAAGATACAATCATTCCTGGCCTTCCATACACCCCCAAAAAATGAGGGAGGGCAATATTCTAGGCCTAGATCAAAATGGGAAAATAGAAGGGACTCTCCCATTGAAAACAACAGTCTTCAATCATTAAGGACAAGGTCCATTGGATATTGTATCAGATCCAGAATGGAAGCAAAGACATCATGGGAGAAGGATCAATGAAGGAGGAGATGGTTGACATTTTCCTCCTCCTTCCTACAAAGAGAACATCTATTGGGAAGCTTCATTCCCCTTTTCTTGAGATTATCCATAGTCAAGATTTTATTTTGGGAAGTGATCTAGAAAAAGATATTAACCTTATGGGTAAGATCCTTCATCCGATTTTACCCAAATAGTGCTTGTGTAAATCAGTCTTGAAATTTAACATGTAGGCGGATTTAACCGAGAAACTTCCACAATCTTCATTTTCCATTTGATGGAATCCTCCTTGGTTTGTAACATGGGGATGTGGAAATCCCTTAATTTCTTATTGAGATCCCTAAAGGGTTGGATTTCACCATCATAATCTGGAGGAGGTTTAATGGTTTCCCATCTGACTGAATCCTCTTGGATCCAAAAGTCTCGAATCCAAAATTTTCATGTTTCCTTATACAACCGAGAAAACCCTTTCCATATTTCCAGGTTAGCTAAGGGGAAATCCTCAATCCAATTATCATACCAAAAATTGATTCTAGAGCCCTTTCCTATCTCCCATATTGTACCTTTGGTTAATATTTATTTTGAGGCCACAAAAGAATTCTAGAAAGGAGACCCTCTAGGAAGATTATTTTGATTAAAAAGGATTCCATTCTGCTTATATTATGAAAGTATTTCATCTTTATAATTTGTACCCAAAGACCTTCCTCTCTAGCAATCCTCCAACCACCTTGGAAATTAAGTCCTTATTCATAAGAGAAATATTTTTTAACCCCAATCCTCCACAAAGCTTAGGTTTTGTGAATTTGTCCTAGGCCACAAGAGGGAATTTGAACTTCTCACCAGCTCCCATCCAAAGGAATATCTTTTGGATTTTCTCTAAGGCTTCCTTAATTTTAGCAGGAGAAAGAAAAGAGACATCACATAAATGGTAATGCCTTGAAGGGAGCTTTAGAGTAGTTGAATATTACCAACCGAGAGAGAAAGAGACCCTTCTAAGACAAGAGTTTACTATTAACTCTTTCCAGCAGAGCATTCCAAACCATGAAGTCAAGATTCTTATGGATCAGGGGCATACCCAGATAAGAAATGAGAAAATGCTTAATCCTACACCCCAAGATGCGAGCTAATCTGGCTTGAACCTGATTCTCCACATTAATGAAAAAAACAACACTTTTATGGAAATTAACCATCTGTCCGAAACTTGTTCATAATCATTAAGAACCACCTTAAAATTGGAGGCCTCATGGACAGAGGCCTTACCCATCATAAAGTTATCATCCAAAAAATGATTGAGGTAGATAGAGGGAAGACCATTAGAGATTTTAATACCCTGGATACTATTTGAAACCATGGCTAGTTGATAGATTCTACTCAAGGATTCAACCATTATGACATAAAGGAAAGGTGAAAGAGGATCACCTTGTCTCAAACCTCTACCAACTTGGAAGAAACCTTCCAGATTTCCATTCTTCCAAAACCGAGAAACTAGCAATGGATATGCAGGTCATAATCATATTTACCAGGAAGTTATCGAAACCCACCTTTAATAGGATGGCCTGTAGGAAAGACCATGTTATCCTATCAAAGGCTTTATGCATATCCAACTTGAGAAACATTATGATCTTCTAGAACTTTGAATGGAATTGATGGCTTCTTGAATCACAATAATGCTATCTGTAATTTTCCTTCCTGGAACAAAAGCCCCATGATTCCTAGAGATAAAGTTAGGAATAACCATATGAATCCTCCTAGCTATGATTTTAGTCAAAAATTTATAGTTGGTGTTACATAGGCTTATAGGTCTGAAATACTTAACCTCCTTGGCTCTGGAAATTTTTGGCACAAGGACAAGGAAAGTGTTATTCATTTTGCCTCAAAAGATGACCATTGTTGAAAAAATCTTGGACCATTTCAATGACCTCATATTTTATCACCTCCAGAATTTTTGAAAGAAAAAGGTAGGGAAGCCATCCGGCCCAGGAGATTTATTTGGTTCCATATCAAAGATCGCAAAGAGGATTTCCTCCTCCGAGGGACTCCTTAATATATCTCTATTTTCAAGAGGGGTAATAAAATTCTAGAAAAGATATAATACTTTATTTTGAAATAGCTCCTCCGAACTCTACCCCTGTTTAAAAATCTCCTTGAAGTAATTTATTATAGTGGCATTGATATCCCTACTATCCGTGTAGATCTCCCCATTCTCACTTCTTATCTCATTAATCTTTAGGATATTAGCTCTGGAAGTGGCAGAGAAGTGGAAGAATTTAGTATTCCTATCCCCCTCCTTAAGCCATTTAACCCTAGATTTTTGTCTCCAATACACCTCTTCTTTAGCTAGGATCTCATGGTATTCAGACATGAGTTTTGTTCTTGATCCTTGAGAACAGTGTTAAGACCATCATTCTCCATAAGTTCCTCAATATTTCTTAAATCTTGCAATTCTACTTTTTCTTAGAAAATATTTCCAAAAGTCTCCTTATTCCATCTTTTAAGGCTAATTTTGATATGCTTGATTTAAAACACAATGAAACTAACAACCCCATGAACCTGAATATCCCACCATTCTTGATTTTTTAAAAATATTAGGGTGTTCTAACCACATCTTTTCAAATCTGAAAGGTCTATATTTTTGGTTGATTTATCCCCAAATCAAGAAGAATGGGATTATGATCCGATCCAATTCTAGGGAGAGTTTTTAGAGAATAAAGTTGATTGATCATACAAAGATGACTCACCACAAATCTGTCTAATCTAATTTGAATGAGATCATTTCCCTTCCTTCTGTTAACCCAAGTAGACTTGGATCCCTTCAAATCTAAATCAAATAGACTATTACTGGCCAGGAAGTCAGCTAAATCTTCCATACTTTCATAATAAGAGATCAATCCCCCTTTCTTTTCACTATAGGAAAGGGAGGTATTGAAGTCTCCTCCAACTATCCAATCTTTGTCTTTAAACAATTGTATAAAGCTTGAGAGATCCTTCTAGAAATTCCTTCTTTCATTGAGTTTATTGGGAGCATAAATGTTAGAAACAAACCAAGATTTTTTTGAGATGATTTCCGTGAAACTCATTACCACATGTCTAGGGAGGAAAGGATCAGAACCCCATGCACTATTCTAGGATCCCACATAGTGACAACACCTCCTGAGGCTCCCGAGGAGCTACACCCCTCCCAGTAACTTTCTTTCCAAATTTGTCTCCCCACCTCTTTAAATCTATCCATTTTCATTTTGGTTTCTTGGAGCATGAGAATATCCAGTTTATTTTTAACTCTAAGATCCTTAGCAATTCTATGTTTACTAGGGTTATTCAAACCCCTAATGTTCCAAGAGAGGAGGATCATTTAAAATTTCTTATTTCAAAGAAGCAACTTCCCCAAAGTACTCTGAATACCAACATCTACTTCCCTCCTGGAGTTAGTCTCCCTTAATTCCTTATTACTTTTCCTACCCTTAGGAGTTGAGTCCTTACCAACATTATCTCTACTATTTATGATGTTAATGTAATTCTTATTCTTTGTGTAATTGAAAATTTTACAATGTATTATTCTACTCTTATGTTGTTAAAAATATTGCTCTTATAGTTACTTCCTAGTTACAAATTATTTGCATGCCACTATTGGTGATGTTAAATTTATCTTACATATAGTGCTAGACCCCTAATTAACATTTCTATATTCTCACTTCCTATCGAAACATATAGAGTATGTATCATTCATGATATTCTTGTTTCACCTTCTATTGGTACATTAAGAGGATTTGTCCCTTATACTTGATTCTTGTTGTATCTTCTATTGGTACATCTAAAGGATCTATCTCTCGTGAGATTCATATTCCACCTTATATTAACACATCTATAAGATCTATCCATCACAATATTTTTCCTAGACCTCCCATTACACCTATTATTTTTATATCTATTATAGCTATACCTTTGGGGGTAACATACTCCCCCTTTTAAGTGATTGTAAAACTTTTCCATATAGATCCTATTATATCTACATGTGATATTTTGCACAAGCCCATGCACATTCTTAATGTTTCCAATGTTTCTATATTAAACTCTCCATTATCATATGGTGTTGTGATATAACTAAGTCCCATGGATATGAGTTGTTTACACATTATTTACAACCCATGATTAATATGTCCCTACCTATCATGTTGGTACTTGTTATAATTGAAATTACCACTACATTTCTTTTCATAAATGAACTTTCTTTTTATATCCCTATCATTCATGGTTTACATGTTTTAATTTCTTATTTACTTGTGCTAATTATATGTGTAACTAATTCCTTTTTTAAATTCAATTTTACACTATGTTATACATCTTGAGACCACATTCGACTATCCCGATCTATAGTACACAATACACATGTGTGAACAAAGAACCTTCTATCTATGCAATATTCCTCTCATATGCCTAACCCCTTTCTATAGGATATTTATTTCTTTTCTCTTTCTTATACGTAGTATATTTTCTATAAATATGAAAGCATTCAAATATTGGAAAAATAAAAAATCAAGATTTGACATATGAATAAATATGTTAGCATTCATCGTATACATGTTATTAATCATATTAATTTCTTTAATAAAATTGTGTTATATACTCTTTACACACATGCACTCACACTAGGTGTGTTAAGATTAATGGAGGACATACAAAATTGATTCATAATGATGATGTTGACATGGACCATTCCTAGTTGAATGAGTTCTTCTAGGGTAGTCTATTTCATTATAGTTACTTTCCACTTTTCATTATTGGTCCCTACCTTTAACCTATGCATACTATATTTTTTATACTAATATGGCTAATAGATGCATCTTTCATAACTCTTTCTTATCTATATATATTTAAATTATCACTCACTTATCACCTATTTGATTACTTACCTAATACCTTACTTACTTGATTGTCTATCTTGTTTTATTTCTCATGTATTTCACTCTTTTATGTGGCATGTGTTTGTTTTCTATGTGTGTGTGACACTATGGTGTCTCTTGTTTGAAGATGTGATAATATTGTTTGTGTTTTCTTGTATGTGTGACAATTTGTTGTCTCATGTTCTTAATCTTCTTAGTCTCTTGTGTGACTAACTCATGTGCCATTTCTTGTGTATTTATGTTTTGTCTTACTTTTATTCTTATTTTCCTCCATGATTTCGATGCTCCTCCTTGATTTATTTATTTATTACATGATTTCTCAATAATGTGCTAGTTTAATACAATATCCTTAATTCAATTCATGCATTCTTACTTACATAATAACTTACATGTATACTTCTTTCCTCTCCGCTTGCTTAGTTACAAATATTTATTGTTAAATGTTTCACTTGACTTGTGTGTCATGGTATCTACCACACACAATCCCTTGGTTTTTAGATACAAGATACCCATGGTGGTCACCACCATCCATGTTGTCTAATGTAGAATATAAAAACAACTCCAACATGGATACATATCATTCCTTTTGAGCCAAGTGTTCTACTTACATATCACACTTGCCTCAAAAGAGGGGTATTGAGTGTGGTTTTAAATATTTAAAACAAGATTTTAAAATTAAAATTGGGTCATAATAGGAAACATATACATTGAAATAAGAACATATAAAAATGAATAATGTACATACATGGAAAAAATGTAGAACTAGATGAAACAATGGTACACTATAGCCCCAAAAGGGATGGTTCCATCTTGGAGGTAAATTTTCAAAAAATATATTCTTAGATAGTTAAGGATAAACTATGGGGATTTTGGTACAAATTCTTAAATTTCTAGGCTCAGTCCACAAAATAATTACTACACTTTGGATGGATTGTGTGAAATTTCAATTCCTCTTAGGCACTACAAAATTGTCCACTTTCACACTTATGAGGTATAGGGCATAATCATTCCCTTTCTCCTTTAGAAGGTATATATGTATGCTAATATGTTACTCACAATGGGAATGCCTTGGTGGGGCAATGGGTCATCCATTCAATTTCAAATTAGTGTTAATTTATATTCAGGCCTATATTTTTATAGAGGTGTGGTATATGGGCATATGGTTTAAAGAAAATCATGGTGTGGAAAGCCTTGTAGCAACCTTTGATCTCATTCTCTTGTTGGAAGAAAGAGGATTGAATATAAATCTCTACAAAACTCTTTCATATTTTAGGTTATTAGCAATAAGTCCTTTGTACATTTTTTAGGTGTTGAGTCTAGTGAAACTTGACTCCTCCATAAAAATATGCCATCTCTTTTCACTGATGGGGATTGATCACCCTCAATCATGTGGTGAAAATAATAAATATATAAATTTTCTAGAACATGACATTCATGAAGTTTTCATTGTTACAAAAGTATTTAAATTACAAATTCATGTTTTTAAATTGAGTCAAACTTGATTTCTATTTCTAGAAATTATGTACAATATATATTTTTAGTTTTATCATGGAGCATGCTAACACCAATACAATATCCCACACAATGCCAAAAAATACACAATGTATTTCCACACTCATGTAACTATTCATGTAAGTATGCAATTTTCAATTTTACACTTTAAAGAATAAAATGTAGACATGTCGATTTGTGAGTGAAAGCATTGAATTTATCAATACATTATGACTTATGCACACATCCTAAGCCTAGGTGTCATATTCCCCTTTCCATTTCATGATTTATCTATTACAAAATCTATGTAGTCATCAATTTACTAGGTCACATTTATACAAAGCAAAGAAAAATAGCAAGTACCTTACTTATCATCAACTACACGTGTAAAATTGTATATGTTAGGAATTCATAATATTTAGTGCTCCATTTAAATAATTATATGTATCACTACCATATGGTAATTAATTTTTACAGAGTTAGTTTTATTTGTTAGTTTGTTATACCCAATTCTCTTTACCAAGTTATTTGTTGTTTTGTCTTCCTATTTAGTAGGAAGTTGGTTTCTATATGTAATGGCTATATCGTAGCCAAATGTATTGAGTGTGATACAAAGAGAGACAATTATTATTTTATCTTTTTGTTAATGTAAATTTATGCTATTCTCCTGCAATAAAGTCCCCTGGTTAGGGCATACTATAGCTTGAGTCGACCCATATGAATTTTTCCTTTCTAATTTAATAACTATTTTCTTAATTTGATATCTTTCTTTGATTTTTTTCCTATCTCATATGTCTTCTTTAGTATAATTTAGTAGTCACAAAAATTATATAAGGAATTCTAATTCATCATTTGAACTTACATCACACTTTGAAGAGACACTCTTACATATATCATTCTAAAGCACTTTTAAAATCTCCTCTTTTTGCATAAAGAAACATCACACCCTTAGAAGCTGCATATATATAAGTTTTGAACAACCCCATTAAAACAAAGAGTCTATCCTACCTCTCCATGAGGCAATCCATAGTCAAGTTCAAGCTAAGGTTACACATTTCCAAAATAAAAAAGGGTCAAACAACATTTATTCTAAGTATCCATTTAATAACACTATATACATAATTATGAAAAGTTAATTTTATTTTTTTTTATTAATATACATACTCTCTTTGTGTTAAAGACACGAGGGCACATTATGGGTTTTTCTTAGAGTTGTATTTACACTTAAACCTGCACTAGGAGAAATATGCAAGGATTTCTCCAAATAGAGGGGATATAATACAACGTCTGGACCGATTTATTAAGGGTTTCCCATCATGATCATTCTAACCTAGGACACATAGATTTATCCTTCTATTATATAATGGTTTCATGATTTTTAGGTATCTAGGTTGTTATACTCATTTTAGGTCATTATAAATATTATAAAATTTGCATGCACCCTAATTTGTGATAGTGATGCACATTCTTAGATTTTCATTGAGCACCAATATTTATAGTACTTTTATTCATGTGTAAGTTGGTGTAGATATGGGATGAAGCTTAGAACACTCAAGAAAGCTTCAAATCTTTCCAAACTTCAATAATGAACCATCATATTAGAGCTAAGCAAGAAACTATCTCTTTGCATGCATATATAAACTTGAAATAATCATTCAAACCCTAGCATATATAGATATCTCTCTACTCCATGAAAGATATGAAAGACGAACCTATTAAAGATCCTAGCAATAGATTATGCTTGTTTGATCCTCAATAAGCTTGAGAGTAAATTCTCCCCATTAATGGTTATAAGGCTAATGGTTCTCTATATTTACCCAATTCTTTGAGTGAAAGATGCAATAGTAAAGCAAATAGCTCGAATAACAATGAAAAATACTAAAATATAGAAATGGCCTAAGCTAGTCTAAAAATGGAGGAGTGTTCTTTATAAAAAGGGGAGGGGTATGCTTGTATTTATAGGTTTATATTTCAAAGAATGGAATGATTTGGGTGCATATGGAAAAAAATTCCAAAAATCACTTTTATCAAGTCAAAGCAAGATTTGACTAGGTTTAGAGACTAATTAATCTCTTAGGATTAATTAGGGGTCCCAAATAGGCTTAGGAAGCTTCTCGGGAGGATCAAGAGGGGTTTGTATATATTTGAAGTGTTGGAAGTGAGAATTAGCTAATGATAAGATCCATGGGTCAACTGCAAGATAAGAAGGCTTAATCAATGTGTATTGATCAATTAAGATGTTTTGAAGGGAAAATAAGCCTAATTGATGAAGTGTTGAAAATTTATAGGGAACAAAATAACCAGTGCAATGTTAGGAATAATATTACTTTGATCAAATTGTCGGTGTCTACATTTTCCCCTTTTTTGGGTGGCGTAAGCTACGCCACTTCAAAGAAAGTAGACAAGTGTAAACAATTACAATTTTTGAAGGGGTGGAAGAATAATTAGTAAACTAGATGGATGCCCCCTCGAGTGTCGATGGGGTTATGAAAGAACTCGATGGAAAATTGAAAAAATGATAGAAGAAATAAATAGTGTGAGCAAAGGAAAGGGAATGGGAAAGGGATTGGATAGAGGAGAATAATGATAAAAAAGGGATATTGAGCTATCAGTGAACCAATGCTTATAGTAAACAATAACATGTCATCACATTACTATAAATATTCACCATTAGTCTACGTATTATAAGCATAGGAAAAAGGGTGTAAAATGACATGAAAATTCATAACATGAATGATTTCCATTACTAAACCACCAACTCCATGCAACATACAAAATGCAATGCAATACGAGAAGTAAACAAGTTGACCTAATAGGGAAACAAGTACACACACACATACTCAAACCAACAACGTTTAAGAAAGTTGCACAAATGTTTTGTTATCAAGCTTCAGTTCCCAAATGTTCATGACAAATGACAAGGGTAAAAAGTGATGCTCCAAGAAGTGATATATGTGAGGGAGTTTGATGAAGGTAACATTGCCTAATTTGTATGTGCCAAAATAGTACAGATGAAACAATATCGAGCAATTTATATGTGCCAAAATAGTATAGACAAAGCAAGAAAGCTAGCTTTGTTGATGGGAGGTAGATCCAGATGATCCATGAGTCATTTGTGATAGAAACAAGTGAAAATGTCAGCCAAATATGATAAGAATACCATGGATGAGACACAAATTTCAGCTACGTATCAATGTTTTACCAATTTTTGTGAATTTTTTGATTTTAAACGCTTTTTTATAAGAAAATTTTGATTTTTTTGCAATTTTTAGGATTTTTGATTAGTCAAAAGAATTTAGAAAATGGAATATTTCCTAAAGTAAAGAAAAATTCCCAAGATGGAGAAGAAAATGGGTCAAAATGATTATTTAATAAAAATAATCATCACAACGGGTAATAGAGGAAGTTAGAATGATCATGACAAAAAATGACACATGTAAGCCATCACAGAGGGAAAGAAGGCATCTCAAAAAGTAAAAATTATCATATATACCCCTGTTGATGGGGTAGAATCATTATAAGTAATTCATTTGATAATGACCCTTTTTATTTTTAACCATGATTGATTTTTGAGCTACGAAAGAGATGCCACAAGTATAGAGGCATACAAGGTGGGATGACATCATTATGGAGTATGGATGGGATGAAGACGATGTACCATTTGTAAGTGCTCTATCCTTCCTTGTCAATTTTTGCATTTAATAGAATTTATTAGGGTATTTAGGGCATCAAAATTGTGTGTGCATGCCCTATGGGCGTGCAGGAATTACGCGGAAGTGCATACACATAAAACTTATGTGTATGTGCATATGCATATGTCATAAACACATTTGCGCACACACAGTGTAAAAACTAGTGTGTATACACCTCGGCCAAGGAATGGTGTGTGCGCGAGTGCACACAGAAAACCCATGTGCATGCATCATAAACAACACACATGCGTGAGTTAGGTAGGTTAGCTAGGGGGTGTGAACACACAAAAACATGGGTGCACCGGTGTCCAAAATGAAGCGTATGTGCCCTAGGCGCGAATATGATAGAAATGATGTGTAAAAATTGAGGAAAGTAGATCCTGTACTTAGAATAATGTTAGTTTGATGACTAGGATAGTGTAGATGAATTTTGACTTAGTTTTTTAGAAGACAAGTAGAATATAGAAGAAAAATTAGTTATAACATGTGTCGTGTTACTTTGCAGAGATGATTGTCATCACTACAGGTGAGGGAATGACATGGGCATTCAGAACACTGTAGTTTGATCAATGCACTATTTATCCTAATATTGGACCCCCTATTCTCCCCTTTGCAAATGACGGCACACTACCGGAGTTAGACCTATTTAACTCCCCCCTCACGACATATTTTTGGTCGTATTTCCTCTTATAAACCACTTAAATAGGCCATCATAGCCTCATTATGACTACATTAGCTTCTTATTCCTTTCTAGTTTGCTTCTTTTAGCTCCCTGGACTATCAATCCATTTCATTGGATTGATTAGACCTTCCAGAACCCTAATTACTCTCTAAAAGGGATTAATTAGTCTAACCTAGGTTAATTATCCTAAACATAGTCAAAGCACACTTTGACTTACTAAAAGTGATTTTTGGACTTTAGCATTTGTCCCACATGCACCCAAATCTCCCATTTTCCCAAATAGAAAACTATAAATAGGGCTATACCCCCTCCTCACTTTCAAAGAATTATCTCTTCTTCCAAGCAAAAATTATAGTATTTTGTTTAGGATTTCGATTGTATTTCATCTTCTTCCATTGAGCTAGTAGCATTTGCTTTTGTATTTCATAGCACCAATATGGAGTAAAAGGAAGATCCATTGGCCTTGAAGCCATTAATGGGGAGATCTCTTTCTCTTAAAACACATAACTGAATGCTTAGATCCTCTTAGGTTCATTATTTCAAGCTTTCAAAGAATAGAGGTTAGCTTCATTTGCTTGTTTTTCTTGTTTACTTCAAACTAATGTATGTAAAGAAGAAACCCTTGCTCATTTCTTATCACATGGTCCATTGATCAAATTGTAAAAAGCCTTTAAGGTTTCTTTAGAGATTCTTACCCCATATCCATGGATTTTAAAAATTTTCATTAAACACATTTGGCACACCTGGTGGGACACTTATGTCCATCCTCCATTAATGGAGGTCTTTTGAGTTCTTCAAAATTCATTTTCAAGTTTTTGGGTCAAATCACTTGTTATTTCCTCATTTCTTTTTCTAACACTAGATAAATGACCTTCATTTACATGTGTTTTGAGGTTTGATATAGAAATAAGACACTTTGACTAACCATTAACCTATTTTCGTTGAAAATTTGAAAATTTGTGAGTTTTGCAGGTTTTTCACAGGGTACGCGTAGGTGTTAACAAGGGGCACCTACATGTTGAAACCTCAAAGCATCTCCATCGAGAATAGGCATGTACTGTTTGAAAGTCCTTATCATTTGAAAATTTCATCTCTACGAGGGGACACAAACGCGTCTCTGTCATCGGGCCACGTATCCACTTCTTTGGCTGCGTGTGCATCGAGGGCTTGTTGTATGAAAATTTGTAAATATTTATCTTTCATGTGTTTCCATCATCGGGCCACATCTCTTTCCGCGTAAGCATAAAATGGTTCATGTGTAAAAATTTGCCTCTATTTTATGCTTGGGTGCATACTTGTCAAAACCTAAGTGTCCCTATTAATATACAAACGTCTCTTATCTCTGGGTGCAAGTGTTTGTGTTTTGATATACTGGATTTCACTAATTTTCGTCTACGTAGGCATATACGTTGAGTTGGGTGCGTACCCATGGGTTTGAGAGCGATAGTGTCCGTTTGAGCGCAGAAGTGTCTGTGTAAAGATTGGAAATTTTTCTATAATCTACAAAATCTATTTTTCTAGTCTTTTCTGCAAAATTTCTAAGACTAACAAGTTAAAAATAGAGTTCTTCTTTGATCTTTCGTTTTATAGTTAAGTGTTTTTTTGGTTTTTAGCCTAAAACTGAGTTTGTAAAAGTGCGTATGCTCTCTCCTCGTGCCTTAAAAAGTGATCTTGGATATCAGAAACACTTATACCAAACTTATATCAAATGCTCAAAAACACTTATTTTATAAAGGACAAAGTAAACTTTCATATGATTTCAGTAGGACTTGTTCACATTGTGTATGCTCTTCCTTCATGCCTTTTGGTGATCTTAGGAATCAAAAGCAAAGTGTAAAGTTCTCTTTCTTGACATCAATCTACGAACTAGAAAATTACTAAAACTTGTTGTCTACAGGACCCAAAATACTTGTCAAAGAAATGTGTCGAACAAAAAAACACAAAATTCTAATACACATGTTCTCACAGGTTGCCAAATGATGTGCAACTTAAAACCACATTAAGTTAAGCAAGATAAAAAACACACCATATTCAACACAATGTATTGCAGGTTTCAGAAAAGGGTACATCCCTATCTGCTTAACTAGAACATAACCCCTTTAAAGCATAACACCATAAGCTACAAAATGGGGGTGGCTCAAGGAACACTAAATTAATTCACCACCATGTAACCTTGTGGATGAAACAGAAGTGCTCCACTTACCTAGTTGACTAGTACGCCTTGTGAGATAGAGTTACCGGTTGTCCGTATGGTGACCCCAAGGAGAGCACACATGGACGCACTAGTTGCCCTTTGTGCTCGAAGGGAGTAAAGTAAAGCCAAGATACTCCCAAGATAGGTAAGGGACTTGTACGATGGAAAAGTGACATGCGAGCATAAGAATATACAAGTAACTCTTCCTCATACCAAACCTCCCGAGGTCGTGCTGAGATGGCGGTGAATGTGGAATATATATGGATATAGAAAAACTAATTGGATAATCTTATATCCTCAATATGTAATGATGGAATCTATGAATCTAAGGTGAAGAAGGCCCTCCTAACCTAAATTGGTGTAATGGATTATTCAGATATAATAGTTGTTCAGAGGCTCCAATCAATGTTGAGCTTTGTCGAGATCCTGTTTATTGGCTGTTGGATACATGGGAAGTGACCTGTAGGTGCTTCATGTATATTTCAGACAAGGTCATGAAAATGGTGATGGGAGGTGTAGTGGATTCTCCGGGGTTTTATGGTTGATTCTCTGGTCTAGTCTAGAAATCCTTAGCTTGATTGGCTGCTACGTTTAATAAGGAGAATTGTGTAATGATGTCTGGTGGGAGCGGTGAGGACCTAAATACTAGTGTCCGTAAACCAGCATCAACGTCTGATCAATCAATAGGCCCGTTGGGTTGTGGGACCTGTGGATCACAACCGTAAGTTTGTGGTTGTGTCAGACCTCCTATGGTCATGTGAAGAGTTAATCTCTCCTTCCGATTATCCAATAATCATACACCTTTTCATCCTCTATTTTTAGAACTAGAAGTTATGTAATTTTCTCAGAATACCTTACAGGTGTTTTGACAACTTGAATGCGTAAGCTAGTATCTATGTCAACGAGGAGGTCTCCTATGTTAGGTTGTGGAACTAAAGGATCACAACTAAATACTTGTTCTCTTCTAAGTCCTTGTATAGTCATATGGATTCCCTATCAAGGCAATCTATAGTTAGGATTATTTGACCAAAATGTGTATGCCTTATCGTCTTCAATATTTAAATCTCTCAGTTGTTCACTAATTGCTCGTAGGTTTACCGTTTCTCAAAAAGACCTATATCCTAAGGTCTTGATCTATATCAGCTAGTGTTTGGGGAGATTTGGTTGAGGCACTATTGGTTCAAATATGTATTCTCTGGGCTCTCTAGGTCCCGTGATTGTCATGCAAAACAATTCAACTTTTAACTAAAACTAATAAACTAATTATGAAAGATGTATCTACACTATGCATGTATTCTTTTATTTTTGTATTTTTGGTTAATTATTTTAACGAATTTAAAAGAGAAGCTATTCTAATATATTTAGAAAATGGAAAACTAATCTAGTAATAGAATCAAAACAAACAAAGTATCCCGGTGTAGCTATTTGCTTGTGTAATTGTGAATTTATCCTAAATATCTAAGCAACTAATTGTTTTAAATTGAAAGACTCTCAATCCTACCTCAGAAGTGAGGAATGAATCATAGTTTCTTAGAAACTATCAATCCCCATAGCTTCCTTGGCAATATCAAGAGCGAGCTTTGACTGAAATAAAATAATTTACTACTCTATTTGATACGTTGTAACTAGAACTTTGATAGCTCAAACCTGGAGTTTACAGAATAGTGGTAAATCTAGTTATGTGTGACTTCATCCCCTCAGTGTGATCTCCTCATTCCTTCATGTTCTCATGAATCCAGAAAAGCATGTATATGATAGCATCAGCAGAATAAGGTATTCAAACATGACAACTTTGGATATAGACCGAATATAATGCGAGTAAGAGAGAGATAGTGCAAGTGAACAGAGCTTGACTATGCAATTCCTAGCGGGATTTATTGTGGGAATACAACAAAAATGTGCCGAGAGTTCTAGAAACTATCTTTTGTGACTAAACAAAACCTGCAACTCTAAATGGATTCCAATCTAAGAATGAAACTACCTTACTCTAAACTAGTTTGCATGGAACAACAATGAAGCAAGATTGAAACAAGAAGATCAAATGACCTCTAAAAAAAGCAAAGGAAGACCAACAATGGATGCAAAACATGAAACTATTGGAATTCTAAGCAAGAAACTCAAAAGACTGAATGATTAAATAGAGAAGGAGAGGGGCCTTTTTTTGAAAACAAGCTAGCTATTTATAGCAAATGCATTCACTAGAAGGTAACTTGGAATGGAACTCTTTTACCATTAAACAAAGTGAAAACACTATTCATAGGGTGGCCAAAACATAAATGCAAAGCAAAGTAGCTGAAAAATGCGGATAGAAATTGAAATTTTACGTTTGACGCGATCGTTGGAACTTTATGGAAAACGCGCACAGGACCGCCGCCCTGTGCAATGCGGCAGCGGTCATGGGACCACCACCTAGGTATGGCGGCGGTCTCATCACTTAAGACCAAAATGCAAGAAAAAAAGGGGGCAGAGGGAAGAACAAAGTACGCGGAGACTGGGTGAGGCATATGGGATAAAATGTATACTTGGCAAGCTTTTTGGATCCCGAACACCTTGCAAGTAGACATGTATCATCATTGGGGTATGTGTAACATCTTTCGGGTAGTATAGTACCCTAAAATTTTGGGTACGTACAAGACTATTTGGGTAAATCACGCTCGCTTAAGAAAAATTTGTAACACCTAGTTGAGAGAACTTATTAGGAAGGCCATTCTATCTTAAAGCCCACTTTAATAGTCCATTGTTACGTCAAGCCATCACAAGGTGACAAATCATCTCGGAATCGAACCTTGTTTTTCAAACAAGGAAAAGAAACCTTGTGAGTTTGATCTAAGTGTCTTTCACCATGAAACTAAACTACGTCCCACTTTCACTTAGTTTTATTCTTGTCTTCGGATGAGGTGAAACTCTACCCAAGTGGCACTTGGTTTGTTTTCAGCTTTTGATCTACACCCTTGCATTCTCACCACCCATTTTTTTGGGGTGAGAAAGATGCATACCTTACACATTCTTTATCATAGATAGTGATCGCCACTATTTTTCCATTTATGCCCATCCATGTTTGGCTGGGTTGTTAAACATCTAAAGTGCATAAGTACGTTTTTCATATCTTTGATAAAGGTCCTTCCATCTTGATTTCAAGATCGTCTTCACCGCTTATGGGTCCGGCTCATCTCTCATCTCTTCTTGAGTTGATAGTTTTGTTCACATCCTAGATGCACAATCTTGGTACTTACATCATATTCTCATTTCTTTGAGAAAATGGTATAAGTCCCTTTATTACGCGGTTATGCTGCTCACACGATTTGAAACTCCTTGTTATACTTATCACTTGGTTTCAATTTTGACATCATCTAAGTCTTCTTGAAAAGTGTCGATAATGCCTTATATGTGTTGTAATAAGGTTGTCATGGTACTAACACCTTGCTTGCTTGGTTAATGTATCATGGTGACGTTGTTATGCTATATCTATTCGTGACTTCCATTTTTTAGAAGGTTTGGCTTTCTTGACATTAAAATAGTTTTAAGTATAGCTTTTTGAGGATTGTGACAACATCACATTAATGCTTAGGCCTTGTTAGGGTTCTAACTTGACCTACATATTGATACAGTAGTTTTGCTATCTATTTTTAGGGCATAGGCTTGGTAACAAAAATTGAGTGATCATTACATTTAGGTGTGCATATGAGTGTTCCTTGATAAAATGACCGCATAACACTTTGCATTTATGATACATCGTGGTATATTTCAAACATTATATTGGGTGGATTGCAAATACCATACACTTAGGGGTCGCGCTAGCTGCATACAAACGTCTGCTAGTAATGCCTAAAATCATAAAAATGGCAACCAAATCAAATGAGCATGATATAGGAGAAAACCCTTTCGAAACCTTCCCATTTAGTGGCAATAATTTAGCACCTCTCTTTTCTCAAGTCAAAGATACAGAGGCATTAATTGACCATAGTGGAGAAGATTCAAACTCTTCCAGAGAACAACAGAGGTTAGACCTAAATAGATTTGATGAACTCCTATATTATAATAAAGATCAAGTACTCACAAGAGTCTTAGCATTAGGAGATAAAATTCCACATGAGCACAAAGAAGAAACAAAGGTCATTAATCCTAACCTAGGAGAATGAAGATTCATCTTAGACATAGATAACCCTTTCGATGTGGGATACGCTTCCACTTTTGGGAAACATAAGGCCGTTGTTGAAGGAGAACCATCACAAAAACCTCACTATAAAGCTTCATGTAAAGTGAAAGTTGAGTGTAAAGCTTCCCCTCCTTTGAAATTTGATGAAGAAGAGGACCCCTTGGTTGAGGAGGAGATCCTCCAAAAACAGATCTTGAAGTTGAGCTAGAAACTAGCAAACCTAGGCTCTTCAAGAAGAAACATATACAAAGACAAAGAAAAAAAAACTTAACAAGTTTCAATTTGATCCACACACAGACTATACCTTTAAGGTGACTCAGGTACAAAGACCAATGTCACCTACTAAGGAGAAACTCATTCAGAAGAGTTAAAATCTATGAAAGATACACTTACTACATTACAACAGGGAAATGTAGGCCAAAATAAGAAATATTCGTATGAAGAACTATGCCCTTACCCCTTTGACAAGGACATGTTACAACAACCTTTCCCAAAACACTTTACCATTCCCAAATTTTGATAAGTATAAGTGCAAAAGTGATCCTCATGATCATATAAAAGACTTTTACATGGCTTGCCAAGAGGTCGCATATAGTGATAATTTCTTAATACGACTTTTTCCTCGTGCAGCCTAGGGGCTGTGGGATTGGAATGGTTCTATAGCATACCCAAGGGCTCCATTACAACGTGGCCCGCATTAGTAGAAAAATTTGTAAGGAATTACTCCTATAATATGGAAAGTGACATCACAATGAATGATCTATGCAATACAAAACAAAAACCCAATGAGACATTACTGTGATTTTTACAACGATGGCATGGGTTAGCTAGTCGTTTTCCTTGTGCATTACTAGAAAAATAGTTAGTGAGCATATTTGTTCCTAACTTAAACCCTGAAATAGCCTTTCACTTACAAATGCATTGTGGCTCAAACTTGAAGAAGTCATAGAGAAAGGTAGTCAAATTGAGAAAGCCCTCATTGCCAAGGGAATGCTTAAATCTTTTGTTAAGAACAAACATGAAGCCAAATCCATAGACAAACCTAAATTCTTCAATAAGAATAAACATGTTGTTGGTGATGGCATTACAAACTCCAAGAGAGTCCAAGCCATGCAGACAGGCCCACTTTTAAAGCTTTCACAAGGACCTCGTCCCAAAGTGCCTACAAAATGTACATTTACATCCTTAATGGAGTCCTTATCTACCATCCTAAACAATTGGATGATGCAAAAATGGTGGAATATCCAACTACAATGGTACCATACCCAGAGGATGCTCCAAAGCTAGTTTGGTTCAAAGATCATGAATATTACGACTTCCACCATGTTAAAGGACACAAAATAGATAGGTGTTTAAGACTGCGCCATTATATACAAGACCTCATCGAGGAAGGAAAGATCGTTGTGGATTCTCCCCCGAATTTAGGAAAGGCCCAATCGAAAAAATGGGTATGTTTACCAAATAAAGGGAAAACCTCCAATGACTATAGGACTACTGCCTATGTTTACCCTACAAATGATAGTCCTTATGATTCCCTCATTGGATGTATTAGCTCATCTAATGAATAGATCAACACCATCAAGATTTTAGAGAAGAGCTATGTAGTAGGGACAAGACGTGCCTGCTTAGTCATACCAGATCCTGTACCTATTCCTTAGGAAGGTCAATATAATTTAATAGAATAGTTAGAGAAAACACCTGCTAGGATATCTATTCTCGATCTCCTCAAGATCTCTAATGCCCATAAGAACATATTGTATAAAACTTTGCAAAAATCAGGGGTTTCCACAGATGTAGACCCCACAAATCTTCAAGCTATGATTACACGTCTAGATGCCAATGATCATATTACTTTTGATCATACTGCAATCCCACATAACAACCCAAAACATAACTTACCCTTGTATACCCGTCACAAGATGAAGAGAGTACTTGTAGATGGTGGATTAGGTCTAAATATTTACACTTTGAAGCTGGTTAAGTAGCTAGGCCATTCAAAAATAGAGCTGGGAGCTAAGACTATCACAATCATGGCTTATGACAATGAAGAAAGAGAATCAACGGGGACTATGGTGGTTCTGATGGTGGTAGGGCCAATGGTTCATGACATAATGTTCCATGTTCTTGACTTGGACCTTTCATACAACATGCTCCTGAGGCACCCATGGATCCATGCCATGCAAGCTATTCCATCAACTTTTCATCAGTGCATAGTGTTATGTCATGAAGGTTAGGTGGTTACCATTTTCGCTGACCTAGAGCCATTCACACATTGTAGGGCATTGCATAGTTTTTCTTGTGCCACTTATGAATGTCCTTTTACAGATGTAGTTGTCCCTTACAGACATAAGCTATGAAAAAACGGATAGATCCAGAGTCCCTCACGCCTTGCAATCAACAATTTCCTTCATTGGTCAACCCCTTTGCTTCATGGGAGGCAACATCTGCAAAATATGGCCCAGACAAGCCCTTTACTCTTGAACAGGCTCTGTTGATATCAGACTTATCAGTATCCCCTAGGACAAGGGGTAAGCCTTATTTCCAGTTCAAGAGCACTTGTGATCAATTCCCTAAACTGTTGGAAAAATTTGTCCATAGCGGTCTCCCATCTGAGGAGAAAATGTTAGAAGATCTTATGAGCAGAGTTCCGAAGGCACCATGGCTTCATGGAATCAAACACTTAAGTACATCAAAGGTCCCTGCATGATTTTTGGCATGGGCTATAATGGGTTTGGATGTGGCATTAATGCACAAGGATGGTTAGAGCCTATTCACATACCTCATTTTAAGTCAGATAAACATGGCCTTGGGATAAAGCCTCATAACGCTCTACCTTCTGAGAATGACGCCACCTCTTCTGAACGTGAGGACATTTCATCTCATTCTGATAGTGACGCAGATTCCCAATATAGCCTCTATGAGGATCTTGCCTCCATGAGCCTATTCCCAAATTTCACACCCTTACCTTATCCGAGATAATTCCCTTAAACAAATATCCAAAGAGCCCTTATATATCCCGAACTCATAGATTAGGATCAATAACTTCACGTGCCCCTAGATTTCTTTGAAAATGATGAGGCATTCACATAGTTCATGGGACTTAGGGATTTTATTCCGGCTAGAGACCACAAAAAAGGATTTAAGATTCAATTAAAATCGGTGCCTACTTCGGGGAAGAAGTAGAGATGTGTGGACGATTGAATAGTAAAGTTGTAAATAAATGTACAATCACTTCTGAGAAACCTAGAAAAAAGGATAAACAAAAATCACATAGTGACCAACTCTTTGATAAACTCATAGAAAACAAGAAGAAGAAGAAGAAGAAGAAGGAAGATGTTCTCATGAACACCCCCAAGAACAACTTCCAAAACCCCAAGCATTCCACGCAACTCAAGGTAGCGAGGTGATGCAAAAGGCTTCGTAAAGATGTCTACAACCTGCTGCTGAGTCGGAAGGTACTCCAAGCAAAGAAATCCATCTTGAATGTGCTGCCAAATGAAGTGGATGTGTATCTCGATATGCTTGGTCCAGTTGGTGCTCAACTGGGTTATGAGAAATGTGAATTGCACTTTGGTTGTCACACCAAAGTACAGTCGGTGAATCCTATTAGAGTAGGTATTTACCTTAGCTCATGTTCACCTAGGTACATTATTTACCTTTATTGTATTTATCCTCACCCACGATTAGGTGAGGATAAATACAATAAATCTATGGACTTGACTAGTTCTTTGATGACTAGTTCTTTCCATGATTTATGGCTTGATCTATGACCTTGACTAGTTCTTAGATTGTTATTCCTTGCCTATATAAGCAAAGCCCATTCTCATTGTATTTCATTGAGTTCCATAATAATATGACTTGAATTATTCAATAAGAAAGATGTACATATAGGAGGAGGAAGTGCAACTACTACCTAAATCAGTGGTGAAGAACTCCCACTAACTGATATTGGTAGTTAAGTTAACTCCAAAAGACTAGTAAGCTAACTCCACACAACTAGTACACCTAAGCAAGCTAACCCAACAAGTGTAGGGATAACACAAGTGTAAGAATTATCCTAATAAATAAATAAAAGGATAAATAATAACCTACACTAACACCCTCCCGTAAGCATAGCTTAGGTGGGTGGAAAAGAAGGTGGGTCCTAGAAACAAGGCTTGATGAGGTACCCACATACAATAACTGGGAAAAATGGACACCGCAAGGTACCCAAAACCAGTAATAACAAAGTAGAGAGCAAAATCCCGCACTGCAAGATATCCTCAGAAGCTAGACTCCAAAACTTGTACAATGTGAAGAAGTGTGGTGCACACTATGGTCTAAATCCACTGCTTCGATCATATAACTCAAAAACAACTGACATTGGGCTTCACTAGAATAGCTCCATGCAAGGAGACTATCAATGGAGTGATGTCGAAAAGTGAAAAACAAACACCAAACATAATTTGATCAACTGCTACAAATAGGTGTGCCACGATCCAAGAAAAACAAGGAAACAAGGCAAGGACACAAGATCCAAATAAATAGGAGTGCCATGATCCAAGAAAAGCCAAGGTAACAAGGCAAGGGCACGAAACCCGAAGAAGCAGTATCAACACCACACCCTCCCATACTACAGAATGGGTAGAGTGACACCACATATCTGTATGAGTTGTCAAAATTAACTACTCGAACACTGACAAACTAACACTGGGCTCCACCAGAATAGCTCCCCCACAAGAGAGACTGTCAACATGCCAAAAAGTGTCGAAAATACAGATCCAAAATATCTCAACAAACAAGAGAGATATAAATGTATACACCCATAGATACAAGAATGTAATACCCAAAATTTTAGGACGTCGGGCTCAACCGAAAATGCATCCACAAGTGATCACAACACCCTCCCGAATTTGGCACTTTATAATTGAGTGCATGTAAATATTACAATGAGTAATAGTACCTTTTACATTTGAAATATGTGTATAAAAATGTCACCAATGCGTAGATCTCGAAAAAATACACAATTTCAAAACAAAGATCACCTTAATCCGAGCTACGGATCAAAAGTTATGAGCTCTACAAGGTTTTGCTATTAAAATAATATTTTAATGCTGATCTTTTTAAAAGGTACACATGACACCCAAATGTCCAAAGGGTAAAAGAGTGCATCCACATGATACATGCTTGCGACCAAAGGATAAAAGCCGTGCCCAAAACCTAAAATGTCCAAAGGGTAAATCATTACGTCCAGAGGGTACACGCTTATATCCAATGGATAAAAGAATGCACCAGAGGGTACAGATCTACGTCCAGTGGATAAAAGATTGCATCCAAAACCAAAATACCCAGAGGGTAAAAGAATGCATCCGAAAGGTACACGCTTATATCCAATGGATAAAAGAATGCACCCATAGGGTATAGATCTGCATCTAGTGGATAAAAGACTACATCCAAAACTGAAATATCTAGAGGGTAAAAGAATGCATCCGGAAGGTACACGCTTATATCCAATGGATAAAAGAATGCACCCAAAAAGTACAATTGTGAATACAAACTTTGACTGCAAATATTTTTTTCTGGCACCTGTATCAAAAATAGAGAGAAACCTAGAAAGTTTCTTGAAAAACCTAGAAAGATGATATAATTTTTGAGCCAAAAATATGTCTGTACATAATTGTATGGATTTTTGAGAAATGTGCCAAAAAAACCTTTAAAATGTCCATATTTGACTATCTCAAAACATGGCCGAGTTTACTGATTGATTCTAGGGTTTTGGCACCTTCCAAATCCAATGGTGCACTTTGTTTTGCATAAAAATGCATGTCTAGAAAATTGCTCACAAATTCCAAATACATGAAAATAATAAACCCTTGCTTGCAAAGAAAAACTTACAGATGGATGTCTACATCATCTATGGCTCTGATACCATGAAAGGAATGATAAGAAGATTGTTCCAAGTTGTGATCTTAGATGATAATAGGACACCACATTAGATTTGTAAAAACAAAAGAGCTAAAATACCATATATGGAAATCCATCATAATCCATAATGCTCAATACATTACAATAGAATGACTTGAATTATTCAATAAGAAAGATGTACATATAGGAGGAGGGAAGTGCAACTACTACCTAAATCAATGGTGAAGAACTCCCACTAACTGATACTGGTAGTTAAGTTAACTCCAAAATACTAGTAAGCTAACTTCACATAACTAAGAAGCTAACTCAACATAACTAGTAAGCTAACTCCACACAACTAGTACACCTAAGCAAGCTAACCCAACAAGTGTAGGGCTAACACAAGTGTAAGAATTATATTAATAAATAAATAAAAGGATAAATAATAACCTACACTAACATAAAGGTACGACACTTCTGAGAAACCTAGAAAAAGGATAAACAAAAATCACATAGCGACCAACTCTTTGATAAACTCATAGACAAACAAAACAAAGAGTCTAAAGATAAAGTGATTTATCCATTTAAAGATGATCATGAACTACCGTAGGAGGTCGATCTTACTCTTCCCCTTGATCCTACACGGATGGAAGATACTTCTAAAATGCTTGTTGAGGAAACAATCAATGTCAACATTGGCTCAGAGGAGCAGCCTAGAATACTAAAGTTGGGAGCTTCACTCTTAGCTCAGGAACAAAAGATCTTTGTAGAGCTCTTAAAATAATATGCAGACATATTCACATGGACATATGCAGATATGCTTGGTTTAGACCCAGAGCTAGTCGTGTACAACCTCGTTGTGCACCCAGATGCCAAGCCAATCAAGAAAAAGTTGAGAAATATGCATCCTAAAGTGGTGCTCCTTGTCAAAGAAGAATTGGAAAAGTTGTTAGCTGCTGATTTTATTAAACCTATTGACTATTCGGATGGATCTCTAACATAGTCCTAGTACAAAAAAATCCCTGTCGGCATAAGAATCTATACCAATTTTCCGACATTAACAAGGCATGCCCAAAGGATGATTTTCCCCTACCTAACATTGACATGATAGTCGATTCCCTAGTTGGTTATGAAATGTTGTCCTTAATGGATGGATTTTCAGGTTATAACCAGATACGAATTGCAGAGGAAGATCAACATAAAACAACATTCATCACCCCTTGGGGAACATTTTTCTACAAAGTCATGCCCTTCGGCTCAAGAACACTAGGGCTACTTACCAATGGGCCATGACAGTTATATTCCATGATATGATAAGTGACATCATGGAAGACTATGTTGATGACATCCTAGTGAAATCCAAGAGTAGAAAGGAACACCCTGGAGTATTGAGGTGTATTTTTCAGTGTCTACGAGACTATAAGGTTCACTTGAACCCTAAGAAATGTGTCTTCGGTGTCTTGTTAAGAAAACTCCTAGGGTTCATTGTTTCACAAAGAGGGATTGAAGTGGACCCTGCAAAGGTTACAACTATCATAGAAATGCCACCACCTACCACTCTCAAGCAACTAAGGAGTCTCCAAGGAAAAATTCAGGCAATCCGTCACTTTATTTCACAACTTGTGGATAAGTTCCACCCCTTTACCCATTTGCTCAAGAAAGATGTCACATTCAATTGGGGACCTAACTATTAGAAAGCCTTTGCATTACTCAAACAATAGTACTTGGCTAGCCCACCTGTACTCATGCCACCTACCCTGTGAACCTCTCCTCTTATACATTTCAGCTACCTAATTTGCTATTGGTGCATTACTTGCCCAATACAAATTAGACCATAAGGAGAGAGCAGTTTACTATCTCAGCCACACCTTGATCGCATATGAGTTGAATTACCCCCAAATAGAAAAGGCATGCTTGGTAGTTGTCTTCACATTCCAAAAGCTTCGCCATTATCTCCTAAATAATAAAACCAAACTCATATCCAAAGTTGACCCTCTCCTGCCTCCAAACCCACCTAAAGGTGAATGGCTAATTGGATCATTCTCTTGAGTGAATTTGATATCAAGTTTATGAATCAAAAGTCTTTAAAAGGATAGGTACTTGGCCGATTAGTTGGCGAAGCTCCTCTCCCTGTGGATGGAACCTTTTTCCTGGATTTTTAGATGCATCTATGATGTATATTGAAGAATCCATAGAATGATAGGTCCATTTTGATGGATCTTTTACTTTTCATGGATCCGGAGCAAGAGTGGTCCTCGTCTCTCCAACCGGTGATGTTATACCACGAGAATTCCGGTTTGGGATTCCCATTGCACAACAAATAACATTGCAGAGTACGAGGCACTCATCGCTAGCCTCAAAATATATATTACATGGAACATCGACAACTACGAGTCATTGGGAATCTCAACTTATCATAAACTAGGTTAATGATGAGTAAAAGGTTAAAGATGAAAAGCTTAATCAGTATAAAAAGATGGTTAAAACCTTGAAGTAATATTTCACATAGGTCATATTTGAGCAAAAACCAAGGTCACATAATAGATCCATGGATGCTATGACTACTATTGGGTCTCTTTTATGCATAGCTTTGAAGAAAGTAAGATGTCATTCTTCGTAGAGCATTTACAAGTGCTTGCATATAATATTTCAAAGTCATGTTTAGCATGTGAAGTTGCTGGTCCTTTATCCCTTGGTATGACCCTATCTTTCAATACCTATAAGATGGAACTCTTCCTCCGACATCACCCATTCTGAAAATAAATCCCTTATCCACAGCATAGCCTGTTATACCCTCCTAGGAGGCACCCTTTATCATCGTGGCTATGACGGGAATCTACTTCACTGTTTGGATGTTATTGATTCTATCCACGCCATTAAAGAAGTACATGGTGGTATTTGTGGAGCGCATACTAGTGGCATGGTCTTAGCTAAAAAGCTATTAAGGGTAGGATATTATTGGCCTACCATGGAATCTGATTGTTGCAACTTTGTAAAGAAGTGTGAACTATGCAAAAAATATAGGAACTTAATAAATGCACAAAGATACAGACTTACAAACTTATTGCAACGCCTTGGCCATTCTCTAAATGGGGCTTGGATCTCATAGGGAAGCTCCATCCTTCTTCTTCAGATGGTCATACTCACATCATCACTGCCACCGAATAATTTACCAAATGGGTAGAGGTTGTCCCTCTTACCTATGTCACCGATGTGCAGATTTCAAAATTCATCATGAACCATCTCATATGTCGTTATGGGATCCCTTGGCCATTGTCACTAATAATGGTAAATCCTTCAAAAACAAAACGGTTAAAATGTTGTGTCAACACTTCCATATCCAACTCAACTGGTCTACCCCCATATTACCCTTAAGGTAATGGACAAGCAGAAGACACTAATAAAACTCTTGTATGAATTATGGAGAAAATGGTTAGTAAAACTAGTTGTAAGTGGCATCTAAAGATACATCCCACCCTCTGGGCCTATCGTACCTCCATTCACACTCCTACTAGTGCAACCCCATATTCACTTGTCTATGGCACTGAAGCCATCATACCTTTGGAAGTGGAGCTTCCCTCCCTAAGAATATCTCTCAGAGACTATCTTGATAAAGATGAGGACTACAAAGTTGCTCGCTTAGCAGAGTTAGAACTATTAGATGAAAAGCGTATTAGAGTGCTCAATCACCTAAAATTCTATCAGAACAGAGTGTCAGAGGATATAAAAATGCATCATTCATCAAGAATTAGATGTAGGGGATCTAGTTCTCAAATAAAATTAGAAGAACACCGTCAAAGATAGAGAAAAGAAAGGAAAGTTCAAGGCTAACTGGTTAGGTCCTTATGTAGTGATTGCAAAATATGGATTAGGAGCCTACAAACTTGCATATTCAGACAGTGAAGAGCTTCCAGAACCTATGAATGCCATGCACCTCAAGTGGTTCTATGCTTAGGCATGACAAGAATATCAGATAAGAACTAAAAATTGGAAAAAAAAAAAACAAGCAAAAAAATGGAAAAATGAGAAAATAGTAAAGAAAAAATAGGTCATCCTCATGTGAAAACCACACAATTGTGGCGCAATGGACAAGTCTTTGAGTGAAACCAGTTTTGGTTCTCAAGGAAGATTTTCAGAGGCAAGTTACTCTTATGGCGGATGGGTAATCATCACCACTTTCTAGGTATGACTTCTTTTGCTAGGTCTAGAGATCCTGCTAGAGCCACCTTTGTCGTACCATGATCTGGTTTATTTTCTCTTATATCTGCATGGAGGACATTACCTTTGTATACTCCCATCTAACATTGAGCATGAAAACACCATTGCCACTTTCTCATACATACACGTGTGGCATTCTTCCTTTTGTATATTCCCACATCACACGGGGGCATCCACACTTCTTTGTTCTTGTACATTTCTTTCAGAACATGACCTTGGAAAAATACAAAAACATTTGGAAAAAGATACACAAAAATCTAAACATCTGGAAAATTTCCCTTTTCAGGGATAAAGCTACTTTCATTTCACAACGTTATCTTAGGGAAACCTAGACAACAATAAAGACCATAGCTGTGAAAACTTATCTTTTTAGATAAACCCAAAAACATTAGAAAATATGTCAATGTTGTCCCACAAAAACAAGGTAATGCTTTAGTTGCTTTTAGTTGTTGGTTTGTATAGTTTTGATGTTCTTAGCTTGTTGAATTGTTTGTTATTTGAGTGGATCATTTTGCTTACCTTATATTAAGTCTTGTTTGATTTAATTGTGTATGGCATTGTATTCATTTAGGCACTCTCATGCTTGTAAAAAATTGTTGTAGATTTCTTTGTTTGTTATGTGCGTCTATTAGAATTTGTTTTACTTGCTTAGATTAGATACCATTTTAGTCTCTTGTTGGCATTTGCATGTGTTTGTTTAGTTGTATTTCATGGCATTGTTTGAATGTGTATAATTGTTTAGTTTTGTTAATGTTTGGTTATGTATTTTTCACAGGTTGTTTGTTATCACATTTATCATCTATCATTTCATCACATTTTAACATCATTCACTACATCATATATATACAAAAATGCTAAGTATTACATCATGCGTGTATGATAAGCTAATCATCACATATCTTATCATTAATGGAGGAAAGAGGGGTTGCACATAATCACAAATCTATCCCCCACACCAATATCATCTAGTATCATCCCAAGTGCTAGAGTAAAAACTCAGAAAAAACTCATAAATCTAAAAACATGTGGTGCTATCTAGTAGATACATCATCAATATGAAAGCATGAAACATACACATCTCTAAATCTAAGGTATGTCATATACATAAAGGAAAGAGCAATGATACATCATAATCAATGTTCATACAAAGCATAAATCATAGTGTGGTATATAAAAATGTTCATATATACATGTATAACTGCTCCAAGGAAGTCAAGAATATACATCATCGATATAATATGCCATCTAAAAGGGGCATATATAAAAAGAATCAAGCCTTCATCAAGAGGCATCATCAAAACAATGGTACATATAACTATACATCAAAATCGGCCTTCATAAGAGGCATGTATATAATACATCTATACAAAGAGTGATAAGGAGCTCAACCATAGCTCTCGCCCTCGTCGGGGCTCCCGGGTCCATGACCTAGTCGACGGAAGAGTGGTGGATGTGATGGACCTACACCAGGGGTATCACCCTACTATCTGGATGGTTGTTGTAGCCGGTTGTGTTGTAGTAGGCTACCTAATTGATATAACTGAATGACCCGATCGCCGTGACCTAGAGCATGTCACACTCACATTTAACTACTGGAATGAAACCACTCGCTCCTCTGTCAAGACTGCTCTGAAGTAGGCAGTCCTATAGTACAAATCCTCACCACCGGATCTCATAGCATCTCGAATCAAATCCACATTTTTGGAGGTAAGGGCTTCCTGTAGAGAAGCATCGCGCTCACCTGTCACCCTATCTATATCAGCCTGAGCCTGTCTAGAGGTAGAAAATTCTTGATCTCTATCTACAGTGATAACCTACCCCTAGGCCCGGTCCTGATCCCTCTATGTAATGTAACCATGTGATTGTGCCTATGCATGGTCTCTCTATTCGACAACCATCTGTACTTGAGTTTGATCTTTGGTGTAAAATGCTTAGTATCTAAGCCCCCTGTGTAGCCATCTCATGAATCCAACTCTGCCATAGAGTGTTGTTACTACCCTAGGTGGCCTCGTGCTTCGACCCAATCTCTCTCGGTTGTTAGACTACACCGAGTATGTGCATGATCTCACTTTCTTTGTAAGGGCTGTACCCATTCCCTAGTTGCATCTCTCTCTCCATCCACCTGTAGCCATTTGCACAACAATCGTTGCCTATAATCGATGTTGAAGGGCAGCCAACTGTCCACCACCACCCTCTGGAACATTAGGTGGTGGGCCCTGCTCTGGAAGTACCTACTGGAGAGGGGTGTAGATCCCCATTGGAATGCCTACTTGGGGGAAACTCTATATCAACTACCTTGTAAACCTATCTCGGCCTAGGCCTAGGACCTTGTCCCTGAGGTTTCTGTAATGTTGGACCCGTCTCCTACCCCTAACATACCTGGGTGTGTCGGGCACCACCATCATCATCATCATCATCATCATCACTATCAGCTCCACCAATAGCTCCACCCTCATCACCACTAGGAGGCCCCACTGGAGGGGCTCTCACGCCGGTGTTATATGCTGCCCTAGAAATAGTCAAACAACATGGAAGCACACCATGATACCATGGCCCATACTCAGGTGTAGTGCTCGGATCTCTAATCTGTCTCAGTGGCACCCACATAAGGTACCACCACCTATTGAAAAAGCTAGAGTGCTCTATCACGAGCATCTGTGGACCCATATCAAAATGCTCTCGGGCCCTGTGAGCATACCATCTATCTAGCCTAGGAACATCCTAGGTAATGCCAAACTACCTCTAACACCAATCCACCATGTATAACTCTCACATATAGTTACGATTTCCTAAGATAAAGTGCTCTACGGTGGCAGTACCGAGCTCTAAACCATCCTCGGGCCACTAGAAGTGTCTGTAGGGTCTCCAAACCATGGAAATCTATCATAGCTCATCTAGCTCATGCTGATAGTGATAAGCATATCCCATGTAAGGTCACACATCATCCCCTTCAGGACCCAACCCATCGTAGAAGGATCCTCGGGAGCCCAAACCTCAAAACACCTAAAAGATGACCAATTGCAATATGGTTCCACACCCAAATCTACAACAAGCGAGTGGGTCCTATTGTCTTCGACGGTAGTAGGTAATCAAATGAAGGTCCTAGTATAGATGTGCTAAAATGCACTAACCCTAGCAGTAGGTCTCTCCCTCCACCAAACCGTGTATCACTCCAAGGAGGCTCGAGCGGAAATGAAGCACCAGTCTTGTCAGGGAGCAAGACTCCACTGACAAAGGCCATCATGTAGACCACTACTCGGTCTAGCTCTAGATCATCAATGCATCATGATAATCTAATAGACATCTCGCACCGTGGTATCGTCGGGACACCAAATAACTCTACAACATAGTATTGAATGTCGGTCCAGCATCTCGTAGTCTCAATAAGTTTGCCCATGAATCGGGACCCGCATAATGCACCTTACGTCCTCCAATATAATGGTAATCTCCCTGTCGGGAGGTGAAATCATTGACTCTCGTTGTGCCATCGCTCTACTATAGCTATCAAGAGGCCATGGTCTAATGTAATCTGTGGCATCTCGGCCACATGAGTCAATCCTGTCACATATAAGAGGCTCTCTGTGGTCACTCTATTGTCCGATCAAATCGTGCCTCTATCATGCTAATCAACCATAGCACTCACGATTCTAAAGGACAGGTAAAATACATCGCAAAATCAACACATGTGTTAGGCACTTACTTATTTTCATCTATTTTTCTAAGGAAAAATGCTTCTTTAAAATCATCTAACTTACTAATTATTCTTTTCTTCTAAATCTAGGCTCACCTATTTTTCTCTATACTTGGCTATTTTACTAGCCGGTTATTTTTCCCCCTTCTTCCTAGTGCCTACATGCCTCTTTTGGCACCTATGCACCTGCCTACGTGACGCTCACATGCACTCGTCGACGCATACACACCCATGGTCTTTTCTCCCTTCACCACAGGCCACACAGAACGCATACGTGCCCAATGTGATGTCTATGCACCTAACTTTATGTGCACGCATGCACCTATCTTTTCTGACCCCATATGACGTAGATGCACCCCTCTAACCCTGGTTTCCCTCCCAATGGGTATGCGTGCATGTATCCACTTTTCTCGACGATGTGCATATGTGTCCTTGTCTGTTTTGACATGTACGCGTACGTGTCCCTCTCTCATTTTACCCATAGGCATGCACATACCCATCAAACCAACGCATACGCCCATGCGTATGCATCAAAATTGCTCCTACCTACCCTAGTAAAGCCCTAAAAGTATAATAAATGTGTAAATTTACTAGGAAGGATAGGCCACTCATGTAAGGTCCATCCGCTAGGTCCCACATGAACTCTCGGATGTGATCCACGCATCTCCTCTTGCTCGGTATTCTTTCCATCTCACTCCAGGGCTATCACTCTCACTCGCAGTAAAAATTTACAAGAGCTCTGGTAGAAATGAATTGGTCGTGATTGTTTTACCAACCCTGGGTGGGTATATTAACCCGTCGCGATGCCCCTGGGGCATGTTTCCTCTACCGTGATCATTCTAACCTTCTTTTATCCACTTTGATAATTATTTTTACTAATTTTCACATGTTGGGCACTTCGTGCCACCCTATGGTCACTTCTCCATCACACTGAAATAATTTACGAACCTTTCAGGCGCCTTTTCCCACCTTTTCCTCTATTTTTCATCTATTTTCCCCGTCGTGATAATTATTTATTAATTTATTTTAAATAAATTATTCTCGACCCATTTTTCTTCTTGTGGGAATATATTCTGGCTTTCTGACAGCCTTACCTTCCCACTATCACCCATGTGCGTACTTTTAGAAGATCTTAGATCTTTTGAAATTCTTTTGACTGATCAAAAATTCAAAAATTTAAATATTCAAAAATTCAAAAATTCAAAAATTCAAAAATTCAAAAATAAAAATTAAAAAATTAGTCAAAACCATTTACAAAAACCAAAAACATTAAAATACTTCGAAAATGGCTCAAAATTGGTTAAACCGATCATCTACGACTGAAATCTGTGTCTATTGCATGGCACTCATCCCAGATCTTGTTGATGTTTTCAAATATTTTGAAACAATGACTCGTGCATCATCTAAATCTTCAATCACCTACACAAGCTATGTTTCTTATTTGTCTTGTACTCTAGGGCACTATCAATTGCCTAGTATTGTTTTCATCATGCACATTGCTTTTTCATGGGACCCAAGTGTCCTCGTCTTCCCCCTTGCATAATACACCTTGCTTGGGGCATCATTCTTCACCCTTGTCATTTATCAGAACATTTGGGACTTCATCTTGATAACAAAATATTTGTGCAACTATCTTGAACGTTGTTGGTTTAAGTGTGTGTGATTGTACTTATTTCCCTGTTAGGTGATTTTGTTTATTTCTCGTATTGCATTGCATTCATGTATGTTAAATGGAGTTGGCCATTTTTAGCACAAGATGGTTATTTGTATCTTGGCTTTTCATGTCATTTTACGCTTCCGTCGCATCCTCGCATTTTAATAAGGACCCATGAAGAGGCTTCTAAGAATTATGATGATTAAATATTGTTAGCAATTGATTTGCAGATAGCTCAATATCCCTTTTTCTTCTAGTTTCTCATCTTCTTTGTGCCCTTTTCTTTCTATTGTTCTCTTTTTTATCATCGATTGAGTTTCTTCGTCACCCCATTGACACTCGAGGGGGCATTCGTCATCCTTCATCTTATTAATTTTTCTTCTACCCTTTTAAAAATTTCTACTTGTTTACATTTGTCTACTTTCTTTGTAGACACTGTATCTTTGATCAATGCACTATTATTCCTAATATTGCACCCCCTATTCTTCCCTTTGTAAATTGACGGCACACCGCCAGTTATACCTATCTAACTCCCTTCTCACGACATCTTTTTGGTCATATTTCCTCTTATAAACCACTTAAACAGGCTGTCATAGCCTTGTTCTGACTACATTAGCTTCTTATTCCTTTCTAGTTTGCTTCTTTTAGCTCCCTAGACTATCAATCCATTTCATTGGATTGATTAGACCTTCCAGAACCCCTCTGGAACCCTTCAAACCCTAATTACTCTCTAAATGGGATTAATTAGTCTAACCTAGGTTAATTACCCTAAACATAGTCAAAACACACTTTGACTTGCTAAAAGTGCTTTTTGGACTTTAGCATTTGTCCCACATGCACCCAAATCTCCCATTTTCCCAAATAGAAAACTATAAATAGGGCTATACCCCCTCCCTCATTTTCTAAGAATTCTCTCTTCTTCCTAGCATAGATTATAGTATTTTGTTTAGGCTTTAGATTGTATTTCATCTTCTTCCATTGAGCTAGTAGCATTTGCTTTTGTATTTCATAGCACCAATATGGAGTAAAAGGGAAGATCCATTGGCCTTGAAGCCATTAATGGGGAGATCTCTTTCTCTTAAAACACATAACTGAATGCTTAGATCCTCTTAGGTTCATTATTTCAAGCTTTCAAAGAATAGAGGTTAGCTTCATTTGCTTAGTTTTCTTGTTTACTTCAAACTAATGTATGCAAAGAAGAAACCCTTGCTCATTTCTTATCACATGGTCCATTGATTATATTGTTAAAATCCTTTGGGGTTTCTTTAGAGATTCTTACTCCAAATCCATGGCTTTTACAACTTTTCATTGAACAGCCTCGTCTCATGTCCATAGAGGTGAGATTCTATTGACGTGAGAGATAAATGATGGACATATTGTTGGAGGTGATCTGGGGTTATCCTACATAGCTAGGATGCCACTGATTACCCTAGATCATGTGATACATACAAATTTAGTAGAGAGATGGCATAGTGAGAGCCAATAATTTTGGCTTCCCATAGGAGAGATGATAGTTACCTTGGAGGATGTTTGGTGCATTCTACGTGTACATATGAGAGGAAAGTTAACCGAGTATACTAGTTCTCGATGCCATGCTTCTTGACTAATTTATTGAGGTATTTGGACGTGATGATATACCGATTGAGGTACGACAATTTACTTACATTGATGCATCACAGATCCGAGCTTTCATCGCATGTTGGTATATTTGATGGCTCTTATCAGTGGATTTTTTCTCACTAACAAGATAGGTTCTTCATTTCCGTTGGGCCTCATTAGCATTATACGAGGGTTATTTCAGGGTGAGCAATACTATTGGGGCCAGTGGATATTGGCACATTTATACTAGGATTTACATCTTATCATATACCACGGTTAGAAGACCATGGGTCCTGCCATGCTACTACAGATATGGGTGTGGGACCACATAGCTATTGGTCTCCGTACATGATGTTCTTTGAGTTTGGGATCTAGAGGAGTATTTAGTCATGGGATGGGTCTCCATTGGAGATGATATCCATGGGCATATAGGTAATATTTATCATTATCGCAGGCATTTTTATGCCATTGTGCAACATATGATAGTATGGAGGCCCTACCAAAATTATCAGTGGGCTGAGGATGGAGATGAGCTCAACATAGCCTTGGTTGATCATTTTTTGATTGGAAGTCGGGATATATTACGATTTTTATAGGGTATACCAATGTCAAAGATAGTTTAGCATATTACAGGATGTACTGGGTCCTTACGTGTGGTATGCACATAGATATGCCGAGAGATTTAAAATGGGGCTTCCTATTCAGCCAGATCGAGCTTGAGCTAGTTTTGATGGAATGGTGCCATAGGTATGGGTCCCTTTGAGACAGATTAGAGACTCTCGAGTTACATATGAGTATGGCCCATGGTTTATTACAGTTTTACCATGCTGCCTTACCATTCCACATGATTCATGGGATACCGGAGTTAGGACTCCTCCCGAGGAATAAAATGATGATGAAGATGATGGGTTTGATGGCTAACATCATGATGGAGGTGGTGTACAAGATCCTCCATCCTTACAACAACAGAAGATGGCAAGGGACAAAGGTAAATTTCTATATTTTTTAGATACATATGCACCAAATGGGTATAGCAATTGGAGTACATGTTTGTTTATAGTAAGTGCCTGCAGTAGAGTAGCACCACATGGTCCTCCTCCAGGAGCATTACTACAAAAGGGGATGGTTCTTAGCTTGCCACATACTCTACTAAGAGGTAGAGGAGGTGGAGATGATGGAGGATAAATAAATACGTTACAAAAACAACAAGCATGATGAGGTCGTAACCATTAAACTCGAGGTAACGGCCGAGAGAGATCAGCCAGGTGGCACAACTATAGGTCGTCACCTTAGAGCAAGACTAGGCTAGAGCCCGGGATAGTCGGTGGAGGTGGTGGAGATGGTACCACTTGGTTTTAATAGATTTAGTAGATGGCATAGGTTATGAGAATGTGGGAGCAGTCTACATCCCAAATTTAGTAGGTGACCACTCGGAGGGACTAGGCCTAGGCACATGTGCTTTGACCATTATTACGAAGAGAGGATGAAGTGGTCGTGGTTACAAGAGAGTGTGCTGCTCTAGTTCGGGCCTCCTCAACAGTTGGGATGGTGGATATGATATCATATATCATGAGAGCTAGTAGAGAGGCCTCCTATTACAAGGCCATATATCACAAGGCAAGATTATATGACCAAAGGATTACTCCCTTTGATCAGTTAGATGTGAGAAGGTATAGATCCAAGTTATAGCAGACCTCTCTATCAGCTAGATCAATGTAGCATCCCATAGTACAATAAATTTTTATAGCTTCAAGCAAAACCATCTCATCAGCAACAACCTCCTCCTCCAGTGCCCTAGGCTAGGTATTCTAGGAGAGGGCAAGAGTCGTGAATAACTCACTTTAGTTATCAGATATCGACAGATGTATGTATCGTATGTACGCCTCTTATGAAGCCCCAATTTGATTCATGCCCTTGATGGTAAATTTTGTATCGATGATGTATATATTTTGTATTATGCCTCTTGATGAAGGCTTATTTTGATTCATGTCATTGATGGCATATTTTGTATCGATGATGTATATCTTTTGAGACATACATTATATACATGTGATGAACATTTAATGTTTTATTTTTCATGCATTTATATGACTTATGATGATGATCATGATATGGTTGATGTATGATTTACTTCTTATGTATGTATCTTGATGGATTTTGATGATGTATTACATGTAATTGTTTAAGATATATGATATAACATTGTTTACATGACATCATATGCTTTGATAAGTTGTTTTATTTCTTTGTTTTTTCATATTATCGTGTATGAGGTAGCAATAGATGATAAAAATCCTTTTGATGAGATACTATGTGATTTAAACCAATCATACTCCTCGGGCAATGTTGTTTTGTGTCGGGTACTAATGCCCTAGAGGCGAGATATGGCATTTGGATTATAGGGCTGGAATGGTCTATTGACAGGAGGCCTTGTTTGATTCATATTTGCAGCTGGATTAGGTGGCCTTTGAGGCTGATATGGCTGCCTATTAGGTTGAGCTTGAGGCTGATACGAAGGTCTAAAACCTTGAGCTTGCTGTCTTTTGAGAGTGACCAGCTCATTGCCTAGATTTTGTAATTGCTTCATGACCTCTTAAAGCTCATTTGGGGCACTTGGAGATGAAGTGGAAGCTTCATTTGAACTCTGATTTCTAGGAGTGGGAATAGGAGCTAAGACAGGTGCTTGACTAGCACTTGGGCTCTCTAAACTTGGATATAATGGCATTGGAGGCCTAGGAGCCAATTTACCAGCTTGGATAAGACAGTTTTCGGCTCTAATGGCAATGCTATAAGCAGCAGGTAAGGTTGTGCCTCCCATAGATTGAATTAACATAGAAATATCAGAATTCAAAGCTTTAAGATAGTATAGAAAAGCACCTTCTGTTATTGGCCTGACTGCCACTGGAATCCTATCCCAAGACCTTTGAAATCTGAAGTTGAAATCAGTCAGCTGCTCGTTGGGGGCTCTCTTGATAGTTGTCAATTGTTCTAGTAGAGACAAATTGTCTCCCTTTTCTCCAAACTACTCATGAAGTGCAATACACAGCTGATTCCAGTTTGTGATAGAGCCAGCTCCAAGGCTCCTAAACCATTGCAATGCTTTCCCCTTGAATGAAGATGCCAGCAATTTGACAGCTACATCCATTTCATTTATCTCATGGATTGCACAGACGTTAGCAATGTCTTTTACATGATCACCAGTAGGTTGATCACTTTGGCATCGGTGTGATTCATAACATTGAATCCTTTCTCCAAGTGTGGGACTTGAAAAATGAGAAAGAATTCTCCGAGAGAAAGGCTGGTTCCTATTCCTGCATTCGGATGCACACGAAATATGCGAGAGGGTTTTCTCAAAACCTAATCTAATCGCCGAGGAGACAAGGTAAGAAGATGCATAAAATAAATCTAAGCTAATAGAGGTGATGCAGGAATGAAGAACACCTATTTTCCGGTGAACACGAGACCATTTGAATGTGATATAAGATCATGCCTGAGATGATGACAAAAACTGCGGTGAAAGACCCAGGAGGATGCAAAAATGAACACGAGAGAGGGTGAGAATCATCCTGAGACATGCATTACTTGCTCCAAAGATTGATACAATACACTACTGAGAATGCCATGAGGCGAGAATAGTATTACGGTTCAAATGAGAGGTTTGAACTCCACAAATTCGCCTGAGGAGAAGAAGGGAGAGGCAAAACAGAAAAATGTTCGACCTTTGAAAAGAAGCTCCTCTTTACAATATATAGAAAGAATGAGAGAGGGAAGAGAGAGAGGAAAGCCAAATCTACCCCAACCACCTCCAGGTTGCATTCCATTCATCTCATTATGGCAGAAGCGGCGGATCCTGGCAAAACGGCGGGTTTTGTCTAACGAGAGCGGTGCCCTATCTTTGCATTAAAGTTGTTTGTTGAAGCATTACTTCTGCTTGTTATTTCGTGCCAGAGGCGTTTCTTGATTTTCTCTCTCCAAACTGAACCAAAATGCAAGATTGACCCGGAATCGTGTAGAGAATTTTACCAGCTTTCCATTGATATAAAGAACGTGCCAATCCGAGCTCTGGATCGAAAGTTATGGCGATCTGAAGATTTAGGGCAAAAACGGGCCAAAACGTGTTTTGAAATCTTTCCGCGCTCTGCCACCTGGATGACACGTGGCACGTCATTGATTGGATGAGCAATTCTCTCTCCTCTGCCTTTCATGGGCTTTCCTTTTGAAATTTCCTTGTGGGCCCCTTAAACTTGGACACGTGGCGCTATTTCATTGGTTCGGGTCAGTGCTCGAAACCTCGCCCTTTGACTTTTGGACTATCTCCCTTGTGACACGTGTCGTGATTTGATTGGTCCGCGGGTTTGCCGGCTTTTCGCGCCCTTCGCGTCTTTATGTCCCGGATGTCCCAAGCTGTTTGTTTGGGACAAAAACCTCGATCCGCCGAAATGGGCTTCCTCGTCCCTCATTTGCCGATGACACGTGGCGCAATCTGATTGGCTCTCGGCTTTTTCGGCTATCCGCGTCCCTCGCGTCCCTGCGGCCCAGATGTCCCAGTATGAACTTTCTCTGTTTCGGCCGAACCGGCCGGTTCATCGTCCATTTGTCCCAAATGTCCCAGTGCTTCACGTGGGACAAATTCTCCGGTTCGCCGATCCGGCCGATTCGCGTACTTCTGGCCCAGATGTCCCTTTTGCTTCCAGACTGTTTGTTCTCATTTCGGCCGATCCGGCGATTCGCGTACTTCAGCGTACTTGTGTCCCGTTTGTCCCGGATGAAGACTTGGGCAAATTTTTCCTTCTTTCGGCCGATTCGGGCATTTCGCGTCCCGCGCGTACCTGTGGCCCAGATGTCCCTTTGCTTCACGGGCCGCCTGGAGGCTTTTCGGCCGATCCGCGCCTAGATGTCCCAAATGTCCCGACTGCTCCTAGGACTAGGACTTAGCCATTTTTCGTGATTTTCTGTTTGATCTACTTGCACAGGCTGCAAAACTCGATGCATGTTATCGAAATTTACCCAGGGGTGAAATTTTGACAACGATTTTGACGACTCAGTGGGTCACACACTGCTTAGGTAGAAGATCGGTGGCCTTTTAGCGATCCATTGGGCATGGAGTTATAAGCAATAACACTGAAGCAGGCGATCTATCTGACTTCTTCTCCGTGACACTCGAGCTGTAGAAAACAACACGAGAGCAGCAAAACTGTGCCCAAAGCACTTAGGAAATAGAAACCTAACTACCACGGAGGACAATGTGCATACGCACTTAGAGGAATAAAAAAATCTAAACTAATATTTACTGAGGGCAAACCTTTTCTTTTTAGTAGCGATGTTTAAGATAGATTCCGTTAACCGGAATCGGAAGTTCCTCTCCATCAATGCGAGACAATTGGAAGGCATTACTATTTTGCATCCGTGACCATGTAGGGACCACTCCAGATGGCATCAAACTTGGAATGCCTTCCTGGTTTTGCCCGATCTGCATCCCATTTGAGAACTAGGTCCCCTTCCTGGAAGGTCCTTGCTCTTGCTCTCTTATCAAACCATCTTTTTACTAAGGCCTGATCCTTTTGATAAATGAAGCTGCATGTTCTCTGATTTCTTCTAATTCCATCAATTCTGCATACCTGACCTCCATTGGTTCGAACTCAGATAACTCAAACTGCTTCATGAGCTCCAAGGCTGGCAATTCTAATGATATAGGCAATACTGCCTCCTTCCCATAGACCAACTTGTAGGGAGAATTACCTGTAGACCTCTTTGGTGTTATCCTGTCAGCCCATAACGCTGATTTTAGCCTTGTATGCCATGTTCTTTGATTTTCATCCAGAGTCCTTCTGATGATTTTTAGCAAATTCTTGTTTGTGGACTCTGCCTGTCCATTACCCTGCGGGTAATAATTTGAAGAGGTGCTCAAATAGATTCCATTCTTGATGACCCATTACGTAATTTTGAACCTATGAATGCTAATGCATTATACGATATGATGGTGGCGGCACACTGCAGAACACAGTTCTTATTTCTTCATAAAAGTCTAGTATGTTAGACTCACTTGCCTCTTTGAGCGCTCTTTGCCGGTCCACTTGGTGAAATAGTGCAGCCATTTGTAAGAATCCACTTGTGGCCTTGACTCGGAAGTGGGATTGATGACTCAGTGAAGTCAATCCCCATTGCATGAATGGATGATCTCTTGAAATTGGACGAAGGGCGGTCTTTGCTAACCTTCCTTTCCCTGTGAAGAATGCACATTTCTTGCATTTCTTAACCCATGAGTAGCGATCATTGAATACGGTAGGCCAATAGTAACCAGCTTTCATGATTTTGAGAGTACATTACTCGTGGGGTGAAATGGCCTCCTGCCTCCCGTCATGGAACTCGTGTAAGATCCTCTCAACCTTGACTGTCCCAATGCATCTTAATAGAACACCGTTGATGTCTTTTTTAAACAAAACACCATCAACAAGCACATATGGAACTGCTTGTAATCTGAAGTACCTTCTTTTTGCTTTGCTCATTTTTGGAGGGCACATGCCCATCTGTAGGAAATGTATCATATTACGAGTCAACGAGGAGTGGACACATCATCATTTTCCTGTTTTTGATCATCTTGTAATAGCAGGACAACGTCTTCTTCATCTTCTGGGTTGTCTGGTTGTTTGGAAGCGAGCTGCTCACACAAACCTTTGCCTCTTACCAGCTTGGTGATCTTGATCTCAATGTCATACTCCATGACACGGGTGATCCATCCTGCCCTTTTCTCATTCAAATCCTTGTTGAGGAGGAAGTCCTTAACTTGACATGTGAGACTAGCAAGCTGGACCTTGTTGTTTGAGACTAAATGCTTGAATTTCTTCAAGCTTCGATTCTACTGCAAGCACATGCTTTTGATAAAAAGAGTACCTCACTTCGCGAGTCATCTAGGCTCTGGCTGAAGAAGGCAATCATTTATTCATCATTATCTTTGTTCTGCTGTACCAGAATGGCAGAAATAGTGTCATCACCTCCAAATGCATAGAGGATGAAATCCTTGGAAAAGTCTAGGTTGATGAGAGTGGGTGCTTGGGAGATGGCTTCTTTGATTGCTTCAAAACTCTCCTTGCCTTCTGCTGTCCACTTGAAAGCCATGCTTTTCCTTAACATTTTGGTGATGGGCTTGTGAGGGCTGCAAAATGCGGGACAAACCTCAGAACAAAGTTTATCCTTCCCGAGGAAACTACGAAGGGCTTTCTTGTGGCTTAGCGATGGTAGTGCTCTTATGGCTTGACCCTCTCTGGATCAATTGCTAATCCTTCCTTGGAGACAATATGGCCAAGGAGCTTCCCTTCATGTGCGAAAGATGCACTTCTTAGGATTCAAAGACACTCGAACTTTCTACACCTCGAAACACTTTTTGAGGTGAAAAAAATGTCTCTTTGCATTCTTTGAGAAGACGAGTAATATCATCTAGGTATATCAGCACTATCTTGTTGATCAAGCCTTTGAATGCCATATCCATAGCTCATTTGGAATGTTGCTCGGCGTTCGGCAGTCCAAATGGCATCTTCTTGTAAGCATATGTGCCCCATTTGGTTGTGAAGGCTGTCTTGAACTGGTCTTCCTCCTTCACCATAATCGATTGAAGCACTGAGTAACCATCAAGTAGTGAAAACCTTTACGAACCGAACCAGCTACGACCTGCGTGATATTTGCTCCATGGAAGGGAGTGGATAATGGTCCTTGAGAGAGGCTCTATTCAAATCTCTGAAGTCAACACACGGCTGATCTCTCCACTCTTCTTCATTTGGAACTAAGTTGTGACCCAACTAGAATGCTTGATTGGGAATATGATTCTTGACTCAATCAGCTTGTCAATTCTTTCCTCATGAGAGGCTCCATGTGTGGATTGGTGGGTCTGTTTACGCACTTTGCGGGCTTAGTATTTGGATCGATTCGATGGTATCTTTGAGCTAAGTTGGGATTGAAACCTTTCAAGTCTTCATAGCTCAAGCAAACACGTCGGGGAATTCTTGACATATTTGTATGAACTCACACCTTTCTTGCTCGGTTGTCATCTTTCCAATTTGATGGCTTGTTTTCTTCTACCAATATGGATACCGAATCTTCTCTCTTAACACTGAATGTTTGCTTTCTCCTTTCTAAACTGATCATTGGGGTTAAAAATGGACTCCCAAAGTGATAAGTCCCTTGGGCAGCTTGTCGGTTCTCATTTGTATCACTTGGTCACCATATTCTTTGTTCAACTTTTCTTGATTCTTAGGTGAGAACTCAAGCTTCTTCTTGCAAGAAATGGATGATTTGCTGGTCATTCTCAAATACTTGCCAGTGACATCGTTATCCGGCCTTTGAAGGCTCACAAATCACGTGGATGTTTGGTTGTACCTTGTCTTGTTGAATGTTTTCTACAATGTCAAAGGCTGCCCCTCTGCTGCAAGCACTGTCGGTGACTTGATTCTCTTTCTAGGAATGGCTTTAATGCGAAACCCTCAAAATCTTCCATGAGGTCCCACACCTGTTCTTGTAGCTTTGAGTAGATCATTTTTGGCGCATCTTTGTCCCTTGACCTGATTTACAATCAATTCACTTTGTCCCCAAAGACTTGCAAGTTCTTTATTTTTTCTTGATTGCCCAATGCATCCCTTGCTTTGAGGCTTCATATTCAGCAGTGTTATTGGAGCATGCAAATTGAAATCTAAAAGCTGAATAGTACTTTACTCCTTGAGGTGAAACAAGCACGGCTCCACCTCCTGCACCTTGTCTACTCCTTGATCCATCAAAAAACAGCTGCCATACCTCATTGTCATCCTTGTGGTTTGGCTTGGTGATGCTAGGAATAGGTTGACTTTCTTCGTGTATACAATAGACTCCTAGCTCAGATTCTTCTATTCCTTGATAAGGATCAAAAGCATGCACCTTGTTTGCCCATTCATCAAGAGTCAAATCGGGATACTTCGACCTTAGTGTCGGCTTCATCGGTCTTAGGGTGATCTTCTTGATCAAATCTTTGAGCAATTGACATTAATCTGACTTGGAGTGTAGGGCTCAATATGGAAGTTTGCAATAGGTTCAGATCTGATTGTGGCCTTAGTTCCATATCTCGTTCTGAATAGCATGTGTGACCAATCAGCGGACAAATATCCCCCAATCTTGGCAGTGAAGTCCCTTGACAAACAGAGGGAAAAGAGTGGTGGAAGGTCTATGAGTGACACATCTTGTAAAACAACAACATTTGGACATGCGTGCGAGGTAAGACTCAAATTTCTAATCACTCCAGCTATTCTATTTCCTGTCCCATCCAGCTGCACTACTCCCTTAGATGTTATTTCATCTTTGGAGCCCTAGCTGATCGGCTATTTGTTTGGGCATTCTTGAGCTACTTGCCCGGAGTCTATCATGCAATTGTGCACTAGCTGATTTCGATGATTAATGAAACATAGAAAGGAGGGGTTTGACATCTTACCTTGTTGTCCTCCATGATTTCCCTCGGGATTGGGCAGCATTTGTAAGCACTTTGTCTTGTATCTGCTGATTGAAGTTGGCGAGTCCTTCATGGCGGCTTGGTGAGATCTCTTTGGCACAGGATGGATAGGGATTCCCATAGATATATTGACGTTTGTTTTCTTCATCGATCAATAATCTTGAATGGTGATGAAGGATCTCTCTGCTGCCCCTTGGTTTGCACATTTACTCCTTGTATGTGGCAGCATGATGCAGTGGCATTTGAGTTGGCCTAGGGGCTGTTCTTGGCTGTCCTTGTGCATTTGAAGCGGGACTTTGCTTGCCCGATCATTTGGAGCCATGGAAGGTTGTGGATTGGTGGGGCTAATGGCTGTTCTTCACCCAAATTTCTCCTTTTTGACCTTGTGTTTGCTGCTGACACCTTGAGAAACTGCACTGGTTCATGCCACAAAAATCCTCTGCTTGCCAATTTACCAATGTGGTGTCATTTGGGGCTGATTCTTTGTTTGAATGTTTCTTGTTGTTGGCTGTTTTCTTGACTGTTCTCACCCTCCACACCAGTAGTTGTTACCATTAAAGCTTGAGTCAAAGCACCATTGAAGCACATGGATTGATTATGAGGCTCATTACATGGAAAACACCAATCATACTCCTAGGCAATGTTGTTTTGTGCTGGTACTAATGCCCTAGAGGCAGATATGGCATTTGGATTATAGGGCTGGAATGGTCTATTGACAGGAGGCCTTGTTTGATTCATATTTGCAGCTGGATTAGGTGGCCTTTGAGGCTGATATGGCTGCCTATTAGGTTGAGCTTGAGGCTGATATGAAGGTCTAAAACCTTGAGCTTGCTGTCTTTTGAGAGTGACCAGCTCATTGCCTAGATTTTTGCAATTGCTTCATGACCTCTTGAAGCTCATTTGGGGCACTTGGAGATGAAGTGGAAGCTTCATTTGAACTCTGATTTCTAGGAGTGGGAATAGGAGCTAAGACAGGTGCTTGACTAGCACTTGGGCTCTCTAAACTTGGATATAATGGCATTGGAGGCCTAGGAGCCAATTTACCAGCTTGGATAAGACAGTTTTCGGCTCTAATGGCAATCTTTATAAGCAGCGAGTAAGGTTGTGCCTCCCATAGATTGAATTAACATAGAAATATCAGAATTCAAAGCTTTAAGATAGTATAGAAAAGCACCTTCTGCTGTTGGCCTGACTGCCCACTTTGGAATCCTATCCCAAGACCTTTGAAATCTGAAGTTGAAATCAGTCAGCTGCTCGTTGGGGGCTCTCTTGATAGTTGTCAATTGTTCTAGTAGAGACAAATTGTCTCCCTTTTCTCAAACTGCTCATGAAGTGCAATACCACGGCTGATTCGGTTTGTGATAGAGCCGTGCTCAAGGCTCCTAAACCATTGCAATGCTTTCCCCTTGAATGAAGATGCAGCAATTTGTGACTACATCCATTTCATTTATCTCATGGATTGCCTGAGACGTTAGCAATGTCTTTTACATGATCACGGGAGTGGTATGATTTTCTCGAGTGAAAAATGGAATGTTCTTAATGCTGCAATTGGGCTGGGATTACGTGCATTGAGGGCGAGTGGGCTGCTGCCAGTGAAATTGACAAAGGGATTTAGTGGTTGCGCCATTCGATTGGTCGAAGGACTCTTGAATCTTTTGAATGAAAGGCCGAGCAGGTGGAGGAGTTGAGAGAGTTCTGTTTGGTGGAGATGGAGACCTTTGAATCCTTCTTCCTCTTTGCCTTCTTCTTGGAGATAATTGCAAGTATTCAAACAACACTTCTTCTTCTCCAACTCTTGACCTTGTGATTCTTCTCATAAGCTCTCGAGGGCTGCCTCTTGCTGAAACCGAGTTGATCTTCCTTTTGGAGTCGCGGATATGTGAATAATAGCTCTTTTCAAGCAAGAAAATTGCAGCGAGATGCATATCAACTTTCTGCAATAAAAATGAGACCTCTAGGTCCCCTTGGGCGTGCCAAAACTGTTGATGCAAAATCACAGCACCCCTGGATGCAGATCAGGTTTCTAGGTTGATCACTTTGGCATCCAGTGTGATTGCATAACATTGAATCCTTTCTCTAAGTGTGGGACTTGAAAAATGAGAAAGGATTCTCCGAGAGAAGGCTAGTTCCTATTCCTCTGTTCGGATGCACACGAAATATGCGAGAGGTTTTCTCAAAACCTAATCTAATCTGCCGAGGAGACAAGGTAAGAAGATGCATAAAATAAATCTAAGCTAATAGAGGTGATGCAGGAATGAAGAACACCTATTTTCCCGGTGAACACGAGACCATTTGAATGTGATATAAGATCATGCCTGAGATGACAAAACTGCGTAGTGAAAGACCGGGAGGATGTAAAAATGAACACGAGAGAGGTGAGAATCATCCACGAGACATGCATTACTTGCTCAAAGATTGATACAATACACTATGAGAATGCCATGAGGCGAGAATAGTATTACAGTTCAAATGAGAGGTTTGAACTCCACAAATTTCACTGAGGAGAAGAAGGAGAGGCAAAGCGAGAAAAATGTTCGACCTTTGAAAAGAAGCTCCTCTTTACAATATATAGAAAGAATGAGAGAGGAAAGAGAGAGAGGAAAGCCAAATCTACCCCAACCACCTCCAGGTTGCATTCCATTCATCTCATTATGGCAGAAGCGGCGGATCTGGCACAGGAAAAGCGGCGGAAACATCTAGCGAGAAGCGTGGCTATCTGCTGCATTAAAGTTGTTTGTTGAAGCATTACTTCTGCTTGTTATTTCGTGCCAGAGGCGTTTCTTGATTTTCTCTCTCCAAACTGAACCAAAATGCAAGATTGACCCTAGAATCGTGTAGAGAATTTTACCAGCTTTCCATTGATATAAAGAACGTGCCAATCCGAGCTCTGGATCGAAAGTTATGGCGATCTGAAGATTTAGGGAAAAAACGGGCCAAAACGTGTTTTGAAATCTTTCCCGCGCTCTGCCACCTGGATGACACGTGGCACGTGCTGATTGGATGAGCAATTCTCTCTCCTCTGCCTTTCGTGGGCTTTCCTTTTGAAATTTCCTTGTGGGCCCCTTAAACTTGGACACGTGGCGCTATTTCATTGGTTCGGGTCAGTGCTCGAAACCTCGCCCTTTGACTTTTGGACTATCTCCCTTGTGACACGTGTCGTGATTTGATTGGTCTGCGGGTTTGCCGGCTTTTCGCGCCCTTCGCGTCTTTATGTCCCGGATGTCCCAAACTGTTTGGGACAAAAACCTCCGATCCGCCCGAAATGGGCTTCCTCGTCCCTCATTTTGCCGATGACACGTGGCGCAATCGATTGGCTCTCGGCTTTTCGGCTATCCGCGTCCCTCGCGTCCCTGGCCCGGATGTCCCGATGTCTGAACTTTCTGTTTCGGCCGAACCGGCCGGTTCGCGTCCATTTGTCCCAAATGTCCCGTGCTTCGTGGGACAAATTCTTCGGTTTGCCCGATCCAGCCGATTCGCGTCCCAGTCCCGGATGTCCCTTTGCTTCCGTTTTTATTTGTTCTCATTTTGGCCCGATCCGGCGGTTCGCGTACTTCAGCGTACTTGTGTCCGTTTGTCCCGGATGAAGACTTGGGCAAATTTTTTCCTTCTTTCGGCCGATTCGGGCATTTCGCGTCCGCGCGTACTGTGGGGGTGAAATTTTGAGATGTCCCTTTGCTTCACGGGCCGCTGGAGGCTTTTCGGCCGATCCGCGCCTAGATGTCCCAAATGTCCCATTGCTCCTAGGACTAGGACTTAGCCATTTTCGTGATTTTCTGTTTGAAGTTAGAAACATAATCTATTATAGGAAGACGCTCATGATGACTTAGGGTATATGGGCATACTCGGTTGACCTAAGTCAACCGGATGTGCCAAGGTACCCTGAGTCATTGAAAGCTACCACCTATCCTAAACATGCTACTAACTTGACCTAGAGAGAAACTAAGTTCAAGTCCAGATGTGCATAAATCTAGATGAACAAATATGGAAGGTGTTGCCACATGTCAACTATAACACTGTATCCTCAACAAGTCCCAGATGAATTCTCAAGGGTATAGTCCTACAGTTGGCATGTGCCAACATCCATTAGAACTGATTCATCAAGATGTACATACCCCCTTAGTGGTCATTAATCATAATTAAATTGGATTAAGATTCAGATTACAACAACCATGCCTAACCCTAATTCCAACATTTATTAATTTCTTTACCCATACTTATCTTAATTAGATAAGGAGAACTTCATTAATCCTTGTTGCATTATTGTTCATTAACGTGGCATAACAAGCAATTATCCCAAAAACAGGACAACAAACATCAACGTTTAATTCCTAATGCAACTTAGCTATCCAAATCAAGTGTGACATTCACCTAGATTCAACTAGTGTTTACTTTATAAAAGAAAGTTATAAAGGTTAAGGATCATAACCACTATTCATCTTATCTTTCATTCTTTGGGAGAGGAAGAGTCTTCCTCTACCTGGTTAAATGTTAGGTTTTAACATAACCTTTTTATCATTTGTTACTCATATAGTTTAATTGTATGTCCCAAGCATATTTCATTATTAAACTATGGTTGTGCAGTTAAAGAATGACATCTTTTGTAATTTAACAAATTCATTATAATAAGGGAGATTATACTATCTCCTTAATCCAACTTGATATATGATAATAGAAATAGTATACAAACAGATATAAGAAATACTGCCAAGATATCACTATTAATTCCGGCATTCAAGTACCAAAGAATTCACATCACAAATTTGAGTCAAACACAAAACCTTTCAATTCATGATTTAAAATATACATTTACAAGACAATGCAATTCAGACATTCTGCATGTCAATCATAATTAAGATCTTAAAAGAACAACACTTTTCTTTTCCAATACATCTCAAGAATGATTCGAACTCTTTACATAAGATCCCAAATTAAATAATCCAATGCATCATAAAATTTCTTGTCTTCTTTTATCACTTACGATGTCCATCTGCAAAATTGCTAGCACATGTTAGTTCAATGAACTGAGCATGATAAGCACTAAGAATTAAAGTAAAGTGCATTCCACTAATTGTTCCATTAAACAACTCTGCTTTAATGAAACAATTAATATACATCATACAAACAATCATAAGTAATAACATCCAGAAAATAAGTACCATAAAAGAGTATGAATTCACTTTTAAGAAAAGAACATAATATAATCTGCAACGCCTACATTTATATCATATGGTTTAATTGATCCTATCAATTACTTCAAAATAGACAACAAGTCTTGTCATCCAATTGTTTCATAATTCCATAAGAATAGAATACACATTTAACTTTCCCAAGCAAAGCAAAAGAGGTTAGTTACAACATAGCTCATATTAATATGCTTCATCTTTCCATATAAACAAAAGAAGAGAATCAATACATACTTATTCCCTCTACACACATCATCTTAAGGATAGAATCAGGTTTAGAACACACAACACTACCTCAGTCCAAATATAACCATAGAGGAGTCCATAAATAAAGAGACAACAACTAAACAAGAATCCCAATTCAATCCAAGAATATTAGGAAACAAAATAGTCTAACTGAGAGTCCTACTAACTTCTATATGTTAGTAGATATAATTCAAAGGTCTAAAACTAGACTGTCCACAAATCCTAACTAGACTCAATAGTTTAAATCTCTTATCTAAACCATCCAAGAAGTTTCCATCTCAAAAGAGAGTTAATTACAGAGAAGTTCATCAATGAACTCATACACCAATGTAAAAGGATCTCAAATAGAAAAGGACCCAATCCATAATTCATTTCATTTATACTATGAAATGAAATCCCTTATCTAATTCAAGCTTATAAATTTTTTAACTAGTTCCCAAAAGAGAATCGAAAACTCAATGCATAGTCAACGAATGCACACTACAAGTTTCTGTCACAAATATTACAACTGGTTACCTATTTCCATTCACCAAACTTAAGTTCAATTCAAAACTCGAATGAACTTCACAAAGATGCGGGCCCCTAACAAGAATTGTCCCCAAGAGAGAAAATTCAATTCTTTTTTTACAACTTGGAGGTTTAATCAATGAAACCATAAGGGAGTATAAATCCTCCTATCGCAAAATATTACAAGGGTCAATACATCTCATGACTCAAAGAATGAATTCCCATTACAAATCATCAACAACAAAATGCAAATGAGAAAGCAGTTCATGATCCCAAATAAGAGAAACATTACCAAGCATTCAGATCAGTGATACTGTATCCATACAACACACAGTATAATAGGTTTATATTCAACATTCTATTAAAACCCATGAATCAGATGAAAGATCAGAAGAGAGTAAGAAAACTAAACAATTCATTTAAGACAAGCATTGTCCCAAACTTCTTCCAACTCGACTGAACAGAATCACCACAAGCCTCTCAAGTTCCAGTTAAAGGCTTATGATAGGGAAGTATTTGTTCAACATCAAAAACAAGAAGGAAAGTAAATAATACATTCCATAAACCCTTTTAAAAACTGCTTGACTATTCCAAATGAACTAAAATCATCAATACCCATAACAAGATATAATTCCAGTCCCTTAATCCTTCTACAACAATAGTCAAGCCTTCCACAGGTCACAGGTTCACTCAGTAAGAGAAGAAAAGGAAAACACTTCATTTTCACATGCCCTATCATGCTCGAAGAGGGTGGTATAGTCTCCAAAATAGAAGTACCACAATAGTTCCGATAAGAAGTTAAATAGTCTACTTCTAACCATAACAAAACTCTCAAGACCTTATCGAACAGACAATCCAAAGATGGATTTAAACTTTACAACTCCTTAAAACCAACAAAACCCAACTCACATTACAAGTAAAGAATCAACACGTCGATTCCAACATGAGTTAAAAACTTCACAATAATGGAATACTTGTACAATGTCAAATACAAGCTTCGAACATAAGTTCAGAACCCCACAAGGCTCTAACATCGGCTCAGACAAACACAAGATCAAATACGAGCCTAAAACAAACCCAAGGCCCTAAATACAAGCTCAAAATATACACCAATGCTCTATTACAGGTTCAAGAATTTTTAATTCCATAAAGAAGAATAAAACTCCAGTTCAAAGCGTAAGTACCGATCAAAACTCAACAACTCAACAATAAGTTTTTAGCATTAAGAACTGAATACAAGTACAACTATTGAATACAAAGGTTCAACCAAAATTTCAGATCTATACCAAGTTCTAGCTCAATCCAGAACTACACGAAGTCCCATTAAAATCTCAAAGAAAATCACAAAGCTCCACTATAAGCTCAACAAACACAAGACTAAACAAAGATTCATAACCAAACAAGCAACAAGCCGTTCATTCAACATTAGTCTCAAATGCAAGAAAAAAAGCTTCAAATACAAGCTACAGAGCTTCAAATACAAATTTCAAAGCTTCAAGTACAAGTTATAGAGCTTCAATACAAATTTCAGAGCTTCAAGTACAAGTTACAGAGCTTCAATACAAATTCACAGAATACCACTAATCACTACAGACAGAGAAAGTTCCCAAAACTACCATTAACAAAGAAAGGATTCACATTCCAAAAGCCACATAGATTTCATGAAAGCATGCAAGTAAATAACGAAACACATCATGCAAAAATATATCCCAAGTGAGAAGAATTTTTTTAATGTATCATTTAGAAGAAAGCAAGAAATCTTAATGGGTAGAGCCTATCATGCCTGATAGTGCCTCTAACAATTCGAAGGAGACTTCCAATTGAGCTTCCAACACTTTTTCTTCTCAAGCAAGATCAACCAACAATAATCTTTTTCCATAATTCCTTATATACTTTCCTCAAATCGAAAATAGATAAGAGAACTAAAAAAATAGCTACAAAGTGTAGATCAAACTGCTGGTTCGAAGAACTAGATAGCTCCATGCAGAGAAAAAATCGTGAAGAATGCAAAAACAAAACAACCCCCAAAAAATCCACCAACATGCCTTCCAAGATGGTTTACTCACCAAGACGAGGAAAATTAATGAAATTAAATTACATATTCCTACCTATCTCTCCTTGCCATCACCATCCAAAGTTGGCGAGACCAAATTGAACTTCAACATGCATTTCCAAACTTAGTGATGCCTCCACGTAGGTTCCACTAAATTTCCATGTAATTACCAAGTCTGGCAAGTACTCTACCCTATTAAATCAAAATCACATCTCATTAATAGCTTAGGAACCGCCGCTTAGCTCCCACTTACCAATCGACCCATAGGTTCCCTTTCATACCCCATTAGCTTAGGATAGATACAATTTGCTTAGGTTAGATCTTAGGTTAATTTAAAAGTATAACCTTAGGATATAACCTTCAAATAGATTGCCACCTTAGGTTATAACATAGCTTAACCAAATAGTGTAGGAAATAGGTTAGAAATAACTTAGCATCCCTTAGGTTATTTCCATTCATACTAATTTAGTATTAACAACTTAGGTTAGGATGTCATCCCATGTAGAGTGGCATAGAAAGAGTTAGGAAAACTTACTTGAGTCTCAAATCTCATTAGGATAAACCTTATTAGATATAGGACACATTTATATTCTCTCTTTCTCAAGAATCCTAAAGCAGGTTTCTATTTCCCTTAACACCATTAAGCACCCTGCAAAGGTCAATCCCAAAGACCCAAGCACAACATAAAACCAAATGAAGACATGATCACTCAAGTCCAAAGAAATTGTAACATACAAGGTTTAGTCTCGCTATGTCTCTCAACCAATGAATGTCAATTTACCATTCAGTCTGTTAAGAAGATTTAAAACATTCCTTGGATCACTGAAATTGATCCAAGGATGAGTCAGTACAAGAGATAAGTTTGCAACTCTAAAAATCTGATTGCAGCTTATCTATAAGAAGTGAAAATGGATTCTTGAAAGCCATATCATTTCAGTCCAGTGAATCTAAAAGCAGAGATGATTTATCCATAACAAGCATGATTTTCAACAATCAAGGAAACACACCTCATTTAAGAAAATCACATGCCAATGCTTGTAATGCAAAAAGAAATATAACAATTTGTTAAAGGTGTTACGAGATCACATAAGGTCTAACCGATTAGCCTCAAATTTTCCCTTATTTTCTTTGTCCTTAAAATTTTTCTCTGGTTCTCTTTCAAAATGAGATTAGCTACTTTAAATTGATGAGGTATGATCTGTTTGTTATATCCTCGTGAAACCCAGTTCTGATAAAATTTTAAATGATCAAGGGATCTTATTATTTTCTCATCAAGAGCTCCAATCCTTCTAGGCAAGAAACTCTGTAGTCTTTTTCCTTGTTTAGATAATACTGAAGATATATTATCAGGAAGGTAAGCTCAATTTCTAGGGTTATAATGGCCTTAGTGCCATTGACTAGTGAATACAAAGTGGCACCAATAGGAATGCGAATGGAGGTTCGATAGGCCTAAAGGGAAAGATGAATATGAAGGTGCTAATTATAGTATATTTTTCTAACCATTTTCTCCATGATTCAAACAAGGGTTTTATTTGTGGCCTTTTCTTTTCCATTACCTTGAGGGTAATATGGAGTAGACCATTTAAGATGGATTTGGAAGTGTTGGTATAACACTTTAACCATCTTGTTCTTAAAGTATTTTCCATTGTCTACGGCAATGGCGGAGGGGATGTCGTAACGGAAAATGTGGTGGTTCATGATAAATTTTAAATCTATTCACCGGTGACATAAGTTAGAGGTACATCCTCTACCCATTTGGTTAAGTACTCGGTGGTTGTAATGATAGGGGTGTGGCCATCTGAGGAAGTTAGAGTGAGCTTCCCTATGGGATCAATTTCCCATTTGGAAAGCGGTCAAGGTGTTGTGATGGGCTGCAAATCTTGTTCGGTGCATGTAGCAAGCTGCCATATTTTGGTAGAGTTCACATTTTGTACATGATTACAACACTTTGTTTCCATGATGGGCCAATATTAACCCACTCTAATAGCTTCTTTGCAAGGACCATTCCACTTGTGTTTTCTCCACACATGCCTTTGTGCACTTCTTTAAGCATTTTTATTGACTCAATTGAATCCAAGAAACGAAGTAGATTTCCATTATAGTGATGATGATAGAGGGTGTATCGGGCTATACATAGAATAAGGGTCTTTTTCTTGGTATGGGTGATATTAGGGAGAAAACTGTCATCCTATAAATAGTTATAAATGGGGTCATACTAGGTGGAGAAAGGACCAACAACTTCACATGCCAAACAAAATTCTAGCATGTCATACGTAGGAATTTGTAGATGTTCAAAAAGAATGGCATATTATTTTCCTGTGGTGGTATGTGAAATAGAGATCCAATCGTAGCCATCGCATCTACTAATTTATTATGAGATCTTGGTCTTTATTCAAAAGTGATTTAAACAAAATATTCTTTTAGGGTTTCCACTAACTTATTATAGGGAATAAGCTTCTCATCTTTGACCTTGTATTCATCATTGACATTGTCGATAATCAACTGTGAATCACCAATGACTAGTAACTATCTGATATTTCATCAAATGGACAACTTCAACTCGACGATGAGTGTCTCATATTACACAATTTTATTTGTGTAGGAGAATCCCAGATGAAAGGCCTGTGGGATTATCTCTCTAGTAGGGGTGATGAGTATCACTCCTACTCCTAAACCATGATAGGTGAATGATCCATCAAAGTGGACTTGCCACATAATAGATTCTTCTATGTACATCATGGATGCGTTTGGAAGATCCAGACACAATGGTTCCATTCTTGGTAAGGGAGATTTGAGCCAGCTGATTTGAAAGCACTGTCCCTTAAGGGATTTCTGATTTACAAACTCAATGTCAAACTCACTAAGGAGGATGATCCAATTAGCCATCCGTCCTATCAGGGTAGGTTTAGATAAGAGGTAATTTAAAGGGTCAACCTTGGATATCAACTTGGTTTTATTATTTAGCAAGTAGTGGCTGAGTTTTTAAACGGTGAAAACTATGGATAGGAAAGATTTCTCAATCAGAGGGTAATTTAAATCATAGGCAATGAGGGTATAAATTAAGTAATAAACCAATCATTCTTTATGGCTTAGGTCATATTGGGAAAGCAGTGCACCAATAGAAAATTGAGTAGCTGAAATATATAACAAGGGTTTTCTAGGGTAGGAGGCATTAGAACATGTGGACTTGTTAGATATTGTTTGAATAATGCAAAGACCTTTTGGAAATCTGCTCCCCATGTAAATATAACATCTTTCTTCAATATATGCATTAAATGATGACATTTATCTAAAAGATGTAATATAAATCGACAGATTGCCTAAATTTTCCCTTGTAGACTTCTTAGTTTCTTAAGGTTTTGGGTGGAGGCATCTTTGTTATAGCTACAACCTTAGTGGGATCTACCTCAATCCCCCTTTTTGAAATAATGAAACCCAATAATTTTCCTGATTGTACACCAAATGCGCACTTCTTGGGATTCAACTGAACCTTATAATCTTAGAGGCGTTGAAAGATACGCCTCAACACTTCAGGATGCTCTTATCTAATTTTTTATTTTACTAATATATCATCCACATAATATTCCATGATATCATTATCATGTCATGGAAAATAACAGTCATGGCTCAGCCGATATGCCATGCCAACATTCTTGAGACCGAAAGGCATGACCGATAGCAAAATGTCCCCAAAGGGGTAATTAAAGTGGTCTTGTGTGGATATTCTTGATGATATTGAGTTGGTTATAACCTGAGAATCCATCCATTAAATATAATATCTCATAACCAACAGTCAAATGAACAATCATTTGATTTTTGGCAAGGGGAAGTCATCCTTAGGACATGATTTTTTGATGTCCCAAAAGTCGGTACATATTTTGATACCAACTAGTTTCTTTTGAATTGGGAATACATTAGATATTGAGTCTGAATAGTCAATAGTTTTGATGAACCCTACTACTAATAATATTTCTAGTTCCTCTTTGACAAGTAATGCAATTTGTGGATGTATCTTTCTCAATTTTTGTTTGATAGGTTTGACATTTGGGTGTACAACAAGGTTGTGTGCAAACCAACACTGGGTCCAATCTAGGAATAGCCGTATATGACCATGAAAATATATCCACATACTCTCGTAATAGTGCTACGAGGATATTTTGTTCTTGTACTGAGAGTGAAGCTCTCAGCTTTATCATCTTAGGTTCTTCTTCTGTCCCAATATTGACACTGATTGTCTCTTCAACCAACATTTTCGATGCATCCTCCATCCATGTAGGATCAGGAGGAAGAGTTAGATCCACTTCCACAAGCGGTTCAGAGAGATCATCACCTTCAAGTGGGTCAACTATTTTTTCCATTTATTTTTCCAATTGTTTTTCCACAAGTGCCTCAAAGAGGTTTTCACTATGTGTTTTGGTCTTTTTCTTTTATTGAGGCTTCTTACTAGTATTTTTCCCTCAATCCTTTTGATATTCAGTTGACCACACATCTTTGCCTCTTCCCAAAAATATGCACATGTATCTAGATCAATGGAGAAGCCCTTTTTGTGATCACCTATTGGAATGATATCCCTTATTCCCATGAACTCTTTAATTTCCTCATCATTTTCAAAGATATTGATCAACAGGTGAAGTTGTCGATCCCAATCAATTAGGTCAGGATATACCAGGGTAAATTAAGAATCAGCTTGGGGTTTTGTTTCAGAAAGGTTAATGATGGAATAATTTGGAAATAGATTAGTAGAGGCAAAATCCTCTTATAGGCTATACTTTGGGAATATGTGTCAATTTCTAAATTAGATGACTCATCCTCACATTTAGAGGAAGTGTTGTTTATTTATGCAAGCAGAGCTCTATGAGGTTGAATGCTAAGGCCATGCTTATTATACTTCGTGGGGAAGTGGAATAGGTTCTAATCTACCTTGTGCATCTAGGCTACATCTAACTCCTTAATACCCCATGACTTGCATCATGTGGTGTGCTTTGATAAAATGGGGATCTTGGTGACATGAAGCCATAGTTCCTTCAGGTACCCAACTAGTAGGCGTATCTAGAATCTTCTCATCTGACAAGAGACCACTAGGAGTAAACCTTTTAAAGGGCTTAGGGAAACTAGCCTGAGTGTTTCGGCATGGAAATATGGTATGCCACGTGTCTTAGGTGACACTGAAAGATCAGATATCAATAGGGCTTGTTCAAGATTGAATTTATCCTTTGGACCATATTTCCCAAACGTTTCTTCCCATGAAGTAAAGGGATTAACCAATGTAGGAAAATTTTGATTACATGGTGTCAATGTATCCGGATCTACACGATCCTTCATAGCCTCCATTTGTAATGGAACCACAATATCTACGAAGGACACTCATACGTTGCACGTGAGAAACTATACAACACTCTATAATGTGTAAATGGTTCAGGGTCACCCAGAATGGTGATTATATGTCCTTCATGAGGAAACTTGATACATTGATGATAAGTCGAAGGAATGGCCTTCATGGCATGAATCCATGGGCATCCTAAGAGCATGTTATATGAGAGGTCTAAATAAAGAACCTGAAACTTTGTATCATGATAAGAAGGCCCTATCTCTATGGGTATCATTATGGTACTGGCCGTCTCACGTTCCTCATTATCATATGTTGTGATGGTGATGGTATTAGGATCCAAGTCTACTTTTGTGCGGCCCAGTTTCTTGACAAGCTTCAAAGTGTAGATATTCAAACTGGATCCACTGTCTACAAGAACTCTTTTGACTTTATGACGAGTAAAAATACTTCTATATATAAGGGCATATTATGACTAGGTTTGTTATGTGGTATCTCATTCTGGTCAAAGGAAATAGATGCACTAGAAGAAAGGTTTACGACCATTTCTTGGAGATTTGTGAGATCTATGTCTATGGATATTCTAGAACCCCTGAAGGGTTTTATACAATATGTCCTTATGACTGTTTGAGATTTTTAGAAGATCTAAGATTGAAATCTTAGCAGTGGTCTTCTCTAATTGGTCTAACAAGTCATACTGTGTTTCCTAAGGGATATATTGAGTAGGTTTGGAGATTACTAAACATGTACATCGCATTCCTATGGCGCTACTATCACCTAATATTCTAATGGTGTTTAATTGTTCATCAGACGATTATATACAAACTATAAGGGAATCAAAAGGATTATCTGTAGAGGTATACACATAATTTGTAGTTCTATAATTATTAGATGACTCTCCTTGATCTAGCTTCTTTTTCTCTTGTTTCTTATGGTTAGGGAAGGGTTGTTTAAATATCCCCATTTTTGTGTTAGGACCTTCCCCAGATTCAGGTGAATCTACCTCAATCTTACCTTCTTCAATAAGGTCCTGTATATAGTGTCGTAACCTCATACACATGTTAGTCTTATGTCCTTTGACATGATGAAAGTCACAGTACTCATGCTCTTTATACCATCCTGGTTTAGGTGCATCTTCAGGGAAGGGTACTGTGGCTGGAGGATAGGTGACCATGTTCACTGTATCTAACTATTTTAAAATTACATACAATGGTTCAATTAGAGGCGTGAATTTTTCATTTTGGGGCTCTATCTTTGTCTTGACGAGGTCCTTGCATGAGTTTTAGAAGAGGACCACTCTAGAAAACCTAGAATCTTTTGGAATCAGTGATGCCATCTCCTACGAAATTCTTGTTTTGTTTAAATAATTTAGGCTTCTCTATAGGTTTTGATTCAATATGCTTATCCTTGGAGAAGGGTTTAATAGTCCCTTTTATGATTAGATCCTTTTCAATGTTACTTCCCTTCTCTATAACTTATTCAAAGTTAGAGACACAATGCATTTGTAAATGAAAGGCTATGTCTGGGTTTAGATTAGGTACAAAGATGCTAACCATATATTTTTAGGGACATTACAAGGAAAATGGCTAGCCAAACCGTGCCACCATTATAGGAAACCGACGAAGGATTCATTAGGTATCTACTTTGCAAAGTACATAATTCTAACATGGTTATATCACTCTCCATGTTGAAGGAGAAGTTTCACATAAACTTTTAGCTAATGCGGGCCATGTAGTGATTGTTCCCTTGGGTATGTGTAGGAACCATTCCAGTGTTTGTCCCTCAAACTGTGAGGAAATAAATGAATAAGGTAGTTATCGTTAAATGTAACTTCTTGGAAATCCATGTAGAAGTATTTTATATGATCACGAGGATCACCCTTACCTTTATATTTATCAAACTTAGGTGTATCAAAGTTTTTAGGAACGAAACTCGTAACATGTCTCTATTGAAAGGGTAGGGACATAGCTCCTCGTATTGATATTTCTTTGCTATGGCCCACGTTACTTTCTATAGAGTGGTAGCTCTTTTTGTAATGAGATGGTCTTTCATTAGAGATGGTGGTCTATTCAGACTAACCTTTAATGCTTCATCGTTGTGAGGGTTAGTGTATAGTTCACTAGACTTAGATTTATGTTTCTCCTTTCGTGAAACTTTTTTTGCGTCTTTAGATGCGTGTAAACTTGTTAACCTTTGGATAAGTTTAAGTATTTGTCTTTGGAGGACTTCTTCTTCAGTTTGGTGGTCATCTTCTGTGTCATATTGAGGAGGTACCTCCTTGTTTTCGTGTTTGATTTTGACCCTACGTGAGGCTCTAAAAGGTACTCTTCGAGCACCATTATTTTTTAGTGCTTCATTCTTAAAGTTGTTATTTTCATGACTGGAAGTGGAAGCATATCCCACATCAAAGGGATTAGTGTGAATCATACCATGCATGTCGATAAGAGGAGGTATTTGTGACTCTTCCTCATTCATGTTAATCATTTTAATAGACATGTCATGGTCTTATGGTAGCTTGGCTCCTAATTCTAGGATGCGTGTAAGTATTTGGTCTCTATTTAGGTATAAGAGATCATCAAATCATGCGAGATCAAGGTTATTCTTGCCTTGCAATGAATAAATGTCATTTCCACTTGGATCAACCCAAGCTTCAGTGTCCTTTACTTTAGAAAAATGAGGGTTTAGGTTAGTACCAGTAAAGGGATTGTTCCATAGAGCGTTGTTAACACCGAAGGGGTTCATCTTTGCTTCACATTCCATTCTTCTAGCCGTCATCCTTGTGATAGGTGGCATGGGTAATTTTTCTACACGAGGTTTATCTATATTTGACTAAGTTATAATCAACCTAAGTGTAACATAATTTATCTCACCTAGATGTCTTGAGGTGGTTTAGTTTCTATTTCTACATAATGATATGACAAAAGGAATCAAGGATTAAATGATCTGTCCTAGGTACAAGTATATGTAATCTCAATCATACAAGGAACAAACCGTGTAAATGCAAGTAACCAATCAATTGATTAAAGTGTTTATACCTTTTTTCTTTAATGATAGTCTTGATGCTAGATGGCCAATTCTATGTTAATGATTAGCTCAAGTCCAAAATGAACAAGGCATGAGTATTGACAAAGCGTAAATGTGATTCCTAATCAAAGGATACTACGATGAATTTAACAACCAAAAAGGAAAAAAACGTTAAAGGGTGAGGATTACAAATACCACATAACCACTCCAATTGGACATGTTAATCAAGTTTAGTAGAGAAGCGAGATATTAGTTCCAAAGTGGTATCGAAACGACACAAACAAAGTAAGCAAAACTCTTTAAGATTTTGAACAATGTTTGAAGTCAAACTAAGTCAAAGTATACTAAGGAAGTCCTAAAATGTGGGCAATGTATCTCCACAATGCAGACACTTGGATCACATTTATGAGAAACGTGACGTAAGTATCTTAATTGTGTTCAGACAATGCAAACAAGGTAACACGTCTAAGGGGATCAAATGATGAAGAAATCCTAACTATGATGATGATTTTTAAATCAAGATCAAGTGGTTACTAAGATATAAAAACATACCCACCCACTTTAGATATTTAACAACTCATCTACAAACATGGATGAGCATAAACGGATAATAAATTGGTGAACACTATCTATTGATAACACTCGTGAAACATGCCTTCTCTTGTCCCAAATGGGCAACAAGAATGCAAAGGAATAGACCAAGTGATGGTGAAACAAGCTAGTATAACTTTGGTAGAGTTTCACCTTGCCTTAGGGAAAGTGAAGAACTAAGAAAAAGTGATATGTTGCAAGCTTTGTGATGAATATCACTAGACCCTAACTTTGAGGGACTCTCCCCTTGTTCGTAAAACAAGGTTTTGACTCCAAAGAAGTTAGTGTTTTGCGATGGATTTTGACTTGATGATTTGGACTAGCATAAGTTGGCCTCTTGAAGAAATGGCTCCCTAGGTAGTTCACTCAACTAGGTACCACAAACACCCTCTGTGAGCTCGATTTACCAAGAAATTCATAATGACTAATCTTGGAGTATCTCGGCTTTACTTTACCCCCTTCAAATATGGTGAGAAATGAATGCATTCACATGTATCTTTCACTGGGGTCGCAATGGAGAATATTTTGGTGCTAACTCACAAAGATAATACTAGTCAAGTGGGTAAAGTGAGACGCTTCCTGTTTCGTCCACGAGGTTACTCAACAAAGTGGACTACTTTAGGGTTCTTAGAACCACCCCATTGTTGTAGCTTACGGCATTATGACAAACATGTTACGTTCTAGTTAAGAAGATAGGGACTTACCCTTTTTCCAAACCTGTATATACAATGTGTTGAATGTGGTGTGTGTTTTTTAATCTTTTTAGACTTATTGTGGTTTTTGTCGCACACCGATTGACAACCTACATCAAACACGTTAGTATTGTTTTGATCCTGATTCTTTCCCAAGCAGGATTTTTGTCATATATACAAATGACTATAAATTTTCCAAGTGGTCAATGCATCATATAGAGGAGAGATCACATTGTTTCTAATTTCCAAGATCATCCTAAGATGTAAGGAAAGAGCATACGCAACACGAAACCTCACTAAAATTTTAACAATGGAAAATAATTAATCAAATTGTAAGAAGTACAATTATTTTTAGCCAACTTTGAAGTTCTTTCCCATTTAGAAACTTAATTGAAGTGTTTGGAAAGCATAAGAAAGTAAAAAAAAATGAAAACACCTCAAATCAAGTTAGTATAAAACAAATAATAAACAAGAACCTACAAACCATTGTTAAAAACCTGCAAGAATGTCAGAAAAACCCAGAATATCAAATCATGCAAATTTTAAAAAAATTAAATTATGCTAGTGAATGCCTATGCACCCTTCTTGGTGTGTACACATGGATTTTGGTATGTGCATGCCCTTTAGGATATGTACGCAGGTCTGTGGAAATGACATAGGGTCTTTATGCTTGTGCATCCAAAATGATGTGTGCGCGGAATTTTTAGTATATGCGCATAGGTTTGGACAAGTGCACGACTCTAGTTTAGTTGATAGGGTCAAGAACACTGCTTTGTAAGTACGCGAGAAAGTGTAATGTGTACACTCTCTTTTTGACATGTGCACGGGCTTTCCAACATGTTCATGTCCTTTTCATTTGTATGCGCCCCTCTCTAATGCCCGTGTGTGGCCTTGAAAAACCATCAAATTAGACGAGGACTAGAAATCTAAAAATGTCAATAGGTCCTAATTTAGTCCTTTAAATGATTTCCTAACATAAACCCATTAAATTCATAAGCCAAAGGGAGATTTAACACATATAAGTTTACCAAATGCTTGGAAAAACTATTTTTCCCTAAAAAAGCATGAAAATGGTTAGAAAAAGCATGTAAATGACAAAATTTAAACAACTTCTAATGGACTATGGGGTTAGTCCCATCAGGCGTGCCATATGTATTCATGTGTAAGTTGGTGTAGCTATGGGATGAAGCTTAGAACACTCAAGAAAGATTAAAATATTTCAAACTTCAACAATGAACCATTAGGCTAGAGCTAAGAAAGAAAATATTTCTTTGCATGCACATATAAAATTGAAATAAACATTCAAACCCTAACATATCTAGATATCTTTCTACTCCATGAATTCTATGAAAGATAAACCTATTAAAGATCCTAGCAATTAGTTATGCTTGTTTGATCCTCAAGAATATTGAGAATAAAGTCTCCCCATTAATGGCTACAAGGTAATTGAGTTTCTCTATTTACCCAATGCTTTGAGTGAAAGATGCAATAGTAAAGTGAATAGCTCAAATAACAATGAAAACTACTAAAATCTAGAAATGGCCTAAGCTAGTCTAAAAATGGAGGAGTGTTCTTAAAAAATAGGGGAGGGGTATGCTTGTATTTATAGGTTTTTGTTTCCAAGAATGGAATGATTTGGGTGCATGTGGGACAAAAGGTAAGTCCAAAAATCACTTTTAGCAAGTCAAAGAAAGATTTGACTAGGTTTAGAGACTAATTAATCTCTTAGGATTAATTAGGGGTCCCAAATAGGATTAGGAAGCTTTCTTGGGAGAATCAAGAGGGGGTTTGGATAGATTTTAGAAGTGTTGGAAGTGGGAGTTAGCTAATGAGAAGATCCATTAGTCAACTGCAAGATAAGAAGGCTTAATCAATGTGTATTGATCAATTAAGAGGTTTTGAAGGGAAAATAAGCCTAATTGATGAAGTGTCGTCAATTTGTAGGGAATATAATAACTAGTGCAATGTTAGGAATAATATTGCTTTGATCAAACTATGGGTATCTACAGTACCCTAAGACAAAGGTATACAAAAATGTATAAAGGATAAAATCATACTCCAATTCACTTAGAACCTATATGGTCCTATGCACTTTTATTTTCTAGATGCATATTCAAGAACAAAGAATTTCTAGGTTTTCATCAATCTCCACGGTTAGTCGCACATCCAAATTGTCTTCTACACCTCTATATCCACTAAGTAAACTCCATTATTGTTATTTGATTAATGATATCTTATATTTTTCATCATTTATTTCTTGGAGGTATATTGTGATTTACATGTTGAATATTTAATTAATAAATATGAATATACAACCTATTACAAACCCCTTTGAAACCTATATATCATAAAATTCAATTAAGGATAAATCGGTTCTAGATCGAGATATAGGGGCCTATGCGATAGATATGAGGGCAAAAAATGAACACAAATCCAATTTTAAGAAAAATGTGAGTGCATTTGTTTAAAGCGCGAGCGCATTCTGATTTATTAGGTTTGGTTGTTACCAAGCCTAAAACGCGAAAGCACACTATAACATGCTCATGTTATAACGCGAGCGCATTGTAACGCGCCCACATTCCTATGTGCTATGTGGTATATGTGGTTGAGGCATGCTTCTATGTACAAAAATAAATGTTTAAGTATAAGAAATAATAAAATATAAATAATAATAAAAGAACTATAAATAATAATAAAAGACAAAATTATACTTTAAATTTATTTTAGTAAATATAAGATGTTAGGGCCACTCGCACCTTATAGAACTAGTCTCATAACTCAATCATCACGGTTTAGAAGATAGTTTTTCACATTCGATCAGTCGAGTAGACATAGGTATTTTTAATTATTTCAGCATTCAACCTTCAAGATTTTAGGGTTTAAATTATATAATCGATATATGTTTTGTGAAATAATATAGGCATTGTTTAGGTTTTGGGCCTTTTGGATTGGTTATTGATATTTGTAGGAGTTTTAGATATGTTATTGATATTTGTAGGATTTTAGGATTCCATCATGTTCTTAGACAATTAAACCACCTATTTCACTCATCTATTTTCTCAACATTCATCCAAAGAATTCTCTTACTTTCCTTTACCAAAATTTCCCTTACATTGCACAAGAGCAAGGTTCACTAGTCACTTCTTGGTTTGTCTACACTTTGAAACTCTTCAAACAAGATTAAAACATTCCTAAACACCCTTCTCAATCTCAAGGAGGTATGATAAGTTTGGTTAACATATATCCACTTGTATGAGGTTCTATAAGAGAGGTATTCGTAATTATGGGAGGCTTTAAGGAGTTACATCAACCGTGCCACAATAATAATTGTATTCTCATGAATAAACCTGATGGTGATTTGGAAATCTCAAAAACATACTTATCATAATAATGGAAAATAAATCCAACTAATAACAATTAATCATCAATAAGTAAATATGTGGTAGGACAAACAATGTCTAACATGTGCCACCTCCAAATTCCAAATTTCATTTCATTTAAATTCAATTCAAGAAAGGTTGGGGGAAATGAACTCACCATTTTCTTCATACTTTTAGAGGTCAGAATGTCAATTTTTCCCAAATTTGGAAAATATGGAGAACTTGGAAAGCCAAATTACATTTATAAAGATAATCTCAAAGTGAAGGAATGTATTTTGTAAGTAATTCCAATAAAAATTATTTTTTTTTTTGTTAATACCCAATAAAACTAGCCTTGTTATTGCATCTGATAAAAACAAGTTCCTAGGAGCTGAGGGAGCTTATAAAATTATCACACAAGCATGGGGAGTTCTCTCCAATAATACTAGAAAGGATACTAATGACACCATGAGAAAAAACCAACAAGGGCACAACCCCACCTTCCACCAACCAAATTCCATAGGCACTGCCCCTGCCATTTTCATATCCAACAATCTAAATGGGAATAATTATTCAAGTTTTGATTCCTTTCCTCAAAACTTCCATATTTGATGACCACAAACTAGAACAGAACTCAAAACAGAAACATGACCAAGAAAATGACCTAGAGTGGTAATTTGAGATGATTTCGAGGTTCAATTTTATTTTCCAAGATGCATTAGTCCAATGTTTGAGAATGTTTCTCTAGATGCAGCGACATTCCGATTCGAAAATAGTTGATTCTTGAATGTCCAATCTACCACATTGACCCTAGAATATTCCTTAATATTTGGATACATGGAGACACCATTACTTGACTTCCCTTTATAGCGATAGAGATATTTGTAAATTTTTGTTATGACCTTTAAATCTATATGCATTTCAAGTTGTTTGGAAATCACATCACTCCCTTACTAGGATTGATGAATACCCCTATCTTTTTGAAGGCCATTTTGAAAGATTCCATGGGTTTATCATAGAAGGAATTATAAATGAATAAAATTTCACCAAGCCATAGGCAGTGACTCCCATTCGAACTAAACAAAAAATATTTACTAGGGATTGATAACCCCTCCATGTTCTTAGCCATTCACATGTTGTTATACTTATTTTGTATAAGTACACTCAATGATGATTCTAGGCATGAGACTAGGAAATATGGTCCTAATATTTTCATACCCTCCTAGTCGAGTAGTCGGAAGCCATATTAGTCTTGTTGATACTTAGTACTAATTACCGATGAAATATAATTCTCCATATTTCATTTGTTTTTCTCATCTTCCACGTCATATTGAATAACAATTTTGAGGAGCTTCCCTCTTTGATGACAATACACCGAATATGAATATGATCCTCGAGAGTCGACCCTCATCTAACCATAATACTAGTACAAACTCCTTTATTGGTAATGTTGCATGGTTAAGGGTTTAGGGTTTAGGGTTTAAGGTTTATGGTTTAGGGAACTTAGGGATCAATGTTCAGGGTTTGGTTTAGGGTTTAGGTTTTAGTGTTTAGGGTTTAGAGTTTAGGGTTTAGGGTTTAGTGTTCATGGTTTACAGTTAAGGGCTCAATGTTTAGGGTTTAGGGTTTACGATTTAGGTTTTAGAACCTAGGGTTTAAGGTTTAGTTTTAGGGTTAAGGGATTAATGTTTAGGGTTTAGGGTTTATGGTTTAGAGCCTAGGGTTTAAGACCTTAGGTTTTAGGGTTAAAGGTTTGGGTTCCATGATTTATGGTTTAGGGATCGTGGGGGTTAGGGTTTATAATTTATGGTTTAGTGTTTAGGGAAGAAACACTCTAATGGTATTGATATTCTATACTTGATCTTCAGTCTAATGTAGTGATTACAAAGTGAAAATTCTCTTGATCTTTTACACTATAAGGATCGAAAAACCTTATATATTACACATCTCTGCTAAACATGTTTCTCCCCACATATACTTGTGTTATTGAATGTCAATTTCTTCACACTCTGAAACAAATTTCACATTTCTCATATTTCCATGTATGGTATTATGCAAGCTAGGATGACCCATTGGAAGCTAGAAAAAATAACCACATTCTCATATTCACATTCATGATTCACTTTGATACATGTTCATATTCACAAGAACCTCTTCTTCCTTGAAAGTGTTTGGTTTGTCTCACTAACTTGGTAAGGATTATGCATACTCCAGAAACTTCACATTTCTCATGATAGATATGGTCATTGCCACATAGATGTTCAGTATTGGAGTCTAAACTATAAAAATGAAAGAATTATTCAAAAGAGCATTAAAAATGATCAAATTTGAAGTGGTATCCTAATCATCAGACCCAAAAATACCATTGGACTTGTTATTCTCAATTTATAACACTCTTGGAGCTCCAAATATTTCACAAGCTATAAAAAAATGAGATAGTTGTATTGGGTAACATTTCTTTGTACCAAATTAATCTTGGATATCTGGCATTTCCCTCCTTCAAAATATCAATAAATGAAAGGCATCAAATTGTGATGACTCTCTTTGAATGTTATGCCTATGAAGTAGATGAACCCTTTTCAGTTGAATACTCTCTATCAATACTAATAAGAATGGGTAAGACACAAAACATTACAGTGAGTGAAATAGTTCCCATGCGATGGGAAAAAGAAGATAATTGTATTGGGTAACATTTCTTTGTGCAAGCTTCCCGTAGGGAAGGGGTTACTTAGAAAAGGGTTGTACCAATTTTTCTTGGATATCTGAAATTTCCCTCCTTCAAAATTTTTGTACCAATTTCAATCATTCTCATTAGTATATTTTTTTCATAAGTCTTTCAACAAGTATTTTAAGTGTTCAAGGTATTAAATTTAGGGTTTATGGTTTAGGGTTTAGGGCTTAGGGTTTAGGGTTTAGGGCTCGGGTCTAGGGTTCAAAGTTTAGGGTTTAGGGTTTAAGGTTTAGGTCTTAGGGCTTAAGGTTGAGTTTTTAGGGTATAGGTATCAAAGATAGGGGTTTAGGGTTTAGGTTTTAGTGTTTAGGGTTGAGGGTTGATGGTTTAGTTTAAGGGCTTAGGGTTCACATTTTAGGGTTTAGGGTTTAGGTTTTAGGGCTCAGGGTTAAGGTTTGATGGTTTAGGGTTTAGGTCTTAGGGTTTAGGGTTTAAGGTTTAGGTTTTATTTTTATGGTTTAGGGATTAGGGTTTAGGGTTTAAAGTTCATGTTAGAAGTTTTGTCACTCAAAATCGGTGGTAGGAAAATCAATGTCTACCATGTGCCACCTCCAAATTCCAAATTTCATTTCATTTAAATTCACTTCAAGAAAGGTTGGAGGAAATGAACTTGCCATTTTCTTCATGCTTTCAGAGGTCCAGAATGTTAATTCACCCAAATTTGGAAAATATGGAGAACTTGGAAAGTTGAATTGCATTTATAAAGATAAGATCGAAGTGAAGGAATGTATTTTGTAAGTAATTCTAGTTAAATTTGTTTTCTTTTTTGTTTGAAACCCACTAAAGACTAGGAATACAACCTAGAATAGAAATTTGAGAGGATTTCTGAGGTTCAATTTTATTTTCCAAGATGCATTACTCCAATGTTTGAGAATGTTTCTCCAGATGCAATGACATTTTGATTTAGACACTCGATGATTCCTGAATTTCTAATCCTTCCAGAGACCCCAATAGTCCTTGATCCTTAGATATAAGGAGACATATTTACTAAGAAAAAACATGGAATTTCAAAGAAGAAGTGGTCCTTGTGAGTGTATAGTTTTTACACATCAGATCACACCCTTCACTAGGCTTGATGATTACCCCTATCTAACTGAAGGCACTTTTGAAAGCATCCATTAGTTTATCATAGAAGGAATTATCAATTAATAGAAGGTCACTAAGCCATAGGCCAATTGAATCCCATTCAGAACTAAAAAGGAAATATTTGCTAGGAATTTGATATCTCCATTGTTTTCTTAGCCATTCCCCTATCACTATGTTTATTTTGCATAAGAAGACTCAATGATGGTTCTAGGCATAAGACTAGGAAATATGGTCCTAATATTGTCATGCCCTCCTATTTGAGTAGTTGGAAGCCATATTAGTCTTGTTGATGCTTATTGATAATTACCAATTAAATCTAATTCTCCATCTTTCATTTGATTTACTCATATTGCATGTCATACTGAATAACCAATTTGACAGGGGAATTTCCCTCTTCAACGATGATACATTGAATATGAATATGATCCTCAAGAGGGGAGTTACACCTGGAAAGGTATCGTCTGATCCTACACCTAAGCCCTAAGCCATAATCCCTAAACCCTAAATCCTAAACCTTAAACCCCAAAACCTAAACCCTAAATCCTAAACCCTATTTTTACCACCTTGAATCCTAAGCCCTAAACCCTAAAACCGTAAAACCTAAACCAAAACAAAAACCCTAAACCTTAAAACTTAAACCCTAAACCCTAAGCCTTAAACCTTGAGCCCTAAGCCCTACCCCTAAAACCTAAATCCTAAACCCTAACCCTAAACCCTAAATCCCATTCCCTAAACCCTAAATCAAAAACCTTAAATCTAGTGACCGAAACCCTAAACCTAAATCCTAAACCCAAAACCCCAAACCCTAAACCCTGAACCATAAACCCTAAACCCTTAAATCTAAACCCTAATCCATAAACCTGAGCCCTAATCCCTAAACCCTAAACCCTAAACCCTATTTTTACCACCATGAACCCTAAACACTAAACCCTAAATCCTAATCCCTAAACCCTAAATCCAAAACCCTAAACCCTAAACTCTAAATCCTCAACCATAAAACCTTAACTCAAAACCTTGATCCCTAAACCCTAAACCCTATTTTTACCACCGTAAAAACTAAACCATAAACCCTAAACACTGAGCCCTAAACCCTAAACCCTAAAACATGAGCCCTAAACTCTAAACCCTAAACCCTAAGCCCTAAACAATATTCCTAAATATTCCTAAATTACCTCCAATAATTCTAATATTCTTGACATCACCTCTAGATGCTTAATATATTTCTTAAACTATCCTAGAAGGTGTTTGATTAGCTCAGAACTATTCAAGGATTATGGTTTAGGGTTTAGTGTTTAGGATTTAGGGTTTATTATTTAGGATTTAGGGTTTATGGTTTAGGATTCAATGTTGAGGGTTTAGGGTTTAGGGTTTAGGGTTTAGAGTTTAGGTTTTATGGTTTAGCATTTAGGGCTCATGGTTTAGGATTTAGATCTTAGGGCTTATGGCTATGGGTTGAATGTTTAAGGTTTAGGGTTTAGGTTTAACAACTAAGGTTTTAGTGTTTAGAGTTTATGGTTTATGGTTTAGGTTTTAGGTTTAGGGCATAGGGTTTAGGGTTCATGGTTTAAGGTTTAGGGTTTATGGCTCAGGGCTAAAGATTGATGGTTTAGGGTTTAGGGCTCAGGGTTAAGGTTTGATTGTTTAGGGTTTAGGGTTTAGGTCTTAGGGTTCAGGGTTCAAGGTTTAAGTTTATGGTTTAGGGTGTTAGGAAGGTGTTTTCAACTCACAAAAATTCATCCCATCCTCATGATATCCTTACCCATGATAAATAATATTCTATTTATGATAGTATCCATTCCCATGGAGGTACTTATCAACGTTTATAAATATTAAACTATCACCATGTGGTGATCATATCTTTAGTGCTTACAAATTTAGGGCCATTTTTGTCTGGAACCGAAAGGGGTAGCTACACTATCTTGAAATTATTCATGAAACCTTCAAGTATTAGAGAAAAATTAATGTTACCAACATGTATAGGATTCACATATCTTTCCAGTGCCTATTTATTTTCCTCCTAACTCCTTACGGAGCTCCCAAAATCATCCGAAGAAGTCAAATTTCACCATTAGAGTGTTTATTCCTTGCACCTAGAAAACTCGTTGTTGAGAAGATTTCCCTTGAATGAGTAAACATTTCCTAAATCTTCCTAAACACTCCTACAAATGTCAATAACCAATCCAAAAGGCCCAAAACCTAAACAATGACTATATTCTTTCACAAAACAAATATCGATTGTATAATTTAAACCCTAAAAGCTTGAATGTTGAATGCTGAAATCTAAAAATACCTATGTACTGACCAAATTAGAATCTGAAAAACTATCTTCTAAACCGTGATAGATGGAGTTGTGAGACTAGTTCCATAAGGTGCAGAGTGACCCTAACATCTTATATTTGTAAATAAAAGCATGCCACAAACACATATACCACATAACACATTTAAACGCGAGCATGTTATAATGCACTCATGTTTCACCTTTTTTTGAGTTTGAAATTCCTAATCCATAGGCTTGGATTTTCCTTGGATTACCAAACCAAAGGTTTGGACTATTTCTGTGTGATTAAAACCATGTTTGACAAAAAAACATCAAAATTTCACGTGTGCACCCAAATATCTTGTGCATTAATACATAATATTAAAAATTAAATTCTACTACGATGTCAATCTCGATTTATCTTGATGATGATATTATTTTTTCTAAAATCTGATTAGTTTAAGGCTTTCATCCATATTTTCTTTTACTAGTGCCTTGTTTTCTTGCAAAAACCTATGCATACATTTTGGTGCACAATTTATGATTTTTTCATCCTATTTTAAAAAAAAATTCATTTTTTCTAAACTCCATTCTACACGCACTCAAAAAATTTAAAAAAAAATGATTTTTTTCTCAAAGTTATGGGGGTACACACAAAAATATTTCATTTTCAAGATATGTGCACTTTGAAAATTAATAAATAATTATGAATTCATCGAAAAAATATGAAAAAATAATGGGACCTCGTACATGGTCTTAGTTAAATTTCTACCAAAGGGATTAGGATTTTTTTTATAAAACTCAATAAATGGGGGTACACACACATAATAGGTTCTTATCTTTTTGACACAAAAATAGACATTGTGTGCACATGACATTTGACCCTCTTAATCTCAACCATTTAAAAAATATTAGTAGTTTAGAAATTAGATTCTGAGCTCTACAGAACTTACTCTTATCAATTTGTCAAATTTATAGCATAGGCATGCCAAATTATTCGATGAAGTTCAAGTTTCACTGATTTCAGGAAAAAGTGTCTCTTTTTTACCCCCTTTTGGTCTCCCATTTCTATGCACTTACCCATAGTTTCTTATTATAAATTTCTCTTAGATTGTTATTAATATTAGCCCTTTCCTTTTTCTTCCATCTAGTTTTTCTAACCCTAATTTAGATCCTTGACATGCATTCATCCCCCTTTGTTTATTTTTAAATCCTTCAACCTAGTAAGACTCCACCATCTATCCTAGACTTAGGATTTGAAGCCATATTCATTTGATAGAGAGTAATTATCATATTCGTATCCAAGACTCATATGCCTCATGTGTATTGGCCCTAAAACGGTCTTATATATATATATATATATATTAATAAGCATAAAAAATTAAGAAGCAAAAAGTGGGTAATTATATTTACCTTCTTAGCCCACATATATTCTAGTTAAGTCGACAATATTATCACTCTACTATTGAATGATTCATTTTTAGCATTCATTATTATCTATTACTTTATCATAGTTTATCTCCTTAATATTTTTATTTTCCCTCATTTATCTCATAATCTTATCATCATCACTAACAATATGTCTCCATTAGGATTTTATTAAAAATATTTAAACCATTTAGTTTTTATGTGGGTTATTCCTATCTCCCTCCCATGCCCACCATTAAAGGAAATAATTCATGGTGAAGTTTCTCAAAATCTCAACCTATGATAAAAATACAATGTTATCTAGTTCAAACTAAATGAATAGATCTTGAGCCTATCTTGAAGGACTTGGACCACAATATATTTTTATTCCTAATAAGGATGGCTCAAACAAGAGATATCATGGAAATAATGCCCTTAAAATAATCCTAAACCTTCATAATATTGATTCTTTAAATATTTGTAATAATCCTCCTAGCAATAAAACCAACAATGGAAGCAATCTTCCTTACACTACTAGCCAAAAATTCACTTGACAAAAATATTTTGATTATCAAGCTATTGGATCAAATGGTTTGTATGTGAATACTTACTAACAACATAATCTAGATGAAGAATAAAATATTGGAGATTACATATTATCCTCAAAAAAATTATTATACTACATACTAATAAATATTTTACACCTTCGTTGCCTTTAGATGCTTATGGGAACCCACTACCCCAACTTCCAATTCGAAACAAGGTTTAGAAATAAAAATAAATGAACCTATAGGTCCTTGCATATCTTCCACGAACATAGGGGATCTCATAATCTATTTTAATGGTAGTTGAATGATCTCTTTTTCATATTAAGTTATTTGAAAACCCATATGAAGAGTGGATACAAACCAATACATGTGTGTCTACCATGATATTAGCTAGAACCATAACAGAGACACATTAATGGTATAGTTAGGTTTCTTCTCATTTAATCATAAAATTAGAAGAATTAAGGTGAGTGCACAAAGATTGGCCATTTTATGAGATTTGGCATGTTTTTGGTAATGTTCTAAGGTTACAAAAATAATAGTTATGACTATAAGAAGTTACACTTGTAAGTGTTATGACTATAACATATGTGGTGGGATTTTTACAACCATAAGTGTTACAGTCGTAACATATTGTATACATGGCAAAAAAATGTTATGGTCATAACACTTATGACCATAAGAATTTATGTTCATAACACTTACAAACGTATCTTCTTAAGGGTGTAACTTATTATGACCATAACATTTGTTTATATAAAATAAAGACCATCACCATAAAATTTTCCATATGGTGACATAGTTTGGGGTGTTTGGTAGGCATTTTTGTTTGGATAGCTTAGTGGCTTTATAGGGCATTGTTGTTTGGAGGGATTTGGTGAACATTACAATCATGCACAACCATTTTAGGCATTATTTTTTATATGTTTCTATTTAAACATAAACATAAACTTATGTTAAGAGTTAAACAAACTTTTTATTATTTATGGTAAAATGAATTGTTATTTTGTTTGTATATTACTTGTTGGTTTTTTATTTCTTTGGTGAGCATTATTTTTTGATGGGTTTTGTGGATTTTCTTGGTGGTTTTTGGGGTTTTGGTGATAAAATACATGTATGCATATCTTGTTTAGACAATGTTTTGGTTTAATAAAAATAATAATTTCGTATTTTTCAAAGAAAGTGAACTTTCTTGTTTTAGGATTTTTGTTTCGGTGAAACAATTTTTTTCTTGGTAAAATGAATATTCATCCGTTTCAAGTAAGATGAACCCTTTTCCATTTCAATTGAAATATACCCTTTTCTATTTTTCTAAGGAATGAACCCTTTTCTATTTTCGGTGAAATGTACCCTTTTCTATTTTTAGATAAATAAACGCCTTTTTTAAAATTAAAATGAACATTTTTCTATTTTCAACAAAATGAATCCTTTTATATTTTAGCAGAATGAACCCTTTTCTAGTTTTGGTAAAAAGAACACTTTTCTATTTTTGGTGAAATCAACCCTTTTCTTTTTCTCGTGAAGCAAACCCTTTTTTGTTTTCAAGTAAAATGAACCATTTTCTATTAAATTGTACTATGTTTTTAGTAATACGATTTGTTTTCCATTTCTTGTAAAATGAATTGTTTTTTGTTTATTGTAAAATGATTTTTTTATTTCTTATAAAATGAAATATAATTTTCCCATTTCTTGTTAAACAATTTTTCATGTTTCTTGTAAAATACTTATTTTCTATTTATGGTAAATGAACTATTTGTTGTTTATGGTAAAACAAACTATTTTATATTTTTGGTAATATACATGGTTTTCTATTTCTAATAAAATGAACGGTTTTCTATTTTCGATAAATTAATTCTATTTTATGGTAAATTAAGTTGTTATTTTGTTTTATGGTAAATTGATTCTTATTTGTATAATGGTAAATTAATCCCTTATACTACTTCTAGTAAAACTAATCCTTATACAAACCCTTATTGGGTAGCATTGACATTGGTGCTAGTGGTTTGATGTTGAGTTGGGGTTAGATTTTATGGTTGGAATTAGTTCATGGTGGGAATTAGGTATGTAAAATACCCTTATGTAGTTGATGCAATAATCTCTATCTTTTCATAGTTGAATGAATTGGATTTTTGTAGTTCGTATAAAATGATGCTTTGTTTGCTTCATGATATACAAAGAATAGAGTTCATTTCATCATAGCAAGTGACACAATTCACTTAACCATGTAGTAAATATTGTTCCCTTAACCTTATGGTAAAGGTTTCATTTTACTGAAACGAGAAAAATGGCTCATTTTAGATAAAGAAAAACATAATAAATAAAATGATTTATGTTTTGATGTTGGGTTTGACATATTTTTCGTAAGGTCATTGCATTAGATTATATGTCTAAGATATTTTTTCATTATAGGTTCATACCTAAAGTGGGATTTGTAATTTTTATGTAGGTTTGTAATATGAAGAAGCAACATTAGGGTAATGGTGTTACAAAAAGGAAGTTTTGTAACTAAAAGAGAGTCTACCTCTATTTGTAGGTTTAATTTTATGTTACCAAAAAGCTTTTGTTTTTGAAGTAGTACTTTGAAAAAGAAGATTTGAAGAGATTATTGTACTCAAAGAGACAAGTGTTTTGAATTTGGGTGAAAATAAAAGTAAAATATATTTTTATTATAATTAATGGTTGTAGAATATAAATGTGTATAATAATGTAATTGTTTGGTTAGTATTGTTTGTTACTAGTTACTAAATGATTACTTGTATTTTATTGTTAAATATTAATTTTATTATTGTTAATAATCTACCAAGTGGAAAATATTAATAAGTGTAAATTTGTGTAATAATTAACTCTGTTTGTTACAATTTGTTATCAAAGTGTACATTTGATTTTAACAAATTTTATTATTCTTATTAGATTGTAATTTTTATTTATAAATGTAAATTTATATACTATATATACGACTTTTTTCTTAAAAATTAAATGTTAAATTATACAATAATTATATTATATTATATTATTGTTAATATTTTTAATTACAAAGGGCTATCGTGGGAAGGAGGAAGGGAGGTTTTACTAAAAAATTATAATGATACATTTACATAGTTTAGATCAGTCCTTGGAAAATTCTTCATTTTTTCATTGTGAAAATTTATTGGGAATTAAAAATGAATTAGAGCGTATAATTCAACATATCGAAGGATATAACCCATATGATAAGGTGAATTTGAATATTTTGTATTTTTCATTAGATAATAATGTTAAAGGGTCATTCTCTTCAGAGGATGTGAATAAACTTGTGCAAACAAAGGATGTTTAGCCTTTATTTCCAAAAATTGATGTACAAATGTGAGTTAAAACATATTATATGAATTCTTGTTAGGACCCACTAATGGCACATTTAATTTATCCTCATTGATAGTTTCCCATGGCATGTGGTGAGTAAAGATACAATATTACTATATTTTTTAAATAACTATATGAAGAGCTAAAATTAGGAGAGTCATTTTATTATAATAGTATTCCCAAATGTGGAGGTCCTAGAAAGGTCCAATTAGTTGATAGCTTTCAAAATCCTAATAGGCCACCTCATGATAATAAGAGGTGATTACTAGGTTCACATTTGGAGGTTTTTACACCCAATTTTGAGGAGGTGGCTTAATCTATAGTTGTTGAGAACAATGTGAGTTTATTAGAGGGTGTGTCTAATGTGGCCACATGTGTGCAAAATATCTCCTTAGATTCTTAGGGGATATTTTAGTAATCATTACATTAATTGACATTCTATTACCCATGGTGTATCAGATGATATGATGTACTAATTTGTAAATTTAGGATATATACAAGTTGATGACATTAATGTTGGTGTTAAACCATATAACAATGTTGCATAGATCTATAATTAGATAAAGTATAAAAGTAATGAATGCATAAATAACCAGAAGATGAAATAAAACAAGAGAAAGATAACACCCATTTAACGTAGTTTCACCCAATGTGGGCTACGTCCACAAAGAAAAGACCAATAATATTATTCAGTGATTTAAAAAGTAAATATAATGAAGATATGTTATCTTCCAACACCTCATAGGATGTTCAATGCTTTTCCCTCACACAACTACTCTTTCTTGCTCACCAAGAAAACTTACATTAAAACATTTAATATTTTTTCTCTCTTTTCCTCATATAATGCATACATGAGTATAAATCTATTATGGGAAACTAACTATGCTTTTACAATCAATAAATAATATTTAAAGAAAGAGATATATTCTATTTCTTGTTAAAGAACAAAAGCACCATCGCACATGTGACCGATGTCGGTCCTTGCCTGACCGATGCCAATCATGTCCGACCGACACGGTTATACCCTAATCGATGTCGGTGGCCAGACCCTAACCAATGTTGGTCATCCCTTGACTGATGTTGGTCACTGTCAAAACCAGTAACATGTAAAAGTAAGTTTCTTGTGAAGCAATTAAGCTCCATACTCAACAATCTCCCACTTGGAGATCAATTGTTGCACTATACTATGCATCACCATCCTTGGTTCCTTTTCCTTGGCCCATTTCTTCCTCTTCAAGTCTCAAAATTGAAGACCAACAAAAGTGGAGTGAAGCTCCAACTTCTCCCTTACCAATGGCTTTGTTAGCATATCCGTAGGGTTCTCATCTGTATGGATTTTCTCTAACTTTAGCTACCCATCCTCCAACACTGCCATATGAAGTGATACCTCAACTGAATGTGTTTTTTTTTTGAATGAAATGTTGAGTTATTTTCCAAATGAATCGTGCTTTGACTATCAATTTATAATATGCAATCCTCTTTCTCCTTCCCAACTCTTTCATGAACTTGCTCATCCATATCATTTCCTTGCTAGCTTTTGTAGCTACAACATACCCTTCCTATGTAGTAGATAAAGACACAATTTTATGCAATATTGAAATCCAACTAACTTTCGTTCCACCTATTGTGAAAACATATCTAGTGGTGCTCCTCCTGCCATCCAAATATCCATCCATATCTGAATCAACATAGCCATGTAAAGAAGTATCTGACCCTCCATAGCATAAATCCATGTCGACATCTTTTTAAATTCATGAGAATCCATTGAATTGCTTTCCAATGTTCTTTACCTGGATTAGCCATAAACCTGCTCACAACTCCCACTACTTGTGTAATGTCTAGTCTAGTACAAACCATGGCATACATAAGACTTCCTACTTTGTTGAAGCATAGGAACATGTGATATGTACTCATCCTCCTTGTGTGATGAAGGACACCGATCTTTTCTCAATTTGAAATGTCCATCTAGAAGTGTACTAATGGGGTTTGAATTGTGCATATTAGACCTTTCTAATTCCTTATTAATATAGGCCTTAAGACAAATACAACTTCTTGTTTTTTCTGTCATGTTTAATTTTCATGCCAAGGATTTTATTTTCAGCTCCTAAATCCTTCATTGCAAATTTGTAAGTAACCTTTCTTGAAGTTTACCAATGTCATGCATACTAGATCATGCAATCGCCATATCATCCACATACAATAACAAAATAACATAACTCCCATTTTCAAGATTCTTAAAATAAACACAATGGTAAAATTCACATCTCATATAACCATGCTCATGAATAAAACTATCAAATCTCAAATACCATTGCCTTGGAGCTTTCTTGAGCCCATATAAGATCTTTTCAGTTTACACACAAGTTTCTCCTTACCCTTGACTTCGTAACCAAGCGATTGCTACATATAAATTTCTTCCTCCAAATCACCATGAAGAAAATACATCTTAACATCAAGCTGTTCTAAATGCAAATCTTCTATTGCAACCAAACTTAGAACAATACGAATAGAAGTCATCTTAACTATAGGAGAAAAATATCATCAAATTCAATACTTAATTTCTGTGCAAATCCCTTTACCACAAGCCTCGCCTTGTACCTTTTTAGTCCACCATCTTCTTCCTTGATTTTGTAAACCCATTTTTTCTATAGTGTTTTCTTACTTGTTGGAAACTTGACCAAATCCCATGTCTGATTTTGTTCCAAGGAGTCCATCTCCTCATCCATGCCATGCTCCCACTACTCGTGGGTATCTACCTACATTATTTCTTCAAATATTTCTAGTTCACCACTATTAGTCAATAATAAATAAGAAAAGGAAGGTGAAAATCTCTCTAGAGGTCTACTTACCATTTTGACATTCTTACTAAGATTTGAGGTGCCGGGCTCATTCTTGTGCCTATTTCACATTCATGTCAATCTATGTCGAAGAATCGACGCCGGTCACTCGTATGAATCGACCATGGTTCTATAATAGACCACGTTCCTCTGTCTTTGCCGACCGATCGCAGTTTCCTTACCAACATTGGTTCTAGGAGTATCGACGCCGATTCCGATATATTTCTTTTCTAAACTCGATCCTGTCTCACCGATGCCCATTAGCTCGACCGATATTGGATTCTATAGAACCAATGTCGGTGTCTATGGATGTCTGCTTTAGGTCTGAAAGTTGATTTTCCTTCAAAATATCCTCAACTTGTTCATGTTTAGGCACCAAAACCTGATCCCTATACATTCTTTTTTCATTCCAATCAACATCACGACTCCTAACAATCTTATAATCTTCTAAATCCCAAAATCAATATCTGAAATCACTAGAGCCATAACTAATGAAAGTGCATATCTTAGATTTAACATCCAACTTCCTCCTATTTTATATATCAACATGCAAAAAATATTCTGAGCCAAAAACTCTAAGAAAAGAAAAATCTACCTCTTTCCCAGATCCAGCTTCTTTTGGTATTCCACCATACAGTGATGTTGAAGGTCCATGGTTGATCAAGTACACTATCAGTATCCATAAATTTTTCCAAAATTTCAAAGGCAAGCTGACATGTATCCTCATTCTTATAGCATGTTCCATGATTGTCTTGTTTATTATTTCTGCAAATCCATTTCTCTGTGGAGTTCTTGGAACCATTCTTTCTCTTCATATTTCATTCACGTAACAATAATCATCAAAACCTCTTACAAGATTACTCAACACCATTTTAAGTTTCTTTCATTTTATATAAGGGATTTCCACCTAAAAGTTTCAAAAACATCATATTTACACTTAATACAATAAATCCATACCTTTCTTGTGGCATCATCAATGAAATTCACATAATATTGGGATCCTCAATAGAAGCTACCTAGGCTGGTCCCCACACATATGAGTGTACAAGCTCCAATTTATGCTCCTTCTTTTTGACCCAACCTTGAGAAATATCACTCTCTTCAAATTCCAAATATGCAATGCTCACAAAATTCAAGGTCTAATTGTTTCAAATCTAATAGCTTACCCTTAGCCTTTAAGATCTACATTACTTTTTCACCCATATGGCCTAGCTGATTATGCCACATGGTTACATCTGAATCTGTAGTAGATAACACATAAAAGGAATCAGTAACACGGGTAGAAAAATATAAAGGTCCTACCTTCTTACCTCTTGAAAAAGATATCCCTTGGTTTAACCTTCCAAGAGTCAGCTGTGAATGTAACCACGCATCCATATTCACCTAGTTTCCCTGCAGATATTAGATTTCTCTTGAGGCTTGGCACATGCCTCACATCCTTCAATACCCATGGATTTAAATTTTGTAACTTTAGATAAACATCACCTTTACCAGTAATATTGCATGGCTCATCATATCCTAAATAAATGTGTCCAAAATCACCCTAAACATAAATTCTAAAAGAACCCTTATTAGGGGTAGCATGGAAAGAAGCTCCACAATCTAAAACTAATGCTTCTAATTTATTATCCAAGGAGAGAATAAGAGCATCTTGCTTTACCTCACTTGCAATGTTTTCCTCTTTACCTTTGTTTGATGTATTCTCTTTGTTTTCCTTGGACCAACACTCCTTCTTTACATGTCCTCTCTTTCCAAAATTCCAAAAAGTAAATCTCTATACCTGGATCTAGATCTACCATGTCTTGAATTTGATCTCTCTTTAGATCTTCCCTTGCTTTCTATAGTTAAAGTGTTTCCAGGATGATGCTTCTCCGATATTTTCCTACGTATTTCCTCATTAAGGATTACACTAACCACATCATAAAATTTATAACCTTTATAAGAAGTTGTTGTATTACTAACAACCATCAACAAATTATCCCAAATATGTAAAAAGAGCATAAGAATAAAAGTTCTTTCACTTCATCATCCAACAAAATTTCTACCAATTTTAATTGATTTATAATAGACCAGAAATCATTCAAATGATTAGGTACAGATCCACCTTCTTACATCTTATAATTAAACAATTTTTTCATCAAATAAACTTTATCCAAAGCACTAGGAGTTTCATACATATTTTCTAAAGATTTCATCAACTCTACCATGGTTTTTACATCTGTAAAATTCGAAGCCATCGATGCTTCTAGGCTCAATATTATAGATCTAATAGCCTTTCTATCAAGATCCTTCCATTCTTCATTAGTCATCATGTTCGGTTGTCCATGCTCATCCAACGGTAAGTAGATCTTTCCGATATAAATAATCCTCCACCCGCATCTTCATAGTTGATAATTATGAAATGTCAAATTTCTCTACTCGGTATTTACTATATTCGCCATTGTTTTGCTCCCACTTAATAAAAAAACCCTCTATGAGTAAATCCTTTCAACACACAAAACTTCTAAAAAAGATTTGATACCAATTTTTGGGGTTAAACCATATAATGATGTTGCATGATCTATAATTAGATAAATCATAAAAGCAATGAATGTGGAAATAACCAAAAGATGAAATAAAATAAGAGAAAGATAAAACTAGATTTAACATGGTTCACTCAAAGTGTGGGCTACATCCACCAAGAAACAACCAATAATATTATTCAAGACTTTTACAGAGGAAATACAATGAAGATCTGCTATCTTCCAAAACCTCACAGGATGTTCAATGATTTTCCCTCACTTAGCTATTCTTTCTTTCTCACCAAGAAAACTTACATGCAAACAATTGCTATTTTCTTCTCTCTTTTCCTCATATAATGCATACATGCATATATATCTATTATGGGAAACTAACTATGCTTTTACAATCAATAAATCATCGTCAAAGAAAGATATTTATTCTATTTCTCGTTAAAGAAAAAAAGCACCGTCACACAGGTGACCGATGTCGGTCCTTGCCTGACCGATCTGGTCATGTCCTCATTGATGTCGGTTATACTCGACCGATGCCATTCATACCCTCGACCGATTCTCATCATCCCCGATCGATGTCGGTCCATCAAAACCAATAACATGTAATTTCAAGTTTATTGTGAAGTAATTAAGCTCCATACTCAACAATTAATTTGATTAAGGGAAAATCAATATTGTGTAGTGTTTCTCATTAACTACTTCTTGATTACATGAAGGCCCAATCTATTTTTGGTTTTGAATATGACACCCCCATCAATTAGGTGTAATAATTGGTATATCAAATGATTTGAGTGATTTGAGGCATCATTTATTCTGTTATTCGAGATATTTTATAGAGGGATATATCGGGAGATACCTAGTTCTATCCTTGGAGGATTTGAAGTATGTTTAACTATTCATAAATAAATATTATTTACTTTTATTTAAAATATTATATTATTTTTGTCAATTTGTACTAATTTTCGTGGTTTGCGATATGTTTTATACTAGGATATTGTTTGTACTATTAGATTAGATATTATGCTAGTGTCATAGACCAAGGAAGATGCAATTCATCAAGCCTACTCCTACTAATTTTCATTATATGATAATGTTATATGATTTTCAAATTATGTATTTTGTATTTACAATTAATATATTAAAATAGAGTTTATATTAAAATCATTTATATGAGTTATATTTAATTTTGTTTTATATAATTTATCCTAGAGTATCTATATTTTTACACGTCTTCCGGAATGTGAGATGTGTTGAGGACTTTACACGTTTCCTATGGCTCAATGACATAGGACAAAACCCATATGTAGGGATTACATGGCATATATGTATATGTGTTTAGCCATACAAACATAATGTGTCAACTTATAATATTATTTTAACATAAATTTTTTATATAAAATATAATAATAATATATGAAATTATGTTTCAAACTTTATATGAAGCCATAGGGTGAGAGGAGGATGTCCTTTATGAGATCAGATAGATTTGGTGTTCATGTAGATTTATATGGAAACGTACTAAACCTTTTACTCTCCACATTGAGACATCTAGTAGTTATATGTTTATTGGAGATGGTTTTTTTGTAACCATTTGAGATAGTATATTTGTTTACTCATTTGGGACTATTTATTTTTGTACTCCTATGAGATGGTGTATTTTGGTACTTATTTTATATGTATATTTTGTACTTATTCAAGGCATAATTAAATTTCTCATTTGAGATGGATAACTTTTGCTTAAACAAGATGATTTTTTAAACTCATGTGAGATGGGCATCTTTGTATTTATTTTAGATGGACATTTGTATACTTATTTTTATATGGTAATTAGTTTTGATTCATAATATGAATGATTATTCATGGTTAGTGTGTGTTTTTGAAGATCTAATAACTACCAAACTTTTATAAAACTAGAAAAATAGAGTTGTATTGAACATTCAAGAATAAAACATAACTAAGAAAGAGAACTACCAATCTTCAAAGAACACAAATAAAAAGAAATCTTTTAGAAAAATCCTATTTGATCAAGGACACCTTGATTTTTATTGAAAAACATATTGGTTATTTCGTTGGTGCATGCAACCAAGCGAATTTTACAATATTTTGTAAGTGTATTGTAAGGGAACCTTCTTAATGCTTTTGTGTAAACATAATCCAAATGTGAGGTTTCAGTAAATGAATTTGGTAAGTTCCTCACCAAGAAATTAGTTGGATTCTTTGGTGTAGGCACACTCAAAAATCAATTTTTTTAGAATGAACTAAATATTCCTAAGCTTATCAATATTTTTGACATGTTACAATCTCATATTTTCATGCCTTCACAAGTTTTGTTTAACTTGTACAATCCTTATCACATGTTACAATATCGTTCTATCATGTGATCATCTCCAAGAATAAAATAAATTTGGCTATAGGTGGTAGTAAAACATACATGAAGGTTGTTGAAAAATTCAATAATTATCCGAGGGGAATATTTAATAATATAATTTCACACCTTAATGTCTTACCATAGTGGAGTCTTGCAACAAACACACAACGATACCATGAGAAATAACAATTTTGATTATGCCATGTGAACTTAATATTACGGATAACACATGATTCCATTTCGATAAGTGAACTAATAATAAGGCTAATGGTGCAATCTAAAAACAAAGAAAAGATGATGTCATTTCAATAAGACACCTGATAATGATGTCATTGAAGTAATATCAAAGATATCACACTTCAACCATTGCAATGAGGTACTTATTAAATAGGAATTTAATGTAACGTTAAAGATAAATCAATGATATTATTTCACAAAAACACTTATAAATAAGGGAATTGAAGTAATTTTTGGGGAAATAGGAAATAATGCATTTTTATCAAGATACATAGAATTTTTATATTGTAATAATCTCAAAAATAACACCCAACAATTTCATTTCATCAAAACATATATTAATGATTTCTTTGGAGAAATTTAATATTTCAAAATACATCAATTCCAATTTTTAAATATACCTTCTAAAGAGGTCATTAGTAAAATTCAATAGATAACACAAGGCAATACCAACTAAACAAGGTGCATTTTATTAATGAGGTCATTAAAGAAATATTATAGGTAACATAAAAATTATAATTCAATAATTTAAAAAATAATGAGGCCATTGGAATAATATCAAGGTAACCACAACATGATTCCACTTGACCTAAAAACCAATTAATGAGGTTATTAAATAAATATTGGAGATAATAACCAATGATGTAGTTTTACCAAGACACCTAAAAAAGATACACTTTGGAAGGGATTTTAGAATCAATACACATAAGTGAAATTGTCAAAATATACTTGATAAAAGAGTCATTGGATAATTTTGAAACCAAACACAAAATTAATCCTCATCAAAACATCTAACAATATGGCCATTAAAGGAATAATAGAAATATAAAGAAATGATATAATTTCAATAAGACCCTTAATAAAGAGGCCATTGGATAATCTACAAGAGAACATGAAAAGTGGTCACTTTTCCAATACATAAAGACATTTTTCTAAGAGGTATTGATTAATGAACCCCTAACATTGATAATGTAGTTAAGTAAATAATGAATTTCACCAAGGTAAATATTTTTGAAGCATTTTTTTATATTGGAGATAAATCCAAACAAGATTTGGGTGGATAAACAAAAATTCCATTCCAAAAATAAAACTAATATGAAAATTTTAAATTAATCTCAAAACCAACACAAAGAAAATCCATTTTAAATTAAATATAAAATCTAATAATTGATTACTTTTCACTTAGAAATAAATTAATGAGACCCTTTACAATCATATAAGAGATAGTTGAAGTCAATGCTATTTCACAAAAGAGCCTATTTTTATGCAATTCAAAATTTTTGGAAGGTAACAAAAGATGATTCAATTTTAATGAGAAATACATTAATGATGACATTTAAGTAATGTTAAAGGAAACACAACATGATGCCATTTCATATTGACACCTTTAGATGAGATCCTTGGTTGGATGAAGGTGATAAAATTCATTATTTTGATTCTTGTAACAAACCTATTAATGAGGCCACATGGGAATTCTCAGAGGTAACATGTAATGGTGAGATATCCCATAGTAATCTTAGTGTTTAGATTTCAAAATGATACCCACACACACAACAATGTGAAGCATGTAGACACATAATGATCCAAGATGATCAAGAATGTTAATCATATATACATAATTATTATTGATCAATTTTGGAAGTTCATTGTAGTTTTTAAAGAGGTTATAATGAGAAAAAGGTTAATAGTTGTGAAATTATAAAAAGGAGGTAAATATGGAGATTATAAGATCATACTTATAAATATATTAGATGCATCATTGAAATAACCAATATATATTCAATTGAACCTGTCAATTTATTCATTATTCTTGTATTTATGATGAGTCCCCAAAATATCCAAAGTGAATAGAGATTCAATAGAGTCAATAAAAATGATATGCAACTGAATATAAATAACATTATGAAGGGCATTAGGATCTTGTTTGTCCTAATATTACCTAACATCCTCTCATGGCCATCCAAATTTATCTTCCATTTTATTTCTTACCATGATTTAGTATTGGAATCAAGTGAATAAAAAGAAAGCAATGATAAGGTGGTTGTATTGGAGAACCTTTATATGCATCATATAATTTATAAGAATAATTGAACCATTTCTCTCCTCATTTACTTGCTCCAAGTAAATACCCTTCATCAAAAGTGATCAAGTACAATATAAATTTCAATCATAATTCGTAACAATGGTAACTTTGACTTCACTTTTGTACATCTTAATAAATAATAGCTAAAATTTTCTTCATTTTTGCCTCTATAATAATAGTGAAAATATATCTTGCACAAGAAAAATACATAAAAACAACTACCCATTGCATGTACACTAAAAAAACAAAATTTGTATCACAAAGTAATACTTTATAACATTTAAATTAAAATATAGAGTTACAATACATTCTCCAAAAATTCTAGTTAATTGATCATAATCAAGAGATAAAATAGGATCATGTAGCTCAACATCATCTTCAAAAAGAGATGTCACTTCAATTGATTTGTGACTCCAATCACATACATATATTGCAGTAATTCTCTAAAAAGAATTATATTTTCATTACCATGTATGTAATGATAAAAAAACATGAAAAACACTAAATTTAAATATTTATGGGATATTTTTTTTATTATTGGCAAATAGTTTTTTGAAAGGGACTATACCCTTGTGTACAAAAGAAGGCCTAGGAGCCAGAATAGGAATTAAAACTAGAAAAAGAAGGATCAGAATCCAAGTGTGACAATGAAGCCCAAAGTAGCCAAAAAATAGCTACCCCATCAAGACAAAACAACAAAAACTCTGCAAAAAAGCAGCAAAAAGACCGCAAAAAAATAGCAAAAAAACAAACAAGAGCAGCTAAAGCATCTACAACTATTTCTTGGCAGCTTTGTCGATGCTGGCTTTGATGTTCTTCTAGGATTTGAACATTCCCAAAGTTGTCATGTGGGCAAGCGTCAGTCTTATCTAGCTGATCAATGGTCCTTTTGCTTTCCTTATCAGTGCCCCAAAGCGTTGCTGGAACTCCGCTGAGATTGGAGACACTTCGGACATGCTGCTCAATGAACTCCTCAATCGCACTAAAAATGGCCATATTGTAATCATGCTGAGTTTTGGCCTTCCCTAAACGGAGTCTAAGGAGTTCAGCTTCTTGTATATATCTTCAATCTGGCTGTTATCAATAATCACTTCCTCCTCCTTCTTCCTCTTACCTTTCTGTTTTGCCAAGTTCTTAACCTCATCCTTCAATAACTTCATATCAGCTTCTAAGGCTTCCAGCCTTTTTGTAGAGCTCTCCATATGCACATCTCGGGGACTAGCACTGCTAATATTCAGGAGGTCATGTGTAATTTCAATTTCATGAGGACCCTTCCCCACAGCAAGAGTATCGAGGTTAAGCCTTCTAGAGGACCTGGTGACCGGCCTGGCCGAGGTGGAAGCGAAGGGGGTGGGGCAGCGAGAGGGGGATGGAAGATGAAGTCGGATGGCTGGCGGGGGTGACAAAGTGGCGGTGGCGGGGGCAAGAGGGTGGAGAAAGCGGGGCTAGCGGCAAAGATAACCCGGTAGAGGGGGCCCGAGCTAGGGGAGGAAGGGAGACCAGGATACCAAAGAAGACAAAATTTATGCAGCAGCAAAATAAGCCCACAGTGCAAAGGAACACGCCCGGGTATGCTTTTGAAACTCCAAAATGGAGTGCTCAAGAGAGTTCAAAAATAATGGGGAAACAAACCATGCGATTCTGCGGAAGTGGTTGAGAAAGATATTTATGGGATATTTTGAGTTATAATGATCACTTGATAAAAATTACTCACACCAAAAATAATTCTACAATTGTATTCCCACGAGAAGTCAATAGATATTTAAAGCAAATTGTAAATGTTTTCATGATATTGAAAAAATAGGTAATAAAGAACAAGTATTTTGGTAGAATTAAACACCTTATACTTCCCAAAAAAATCTTGTGGGATATTTTAGAGATATTCTTGATTCAACAACACCAAATCGTGATTTGTACCAATTGATAACTTAACATGAATTACGAAGTAAAAATACTTCATATTTGAGATGTTTAAGTCAAATTGAATGCTTGGTACAAGCACATACACCATCATGCTCCCCTTTCCATGTCCAATATTGAAAAAAATTCTAAAAATGTCATACACTATGCTTACGATTCATATGAAATAACTAGTTAAATGATTTTGATGACTTCAACTAGCTTGCACATCCATCTAACCACACCAAATGTTCACTAAAATTGATATGTTGCTCTTGAAGAAACTTAAATAAAATTTTGAAATAATGAACTAATTAAAATCTACGATTTCTTGTATCATCACCGATATAAATATGAACCTCTTTCATAACAACTAAATTTTGAATTATACTTTGGGTCGTGCCATCAAAATATTGTTTTGCATGCCTATAAAATACATGCACCATCATGGCTAAATAATATAAATGTTAGTGTTGTATATGTATATATATATATTTTTACTAAAAATATAACTATCAGAAAAGATGAGCATTGAAAAGATATAAACAAGGAAAAAAATTAGATTTACAAAATTATGAAGATTTCCAACTTGAACCATGACCACATATATATATATATATATATATATATATATATATATATTTGAAACTTAGCAATGAAATCACAATTTTGTATTGTATTAGGGAAATATTTCTTGATTTATTTAAAGTGTAGTATAAATTTCATACTCAAACCTCTTCCACATATATTTTTGGTATTTTGATTTATTGTACATGTCTTCTTGGAGATTTAATAAATGTACACATTCTGTGTAATCCCATTTGATGCAATCAATATTAAATTCACTTGCATCATCCATATTCTAACAAGGAATAAAGATAACAACTTAAATTGTAAGTAGAGGGGGCATATTATCTACTTCCATTTTATCCCTAAATATTTAAAATTTGGAAATATGTAGGTCAAACTTTATATGATTATGAAAATAAAATGTGTCTTGGATTCTATTTATCCTTACACATGGTGGCTTTGAATTCTCAAATGTGCATTGCCCAATGTTTATGTTTGATTGCTTTGATTTTAAATTTCTATAAAATTCATTTTTGTTATATCCAAAAATGTTTTAGATGTTATTTGTTTAAATGACCTAGGTCATCCCTAATCTTTAAAGAATACTTAGAATTATAATAAATTACCGTGTTTTCCAAAGATCAACAACAATATATATTATAGTATTGTACATGGAAATATAGGACTAAAAGGGGTCAAAAGTGGCCACTATTTTCTTGAAATTAGGAAAAGATTAACTTCAACAAGGAATTTTTCATATACTTATACTCAAAATTGATAATTTGAGAAGAATAAGAATTTTAGTGCTCGAATCTAGTTTCTAAACATTTTTAAATGGTTGATATTAATAGGGTTAAATGAGGCATGCACACAAAGTGGTCCTATTTTTTTGTCAATAATATAACATAGTGTCCGGTGTGCACCCCCTTGCCCACATTTTTTGTAATATATTTCATAAATCCCTTCTATATAAACTTACCTAAAATCATGTATTAGGTCCACCCATGTTTTCCTATTTTTTTATGAATATATTATTTTTAATAAATTTTCAAAGTGAACGCATCCCAAAAATAAAATAGCCATGTGTACACCCCCAATTTTTAGAAAAATAATGAAAAATAATTTTTAAAAAGTGTGTAAAGGGAGCATAGATCATATCAATGTAGTGTATTTGAAATTTGGATGAGAGTATAAACATTACATGAAAAACAATACACATGTTTTGGCAAAAATGAAGACATTACTTAAATAAACGAAGGACTAAAACATTAAATTATTCAGATTTAAGAAATAAATACATTGACACAAATTTAAGAGATCCCTTGAAATTTCATTCATGTTTTTATTATAATAATGTCTTAAGCACATGAGGAAATTGGGTGTGCAATTTATAGTATTATATTTTTTTCACAAAACATGGATTCAATCATCGAATAAATAGTCCAACCCTTGGGATTAGATATCCAAGATAAATAAAACAAAATGCATTTGTGTGATAACACATAAGAATTATAACACGCTCTTGTTAATTTCTCAAAGAAAAAGTATTTTTGCATAGTAAGAAAATGTGCTCACTTTATAACATGAACAAATTATGGATTCAAATTAATAAGCCATAATACACTTCTATCATGGATTGATAACATCATAACATGATTGAGCCATAATGTAAGCAAGTTTCTTTCAAAATGCCATTAAAATGTGTTTTTGTCCACTTTTTGGTCCCACATTTCTATGCACATGCCATTATATCATTAGAATCTTTATTTTTTCGAGGATTATTTCATATCAATGCATAATTACCTTCCATACTATTATCTAATTTAACCTTATTTTTCACATAACTCGACATATTTCTTCTACATTTAATAAAGCATTTACAATTTCTTTGATCTTTCTCTTTTGGTTGTTTCCAAAAGTAGTAAAGTAGTCAAAATATATCTACCTATTGTATGAAGGTATTTCCTAAATAATAAATTAAAATTAACATTTATAGAATCATATACATTTTTTTACCATAGAATCTTTCTTGTTATTGGCGTATTTCGAATCAACTCCTAGTAACTAAAAATAGTACCATATCTACTGTGTAAAAATAGTCATGCTACTAGTTAAGCTTTAATAATAATATATTATTATCGGGAATTGTTTTTTAATATATTTCTTCACTAATTATTGAAAGGTATTTACAATAATGATGTCATTTTCTTTTATGTTAGCAAAAACACATTGTTCATCCATATCCTCCATATAATGCAAGTTCAAGTAATCCTTGATGTGGATATAACCATTCTTTCTTTCCTCTTCATATCTTCTTCTACCTTCATTTATTCTTATTATTCCTCTTCTACTTATCTCCTCCATGTTACCTTCATATCTTCTTCTTTACCTCCATTTATTCTTATTATTCCTCTTCTACATCTATTTCTCCTCCATCATATGTTACCTCCATTTCTTTATCTTCTTCCTCTTTTAACTCCCTTTATTTTTCTTCTTCATATTTTATTATTTTTTCATGATCTCTTACAACTTATTGATCTTAGATATCCTCTTGACCTTATTAAGCTTGGAAACTTCTTCATTTTGGTGATATTATTGATCTTGGATAACTTACTAAACATGGAGATATTCATGCATTTCTTGTTCTCTTTTTAACTTTCATGTTTCACGTATTTTTCATTATATTGATTCTCTATTATTGGATTTTTGTTGTAATTATACTTCTTCTATATTTTACGTTTCTAGCCCATCATACAAATTTTTCTATTTTCTTTAAGTTGGATAAATATATAGAATCACTCTACTTGCTTAACTTATATGAAAAATTATGGAAATTGATTTAAGGTGGATCATAAAATTGATCAAAATATCCTATTTTCGTGAACAATATGTTTATCAAAATATTATTTTTCTAAATTATTTATCTCAATTTTTACTACTATAGTGCCCACCTCTTTTGACACTATATTCTGGATTTCACTATCTTATATTTTGATCTTCATGTTGGTGATTGAGATTATAATACTATTTTGTTATCTCTCAAATACATGATGTTTAGTCTATGATGAATATATGATGTCTATTTTGGTCTTTACTAACTTATGGATAGGATGTATGAATAGTTGTTGACATTACATATTTACATCATATTTTGTTTATCACTAACTTGTCGGTAGGATGTGTGATTATTGTTTAATACTTTGGTCCGTATGGAGATTATGAGATTAGTATTATTTCATGTTGATTTGGTTATATATGGTTTACATTTATTTGATGTTCATGATAGAATATCGATGATTTGTATTGTGCGTAGCTTGTTTTGGGGATAAACACACCTCTTGTATTACATTTATGTTGTTTACATTATGTCGTGATCGGTTTGATTGATATGCTTGGATGTTTTGTTCATTAGTTATATTTTACTAGGAAGATATGCTTCATTTTCCTTGAGTGGGAAGATTATAGGGATAACAAATGTGGGTTTCAGGAGATTTCTCTCTTGATTGGCACAATTGACTTTTGGCCAATACCTCCCTTTTATTTGTCATCATGTTTGGCAGGTTTTATTTTTAGCCTTGTGGCATTTTGATCTTTTATATTTTTATTTGGTGTGGTTGATTAATTCACCTAGTGCTTATTTTGGAATTTCTTATGGTGATGTTAGTTTGATTTATATTGTTGGTATTAACCATGTTTAACTCATTTAATTAATTTCCTTACTTTTCCTAAACCTTGTGTAGATACTAGTTTTTAGCATCACTAGTGGACCTACCCACACCTTTCATATTCATATTTCCCACTATACCCAAGTCCCATCATTCGCTAAATCATATTTTATCCCCATAATATGTGTTTACTCCCATAATTACTCAATTACTCTCCCAAAATCTCATAAACCTCTTAAACCCATTTTAGCCTTGTAAGGCCCAACCCTTATAAGCTCCCTAACACACTCTTATCCATCTATTGTTTCCTCAACCCAAAACATTCAAATGGGTTTCCCAATTTTTTTCGGATTTCCGGCAATTTTATAAAAACCCACCAACTTCTTTGATTTGGGATCCTTGGATAGTAGAGTAAAGATATGACATTATGGAGACTGAGAGGACATTGATCATGACATCTTAACATCTTGTGGAGTGACACCAAGCCCTTGGAGGACCATCACCATTATAAGTCCTCCTTGCATCATCCATCACTGAATTTTGCATTATATGTAAGCTATTATTTTCTTCTTTCATCCCCTTTTGTCTACACATTGTTTTTAAGAATAATTCAATCATTTAATCACATATTAAAAGCATAAATTTGTATTTTATTGAAATTAGATAATTATACAACAATCCTAGTGATTCCCTTAAATCACTAGTGACTATTTTGAATTGAAAATATAATATCAGAATTGCATAAATTAAATTCAAAATCTTACTCTTCATTCTTCCTATTACAAAGGAAGTATTACACCCATATATATAGGAGAGGTGGTTCCTATATTTAAGGAGAGATAATCTCCATAAATATCTCCACACACAACTCCTAAAACAACTCCATGTTATTTTACGTGAGATTTTGTTTTCTCACAAAACTAATATTGTTAATGAGTTGTTTACTCAACAACTCATAACAATATTTACTCACCCACTCATAATTACATTTAAAATAATGTAATTAATTATTACAACACATTAAATTATCCTAGATAATATAATCACTCACATAATATTCTATGTTCACACTACAACATAGATATTCCTAACATTCACCCCCTTACTGTGTGAACATGGGGTAAGAGCTCCTGGAAACATCAAACTTGTCGGAGTAGCCATTGCTATTGGATCTTTTTGCTAATGATCATCCTTGTCGTATGAAAAACTTCATCGATTGATCACCTTCCAACGAAGTACCTTCCACCGAAGTATGACAGTCAGAGGACCGTATGACATTCAGAGGATTGTACGTAGATGCTTTTCCCCTGTAAGCTGAGTCAAGCAATTTTCTTCTTCCACACCAAATATACACTCATGAACTATTGTTAGTCTATGTGAACACATTAAAATCAAAACAAGAAAATAGATTCACCCCCTTGTTTGTAAACACACCACACAACTAAAATAGAACATCGCCATATTTGTCTGCAACCTTGTTGTTGGTGAATGACGAGAGGATGTTGATTGTCCTCCTTCCTCCAACAAGTGAACTATTTACCATAATAATTCCTCATCACTAGGACAAGAAAGTTCCTCATCTTTAGAGTATTCATCCCAATCAGTTTCTTCTTCAACCAAAAGAGCTTTTTGATCTATTTTGTCATCAAGTAGATATTTTTCCCTCTTTTTACAGTTCAAGGCTACATGTCTCGATTCATTACAGTAATATCATTTCATTTTTCCTTTAAAAGAGAAATATTTTGGTTTGAACCTTCCTTTCTTAGATGAAGTACTTGCTTTATTTTGTACATACATTACTTCTTCATATTCTTCATAATTACTCTGATCAAGTAATGTGGAGATTACTCCTTCTAATATATAGAATACAAAATTGAATCAAGTACTTTAAAAATTATATAGAATACCTTTGAACCTCCAAGCAAGCCAAGACTCTGTATTAACAATTCAGCATTATTGGAAATTGGAGAAAACTTTCAAGTAGAAGAATTGATATGCTGAATTTGATAGCTGCATAGTGAAATCCATATTTCTTCAAAAATACAAACTGGGTTCTGCTGAAATTTTTTTTTTTTCTAATAAACACTTGGTTCTGCGTACAAAATTATAGAAAAACCCAAATCCGGAAACAAAATATATAAGCTATTATTTGAGACAGATTTGATCAAGAAAACACTGAAATTTCCCGCATCAAACTGCTCTAGTACCAAATGAAAATATAATATCAGAATTGCATAAATTAAATTCAAAATATTACTCTTCATTCTTGCTATTACAAAGGAATTATTACACCCATATATATAGGAGAGGTGGTTCCTATATTTAAGGAGAGATAATCTCCATAAATATCTCCACACATAACTCCTAAAACAACTCCATGTTATTTTACGTGAGATTTTGTTTTCTCACAAAAATAATATTGTTGATGAGTTTTTCACTCAAAACTTATAACAATATTTACTCACCCACTCTTAATTACATTTACAATAATGTAATTAATTATTACAACACATATTATATTATCCTAGATAATATAATCACTCACATAATATTCTATGTTCACACTACAACATAGATATTCCTAACATGAATCACTAGCGATTCCTATTTCTAAGCCCTTAAGTCACATATTGCATGTTTTCAATCCATTTTATAATATGTCTTTTGCTAATTTGTATTTTTAAGTGTCCTCTTTCTACTGAGATGACCATTCTAGGTGAAACACATCCAATCATGAGAATTTAAGATCTCCCCGATTATCTCCCAACCCTTTGTATGGGACTAGTTTGACATTGCACATGAGTTGAGTTGTTGTGCCATCATATTTACATTGAATCCATAATAAATTGAGGATTATCTAGAGATCATATGAGAAGAACAACACGCTCAAGAAGGAGTGGGTCAAGTACTTTCAAGAGCTTTATCGTTTATAGACCTTACGGGCCATGTATTAAACAAAATGAGATCTTTCTATCCTTATGGAAGGTTTATCTTCTTTATCATTTTATTATGTAGATATAATAACTCTGGTTACATTGTACACTAAATTATCTCAAAGCGAATTGACACATATCAAAGGAAGCCATTTGGATTCTTGGGATTAGAATTTTGCCAAGTAATTCGACCCATATTTATCTAATCCACCCCTCATCAATTATATATTCATGTGTAAGTATTTAAATTCATGGGAAGAAATAATCCCTTGCACCCATTGGATCTACATATCCACATCTAAAATCCTCTAAAACATTCTAGCATGCTCGGTGGTACACTAGTCCATTTTTTTATCAAATTTTACATATTCATAGTAAAATCTATTTCTTGTCATAAAAACTAACTTTTTTATTTGGATTCCTCTTGTGGATTTCTAAAAAATGCATAAAATAATTTAAAAAGAGCATTTATTGAACAAAGGTACACATTTCCTTTTGTTTTCAATCCCCTTTCAACATTACATCTTGTTTTCTTTGTCCTCATTGAAATAAATTTTTCTTTTGGGTGTTAAAAAGAATCTTCATTCTTGTATGCTCATCTAGCTTAAACATGGTTTAAAATTATGCATTCACTACTTCACCTCACACATATCCAATCACATTACAAAAAAACATGCATTCTAAACACTTCCTTATAATTCTACCTACTTGGATTTCATCACCATGGGGGAAACTAACTTGGTGTTCTAATAGATTATAAATAATTTTGGGTGGTATATGGCTAAGCACCGACACCCTTATCGTTGTGGGACCGTGAAGTGAGGGGGTAGGCCCCAATACCACACATTGTAATAACACTAATACACATTTGATTCTCATACTCTTAGGTATATCAAGGACTTGTCGACACTAAAATTTTCCTCCATAATTTCTATTTCATTAATGTATGTATTAGGAATAAGATGTTGTTAAGTATAATTAGTAGTAGCGTCGATAGAATATAACGGTGCCATCGCACGATGTCGCCAATAATGTGGAGTACGGTAACAGTCAAAGTACAATAGGAATGTTGTAAAAAGTAAATATTTGTCGTAAGTGGTCCGGTAATGTTAAAATGTCAAAGTTTGGGTAATTAGAGAAGTAGGGTTTACATGATTAGGAATTAGAAATATTATATTGGTAATAAGGACAAGGAGTGAGGTCATAAATATTTTGTGTATTTTATTTGTAAAAAGTCTAAAAATGTGGAACCCATGTAAAATGATAAGGTTTATCTTATCTTAAGAGATAAGCTTACATATACGAGATAAGAGTTAAGGTATGGAATATGATTCGCCGAGTGGATTTCTTATCCTATCTTAGAGATAGGATGGATAAGCCCTGGAAGTTCTATAAAATAGAGGCCACCCCCTCATTTAGCATAGAAAGAAGTAGTGAGAAATATTGTAGGAAGTGTGCAAAGGAAGCCATCAGTTAAAGGTGTGTTGAAGAAGCCATCGAGAGGTGTAATTGTAAAGTTTCTCCCATAGTCTTGTTGAAGTACCTCATGGGTGAGATTGTAACAATTTCATGTTAATATTATAATTTACTTTGATATTTCAGATTTGTCATCATTCCGTCTTATCATAGTCGATGGTATTCTTGTGTTCGGTTGTTGTTTTGTTTCCAGATTACGTCCACCAAACTAAAGGTTGTGCATTAGTAAATAATCATAGCACGAGGAGTTCCTGGTGAAGAATTATCATAGTGCCGGATTGGTGATGACATTTTGGTTCCATTGCCGGGACCATTCCTCGTTGGTGGATTTTCTGGAGAGATATTCCCACTTAGTCAAAAATCAATTGGAGGATAACCTTGTTTTTACTGTGCATAGTAGTTACCATGGTAAAGTCATTTTTACCATGAATAGTAGTTACCATGATAAAGTCATTTTTGCTGTGAATAGTATTTATCACAGTAAAGTCACTTTTTACCGTGAATAGTATTTACCGTAGTAACTTCACTTTTTACCGTGAATAGTGTTTACCACAGTAAAATCAGTTTTTACCATAGTAAGTCAAGTTTTACCATAGTTTACCGTGGTCATTTCTATAGTAATTCCAATTATTTGTGCACATAAGTCTTGTTGATTGTACTTGTGGGTTGGTATTTCATGTGGTTACTTTTGAAAATGGGAAAGATTCCTGTTTTTTCAGCTCAATCTAATGAAGATGCTTCTTCTTTCATTCAAGAGTTTAAACGATCTTGTATTTGTAATGGCCTCATAAGAAGGGAACAATGGACTGAATTTTTCCCTACCTTTTTGGATGGTTCAGCATTTAGGTGGTTTGAAACACTAGGTGATAATGTGAAAAATTCATGGGATTTATTAACCGAAAGTTTTCTTGAAGAATTTGGTGAACAACAGAAATATGCAGATCTCATGATCGAGATCACAAAGCTATCCCAAGGAGAGAAGGAGAAGATAATGGATTATCATGCTCATGTTCTAGAGCTAAGGAGGAAGCTCGATGCCTAGATCGGAAGGAAGGACTAGCGGATGGGTTGATGAATGGCGTGGATAATCTCCTCTGTAAGCACTTCATTCTTGGGATGAAGCCGGAGATCAGACAACGAGTGAAGTATGACCGCCCAGCCACCATTGAACAAGCAAAGGAGATTGCAAGAAGGCAAGAAGAAAGTATGGAAGAGGAGCCCAAAGAAATTATTGCTAAAGTAGAGCCTACACCAGCACCTTTGGTCAGAATCCACAACCACTCCCGGTGAGCACAAATATTTCTCCTAGTACATCTACTGAGTATGAAGATCTGCTCAAAAAGATGGGTCAGTTAACTATTAATCTTCTTCAAGGAAAGGAATTTAGTTCTCAGGGAGGAGATAGAGGTCCAAAAAGAAATATTTCTGAAGTTGTTTGTTATGGTTGTTATAAAAAGGGTCATTATAAGTATAATTGTCCAGATAGAGCTTCTACATCTGGTACAAGAGATAATGATAAAGGAAAAGCACCTGTGAATTCTCTTGATGTAGTAGATAAGAGTAGAAATAATGAAGTAGATGTGTTTGTAACAAAAAGAAAGAAAGAAAAAGATAATCAAGATGGAACTGATCCTAAGAAGATGAAAGGAGAAACTAGTAAGAAACATAGGAGAAGAAAGTTGGGTGTGCAGGATTTTCTGATTTCACAGGGGCAAGGACCATACTCCATCTTGGAAGATCTGTCCAAAAGCCTGCAAATATTACATATGGTCAACTCTTGGCTATGTTTTACGAGAAGAGGCGGGATTTGCGAGGTGGACTCAATGCTCGAAGAAGGAAGGAGGTTGAGGTCCCTATTTTGGAGGCGAGGCGGATCCCTATGCTCCATAAGTGAGGTATTATGTAATGGTATTTCAATTCATGATGTCTTAGTTGATGGAGGTGCTGCAGTTAATGTAATGACCAAGTCTGTAATGAATATGTTGGGTTTAAAAATTGATCGCCCTTCAACACTTATGTTAAGGTCATTAAATAAGGAAAAACTAAACCAGAAGGTGTAGTTTCAAATGTGGCAATATCTGTTATGGGTGTGGTATGTGTGGTAGACTTTGGTGTGATGAAAATGATGCATTGCGTACCCAATGCGGCTGGGAAGACCATGGCTAAGGAGATTTCATGCAAGAAACTACTGGAATGAAGGTTTCATGACACTTGGACGTGGTAGAGAGAGGGTGAAGATAAATGTGATCCCTTGACATCATAAGGCGAACACTGTGGATTCAAGTGATGAAACCGATGATTGGACATCCTCTCGATTAATCTAGTACTAGTGAAGTGGACACTAAAGATGAGGAAAGTGAGGTGGATGTTTGAGTCATGGATATCCTTCCATCCACACCAACTCATGACCCCATAAAATTATCGAAGAAGAAGTTGATGACCGTCTCAACAAATAAAGATTGGTGATCTTTGTGATGGAGAGTGAGAAGGAATCCTACCTCCGGCTCTTTCGAAGGTACACACACCTATTCACTTTCGATTACAAGGAACTCCATCAAGTAAGTTGGGTAGAACATTCTATTGAGTGGTAGATGGTGCTAAGCCCATAAATCAAAGGCCATATAGAATGAATCCTAATTTTTCCAAGACTGTAAAAGAATAAATAGATAAGTTCTTGACGCGGGATTCATATTTCTTTGTAGAGAATTCAGAATGGGTTTCTCCCATTGTGATCTCAATAAAAAGAATGGGAAGCTACGCATTTTTGTTGATTACGGGAAGCTCAATAAGGCAACAAATAAGGATCATTACCCTCTTCCATTTTCAGATCAGATCTTGGACCAAGTAGTGGCGGGAGTCTTTATAGTTTTGTTGATGGATATAGCGGCTCTACAACCAAGTTCGTATAACAGAGAAAGATCATTTGAAGACCACGTTCACCACTCCTTGGGGAACATTTTCCTATAGATTTATGCCTTTTGGATTGTGTAATGCTCCAGCAACATTCCAGCGTTTAATGAATAGGGTGTTCGAACCCTACGTTGGGACCTTCATCGAGTATTTCGGATGATTTTTGCATCTATGGGAGCAAGTTGGACCACCACGCACTAGATGGAGACAACATTTCAAAGATTAGATGAAGCACAAGCCTCACTAAACCCTACAAAGTGTGTCTTTGGATGTTCTAAAGGTGTTTTGTTAGGGCATGTTGTATCCAGAGATGGTATAGTGCGATCGATAAAGTTTCAAAATCAAAGATTTACCATTTCTATGAATAGAAGTAAGTTGAGATCATTTTTAGGCCATGTGGGTTACTATAGAAGGTTCATCAAGAATTTCTCAAAGATTGCCTGACCACTAACCCGAGTTCTTGAAGAAGGATGTTACTTATGAAACGAGGAAATAAGGTGCATGAAGCTTTTGGACAAGCGAAGGAAGCCCTAGCGTCTTCACTTGTTTTAAAGAATCCAGATTAGAGCAAGCCATTCATTGTGTACACTGATGCCTCAGATGCAACACTAGGAAGTACTTTGAGCCAAAAGGATGAAAATGGGAATGAACATCCAATTTACTTTGGGAGCAGACAAATGAGCGGTCTTTGAGGTAAACTATCTTATCAGAAGCGAAAAAGAGGCTGCGCTATCATATTTCTTTGTAAAGAAGTTTAGAAATTACTTGCTAGGGCAGAAATTTATAGTAATGTGAGATCATCAAGCTCTCGAAATATATTGTCAATAAGCCTAACCCATCGGGAGGATAGCAAGATGGATAATTTTGCTATAAGAATTTGAATTTGATATTATAGATAGGCCGGAAAGAAGCATGTCAATGCAGATGCACTCTCTCGAGCCTATGATGGTTTAGGATCATCTTGTGATGATGATGATTTTCCCGATGTAGCATTGTTCTCCCTTGACACAATCCCTAGTGAATACATAGATATTTGGAATTATCTAAATGAATTCAAGTTTCCTGATGGTGCCAATGCAAAGACTAAGAGAAAGATTACTCAAGCTAGTCGTCCATATTCTATTCTGCATGGAGTATTATTTCGAATAGGACACGATGGAGCAAATCTGAGAGAGGCGGTTGGACGTGATCAAGGGAAGGAAATGCTAGAAGAATTCCACAATGGTACATGTGGAGGGCACTTCTTTGGACAACTTACAGCAAGAAGGATCTTGGATGCAGGTTATCATTGGCCCACTCTTTTTAAAGATTGTTATAATTATTGTAAGACATGTGATATTTGTCAAACACATGGTAACCGTAAGACTTCATCAGCTCCATTATGTCCTATTCTTCCCATTGGTCCCTTTGAAAAGTGGGGAATAGACATTGTAGGTCCACTTCCAACTACATCACACCAAAATAAGTATATTGTAGTTGCCACAAATTATTTAACCAAGTGGGTTGAAGCTAGGCCATTGAAGATAGCTTCATGGATGAAGTGGCAAGTTCATATATGACGTATTGTATTAAAAGAAACCTTTTCAAATCCTTTTAAAATTTCCTTAACATCATTAAGGACATTTCTTAAGGGCCAATTTATGGAACCCTTATTGTTAAGAGCATTAATAATAATGAGGGAGTCCCCCTCAACCTGAATGTTATTGAAACCTTTATCTTTTGCCAACATAACCCCCATAGAAGAGCTCTAACTTCCACCATATTGTTTTTTTGTCTCCCTAATGGCCCAACATAAAAATAACCATTCACCTTCACTATTTCTTATAATTCCTCCTCCCCCTGCTTGACCTGGATTCCCTTTAGATGCCCCATCAAAATTTATCTTGACAACATTATTCTTAGGCCTGATCCAAATAGTACTCTTTCTAGGTCTATGTAATTCCATCGAACGAGGGCGAACTTATCAAGAACTTCCTGCTCCCATTTCAGGCGGGGTTTTTGGCCTTACCTTTAAAGAGTTTGATGTTTTCCTTGATGGCCGCCAAAACTTTACTTTTGACTCTCAAGAGAAGAGATTTCTGGTCATGAAAGATACAATCATTCCTAGCCCTCCATAAACCCCAAAAGAGGTGAGGAAGGGAAATATTCTAGGCCCATACCAAGATGGGGAAACTGAAAGGGATCTCCCATTGAAGACAACAATCCTCAATAGTCATGGGAAAAATCCATTGAATATTGAATAGATTCAAACACTTCTTGGGAGAAGGAACAATGAAGGAGAAGATGATTGACATTTTCCTCCTCTTTCCTGCAAAGAGAACATCTATTGGGAAGCTTCATACCACGTTTCCTGAGATTATCCACAGTCAAAATTTTGTTTTGGACAGCCAACCAGATAAAATATGTTAACCTTAGGGATAAGGTCCTTCACCCAGAGCCTACCCCAATAGTCTTTTTGAAGAACATCCTTAAAATTTAAGCTATATGCTGATTTTACCGAGAAGTTTCCAGTATCTTCCTCTTTCCATTTAATGGAATCCTCCTTGGTCTAAAAAATGGGGATTTCTTGTTGAGATCGTAAAAGGGCTAGATAGCTCCATAAAATTCAGAGAGGGGAATAATAATTTCCCACCTAACATTTTCCTCCTGAATCTAGAAATATCTTATCCAAAATTTTCCCCTTTCCTCATAGAACTGAGCAGCCCTTTTCTAGATTTCCGGGTTTCTAAGGGATAATCCTCAATCCAACTATCATACCAGAAACTAATTCTATTACCTTTTCCTATCTCCCAAATAGTTCCCTTGGTTAATTTTTTTGTAGCCACAATAAAACCGATTGTAAAATTCCCTTTGATTTATAAATAGGGAACTTATTTCCTCACTTCCTAGGAATATGTAAAGTCACAAGTGGAATGAGATCATGAAGAGTCATGTGGGGGTAGGTCAAGATGCAATCTACAATTCTATAAATTAAAATGGCTTCTCCATTTCAAGGGATCCCTGAAAATCCTAGATCTTGAAAGTTTTAATTTTTGTAGAAATTGTGGATTGTTGTATGTCTGTTGAGCTTTGTATCACCAATACACAAGAAATAAAAGCTACATTTCTTCAATTTCCTTTTCTTATGTTTTCCTCTACTCTCTCTCTTCTACAAATTTGCAAGCATAGTGATCTTGAATAACGAGGAAGTGAACTTGGTGTCCTTTATTGACAAATATAATGAATTGTGTGTCTCTAGTTTGTTAGTCTTGTTAATTGCCTACATTGTTACTTTCCTCTAACTAAATGTGAATATAAATTGGTTATTGAGTGTGAACTATGCTAGTGCCTACTCACAACAATAACCCTCTCTTTCTTAATTTTTCTCCTTTACTCATCATTGAAAATTCCTCCTTGTACCCCGCACAAGCACTTTTCCATATGTTAATTGAAGTGTTCCTTTGTGAACCCCATACTATTTTTCCACACATAAAATTTAGATAGAATTAGGATAGTTTACATTTAATAATGAGATCCTCGTCATACATAAGGAGGAGTAGATCCTGTGAGCATTGATGGAAACAAAAAAATTACAACACGACAAATTATTTCACCAAAAAAAATTGGCAACTCCTTTAGGGAGATATATTTGCATATATATATATATATATTGTAGTCACAAAATCATGCACTTTAGACATTATTTATCCCAGTTTCATACTACTATTTAGAAGGTTCTTGAGTGAAGAAAGTACTAATTAACCCTCGTATTTTGGCCATCTTGTTTTATTTTATTTTTTCATTACCAACCTTTTACATCCACATGCCTAGTCAACTTCTATCATCTCATGTTATTTTATCCTCGACTAGGGCACCAGATTAGTACTGGGGCACCCATGGGAGCCCTAGTCTTACCTGTGGGCGGCTCCGTCCCTTTTACATTTTCTTGCCAATTTTTGGGATCTTTCTAGCCATTTTAGATCTTTATCTTTTTGGTGGTCAGCCATTTTGGGGTTAATTACGAAATTAGATTAAGAGAACCCTATAAATATAAATTTATAATACCATAATGAGGGACCTAATTCTATTCACTACTATCCTCCATCTAGAGTTACATCCATCTATTGCATTGGAGATAACTTACATCCACATAGCTCCATCATCAAGGCGAAAGGTTTGGACACCTACATCACACTTCATAGGGTGGATTCTATTATATTCCATGCACACATTCTATTACATTTTCTATATTTATTTATTACTCGCTACTTCACAAAGTGTGATTTGGAAGAAGAAGAACACCTAGGTCACATTGTGCATACACTCACTAGAACTACATTTGGGTCTAAAATGTAGTGCATTGCTTAGTTAGTAAGCCCACTATTTTGGCAGTTGAGGTCAGTCTGACCCATTCATTTGTATCTTTCTTTTTTAGGGTTTTGATACTTCTTCTTGGTCTTTTATAGGTCTTTACATAATCTTGGATTATTTGTGACACTCAGGACAAGATAAGAAATCTAATGTAATAGAAAATGAAGGTTCGGACCATGTCCTAGCCTCTGTGAGATAAAGTTTAAGATCTTTTGCACATACTAGGGTGCCCAATTTTCAAACACAGGTGCTCGTAGGTGCCCCAGTCCCTCTCTAGGAACTCTAGTCCAGCTAGATACTCTAGGTCCATCCCTTTTAAGGATTTTTCATGGTCATTTTTGCTTCCATATTCTCCAGTCAGCTCTGTGACATAGTCCCACGAGAATTTTTTATTTAGGTGAGTTATTTCCTCTTCTCTCTTGCACATTAGGGTTTTACTTTTATTACATTAGTTTTTTAATTCATTTATATTATTCTTTACTACATTTTCATGTCCTCTTAGATTAGATTAATTACCATACATTATCTCCATTTTTAGTGAACCTGATGTCTTATCATGGATAAAGATACTTCTTCTCTATCTCCAATCATTCTGTAGTTTGATAGTTTTGGTCATGCCTTTGTTGACACTCCAGCTGATTTTTCTAGTTATCGACCTTGCCCTTCACTTATTCATTTTCCATCTTCTGACATAGATCATGAAGCTCTAGATGATGTTATTGTTTCTTATATGTGTACCATCAATCCTAATACTTTAGCATGGGTCCTAGAGGAGGCACAAGATCCTCAACCTGATCACATAGTTACATCTCTTACCATTGTTGAACCACATAACGCTTCTCTTTGCATTCATCCATTAGTCCTCTTACATAATACATAGATGATTCTCTTGATACAATATTTACTCCCATGTCTCCATATTATGTTATTGGGCCACAACCTATTGAAGCTCCACATCACTCCGAAGCTACTATTTGTATGGTTGATGTTGTTCCTTCCACTTCGTCATCACTTCCCACTATTACAAATGCTATGGTCCTTTCTACGTGGTCTGCTCTAGAACACTACATTGCTTCACCTACTCCCCCATCGTGCATGCCGCATCCACCTGTCACCGCTTCCCTTCACCTCCACACTTTTTATAAATATATTAGGAGCGCATACCACTTGACACTTCCTATAAAGCAACCGTCTATTCACACAATTCTCTTCTTCGGCTTGGTATTTCCTTTAAGGACCTTCATTCTCCCTTATATGATGCACATTTGTATCATGGATTTTTTATTCTTACTTCTTCCTATGGACTTCACTTTTTCCATCTTTTTGTTCACCTTACGTGTTATCATAATTCTTCTCCACTTACTCTCGGCCACTTTTGGCTACATTATATTAGAGGCACACTTGACCCCTGGTCTTACTAATATAGCTTTTCCTATGCCATTTGGTAATGTGTGTATTTTCAATAGCTCCTTTCTTTGTTACTCACCCAATTTTACTATCTAGTATGTGCATGGATTTCCATTTCCTCCCTTTACTGATGAACAATATGTCATGGAAATTCATAACTTGTGTGTTCATGGTTAATTGAATGATCAATCAAAGACTATTGTTTATCAGGTTTCCCACATTGTTCCATATGGTTTTGATAATGACCATGATGATATTTTAGATGATCTTACTTAACCACTACTTCCATGTGCATCCGGGGGAATATCACTTAATAAAATCCTCCCCCTCACTCATAATATAATTTGCGCATATATCATCTTTGCATTTTTATAAAGGCATTTTCATCACACATTTTAACATCGTCATTACTGATGACACTCTCTTGTGATTTGATTCACATGATTGTTGAGGATTATTAATATACTAAATCCCACACACTGCACTATAGGAAAAATACACCACATCTATTCACATATCACATGTCATACATCATAGACCATAGTAGTTGTCATTATGCATATATTATACTACATATTTATCATCATACACTCTTCTATCTACATACATTACATGTCACTTGTTATAATTTACATATTCTACACATCTTGCATTGCATTCTACACATCGAATATTTACATATTTTACTCATCACATGGTCGTTCAATCATCACATATCATACATCGTCTTCTACTCGCTGCACTCACTACCTTATGACACACTTTAGTTCCTTGGCCCATACTCGACTCTTGAGGGTTTACAAATCAAATGGACCTTACATTCATCACACATTTATCATTTCATTATTTCATCATGTGATATTTATATGATAGTGACACATGCTATAGGCTAACTTGTCACTTCCTTCATTCATCTTTTAGTGGTATACGCTTTAGAATAAATTACCACCTCCCTTCACTCATATTGTAGTGACATATGCTTAGGGATAAATCATCAATCAGTCATTCCATATTATAGTGATATACACATAGGCTAAATCATCACTCGTCCATTCATCATGTTGTGATATACACTTAGGCTATAAGGTTTATGTATGTTTATTCTATATGTTGCATCTCATCACTACACATACATACTCATCATAGCGCGTTAGACACAATATACACTTTGACCATTTCCCGATGACATGCTCTCATTTACAATTCATTCTTGACCGCTGAGGGGGAAAAAAAAGAACCTCATTGCATACATTTCCATTCACTTGGGGGGACATGGCTCATATCATTCCATCTTGAATTCCATTCCATCCATCCACAACATATTGCATTGTCTTGGGGAATTTAATCTTGTTTACTAGTGTTTTACATGATCACTTTACTACACATGTTAGACTGATTTCTTATATGTCGTTATCTATATCATCCACACCTATACGTTCACGTATTCATTTAGTTATAATCAGAGATAAAAATCCTTTAAATACAATATGGATGCTCGCCTTCTACCCTTCCTACATTGGTTGTTGGGGGCATCCACATTCATCTCTTTTAGGTGTTATTGTTTCATTTTTTACTTAGCACTTTACATTACTTGGTTATTCACGCTTTGACATATTGGTTATTTATCTAACATGTTAATGGGTTTTCCTTGTGCAACACTTATTTTGAAGGATTATAAGTTTACATGGCTACTTCTTGTTTTCTTTTTTATTACATTATTTGCCTTTGTTTTCTTCTTATATGCGAGCTTTGCCCTATGTTTGGTGTGCACACTTGTTTATTGTTTATGGCCATGATGGCCTTGCATGTCTTGTGACATCATGAGTGATTTCCCATGTTTGTGACCTACTTTATGTGGCTTACTTGTCTTCTTCCATGTTTATACTACTTTTCTTGGTAGCTTTTACACTATCTGCGTAGATTACACATTGTCTTATTACATGCATGTTTGATCCGTACTAACATTTATTTTTGCTAGCCATCCTTTTTTGTGTGTGCCTTGGTTTCTACCAAGTGCATTCCCTTCCCCCTGCAATTCGGACTTACAGTACATATGGTTGGTCCTATTTTTGGGGCCACATTCTCCTATCAGTGGCATCACATGTGCCCTCAAAGAAGGGGGCAGCATTTTGGGTTTTACATACTAACAAAGTGTATTTACATTAGGTCGGTTCAAAGTGCACTTTTCATCCTTGGCATTTTGGTTTTACATACAACGAGTTATTTCGAGACCAATCTATGAACTCCATACACAACATATTTTATAGGACATGGTGTTTTAACATTCGAGGAACAGTTAATAGTTGGAAGATATAGCAAAATTAATCCTAATACTTCATCTACCTGGCATGAAATTTCCCAAACAACCAATAAAGTATAGAGATCTCTTCACACATAATTTAGGGAAGCAGTTAAAGGTTGGAGGACATAGGGCATTTCCTCCTATACTTATTCATCATATGGCATCGGATCACCCAAAAAACCCCGGCTATACATGATATTATTTTACACCATTTCTCTTGACATGGATCGGTGCACATGTTCCATTTACCCTTTTATTTTATGTAAATGTACATTTACAAGCATCTTTATATAACATTTTTACATAGACATACATACATATTTGACTACTTGATTGTTTTCTCCTTACAAGTCGTCAAGTAGGAGAAACAAATAGTGAAATGGGGGAAACAACAAGCAATAACAACACATAATTGTGGCACACCTTGCATGCTAATCATGTAGGAACACACGACAATAACTAGACACACGTTTCCACCCTAGATTTTTGCTCATCACTTTTTACATCCACACTCCATCATCTTTTTGTCATTCCATGCTTTGTATAGTCCTTCACCACACCTTCTTCATTTATCTACATGGTTTTCAAGTATGCATCTCTATCTAATTTATGTTATCGATATTTTTTCTCACCAACATAAAGTGGGGGTAAAATGTAGTCACAAAATCATACACTTTAGACATTATTTATCCCGATTTCATACTACTATTTAGAAGGTTCTTGAGTGAAGAAAGTACTAATTAAACCCCTTCTTTTGGCCATATTTTTTACTTTTATTTTGTCATTACCAACCTTTTACATCCACATGCCCAGCCATATTCTATCATCCTACATTATTTTAGCCTCAATTGGGGTTCCTAGATTAGTCTTGGGTGCCATGGTCCCACTAGGGGTGCCTCGATCCCTTTTTCACTTTCCTAACACTTTTTGGTCTCTTTCTAGCCATTTTGTATCTTTATATTTTTGGTAGTCAACCATTTTGGGGTTTGTTATGAAATTAGATCAAGAGAACCCTATAAATGTAAATTTATGATACCATGATGAGGGACCTAGCAAGTATTTACTACTATCCTCCATCTAGAGTTGAATCCATCTATTGCATTGGAGATCACTTGCATCCACATAGATCCATCATCAAGGTACAAGGATAGGACATCTTCATCACACTTCGGAGGGGAGGGATTTTATTATATACCATACAAACATTATATTACATTTTCTACATTTATTTATTTCTCGTTACTTCACAAAGTATGACTAACACAAGAGCACCTAGGGCACATTATGTAAACACTCACTAGGAGTACATTTAGGTCTGAAATGTATTACAACACTTAGTTACTAAGCCTATTTTATGGTAGTGAGGTCATCTGAATTATTCATTTACATATTTCTTTTTAGGGTTTTGATACTTCTTGGTATTTTGTAGGTCTTTACATCATCTTGGATTATTGGCGACACTTAATATAGGATAAATAATCTAATGTGAATGAAAACAAAGGTTTCGAGACCACCTCCCATCCTTTTGACATTCAATTTCAAAGCTTTTACACATACCAAGGTGCCTATTTTTCAAACAAGAGCACTTGCAAGAACCCCAATCCCTCTCCAGGTGCTCCAATCCAACTAGATACTCCAGATCCATCCTTTTTGGAGATTTTGCATAGTTGTTCCTGCTTCCAAATTCTCCAGTCATCTCTATGACATAGTCCCATGAGCATCTGTTATTCAATGAAGTTATTTCCTCTTCTCTCTTGCATATTAGGGTTTTATTTTTATGACATTAGTTGCTTAATTCATTTATATGATTCTTTACTCCATTTTCATGTCCTCTTAGATTATATTAACTACCACACATTACCTCCATTTTTATTCAATCATATATATATATATATATATATATATATATATATATATATATATATATATATATATATATATATATATATATATATATATATATATATATATATATATATATATATATATCTATATCTATATCTATATATATATATGTATGTATGCATGTATATATATATGTATATATGTATATGTATGTATGTATGTATGTATATATATATGTATATACGTATATATATATATATATATGTATATGTATATATATATATATATATATATATATATATATATATATATATATATATATATATATATATATATATATATATATATATATACATATATATATATACATATACATATATATATATATATATATACATATATATATATATATATATATATATATATATATATATATATATATATATGTATATGTATATATATATATATATATATATTAAAAAAATTAGGTTTTAAAGAAAAATCATATTTTTAAGGTGACTTTGTCAAGGAACAAATCCATGTCATGTTTGTTTCCCACATCAAAATGAAAAATTCTCGAGATTGGTGTTCGACACCAATGAGTAAAAACAGCCATGAAGAATAAGAAGATGAATACCCCGACATGCAAATTTTTGATCAACCATCATTCGGAACATTTCTTGCAAAATAAAAATTCTCATGCGGCGTTGAAAATATCTCTTAATTCAAACAAAAACCTATAATCGGTAAGGGAAATAAGGTCAGTAACTTTTATACTAAAGCCATGAAAATATTGTCAAGAATGGATAAATTATTACTTATGAAGATCCTATCATCAGAATATGGTGGCTCCAATTCAATCAGACTACTGCTAAAGGAAATAGAATGGGGCTTACATCAATTGATGATTGAGGATTTAAGAAATGGATGAGGAAGATTCATAAGAGATATGAAATTTTGTATGAAGGGAATGATGGTGAAGAATATAATGAAGGTAATATTTTTAACTTCAAGCAGTCAACTAACAAACTTAGAACATTTCTCTTCCTTCATTTCCCTTCCTCTAGATGATTTCCTTGCATATGGCTATGAAGAGATGGAAATATTGAGATGAGATTTTTGCAAATGATTCTAAGTGTGGAAGAAGGAAACTATAATTCCAAAGCCTACCATGAATTTTGGAACTATGCCTTGGCCTTAAAAAAGGTGTGAACATCTTGAAGCACTTGATAATGTTGGAGGATAAAAAATCATCTTTTAAAAGAAGATCATGATGATTGTCTACACTATGAGGTGTTTATTCCCAGAATATTCTTGTGTAAATCTGATGAATGATTTGTTCTTAAACCTTCCAATAAGAATAAAATCAGCACCTTTGAGGATGATGAATAATACAAAATAGTCTAACCTTCATTCATCAATTCATTATGGCTCGATGCACGACCCATCTAAGAAACACTTTGGATTCAAGAGAGGAATTTTCTTGTTGTATGACAGATGATTCAAGACTTTCGTGGAATCCACCAACAATGAATAAGTATGAGAAAGAAACCATTCATCCCAGACTCAAGATGATGAATTTGAGGTAATCATGGATAGTATCCTTCCAAATTTTACTCTTTAATTGATGCACAAATGTCAAATGATGAAATGGAGATAGTTGGAGAATCAAATTCCTTTCTCAATTCAATCATGGTGGAAAAAAATAAAGACTTTTTTTTCATTCTCAAAACCAAGGTGGATGATAAAATTAAGCATGACCTCCCTAAGGAGCTAATTCCACCATCCTCACCAAATGAACGTAATGTTGATTATCACAGTAAGTATGGAGTCTTTCCTTTTCCTTGTGAACAAGAAGATTCTATAAGGAATGATCAAGATGATGCTCCAGCATGGTTCTCTCCTTCTTGTCATGAGGATGATCTAATGGATCTTGAGCTAAAAGGTGTTCCCTTCCCATGTAGCATGGATCTCTTCTCCTTATCCAAGAATGATGAAAACCAAGTATGTTTGGTTTTGTAAGAAGGTGAGCTCTAGATGACAAGAAACATAGGGTGGGAGAATGAGGGTGTTTTAAATGAAATCTAGTTATGTGTGGATATTATTTTTAATCATCTCCTTGAGGCATAATGCAAAGAATCTTCTAATGAAGGTGAAAATGAGTATATGGAATATTTGAAGGAGAAATCAATGGAAGACATCTTGAGGATGTGGAAGAAATTGAAGACCCTCAACTTAGTCTTGAGATTCTAACATAGTACATTGAAATGCAAGATAAATATGGGTCAATTTTTGTTTCTCCTTTCAATACACCATTTTTTTATAATGAGACAGAGAAAACAAATGAGTTAAATTTTATTTTTGAATCCTTGGTATATGAACATGAATGTGATGATAATATTTCACCTGACTCATTTTGTGAAATAGAGAGCATCCATGATGAAAAAAAGAGGGAGGAAAGTATGAAATATCCCATGGATATAATCAATCATGAAGAAAAAACCTCTACCATAGTAAGTGATTTCAATATCAATATTGGGCTGATTTTTATTAAAAATGATTATTCTCGGACAACAAAGTGAGAATGTGTAAGAGTCTTGCAATCAGGTTCAGAATCACATCAAAATCATTGTTTTTGAAACCCTTGCTAGTTTTGAACATGAATCCATGTTGTGGTGTTATCTCGAGGATGATGAAGACATTTTTACCAATAATTTTGCCTATATTTTTAAAAATAAATCATTCACAACAACAAAGTGAGAGGTTCAAGGAAGTTGTTAAATGGGAAGAGAATTGGTTTGTCCTCCCTTCCTCTAAGTGTCTCATTGATTCAAGAAATGTTTTCATGTTACAATATTCATTTAAGGAAAATGATGTTGTAATAACAATGGATTGAGAGGGGTGTTAATCATTCCTTATAAAAATTTAACTAATTCATATTTTCTTACTTAAACCATAAACCATTCAACCATTCATTAATGTGTGCTTAACATTCAATCAAATCAACATAACCATGAAAGAGACACAAGAACACAAGATATAAGTGGGAAACCCTCAAGGGAAAAAATCCACTGAAACTTATGATTATATTACTCAAATAAAAAGTATTTAGTTAATCACCAACTTCACAAGGAGCACCAACCCCTAGTTTAGTATAACACCAACCCTAAAAGGAGCATTAACCCCTAGTTTAGTAAAGCATCAACTCCACAAGGAGGATATAACCCCATAAGATGATCAAGCACCCACTCAACCATCTTTAGATGAATATCTTTGATGTCTTGTTGTTGCAATAATTGATGGAGATCACAATTTCAGCTCACACACCTTCAAACCCTCTCTTATTCAACTTTCTATATCTCACACTTTCATGACTTGATTTAGCTTCAAACCCTTGTGCACTTTCTCTCTAAAAATCCTCATAATTTTTCAAAATTTCTCAGCTCTAAAATTATTCCTTCATACTCTTTTCACACTCACACTTAGGTCACACTTATCCCTCTCTCTTAGCTAATTCAAATTTGAACCCAAACCCTTGTTTTATACCCTTCTCAACTCAAAAAATAAATAAATTCAGTCCTACACCAATATATTGACCAATAAAACATGAAAATATAAAAAAATTCATAAAAACATTTAGAATGGACCCATGTAGGTCGTTCATGCTCAAACACACCAAACAAGCTCAAAAATTACTCAAAACCCCATCACCTAGATTATCAAATAAAAAAACATCATCACCGTGATTATTAAAGCTTTCAAATGCCTCAAAAATTCAAAATATGACATAAAACCACCATT